>CM062531.1:58529630-61029630 GCA_031439595.1 Pterocarpus santalinus
AAACAATCTCGACATAGCATTTAGGAAATACACGAATGATGAGCTGATGGCTGATTTCAAGTCTTTTCACTTGATCCTGTGATCTCTGCCCCTCTTGAAAAGATCGAGAAGTGTACGGCTATCGCGTTCATGTGTCGTGTTTTCATGGATGCGAAATCGCTGATCGTGGAAGCTCGTGCCTTTAATGTTGTCAAATGTCAACTGTTCTGAAATCGATGGCATACTTGCATTGAAGATGAATAATTTCTGCAGCCCAAGAAAAAAGTAGAAGGTGGTGTTTGATAAAATTAACCGTAAATTTGTGTGTAACTGCTGATTGCTTAAGTCACGGCAATATGTTTGGAACCACGTTTTTGGGAGCTTAAAAATAATTTTGGCCTCTTAAAATTAATTTTATTAATTTTTTATGATATTTAATTTTAAGGATTGAAAATTTAATTCTTGCTTTTAAAATTAATTTTAAAAAAAATAAAAAAATTTATTTTTTATTATAATTATTTTTAGATAAATTATTAAATATAAATTAATGTACCTCAAAATTAATTCTAACAAAACTAATTTTATAAAAGAAACCGAATACACTAGGGGAATTCCATGCAGTCACATTTTCTGGGCAATGACACATCATGGCCTTGATAGTAATATACAAGCCGGATTCCATCTCTATTTCATGCAATCTTAATGCCTTTAAGAAGAGGCTACTGCCGTTGTTTTGTACTTGTGGTCTCTCCTCTGTAATTAAATTTATTAAAGTTTTTTAAAAAATATTTTTCTTTCTTCCTTAAAAAAGCTAGTTTTTATTTTTATTTTTATTATGGCTCATTGCGTAGACCCTTAAAATTATTTTAATTTATGTTATAACTTTTGATTTTTATGTTTTTTGTGACATGCCAACTACTTTATGAATTTGTAAAAATGTACTTATTTATTAAGAATTTCAACCTTAAGCATCAGTTATGTGCAAGTCTAAGTGATGATAGTGTTGTCATTTAACACTATTTATTACATTTATGATTAATGGTGCAAGACTCTATGAATACAAGGATATAGTTATGTGGAACGAACTCTAAGTTGTTGTGGATATGTCATAAGACATTAACTGTAATATCTAACCATTCCAAATGTTCCATTGTTTGACATGTACCACGTTATATTTTTTTTCAACAAAATTAGTGTCTAGCCAAAAAAAAAAAAAACAAAGATAGTGATAAAGTGTAAGAGTTTTATGCTTCAATTAACATGTTTTATATAATACGATGTTATTGTTGTATTAAAATGATGTTTTGAAATATGAAAAAAATGAAAAAGGAGTATTATATGATTTTTATTTTTATATTTTATTAAATTAATAAATAATTATTAAAAAACTGAAATAAATAATAAATTACATTTACTATAGATTATAATTGTAAATAATATAAATTAATAAATATTCATAATAAGTATAATTGGAAATAATAAATATTACCACTTTTCATTTACATAAATTAATAAATATTCATAATAAGTATAATTGGAAATAATAAATTTTACCACTTTTCACTTCATCGATGCTTTCCATTACTTATTAAATCACAACAAGACGGTATTTTCATTACTTATCTCAGGTGCCATTTTGAGACTGTATTTTCTTAACTAAGAACCTTTGCCCAAAAAAGGACGATCAACTCATAAAGGCATAAAAAAAAAATGTTGGGATATTTTGAGGAATTGGATTATTTAGGATGTATTTGGTTTATCCATTTTCATTTTCATTTTCAATAAAAATGAAAAATATATATGAAAATATGTTTGGCTGCATCGTAAGAAAATATTTTTTCTGAAAATATTTTTAGATGAAAACACCAATTTCATATTTTCAATTTTTTTTTTTTTCAGTTTGTGGTTGAAAACATTTTCAAAAGAAAATGTGGTGGCAATCACGTAAATATTGGAAATGTGGAGATCATCTTTGGGTTCAGTCCTAAGAGAGAAATAAATATGTTTTTTTCATTTTCAACACGCTTAAGTGAAGCTTCTCCAAGGCCATTTGTGCTGGTCTCCACCTCCCTTGGTATCAGCCTTCGTGTCCCCAAGCCCTAGCATCAACCGCTTCCTATGCTGCGCGGCACACCTCCTTGAAGAACTTTGCTAGTGTCATCACCGGAGAGAACCTATTGATCACGAGACTCAAGAGCAATGACAATTTGAAGAGGGCTGCGAAATATGGTATAGAGAAGCCACACAAGGTATATCACGAAGACCAACAAACCCAATGGCACCAAGACATACTCCACTTTTCATTCCAATTGTTACATAATTGTGCCCAATGTTTTGTACAAGAGATTTGGAAAGTGAAATAGAAAGCAATGATTCATTCTAAGTATATATGTTTCTAATCCAATTCCAAATACATCAATTTATCCAAGTCATTTTCAATTTTGCAAAGCATAAGGGTGAAGTGAAAAGGGGCTGTGAGACACCTGTTTCTCAAAAATCATCAACGATTTACCAATTTCAAAAAGATATGAATATAATGTATGATGTTTTAGTAAATGTGAAGTAAACGCCACACATATCATATGATGGTGTTGCCAGTGGCACTAGTTGATAAGCTGACATGGGCATTCACCAATAAAGAAAATATTGATAGGTGCAAAATTAAAAGTTAATTAGACATACTTTATTTTATAAAATTATTTATTATTCTAATAAATATTCTTTTGAATAAATCAAAGCTACAAATCCAATATATATAATTTTATTTTTTAATAATAAATATAATTTTATTATTTTAAATTTAATTTTAAAAACTATATTTTAAAAATGGATAAATCAAACATATTTTTATTATTTTTTCTATTTGAAAACAAAATCTATGTGTATAAACCAAATATATTTTCTAAAGTTTGAAAAATCTGAAAATAAAAATCATTTTTAGAAAGCAAAAATAAAAAATAAAAACAAGAAATATTTTTGTAAACTAAATACACTCTTATATTTTTCATTGGTATGTATTATTACCATTACCATTGAATTGAAAGGCACGTGTATGCTTTTCAATCCATCATTTTCAATCCATATTTTTGTATACTATTAAATGAACTCTAAGGTAGCGTTTAGTATAAAATAATTCATCTATATTATTGATAATTTTTAATTAAATTATCTAGTTCTATCACATTGCCATATTTGGCATGACACATTATTTGGCAATGTGAATTACTTAGGTAAAGCGGCAATCCATATTGCTCTTATAGGGATAGTTAATCTGGATCACCACTTATGTGGTAATATTCTCTTATTATTATTAATTAATTAATTAATTAATTAATTAGTTAATTAATATTTTATATAATTAGTTCATATTATCATTAATAATTATTATTAATGTTACTTCTTCTTATTATTATTATTATTAAAATATATATATTACTTGATAATTTTTTTATATACTAAATAAAATAATATGAATTGCTAGTTAGATTATCTATATATATCAAATATTATATTATAGCATTACCAATAATGAAAAATGTTAATCTTTTTGAGTGATAATCTTTTTGAATAATAATTTAGATTGCCAGCAATCTTGATAAGTAATGTGTCAAATACCACCTAATAGCTATGTCAAGATTGTGCATCATTTAACACTATTTTTTTTTATATAATAGTGTTGACATTTAATAGTTAGTTTTGAGCAATTCTGTGGGTGGATTTAGTTAAAGTTGTATGTGAAGGCTTTTTTAATTATTTTTAACAGTTTTTTTTATAAAAAAAATTGTGGTTGTTCAAATTAGAAAATAGATGATTTCAATTAATCACAATTTCGATGGCAGCTTGATTCAGGTTGCAAAGAAACCCATGGGGTAGAAATTGGGATGATGGGCATAATCACAAATTAAAAGCATCTTCCAACTCACTGCCTAAACATTGCTTTCTGGCCCAATTTCACCAATGAAGAAGGAGCACATGACGAAGGATAAAATACCCTTTGATTATTCAAAGGCACCAAAGAGACCACCAAAAATTGAAAGGGTACTAGTACCTTTCCTTGTTGGCTCCACTACAAGTTAGATATGTATCCATTATTATGCCAACTCATTTATTGCACTTAAATGTTTGGTTATCTATTTATAACCCTTCAATTTTTTTTCACAATTTAACTCAAAACTATTTTTATTATATTATGTACAATTTTAACCCATTTCCACAACAAGAATAAACCAAATTGTGCACCTTCTCTACCACCAATTAAGCGCATATTTGGATGTGCATTGGGTAAGGTTAGAATTGATTTTTGGATGTCAACATTGATTCTAATTATTTTTCATATTATTTGATTTCTCATGTCAAAATCAATTATATTCTTAAAATTGATTTTAGGTAGAAGTAAATTTTTCACTTTTCAATTCTACTAGAATTAATTGTGAGTATTTCTTTGTAAATTATATATCTAAAAGTAATTTTGATCAATACTATCCAAACATAAATTACTTTTTAGATCAAATTATCAAATATAAATTATTTTACCTCAAAATTAATTCTAACCAAATCAATTCCAACAAAATCAATTCTATCTAAAATTAATTTTACAAAAGTAGAACTAAACACACTATAAATAAGGTGGTTTCTCTTATGCCTGGTCTAAAATAAAGGATTTAGATATTCTAGTTGGTCCGGTCCAATTTGACCATTTATTTAATTTTTGTTCACTTAAATAGTGAGTTGTCATTACTCTTAAATTTATGTTTAAACCCATTTAATACCTTTTTCTTACAATTTCACCCCCAAGGCCTTCTCATAATTAAAATTAAAATTTTCTTATTCACAAACATCAAACAAATTAATTATCCTAATTTTCAATCACTTAAAGAAACTTTTACTCCAAATATGAAAAATTAAGAAAGCTAATCGCTAACCAACCCCTATTCTCAACTTTTGTATTTATGTTTAATTTATTTATAAAATAATGAAAAATCATATATGAATAACAAAATCTCTAGTTTGTGTTCATCCCTAATTCCATTGTCCAAGAAAACTAACCCTTCTCATTTATCTATCACATAGTCCCCACCCCAAATTCTCTAATAACAAACATTAAAACAAATAAAAAAATGTTTGGCCATTGCAATTTTCAATCTCTTCAAGAATTGAGCCTAATAATAGAGTTATGTAAATAATGATAAGAAATTCTTATGTGGTCCTGTATTGCCACATAGGATTATGCTCATTTCACTCAGTGAATGCCAAGTACTAGTGAGACCGATCACTTACAAGTAAATTTTAAATCTTAAACTATGTATAAAGTAATTATGGTTAACCTTTTTTCAAATTGTTTCTATGAAAAAAAATTAATAGACCCACTGCTTAAAAATCTAAATTTTATTTTATTTTTTTAGGATTCAATCACATTAAACTTCTCGAACTCCTTCAAGAGGGTCTTCTTCACCTTGAGGTGCAAATCAATGCAGCAAGGCAGAGTAGCAGCTCAGTGCAAATCGAGGCAAAGAGGGCAACGTGTTGCAGACTAGCGGCAGAGCGAGTGATGTGGACGGTCTCCGACGATGTTGAGTAGTGGCGCTTTAGCATTGTGGGTAGTGGCACTGTAAGGGAGGAATCTCATGAGAAGGGGTAGAGCGGACTAGTTGAAGGAGTTTAAGAAGCTTTTGATCATTATTTTTCCTTAGTATGCTAGCGCAATAAGTAGAAGAGGAAAAGACACAACCTTATGGTGAAATTTTTTTTTCCTATTTCGGACAAACATTCTAGTAAAGTAAACTTCTTACTTTTTAAAGTGGTGAGTCCCGCATTAATTTTTTCATAGAAACAATTAAAAAAAAGTTAACTATAGTTACTTTATACATAGTTAAATATTTAAAGTTCACTATTAAGTGGTGGGTTCCCTTATTTCATAGCATTCATTGAATGAAATGAACATAATTCTATGTGATGATCTAGGACCAGACAAGAATTTCTCAATAATGATGGCTTGAGTAGTCATTGCTTGTTGATGCACAATATTAATAAGTGGGAGCTTACACAGAAAAATTGCGCTCCAAACTTTGGAAAGCAGAATGGGAAAGAATGGTAGAATAGGAGGCAACATTCATGGTCACCAATTTTAACTTGTGGATCAAGAAGAGTTGACAAAGGATTGGGTTGATGAAGAAAGAATTGGAGAGAAAAGTATATTGAATTCAATTCGTTGCATTGGCCACAAATTTTTATTTGTCTCAACTTTTATTATTAGGGAATATGAGGATGAGATCTATGCGATAGATGAACGAGAAAGGTTTAGGGTCTTGCACACCAGAATTAAGGATGAACATAAGTCAGAGATAACTAATTTGCATGGCATGTGGGAATAAGAAAATTTTAATTTTGTGAATGCCTTGGGCTTCTAAATTAAATTATACGAAAAAATTATTAAGTGAGTCTAAACATAAATTTAAGAGTATTGACAATTCACTACTTAAGTGGACTATAATTAAACAAATGGTCAAATTATATTATGCCAACTAGGATAGTTTCAAACCCTTTATTTTAAAGAGGGCCATATATAGAGAACCACCATTACATAGTCATATCTTATGCCTCAATAGGTCGCTTCATCATCAAATGTTCTTTTTCCCTTTTCCATGCCAATCTTTCTCTTTCAAGAGGACAATTTCACAAGTGCTCTTGAAAGGATGGGAAAGAAGGCCTAACCACCACTTTGTATCAAAAACCAAGGGTGTAGGGAGGAGGTTAGGGGTAGGCCATGGCCCCCTCAAAGTTTGGAGTTTTCTTTTATACATGTATAGTTATTAATTAATTTATTGACCCATCTTAATAAAAGAAAAATTATCATATCTTATTTCACTCATATATAAAAGATAAGTCTTCTCTCTTCTTGAACAAAATTAAAAGATAAGTAATAGATTCATATAAAATAAATTAGCAGAAAAAAGGTAAAAAGATAACTTTTATAAGGAAGTTTTTAGTTTTTCTTTTTTAAATAGGTGTATTACATATATCTTTCAACATTTTGGGTGCCTTATTGTGATTTTTTAAGTAAAAAATCAATTTTTTCATTAAAAAAATTCTATTTTCAACTTATTTATATAAGCTGAAAGAGTAATTTCTTAAAAAAATCAGTTTTCAGCTTTTTTAGGTATATATAAATTTTAAGTTTCATAATCACTTTTATTAAAAGTTAAAACAAACACATCCTTTATTTATTTGAATTTGAGAAAGTAAGCAATTAACAACCACTACTTTAAGCCTTAAATCACTTTCACTTTTGAGAAATTATTAGTAGTGGATCAAATAAAACATGCATAAAGTCATAAACGCATTTGCATTTTTGCTTTTAGTGTAAGATTGTTAATTTTTCATTTGTCTAGTGCTCTCTTCTTTCCCCCTCTTGTTTGTTTGATTGTATAAATTTTAAAAGCTACAAATATGAAAAAAAAAGAATTCACTTCTTGTATATTAATTTTCTTTACTCATCTTCACATCTTCATGTATCAATAGCAACTATTAAGCGTGTGTCAGGGAGTCCGTTTGGGTTTCCTAGAATTGATTCTAGACTCTTAGAATTGATTTTGGAGGTTTTTGATGATGTTTGGTTATCTATTATTAGAATTAATTCTGGTCTCTAGAATTGATTTTAAGAGAAATAATTTTTTTTTACTTTATGTCAGAATCACTTTTAGAAAAACTACCAAACATAAATTATTTTACCTCAAAATCAATTTTCACTAAATCAATTATAATAAAATCAATTCTATCTAGAATTAATTCTATAAAAACAGAATCAAATACACTATAAATATGTCATTTCAGTTATGAAAATTATTAAAACAAAGGCCATAAATAGGATAATAAGGATTTTCTTAAAGATTATATGGTGCTTTACATTATAAAAGAAACTAAAAAATTTACCACAAATTCTAAAAAATTTATCACAAATATAATATTAATAGACAATGTTTATTATATGAAATATCATAGTTTTCGCCCCCTAGAACTGCAATCTTAGCATGACCATGTCAAAAAACCCATATCCCTATAAATAATGATAATATAAGTTCGGATTTACCGTGAATCCGAGTTTATATTACATCTCAACCATCTGAAATATATTTTAAACAACAGTGACCCTTCTACTTACCCCAAACAAAAACAACGACCATCCTTCCCCATTTGTGCCCTAACTCCTTACTTGCCCAAAACCCACGACCCATCTGACCCCTTTCTCTACTCTTTTGCTGATGGCTTCCTCCCCAGGAGGGTTAGACCCCTCGTTGCGGTTGACCACATGGTGGGGTGCCTATTGCGGCCTTCCCTTGTGTACTTTGATGGCGTTGGTGCCATGACCTCCTCTCAAGAGATTGAAATTATTAGCAACAGAAATATTACACAAGGCTTAAGCTTGGTTATGGGTTTCCCTGATGGCTTCTAGGGACAGTGGGTTGAACAATAACCACAATGGGCTAGGAATTTTGATGTTTTTGAATTTGGGTGATGAACATTTTGTCTATTGTTACTTCCATTCAATAAATTAATTTATTAATTTCTCTAGAATGCTCTTTATTATCTTTTATAGTTAAATTAATAAAAAAATATTTAATTTCATAATTTTTTATAAAATATATTAAATTAAATATTTAAATAACCAAAATATTAAATAAAAATAGTTTAAAGGTAAAATTCAATATTTACTTCACATATTATTTAAGATAATTTTTTTATACTTTTATATTATAATTTTATTTTAAAATATATTAAAAGAAAATTAGAAAATTTAGAGAACATTAAACCCTAAAATTCTTAAGAGAATTAAATAAAATTTAATTTAATTAGACAGAAGAGATAACATCTACAAGCCTGTTACGCTTTTCTTCCCCACTTCTTCTCCCTTCTCTACCCAAAACATCGCTCTTTTTCCCTTCTCTTTTCTCTTCCCTCTCTTCTTTCTCGCGGCGACGTCTCTCTCTTACCGCACCAACACCGCGCCGCCAGGTAAGGTTCGTTTCATTCTTCGTTTACCCTTTTGATGGCTTTCGCTTCCTTTCTCTTCCTTCAATCTTTTCATGTACCATTCTGATTCAATCCGAACCCCACTTCCCTATTCTTGTTATTATTGAGCGAGCCTCTGGTTCATGCATGATTTGTCATCTTGTCTTGTTGAGTCAGTTGCTTGCTGTTACAATGATTTGGGTTCTAATTATACTTGCACTTTTTTTTTTAAACCCAATTTCTGCAGATTCAGAATTTCAAACCAAGTTGTTGTTTTTTGATCTTTAGTTGAGTTTCTATGTTTTGGGTGTTGGGGTGATGATGTTGGCGATTTGGTTTGATGTTTCAGTAGACAGTTTTCAGGTCAGGGCTTTCAGGGATATTTGTGGTTTGGTTTAGGTTCTTGAGTTGAATTGTGAATAGGTTAGTTTGTTGTTGCTGTTGTGTATTGGGGATTTTTTTTTTTTTTTTTTTTGCTGGTATGGACATGGGTGTTAGAGAATCAAAAGTAGGAGTTAGATGTGAAGTTATTGGAGACTTGTAGTTGTAATTGCAAAAGAGAGGTCACAGATATGGTTGTTCTAAGTTGATGTTGTCCTCCTATCTTTGTTCTCTTAGGTTCGGCTTCAACTCAGTGTAGCATTTGACAGATCTTGTCTCCCTTGTGAATGGCATATATGTGGTATTATTTGAACCAGAGGGTGAACCAAACAGATTGATTTATGAGAGGGTTCTGGAGAGATATTGGGCTGAGGACAAATTACACTTGTTGAGGTCTTCATAATTTTCCCTGTTTTATGACATGTCAGTTTTACAGATTTATATATGTACTAGAAGAAGATCCAGTGCTACGCACGATGCACAATAATTCTAGAGAGCACTATAAATAATAAAACATAAGAAATTCTTTACCATAATGAATAAAACACAAGAGATTCTTTACCATAAATAACAAAATACAATAAGTTTTTTTACCATTAATTATACCATAACACTACCATCGGAGGGACCTTTCTCTTTCTGCACCTTAGCGCAAAAATGATTTGTGTCCACCCCCAAAACCCTTGCAGTTGATCCACGATATGGCCCATTCACTATTATTACACGACTCCCACCTTGTGGAATCACAAATTCAAGCTTTGCCTAATCAGCTTTGAGCACATGCTTGCTTCTATTTCCCCAACATATTTGTCAATTACCTTTCGCACAACACCCTTTTGCTTGTAGTACCCCTTCTCTGCCAATTAATACAAATATATCCCATTTTTTCAGTTCCATACTCCACTATGTAGTTTCAGGGTTTTTTTTTTTTTATTAAAAAAAAAGCGCCTACCTACAATGAGCATGATTTCATATGCATGCATAATTTGGGTCACTGTGTTTGAACTACATGAACTCAAATTGAAGCATCCTACAACTTAATCAGTAATGGTCATACATACTCCAAAGCTGCAGGGCTCCGAGTGTACTTGAATGTCAGAGTTGTGGGGCTCCAGCAGCTGCTGTGGGGCTAGAACCTGTGGGACACCATCATGATATCCTCGGTGGGGCTGGAAGCTGCAGGGCCGCCGCCAAGGGGTCATACTTCATATCAAAGTCCTTATTGTCGACTTCTTCGATTTTGTCGTTCTTGATCTCGTAGTCATCAGGACTGTTGGCGTTGCCAAAATTGACATGGGTCAAAAATGGGTTGTTTCTTGACCCATTTGAATGTGGGTTTGAGTTGGAAGGAGCAATGGTAGTCACGATGGCTTGAGTGTGTGAGTGAGAAGTGAAGATTGTTGGAGCTTATGCTTTGAGGTCCAAAGCCTTTACCTTGTTGAGGGCCAGATGGTATTTGATAGAGTAGAGGTTACAGGCTACAAACTGAGCATGTGGATTATCTCCTAATGTGGCCTATAGTTTTTTTTTTGGTGTATAGCTCTGATTGTTTTGTTATTTTTATTTTAAATAATCATAAGCATTGTGAGCTGGATCTAATTATTGTTTTTGGTGCTTTTTTCTTGTTTTTTGTTTTTAATATTTCAATTCAAAAATGGGTGGAGTCAAAATGTGACAAATCCACTCTTTTGGATTGTGTATAGTATAGATATAATGTAGATGTTCAGTCAGCCAAGGGTCATGACACTGTATTCTTACAGATTGCCAAGGATTTATGTGTTTGTAGCTGCCCACGATTTTTATTTTAGCATGTTTGGATTTGCTTATTTAAGGGAAAATGATTGCCTCTTTTCTTTTCTTTTTCGTTTTTTTTCCCCCCAAAAGTTGTTGAGCTTTTGACTATAAGCAGTTTTGAATACAAAATAAACTAATTCAAACACGTATGCAGTTGCACATAGGTGATAGTTGTCTAAAATATCTTAAAACTGTAGAGAGTGGGACATGTTATTGCCATATGAAATGTTGTATTTGGGTTTAACTTCGCTGGCTTGGCCTATTTGTAATCACTAATCAGCACTTACATCTGTCTCGAACATGTACTAATCTCAGTATTTAGCTAATGTTTCATGGTATAATGCTTGTTGTCTTGCATAGCTACTTTGCCTGATCTGTTATATCAATTCAACATCAGCTTCATTTTACTAAGTTCTTGCCATGCTTAAGTAGTAATTAAGCTAAAATCATCTGACTTTGAGCATGCTTTTATGAAGTGCAGGAGTTAATGTGTGAATTTTAGGGTGCCTTTCTATTTAATGATGATGAATGCCATTCAAGTTAGTGCAAGAAAGCCAGGGATTCATGTCAAAAATGCATCTCAGTTGCATGCCTTGCACCGTTTTCCTTCTAAACCATGTGCATCACCAATCAAGTGGGACCCTCTCTCCAGTACTTCCCTGAGCCTAAGAGCAAAACCTTCACCTGGCTTGCAGTGTGTACCTATTTTAAAATCTCAGCAACCTCTCCATGTTTGTTTAGCTGGTGGACAAGGAATGATGGAAAACAATGAGGTAATACACCTTCATTTGGGTTATACTATATATTTGGCTTTTATCAATTGTTGTATTATAGATGCTTAACTTTCCTGTAGATGTTCTTTGAAAAACTTAAAATTTCTTCCCGTGAGCAATTGGTTGACTCTTTGCCTAATCTGTGCTGCCTCGATTGGGAGTAGTTCTAAGTCACAACTATGAATAATGTGCTAAGAAGCATCAAGACCAAGTAGATGAGTGGATGTAGTTTAATACAAAAATTATTCAACGTTACTTTTTCAAACCCTAAATTCTCAACCAGAGCCAAATCAGGCAGATGGACAAGATGACAAGCAGCACCCCTTTTAATAACTCTCAAGCCCATTTCCTATTATGAACCTCTACAAAACATGTTCTAGGGGATGTAAATAGAGGATGCCGTGTAGATTAGATGCTTAAACTTCTTCATTGAGTATTATATTTTTAGTTCCATATTTTGGTTGAATTTCTCTTCATTTGACTGACCACTAATAATAATGTAATTAGGATGCCTCATGGACATCTTTTGACAAAGCTATGGAACAATTTAAGGGACAGTCCATTGAGGATTTATTGCGACAGCAAATTCAAAAGGGAGAATACTATGACAATGGGGGAAGTGGGGCTAAGCCACCACGTGGAGGAGGTGGTGGCGATGGCCCGGGTGGATCAGAGGATGGACACTTTGCTGGGATGTCCGATGAGACTCTCCAAGTCATTTTAGCAACAATTGGCTTTATGTTTCTGGTACTCCTCTCTCTCTGAGTGTATGTGTGTGTATGTTACATGAATTGGGTATATAAAACTGCTTCCACATACTTTGTTAGTCTTATTCATTTTGTATTTTGTGTGTGACTGAAGGAAAAGGTATACGTGATGTATGTAGCTAACAATTGTAGTAATTGAGTGTGCTTGTGTGTACTTAATGAAAGATGACTGCAAATATAAGCTGCATTAGAATAAACAACTGTTACCTAGAGTTACTTGCTGAAGTCCTTAGGATGCATGATGTTGTTGAGCTTGAGATATATTCATATACTTGAACTCCTGGTGATATAGGATTACCTTAGAGTCTTAGACATGATTTACAAGGTTGATATGTTGCATGTGCCATGTCTCATTTGGTAGCATCTTACATCCCTTCCAGTATATATGCGTCATCGATGGGATGGAACTTGCAAAGCTAGCTAGGGACTGCATCAACTATCTGATTACTGGAAAGCAGAGTGTTCGATTGAAGCGTGCCACATACAAATGGGTACGATTTTACAAGAACTTGACAGAGAAGAAGGAAGCTGACAAGCAACAGTTGGAGAATGCCCCAACTTGGAACAACCCCGATTATTACCGAGATGCCATTAGGAATTATATGAAACCAAATTCAGATGAATAATTTTTGTTGACTCTGTACATTCCTGTTCTCCCTTATGATTAATGGAGCTAGGGTTGTAGTTAGAATCAATTCATATAAACTATAATGGTTTTCTTCTTTAAGGCATAGGGAGCATAATTTTGAGGGATCACAGGTTTTTATGAAGTCAAATAAATCACAAGCAGTTCGGGTTGGAACATTGCTGAACTTGATGAATAGACCCAACGTAGAAATCTTGTTTCATGTCATTTATATTTGAAGTAATTACAATGAGTTTACTTCAGATGCGCTTACAGGCCCAGCACACCTCTGGTTCACGAAATTATATTTGCATCCTTTACCTTAGGACATGTACTGATTTTGCTTCATACCAATCGTTATGGTTTTGAGAAATTAGTTACTACCCTTATTTTCCGTATTTTATGTAGGATTTTAACACCCTTCCCTTGTATAATTGAGAGAGCTTACAAAGCACTCACGCAAGTTAGTTGTTGATTTAAGTTACAAAGTACCCAATTAAGTATGTTAATTTAAACAAGGACATGTACTGTCCCGCCCCAACATAAGCCGTGATCGGTGCACAGGTCAATCTGACTCACTTAACTTGGCAAGTCTAATGACTAAATTTTGTTCATATAATTTAGCAACTTAAGCACAGGGGCTGCCAAAAATTCGGCAGAGTCTCCCCTGAAAACTGGGCAATCTAAAAATTACATAGACCTGTTTAATATCAGATATAACAATTAGAAATTACAGTCAGAATATTTCTAGAATAACAATCATAGGGATCAAAAGATCAGCTATACTAAAGAGTAATATACACATTATGACTATATTCATAATCCAAAAACAACTGATCCTATGCCCTATAGCTGCAAAGTACTGGAATCAACAAAATAGAAGCCTCTTCCATATTAAAGGCCTACTAAAAGGAATATTCTGGGTAGAACAGCTAGTCCTAAAAACCTGCTACTCAGCACCCTGTGAATCTGAAGAGGAGGAAAGGAAATAGGATTAGTCATACAGACTCAGTAAGGGTATATAAATAAAGTGGACAGGAAGGAGAAACTAAATCACGCACGAACTTTTAAAATAACTGAAAACAACTGAATAATTATACATTCACCAAAGAAATTGATTGAGACAATAGTTTGTCAATTCTATATTTCCATAAATAGAACCTTGTCAACCTCCTTCATTTAAGTTAAAACTCATTAACAGAAATTTAATAATTCTCTATATATTGTCTTAATCAACATCCTAAATAGACTTTGTCAACATAGAATCAAATATTTCATTAAACTAGTTACTCCATGAGGGTTACCCAAGAAGAACTAAATTTTTATGGGGAATGGTCTCAACCCATCTGATCATAAATATGAGCTCATCTCAAGCCGAGAGTCTTGCCTCGCCCGGTACTATCTCTTTTAAATATACTATGTGCACATAGGCCGTTATATCTCTTCGCTAACGGCGACGGTACCGCTATATCTCTTCGCTAGCGGTGAACGGCGTTCTAACTTAGAACCCATCCTGGTTTTCTCAACATAAATTTATTTTAAAATAAAACACTTAAATTCAATAAGTCAACTTCTATAAAATCCAATTCTTGTAAGAAATAAACCTTTATAATTCATTATAAATAAACTATAAAATAAGAAAGAATAGCAACATGTGGCATTGGAATAATAACTAAGTGGATATCCAAAATATTAAATCAACTATTAGTATCTAAAGAAACTCAATTATTAGTATAAAATCAAATTATTAGTTTTAACAGGTTAGTTTCTCCTATAAAAATAAATTTAAAACTATTGTTACTAAGTAAATAACCACTCACAACAAAGAGGGATCAACCGAAAGCCTCCCCAACAAATCCTAAGGAGTAACTCCAAGACCGTGATCGTGAGGATCTGATCAACACAAATATTTTGACAAGTTTAAATAATTTGTTTGGAGATAGTCTAATAATTAACATGCTTATTGTTAAGCAAAATACCAAAATATTACTCATCTACTATTTTATTACTATTCTCTAAATTTGAGATAACCTCTAAAATTTACCCATAAAGAAAAAGGTTTGAGATTAGGAACTCACCTCAAGCTTTAAGGACTAATGGATATCAAACTTTTGCGACAAAATGAGAGAAAAAGGAGCTTTGATGGTAAAAATAAGAAAAAGAAAAAAAAGAAAAGAAAAAGAAAGAAGACGAACAGAGAAGGAAGAAGAAAGTTGAACAGAAGTAAGGAAAAAGGGCAAAAGGGAAAGTGTGAGACGGTGCAAAATCTCACCGTTCCTTTATCCCCTTTTTTTTTTTTTAACTCAATGCTTAAAAGAAGAAAATGCCCTTATCCCTTTTGTTATTTCCTTTCCTCTGTTTTGGAATTTAATACGGTGGCATCACATGTACTTTGAGGGTTTGGGATCTTTGTGAGTACCTTTTGTACATGCAATATTAACCATTGCTGGCAATAATGATGTGCCAGAAAAATTTGTGCATCCCTTCATGAGAATTGAAGCATTTACAAAGAATTTTGCATATTTTCTCAAGGGAGTCAATGGAGAAATAACAATCTTAGAACTTATAAGCAACTTCGCAAAACTCCCAGGAGCATCAATATAAACTGTAGAGGAGATTATTGTCTACCTTCCAAATCTGAGGGTGAAAGCCATAATAAGAAGAATTGCAAGGGGCCTCCTATTACAAGAAAGCAGGAGTTAAGGTAAATTAACTCGATTTTTCATTGTAAGAATGATTGAGTGAAATTCACTACTAAACACCTTTTCTATTTATGTTGTGTAGAAGACTAAGTAACTATGTCGAATTGGGCTTAAAGTATTACTTTTCAATGTAAATAGCTTGATACGCCAATTGGTATAGAGGGATCTTATGGAGTACTTAATCAACCCAACCAGATTGGTTGCCTGCACAACAAATGAATATATCTCAAGGAAGTGTTTCAATTGAAACAATGCAAACTACTTGCAAAAGTGCCAAGACAATGTTAGGCCCTTATATTATCGCATCTCAAAAGTCAATCAGGAAAAATACCACACAAAGTGTTGCTGTAGAGACAAATGACCTATTGAAGAAAAATGGACCTACTGCGGAGAAAAAAATAAAAATAAAAATAAAGCTCCAACTTCACAACTTTGTGGACCTAATGCTAAGAAAGGGAGACATGCTGCAATATACACAACCCACAATTCTGAAGTTTAGTGAAATTCTTATATCAAGCTATGTTAATTTGAGATGTTAAAAAAATATACAATACTAAATTTTCCATCTTATTTGTAATACCTATTTGGCTATCTATTGTGATGAGGGATTTTAAATACCCCATCCCCGACCTCTTGGATAAATACCTGGCCCCGTCCCTTGCCCCATATATGCACAGGTACCTACTTTTGATTTTTCCACAGATTTATGGGTACTCACAGATATCAATAGATACCCATTAAAATATTAAAAATTCAAAAATTTAAATTAAATATGAAAATTTTAATATCATAAATTACTTAAAATAAGCATATATAGTAATCTAATTCCACAATTCGAATTTTAACAACATAAGATACTTGAAATAAAAATAAACACATAAAATAAACTCAATAATTCAATTCCATAATCTAAATTCTAACAACTTAAAATACTTAAAATAAAAATAAATATATAATAGTAATCTAACCATTAGTGCAACACATAATAAGCACAAATAAATCCAACTTCTAAATTTAAACCTTAGTTCAATCAATTTAAATAATATCATTAGTTTAAGTTAATAACTTAAGGGTAAAATAATAACTTTATATTGAGTATTCGCGGATATTTAAAATCCTAGTCCCTATTATTTGTGGGGCAAAATTTTCCCCCTATGTTCATCTCATTGCGGATATTACCTACAGGTATCGATGGGAACGAGTTTTTTTGACATCCCTAATTCTAATCCTTATGTTGTGACTTTACAACTCACACACCCTTATTTTTTTTTTTTAATATTGTCATTAATCATATATTATCATATTATTTAAAAATATTTAACTTTGTGATAACTACCTTAAAAGTTATAAAAACTAATTTATAACCAGTTGATAATATAAAATGCCTTATACTTACAATTTATTAAAATTAAAAGTTTAATTTTGATATACTATTAAATATATTTAATTATGTATTATTATATCAATAAAAATATTTAATTTTTTCACTTATTATTTTAAAAGTCTTATAAATAGAAATATATGATTGAATGATAGTATATATTTTTTTTATACTAATAATGCATCAAAGTTAAAGTAAAAAATTAAACTCATTTTTATGTATCATGTTAGCTATGGTAAGTGTTTATAAGTTTTAAGTCAATGAGAGTTATCACAGTTGATAAGAAATGACTTCATATCTCACAAAAATGTGAGTTCAATTTCTATTGTTAACATGAGCACTCTTTTGGTGGACAATTTTTACAAGTTGCCTACAAGTGCTTGTGGAGCCCCGAAGTTTTGCCATGACCCTAGTGGAAATGATTAATATTGAATTCATCTAAACTTATGCTCATAAAAAAATGTTTACAACTTTTATTTTTTAAAAACTATGATATGAAATAACTTTTTCTTTATGGAGTTGATATGAAATGAACTTAAAATAAGAAATTTTACAAAATAAAACAAAGTATTTAATTAATATATATTGACAATATAAAAAATTTTTATATTATTATTTAATTATATATTATCACAATAATAAATATAGTTAAATCTCAAATTTACTACTTAAATAATCATATAAGTAGATAATTTTAATTGGATAATAATATAAATTTTTTTATGCTACCATTATATTAAAATTAAATTCTAAAATAAATACCTATCATTAAAGATAAGCATGCAAATGCTACAGATATAAAAGCTGTACAATTTTTAATCCTTACATTATCCTTCTAGTCTCATCCCTGATCCCTCGTTCTTTCACCTTCACTGCCATCCTCTTCCCCACGCCCAGCGCCACCCTCTTCCCCACTCCTCCAGCCACCGCGCAGCGCTGCACTGCACTGCACTGCACTGCACTGCACTTTGCTTCTCCGGATTCAGATTCAGATTCAGATTCTCCTTTGCTTTTGTTCCATCAATTTCTCGCTGCTGCGGCAGCATAGCAGGGCATCCCCTTTATTCCCATTATTCAACTCCTCCTTCAATTTCTCGTTCGTTCTCGCCCTCTTTCTCGTTGAGTGCTGTTGCGAACTGGTTTGTACTCAATCAGAGCTGGTATAAAAAGTTTAAATGAGATTTAAGTGCATATTGTTATCATGATTTGACCCAGATGGATGCTATTCTAGTCTTTGCTTATTTTACTGTTGTTTTTAAGATTTCCCTTCTATTGTTGGGAGATTTTCTTGTTTGTTTCCCAGGCATTTAAATCATAAGAAAGGTCATAGGTATTTAGTACATGTGCATGCTTCGGCAAGAATGGTTTATTTTCTATTATATATTTTGCTGGCAAGTCGAGGT
Organism: Pterocarpus santalinus; assembly: GCA_031439595.1. Lineage (NCBI taxonomy): Eukaryota > Viridiplantae > Streptophyta > Magnoliopsida > Fabales > Fabaceae > Pterocarpus > Pterocarpus santalinus. The sequence continues at coordinate 58,548,442 of CM062531.1, forward strand.
ATAGTTTATATGTAGATCAATAGTTGCCTTCAAAGTATGTTATAGAGTTTAGTTTATTACGAGGGCAGTAGGAAGCAAGAGTGCTAGGTTATTTAGGGTCCGTTTGAGTAAATAATTTGTTTAGGGTGTGTTTGTGAGCTTTGATTTTGGAAGGAAAAGGAGTGAAGGGAAGGGGTTTGAAGAGTCCCTTCCTTTCTCTCCAAAATCAAAACTAACAAACACACCCTAAAGCCCTTATGTGAAAGGAACTTTTGAAAGTAACTTATAAATCAGTTATTTTTTGTTCGGATACGAAGTAATAGAAGTGTTTGTCTTGAGTGCTTTAAAAAGGTAATTCTTGAGAAGCTAGATATTTTAACTTCTCAAAAAGTACTAAAAATGATTTTTTTGAGAAGTAATAAGCTGGATAGTCAATTAAGACACACAGTTAAAAATATGACTTTCGAGTTCCAAAAAGTTAAAAAAATTATAAGTATTGTTATCTAAACGGTCCCTTAATATACAATTTGTTCTTTCTATATTTTTAATTAGTGGTATCTTCTGATGTATATGTTTAACCTTTGCTGCTACATGTTATTTAGGTTTACTCTCCCAAAAAAAGTTCCCTAGAAATATAGGGTGTAAAGCCACTGTCTTTGACCAATGAGAATCAATCTCATGAGCTATCAGTAGATTCAACAGATCAAATCCTTCTTTATTTTCTTTGTTTCTGATCTGGTTGATATATGCGTCGTGTTTATTTATTTATTTATCATGTCCTGTGGACTATGGCTACTTTTCTTTGCTGTCAACTGTTACCATTCTTGCTTATACCCAAGAAACATGAAGTGAAAAGGCTTTTGATTTTGAGATGAATTGATTATATATCAACCTTTAATAACCGAATCATGTCATGCAGTTTTCCAAGCATCAAATTGGTTATGATTGATTAGCAAACATTAAATCCCAAATGGCGATTCTTTCTGTCTTGCCGGCGAACTATTTAGGTTTTGTTTCCAACCATGTTGGTTTCTACGTTCAATGCTTATCTTGCTTCCTGCTTAACATCAATTTTCTTGATATATTGTAGGTTTCCTTCATCAAGGTACTCCTTGTCTGCCATCAAAGTTTCTGGGGAGAGTTGATTATCGCAGAGATGTTTCTCTAACATTGACAATGGTAATTATCTCTTGTCTCTCTCCACTGTTTCTATCCTCTTCCCCCTTCACTTTTTGGGCATCTGCATGTGTTTCTAGGGGTAATATATTATTTGAGATTACATGCTTCGTGTTGGCAGATTTGTAGAATCAAGATAAAACAAAGATATGCAAACCACACTCAAACCAAATTTGTGATGTCTGCTGCAAGTAATGATCATCATGTAAACTTTGATGATGATTTGCCTCAGGAGCCCTTTTTGGTAACATTGATCAAGGAAACCTTATGGTATTTGTGAAACACTGAAACTTCAATTATCTTTATAATGAAATTACTGTTCTTGTTATGAACTAATACTCCTTTTTACAGCAATTAAAGACTAGATTTATTTATTGAATTTCATGGAAAATTACAATTGTATTTAATAATAACTATGAGCTATCTATTCTTTTCCAGGGGGCTAAAATCTTTATTTGTATTTTTGGTTGAGCAACCTAGCCAGCTGAAGTACATAGAGTGGCCAAGCTTAAGTAGTACGGTATGTATGTCTCATTGGTTTATTATTTATAATTTTATATTTACACACCAAAGAGATTCCCTTGCAGCTGTATTTACTTCCATACTGTGTTTTGTTTTAATTTATGAAAATGTATTGAATAATCACATCTATCTCTATATTAATCCCTTCCAGCTGAGGACCGCAACTCTGACTCTTGTTCTTGTTGCGATGCTTATCGTTGCATTATCATCTGTTGATTCGGCTCTTTGCTACCTTTTGGCTTTAGTTCTCCGGAAAAGCCCATAAGTGTGCCCATGTTACATGTACTATGTAGGCAGTTTATTTCTGATGCTCATAACTAGTTTATGTGTATCCCCATTAGCATGTAAAGGCCACAAGATCCTTTGCAACTCAGTGAAGGAAATGGTTGCATTGCATAGAATCCTGCTAACCTAATTTCATGGATTGAAACTGGATACAGGATTGTATATTTAATTTTAACAAATATATGGGGACTGGAGGAGAAAAAGGTTATGGGAGTTACAGTTATCAAATTTTAGTTTTTATTGTTAACTCTAGCCGTCTTTTGTTCACGGTGTTTGTTCAGGACAGAGTATTTGAATCCCTATTTACTCAACCCGCTGTGTCGTATCCATAGTTAAGAACTGATTTGTATCACTGACCCCTCTCTCTCTCTCTCTCTCTCTCTCTCTCTCTCTCTCCCCAAAAAAAAGGAATCAATTTTTCGTTTTGGTTTGAACATAACCCACTTGTTAACCACTAGTCCACCACTGCTAAACTGAGATATGTTGGACAGGTAACGTGCTGATCACCTAGTACGATTAAAAAACATTAATAGTATTCCAATTTAGGGTGAATTGCACTGTACTTTCCGAGGTTCAGTGTAATTATACTCGACACTCCTTTAATTCATTTTACTCAGTATATTATCTATAAATAGAGGTGTGCTGAGTGTAATTACATTGAATCTCAGAGGAGATCAGTGTAATTCACCCTAAAATTTAATACTGTATGTGCCCCAATCACCAGACGGCGGCGCCTTCCCCATGTTTTCTGAGAGTTGTTTCAATATTTCAACAGCTAGAGAATTCTTAATCAAACACCCACACATCTCAAATCCTTCTATGTAAAAATTCTATATGACTTGATTATGTGTAAGATTTTATAATTGATTAAGAAAGTGCAACTCAGAAAAGAATATATTAAATATTTAATTAATAGTAAAAGTTCATATATGATTAAATCATTTAAAGATTTTACATGAAAGGATTTATTTTTCTAGTTACGGTCTGCTACGTGAGGTAAGTTACATAAAACTACGTGAGGTAAGTTACATAAAAGATTATGTGATGCTTGTCAATGGAGGTAAGTCAAGAAAAAAATTTTGTAGTTATAAATTTTTGCATTTGTAAGCGCTTGATCCTATGCCAAAGGCACAAATGGCCTGGGTAAGATGACATGGAATGTGTGGAGACGCAGGTTGAGATTCCACTGCTTATGCGTCCTTTGAGTAGTCTTTTGCTACATATCAAGCTTTAGATTTGCCCTTGATTCATGAGGGTGACCTTTGATTCCAAAGTTATAACTGTTTCACGGTCTTCATGATCAGCAATACTAAAAGAAATACCAGACTTTTAAAACCGTGTCAATAATTACCTGCTACTATGCTTTCGGGTACATAGATTCTTGTTATTGCTTTGTGAATCAATCTTTCAAGAATAACATCATAATTTTGGGAGTTAGGGGGTGTTTGTTTCAGTTTTTAAAAAAGGTAATTTTGAAGTTTAAATTTTATATATAATTAAAAAATATTAAAAATTAATTTTTTTTCATGAGTTATTCTTTTCAGTTTCTATGAAAAAGTTGAAAATAGATTTTTTTAAGAATCTGATTATTTTAAAAAATTATATAAATATATAAAAATTTATTATTTTTAATAAAAAAATAATTTTTTATTAAAATAATCCTAAACAAACATTCACATAATGACTATGACTTTACTATAGCATCATATTGTAATTTGTAACTGTAGCGATGAAACATGTCGCTGCCTGAACGGGTTGGAGCAATTTAACAAAATTTTGTATTACGCAAATCAATTGCAAAAGATTAACATGTTGACAAACTATACTCAGAAGTTGCGGAAACAGGCATAACTGAAAATAGGTAGCTTCATAGTGTAGCCTTCAGATTTTAATATTTTAGCCGACCATATCGATCTCAGCATTGTATTAAGATTATTTTTAGGCTTTCAGTAATTATCACTAGCCAACAAAATTAGCTATTGTTACAAAAATAACTATAAGATATTCAGATAAATCATATAATGTATTTAATTTTCCAAAATTTTAAAGTATATAAGTTGCATAATTATCACCCATGCTGGCATCTGTAACTCCGAATATATGAATTCTCAATTCTCCTTTCAAAATCAAACTTGCGTGAAACCTGAAGGCAATCATAATTTAGCGTTTGACCCATAAATAGATGAGAAATATTTTTTATACCATTAGGGTAGGTAGACACCTTGGATATTCAGAGATAGAAAGGAGAAAAAAATTATTAAAAAAAATAAAAATAGTGAAATGATTGATACAGAGAGAAAAGTTGAGAGAAGGTATTAAGAGTGTCAGAGTTTTTGATATGTACAAATAACATACCTCTAAATATAACTATATAATTATTCATATTATTTTGTTTCATTGTGTCCCATCTCACTGACCTTTGATAGAAAACAAAAGACATTAAGTACACTCAATTCAAGTACTAGACAGGTTCAATATGGCAATTACGGTACCCATCATCAAGATAATAGCAGATCGAGCATGATGTTTCCCCTCTTGTTAATCACTCAGTGTCAATAATGCACCCTTTTTATGAGGATCAGTACAAAACTAGAAACTGACCCTTCCCCTCCTGATACTTGTACAACGTTGGAAGCTTTATTGTACAATGAAGGAGACCCTTGCAGGCCTTTTACGTGATTCTGAGCAGGTTCTCTTATATGACAAATGCAAAATCTGAATGTAGATTATTGTCCCTCTATATAACAGCTGCAATTCTTCCTAAAAACAAATACGCTGTATCAAGTATAACCATTGATTGTTTTTCTATTATATTATGACTAGTATTTATGCATGTGATTTTACAAGTTTATTTTGACCTCCTCATTTTTTTTAAATTTGATATTGTTTTAATATTTTTCTCATTTTTTTTTTAAAATAGAGCATATGTTATTTCATATATTACAAAATCAAAATAAACTTCTTCTGTTGAAAAGTATTGTTGGGAAAAATGCCATTTTTCCTTTTAGAATTTTCCTAAAAATAGAGAAATAAAATATACTAAGAACACAATCACAACGCAATAATTAACGTGAGAAACTTTAAAACTGAAGAAAAACTATGGCCATTATTTAAAAACAACCAGAGAATAATACTATGTGAAAATTTTTACAATATAGAGACTTTTCTCTCAAATATCTCACAGCCCCAATACACCCATACTTTCCTAAGCAAATATCTTATTTACATCTCATAATACTCTAAGACAATAGTGCAAAGAAAATAAGAAATTCAGACATAAGATTAAAGTGTTTTCGATTGGTGCAGATTGAAACAAAGGACTTAGATTCATTTATAGCCTTGACCTCCTTCTTCCCTTGCAATCGTAAGCGATGTAGGACTTGTTCTAAGATGCTTTATTTCAATCAACTCTAACAATCTCCGCACCTTGATTGAAATGGACACATCTTCCGCTTTCATTATCTACATTGACAATCATAGTTCAAAAGAATTATCATATTCCACCATAAAGAGTATACTCACTTGGAATTAGGCAATTCTAAGAATTTCTTCTTGGCACATGTCGAAACCATGCTGAAAAATTTATGGCGCAACTTTCATGTTGGTTTTCTTCAAAAGTTCTTCAGCCATCGACATAATCTCATCACACACCTTGCATCAATGCCAACCAATGCCCATATGCAATTGTGGATCCGCTAGCAATTATCTCTTTTCAATGTAGCACAGTAATGTCATGAGGATACACTTCTCATCTTTTAGAAAAGATCATATTCTCCCATAATGAAAAAGACATTGCTAGAAATTTGTTATTTCCTTTATACTAGTTAGAAACACTTTAATATTGTATTTGACTTTCTTATGTCCTTTGTACTCTTGTCTTAGAGTATTATAAAATGTAGATTAGATGTTTGCTTTGGAGAATATGAGTGTATTGAGGTTGTGGGTTGTTTGGGAGAAAAGTTTATGTATTGTAAAAATTTTCACATAATGTTATTATCTAATTATCTGTAGACAATGACTGTGATTTTTCTCCAATTTTGGAGTTTTCTACCTTAATTCTTGTGTTGTGATTGTCTTTCTAGCATATTTTATTTTTCTATTTTTAGGAAAGTTCTCAATGGGAAAGTGACATTTTTCCCAACAAGTAGTATCAAATCTTATGATTCGATGGGATATTAAATTTACTATGCTTTGTGGTTGCAGCATTGTCTCATCTTCTACATCAAAAAAGAATTTTTCTTTGTCATTTAAGAATTATCCTTAGTTGTTGGAAAGAAGTGTAATACTGTGAAAGTGCTGTTTTGGAAAAGTTCTGGTAAAAAAAAACTTGGTACTTAAACATGCCTATTGTGACCCATCTTTCTTTCCTAGGAACCTATCTGATGCACGATTTATAGTCTACATACACTATTTCAGCATACGGTTGCAATGTCAAGTTTTTCAAGTGCAGTGAAGTTTGACATAGAAAAATTTGAAGGAAAAATTAATTTTGGCCTTTGGCAAAAATAAGTCAAGGATGTGTTGCTACAATCAAGATTACAAATGGCGTTAAAAGGGAAAATTGTCCAGGTGGAGCGGTATCAAAAAAAGGCTCTTAGTCGGATGCTAACAATATCTTTCTCGTTATGGAAAAGGATGATCTTTTCTAAAAGATGAGAAGTACATCCTCATGGCATTGCTGTGCTACCATAAAAAAGAATGAGTTATTGTTAGCGGATCTACAATTGCACACGAGTATTGATTGGCGTTGATGCAAGGTGTGTGATGAGATTATGTCAATGGTTGAAGAACTTTTGAAGAAAGCCAATACGGAAGTTGTACCATAAATTTTTTAATATGGTTTCATCATGTGCTGAGTAGAAATTCTTGGAATTGTTTAACTCCAAGTGAGTATACTCTTTATGGTGGAGTATGATAGTTCTTATAAACTATAATTATCGGTGTAGACAATGAAAATAGAACATGTGTCTATTTCAATTAAGGTGGAGATTGTTGGAGCATCTTGGAATAAGTCCCACGTTGCCTAGGATTGCAAGGGAAGAGGGAGGCCAAGGCTATAAATAGACCCTAAATCCTTTGTTTCAATCTACACCAGTCGAAAACACTTTAAACTTGAATTTGACTTTCTTATTTCCTTCTTACTCTTGTTTTAGAATGTTATGAAATGTAGATCAGATAAATGTTTTGGAGAGTTTTGTTATATTGGGGTTGTGGGGTGTTTGAGACTTGTTGGGAAGGGAGCCCAAAATCCAAGGAGATCTAAATCAATAGACTAAGTAAGAATCTATAATGCAGGCAAATGTTGCATCTTGACCCAAAACCTTAAAACCTTAAGGCAATGAATTTATGGGCCCTTCGTATTATATACTCTCTATTTAGTTCATTTTTAAGGATGTGGGACTCCACCACTCATACTTGAAATTCTAACATTCTCTCCCTCAAATGTGAGGCCCAACATGGTATACTCTCCTCTCAGGAGAAGCCTTTTCAAGTATGTAATGGTATTAACAAGAGCCTCTCTTGCTTTCTTTACTTGTATTGCCGTACTTCATGGAATACTCTGCTCAACCTCCACATTGCCAGGAAAACTTTCGACATAATGCACCTGAATCTAACAGCAACCATTCCTCCAATACTTAGATTAAGCTGGATCCAAACTATTAGCTCTGATACCACTTGTTAGGAGGGGAGCCCAAAATCCAAGGACAGTAAACCAATGGACTAAGTAAGAATCTATAATGCAAGTCAAATACTAAATCTTAACCCAAAATCTTAAGGCAATGAGTCTATAAGTCCTCTATATTATATGTTCTTCATTTAGTTCATTCTTAACTGATGTGGAACTTCACCACTCACACTTGAACTTCCAACACGTATCACGACCTCTTGATAGCAATTTCATAATTAAATGAGTCATTGAATAGTTTATTGAAGATGATTGAAAATTTGTGGAATTGATTATGAAGTAAAATAAGGATTTTGATGTAAGAAACTTCAGGTTTTTAATTACACAAATTAAAGTGGTGAGAAAAAAAAATTTATGAGTCACAACTATAGCTAGAAACAACCTACGAACAACACCAAAAGAGCCATCCCTGGCTCCACTCTCTTCTCAGCATGACGGCCGAGGGGCACCACTTCACAACAAAGGATTGGGCCAACAACTATGGTTTGAGAGTGAAGGCTGAGGAGAGAACTCTAGTGGCCGTGGAGAAGTGGAGGGAATGGGCAATGAAAGAGAAGGAGAAGGTAACGGATTTGTAGGGAGCATTAAGGTGGGTGGTAGAAGAAAGGCATGTTTCTAGAAAGAGAGAAGAAGAGTGAAAATTTTAGACGGGAATAATCTTTCTTTAAGGGTGTATTTGGTTGAGGGGTAAAAGTGAAACGAAAATTTTTATGAATGAGCTCATCCATGAAAAATTATACCCCATTTTTACCCCAACAAACATACCCTAATTGTAATTGAAAGTCGTCATATGGCACTTAAAGGTAGTTTATTTAACTATAAATAATGGATAATAGAGAAAAAAAAAAGTTTCTAGAAAGAAAGAAAAAGAGTGAAAATTTTAGTGGAAATAAATTTTTTTTTACTGTAATTAAGAGTTGCCACATGACAATTAGAGGTATTCCATTTAGTTATAGACACCATTTTGCATTTTTTTGCATTGTTCTTTCCTGTTGAAGCCCAGGGAAATGACATGTACATGTAAGTATTAATTTCGATGTAACCAAGTTACTACACAAGTTAGAAAATTGCCATGAGCTTCAAAAAGCATAAAAAGAGCCTGGCTAAGTAGTGAAATTCAGGAACTTGCTTAATGCTGAAAAAGCAAAACTGCGTCACCAGAATGAAAAATAGAGTAAATGCTATTTGTAGATAAAAAGTGGACACTCTTGATGAGAGAGAGAGAGAGAGCCTTGGCCTGACCTGAAGCTAAGGGGCTAACTGAGTGGCTAACTGGGAGAAAACATAGCATCCAAACCATTTTGCTAACTTATAATCATCATAGTTGTTAGAGAAAATCCAGCCCGATGGAAACTTTTGAAATTGAAGAGTTACACATAAATCACGGCTGTAACCATTGTGAATTATTGAACTGCAGTGCATACCTATTAAATAGAGAGAGGATATGAATGGGGGATAACAGTCACAGGCCAATTCATGTTTTGGTCAGATGGCTCAATGATTTCCGAAAGATGTGGTTCAACAAAGTTGCTAAGGAACAATAAGAAGAGAGCAGACTAGAGGCAATTATTGTCATTGCTATGGTCAAGAAACCAAGGACTGTATATGCTGAAACATGAAATTAAAACAGTGAAGATTGGTTCATAAACAGCCAAAGCAAAACCAACAAAACCAAAAGAATGCAAAATAGCCACAGCAAAAGGGCTTCACAGGATACTGATGGCTACTGACTCCAAGCTCATTGCCGTGATGATTCTTTCAAATGCACCAGAGTAATGTGGAGAGTCAAGCAAATTGTGGAATAGATAGCTGTTTTATGGAGAATTTTATGATATTCTTGCAGAATAAAGTAATGTGTACATATAATTAAACTTTATTGACTTTGAAGCACGACTTTGAGGAAATGTGTTAAACTATGATTATTACTGGTGACCCCCAACCCACCCAGTAGATTGCTAGAAACATATCCTAATTAGATCTTAGTCAGATTGATTACCAAATAAATAGAAAACAAATATGTAGTCATCTTGACGTACCTATTACAACCTAAACATGAAAATTTCAAAACAAACCTAACCTCAACCACAATATGAAAAGGCAAAACACAACCCAGAGGAATTGAAGGATTCAGAAACCTCTGATATTATCTATTCAAAAAAAATAAATTCTTCAGTGAACCTGATTCATTATCTCTACGAATTGTACTAAAACAGCCAATAAGCAACATAGCCAAACCTGTCAAATGAAACTCCATGGCATAAGTCTAGATATCAATTGATGAGTACTCTTTATCTCTGATCAACTTACACTGTGCTTTGCCTTTCTACACAGATTCTGGTTTATATACACAGCTTCACCGTCACAATCTAGGTGGTTAAACCCTCTCATTCATGAGGAAACAAGTCTGCAAGACTGAGAGTAACTTCAAAAAAATATGAAACATGACTATGACACTGACCTTCAATATTAAGCGCCCCCTTGAAAAGTGTTCACCCAAACCAAAAGTTTCTCACTGCTTCTGTCCTTATAGAAAGAGTCATAGTGACACATCTGACATGCGTGTATCTTATCTTATCGGCATTATTATAAGTTCCCTAGCAAAGTGGGCATTATGGTGTTGTGGTTTTCAATATCATCCTCACAGCTTTACTCACTTTTGGGTCCCACAATCAGCATCCAATGTTGAAGTTGTGATAGAAAGACACCATAGTGTATGGGACACGTACACCAATAAGAGACAAAACCATATTTGTCATGATTATGCAATATCTGGTCAGAAAAAGATCGGTTGAAGTAATAAACAATTGTGATCCTAAGAAGAGGCGGTGAGTTTAAATTTTAAAGAGATAATTCTTACGAAGAGACCGTATAACCCTCATGTTTTTACAATCACAAAAAATTAGTTTTATAAACTGTTCAAATAGGCCAAATCTATCAAGATGGTGGCATGAAAAAAATGATTATGCAACATCTAATATGCGTTGAAACTTGAAAGCATCATGGATGGGAGAAAAAGGCAAAAGAAAAGTTTAAAAGAGGGATAGAAGAAGAGAAACCATATGGCCCAGTGGGCTTCATAAAGAAAGACAAGACAAGTGGCCGGTGAACCCTTTGTGCTGGCCCACCAATGACGTCCAAAGCCATCAAGCCACCACTCCCTAAGAGGGCAAGAACTGACTTTTGGAACATCCCCTAAAACGAAAGCCAAGTTGCTGATAGAGACATGCATCAATATGATGCAAATAGTAACATGATAAAGGCATCAAAAGCAGTTCCGTGTCTGACAATTATTGTTGTTATTGTTTGTCATTTGTTTTAACTAGTCAAAATCTTTCGTTTTCAACTCCACCAACACCTCTCTTTCTTCCCACCATTCTTTGTAAAATCAAACACGCACCCTTCCAACTCCAAGTCTTGTAACATATGAGGTCATCACATTCAACACTTTCACATTGATCCATTGGAATAAGTAGCTGCCCAAATAAAATAGAATTGATGCTTAAATTGGTAACTGATTGAAACCATGGAATAATTAATTTAATTGTGCTAAAATGTCTCCCCAACTTACGTCTGCAAATATGTAATACTTAAAAAACAATGAACATTTAATTAGTTGCATAATTCTTGAGGCCCTTGTCTTTTATGTTCCAATGCCTTGACTCTTAATCCTTAAGGAAACCTTTTATTAAATATTAATCCTGCAACCAACAATTTTCCATCCTATTTAAGGTTAAGCCGATTTTTACCTTGATCATGTGCTTGAACTATTGGTAGTTGTCATTACCTGACTTAGCTAGCTAAGGCTTAACTTGATGTGAATAATCTGACTAATTAAGTTATGGATCTCCCCCAAGGATTACTTACCATTTGAAGCACATAAAAAATATGTGATGTTAACGTTTTTGTTAGGAGATTCAAGGAATTTGTTGCGGCTAGACGTGTTGGGAATGTGGATTTCTCCAAATATACTAACAAAAGAAAGAAAGAGACGTATATTTTGATATCAAGCCGGACTCAGTCTCTCTCTCTTTTTGTCTTCTTGGAGTGTTAATTAATCTAATCAGACTTTGAAATTCGGAAAATGCTGGCCATGATGCATCAAATGCTTACGAGTAGATTGTGACCGAAGGGTTCATTATACCAGAAGTTTAATTTATGCAGAAAGACTAGTGATAGTGACCATTGATATACGCCTTAAACCATTTTCCATAGTTTTAAAAAAAAAAAAAGAGTAAAAAATTGACATATTTAAGGGGTCATATACGAAAAAAAATTAACCAATATTTACAGCAAAGACTCCAATCCTCCAATGACAGGAAAAAGGAAATCGTTTTCTGCCCCCCAAAAGATTTTGATCTTTCATTTGGTTGAACATCAATTTTCAAAAACTAAATAATATTATGTTGAAAAGACTTGGAAAAAAAGAAAGACGAAAACAAGAAAAAAGGTGACAGCTGCGTGTTACGTTTAGCTCATAAACATGTTTTGTGAGAAAACATTGGCACTCTACTTTTAAATTTTTTATAAATAATATATCACAAGTTAGAACCCTCATTTTTGTTTTTTGGTTGAAATAGTTTTTTCACATAATTAATTTGGTTTCTTATCACTTTTACAGCTCAGTAATTGCATTTGATTTTTTTTTTTCGTTTTTCGGTGTACGCTCTTTATTAACAAATTGTTACAGAAGTAGAAATTTTTGTATTAACTAAGACTAATTAAGTAATTTCCCTTTAAAATATTGTATGTTTTGGTACATATTTAGTACATTTTTGAAAACTTGTTTCCTATTTTTTTAATCAGAAATCTATAAATATTTTTCATGGTCTCTTCCCTTTAGAAACACAGGCGTGCAACTTCCTACAGATTTTGACTTAATCAGCCCCGGAAATATTAAAAGAAATTATGTACACATGGAAGAAGTTAAATAGATTACAAAACTCATCAATCAAGTTCTGTTACAGTACCTTTAAAAACAAAAAAACAAAACAAGAAAGCTTAGTTTATGTGTTCGTAAATTATTCAAACACCACCACAATTAATAAAATTTACTACCTAGCCAAATACTAATTAATATTATGTCTCAAATAGAATGATATAATATAATAATTTGTTCTACCTTAAAATGAATGGACTATCATTGACATGAGTCACAATCATAACAGGTAGCCCACATGCGAATGTGGCTATCATCAGCTCAGCTGCCCTCAAAAGTAACTGGCAATGCTTGTCCACTCCCTCTCTCTAACTACAATCCCACATTTTCATCCCTCCTAAATATTATATCATATTGTATATATTTTTTGGCAACATTATATTATATATGTGAGTTTGGATGGGGGTTTAATAAAACAATTATGTCCTAATCAAAGCAAAGAAGAAATAGAGAACAGTACTTTTGATACGTTCCCAAACGTTGCTTTCAGAGTCACTTTTGGTAAAACATATTTAAACACCTCCAAAGAAAACAACAACATAATCAATCACTTTCCCCTATCAACATCGGAGACCCGTGGGATTTGGACGGTTCTCTTCCTTATGGGGTTCCTCAAAAGCTCAAAGCATAAATAAGCCTGTCAACCATATCATAAACACCAAAGAAGGAAAAGACAAACCATGTGAGGACCCCTTGACTATGGTGTGTGCAATACCATTTTCTAAAGTGGTTGGAGGGTGACCCATCATAGATCATCAGAACCCCCAAAGTCACAAACCATGTAAATGCAGGGTGATGATTGATGGTTCCAATTAGTCTTAAATGATCAGCGATTGAGAATTGAGATCACACACCACCTAGGATGTGTTTGGCTTATAATTTATAAATTATAGTTTGACTTAATGGAAAATTTTTCTTTTTTGCTCAAATTATGATTCAACAATGTGGCAAATCATAGTTCAAATCCTAATTAAGAGGGATACTTATATTTAGTATCAAACTGTATTTTGAGCAAAATTGTCTTTAATAAAAGATACTTGTGGAAAATTAAAAAAATTACAGTTTTACAGCAAAAATTATGCCCAAGTAAAACTTAACATGATTTTATCAAATATATTAAGATTAATTACTTAATATAATTTGTATCATTTGGGACCATAGTTTGAGTTGTACAAACTGAAATCTAAACATGTCATTAGTTAATTGGGCTAGCTGGCTGCATGGTGTATGTTCCTGATGCTTGTGTCTGTGTTTTCACTATCATTGTGCATGATATATAGGGAATGCTAAATGGTTTGGCGGACCTACTTATGGTGACACATAATGGATTTTCATTGTACCATACAATATGGTTTTTCAGATAATGTGTACCATACAATATGGTTGTTTTGGTTTGTGTGTTAAAGGCATGTTCGTCAGCCATGTACTGGCCTGCAAATGTTGCAGGGGGTCTCACACAGTACAAAATTTTTCGCTGCTTCCATTGAAGTTGTTTGGCCAAAAGTGAAATAAAAGTCTAGTTACTCGGTGGATGTTTTTTCAACGGAAGTAGCAGAGCGGAATTTTGGAACCGTACGTCAATGACTTCTGCTATCTTTAACTTCAATTTTTACGGCCAAAAGAAGAGAAAGAAAATAAAATACAGTTACCATATACATACTGTCATGGGAACGTTCTTCACATGTATTCCATTATATTATAGGGAAAGGATTAATTTACACCGATATAAGTTAAACTTATACTTATATTAATAAATCTTATATTATTGAATAACTTCTTATTAAAGAAATTTTTTACAAAACTAACTATCAAATTGAAATTTCATATATTATAGATCATTTCTGTAAAATTTTATATTAATCTAAAATCATTTAATACACTTTTTATATACGTCTAAATCAACATAATAAAGACTTCTTAAATCTATGTAAAAAAGATTTGTTTAAACACGTCACGCCACCATGTTGCTGCACAACAATGTTGTTGTTCTTGTTGGTGATGTTGGGCTTCGTGGAGGACGTTGGTTCATGACCATTGGTTCCTAGAATGCCATGCCTAAGGGGTCGCGATGATGGCGGCAAGAGTGCAGAGAGAGTGCAGTGATGGTGGTGGTAAGGATCGCGACGGTGGTAGCGAGTGGGCTGCAACAGTGGCGATGAGGGGGTCGCGATGATGGTCGTGAGGGTGGCAATGAGTCCTGCAATGCCACGCCTCAAGGGTCACGACAATGGTAGCAGGGGTGTAGAGAGATGCAGCAATGGTGGCAGCAGGGGTGGGACGGTGGCAACGAGTGGGCTGTGACAATGGCGGTGAAGGGGCCATGATGATGGCCGTGAGGGTGGCAGCAAGGGGGCCACGAGGGTGGTTGTGAGGGTGGAGCAAAGGCGGACTACAAGTGTTGAACATAGGAAGAGGAAGGAGATGGGGTTATTTAGCTACATTTTCGGTTTGTTTAGTTTTTTGAATGTGGTTAAAAATCTAGTCTATGCTGCACCATAGGGTGTGTTAGCACATGAGAACGTGCCAAAATGTAGTTATAACTCAAAAGTTAAATTGATAAAAACTATATTCTATAAAAAAATTTTAAAGGTGGAAGTGTGCTAAGTCTTACACTAATGTCAATGGATTCATCCTCTATATTATATGCTATGCTATTCATTGTTAGATTTTTGTTTATTCTTATATCTGTGATTTGAAATATATTGTATTGAATTTTGGGAATCATGGCGGGAAAAATTTAAAGAGACGCTAAAAAGAGTTATTTTGATAAATCTATCCACTGAATTGTAAATTATAATTAATAATAAAATGTATGATCAAATTGTTGAACTCTTCTTTTCTTTTCTTTTTTTTTTTTCAAATGTTAGGCTGTGGTTTCAAGAGATGGAGTTTGAATAAAACACTCAAGTTCGTATAAGATTTTGGAGAACACTTGGCTGATGCATTTCTGTCGTAGTTGAAGGAATGGGAACCGAATACTTTCTCAGTACTCTTAACCGTTGCTTCTCTCCCTCACATACTCACCCGCTTACACATAAGATGTATGCCTAAATATAGATCACATGCAACATTTCAGTTAAGATTATATGACTGACTCTTAGATTATTAAGAAGAAGAATTCCACATTCATAGTGTGCTAGTCTAGCCATAATAATCAAGCATAAGTCTAATAACATATTATAACATATTCATTAATATATTCCATTTAATATGTTGTTCCTGAACTTCCAATGTTTTCTTATATCGTTGAAGTCTGATTCTTTAACGTGCTTTAATTTGATGAAATTGTCAATTAATTACTCCCTTGCACTATTAAAAATTAGTTAAAAAGAGTTCATCTTTCGCTTATTTCGTCAAACTTTGTTCTCTTTTATTTGATAATTTGAGCATAACAAATACACTTAGAAACTTTTCTTTTGTCTTAAGAATTACACTTGTAATTTTGGAGATCAAGAATGGGATAATAAGGTAAAGCTTCTTCTAAAATGGAGACTCCAGAATTTAAACTCCAATCTTGTAGGGAAGTTCATCTAAATTAAGTTGCAGGTCATCTTCTAACTTGACCAGCCACTTTTGTATACACACTTAGAAGTTTTAAGGGGGTTTAAGGATGTCTTGCTACCGCTCCATGCTTCAAAGCCTTTATGAATCTGTGGATTTGTTTTTTTGTCAACAAATGCTTTAAATTTTTTTTTAAAGAAAGAAATACATATTTTTGCCTAATAAGTATACTTATGTTTTTCAAGTCAACTCAACAATAAATAAAATAAAGGTTTTGTTAACAATAGCGGCGTAACCATGATTTTATTTCTAAGGGGACCAAGACTACAGATTAAATATATATCTTTAAATTTTCTTATATTAAAAAAATCTAATTAACTATTACACAATATAAGCATAAAAATGAAATAAATTCAATTCATAACCAATTGCTATAACTTTGAAACATTCATATAAAATGCAATTGAATATAAGACAATCACAAACATATATCTTCATTTTTTAAATTGCGATGGATGCTGCTTCATAGAATAAAAAGTAGTTTATTATCATACTTGTAGCAATTTTTTTTAGCGATGTCCTCTTCAATGTAAACCGCCATATAATCTATAAGGTACTCATTTTTCATTTTATTCTGCAACCCCCGTTTTAATAATTTTCATAACAGAGAAGACATGCGTAGTATTTGTTATTGATGCATAAAAATGCGAAGATGAGCAAAGAAAATTCAGCAATATAAAAAAATGTGAACATGAACTTTTTTGTGTTTGCAATTTGTAAATTGAACATAAGTAAGCAAACAAGAGAAATAAAGAGAGCATTAAACAAAAGAGAAAGTAATAAACTTACATGAAAAGTGAAACTGCGATATGGATTTATGATTTTATGCAGGATCTATTTGATCCATTGCTATTAATTTCTCAAAAGTGAAAGTGATTTAAGACTCTGAGTAGTAGTAGACTAGTAGTTTGTTGCTTGCTTTCTCAAATTCAAAGAGATGAAAAATTGAAAGATCTATATATTAAACTTGTTTAAAAAAGAAAAGCCAAAAGACTTCTTTAAAATTTTTTATCTTTTTTACTTTTATTTTTTATTTATTCTGTATTAATTTATAACTTATCTTATAACATTTTTTTTTAAAGAAAAGAGTTGTCTTATGTTTTAAAAATTAAAGTGCAAGATATAATAATTAATTTCTTTTACTAATAGAGGCTATTAAGTATATATAAACCATTAAAAATAGACTAGCGGTGAGGAATTTAAATAATATGTATAAAGTTGTAAATTTAAACCTTGATACCACCGATATACCAAAAAAATACTAAGTATATATATAAACAATTTTCAGATCTAGGGACTCATAGCACACATGTCCCTCTGCCCTCCATCTTTGGTTAACATGTACCCTTAAGACACACAAATTAAAGGATAAAAATAGCATTCATTATGTACCTTAATTACTTAAATAGTAAAATAATAAATGCTTTTTAAATTGTCAAAATATTAAATGGTTCTAATTTTATTAATAAATATTTTAAATTTATTAATATGTATTCTAATTAAGGACACACCATAAACATAACCCATTATTAAAAAAAAAAAAAAAAAGAAACACATATTTTGAGCATTGGATGTGAATCCTATACCATTCATTTTTGAACTATATAAGGTGCAATTATAACCTAAGGGTCACCGTCTTCAAATGGTGTTTGTGTTTTGAAAAATCATTGCATAAAAAAATTATTTTAAATGTTTGAAATCTTTTATAGTAGAAATTTAAGGAGATTCGCAAGGAAGGTTTCAGTAGATGAAAACCCTAGGATCTTTCAACCCAAGAAAAGAACTATCGCACTTTTTTGTGGGCTCACTCATTGTATAAGTTAGTGCTTCACCAAACTAAAATCTATATGGAAAGAGCTGAATGAATTATGTCCCAATTGCAATTGTTTGTGTGGTGCAATGAGTTTGTTTCTTGAATATTCAGACTTGGATTATGTGATGTGCTTTCTCATGGGACTCAATGAATGTTTGTCCCCAATTCAAGGCTAGATCTTGTTAATGGATCATATTCTTTTTCAATAACTAAAGTTTTTTCGCTTATTTTTCAAGAAGAAAAACAAAGGTAAGTTGGCATGGTTTAACATTCCACTATAGATGCTCAAGTTTCCTTTGATGTCAAGGCAGGTTCTAATGCCAAACAAGTTCATGAATTGCAGACAAATATTTCAAGAAAAATCATCCATTATGAAAACATATTGGGGTTTTGTGGCATACAATGGATTGTTGTTACATGGCTACCCTCCCAACTACAAAGGCAAGGCTAAGTCTACTGTTAATCAAGTAGCTAATGATGTACCATTACAACCTTTCTTCCACAGTGTAACTGACTCCCTAGAAGTGCCAACAATTGATGAGCTTATTGCAAGCTCAAATGCCACAATTAAGGATCCTAACCTTTGTGAATAAATTCTGTCAACATGACATACATACAGGAATTTCCCTTACTATCAATCAAATTTTTCCATCAAAGCAAGGTTGTCGAACTCATAGATCCTACCTTGGATCAGACAAGAAAGCTAGAAACGTAAAACCCGAAATCATAACACGAGACAGAAGTTTCTACCTATTATGTAAAATTATATTCTATAACATATATGTACTTATGCAATAACACAAATAAGGCATAATAACAATAAAACCAAAATTATAGAACATTTAAACTAGAAATAGAGAAGTTAGAAACAATACACAAAGCATAAAATAGAAGAACACCTCTTCTCTGGTCAAACAACACTATCTCAGTCCAAGTAGCATAACACACTAATACAATATCAAACACGACGTCATGCAGCTCTAGTCACAATGCGCAATAGCGGAGTTGTTGCTCAGCTGCGGAGTCGTGGTCATCCAATAGTGGAGGTGCCATTGCTTAGCTCCAGTCGCCGTTGCGCATCTCCGGTTGCTGTAGCACAGCTCCGGTGGCCATCGCGCAGATCAGGTCATGTCACGCAACACATCAAGTAGCATGTGACGCAACTCAAGTTTTGGTCACATAGCTCCACACTCATTGTTAGGGTTCGAGAAAGGTGTTAAATGAAATTTAGGGTATAAAAATGCAAGGTGGGTGGGTTTTTTGGGAGTAAGCAAGGGATCTTTTTCACTTATGTGACCATCATTCACAATTTAGTTGAAGAAAAAATCGATACAAAAGCACATGATTTCAGCGATTCCACGATATTGCATGCGATTTTACAGCGATCCTAACAAATTGCGGTCTTACATGGGAATGGGATTGGGGAAGCTGCTCAAAGATGTAAAATCATATGCTTACACGAGTTGAAGCGCAATTTTGACAAACATGGATCAAAGTCTACTTGGATCTTCTCTAAAGGGCAACTAGTCACATAGCTTGTTTACTAGATATTTTATCTCACATAAACCCTTGTTACTTTCCCAAATGATTCTCACATTTGGGTTGCTACAACAGGTATTGTTATGTTATCTGCACATTTACTATTGCATGTGTCCTATTCCCTCATTTAATGTCAATCTTATTTTAGTCAGTGCATTGCTACACTATTCTAGTTAAACTATTGTGTTTAATAAAAATATTTTCTTCCGTTAAGCTCTTTCATTAAGGATGATTGGCAAGAGTGAATTGATTGTACGACTTTTATGTCTTCACTCCAAACCCAACATCTCAAGAAATGGCTATTCAAATTAAATTTCAATCTTCCAAACAATATCTTGAGTTAGCTTGTTCTATTAATATTTTTGTTAATAACATACATTGTTTCACTTGAAGACTATCATGCTAGACTCAAACACTTGTCTAATAAAGTTTGAATTTGTTGAGAAATAAAATACTTTATTAAATACTTTATTTCTTCTTCACAAAATCATGTTGATTGCACTGTCCTTTAGCTAAATTTAGATGGCTTTTGTTTGTTTCCAATAATCAAATGTCTGGCATACATATCATATTGCAACCTATGATGGTAATAGGTATTTTTTAACCATAGTATATGATTCTACAAAATTTACTTGGTCTTATCTATTGAAAACAAAATAGGAAGCTTTATTGCAATTAAGTAGTTGATATTGCAATTAAGACTCAATATGGCAAGGCTATTAAGTAGTTGATGTCAAATAATAAAAATGAGCTAGCTTCAGCTGGTTTTCTATAATAGTAAGGAACCATAAATTAGTACTCATATGTAGAAAGGTTAAATAAAATTTAGTAATCAAACAAAAGCATTAACACTTGTAAAATATCCTTGATGTTTTAATTCCTTCTCAACTACCACTTTTCTAATTAACAAAAACTCTATCACCTATTCTCAAAGGCAATTCGCCATTTCAACATCTATTTTAAAAGAAACTAAATTATCTATATTAAGAATCTTTGGTTGCCTAGCTTATGCTGATAAATTGCTATCCACAAAAACAATTTTAGTCCTAAAGCCATCACAACTATCTTTATGGGCTATCCACTTGGTGAAAGTGAGTGTAGTCACGAGAAGGGAGTTGAATTGTGATAGTTTAAGACTTTTCAATCCTAAAACTTAAAATAAACTTTTTCAAGTTTCACAAATTGGAGTGCGAAAGCGTTTGTGTTAGAAAACAATTTAGGTGCTTAATAGATAAACAACAAACAACATAAATGTAAAAAGATAGAGGTAAGAGAAAGTTTAGCACAAAGATTTATCCTGTTCAACCAAACCACTTACCTAAATCCAATCCCTAACAAACTAGATGAGATTTTAATAAACTTGAGTATTTTTATGCAAGCTTCTCCAAGTTTACAAGTGAGTAGCCTTGTCCTAGCCTTTCCAAGATAAAATATCAAGTAGTATTGTCTTAGCCTCTTCAAACTAATCAACGACCACTAACGAGTCAAGTAACAAGATTTTTGAAATAAGGTTTGTATTTAATAACATCACACTCTAAAGCTCAAGGTGTATATCTCAAATAAGTACAAGATGGAGTGATTCTTACAAATCTCTCAAGGAGAGTGTTTGCTAATAATGAACAAGAGATGATTTAGCTTTTAGAAGCTTCAGAAAGATGAAAAAGTAGAAAGTCTTTTATTTTCAAAGTGAGTAGTTCCAACACCTATTCATCTTCAAAACTTATATAGACTTCAAAATATAGCTGTTGAGTCTTCTGGTCTTAAGCCTTGAGCCTTTAGATTCGTTGGTCTTAGACTAAAGAAAGAAGTTGATAGCTTTCTTTCTTTTTAAGCAAGGACAGCATAAAGAAGAAAACTAGCCATTCTGAGTCAACTAACTTTTCAGTATGTCAACGTGTCTTTTGGATCTTTGTCTTGTCATGTTTGATCTTTAGAAAATATATATGAATCATGCAAGGCAAGTTTTGAATGAGGTCCTTCTTCACTTTGGACAACATTCTGGAGGTTAGCCTTCTGGTCAAGCCTTCTAGGCAGATTATCTTTCTGAGCAACTTATGTATCATCTGATGACTTACAACCTTTTTGAAGATATAAATTCATCCTTTTGATGCTTTAAATCATTTTCTTATGAGAAATATGATTATTGTGTGCACAAGTGATGTACTCATACTTATCTTAACTTCATCAAAAACAGAATTTTGATTTCGAAGGATCATTTTAGAAGATATTTTTATTTTCTGCATGAGAACCATCTTTCTCGATCTTGAGTTAGAGTAATCTGTACTATTTAAAACAAACACTCAAGTAAATTGTTAATTCTTACAAAAGACTTTCATAAAAGTTAGTTTGTTATCCATCAAAACCCTTAAAGAGGTATATCTAAGACCACTTGGTAGCTTCTGAAACGTGTTGGAGCTTACACTTAGTTATAAAGGTTATAAATTGTTTAACTTAGAGATCACAGTCTAACACTATAACTTCCACTATCTCACCAACACCACACAACCAACCTTGTCTTAAACATAATCCTTACACCAAAAACAACTTCTTAACTTGAACCCAATTCCAACACAATTCCAACATAGAGTCAAATCCCACTGTTTAAATAACACCCCAAATTCAACCTGACACCATTCAAACTCAACTTACTATTAGAAAGTACTATAGACAAATTAGGTCAGCATCTTATCTAAACGACTATATATTTGTAACCCACAACCTTTTCCATTAGCATATCCAATCACCAACTTTGTTGGCTATCAGAATTTGTTCTCAAGTCATAGTGAATTTATGAACCAAGTCTTTCAATATATTAATCTACATTTTAACATCAAGCTATCAAATTTATTGAGTAGAGGGTATGATACAAGAGCTTAGTGTTATGTAAGCTGATGACACTTATAAAATTGCATCACTACTAGAAGGAAAACACACAATTTGATCTAGATGGATTTTTGATGGGGCATTTTTTGTTCCTTAACCCAATTTATTGACATGTGCACTGAGCCAATCAAATAATAAAATAGTGAGTAGAGTATCATTTGCACAAAAGTTGATTAAACCAATTAACACAATTACCAATTAGAACTATCTAGGTGAACCGAAAGAGTTTAAAAGGGCAATTGAAAGCAATAAATGACAAGTAATCGCAAGAAAGATCAAATTGTAATAAAAGTGTAGAAATTCAATGGAGATGAACACTAAGGATTCGATTTTACCTAGATCTTGATGGATATCGACTCTCTGGAATTTAATTAAAACTATTTATTCAATTGAAAGGAAAGGATCTTATCTTGATTAGTGTCAGATCTCTCTCGCATACTAATCTTATTCTAATACCTTAAAAAAGAACCGAACTTCCAAGACATTTCTAAGGCAAGAGATATTAATGATCTATGATTCCCTTTTGAGTGATGTCCTGTGATTACCCTACACTACTCATAAACAAATAAGCAGATAACAGTTTTTATTCTATGTTCCTACTATGTACTTAAATCTCTCTTAGTCTACACGACTCTAGAATCATCCCTATGGATGATTAGGCCTATTGGCACTCAATTTTTGATTGAAATAAAAATTAAATTTTGTTTGAAAAATTAAAAAAAAAAGAAAAAAGAAAAAGTAGAAAAACTAAAAATAACAATAACAATAAAAATAATAAGGCCTAATCTTTTTTGGCCTACCTCCAATAGACTGTCTTAGCCCAAAAGAAAAAAAAGTAAAAAGTAAAAAGTAAAAAAGAAATAATCAAAAGTAAAAATTGCATCAATTAAATCAAATTCCACCTATTTAGAGTCAATTAGTGTAAGTTAGCATCTCTTAATTTATCAATTTGTGTCAATCAGCATCTCTTAATTTGTAGTGTCAATTAGCATATCTTAATCTATCAATTAGTCTCAATTAGTCCTCATCAAGTCACAATTAGCATCAATTAAATCATTTTGTAATAATTTTATTCATTTTTCAAGCATTATAAATAGACATTCTCTCTTAGCAATGGATATCAACAATGATCAGAAAATTAGACATTCAAACTTGCCAAGGTCTTAGACAACAAATCATAGTTTCTTGTTCAATTTTGGTTCTCTCAGAGGTACACTTTTTCTCCACAAGCTTTTTGTCTATATCATGAACTAGTTGCTCTTGGTTTTTTAGTTTTATTCATCTCTTTGCAATGCATTAAAAAAAAATAAAAAGAGTTCATAGAGTCCTTTACCAACCACACAATCTTCTTTCTTGGTTCACCCCTTTACCACCATTAAAATAGACCTAAAGCCATAACCATCGCGCCTACCTTCAATGGCAACCCAACCTCTAGTAACCCACCACCACCAATTATCGCAGCATCACCTAGCGACTAACCTTTTTGCATCACCATCACCTTCACTATCTCTATTGCAAGTTGCTCTCCACCATCCTTGTCACCTAACCCTTGCAATTGCTTCACCCTTGTTCCTCCATGGGGGTATACGCTGCACAACCCCCTTATCTATGATACCATCTTAACTTTTAGGTTTTAGTGTATATCTTTTTTTTCCCCATTTTGTGAATTTTTTTTTTGTTGCATTGATCCCTTTTTTATTTTGTTTTGGGCTTCCCTTTTTTATTTTTTCAATACGCGGGTTTCTTCATTTTTTTTTTTAATTTAGCGTTTTAGTTTTTTCCTTTGGATTGTTTTAAATTTTAGTCAAGAACATAAAAAATGATAAAATGAAACAAATACAAAAATATAATATTAGAATTGTTTAAAGGTTTGAGTTTAATTGTTGCATGATTGTTTTCTTTTAATTTTGAAATTATTTCATCATCCTTTGCAATAAAAATTTTTGTTTTTAATGATGATATGAAAATAAAAATCCTTTTTCACAAATCCTTTAATTCATGTAACAACTTACGACATTTATGTATAGTTTAACTATTCTCAAGGGATATAAGATTTGTAAGGGTTTATTGTGTAATTCATGTTATCCTAAATTTTGTGCAAGAGTGCATTTGCTTCTTTTTCCAAAAAATAATTTTTTTCATAAATAAAAATCAATCTAACCCATAATTATTTTCTAGAAAAACTATGTAGCTTTGAATTCCTTTTTATACTAGGGGGTAAGTAAGAGTGCAAGTCAAGGCAGAATTAAATTTACTTAAATTTTGTTTCTTTTTTTCTTTGGTAAATAGCTTTTAGGCTTTAATTTTTTAAGGAAAAAATAAAAATTGCCAAAGTTATTTGATTTGCACAACAAACTTTAAGTAATCGTCGTAAAATTGATGTCATGGAGGTGCAAACATTAGAACCTGATCTCATTTTTAAAAGACTAGTTTTGCCAAATTAAAGGTTTTTTTTTCAATGTTTTCCTTAAAAAATATTGGTGGCAGCTCCATTAAAATTTTTTAAATATATATATTTTTAAATCATAACCATCAACTTGTAGCTTTTGTAGCACTTTCTACAGTTGAAATTAGTCTTCAAAGGTGGAATAGCAATTGTATATCTTTTTGTTAGCTTTCCAATACCACAAAAATCATCTCAATTAGACTTTTATAACTCAAAATATTAGCAAACTACTAAGTAGAGGCCAGGTTGGATAAGATCTAGATAAATTTACTTCTTAATCTTGCAACTCAATTTTCACTTAGAATATTTGAAAACTAAAATTTGTGGTCAATAGCAAAATTGAAGATATCCTCTTTATCTTTTTCGAACATCTTGAATCATCTCAATTTAATCATTGTAAAAAGAGATACAAACTTTTTTTTATCAGTATTTTCCTAAAATAATTCCAATTTGATCCAAAGATACTCAAATTAATGCCATAGATTCCTTCGTTGTAATAATTGAGGAAAATCAGTCATAAAACCTATAAAATCAGTAAATATTCACCAAATAAATATTAGATGCTCAAAAACTACATAAGTCTAATTATCATATAAATTTGGCCAAAATCTCTTCAAATTAAGCATAAATCTATATCAAATCTAACAATAAATGATGATATATTTTACACTTATCAATTTTCAAAGTAAAATAGAAGGCTAATGGTAACCTAGACCAAATACAAAGCTTAACTAGTGGCGAAGGGTTATACTCAGCAAATAGATGTCTATTTTACAAACACATTTTCCCTGTTGCTTAATTGACAATTGTTAGACTACTCTTATCTATAACTGCTATGAATGTTGGCATTTATAACAATTGGATATCAATAATATTTTCCTTAACGATGACTTATTTGAGCAAGAATGGGTGGGTCTTTCATTAGGACATGACAATAAAGGAGACAATCATTTAATTTGCAAACTGAACAAGTCAATTTTTGGCCTAAGACAAGCCTCTAAGTAGTGGTTCCAAAATTTTTTTACTACTCTAATAAAAAATGGCTTTAAATAATCCAAAAGTGATTGATAGAAATGATGCCTGTGATTAACATGTGTGCTATTGGAATGTGTAGCTATCATATTATTAATGTGTGTGACATAGGAATGTGTTGCTGCCATGTGATTAATATGGCATTGAAGGTAATAGAAGTCATGACATTGGAATAATAGTAGTCATAGGAAATAGCCTAAGTCATTATTATTGTTCTTGTAAAAGTAAGTTATATTTATTTCTTCTTATTTATAAATATCATTATGTCGGGTGCAATATCACTCAAGCAATTGAACCTAAAAACTCAAACATTTTAGCCACACATATCGTCTCACTTCTCTCCTTATTTTATTTTCTACAAATTCAACATGGTATCAATGTAATACCATCCTCCATGACTTGTGTGTCCATTATTACACTACAAGGTTACCTACAATTTGGAGCTATTGTTCTTTATACCATATGTCACCTACTATAATTTTCTTTTGCCTTTCCACTATATATTTTCCTACTAATTAGATTGTTTAAGAACACTAGTGTGTCTTTCCTTTGCTTTTTCCTTCCTTATATATAAAAATAATACTTTGTCTAGAATTTTATAATTTTACCTTTAGTGCCACTGACATCTCCTTCAAATTCATCATTCTAAATCCTTTGTTTACCTTCACAAGTGTGTTTTATATATTCAACCTCATTTTGTTGTCATCTGTTGATTTCGACATTCTAAAACACTTTGGCTCCATTATTCAGCATTCTTAAACACTTTGGCTTTATTATACAACATACCAAGTAATCTATCCATTTTATACAGCATTCCCAATAAGTTGACCCCATTATATGATATTCCTAGCGAGCTAGGCCTATGGTATGGCACTCCCAGCAATTTGGCCCCTTCATATGGCTTTCTTAGGCGCTCATGCCTTGTCTAATGGCTTTCAAATGTTGTTGAGCTTGGAAGAAGTCTATGTTCAAGATTATTCCAATATTTGTTGTCTTGCCATTCATTTTTTATATTGTCTTCTTTATATTTTATTGTTGTTGAAGGATTAATTTGTAACAAGCTTAAAGCTTAGTAAGCTTTAGTTTGAGGCAAAGTGTTAGAACTGATTCATGTGATGAACCTATGTGCTATTGAAATGTGTACTTCTCATGTTACTAATGTGTGTACTACTCTAATAAAAAATGGCTTCAAATAATTCAAAAGTGATTGTCAGAAATGATGCATGTGATTAACATATGTGCTATTGGAATGTGTAGCTATCATATTATTAATGTGTGTGGCATAGGAATTTGTTGCTACCATATGATTAATGTGGCATTGAAAGTAATAGAAGTCGTGGCATTGGAATAATAGTAGTCATAGGAAATAGCCTAACTCATTGTTACTGCTCTTGTAAAAGTAAGTTGTATTTATTTCTTTTTATTTATAAATATCAATATGCTGAGTGCAATATCACTCAAGTAACTAAACCTAAAAACTCAAACATTTTAGCCACACATATCGTCTCACTTCTCCCCCTCTTTTATTTTCTAAAAATTCAACATGGTATTAGTCCAGTACCATCTTCCATGACTTGTGTGTCCATTATTCCCGTATAAGCTTACCTATAATTTGGTGCTCTTATTCTTTATACCATATATCACCTACTATATATATGTTCCTACTGACTAGATTGTTTAAGAACACTAGTGTGTCTTTCTTTTTCTTTTCCCTCCTTATATATAAAAATAATACTTTGCTCAGAATTTTATGATTTTGCCTTTGGTGCCACTGACATCTCCTTCAAATTCATCCTTCTAAATCTTTGTTTACCTTCACAAGTATGTTTTATATATTTAGCCTCATTTTGTTGTCATCTGTTGATTTCGATGTTCTGAAATAGTTTGGCCCCATTATTCAGCATTCTCAAGTGCTTTGGCTTTATTATATAGCATATCTAGTAATCTATGCATTTTATATGACATTCCTAGCAATTTGGCCCCATTATATGATATTCCTAGCAAGTTGGCCCTATGGTGTGGCACTCCCAGCAATTTGACCCTGTGTGGCATGGGAAGGTATTGTTGCCATATGATTAGTATAACACTGAAAGTAATAGAAGTCAGCATATTAAAATAATAGTTGTCATAGGAAATATCTTACATCATTATTATTGTTCTTGTAAAAGTAAGTTGTATTTATTTTTTCTTATCTATATACATCAATATGTTGAGTGCAATATCACTCAAGATATTGAACCTAAGAACTCAAGCATATTAGCCATACATGTTGTTTCACTTCTCCTCCTTTTTTATTTTCTACAAATTCAATAATGATTATTCTCTATTCATAGTACAATCAAGTGATTCTTTGCTTCTTCTTGTTTATGTCGATAAAATCATTATTGCATGGTCGACTAATCTATCTTACTCTATCAAGACTAACCATTACTTATGCAATTCATAAACTAAGTTCATTCATTTCTTGTCCCAATCAACATATTTCCAATTTTTTCTTCACCTTCTTAAATATCTCAAAAAACTAATAGGTAGGAGAAATAAGTTTTCATATAAACAAGCTTGACCTATGTAACTTAGGCAGTTTGGAGGGAAATGTTAGATTTTCACATATCAAAAACCAGGAATTTAGAACACCAATATGAATTGAAACTATAATAAACAATAATAACATGCATACCTCTCGAAATCATATTACTGAATAAAATTAATCGTGGAAGTATACATACACGGTATACGTCAAGTACAAGTAATATCACTCCTTCTCTGTCTCTTATTCTAGAGGTCACATTGATGGAGTAGTGAGCCGTTAAGAGATAATAGAGTAGAGCAGGGATACTGCCCATAATATTAATATATATAGTAACTCAGTTTCGTCCATCAAAGACCTAGGTTACCTAGGGCCCTTTACACCCTTTAGCACACTCACTATTGAGCCCAAGCCTAATAACACTTGGTGAATCCCAAACCCATAATAGATCACATAATAACATGGGTCTCCTGGGAAACATCAGGCTATCCATTCAACCCATTTTAATAAAATAAAAGCCTACTAATTAATAGAAGACCAATATCCAGAAATATTCTAACATTCTCCCATTTGGAAAAAATTGATTGGGTTTTATTTAGTTTTAAAATATTTTTAACAAAAAGACTCTCGGGTTGAACAACTGTGACTGCAAAACATAGCCTGAAAATAGTCACCACAAAACCAGATCACTCCAGTCAACTACCAGTTAAGAGCCATAAATGAATGATAAATTATAAAGAGTCTAGCTTATCCGTGACCACATAACCAAATAACCTTATCAACAATGATCCATAAATCTAAGTGCATAAGGTGTAATATACACATTATAACAAAATACGTGATTCTTTCCATACTACTGCATATGGATCCTCATTGTATCTTCTTAATAAAACACAACTAACCTCCTAGAAGGAGATCATACATGTTTCTAATGAAACACCATTCCATAACGAGACAATATCTTTCTCATGAAAGACCAATATTTTGTGAACAAAATATTCATATCTCGAGATATAAAATAAACAAATCAATAGTACCACACAAAAATTTTGTAACATGCACATGAGTCCAAAATCTAAACTACATGAATAATGAACGTAAAATTAAAATAACTCCCACTAACCAAGTACATCAAAGACCTCACAAGACCCATATTCTCAACATATTTCACAAACACTACAGGCTTAAGTCCCTTAGTTAGGGGGTTAGCAAGCATATCCCCTGTGCGAATATACTCTACCAGAATCTCTCCATTCTCAACCATTTCCCTGACCACAAGAAACTTAATATTAATATATTTTGAGGCGGAACTCGTTCTGTTGTTCTTAGTGAAAGAGACAGCATAACTATTATCATAGTAAATCGTCAGGGGTTTAGCAATGGAGTCCACTATGCTAAAAGCATAAACAAAGTTTCTCATCCATACTGTATGTGATGTTGTACCATAACATGCAACAAACTCAACTTGCATAATGGAAGAGGCAGTCAGAGTTTGTTTAACACTTTTCCAAGAAACAGCTCCTCTAGCTAGCATGAAAATATATCCGGAAGTAGATCTCTTATCATCTGGACAACCACCAAAATCTGCATCAGTGTAGTCAACTACATCCAGATCTTCAACCCTTCTATAGACGAGCATGTAATCATTTGTCTTCTGCAAATATCTCATCACCTTTTTGGCAGCAAGCCAATGAACATGTCCTAGGTTGGACAGAAATCTATCAAATACACTAACAGCAAAAGACAAATCAGGTTTGGTGTACACCTGAGCATATATAAGGCTACCCATTGCACTAGCATAAGGAACATCTTTCATAGCACTCCTTTCAAGATCATTCTTAGGACATTGATCCTTGCTCAATTTATCCCTTTTTGGCAATAGAGGTATCAAGAGGCTTGCAATCTCCCATACCAAATCTGTCTAATACTTGATCAACATAAGCTCTTTGGGATAAATCCAAAAGTCTACGCAACTTGTTTCTACGGATCTCAATCCCTAGAATAAAGGAGGCATCCCCAAGATCCTTCATATCAAAACATTTTGACAACATACTCTTAGTCTCAACAAGCAAATCACAACTACTACTGGCAAGCAAGATGTCATCCACATAGAGAACGAGAATAATAAATTTGTTCCCACTGACCTTGATGTATATACATGGATCTACTTTGTTTTCCACAAAGCCCATAAAAGCAACAATATCATCAAACTTGAGATACCACTGCCGCAAAACTTGTTTCAAACCATAAATTGACTTCTTTAATTTACATATAGAGTGCTTTTTTCCACTCTCTATGAATCCCTGTGGTTGTTGCATATACACTTTCTCATCAAGATCCCCATTCAGAAAAGCCATCTTCACATCCATCTGATGTAGCTTCAAATCATAATGTGCCGCCAAGGCCATAATGATCCTAAAAAAATCTTTAGAGGAAATAGAAGAGAATGTCTCATTGTACTCAATTCCCTCTCTCTAAGTAAAGCCTTTAGCCACCAATCTTGCTTTATACCTCTCCACATTGCCATTGGATTCCTTCTTAGTCTTGAAGACCCATTTGCAACCAATGGGCTTGAAACCATCAGGAATCTCTACTAGCTCCCATACACCATTGTGATTTATAGAAAGAATTTCATCATCCATGGCTTTAATCCACTTGTCTCCTAGAGCACTAGCATCAGCTTCATTGAAATTCCCTAGATCTAGCATGCACCCAATCTCTGACTCTCCAAGAAAAGTGTAGTAATCATCACGGTTCAACAGTCTCCTTTCCCTCTATGATTGCCTAAGAGGAGGATTCTCAACAAGTTGCTCTGGAGGTGGTAGTAAGGGATCCTCCATAACTTCCTATGCCAAAACTTGATCCTTCATCAATGTAGACATCAAGATTACCCAAGTCATTCTCAAGAAACTTGGCAGTGATTGTCTCAACTATTCTTGTTCAACGGGTAGGACAGTAGAATCTATAGCTTTTAGGACTTAGGGTTATATATTCTAACCTCGACTATACAACCCCACACACAAAAATGGTTAAGACTAGGTTTGCATCCCTTAAACAACTCAAAGGTGTTTTGGGAACAGATTTGGATAGTACTCTGTTTAGGATAAACATGACTGTTTTAAGGGCTTCTCCCCAGAGAGAATCAGGCAATTTGGTTTGACTCATCATAGATCTCATCATATCCATCAGAGTGCCATTCCTTCTTTTAGCCACACCATTCTATTTAGGAGTCCTAGGCATGGTAAATTAGGAAACAACTCCATAGTCTTCTAGATACTTGGCAAAGGGCCCTAGCAACTGTCTAGTCTGCCCATGGCTGACATAAAATTCATCACCTCGATCCGACCTCACAATTTTAATGGTTTTACCACATTGGTTTTCTACCTTAGTCTTAAATATTTTAAATTTTTCTAAAGATAAAGATTTATCATTAATCAGGTAGACATAACCAAATCATGAAAAATCATTAATGAATGTTATAAAATATTTATTTTCTTTTAAAGGACCACAAATGTCAGTGTGAATAATTTCCAGAAGGTCCCTACTATGGGTAGATCATTTCCTAGCCGTTTTAGTCATCTTTCCCCTTATACAATTGACACATTCCTCAAGATTAGAACAATTAAGTGAAGGTAAGATCTCATCTTTCACAAGTCTATCTATTCTTTCTTTAGAAATATGACCAAGATGCCTATGCCACAAGGAATAAGAGTTTTCTTTAATTAAATTCCTTTTACAGCCAACAATCTGAACATGTAGGGAATTAAAGATATTAGAATCAAGACTCAAACGGTATAAACCATCACATTTCATAGCTTTGCCAAATTACAAGATAAATGACAAAATCTATTTCTAAAATTAAAAGCAAAACCACAATCATCAAGTTTTGACAAAGAAATCAAATTCCATCTTATGGACGGTACATAAACAGTGTTTTTCAAATGTAAAATAAATCTTGAACCCAATTTTAATTGAACTGATCCTATGAATTGAATGTCAACTTTAATTCCATTCCTTATGAACAAATTGATCTCGGCACCACTTGGCTTTCATTTGTTTCAAAATCCCTGCAATGAATTAGCAACATGAATAGACACACCATAATCAATCCACCATGAATTCACGGGGACATCTATCAAACTGGATTCAAAACAAATGAGAGTTAGTGACTGACCTTTAGACTTTTAAGCCATTGTGAAAGATTTAAAAGCTTGGCAGTTAGATTTCTTATGGCCTATTGACTTACAAAACAACACCTGAGCTCACTTTTTTGAATATCAGGCTTAGGATCGAGGGCCTTTTGAGACAGACTAGCCCTTTTATCTAGATTGTGGTTTCCCTTGGACTTCTTCCCTTTCTTCTTATAGGATTTATTATAGCCGGGCTTAGAAGTAAGGTTCACACTCTCAAATGAGATACAATTCATTCTATTCTCTTCCTGTGAACAAATGGAAATCAAGGTGTTTATGTTCGACTTCTCCTTTTGGGCATTGTAGGAAGTTCTCAAGATATCAAACATAATAATAGGCAGAGAGTTAAGGGCATGATGGATATGGAACTTATCATCTACTGGGTACTTAAGGTCATTGAGTCTTGCTACTATGGTTACCATCTTCATAATGTGTTGCCTAACACCACCATTGCCATCATATTTCATGTTGACAAGACTATCCATCAATTGACCAGCCTCGGCCTTACTAGAAATTGCATACCTTTCCCTAATTAAGATAAGAAAAGTTTTAGCTTTCTCTAATATAGGAATTGCCTTCACAAAAGTCTCATCAATAGACCACTTGATAAGCATCAAGGCCTTCCGATTCGCCTTTGTCCATTCCTTGTGATAGGCCTTTTGCTCTTCCATACTCTCATCATTCAGAGAAGGTTCATCCTCTATAATAGCCATGTCGATGTCTAGCAAGCTCAGAGCTAGCTCAAAATCTTCCTTCCACCTCTTATAATTATTGCCAGTAAGGACCTCGACATGGTTGATAGTGTTATTCATGGAAAAGGTAACAGGAGCTGAAAAGAAATCCAAAAATAGATTAATTTTGTTGGCAACGAATAGTAATGTATATTGCCAAAAAACAGGGATCCAAACATATAATGTAAACTCGCCTATGGGCAAAGAATACAGTACACAAAGCAATAGTTACAAAAATCTAACACTTGTGGGTAGAAGGATTTTACTGTCAAAATCATTCCAAATGCCATGCCACACCAAATTAATCAATGAATTAACTTATCTGTGGGTCAATCAATCTACAAATAACTGAATAACAAAATATGCCACATCAGGATCAATCAATGAATTAACTACCTGTGGGTGAGCCAACCCATGACCAAACCAAGTGGCAAAATATCTCAAAATAAATGAACAAGTAATTCTATTAATTTTTGTGAATAAACCATTGTGGTGTAGAAATTCACTCATCCAATAGAGCACTCAACGGGATAATCAATTTCCCATTTAATTAATTTTCAATTCAACTCCAATTTTTCAAACATAATAATGAGAATACAAGAGAGACTTAATCAATCACAAAACAGTTAAAAAATTATAGAATTTTAAACCAATCCTTTATGATTTAAATTTTATTATGAGAAGGAAATAAAATAAAATTTCAAATTTTCTTTCCTCTTACTGTTTCCTTCTTTCCAGAATTTTTTTTATATAAAATACAAGGGCTGTTGGCTCGTTCTCTCTCTTTCTCTCTCTTCCATAATGCACACGGTGCAACCATGAGTGAGAAGGCCATAGTGGCGATGGATGACCGCACCAGGGAGAAACTACAAGATGCATAAGGGTGGGTGGATCTGGTTCGAGACGATGGCATTGTAGCACCACGACCTTTCTCGCTTTCTCATGTGAGGACTCTCTTCTTGCTGCGCAACGATGATGCAGTCAATGGCAATGCAAGCAAGACTACCGCGATCTGAGCGACGCAAGATCGGTGGTGATGGGTTCATCTTTCTCATATGGTGGTTGTAGAAAACGAAAGGGGATGAATGGCAGTGGGTTGTCCTTGGATGCTCTTAAACTCTCTTTGTTGGATTCAATGGAGAAGGAAAATAACAAGAAAAAAAAAATAACGTGTCTCTTTTACCCAAAATCATATTCAATCTTAAACATAAAAGAGAATTTTTTAACCCTAAAAGCTCCGATTTGCAGTTTCATTAGGATAATTTCAGGGTTCTAATCCTAGTATCACCCACTCTGATACCACATATTAGATTTTTACAAAGCAAATACCAAGAATTTAGAATATCAATATGAATTGAAACTACAATAAACAATAATGACATGCGTACCTCTCGAAGTCATATTACCGAATAAAATTAATCGCAAAAGCATGCACACGTGGTATATATCAGGTACAGATAATTCCACTCCTTCTCTGTCTCCTATTCTAGAGGTCACATTGATGGAGTAGTGAGCCGTCAAGAGATAATAGAGTGGAGTGGGGATCCTGCCCATAATATTAATATATATAGTAACCCAATTTTGTCCATCAAGGACCTAGGCCACTTAGGGCTCTTTACACCCTCTAGCATACTCACAATTGAGTATAAGCCTAATAACATATGATGAATCTCAAACCCATAATGGATCACATAATAACATGGGTCTCCAGGAAAATATCAGGCTATCCATTCAACTCATTTTAATAAAATAAAAATCCACCAATCAAGCCTAATATCCAGAAAAATTCTAATAGGAACTAGAGGGTGCTAAGCTAGTGATAAATCTCCATGTAACTATTACTCAGTGCCATATAACCTTCACCTCATATTTTGCATGACACATGATAAAAACTAACATTGTCATGCATAGATTTTATGACAAGGACTAACTCTTTAATAGAATGCCAATGTTAGGACTTAAACCCAAAACTTATCTATGGAGACTAAAACCAAAGTTGGGTACAAGAACAGGGACTAAAAAGCTTTTTTTTTTTTGGGGGGTACAAGAGGAGTAAAATATAGAAAAGGAAAACCGAAGGAAGAGAACACTACCAACATTCGTCATGAGAAATAGGCTTAGTGACAAGGGAGGATCCCCCAAACTTGAAATCTATCATAATTCCCAAAACCAATCTCGGCCATATGATTGGCACAGAAGCTCCATTCACGATATATGTGAACCAGCTTAGCTTCCCACTCCGCAACAAGAACGAGTTAAATTTCATGTAAGATACATGCATGCCAATGGTATCTAAAAAGAAGGCCCTTATCAGACGAATTACATTGAAGGAATCCGATTGCACCACCAATCTACGTAGCTCTAAGTCTCGTGCAAGGTGTAAGTCGCAAAGGAGGGCAAGGAGCTAAGTATGCAGATTGATCAATGCTCTTATGAATTTAGAAAAACCTCAAATCTAATTTACATCCTCAAACTAAAAATTATTTAAAATAACTTATTTTATACACATTTTAATTAATACTACTTTAATGCAATTTTACTATGGTGATGTCCACTTAAAGTGCCTTATAGAGCTTTCTATGCATTTTTAGTATAGGTGTCAACCTAGAACGTAATCGTCAATAAAAAATATTGTTGTCAGTACTTGCACATAGAAAACTCATGTCATTTGTTAATAAGTTTGTTATCGATATGATTTGTTAAAACCTCTCACTACCAGAATTTTGGCTGATTGCGACCGATTTTTCGATCGCAAAATGAGTAAATTCGGTCGCAAAGGCCATTTGCGACCGATTTTGCGATCGTTTTTTTCAGTTGCATTTAGGCAGATTGCAAATATATTTGCGACTAATTTAATCGGTCACAAAAATTTGCGACCGATTTAGTGCAATCATGTACATTGGTCGTTTGTTGACTATTTTGCGACCGATTTTTCGGTCTCAAATTTGCGACCGAAAAATCGGTCGCAAATTTGCCACCAAAAAATTAGTTGCAAATTCAATATTTTGCGATCAAAAAATCGGTCGCAAAATTTGCGACCGATTTTTCAGTCGCAACTACAGAATTTGATATAAGTAGCAAACATTAATCAGTCACAAAATCGGTTGCAAAGTTACAAACAAAAAAAAAAACAAATCACTATAATATTATAAATCCAAATTAAATACACTTAAATTCAACAGCAGTCCAGAAAACAATATCCAACAATCCATAATGCATCTTTTTATCTAAATAATATTCAACAATAACAAGTTTTCCAACATACACAATATTGTCAATACTACTATCAACTACATATATTCTAAATACAATATACATAAACTAAAAAATATAACAACATATATTGCTGACCAAACTACAAGGTTCTTCTTAATAAAACTTTGGAAGATAAATTTTTAGCATACTTTTAACAAGTTCTCGTTTCCATGGTTCTTCAATTCTTTCCATTGAGTCTTCAACTTTCATTGATTTCTCATCAACTTCTATTGTATCTTCAATATTTTCTATTGAGTCTTCAACAATTTCTATTGAGTCTTCCAATTTATCTAATGAGTCTTCAACTATTGAGTCTTTAACTTTCTCTATTATGTCTTCAACTATTAAGTCTTCCACCAACTTTATTGAGTCTTTAACTTGCTCAGTGGAGTCTTCTACAACCTCTATGTCATCTTTTGGTCTATCCATTTAGTCTTCAGCAAATTAAGTAGATATTGAATAATTATTAATATAAAAAAACAATCTAATAATATGAGGAATTAAAACATAAAGAACATATATGAGGAATTAAAAAAATTAGAACAACCCCAAATTCCAAACAAAACAACAACCCATTAACAACAATAATCAACCAATAAAATAAAAAAATCAACAAACAGAATAGAAAACTTGTAATAACAAAAAAACTGCAGTGAAACATAACAACAAACTAACAACATCAGATAAACACTTCAAATTTATTTCAAAAAGAACAAACAGAAGAGTAAATTTGTGCAAAAAAAAAGAAAAATAAAGGCAAATAAGATCACCACAATGGAGGAGTAGCAGTGGCGGATCTGGCACAGTGGCGGTGGATCTGGAACAACGACGATGAATATGGTGTGGTGATGACAACGGGACAGCAGCGGCAGTGTTGGGTTCTGCGAGGGCGGGGACAAAGAACCTGCAATGCAGATGTCTTTGCGAGTTTCCTATCCGGTGTTAGCGTGGCGGCGGCGTGGGCTTGTGGTGGGGGGGAGGGGTGGTGGTAGAGAGAAAGTGGAGAAATATAGGTGGAAGATAATAACGGAGAAGGGGGAGAGACGGGTTCTGCAGCTTTTTTATGTTAAAGCTTTTAAATTTGCGATCGAAAAATCAGTCGCAAATTTCAAGATTTGTTATTTTGAAAATTTTTAAATTTGCGACCGATTTTTCAGTCGCAAATTTTGTTAAAGCGTTAATTTTGCGACCGATTTTTCGGTTGCAAATTTCAACACTTTCCCCAGTGTTTACCTTATTGCTTTGCAATTTTGCGACCGATTTTTCGGCCACAAATCTTGTTAGAGTGTTAATTTTGCGACTGAAAAATTGGTCGCAAATTTCAACAGTTCCCCAACCTTTACTTCATTGTTTTGCAATTTTGCGACCGATTTTTTGGTCACAAAATTAAATATTTGCGACTAAATTTTCGGTCGCAAAATTCAATAATTCTTTTACGTTAAGATGTTAAATTTTGCAACCGTTTTTTTGGTCGCAAAATTAATGTCTATAGTCTGTTAAATTTGCGACTAATTTTTCGGTTGCAAATTTCATTATTTGCGACTGAATTTTTGGTCGCAAAATTCAATAATGTTATGTTAAATTTTGCGACCGATTTTTCAGTCACGAAACTAATGTCTATAGTCTGTTAAATTTGCGGCTGATTTTTCAGTCGCAAATTTCATTATTTACGACTGAATTTTCTGTCGCAAAATTAAATAATACTACGTTAAATTTTGCGACCGATTTTTCAGTCGTAAAATTAATGAAATCTTTGACTTTCATTTATAAATCGGTTGCAAATTTCATTATTTGCGACCGATTTTGCGACTGATTTAGTATTCTACATTTTACCTCTTTTATTCCCAAATTGGTCACAAAATCAGTCGCAAATTTCAGTTTTTGTGACTGAAAAAATTTGGTTGCAAATTCGGTCGCAATACCGATATTTTCTAATAGTGTCTTTATGTGTGTGTGTGTGTGTGTATATATATATATATATATATATATATATATATATATATATATATATATATATATATATATATATATATATATATATATATATATATATATATATATATATATTGAAGGGCTTAAATTAGGTAAACATGGAAAATATTTGTTAATCTAATAAAAAAGGAAAAAATAAAGTATAAAGTCACCCTAAACTTTTAAGCTTTCGCAAATTATCACCACGAAACTTTAAAATATTTTCAATTAATTCTTAAACTTCGATTAATATTTCAATAAACACTTCAATTTTCAAATTTTTAATGCAATAATGGCAATATTACATGAAAATATTTCTGTTTGTTTTACATTAAATTTGGATAATTAATTAATTTATTTATTGTTTAAGTCTTAAATATTTTTAATTATCTAAATTAATAGACAACAATTTAAAATTTAAAAATAACATAAAAATTATATTATAATAAAAATTACTAGTTCTTTATACTTTGATGAATAATATTATAAATTAATCAATAGTCTATATTAATGAATGATAAAGATCTTACTATTTGCTAAGTTAAAGTTTAAGAACCAATTGAGAAGATTTTAAAGTTCATTGTAGTAATTTGCAAAAGAGTATAAGTTCAAGGTGTTTGTATACTCATTTCCCTAATAGAAAATAGAGATTAATTTTGAAATATTATCTGTGTAAAAGAGTTTTATACTGTCATTTAATCACGTATTCTATTTGCAAAACTTTTACGATAGTAGGCAATTGAATCAAACACTTCTATTAGTATAATAATATTGATTGAATATTTGTAAATTATTTTATACTGATAGTGCATCAACATTTATTTCTTAAAAAAAAATCAAGCCATAAGAGTTTATTATACCCACGAAATCAAACGTCTAGTTTTAGTTTGGTTTGTAGTCATAGTAAAGTTATTGTTTTTTCACTTAAAATAATAGTATAAAGTAGAATAAGATAAATAAATAAATTCCCTTAAAATAATTTTTAATCTAAACTACCAATATTCAGAGTCCATTGGACTCTAGTTAATTTGGCTCAAGTCGAGTTAGTCCATCAATACTAATCCTTTTTCATCTATAAGACTTGATTTCAAGATCTTGTTTAAAAAAAACAAGTGCTTGGACCAACTATCAATAACTTACTTAAAATAATATACAGATATAATGTAGTAATTAATGTCCAATAACTACTTACATATTTTGCAAGGTGTTATTTTAATAAATAATTGAGAGATGAAGAATTGAAAATTACTATAACTATAATAACTTTTTTCAAGATGAAATAAAGGAGTTCTTTGATAATTGTTTAACTTTTTATTCAATTTTTTGCAAGTAATTCTTTATTGGTGGATTATTCACAAATATTATTATAAGCTATAGTTAAAACTCATTTTTTTTTACATCAGTGACAATAAAGTTTAAACTTATAACATCATGTATATTATTAAAAATCTTCACCACTAATCTAATTCTAGTGGCTTAGCTATAGTTAAAACTTAGACGTAGCTTAATATTAAAATCAAACAACCTCGTTTTATCTAAAATTTCTTTGTAAAAAAATATAAAGTTGGACGTTTTACTTTTATTTCATTTAGAACGAGCTAACTTGTGTACAATGTATAATTCAAATTTCCAATATTTCTTGCCTCGAACACTGTGATTGTACTAGTAATACAAATGAAAATACATTGCTTACAGTTCTTTGATTGATAGAAAATTAACTTCGCCTTAAAAAATGAGAAAAGTTACCTTGTTATCAAGTAACTATAAAATTAATATAAATACCACTTGATGATACAATTATTTTTTTTTTGTTTCCCAAGGCTATCCCTTCTCTATTATTAAGGAAAGAGACTAACTCTTCTCAAGCATAGTCATACTTACCCTCCCAATTGAAATTCTTTCCAAGAATTGAATCGAAGTTCTCACTGAAATTATAGTATGGCTTTACCATTATACCAACTCCCTTGTTGGTGATACAAATAAAAAAATTAAAAAGATATTTGAGCATGCCTTTTCAGAAAATAAGGCTTGTATTTCAAAATATAATTATAGACTCTAGTGTAGAAGTTGTTACAAGTTGTTTTATTTTTAAATTATTGTTATTTTATTTTAAATTATTATTATCCTATCATAGCTTTTGCTCAAACTCTCTAGTTTTCTTTATCTATAGTTTCTTTCTAGTTTATCCTTATATTTAGTATAACAACTTCATCTATTTAATAATAATAGGCAGAAAAACTCTCATTGAGTTTGTTCAACCATTCATCCAAAACTTCTACAGTATTATCATTTACACAAAATATTAATTATATCTATGACACAAAATTTCATCAAATTCGCATACTAAATTAATATGCATGAATAATATATTGTTGAATTACTCTTAAAATCATTAAGGAGAAAGATAATTTGCTATCCATATAAACCATAGGCATAAATGTCATATAATAAGCAGTTGTAATGTTAATTATATAGATGGCAAAAGAATAGGCAAGAATGGACTATTTGCTCTTAAGCTTGATATGAGTAAAACCTATGATAAGGTTGAATTGCAATATCTTCTTGCCATGAGTTTGGCTTTAGTGAGAGATAGATCTACCTAGTGAATTAATCAAGGTTCTGGAAATCGGACCAGGCATTGAACTGAACAAACTACTGGTTCAAAGGTTCAATGGTTCAACTAGAGGTTCAACTGGAATGTAATAAAATATATATATTTATATATAAATATATATAAATATGATTAATAATATATTATAAGATAAATGAAAATAATTAAAAAAATTTAATATGATAAAAATAGTTTTGGAAATCAAAATTACTATATTAATTCATATTAATATAACTAATATAAATAAAGTATTAAGTCCCATATTGCTTAGAATAAGAGTTTTTTACTCTTAAAACCTCTATAAATAGTATCCATGTATCATTTTTTCTTATATTTAATATATTTATTACCTCTAAGCTCTTTTTTAAAGAGTAAGAGATGTAATAATTTTTGATTTGGCCAACCAAAACGTATTTTTGACCATTTTTCACATAATGAAGTAGTTAATTTATTGATAATTAAAAAAATAATTTTTTTACTTCTTTTTCAAAAAAAAAAAAAATCAGTCAATCGGGCCTGGTTTTTAGCTGATTTAGCCGGTTTAATTTCGATTTTTGGATTAAACGATTTTTTAGATATAGCCGAACCAGATACCTAGCCGGTTCCCGGTTCAACTGGCGGGATCGACTGGCCCGGTCTAATTTTCAGAATAATGGAATTAATATATTTCAACTATGCCATATTCTATATTGATTAATGATTTTCCAGGGGACCTTTTTATACCCTAAATAGGTCTTAGACAGGGAGATCGTTTATTCCCATACTTATTTGTCATTTGTGTGGAAGGTCTTTTTGCATTAATGCAAAAGGCCGAAATACAAAATGAGGTGGCAGGAATTAGAGTATGTAGAGCTACCCTAAAGGTGTCATACCTATTTTTTGCAAATGACACACTTATTTTCTCTAAGGCATCTAGGATTGAATATGGAGGAATTATAGGAATTTTGCATAATTATGGAGAGGCTTTAGGGTAATGTATCAATTATGAAAAATCCTCTTTCTCTTTAGCCCAAATGTGAGCCAATAATTACAAGACCAGATTTTGCATAGTTTTGGAATCCAATTAGTGGTGTTTTCAGAAAAGTATCTAGGCCTCTTATCGATGATAGCCAAATCTAAAAACAACTCTTTCCAATCCCTTAAAGATAGAATATGGAAGAGGATCCAAGGATGGAAAGAGAAGTTATTATCCAAAGGGACGAAGGAAGTGCTTATTAGAGCAGTATGAGCTATACCCACCTATTCCATGGCTTGTTTTAAAATTCCCATAGTTTATATAAGGAACTAAAGAGTCTTATAGCTAAACTTTGGTGGGGTGACCAAACAGATTCTAGGGAGATACATTGGGTTAATTGGGAGAAAATGTGCTGGCCCAAGTGGATTAGGCTTTAAAGATTTGTGTAGTTTCAATTTAGCCATGTTGGCTAAATAGGGTTGGAGATTAATATAGCATAAGGATTCATTGGTCATAAGAATATTCAAAGCCACATATTTTGCAAATAGGGATTTTTGGACAGCATAATCAAGATCTAACCCCTCCTACACATGGAGAAGTATTTTGGAAGGAAGAGTTGTCTTGAATATGGGACGAATATGGAGAGTGGGAAATGGATCTAGTATCAAAATTAATGAATTCTCATGGGTTCCTAACCAACCTAATTTTAGAGTGCACATGAGGGAAGACACAATTTAGAACATCGAAAAGGTAGAGCAATTAATGCTAAATAATCCAAGAAGGTGGAATAGTGAGTTAATAGAGACATTATTTGATTCACATGAGGCAGCTTTAATTCAGCAAATCCTTTTGGCACGAGGAAATGTCCAGGATGCAGTAGCTTGGGGCTTCGATCCAAAAGGGATATACACAGTGAAAGCAAGTATAAGGTATGCTAGAACGAGGCAATTGAAAAACAGAGGCTGGAAGATTAGGACTATAATAAGCTATTCTCTATCTTATCTCAATTTACACAAACATGGAAACCAATCTAGGAAATAAAAACACAGCAAAAAACCAGAGTATTCACATGGAGACTAGTTAGGAATATCCTTCCAACTAGAACTGTACTATTATAAAAAAAATGTCCAAGTGGGAAATGGGTGTTACTTTTGTGGAGGGAATTTGGAAGAGGTTTGACACTAGTTTTTACTTCAATCTTTTGAATGTCTCTCTAATGTGCAAGGACAACTATACAAGGCCAAAATGGTATGCAAGACATTCATTTATGGTTGGAATATCTACAAGTAAACTTCACTCTACTACCAAGGAAGGATCGACAGTTGATTGCATCTTTACGGGAAAGGGTATGGTGGCAAAGGAACTAGGCATCGTTGCAAAAGCTAATCGCGAGCTCAAGCCAAGTGTTCCTCCAAGTCACGATTGGGCTTTGAAGCTTCAGGCAAGCAGCAACCTAAGACCTGGGAAGCACCATTGCCGGGGGTATTGGGTCAATGTAGATGAAGCAACCTTTGCTGGTGAAGACATGTATGGTGTAGGAGCCATCATAAGAGATTGTAGGGGTTGCTTCATAGCTGCGATAGCAAAGAAATTTAGAGGGTTGGTGGATGTGCTCAAGTCCAAATCAATGGCAGGAAAGGAAAGGTTGAAGCTTGCTCTTGATTTGGGAATTAGGGCAATCATTTTAGTAAGTGATGCTAAGTTAGTCTTAGACAACTTTGAACAGAGCACACTAGACTTATCTCACAATGAGACCATCTTAGTAGAAGCCTATGTATTAGCTTCTAGTTTAAATTTTTTCAAGGCCCATTGTATCCCTAGGAGATGTAACATAGTGGCTGATGAGTTAGTTGGCCTAGCCAAAGTGTGGGATTATCAAAGATAGACATATGAGGCTCCCACTTGTATATTGGATGTTCTAGCTCTAGAGGCTGAGGCTTGAATGAATTCACTTTTCCTCTATATATATATATATATATATATTAGTATAAAAGTTTTTTATATTATTATTTAGGTATATATTATTTTATTATAAAATAATTCATTTATATAATAATTATTTTAAAAATTACATATGTAATTATATATAAATAATTAATAGTATAAATTTTTTTACAATAATAATAGATTAAAATTAATTTATATAATATGTGTGTGGGAGAGAATCCTTTCACGTTTTTACATGAGAAGATCCCCTATTATACATATATGGATAAAAACTTTCCATCATGAGTATTTATTTCTTTGTGTGTCTCACCAATAAATCAAGTGGAAAATGTTTCACACATCATTTAAGTGTCGTTTAACGCTATTATCATCTCATTCTTCGCTGCACAACACAATTTCTTCCCTTTTCTTTAGTATAGAACTAGCATTGGTTTAATGGATAAACCTTTATTGGAAGATGATCTGCAACGGTGTGATAGGAAGCGAATTAAATGCACAATTTCAACAATAATCAGGTTTCCCATATGATCAACTATTACTTGTACAAGCATTGTCCCTATCAATCATCACTACCAGATATGATTTTAAATT
Organism: Pterocarpus santalinus; assembly: GCA_031439595.1. Taxonomy (NCBI): domain Eukaryota; kingdom Viridiplantae; phylum Streptophyta; class Magnoliopsida; order Fabales; family Fabaceae; genus Pterocarpus; species Pterocarpus santalinus. Next base: position 58,593,078 of record CM062531.1, read on the forward strand.
ACAATCCGCAACTATGATTGTGGTTGCAATATTGCATTCTTGATGGTGTCCGCAACTGTAATTACAGTCACATTAGCCACATTTTTCTGCAATTACACTAACCGTAATGCAATCACATCCACGACCTCAACTGCAATTTAAAATCATGCTTCTGGTATACACTACTTAGGATTCATGCTACAATATAGATGGTTATGCATGAAGCTGTCACTGACTTCATTGAGGCCTATCGGTATTCTCTTGCAATTTTCGGTGCTGGAACCAAATGAGTTGGGTCAAGTATTGTCCGGTGTTTGGATAATTGGTTTGACCATAGCACGGTGATGGGATCAGCCTTGCAATAGCTTTACCACTGCTGAAACTTGAACATCCAGGATTGGGTGGAATGGGGAATATTGGGTTCTTCCAAAGGTTGGGTGATGCTAATCTGAGAGAGGGAAATTCATATTGTGATTTGAATGATTGAGCTGCGTGGGAACGACATAGTAACAACGCTGATGTGTGCATTATTTTTCACTTGACAAAATTTTATTGGAGAGACAGACCAAGAGACAGAGATTCAAGACAAAATATTCCCGTCCTATATATACACGCACAACAAAAATAAAGAAAGAAAGAAAAAATCGTATTAATAACAATGGACATGAGTTAATTTATTTTCTACCTACGATAGTTACATAACTGGAGTTTAAGTGCATGCTTGGCAACAACTTAATTTTCGGAAATAATTAATTTTTTTAAAAGCAATTTAATAAAATTTTTTATTATAAACTATTTAAGGTGCATTTTTTTTTGTTACCAAAAAACGGGCTCCTTGAATCTTTGCATTTTCTGTAAATAAGTAATAATTTATAATACTCTTAATAAGAATGAGAAGAACCTTCCTTCATTCATAAAAGAAAAACGGTAAAAAGTGGTGATAACTATTAATTACGTAATGTTTGTTAAAATTGACAAAAGCAAAAAAGGCGGAACAAAGCCCCACCCGTACGGGGTTTTTGCCCCTTGCGTTTAGCACGGAAGAAAGAGCGAGCTAGCGAGCCTAAAAGAGTAAAGTACACGCACAAGTTAAACACATGTGAGTAAGAGTCCGTAACGGAAGCAGCAAACGATGTCGTTTCGCATTTTACCAGGCCCACTCAAGAAAACGTCGTCGTTGGGGGGGTTGGAACTGTCAATTGTCGCAATCAATCGAAATTTTCCATTTTATTTATTTATTTATTTTTTCTTTTCTTATTCTCTCGCTCTTTACTCTTTTAGCCCCAAAATTTTCTCACAAATTTTCTCTCAAAATCTCGCCGTTTCGCGTGAGCCAAGCGCACCGCGTCCTCTCTTTCCCCATTCTCTCTCTCCTTCTCTCTCTATCTTCCATTTCTCTCTCATCATCGCCCCTTGTTCGCATAAAATCTCTCGATTTTTCCAGCGACCGATCTCGATGACCCGAAGAACCCTTCCTTTTCCCTTCTCCTCGCCGATAATTCCGAGTTAAAAAAAAATCGTTCGCCACCTAAGCCCTAAAAAAAACCCTACCTCTTACCTTCTCTTTCGATCGGTTAGTTTTTTTTTTTTTTTTTTTATGCTATGGTGGATTGGATTGTAGTAGTAGGAGGAGGAGAGATCTGAGAGAGCTCGATCTAGGGTTTTCGATTTTCGCTTTTTGCTTTCTGTGTTGTTCCACTCCATGCCGATTGGTCGAATCTAGGGTTTGGTGTGTGGGTGGGGAAATTCGACCTCGAATTGATGTTTCTTTTCAGGGACGAAGGTGGGATCGACGAAGATGGAGGATTATTATGCATGGGTCCGGTCGTGAGGAGTGGAAACAGAGCCGGCACATGTGGCCTGTACCTTCCAACGCCACCGCTGTAGCCTCCGATTCTTCACCGTCTGAATTGATATGCAAAGTATATACAGTATTTCATTGACAAAATTTTATTTTGCTCTCTTTTTTAGTGCTTCGTGTCCGTGAAATTTTTCTAAATTTCCACTCGATTTTGTGTTCGTAATGCGAAAACCCTAAAGTCTGATTTGAAAAAATGGGAAAATTTATAACCTTTCTGATGTTTTTGCTCCTGTCTTGAGCTAATTTCTTTTCTTCAGGAGTTTATCGTCTGTGGGTGGGTATTGGTTTTATTTTATTTTATTTTATTTTATTTTATTTTGGGGGTTCCGCCCCCGGGCGCCCGGGGGGGGGGGATGTTTGAGTTGATTTTCGCCGATCTTAATCTAGATGAGACGCGAGTGGTTTTCGTTGCTTAGTTTATTTTGTTTTTATTTTTTTGGGGATACTCATTTGTAAGTTAATTATTTTTGAGGTGTTTGAAATGTGGGGGTGGAGATTATATATTTCTTTTTCACTGTTTTGGGATTATTCGTCCATATGATGTGCTTTTGTATGGGGGTTATGCGAGTTTCATTCGTTTTTGTGTGAATTAAACGCTCGCCAACATTTGAGAGAAGGTTATAATTGGTTCTGGTGTTGACTTGATATAAAATTTGTTAATTTTTGTTGATTGGGGGAAGTACTTGTTCTTTTTTTTTTTTAAAAAAAAGTTTTTTGTCAGAGCTCTATTCTAGGTGACTTGTGACTTGTGATTATTGGATTGTTTGTTTGTTGCTGCATTGTTAACTGGGCTTCGCTTTGACTCTGGTTTTGGGTGAAGTCTAGTGGGTGATTTTGGCTTTATGAGTTTGTTTAAATCTGCTAGATTACCCAATGGATTTATAAGATAAGCATTGAAGGTATACGTGTGCTTCTGTTCTATATGCCTTAACATCTGGGTGGCAAAAACTTGTTTGTAGAGTGTATGTCTGGTGTATGGTTCTAAATTTCTTTTATTTTTTATTTTTGATTTATCTTCATTTCCCTTATTTAATGCATCTGCGTTTTGTAATGGTTGCTATTGTTTTGGCATCTCCTCTTACGACCCATTCCTTATTGGTTTATCTGATATTGTTTTTGGTTATTATTTTAATAGTCTTTTTTCTTCATTTTGATTTCCACTCTTAATTTTGTTTACTGTGACTACATTCAAATTGTTTGTATATGCTTATCTTATGCCTAGTTAATTGTCATCATCTTGTACATTCATGTTTATTGTAGGATGGACGCAAGATTCATGTTGGTGATTGTGCACTTTTCAAGCCACCCCGGGATTCCCCACCTTTTATTGGAATAATTCGCAAGTTAATATTTAATAAAGAAGAAAGTGCCAGTTTAGAAGTTAATTGGCTTTACCGACCTGCTGATTTGAAGCTTGCCAAGGGGAACGTACTGGAAGCTGCCCCAAACGAAGTCTTCTACTCCTTTCACAAGGATGAAATATCTGCTGCATCATTACTCCATCCGTGTAAAGTCGCGTTCCTTCGTAAAGGTGTTGAACTTCCTTCAGGGATATCTGCGTTTGTCTGTAGACGAGTGTATGACATTGAGAACAACTGTTTATGGTGGCTAACTGATAAGGACTATATTAATGTCAGTCTTCCTAGTTCTTTTATCTTTACTTTTCTGTCGTATAATTTCGTGTATAGTGGTTTCATTGATAAGCTTTTGATCCGTTGATGGAATCAGGAACGACAGGAAGAAGTTGACCAGTTATTAGACAAGACAAAACTAGAAATGCATGGTGCAGCGCAGTCAGGAGGCCGTTCTCCAAAACCCTTGAATGGTCCAACATCAACACAATCATTGAAATCTGGTTCTGATAGTATTCAAAATAGTTCTTCCTTTGGTGCACAGGTTAAGGGAAAAAAGAGAGAACGGGGTGATCAGGGATCTGATTCATCTAAAAGGGAGCGGTTATTTAAAGCAGAAGATGGTGATTCTGGTCAAGTAAGACCTGAGAGCATGTTGAAGTCTGAGATTGCTAAAATTACTGATAAAGGTGGGCTTGTGGACTTAGAAGGAGTTGAAAGACTGGTACAGCTCATGCAGCCTGATAGCACTGATAAGAAGATAGATTTGCCTGGGCGAATAATGCTTGTTGATGTAATAGCAGTTACAGAACGGTATGACTGTCTTGGCTGGTTTGTACAGCTCAAGGGTTTGCCTGTGTTGGATGAATGGCTTCAGGAGGTCCATAAGGGCAAAATTGGTGATAGTAATACGCATAAAGAAAGTGACAAGTCTGTTGAGGAATTTTTGTTGGCCTTACTTCGTGCATTGGATAAGCTTCCTGTAAACCTTCATGCATTACAAACGTGTAATATTGGGAAGTCTGTTAATCATTTACGCACTCACAAAAATTCTGAAATTCAGAGGAAAGCTAGGAGTTTAGTGGACACATGGAAGAAACGTGTTGAGGCTGAAATGAATATGACTGATACAAAACCTGGTTCTACCCGTGCTGTGTCTTGGCAAGCAAAGCCAGCACCTTCTGAGGTCTCTCATGTTGGAAATAAGAAAACTGGAGGATCAGAGAATGTTGCAAAGAGCTCTGCACTTCAACCCTCAGTATCTAAAAATTCCCTGGCTAAGCATGGTTCTGGAGAGGCGTTGTCCAAGTCCTCTTCATCTCCTGGCTCAACTAAATTGATGACTACCTCAGTGGGCAGTAACTCAAAAGATCACAATGTTAAAGTGTTGGTCGGAGCTGCAGCATCAGATCAACCGCTGACACCTATCAAGGAGGAAAGGAGCAGCAGTTCTAGTCAGTCTCAAAACAACAGCTTATCTTGTTCTAGTGAACATGCAAAAACTGTTGGTTCTTGTAGGGAAGATGCAAGGAGCTCCACTGCCGTGTCAATGAGTGTGAGCAAAATTCCTGGTGGTGCATCTCGAACTCGGAAGTCAAGCAATGGTTTACATGGGGCCGGTGTTTCTCTTGTTCAGAAGGAGCCCACGTCTGCAAAAAGTTCGACTAGAAATTCACCTTCTGAAAAAGTTTCGCCAACTCGAGTGTCCCATGAAAAATCTCCTGATCAGCCCCTTGCCGATCAAGGGAATAATCAGCGCCTGATTCTCAGGCTGCCAAACACCGGACGCAGTCCTTCAAGGGGAGCTAGTGGTGGCTCTTTTGAAGAACCTGCTATTCATAGTGGCAAAGCTTCACCTCCTGCTGACAAGAATGAGAATCAGGATAGAAGAGTGAAGGCTAAGAGTGATTGTTTGCCGACCAATGTTTCGTCAAATATGATAACTGATGCATGTGTTGCTAATGAAGCTTCAACTTGTTGCGAGGAAGGTAAGGGCTCTCCGATGGGTGATGAACGGGGAAGGGGTAGTGAAGATGGTGATAAATTAGCAGAAACATCGAAAGAAACTAATTCCTCATCAGGATTTATTTCCAGATCAGGGCAGACTTATGATGCTTCTTTAAGCCCTATGAATGCATTAGTTGAAAGCTGCGTGAAATTTTCTGAAGCAAGTGCCTCTGTGTCCCCTGGAGATGATGGGATGAACTTACTTGCTACTGTAGCTGCAGGGGAAATATCCAGATCTGAAAATGTCTCACCTCTGGCTTCACCAGAGAGGAAATCTCCTGCAGCAGATGAATCAAGCTCAGGCAATGTTTCCAAGTCAAAACATTCTGGTGAAATAGCTGCTCGCACTGTTGCACAATCTGATGGTGGGGCTTCTGGAGAGCATCAGTTGAATGCTGTTGATGCAATGCAATTAAAAAATGATTCCAGGCATCCTGTTATGACGATATTGCGTGATTTTTCTGGAGATGAAGCTATTTCATCCAGTTGTCTAGAGAAAATTGGTGAAGACAGAACTCAAATGCATTTTTCCAATACAGATTTGTCACAAAGTGCTGAAGCTCCATGCTTTCAGCCAGAAACCGAAGAGGGTGCTTCTGAAACTGTACTACCAGCTAAAAAGGAGATGCAGGCAGAGCCTGGGGGAGATAACCATTTTCATGAGCAGCAGGAATTGGGAAGTCAGTGGGCTAAAAGCAGCACTTCGGACTCTAAAAAGGAGAAGGTTGATCATTTGGATGAGGGAGTCCTGGAGAATGAGAAAATGTTAGTTTCGAAAGAGACTGTTGCAAGTGTAAAGATTGAAAAGGAAGTAGGTGAAAAATTATCTGATTTATCTTCAGATGTAGGTAATGATAACAAGATTAGTGCAGAGCAAGTGACGGGTACTGGTATATCAGTGCAAATCTCTGCTTCAGTTGCAGAAAACTGTGAGTCTGTAGATTTGAAAAAGGAGGATGTTACTCTGCCGTCTGCTTCTGGTGCTGCTTTGGTGGTATCCAGGGATGAAAATGCTGATGAGATTAAGTCAGCTCCAATTGAGCCTGATGAAAAACGAATGGATCTAGACTCAGCAGTTTCAGCTGATGTTAATGAATGTGATGAAGAGAATTTGGGTAGAAAAGAGGTTCTTGGTCACTGTTCTGGCTCATCAGGTCGCCCAGAGTTGCCCACAGTTCCCAGGAAAGAAAATGAAGTGTCCAAAACATCTGAGTGTAACTTAGATGGAAATGAATCTGATGTTGCAGGAGAGCGGCATGCTTGCAGTGGTAATCCATCCCTCACTGCTGCTGGGTCTGATGCAGCTGTAAGATTGGACTTTGATTTGAATGAGGGCTTTCCTGTTGATGATGCGAGCCAAGGGGAGATTGTTAGACAGGAAGAACATATCACATCATCTGCCGTCCACAATCCTTGTCCATTGCCGTTTCCCATTTCATCCATGTCTGGGGGCTTCCATGCTTCAATTACAGTGGCATCTGCTTCCAAAGGGCCAGTTGTTCCGCCAGAAAACCCATTGCGGATTAAGGGGGAGCTTGGATGGAAAGGGTCAGCTGCTACAAGTGCCTTCCGGCCAGCTGAACCTAGGAAAAATGCAGAGACACCATCAAGTGATATTCCTTCTGTTGATTCCACTTCTATCAAACAAGGCCGCCCTCCTTTAGACTTTGATCTAAATGTTCCTGATGAAAGAAGTTTTGAGGATGTAGGTTCCCATGGTTCTTTAGAATCTGGGCCACCTGATCGTAGCACAGTGGGACTTGATCTTGATTTAAACAGAGTTGATGAGACTCCTGAAGCTGGGTCTTTCTCTATGAGCAAACAGGATATTCCTCCTTTGCCAAGTAAGCCTTCGCTGTCTGGTGGGTTATCTAATGGTGGAAGTGTCTCAAGAGACTTTGATTTGAATAATGGGCCAGGCCTTGATGAAGTTGGCACTGAAGTCCCAGCTCGAAGTCAGCAGATGAAAAGTACTGTACCATTTCCATCTGCTATTCATGGTGCGAGAACCAACAATACTGAGTTTGGGAATTATTCGTCATGGTTTCCTCCAGTCAATTCGTATTCTGCAATTACTGTCCCACCACTTCTTCCTGGTAGAGGGGAGCAGAGTTATGTTGCTGCTGCTGGGGCACAGCGGATCATGGGTCCTACGGCTAGTACGCCATTTGGTCCTGAGATCTACCGGGGGCCAGTGCTTTCATCCTCTCCTGCTGTTCCTTACCCACCTACTGCACCCTTTCCATATCCAGGATTTCCATTTGAGACGAGTTTCCCTCTATCTTCAAACTCCTTCTCTGTTGGTTCATCAGCATTTATGGATTCATCAACAGTTGGTGGGCTTTGCTTTCCTACCATGCCCTCGCAGCCAGTTGGGCCTGGTGGTGTTGTCTCGTCGACATACCCCCGTCCCTATGTTATGAATATTCCTGGTGGTACAAGTAATGTGATTCCTGACAGCAGAAAATGGGGAAGTCAAAGTCTGGATCTTAATTCAGGCCCTGGTGGTGCAGATACAGAACGGAGAGATGATAGATTGCCTTCGGGGTTGAGGCAAGTGTCTGTTCCCAATTCACAATCCTTGATGGAGGAACATATGACGATGCTTCAGGTGGCAGGTGTATTGAAGAGAAAGGAACCTGATGGTGGTTGGGATGGAGCTGATAGATTCAGCTGCAAACAGCCCTCATGGCAATAGGATCATGGCTCTTCAAATCAAATCTTTAAGAGGAGGTGAGCCCCTTATTGTAGGCATCTGACCCTCTCAATACTCTGAATGTATTTTTCAACTCCTTGATTGTAGCAATATTTAGATTGATTGTTTTTTTTTTTTTTTTTTTGAGCTGGAATATTAGTTTCATACATGGTTGTTAAAACTGCGAGCTAGGACATAAGAGCACATGATTTTAAGATCTCTACTAAGGTCTTCGATCCCGATCCCAGGCAATAACTCAGTTTGGTGTGATTGGCCTAGGATTGACGAGCTTGCTTGTAGAATCATTGGGATCGGACAATTCCCCCATGCTGACAGAGCCACCATTTTTGGTGGTGGAAACCCAGGCCCACCCCCCAACAACTAAAGAAACTCTACCCTAAACCTTTTTTCAGTGGTTACCTTGTTTCTGTTCAACCTGAGGAGCTGTGGCGGTGCTGTTCCTGCTGCTGGTGTTGTGGCTGTGTTGATTGGTCTTGGGGTAGTGCTGCCTCGAGACTTTTGGGTGGCTAAGTGCTTCTTTGCCAAGTGGGTGTCGGTGTGGCTGGGTCAAAGTGTATGAGTGCTTCATCGCTTGGGTGTGGGTGGGTGGGTAGTGTGGTTCTTCGAGGAGTGGGTGGTTATGTGGGTGTATTTTTTTTTTGTTTATGGTAACAATAGGGCTGAAGCCCAAAGTGGGGGTGTGGTTTTTTCTTTTGGTAAGAGGTGTGGTCCAGGCTGTATTTTAACTCTTGATACAGCAATAACTTTTTGGCTCTCTTTTACGGAATATTTTTATTGTGTCTTTTAATTTTATGAATATTCAATATTTTTTGTCTTCCATATTATAAATTTTAACTTCAATTTGAGTTGCAACATTTTTATGTATGATAAATGATAAATTAGAGTTTAATTAAATATTAGTTTTAAATATTATTTTTTTTATTTATGTTATTCAGTACAGTATGTTTTGTATATGTTTAAATATAACATTATATTCTAGGTAGGATCTTAAGATATGTGTTACGATTAGCCAATTTACGTGTTTGATTTTGACAATCTTGGCTTCACATAATTGGCTTTTGGCGAAGTCTGTCAAATGAGGTTGATGCCATGCCTATGGTTCATGGCAGATCATTATAGTTTGAAGTCTGGGATATTTTAAATATTGTGGGGGAAATATGATAATTATCTCATTCCATGTTTTATGTGAGCCCAACTTTTTTTTTTTTCGTTCCGTTGGTTTGCAATGTTCATAGCATATTTTAATGGGCGGTCATCTTAAATTTGGAAGCTCTCATTTACTCTGTTGTCTACTTTTGACAAATAGTTCTATCTTATGTTTATTTTGAGCCAATTTGCTTTTACTGGCTGTATGTTCGTGCCTTGCACTTTCCAGTATTTAGCTGTGAAGTTTAAAGTTTGTAATGTGTTTAACCTGCAACTGTTCTGGCATAATGCAGCTTTTTGTGGAAAATAGAAATATTGGGGATGATGTTGCCTCTTGACTGTTGAGCCATGAACAATGAGCAGAGATGCTACCTTTGCTGCTGACGTGTGTCGTCGTTTCTGACTTCATAAAGCGATCAGGGCCTCTGATGCAGTTGTTTTGCATGAACCTGCTCCAACAGATTGCCCCTTGCAGATAAGTTTTTCCTGTGTAGATATCTAACTGAAACAGCAGGTGTGATAATGCCGCCTAGAATCTCAGAAATTGGCATAAGTGTTTGACTGTGACCGTTCTGCAACAGCACGGAGCCCAATCCATTCTCCAGCATTTGAAAGGAGAGGATTGGATCTATGAACTTGCTACGCTTGAGGCCAGTTTGTCTTCTTTAAATCATTTGTTTTTCTCCAACTTTTGTTACATATTATGCTGTAGTCTTGACTTTCTTAATGTGTCACTTATGTTACATATCATTTGTTACATATTATACTGTAGTCTTGACTTCCTTAATTTTGTCACTTATCACATTCTGGTTATTGATACATGCACAGGTTAGCCACCATGGCCAATGTGTCACTTCTCTCTTATTGTTCATAACCGGAATTGTTGTGGAGAGTCCTTTGAGTTCCTTTGTTGTAAGGGTGGTAGTGGCACCTTAACAAAATATTTCTAGCGACGCGCATTCGTCTTATGGCTCATTTATTTTTAACGTTCATTTGATCAGATATCATCCTTGCAATAAGTGGGTGTATATCTGTCGTATATGCTCTGTTCTTAGCTACTATTATGATATGTGACAGGATGCACGCTCCGTCCAAGCAATAATTTCCCATTCGCAAATTATACAATTCGTTATTGCTAAGAAAATAACAAATGCTTTTTAAGAGATGAACAGGGATCTCAACAACCCCCCCCCTCTCTCTTTTCTCTCTGCCCCCCCCCCCCCAAAAAAAAAACCAAAAAAAAAGTAGTGTCATTTAAATTGAGGCACTATCTGGTTTACTTTTTTAAATAAAAAATAACACGCAAGTTTTTTGGCAGCGTTTATGTTGCACGGCAAGAGAAAGGTCCGGTCGTGATCTTTATTATTTTCAACATTGGATTCTAAAAAGAAATAATTCAAAACTCAATATTTTTCTAATCTAAAGGTCACGACATGAAGGATCAGTACTGGTCTCTGTATGAAGGGACCTGCATTAAACACTCCCAAGTTCCATACGTTTTTACCGCCAGATGGTGTGGATTCACCTGAACCTTAACAGTCATGACGGTCACTGCTCGTGTGCTTTTAACTTCTGGCCTCATTTCGTGCATTCCCAGCCATTAACTAGGACCGGATGCTGCCTAAAATTTAAATCCAAAGAATGTCGGCTAAAATAAATGTATAAGATTGCTTGATGAACCCATTTATATATGATTTAAAAAAAAAATAAAGGCCTGCAAGCCGTCCCCCACGTTGTCTGCAACAATTCCAATCATACTACTATTTTATACTACTGGCTTTTGTTCAGAGGGTTTGAAAGTTGAGAAGCATAACCCGACCATCATCGATCTTCCTCTCCTTCACGTAGATTCAATTTTCACCAACAACGTAATATAAATATGGAGTCAAAGCGTATAGCTGTAGATTGCTGGTTGGTCTTTATCTCCACCCTTAGTCACATGGAAGCCAAGAAAGTGGACTAATATGTAGTCCTAGGCACAAAACCATGAGACATTTATTCACACCATCAATATTGCAAATCACGCGTAATAAAAATTTTGAAACTATATAAAGTGCAAAAGGGTTGGGATTGCGCCGTGAAATCAGGGTACCTAGGACTGGTCCACCCACAACAAAGCTCACATGCACTGCTCAATTCTACCTTGCCATGTGTCATATTCCACGGTGCATGTAGCTTAAGAGCATAAAGGCACTTGACTGTCTCGGTTCTTTTGCCCTCCTCTACCACAAGTATATTATTATGAAGGAAATTTCTCAGATACAAACAAAATAGGAAAAAAAAAAGAAGAAGATAAAGATATAAAACAAATATGTCAATTACTTACAGTCATTAATTACATTTGACATATCCCCCAAGTCCTAAGAAGTTGCAGGTACAAAAACTTCATTATTCCATTGTTTGTCTCCAATCATTATCTGGATTCTCATGGTTGTTTAACCTTAAACCCCACACCCTCCCTCTATTGTCCTCTTGTGTCAGTTGATGTTGGAGAAGACCATGAAGTCTTCTATTACGCTTTTTCAGGACAGGCTCCATAATCATAGCAGTGGCAAAAGGGATAGATGCATGAAGAACATAGGAGGTGTGGTGCCTTTCGTTTTGACCTCTCTGTTGATGGCCTCCATTCTCTGTTTGTTCTTCCTTAATTCCCCAAAACCTTTGATCCTTGTCCCTAATCAAGGCCCTGACATCTTAGAAAATCACCCCCAACAAAACCAGGAAGAAGAGCATGTTCAGACAACAAAGGTTTCATCATCATCAACAAAACCACAAAAGGGTATGCTGTTCCAAAATCCAAAATTATCACATCCATCATCAATCACCCTTTATTCTGATTTCGATTTTCAAGTGTTCAGAATTTCCTTTGGTGGATTTGCCACAATCAATTAACAACACAATTGTATGATTTTAATTTTTTTTTTGTTTTTTCAGAACAAAATACATGTGACCTGTTTAAGGGTCACTGGGTTCCATTACTAGAAGGGTCAACATATTACACCAATTCAAGCTGCACAACAATTCCTGATAGCAAGAACTGTTTCAAGCATGGGAGAAAGGACACAGATTTCCTCAGTTGGAAATGGAAGCCCGAGCAGTGCGAGCTTCCAAGGTTCAGCCCAAGATCATTCCTCCACATTGTTCGCGGGAAGAAAATGGCATTCATTGGTGACTCTGTGGCCAGGAACCACATGGAATCCCTCCTATGCCTCTTGTCACAGGTCAGTGTCAAATTGTTCTTTTCCCCTTTTTTTTTTATTCAACCATTTGAATTCAAGTGCATGTTTCTTTTACACGTTGCACAATCACCAACAACTATGCCTTATTTTACTAATTGGCTATATGAATAGATGACATAGTATCCGGTCATGAATTATATTTACATTTAAAGAATTAAACGTGTCACAATCACACGACACAAAGTTTTGGCTTCATTGGGGTTGCAATTCTTTGCTTACACTGTGAGGGGAATGTGATTCTTGTAAACGAAAATGGAATGGAAGAGTAAAAGGATTGGCATGTAACTGACGCGGCCACATATTACACTGCATTTTGTTGATATGGAAAGAAAAATAAAAATCATTAAAAGCACTTTCCTCAGGAGGGACGTTACGTGGGAATTAGGATGCAATGTTGATCCAAAAATAATAATGTGAGATGAATGCGATTATGTGAGGTTAAGAAAGGTTAACACAGCAAAAATCGATAGTTGCTTCAATTCGGAGGCTGTTTCCATATTTATCAGTGGTCCAAATTCATAATAATTTAAAGAGAATTGAACCCACTTATTTATTGTTCCAAAACATGTCAATCAATATTAAGTAATGATATTATTCAATTAATATTTCAATAAATTTCCTAATTATTTAATGGGCTTTTTATTTAATACCATTTATTATATTATCCGAGTTACTTGAGAAAGAAAAAAAAACCAATACTTTTAAATTAATATTTCACTAGACTTGTATCCCGATGGACGAGATTATTAGATTTTGCTATGCATTGATTTTATATATTATATTATTCAATCAAATGCTCGTATTTATAATATTTTTAAAGTGGTGTGTGGTTGAATTAAATACTTGTACTTATGTGGTAATATATGATTGGATATTTGTTTAAATCTTTCTATATTGACAGTATATATAAATTAAATCCTCTGATAATTTGTTTGTTATTAAAAATTATCAAATGATCAAAATCTAATAACGGTTAGTATAAAAATATATTCACCCGTGCAAATCTTGCTGCTATTAATAATTACTATTAATAATTAAGTAAAAATAAATTAAAAAATTATTATTATAAAAATATTTTAGATTTTGTTATTTGTTTTAATAATTTTGACAACTATTCTTTATTTTATTAGAATAGAAAAAAATTAACCAATATATAATACTCTTCTATATATATTTTATGGTCTTTCCAAATACTATTCATCATAATAGTACACGGCAAACAATCTATAAGAATTCCTACACCACACCACGCATGCATGTATAACACAATCATCAAGAAAATAATTAATACTACACACATGCATGAATCTTGAGAAGCAATTGAAACTACAAATGTCAAGATAACAATTATTGATGAGCTTAAGAAAATAATTAAAACTACACCCCTCTGCCAGTAATTATATTCCACTATCCATTAAATGCACACTATGAGTTCAACTATTTGCCAATTTGCCAGTGCAACTTTAGGTGGGAAAAATTCCCTTTTATGGCTACGAAATGGCAAAGAATTATTGCCACTGTTAACATAGATTAATATTGACGCATTTTATTTAATAATTTATATATCATTTCCTTAATTATTATCTTAGGGACACTCTTTAGCAAATAATATTATTAAAAAATAAAAATATTGAATGCTTTTTAAATTTTAAAATATGGAAATATTTAATTTTTATTTTTATTTTAAATGATTGGAAGAATATTAAAAAACATGTACCAAAAAAAAACAGAATATTAAAAAACTAAGGTACAGCATGGACGTCGATGTGTGGCATGGAGAAATTCTTATCCATCATGAGAATATTATGTTAGTCAAATCAAATATATTTTTTCTACAGTAGCATTCTAGTACGAGAAATAATAGGATAACTCACTTTTTATGGGATACTGTGTCAATTTATTATCCATCTACCATTACATAGGATGTGAATCTAATCTAAGTAAGATCCACACTTCATCCAATAATAAATGAGCAGAGAGTCAATACAGTGTCCAAAAAAAAGTGAATCCCCTCAATATTTCCCTTCTAATATTATTGTTATATTTTTTCACTATTTAATAGGTCAAAGATCCCCGCTTCCATGTCTAGCGCTTGATGATTGGGATCTGATTTGGGTTGTGATACACCACCATGTCATGTCAATATTTATATTGATATACGATGATATTGATAATTGAAATTGCATGGATTCTTCTCTCTCTTTCTTTCTTGTTTTTTTCACGAGATGTTTGGTAGAATTGAAAAGGAAGAATTGAACTAGGAGAAAGTGAAAATGGACAATAATTTTCACTTATCTCGAATCATTTTCCCCTGAACTAATTGACAATGAATGTATAATCATTCGATCTTGAATATGGCACTAAATTATTGTAATCATTGTATACAACTAATAATTTTGATTCAAATATTTCGATATTTTCTTTTTTGTTTATTAATAAGACCTTGAGTTTAAATTTGAGAAAAAGATAAAAGTAATGTTTAGAGAACTTTATTTTTACAGAACTAATTTTTCTTAAATTAAAGTAGTTCGGTTCAGTGTACTCCGAATTATAGTAATTTAGGGGAAAAAAATTGTATAGAATAAATTAGTTGATGATTATTGGCTCATAATGACTGCTTTTGATTGCCTTTAATAAAAGTTTCAATATATGCCTCATGAAAGTCGAGGTTTCACTGATGTAAATCAATCATTATTCATTGCCATGATTAAGCCACTCAAAATCAAATCAAATCAAATCAAATCAAATCCTTAAACTCCATTTTTATGCTCAAGATTTTGACATGATTAATTGATCAGCTTTGGCCTTAATATAGAGATGTCACAATTTTTCGTTGCAATTTTGTAGGAGGAAACCCCAAAGGATGTGTACAAGGACTCAGAAGACAAGTACAGGAAATGGTATTTCCCTAACCATGATTTTACTCTCATGATGGTGTGGAGCAGATTCCTTATAGTAGCAGAGGAAAGAATGGTAAACGGTTCAGGGTCCAGCATTTTTGACCTTCAGCTGGACAAGGTAGATGATGATTGGGCTAGAGAATTCCATGACTTAGACTATGCAATAATCTCCGATGGTCATTGGTTTTTCAGAATAATGTACCTTCATGAGGGTGACAAACTAATAGGGTGTGTCTATTGCCATGAACCAAATGTCACAGACTACAACATAGATTTCCCATTCAGAATGGCCTTTAGAACTGCATTCAGATACATCAATAGTTGCAGGCAATGCAGGAAGACCCTGACAGTGTTTAGGACTTTTGCACCAGCTCACTTTGAGAATGGGGTATGGAACAATGGAGGGTATTGCAATAGGACTAGTCCTGTGAGTGAGGGTGAGGTTGATTTTACAAGCTTTGATTGGCAACTAAGGAATGCTCAGATGGAAGAGTTTGAGAGAGCTACAAATGAGGGAAGGAATGAAGGGCAAAGGTTTGAGTTATTGGATGTGACTAGGGCCATGTTGATGAGGCCAGATGGGCACCCTGGGGATCACTGGGGGAACAAGTGGATGAGGGGTTACAATGATTGCACTCATTGGTGTTTGCCTGGTCCTGTTGATATGTGGAGTGAGTTGTTGCTGGCTCTTCTCAAAAGGGAAGCTGGATTGAGTTCTGAACTTGAGGCTCAAACCTGATATACATTAACATTAACATAAATATACATTTATATATATAGTTATAGAAAATAACAAAGCCATAGCTCATATTCATTAGAAGGGTATCATTATCAGGTGATTACTTTGGTACCTTATTTTCAAAAGGGTATCAGGATATTTTTCATATTTGATGGTTGTAATTTGATCATATGTTTTATGTATCTACAATATAATTAAAAAATAATTTTAAAGATTTGTTAATGTAAGTTAGTGGATCATTAGTAATAACTAAAAAGATATTAGTACCCTTATATTTTATAAGAGCACCAAAGAAATTACCTTAGAACCATAATAATGTCTTTATAAACTTGATAGGTTATGTAATTAGTTTGCCTCAAGAAATAAGAAAGAGTGAGATTTTCCTTTGGCCACTTCATATATATAAGATTCAATTGCAAGAATATGATAATTGAATTGGTTAGTGAACCGGCTAAAGTACTGAATCAAAATTTAATAGTTCAACCGTGATTGAACATGATTAAAGGGGATTGCTAACCTTTATAGCATATGAAAGTATGAAGGTTAGCAAGTTCTATATTTTATTTTGGAAAAAAAGAGTAATAATATATCCTTCTAACAATCAACATAAAAATTCTCCTAATTCAAAATTTTACTCATATATATTAAATAATTCTTGAATATTATATAAATTACAACTCCTGCTTTTGTGATGCCTTTATGAGTGAAAATTTGAATTAGAAAGACTTATCATTTCTCAAATAAAAATACCCACTTTTTTCTATCTCTTGAGTCAACCTACAAATCAAATTAATTTTGTCATTTTGTTTCATTCATATTAATTACAGTTTTGACTTTTTCTCTCACTTTATAAATATCTTCTCTTTATTATTTTTCTCTCCTGTACTACTTCCATCTCCTCCACCCTCGCCTCTACCTCCTACCATTTTACCCATTTTCCACCCCGCGCCAAAAAACTATTATTTCGCATAGTATTGACCCAGTTAGATCACATAAATTATGGTGTTTTTGATACGATTTGTTTGGGATACAAGCAACAAAAAATATTTTTAGAGATATAACATTAACTTTAATCATTATATACAAAACCGGTTCTTTTTTCGTAAAGTGCAGGTTTTTTTTTTTTTTTTTCCCACTGCAATAGCTGATTTTCTCTTTTAAAACTATTATTATTAATTTCGGACAAAATAATAATTATTAATTATGTTACGAAAATTATCATTTTGTGTTTTACGAAAATGATTCTTAAATTATTTAGCTTTGTTAAATTAAACTTTGGACATATATATTGAATTTTAACTTTCGATAATGTAACCATCGTAATACTTCTTTCCTTTTATCATGATTTATTAAATTATTAAATTTTCTTAAATTTTCCTTCGCACATATATACTAAAAATTTTAGGGTTTTTCTATCCAGTGCCTTAAGTGCCCTTGTTAAGAAATCAAACATGGTAATTTTTTTTAACTTTTTAATGTACCTAATGCATTAAAAACTTGAAAACCCCACTCTTCAATAAAAATTTTACCATTTTTGGTTCCTTCATCAGTGCCTGAAATGCATTAATTAAAAAAATCCAAAATTTTATAATAATACATGTTTATATATTTTATAAAATAATATATTATTAAATTAATATTAAAATATATCTATTCACATAATAATATTACTTAATTTTTTAATCACTTATATAATATTTAGGTAAGAGAAAAATAGACAACTAGAGCATTATTCAGCATATAACAATATTATTTAAAATTTTAATTATTAATCTCCATAAAAAAATTGAGAAAAGTTGAAAATAATATTATTTTGGTAAAGAGCGATACTTGATAGCAAACATTAATTTAATTAGATGAGAGAAAAATTAGAATTTTTTTTGGTGTAAAGAGAAAAGTTAGATTAGTGATTACTATAAGTAAAATAAAATTATAAAATTGCATAAAATTATATATTGATTCAAGAGAAAGGAAATTGGGTATTTTTGTCCAAGGTAATGTGTGTGTGTGTGTATGTGTGTGTGTGTGTACACACACATATGCTAGTATAATATTTGATATACTTGTATCTTTAATAACTTTTGTTAGAATATAATTTTTATCAATCTAACTATTGAATTATAATTATATATCATATAGATCATTTATGCCAAATTTTAAAAAAAATTAACATTATTAAGGATGTGATGAAATAGTTATTTTTTTACATATATTTAAGAGATATTTATTATATTGATTTAAATATATATAAAAAGTGTATTAAATAATTTCAAATTTAATATGAAATTTTATATACATGATCTACGATATATGAACTTTCAATCCATCGGTTAGTTTTATAAAAAAAAAAAAAATTCAATAAAAAGCTATTCAATGGTATAAAACTTGACATATTTACACCTTTAATAACTTTTTTATAAAACATGGATTTTATTAATCTAACTATTGGATTATAACTACATATTATGTAGATCATTTGTGCAATATTTTTAAAAAATTGACATAATTGACAATGTAATCAAATAGTTCTTGTTCACATATATTTAAGGAATACTTATTACATTGATTTAAATGTATGTAAAAAATGTATTAAACAATTTCAGATTAACGTGAAATGTTATAGACATGGTCTACACAATACAAATTTTCCATTCAACAGTTAGTTTTGTAAAAAAAAAATTGCTTCAATAAAAATTATTTTAGTGGTGTAAAATATGAGTTTAACTTACACCGATATAAGTTGATCATCTCCCCTATATATATGGGGCGCATCAAGTGAAAAGAGTGGTTTATTATAAGAGTAAAAAGAGCAACTTTTGGCCACATAATCATACATAGATGGTCATGATTAAAGATCATATGACTTTATATTTTAATCTTGACCATTTATGTAATATCTAATAGTCAAGATCTACTCCTCTCATTCTCATAATTAACTATTTCTCTCACAATTAAGTAAATTGTGCAATGTTGAGGGCCTTCTGTTGTTTTCTGAATAGATTTATTAAACAGATTTGCATGTAGCATATATTGAAAAAATCACATGGACACCAAGGGTGGTAGTAAGGATATAATGGAAAAATTACATAAACACTAGGCGTGATCAGTGTCATCTATTCAACTAAAGAGGAGTTGAGTATAATTTCACTAAATCTTAGGAGAGATTGAGCTAATTTTTACTAAACCTTAGGGGAGGTCAATGTTAAGAGGGGAGGCCAATGCAACGTTCTATGAAATTTAAGGGTCTCTTGAGACAATTTTACAAATAGACAAGAGTTGGTGTAATTTTATTAAAACTTAGGGGAAGTCAATATAATTTAACCTTAAGATTATTTTAGAGCTCCTGTAGAATGAATGACTAGTGGTGTGCTTTAGAAGCATCACTATCACTACCCTTCCACCCTTTTCCCCTGCCACACTCCCACACTTTCAACCTCTCTTAGGTAGGGATGTCAAAAAAATCCGTCCCCACAGATACCTACAATGGGGAGGATATGGGGGGAAGATCTTGCCCCCGCAGGTAATGGGGATGAGGATTTTAAATACCTGTATGTTAAACGAGGTGGGGGCGAGGATCGGTATCCCCATACTTGTGGGTATCCACTATAAAATTATTATTTTTTTCTTAAATTATTAACTTAATTAGACTAATATTATTATTATTTAAATTGATTGGACTAAGGTTTAAATTTAGAAGTTAGATTTATTTATACTTATTATGTATTAGACTAATGGTTGGATTACTATTATATGTTTATTTTTATTTTAAGTATATTAAGTTGTTAGAATTTGAATTGTGGAATTACATTATTATTTATACTTATTTTAAGTATTTTATGATATTAAAATCTTTATATTTAATTTAAGTTTTTAAAATTTTTAATATTCTAATAGGTATCCATGGATATCCACGGGTACTCATAAACCCGCGGAGAAGTAAAAAACGAGTACCCGTATGGATATGGGACGAGGGACGGGGGCGGGTATCTATCCACAGGGCAGGGGATCCCCCGCCCTCGCCCCCACCCCACCCCGCCCCGTTGACATCCCTACTCTTAGGCGTGCCTTGCTTCTCCGCTGTCAATGGCAACTCCCATCGTTGTTCACCATTCTTTGGCAATTGGAGAAAGGGGTAGACAACGTTGCCAAATGGAGAGCATTGGTGAGCGAGTCTTTAGAAACAAAAAGTCAATTCCAGTGGCGGGGATTCTAGGTTCAAGAATCTAGCGCTTCTACATTTGCTATTGTTCAAGTAATTAATTGGTGCAATAAGAAATGCGAGGCTGAGCCCTAAGATTAACAAGAGTTGTGTTATGTTTCACGTGAAGAGGTACATTCCCAGCATTTCGAGATTGAATCAAAAGTTGGTAATGTCATCATCGATGGAGGCAAAATAGAAGTTGCTTTTGGAGATGGTGGTTTCAAACATTTCGTTGGGGAAGTGTTCGAGGTCGTTGACAATGGCAACGAGGTTCCTGTTCGGGTTGTTATGAACGACAAACACTACATTGCATGGATACGGATATGGTACATATTGGGTATAGATACGGGCATGGGGTATGAAAATTTTGTGTAAAAATTTGGGTATGGATATGTTAATATATATATATATATTTAAAAATATAAAAATTTCACAAATTTCATAAAATAAAAATTAAAAATTCACATCATATATATATATTGGCATTATTAACATTTCCAAATCCCTTACTACCATTAACAGACTCGGTTGTTGAGCCTTATAAAAACATTTGATAAATAATTACAAAATTTCTATATTACTCAAAAGTAAAAAAATTTAACCACTCATTCTATCATTCAAATGATAATAAATAAAATTAGAACACCAAAATAAATTTAATCACTTATTCTATATATTTTCAGGAATAATTTCATTTTCAGCAAACCAATAGCATAGTAGATAGAACAAAAACAAAAACAAAATAGTCACAAAACTCAAGAAGAAGAAGGAGGAGATAGGCACCTCTGTCACAAGAGAAAAGTAGGAGAGGGAAACACTGCTGGTTGGGCCACCGCCATTGCCGTTGCTGGGACTTGGAAGCGCCACTGGTATGGGACGAGGAGCATTGCTGCTGTTGGGATGACGAGGAGCATCGCTGCTACTAGGACGAAGAGGAGCTTCGCTGCTGCTGGGAAGAGAAGCACCGCTGCTAGTATGAGGAGCACCGTCGTCGCTGTGCTCGCCGGTGGTGGAGTGGTTGAGTGGTGGGCCAGTGGTGGCTGGTGGGTGAAAGTTGGAAGTGGGGTGGGATGGGTTACTCACGATTTGAGAATGCAAGGGAAAAAGGGGTAGGGAAGGGTTCTCTCTTCTGTACTTCTGTTGTGTAAAATGATGTTGTTTTAATTAAAATTCGTACCCGAGCCGTACTCAATTACACCTAACCGTACCCAAGTCGCATCCAGCCGTACTCAAGCGTACCAAACACGTATATGTACCCGAAATGTACCCGACACGAGTACTTTTCCAAAATGCACGCACCCGTGCTTCAAAGGGCAAAGATACTGAATGCTTCATAAGCTTGCAAGGATGCATTGGAGAAGAAGATAAATTGCAACTCGAAGACGTAATGCCCGATGACCTTCTCATTCCTAGCTACTCATACCTCAACAAGATATTGTACATGGTGAAAGTTGTACGATGTTAGAGAAACCGAAAAGATGACCAGTGAGGTACGTCACCAACGCTTATGCTCGTTGAAAAATATTGGTGGTTTGGCTGGAGGTATGGCTGATGAACAGATGGGTGAAGTTGGGACAAATGGGAGTGTGTGAAAAATTTTATTGTGATGCATCACATTTGGTGTATCAATACACACTCATACATTAGCCATGAGATTAGGCAGGATGTGTGGTGCACCATGACACAAACCTTCATTCATTCCCATAGATTATTAGACTCGGGATACTAACTCCATTACCTTCCACCTAACACTTTGTTCTTCCTCCCACAAACTCTCCCCACACCACCACCAACAACCACAATTCTCTCTACACTTTCCTTTTGTCTCTTCCCCTTTATTCTCCACTTTTTCTCCTTTCTTATCTCCAAACACCATCCTCCCCCCCCCCCCCCCTCTTCTCTCTTCTCTTTCTCTCTCTTCCCATGTGAAATCATTTCTCCTCCCTTTCTTTTCCAAACCCTCCATTTCCCCTTTCCCTTCGCACCTTCCAATTTCCCCCATCTCAACCCTCACCCATCTTCAACTTCCAATAATAAAAGTAAAATTAAAACTAAAAACAAAAACAAAAGGCAGTCTTCTCTCTCTTCCATTTCCCATTTCAATTCTGTCTTCCTCGCCCCACCCCATCATCAATCAAGTATTCAAGTTCCAGTCTTTCCCAATACCCACATCAAATCGGCCCTCACCCTTCTCGTTTTCCCATCTGGGTCCCTCTAATTTTTTACCCCCAATGTCACAAGAACAGGGCTACGCCATCGAGCTCTACTTCGACCCTGCCCTGGAGAACCAGGTCCTCAAAGCCTGGAACGTCCTCGCTCGGAGACAAATCAGCACGCACCTCATCGAAATGGAGTCACGCCCTCACATCACACTCTTCTCCTTACCTTCCTCCTTCGACCCTTCCAAGGTGGAGCCCCTCCTCAAGTCCTTCGCCGCAAAGCAGGAACCCTTACCACTCTCATTCTCCGCAATTGGGACCCTCCCTGGTGACTCCAACCTCCTCTTCCTCTCCCCTACCCCTACAGTTCCCCTCCTACAGTTCCAGTCTCAGCTCTGCGATGCGTTGAGGAAGGAAGGGGTTGAGGTTGGTGCCGAGTATTGTTTGGATAATTGGATCCCTTATTGCTCCGTTGCGCAGCAGGTTCCCAAGGCAAGGATGGCTGAGGCTTTCTGTTTGTTGAGGGACTTGAAATTGCCTGTTGCCGGTTATGCTGTGGACATTGGACTCGTCGAGTTCTCGCCGGTTCGCGAGCTCCTCTCGTTTGTGCTCGGCAATGCTGTGGAATCTTGATGATGGGGTTCATTTTTGTTTTGGTTGGCCTTCACTTTGGTACTCTCTTCTTTTGGGAAGAAGATGCTGGATTTATCTCTTAAATAGTTATACCGTGTCATAAATTGGAAGTTACCAAACTGAGAATATTTGTTGAGAACGCACTAGAAAAGTTCACGGCATCATGGATGTGACGAATACTTTTTCAGTGTGTTGACTTTTCTATGCCAGTGTAATCAGTTAGGAGATAGTAATTTACTCCTTCCAAAAAATAAGAATTGTGAAATAGGCCTTTTTTTTTTTGGTGGGTTATAGTATAGACTATAGAGTGTAGTTTTTATGTAGCTTGATGTGATAATTGTTACTTGGGGTTTCATGTGGATGATTGGCCTCAGTTGTTGGTGTTGAGTTAGCACTATAGAGTTAGAGCTTAGAGGATTGCGTCTCACATCGTCTTTGAGTATTTGTTATGGTTTTCAGTTCTTCTAGAATGGGTTGGGAGACTTGGTTCTTCGTATGATTCTTTTGCTAGAATGGTCTCTGCGAGGCTAACTCAGAAATGTATCTTAGTTGCTTCCTTTTATCTACCAGCCAAGGAAGTTTGTGACTTTATTTTAATAAAATTCTTTCAGTTTCTTTTCTCTGAATATATACATTATGTGTTATATAGAAACTATTGCTCATTCTGAAGTTGGTGCTTTTGAAGGAAGCTCGAAGGAATCATTTATGATTTGTTTCAGATAGTTTGGTTGGAGTATAAACTATGAAGGCAATGTTGTGTGGAGATTTTCCTGTTACACTGCTGCTGGGAGTAATTTAACTTCTTTCTTTAAAATAGTTATACTGGATATGTTTGAATCATGTCACTGTTCCTTGGGAAGTGGGAAAAAGGGTTTTCTGTTGAACTTGGCATCCTTTGTTATTTTAACCGTTAATCCTTGGTTTACCATTGAAGCAGTCTTTGCTGGCTTCCTGTGTTTTCAAGTATCTCCTAATGTCAACATTGGAGCTATGGTAATATGGAGTGCTTCGACGAATTTATGTCACTATGTTGTGATTGTTGTCTTCCGAGGTTTATTTATTTTTTTATTTATTTGGTACGTCTGAAAATAAAAAGCAAAGAACAGAACTACTCCTTAAGGAACATCACGCCTGCAGCAGTTGTCCTTCTAGGTTTAGATATCTAATGATGTGTGTTCCTTTTAGGCATTTAACGCTTGCGTAGTGCAAGGATTCTTCTTTGTAAATTGGGATTAGTAGTACTATTCACATCCATTCTGTTTTATATTTATAGAGATTAAGAAGAAATGGTAATGGATTTTGGTTTCTGAATGGCGTGTTGCAAAGAGAAGAATATTTGTAGAAGTTCTGAAATAATATGGTTATTTCACAAGTACCTACTAGCATGACACTATAGCATCTATATAACTGTTTAAAGAGAAATTATTAGATATTCATAGAGCACTAGGTAAGATTGTGCTTTGACAACTTATAGAGCGATATTTCAGCTAGGATTGTATTTTGGCAATTTGTAAAGTGACATTTCAGCTATATTTCAATTGAAGGTCACTTTATAAGTGGTCAAAGCACAATCTTACTTTGCATTTTATAAGTACCGAATAATTTCTCCTGTTTAAATGTCCTCAACACTTCCTAATCTATCTGGAACGGTATTGGAAATCCTGTAATAGATTTTAATGCTGAAAGCAACAATTTGAAAGTTTGATGATCAAATATATGCATTTTTCCTTTTGCATGGTGTCAAATTTGTGTTATTTGTTTTTTGACATGATAATTGTCTGTAATCCAAAGTATATCTCCTTCTGCAATATTTGTAATTGATTTGTTTCTTTCTATTCTCGATTCATGCATCAGCTGACAGTTTTGATTATCTAATTCCAATTACAGATTCATCCTACCATCTCTTTGTTTAATAATCTGTTCTTTGCATTATGATAATTATTTTCATTGACTCTTATCTAGCATGGTAGGTTTCTTAATTATGGTTTTCATTCCCTCTTCAATCGATTGAGGCCATTGAAATGTTCTCCGTCAAGGCTGTGCCATAATCATTCAGTTCTACTGGTGGCTTGTATAAACTCTGTGTTTATTAGCATAAGAGTTTCAAACTGTCTGAACTTTCCTGTTCTTGAACACTTGAATTCAGCCATGAGATTATGGAATGCAAGCCCAACTTCACTTCAGTCGGTTGATTATGGGTGGATTTGAGATTTATAACTTCCTATCTACTAATATCCCTCATCTGGATGATTTACCGTTTACGTACTTCTTTGTCAATATATGTAGCTGTAAAAGAAAAATGGTTGAAAGCCAGACTTTTTAACAGAAATTATTTGTTTCTAGCGGCTTGACTGGCATTGTCGTGCTAGCCACCTTTTTAATTTTTTTAGACATTATTATAATTAGAGGTTAATTTTTATGTATTGAAAATGTACCATATTAATATTTTTATTTTTATTCAATGATAATATAAATTATTTTAAACTATTAATATATAAAAATTATAAATAATTTTTGAAACCAAATGATTTTCAGTTTTTTATATAAAAAAAAAAACCAAACAATTTTTCCAAACACTCAGACTGAGATATATATATATATATATATATATATATATATATATATATATATATATATATATATATAATTTTTTAAATATTCTTTTTCTTTAATAAATAAGAGTTTAATTGTTATATATTGATAATATATAAGAGTTTTACAATGTCATTCAATTAAATGTTTGTGTTTGTAAGATTTTTAAGGTAGTGGATGTTGAGTAAAACATTTTTGCTGATATAATAATGCATGATTGGATGTCTATATAAATTTTTTTTACAGTGATAGTATATACAAATTAAATCTTATAAATAATATAATGTATATGGTTATGGACTTTAAAAAAAAATCAATAGTGTGAAGAGACACCAAAAAACAGTTATGTTGGTAAACCCCTTTTATATATAGGATAGATTATATATAGCATAGATAATGATTTGTATATATATTGCCCTTGGATAGATAAGTGGATTATGTTATTTTATTCCATTCAACAAACACATTTTTGTTTATGAAAAAATCTGGCCAAATTTTCAATATGAAACGCATGATCATCGTGTGTGATAGATTCTTGGTGGTACAGTTACTTAGAATCGAAACTGGAGAGACTGATGACAAAAATTACTAGTTGGTTTGAACCCGAGGGAAGCAGTTGTGAAGCATACTAAGAATAATGAAAAAAATCTCTTCTATGATCAACGAAACTGAACGTAACTCAAGTTATGTTCCCCTTACTTTTTCCCCTTTTTTTTTTTTTTTGTTTTGTGATGTTCTTTTTGGCTCTTGTATGGTATGTGTTCAAGTTAACTGAATTCAACGGTTTGTTGGGTAATATTCTACTTCAGGTAGTTAATTTGTTTACATTTACCCTAATGTGTAACTGTAAATATCATTGAAATGTTGCATCGATCATTTTTACTTTCAATTTTCGCCCATAAATTTGTGAGATCTATGTTGGATTGAATGCCTCCTCTCTCGTGTTGTAAAGTAAATTGTTAATTCATATAATTCATTGAGTTCACTCCCTGTTATACGAATAATCAAATTTAACATCATTTTTTTTTTTTTGTGGTCTTTATGATGTGGTTGTCAGATAAACTGGTTGTAATTGTTAGATTAAATCATGTCATCTAGATTAGCTCAAACTTACTTGGCTATCACTCAACCAAGATATTTGTTAATGATAATCCTATTTCATACCAATCACTTTCAATCAACAAAGCCTTAAGTACTGAAATAGACAAAACAAGATTTATTTATCTTTGGTGTGACTTGTCAAATGAACTTCAAATGGGTCCGAAGCTCAAAATGATGATAGACTTATTACCCAATTTGAAAGTTCAACAAGGTTGCTTCAATTAAGGCACAACATCCTTTCGCTGACAAGGTTGCTTCAATTGAATAATTCTGAAGCAATCTACACCAGCTCCTTTTATCATCCAAGTTCCTTTGTGACACATGGCACGGATGCAAAAATAGTCGAGGAAAGCAGTGACATAAATTCATTAAGTATTGGTGCTAGATATTGTATCAGTATCACTAGATCTATATTTTACATCATTGGTCCATTTGGGGTACAAGAAATGCACAGCATCACTATAAAATAAGGGTACAATATTGATAACATCTAGCATTTTGACATATCAGTACCGGCTTAGGATTTTGCTAATTTGCAAGTTTAATGACGGAAAAGAATAGGAAATCCAACACAATCCACCTCATACATCAATGAAGTTGCCTAAAAGGAGCATGCATCAACCTAGGAGGAAAATGTTTCCCAGCATGACCCCTCAAAAATCACAACTGTTGATGTGTCTGCTAAAAGTTACACATTAGTCAGGGATTCCCATTGGCAGCAAATATGCAATTTCATGTGACTACCGGACATCATATACCTAAACAAACAGGATGACACACAGGGAACCAAAAACAACTGCCAGGAGAAGATCTGAGAGGAACAAATAGTATAGTGAAATTACACCACAATTTATGGAGACACAAAAGTGAAATAACTTACTGAAAAAGTAGAACCATTCAGACCCAGCATTGGATCTTGAACTATTTCAGTCTTTTGCAGCCAGTCAATAAGACAAACCAAACATAAGATCAGTCATATGAGCTTTGTAGAAAAGGTCAGGTACACTGGCAAGCACTTCTGAGACCATGGCATCTAACCTCTGTCCAAGAAAAAGGTTATTTTCATATATTACTATAACCGTGAAAATGAAGCAATACCAAATTGAAGCTAACATACAAACTTTTTGATATTCAACAAATCAGAATCAGTGATGAGCATGCATTTCACTGTAATACAAACTTAAGCTACACCACATTGACAAAGGAAGCAATGTAAATCAGTATCACTGTCCATTACTTAGAAATGAAGGAAATATTGTAATATAAGCTTAAGATACAGCCTACACCACATTGACAAAGGAAGCAACGTAAATCAGTATCACTGTCCATTACTTTTAGAAAGGAGATTGAAATATGTAGTTACAAATCTCCCAATATTTAACTGACTTAAAAAGAAGGTTGCTTTCATTCAAAAATCCCAAAGAGTTAAATTAAACAACAGAAAACATCATAATGTTTGAAACTCCTATAATCTGAATGTTAATAAAGTTAAGCAACTCAATAGCACAGCTCATACAGACCATGAGTAAAACTAACGATTTATTAATGGAGGAAATTGTGCTGACCTGAATTAATTGTAGAAGAGAGCCTAAGAATTATAATAAAGAAACCGTACATGCTAGACAATAAAGGCCAATGAAAACAATCATAATAATTCAAAGAAAAGACTAGTAGGCAAAGAGATAGCTAGACAACTCTGTAAATTGGAATTAGATAGTCAGAAGTATCGGCTGATGCACGAATCAATAATACAAAGAAACACACCGGTCACAAATGTTGCACATGAAAACACACTTCGGATTCATGTATGGTTATCAAATTTAAAGACACATTGAACACAAGTTAGATGCCATGCAAAGAAAAATATACATTTTGCCATCAAATTCTCAAATTGTTGTTTTCATACAAAAACACATTTAACTTTGAAACCTTTTTCAGGAATTTCAAAATCATCTTTGATAAGTTAAGAAGATTAGAACAAATTAAAACAGAAGCAAAAGATATGCTGCCCATGCATATAAAAGAAAACCCCTTCCCCGACTTCCTGAGCATCAAGAGGGAACAGTGATATGATTTGAATATATCCGGTAGAGGTCTTTTATATGAAAGAAGAAAATGAAATAACTAATATGAAGGAAAGGGTACATATCTAGAAGACAAGACTTCCTACTCCCTGATTAATAGTACAAGACAACATAAACAGTAACAAAACTCTCCACTCCCTCTTCATTTTTGACAAGGAGAACTCTTGAAAAAGCTCAGGCACTGAACACCAAAAGAAAAGAAAGAGAAAACTACCCAACAAAAGCCAAAGACAGAGACTTGTTCTTACAGACACGGGCACTGCACTACAGCCAAATGCACTAGAGCTTCAAGTTGATGGTAGTTTCAATCATAATCTGAATTCAAAGACGCTCTCAGCTCCCAATCTCAGCCAAATGCACCAAACAACAGTATAAAAGGCAAATCTCCACAAAACATTGCCTCTATACTCCTTCCAAAGCTTCTGAAACTAATCATAAACCATTCCTCCATATTTTGCAAGCATACTCCGAATTTCCTAATAGTTCCAACAAGTCATAGTTTTCCTTCTTCTTCTAATTTATCCTTTTTGCTACGTATAGTGCAGAGAAAGAGAATGAAAAAACATATTAGCCTAAACTAACATACTTTCCTGGCTGATAGACAAAAGGTATGTACACGGATAAACTAAATGCCATCTATCATGTTTGGCATAACACCAACAACTTCAAGCCTATTAGATATAAAATTATTCATAAGTCTTCCCCTAATAGCTTAAACTTTAAAGAGAGTTGATTCTCTGATATGATATCAAAGCCTCTATGATTTATAGATTGATCTTTGTTGCCACCATGTAAGTGGACACGTGCATTGTTCACACTCCAAGTTGAAAGTACTCTTATGTGAGAGTGCATGTCAACTACAAAACCATTCATAAATCTTCATCTAATAACATAAGCTTTTAAGAGAATTAGTTCTTAACACCAGCAATCATTGTACCAAAAGAATTGTTGGAAGAACAAAGTCTCTCCCAAGACATTCATGAAGCACAAACATAATACAACATCATAGATGTAAAATGCAATTATCTAACTATAGGAATGGATCCTCTCATGTGAAAATTTCACATTACCTGATCATATGTCACAATTGATTAGACCTCTTATGTGCTTCTTTATTGGTCTCACTTTCCTTATCAATGGTAAAAACCTACACATGATCAAGTCATGCTAATTTTTCACATGATTGAATCCATCCTCATCTAAATATACAGTGTTAACTCAGTGGCAACATTGAAGCCAATCATCCACAATTCCACATGAATCCCAACTAACATGTATCACATCAAGCCAGCCAAAAACCACAGTCTATGCTAAAACAGAAAAAAACAACGAACCTCATCAGGATTCTACAGCATTGCCAAGCATAAACGAGAAGAGCTCCCGAACCGGCGAGAACTCAACAAGGCCAATGTCCACAGCATAACCACTAACAGGCAATTTCAAGTCCCTCAACAAACAGAAAGCCTCAGCCATCCTTGCCTTGGGAACCTGCTGCGCAACGGAGCAATAAGGGATCCAATTATCCAAACAATACTCGGCACCAACCTCAACCCCTTCCTTCCTCAACGCATCGCAGAGCTGAGACTGGAACTGTAGGAGGGGAACCGTAGGGGTAGGGGAGAGGAAGAGGAGGTTGGAGTCACCAGGGAGGGTCCCAATTGCGGAGAACGAGAGTGATAAGGGTTCCTGCTTTGCGGCGAAGGACTTGAGGAGGGGCTCCACCTTGGGAGGGTCGAAGGAGGAAGGGAATGAGAAGAGTGTGATGTGGGGGCGCGACTCCATTTCGATGAGGTGCGTGCTGATTTGCCTGCGTGCCAGCACGTTCCAGGCTTTGAGGACCTGGTTCTCCAGGGCAGGGTCGAAGTAGAGCTCGATGGCGTAGCCCTGTTCTTGCGACATTGGGAGAAAGAGAGAAAAATTAGAGGGACCCAGATGGGGAAACGAGAAGGGTGAGGGTTGATTGGATGTGGGTGTTGGGGAAGATTGGGACTTGATTGATGGTTGTGTGAGGAAGAGAAAATTGAAGTGCTTTTTTTGCTTTTGTTTGTGTTCAGGTATGGTGGTGGGAGAGGAACAATAGCATTATGGGAATTTGGGGGTCACTGCAAACGTAGTACGCAATGCGGCAGTGTCGGTTTCTTTTGGGTGTTCTTTTGTTTTTTGCCCCAACCAAGCGATCGTGGACTGGAACTGGGAAATGGCTTTTTCGTGCGGGCTTGATTCACATCTAGTTTCTAAGTTTGGTGTGAAAATCTATGGGCATCTACACCCGTGGATGGCAGAAGAGTGAAATTTTATTATGTCATCATTGGAGAAACTGAGAATATGGCAATTGACTTGCCCCAAGAATCAATTGCTTCTGACTCAGGATTTTGTGTTATTTAGGAGAAATCACAATTATCTCTACTTTTAACTTTAAATTAAGAGATTAATTTTTATGTAGCTGTTGGTCAATAGAGAAGAAAAATGATAAATTATGATAGGTAGTTGTTATGATCAATAATTATATATGATCGATATATTTTCTCAAATTTTATTAATAATGATATATTTCTCTTGAAATTTATGTTTTGTTATATAAATTTAATTTAAATATATTGACAGTGTAAAACAGTTTTACACTGTCAACCATTAGAAATAGTGGAAAGTGCCAACTTATACAAATAACTACCCATTATAATGAGGGACCCACTATGATTTCTCACTTTTTTCTATTTCTATTAGTTGATAATGTAAAACTGTTTTACACTGTCAGTATATACCAATTAAACTCTTGTTATATTTGCCTCTTTAGCTAATCATTGGTATAATAGTAAGAATTAATATTTTTAGCTAAATATATTTCTCTTGGAATTTATGTTTTGCTACATTTTCCTCTTTTGCTAGTCACTAGTATAATAGCAAGAATTAATATCATACATAATCACGTATAATATACAATTTTTTTTGTTTAAATCATAAGTATTCAAAATTCATTAGACTCCAACTAATTTGGCTCAAGTTAAGTTGACTTATTATATGAGTGAAGCTCAAGTGTCAAATTATTTGAAACAACCAAATATCGATCGTGTTACATATGATATTTCGTGACAATGATATATTCTCTCTTTTTTTTTTTTGGTGAACATTCTCTCTGTTTATTTATAATTGTCTTTTTTAAAAATATCATCACAAATTATTTGCTATTTGACATATAATCAAATAATATATGCTATATTGTTTTATATCTATGTTAAATCAATAATATCTTTTTATTTATGAGAAACGAGACTTCAATGAATAAAGGATGACACCTACAAATTAGAAAAGATACATGATATCCAAAGTTAATAAGAAATGAATATATTTTATATGAATTTAATTTAAATATACTGACAATATAAAATAATTTTACACTGTTAGCCAATAGAAAATAGTGGAAAGTGCCAACTCATATAAATAACCACTCATTACAATGAGGGATCCACCATAATTTCTCACTTTTCCTATTTCTATTGGTTGACAATGTAAAACTATTTTTCACTGTCAGTGTATACCAATTAAACTTATTTTATATTTTAAATTAACTAATAATCTATGATTCTATTCTTTAATTAAAAACTATTGATATTTAAACAGCTTTCACATTAAATACCAACACTAAATCTAAAAGAAGAAACACAAGGTTTGCCATATTGAGATATTAGAAAAAGAAAATACTAAACAATGAAAAGGAAAATGGATGAACTACTACTAAAGAAAAAGAATGGCAGCCCTCCATAACGCTCACAAAAGGAAAGATAGAATAGAATAAGAGAGAAGAGAGAATAAGAAAGGGTTAGAGTCTACTTTTGATTTTCAGCAATTTAATTCTCCAATTTAATAATATTGTTTATCACTGTGCAAAAAAACCCTTAAAAAATACTTATAAGTTGATAGAGGGGATAATTTTGTGGACTCCCATAATAGTAGAGATAATGATTGTTTAAGATTTTTGTTGCTCTTTGAAAGCTTTATAAACGGTCTAGTCTTTTAGTTATAGATCTACTGAAAACTATAAAAGTCCTTTTTTTTTTTTTTGTGCATAGATTGTTCATCAAATTAAATAGTACTTTAGGCTTTGTTTGGATAATTAATGATCAATGGAATGAATGAAATATAATGAAATAGAGTGGAGCAGAATGAAATAGAGATTGCATTTTATTGTTTGGATATTCAAGGATGAAGTGGAGTGGAGTAAAGTTATCGCTATATTGTTTAGAAATGAATGGAACAAAAATAGTTATAATTAAAAAAAATGAAGTTTCAATCCCATTTTCTCCAAACTGGGGGGAAGAAAAATGATGGGATGTGATGGAATGAGATTCCATCATTTTCCCTTCCATTCTATCCATTTTTTTCATATGCAAACAATGGAGTCTTAATTTATTCCATCTCCTTTCATTCCATCCCCTTTCCATTAATTGAGACATAATCTTAAAGAATACCAATAAAAGTAAACAAATTTTTATCTTAACTAGTGAAAAAAGTTGCTTTCAAGAAGGGTTCCAAACTATTGGGAGAAAAGGAGCTGCAAAATTCCTTTAGCTTTCATAAGGCATAATAGTTATTCCCACTACAATGAAAGTCCAAAAAATTACCTCGTTGCTATTAAAAATTATATCATAGTAATTCTGTTTATTCTTTTAACAATCAACTAATATATGGAAAGATAAGTACAATGATAATATAAATATTAAGAAAGGTCTTTTGAAACAAGAGGGGTATTTAGTGTAATTTTTCTTATTATTTATGTAATGGGCTCATATTTTCTTAATTCACATAAATAACTGATTTTTTTTCTCAATAAGTTAGCCATTCTAAAATATTTTTTTTTAAAAAAACAAATCTTCCACGGGCTTTTGTATTAATTTAACTTTTCATAATATAAGAGTTTTATTTAAGATTAAGTTTTGCATATTTATTTTATTTAATAATTTTTAATAAATATTAAATTTCATCAATTTAACTACTAAATAATAAAATATTATTTTGACGGTTAAATATATCGAAGTTTGAAAAACAATTAACATTTAAATTTAACAAAGAACGGCCAATTTGATAATACTTCATAAAATGGTTAAATGATTTGATAGGTACACAGTTTTTCAAAAATTTACATTACAAAGAATAATGTAAATCAAAGATAGAACAGTAATATTGACCCAAATCACATGAACGAACTTATGAACAAACTTACGAAGTCAGCCAAGCCAAGTTAAAAGGAAAACCTAAGATACAATGCATTAACAGCACCAGCAGCACAAGCTACAAATACAACAAGGATCATTTGCAAAGGCCCATAGATAACATTTCTCCATTAAAACAAAGAAGGCCCATATATAACATTTGAACAGATAGATCCAGTAATTGATAAGATAATACAACTGACACAGTTTACAGCATGATTGACTTCCCGAAGCTTTTTTATTTAGTTTTTACCAAAACATATAATTTTAGAGTTAAATTCAAACACACACACACACACACACACTAACAACCATAGACTAATGAGGAATACGAAAGTAAAGAGGGATGGGATTGTAAGTGTTTGGGGGTGAGTCCCAAACAGAGAAAGCACTAGAAGAGTTCATCCACTTCTGAGTCATTTCTGGGTAGTGACGATCAATCACGTCTTTCAAGCTCTCTGTTGTGTTCACCCATTCCAAACCCTTCTTAGTGTATGTCTCATCGTTGAAGTTGCTTGTGAAGAACCTATCAGCTTCTAGCCTCCTGCAAATTGCATCAAGTTCTATTCCATTACCTCTATTCCTTTCACAAGCCCAGCCCAAAGATAATTGATCCACTCGGGTTGACAAAGCCATAATTTTATATTCTTGAGAACTAGTTACTAAACTTATAACCTATCATACTTAATTGATTACCATTACAATTTCTATGAAAGAGAAAGGTTTTTTTTCTTCATCTTCTTTTTTTAAACATACAAATATAATAATTTAATAATTCTTCACTAATTTTTGTAGATTAATTTAATTTTCACCTTAATTTTAACTTCATAGGTATAAAGATTGGTCAAAGAAAGGCTTTTTTTGTTTTTTTTTGAGTTATGAGTTTAGGATTGAGGGGATGATTGGTATAAGGCATATAGAAATATGCCCAAAAATATGAAAATGTTCCTATATTTGGTATAAAATTTGAAGTAATATTTTTAAAAATATTGCATCCCTAAGAACAAAAATAACCCCGAAAACATTACATTCAATATTTGTATAGAAAGGAAATATTTGTTATAGTAAAAGGACCAAAATAACCCAATCAACATCCAAAGTTACTTGCCGTCGGCCACTCAACATCACTAGCAGCTATCTCTAATAAGAGTATTTTTGAAAATACATAAAATATTTTTAAAAATTTAATTTATATATCAAACACATAAAAAATATCATATCTAAAAAAAAAATTTCCTAAAAATAGTATTTTTAAAAATAAGATCCCAAAAATAAAATTTCACTCCGTCAAGCTGAACGAAATTTTTTACCTGGTTGCCATGAGCAGGAATATTATAAAAGCTGTCTCGCTGATTGCAAAGCCCTTTATCTTCTTCTCTGCCATGAGGCCTACCAACAAATCAAGCTCTTCAACATCACCATCGTACACCTCCTCCAGGACTTGAATTGCTTCCTTGTCATCCGTCAAATCTTCCCATTTGGAGATGGGTATCAATAGTAGTGCCCTCCTGAACTGGTTGTATCTGGCCAGATTCCTCTCTCTGTCCCTGTAGACTGCATTATTATTGATAGCGTTTATTTGTGTTTTTTTTAAATAATATTTGTTTAGACTATTTAGATAAGTTTTTCAATAAAGTATAATTAGAAAATATCTAATTTTCTATTTTTAAAAAAATATAAATAAGAGCTACTTTTGATAAAGTACTTTTAAAAGCATTTTTTAGTGTCATCTTGAAAGCACTTCTTAAAAAAATTATCCAAACACCCTTAATATACTATTAAATTATTAGATTAGTTCAAATAAAAAAAATTATTTGATTAGTTTATGAAAAATCTCTTATATGAGTGCATGTGTAATTTTAGATACACTTATATGGGATGGGTTCCACTATGGAATGGATCTCATTGCCATGTGAATGTATCTAAAATTACAAATAAACCTATACAAGAAACTCAATTTCTAGTCACTTTCATATAAAAACGGGGAATCAAATGATCTTTTGATGAAGGGTTGATATTGAGTCATCATACTTTCAAGAGCAGGTAGGTCCATATGATCAGGCCTTTCTGTGCCATCCACATCCTGTGGTATGAGATCACTAAGCCACACTGGGTAGTTCCATAGTTCTAGTGCCCCGCAAGCTTGGTGACCCATTGATACCATTTGACTTGCAACCCCTATCTCTCTTAAGGCCTTTTCTCCTTGTAGTCCAATCAAATTCTCCATAGGAATCCTAAAATATTACCAAAAGAGTTTTTTATTTTTTTAATCTATTTAACTTTTGAGAGACAAAAATTTTAATTTGATTTTGATATATTAACGGTGTAAAATTTTTCTACACAATCAATCAATTATATTTTTTTATTTATATAATTATTTCAATAATAAATGATTAAGTCAAATACATTTGCTAATATGATAATATTTGATTAGATGTCTATATAAATTTTTTTTAATACTAACATTGTATACAAGTTAAATCCAAAAACTTTATATGAGTAATGAAATGATGTAATAAATTGATATGAGTTGTTATCGTGTCGAATATTTTGTTCATACTTTCTGATTAATGGTGGAGATTTGTTGGGCCCAGGGGTGGTAGATATGTTTCTCAGGTGCAGGTTATCAGGTAGGAGTGAGTGCATTCTATAAACACTCACAAATTCCTCAGTTAAAGAGTATGGGACGCCATGATTTTCTGGTCTCTTCAGGCCCACAAGTCCTCCTAAGCTAGCTCGTCCAACATGCCCAAATGTGTCCTTGAATTTTTTCCCCAACAATCCATACCTGAAATCAAATAGGATTTTTGGTTTTTGGCAGAATGGTGTAAATTAATACAACTAATGAACAACTGGATAATTTAAGTTTTATTTGTTTTAATTTGAGATACACAAAGAATGTTCATTCCTTTAAAATTATGTGTGAGAATTCCTTGTTCAAACCTAATTAAAATGATGATCCTAGGAAAAATATCGATACATAATAAATATTTAATCAGGTCATACAAAATCCCCCCCCTTTTTTTGAAAGAACTCACATAACTAACTAGTCACAAATTACAGGACCTCGTTCGCTAGGTAGTTTCTTCTAAATCCAACATTTTGGCCTTGGCTTGGCTTTATTTTTGAAGAACATTTCTAAAATCTTTACATGTTGTTGATATAACGTTTGTTATGCACATTAATAGAAACTTCAAATTATCCTACTTAATAGAAGTATTTGCACAATTAGTGCTAACTGCATTTGGCACACCCACAAAATCAGATCACTTCATTAAAAAATAACATGATTGGTAAAATATCATGTTTTGATTATACTTAAATACGATTTTGGATCTCAATTTACAGTTTGATTTTAGGAATTGCTCATGCAATTTCAAGTCAGGGGTGAAGTTTACGTAAAATTTTTCTTAAATTGACTCTCAAAATATTGTTTGAGTCACTTTTCAGTTGGTCAAACATGCAAGTTATAATATAAACAAGCAAAAAAATATATGATAAACATATAGTATGCGATGCGTAGAGCATCGCTAGTGTGTGGAGTCTTACCAATTGGCCCGCATGCCTGCAAGGAGAGTGTCAGTTTTAAGGAGCTCCACAGTCCAATCTATGGTGTGGATCTTTGCAATCACAGCTGAGGTTACCAATCTGGCATGGCGATAAAGTTCTTCATCTTCCATGTGTGGGTAACGATCCTGATGAAGTACAATGAAATAGAGATACAAATAGTTAGTTATTGACTTAATATGAATGTTGTGGGTGCATGTTACACATAAATGTAAGATATATACTTAAGATTATTTAACTACATCAAAAGTGAATTGGGATTCTAGTTGAACTCTACCTATAATATATGAAAAATGCTAGACAACCAGAATTTTTGCCAGAATTTTGTTACCAAAATGATGTGGCATTACTACTTATCTTTAGATGAATAAGTGGAGTCACCACCTCATAACATCCAATCACCACTATAATTTCTATCAAAGATTTTAGTTATATTTTTCTGGCTGTATAGCATTGCTTATAATATATTAGGAGAAAAGCCCAAAACTTGGGGAGATATAAATCACTATATTAAATGAGAAGACACAATAGCTAGTTGGACAACACATTTTGACCAAAAACTTTATAATAATGAGTTTATGAATTCTTCATATTATATACTTTTCACTTAATATATTTATTCTTAATCAATATACAACTTCATCACTCATACTTAAAATTCCAATATAATATTAGGGATTTAAGTTTTGGAGTAATCATTTTGGGTAAGACTTTACCTAACCACCGCTTTATCTCAAAATTACATGAGCAATTCCTTAAGAAAAATATATGATATGTAATTTAATTTTCCTAGTTCCTCTCCACCTTGTAAGTATGTTAATTAAGGAGTCAAGATACCTTGAGAGCATCACAGACTGCATTGTGCTCTTGAATGAAAAGGGCCTGCAAGGTTGAGACACCAGCCCAACTGTTGCGGATGTCACCAGAGACCGCAGTTCCATCTTCGTTATGGAGAAGGTGGCCATCTTTGGATATCTTCACCTTCCCATCTTTGAAAGTCCTCACTTTGTTTAATACTTCCCCACTGCTTCCATATATGGCACTTCCATCCCTTTTATTGTACATTCAAGCCGAGGCAGTGAAAGTTATTACACGTTCTTATATACAGAGACTACATGTGCTATGCTTCTCCTCGAAATTAAAGGAACCATATGTATAAAATTAAAGGTCAATGAAGTTATACAACATGGTCATATTCTTTTTATCGTCAATTACTATTCCTACATAGTTCTTTATATATATATATATATATATATATATATATATATATATATTGTCTAACAAAAATCGTAAAACTTCAGATTTCTTTTGCGGTACGGATAAAGTTCAGAATAGTTACACTTATTAATTATCGATCAAGAGTTTCTTTCAGCCATAAATAATTTTTTGAGATTATAAAAGTCAGTGTAGTTAATAATACAAAACTAATGAAAAGAGTAATGCTATATAGTCTAACAAAAATGACTATATAATAGTATTCAATAATCAATACACCAATCCAAATAATTGTTAATATTATGGGAATAAGTATTATTCCTTCACCAAATTGTTAGTTCTATTATGAGAAACATTACTAAATCAATAGAACATAAATTTTATAAAATTTACTATTAAGTAATATAAATATGTCAAATCTTTCGCCGCCATTCCCAATCGATAGGCCGAAACTTGTCATGCTGACAAATATGTAATTAAGCACATGTTTTCTGTTCCTATATATAGTGGAATTAAGCGCATTTTTCCTGTTTACACTGTGGTTCAGGAAATAATTTTGAGACGTTCTGATGCATGCATATCCAAATTGAAGAAACCTATATGACTTCCTGTCATAAAACGTGGGCCTGGAATGGACTTAAAAGAAAGCTCGTTACTCGTCATTTAGATTATCTCTGTCAAGGATATGCAAATCTACCTACCTAGCGTTAGTGAGTCTTTGGTGCAGATACTTGATGTAAACGTGCTAGCTACCTTAGTACCTTATATGAGATTAGGCATATACCTCTCTGGAATGAAGTTCACCGGTCCGATTTTTGAATTTTTCTTTTTCTTCTAAAAATTGACCATATTTTTCTTTTCATATAATATTTATATTTTCCAATTCATCATTCATTAATTTCAATCATTAGTGGGCAAGTTAAACAAATTGTAACTTCAGCTTTTGCTGATTTTCTTTATTTTTATACAGAAACATAATTAATTTGAGTGATTATTCATGTATAAAAATAAGTTCAACTGGGGGATTGTATTTCCTTTGATTAAACGGAATAAACATATTGCATGATTCTTTACTCTTTGTTACTTTGACTGATGATTATTTACTCTTTCAAGCATAAGTTGACACAAAAAGTTCTTATATCAAAATTCCTCCTTGATCAAACCATAACAGATAGTGCATGAGTTCTTTGGGCAACTCTCTCTTGTTATTGAGTTTTTCCAGTTTATTTATCAAAAATAACCAAATAAAGTATATATAGAGAAATTTTACCACCAAGGCGTTCGGATGTTTTTAGCTCCAGTCTTGATATCATAGGAGCCAGTGGGAAATTCCTTTGTCTTGTAGAACTTGAAAGACTTGAGTGGGCATTGACTTGCAACTTCTCTTGGTGCAGTGAGTTCAATCTATATATTACAATTTGTCCAAAGATACATTACAACGTGGAAAAAAGGCTAGTCTTAGAATTTTGCGGATATAAAAAAGCACTAATCGTGTTGTTTACCAAAATATAGATAATCTCATAAATACTTCAAAAACAAATTAATTAATTGAGAAGATAACACAGCTGACATAGTTTATACAGTTTGGTTTAAGATTGCAATTTATTTCTACTGCAACCAACTATGCCTAAACAAGCAACTAATATTCTATGTAAGAAAAAAAAAAAAAAATACAAACGTGATATGCATGTATATATAAAGTTTATTATCTTTGATTTAAAGTGATGTTTGTGTAGGAAGAATTAATATATTTTCATTGTATAGCAAAAATAGAAATATTTACTCACCAAGTAATTCTTTGAAGAGCAATAATAATAATTAAAAAAACTCCTTCCGAATTAATTAATCGTTCAGTAAGTATATATATATCTAGCTACCTGGTTGGTGTCCTCAAGATGATCGATCCAATCATGTACCATAAACTGAATCCAAGAAGCTG
This sequence comes from Pterocarpus santalinus, assembly GCA_031439595.1. Lineage (NCBI taxonomy): Eukaryota > Viridiplantae > Streptophyta > Magnoliopsida > Fabales > Fabaceae > Pterocarpus > Pterocarpus santalinus. The sequence continues at coordinate 58,633,715 of CM062531.1, forward strand.
CTATGATATTGAATTGTTTCCCTGTGTCCTTGTACGTTCTACGCGCCAGAAGTTTCGTGGCTACAACCACTGGATCCGGCTTCAATAGCTACACACAAATTAATTCATGCTTTCAAGTTCAGCAGCAAACAGGCGGACGAATAATTAAAGCTCATTAAATGAAAGAGTAGAAATTAAGATCAATAATAAGACTTTTCCTCCTTACTTTCTTTTCATTCTCAATGTCTAACTTGTGTTAATTATATGAAAAATGTTAGCTGTAATTATTTTAGATATTTAACATAATGGGGAAGAAGACATAAAATAGTGGTCCACCATTTTTTACATGTCACCACCACTACTTGGTGCCAAAAGGCAAAGTACGAAACAGTTATGCATCTATATATCAATTCTTGATTGCTTCTTAATGTCACAAATTCTTATTTGAAAAAAAAAATTAAATTAAATCATTTGACGGAAAACAAGCAAATGCTCATTCGTACAAATTCGACGTAAACACTTTCATACCAAAAAAATTTTTCTGCACTTTTTCGATACCCACCACTTTGTATTTTTCTCATTTACTGTATATTCATTCTACAATGAGTGCAAAATGAGTACTAATAATATTACTCAAAATAAGAAAATAAGAATCTATTTATTGGGTGGGATTATTGGCACTCTTATTTATCTATCTATACTCCTTATGACCCTATTAATTACTCATAAATTTAAATTCCTAAATTATCCTTGTCTAAACACTCTCTATTTTGTCAAAGTTAAATTGAATCTATTAATTTTTATTTATTTACACTCCATATTACTAATTATTTTATATTTTTACTTATGTTATAATTCAAATTATTATAATTATATAAACTATTTATGAACTTATGACCAACATAAACTATAATGACTTATTTATTAAGGATGCATACGTTGAAGCTTGAAAATAAATAATTTTATAATGTAACTTTTTGCGGAGTTTTTTTTTTTTTTGACGTGGTAGAGTTTTTTTGGAAATTAATCTTTTTAACTTATGAAAAAAAATACTAAAGCAACTTTTTCTGAGTTTTATTTTTTATTCAAAAAATGGTCCATTTCTCTTAAATTTTTTATACATTTATTTTGATAAAACATACTTTTTTTTTTTAAAAAAGGCACAATTGTTATGATTTATCACATAACTAATATGTTAAATTAACATTTCAATTTTTTTAAATATGAAATATATCATATTAATCTTTAAATTATCTTTTATAAAGCATAATTATAATAAGTTTATATTCTAAAAAAATAAAAGAATGCTTTTTAAATGTCTTTTTATTCTTCCAATTTATCTAACTTTGCATTGCTTCTAATTATTTGCATTAAAATTAATATATATCTGTGTCACAATAGAATACTTATCTAATATATTTAAAAAATTATTTTAGTCATAATAAAAATTTATACTATTAGCTGTTAAATTTTTAGAAAAAAACAATATCAATTGTGACTACAATAACATTACATTATAAAAGCATCACAAAATATGAATAAAATAAGAGTAATATGTGGAAAGAATTTAAGGAACCATATAAAAATAAGAACTCAACTCCAACGAACAAACTAAAGTTTAGTTTATAGCAATTTATAATTGACAATTTATTTTTTGAAGAAAAAATAATATAATGATAAAGAGAAAACTAGAAAAAGAGTAAAAGTGTGAAGAGTTTTGATACATAAAAATGGGGACTCACTAATATTTTATTGAAAATGTAAATGAATAAATTAATGGTAAAATAATTAATTAAGCTTAATTTGAATAAAGTTACTAAGTGAGGATAATTTAGAGAATTATAATTATAAATTGTTAGTAAATAGTGTAAATAGACAAATGGGAGTGCCAATAACTAGCCCCATCCCCATTTGTTCTTAAATCAATAAAATACATATATCATAATCATGATCCACTAAATGATTTAAAGATAGATATATCTTTATTTATTTTTTTACTCGAGAAACAAATTCGCTTGAATTTTTCTCTAATTACATAGCCCAAGATATTTTTTTGTATACCTTGTTTTTCTGATCCACGGGGATTACATTTCGGCCAAAGAAAGACCCTTGGCTGCCAGCATCTTTATTGAAGGGGTCATTATATTCTCCATCAGCAGTTCTGAATGGAAAATCAGAAGGGTTGAACCTAACCCCAACCGGTGTTGTCCCAACGTTGAAGAGGTTGTACTCCTGGTGAAGGTGCCTGCGAATGGCCAGGTACAACAGGCCTAAGAAAACAGGCAAACGGTGCCATATCCCCAGCTTGTCAATGGAGTGTATAATCTGTGTTACACCATGGAAAAAATACCAACATAAACTAATTGGCCATGCAAAGATGAGCATAGAATATGATACAAGAGAAAATAAGATGGTGGTAATGAATATTTAATTAAGATATTGTAATTAGTGTAACAAGGACAATAATTTGATGAAGAGGCTAGGGCATAGGGGAGTGATTGTTACAATGAAGAGAAAAGCGTCTATGATTGTCATCCTGGCAACTGCTTCATCGAAGTCTTTATGGATGAATTGCCGCTGAACTCTTGTAACAAGAGCTCTAATGGAATCCACTACTACAGACCACATGTTTGCTCTTATTGATGACACAACACAGCTAACTTTGATGGTATATATATATATGTGTGTGTGTGTGTGTGTGTGTGTGTGTGTGTCTGTATCTTTAGAAAAGCTACGGTTGCATCTGTATTTATAATCGCTAAGGTGAGAGACTTTTCTCTCAACAAGAGATATTTTTTGGTAGAGGGCTCCATTTAATGGGAAAAGAGGTAGTTGTTATTGAATAGATATTCTATGGTAAAACATTTCCTTTTCCAATTAATGTTACTCTAGATAAAGACATATAAGCTCCTAATATTAGGGTCAAACCCGATATATGTAGAAGATATATTCTTTGGTAAAAGATTTCCTTTACCAATCAATGTTACTGTCTGTACCCAAAAAAGAAAAGAAAAAAGAAAAACTGATATATATATCAACATGGATATAGTGGTAAACAAGTTGCATTCTTGAAAAAAGGATTAAGGTTTGAAATTGAATATGATAATTGTTGAGAGGATTTTTTAATCTTGACAATGCTCGAGAATTTAATTTTATAGCAATATCTATGGATATACTCCAAAGAAAAGAAAAATACAAAGTCAAATATATGTAATTCAAATTTGTTAAATTGGTAACAAGTTTCATTCTTGTAAATTATAGTCTTTTCACAATACCTGGCATTATTCTAAGTAATGGCAATAATTTGCATAGATTAAAATGTTTTGTATTTTTGTACCAAAAAATATGTTTTGTTTTTTATATGTTATAGATTAAAGTATTTTGAACCAACAATATTAGGTCTAGTGGAAGAGGCTAGTTTTCAATAAATGGTGAACTATAATTTGAATCCTAATTAAGAGAAGTGTCCATATTTGGTACTCGACTTACTTCAAATGAGATTTCAATGCAAGAGGATACATATGAGAGATCAAAAAATTAAAGTATCTTGGAATTGATTTTATTAGAGCAAATTATTTTCTAGATCACTAGTGTAAACATTTTCATTTTTGATTTTTGAATTTTTGAAAAAGACACAGAAGTACTTAAGATGGAAAGGGAAAAATGTATAATAAACCATATTAAGATAATTGATGATAATTAAGGTTAGTAAACCAAATCAATTATCATTTTAAAAATCTGTTTCTGATTTTGAATATCTTTTTGGTTATATATAAGTATGTAGTCTCATTTGAACAGAATGAGGAACTATTGCAGGAAAAATATGAGATCATATCTCGTTTTGTGCCCACGTTTGTGTGGTCTTCGCCCTTTGGTGTGGGGTTTCCCATGCAGGGCTTGGTTGCCTGGTTGGCTGGGGGTTTCAGTATTTGTTGTGTTTTTGGGTGCTGTTGTTTCATTACGTACTTTCATGTTTTATTCGGTTTTTGTTTTTTTTTTTTTGTGGCTCCTCACCTCTAGTGAGTCGGAGCTCTTCTACTTATATAAAAAAAAAAAAAATTGAGATCATTTTAAAAATTAAATTGAAATCAGCAACATAATTAAAGAAATGTGATTTTCTTTTTTTTTTCTTAATCAAACTAATTGTATTTTCATTATAACTCCTACTTTTACTTTAATTCTTAAAAGTATTTTAATTTTTATTGTCACTCTTAATTTTTAATTTTTTATGTAACAACTATATATTTTATGAATTTTAGATTTACTTATTTAATATAAATTTAATCTTTAAGAGTATTACAATATAATCACCGAAAAAAGTATTACAACATAAAAGTATAAAAAATATTATATATTAAAAATTATGTGAAGTAAAGTTTCCATTCGGCCTCCAAACTATTTTTACAGATTGTATCTAAATTGTTTTATGTAATATTTTCTTTGTTACTTAAAAAATTTAACCTAATCTATTATTTTATAAAAAAATTGTACAGTTAAATATTTTTTTAAATTTAACTATGAAAGAAAAGGAAGAATATTTTAGAAAAACTAATAAATAAATTTATTGAATAAAAGTGTCAGTAGACTACAAATCGTACTGGCAATAGTAATTCCCATAAAATTTATATATGACAATAATTTTGTGCGTAATTTAAAGTAATTACCATGGCAAAGGCTGCCAAGCACCCTATTATAAATGGTGTTTTATGTACCTTATCATCCAATGGTTAGATATGACGGATTATTGGTGCAAAAAATTATATATGGTACACTTTAACAACTCTCACTCCTCCCCCTAAACTTCAGTGTCTCTATCGATTACTCACTCTCTCTCTCTCTCTCTCTCTCTCTCTCTACCGGCCACAGCATCACCCCCCTGCCACCGCCATTCACAACCCTCCCATGCCCCTTCTTTCCATTCCTATCCTTCATCACTCGTAACCAACTCTTTCTCTTTTACCATTTAAACTAAAAAAAAAAAAAAAAAAAAGCTCTGCTTCCTTATTCATCCACTCTGGGACCAAAAGAGCTACTTATTCTGTTGTCGCCTCTAACGGTCCCAGGTAACATTATTTTCCTTTATTCTTATTACTCTCTCATATCTAATTATTAGCTGTCAGGGTGCATCAAGCACTATTTATGGTAGGGTGCTTGGCAGCCTTAGCCAATTATCACTTTAGAACTGTATTTGTAAACAGAATATATAGATATACACACACATTAACTAAACATGGAAAGGGAACAAAATGCATACAAAAGAAGTAAGGAGAAATAGTATTATTAATCTTACCTTTTTTGGTACATATTGTTCTTACTTTTTGAACATAAATTGATAGCTGTCGACATACTTAAGTAATATGGGAAGACAGCAATAATAGCTAATCATGTTATTGTGTAAATTTAATAGTCAAAAGTGCATAATTCTGCAACAACTAACATGGCGGTGGGTATACATTAAGCATGATCTTAGGTAGCATAGTTCATAAGAGGAAGCACCTAAAGAATTATTTCATATTTAAAAGGGAAAATTGTACTTTAACCCTATGAACAATATACAATATATACTTTAACTTCTAAACTTTAAAAATGTGTAAATCAACCCCCTAAACTTTCTTGAATGTGTAAATTGACCCTTCTATTAATTTTTTTATCAATTGTTAATAAAAATATCACACATTCAAGAGAGTTTAAGGTATCAAATTGCATATTTAGGAAAGTTCAAGGAATCGATTTGCACATAACCCAAAGTTCAGAGGGCTATAGTATATTTAATTTAGGTAAAATGCATATTTACAAAAGTTCAGGAGATTAATTTGCATATTTTTAAATCTTAGGGACTAAAACACATATGATTTATAATTCAGGAAGATAAAGTATAATTTTTCCTATTTAAAATAGTAAAATAAAGCATTTTTGTATACAAGAAACTATTTTTTTTTATAATTACAAAATCGTTCGATCGTCAAACAACGGGGAGCAATAAAGGCCGGAGTGCAACAAAAAAAAAAAATACAAAAGCAAAACAAAAAGAGTATACAACAGTCAAAACAAAACCTCCAAAGAGAAGACAGTAGCTCATCAAAGAAGATGCCAACCAACCACCATGCCAAGGGATCAATAGCCACAACATAAGACTAACAATCCCCTAGAGACAAAGACAACAAAAGCACTGCACTACCAGCCTGAGCAACAAAAAACCACATCCAAAACACCAACCAACACAAGCAAAAACACCCAACCAAAGACTACAACACCTAAGCAATAGCGAAAAATAGCAGCTTCCGGACACCAAAGCACAAGGAGGACACACTAAACCACAACAACAAGAATGGCAACCACAAATAAGGACTCAGCTAAACAGATTACTATAGACACACCACTCCCTCAAAGCCCCACAAAAGAACAAACCACCACAAAGCCAAATGCATCCAACAAAAGAACAAACCCACATAGAAGATAGGAACCAAAAAACTAATCAAACATCAAAGCACCAAGGGAGAAGACAACCTATCCAAAGAAAAAACAAACACCAAACAAGCAATAGACCCTAACAACAAAAGCCACAACAACTAAAATAAATCAAAACCACTAATTAACACAAAACCAGAGCCCCCCAAAGAAAACCGCCAAACCATCAACAGAAGAAAAAACTCCACCGGCTATCACACCTACAAAAAGACAACACTCAACCATAGAATAGAGGACCACCTAACAAAAGGCTCAAACCTCCTTGCAAGCTTTCTCTTGTGCTTCCTTTGCTTTTTGGACTTTGGCTCCTTTCCTTCCTTTTCCTGCTTTCCTTTTGATCTTGGCAGTGGTTTTTAAAACACCATATCATCTTTCGAGCTACAGCCCATATGCTTCGCTAAAGACCAAGACTTTCTTGCTTCGTTCATGTCATCCACAAAAATTATCATCTTCCTCTGGGAAGGTCTCACCTCCACTTTTAGCATCTTCATGGGTGAAACCTGAAGGAAAGGTTCTTCTGGGTCCCCTTATGCAGAGCAATAAGATCTTCTGTTCGTCTTCCATCATAACAAGAAACTATATAAATAAGCAAATTAAATAAGAAGTTAAGAAGTGAATCAAATTAGAGCAAATATTATCAGGGTATGAAGGGAATATCATTAATTTCATTTAAAATGTATTATATAGATTCTAAAAGTGAAGGATTTGACTTATCTAAAGCTATATCTCTTGTAAAATAGGACAATAAGGGTTATTTATTCTTAAATCATTTAGTAGGACTTACATACAATGCAATATATTGATCTAATGATAGATAAACTCTCATTTTCTAATTTTTCAAAAAATCTCATTTTGGAAGATTTTAGTCCAAAATAAAATTTGCAATTAGATGTAGTAAATAATTTACACTTTAAGAAAAAGACCAAAGTTCAAACTCTGAAAACGTAATTGCTAGAAAGTTTTTTTTTCTTTTTTTTTTTTTTTTTGATCAATTTAATTTAACGACAATGTTTGTAAACATACTCCCAAAGACCAAAAAAAAGAACAGTTAATGAAATTATTGACAACCATGAATGTCTTGTGTATACGAAGGCTCTTTATCGAATTCAAAGATTCCTTTGCATGCACTAAGATATACCTAAAAAAGAATTATGTCAAAAGCATAGCTAGGCGCTTTTTTTCCCCCCGAGTATACAATGTGAGCATATATTTCAGTTCAAAGAAAAACGATATATCTATATTTAAATCTTCAAAAGATATATGGTGCAGGCAATTGATTGCTAAGAAAAATAATTAAAAGAAATAAATTCTATAACTCGTACTTTATTATACATTTTTTATTGGTTTTATTTGATTTCTTTTTTAAATTTCTTTCACCAGTTACATGTTACCCTTTCGATGGTATTATAGATTCATCTCAAATAAAACACGGATTAATATATAAAAACTCTTACTTTGTATTCCCATTAATTCATTTTTGAAAATTTGATAATTATTCTATGAACATGCATTTTTCTCTTCAAAATAACAATTTAATATATAGATTCTAGTAGACCGAAATCATGTACTGTATATGCCAAAACCTATAGATTTATATTTGACATAAAATGAACATTTACATAAGGAGGCAGGATCCATTTACAGCCGTGTAAGTGTTTTTTACTTACACCTAATTACAGCCATTAGATTTATATTGATTTAATGATGAGATTATCTACAAATTAATACCCACATGAGCTTTCATTTTTTTTAATTTTTTTCTCTCTTTCTTTTCCAATTCTCTCTCTCACGGCCTCCGTGTATTTTTTTTTTTTCTGTCATCGAGAAGGAGAAGAGGAGGAAAATGGACAATAGTGAGTCATAGTTAGGTGCTCCAATATTCCGAATTTGAAGGGCACAAACCATAGTGTTCAATTTTTGGCAGTGAACGCGAGAATAGGTGACAACGTAATGGGTCTCCTTCTTTGTTGATGGGTGCGTGGTTCGAGTCTCAGTAGAACTACGTAGAGACGCCGAGGACTAAGCTAGTTATTTCGAACCCGTTTTTGTCTTAGCAAGAGCTTGTGCTCTAACCAAGATTAGAGATCTAGATCCGTAAGCTTTGGAGGAGTAATGTGAGCAGAATGGGATTAAGAGGAACTAACTTGGAAGAAAACGAGTGTCATCACTACCCCCAACCCCTTTGGGGGATGAATGGACGCCGACCTCGAGCTGTAGGACGCCTTCCATATCAGGAAATGGATTCTAGGTATTGGTTTTTCGGTGTTTTTTGGGTTAGAGGGCATGCGTTTCAGGCTAGAGAAGGTGGTGTTCAAGTGTGTTTCTTAGACCTGGTTGTTGGTAGGGCTCCGGGTACATGTATCCTGGTCGTGGGCGAAAAGGAGGGGGTTCTCAAGTGTATCTCGTTCCTTGTTTTTCTCTGGCCCATGTTACCGTTTTCTTGCTGAGACCTTAGGCGCCAAGAAAGTCACATGGTCCAAGGTAGCAGTAGAGCAAAGCCTCCTGGTCAGCGTGAAAGGGAACTTTCCCTTCCGCAAAGGACAAGCAAATCACCTTTTTAGTGCTGCCACTTATCAGACAACCTTATTTGGTTATAACAAAAGGTGGATAGGGGAAATGAGCTATCAAGAATCTTTCCTTTCTAGTATAAGTCTGATGTAGGGTTTTTCTGATTTCTTGGGTTTGGAGGGTGACCAGTAAGAGGGCTCTTTCTGGAGTGTCAGCTATCCTGACCAAAGGCTGAAGACAATGTCCCTTTTTCAGAGGTTTCACCTCCAAAGGCACTACAACACCCAAAAATCCTTCCAATCCATAGCACAAATAGTTCCCAAGGAGGCCCCATATCCCTTAGATAACCACATTCTCCCTTTTAATCCCTTTCTCATATTTAAATTAAATAGTTAGTAAATACAATTAATTATTTCCTAACCTAATATTAATTTTGGGTTACCAAAATAAGCCCCCTTGTATATTGAGAATGCTGGGTGTCTGTCCCAAGTGCACAACTCAGGACAGTGTTGCTGAGGTGGAAAACAATGGCATAATCCCCCGGGTAATTTCCTTCACGGACTAGCCAATGCTTCCTTCTCCAAGGGCTGAACCAGTTATGGATCCCAAAGCGGCAGTGGGCAAAGAATCCAAGCTATCCCATGCGCGACTTCCCCGCTCCTCCTCCTTCTGGCATTTTGTTCTCTGATGTGGGGATGATTAGGGACCCGGTGCCTAGGGCCAAGCAACGCGTCAGGTATCCCCCTTTCGAAAAGCCTAGCTTCTTTTTGGCGAACTCTCTATTTCGTTCTCGCCTACTGTGTCAAGAGTTCCTTTGGGTCCCCATCAATTTCCCTGTCCCTTATATTGAGTAATAAGACCTGGGGTTCCTGGGTGGACTATGTATTCCTTAGAGACTTGCTGTTTGTTAAGCTGTTGAAGAAGGTGGGCGTTGCAGATGCTATTTGGGCATCCAAGAAATTGGCCGTTCAGAGACGTCCTGAAGACGCTATAGTTTGGACTCAACGTTGGAGTTCCATGACCCATACGTTCATGACGGCTTGGGGAGAGTTTTCCCCCACCTTGGAGGATGTTGTTGTCTTGCTAAAACTCCTTGTTTTTGGTGAACTAGACTTGGCGTCATATACCCCGGAGTGTCACATTGTGAACATGGCAAAGGTGTTAAGACAAAGCACAGTGGATGCTGCAAATTATTCTAGGAGGCTATTCACTGACTGTCGCGCTCAGCAAGGGAAGGAGGGTTCTTCCAAAAAGGCCTCTAGTTCTGCCCAATCAGTGCCCTATACCAAGAAGAAAATGCCACGGTCCACCCTGAAGTATACCTATGCTGGGTGGTTACGCTACTTTTATGGAGAATTTCCCACCAAAGAGAGCCCCTTTGTGCCGGGCCCTCCTGCTTTCCAACCTTTGAGGCGTACTGCCTTTTTTACTTTCTGGTTGAGTAAGTACGTGTTTATTGGCTTTCCTGCTGATTCTATTAGTCCTAGTGTCTATATCTTGGCTAGTCTACTTGCTAAAGGAAGGAGACTCCCCTTAGCTCCTTGTATGTAGGAAGCCTATATGCACGCTTAGACCAAGCTTAAGAACAAATGCGCATCTTTTTTGGCCGTTTTTCAGTGAACTATTATGCAGATGAAGTCTTCCTACGGTACTTCTTGTTCGAGCACTTCCTGGCTTTTGATCCCACCTGCATTGTACCAACTGTGCTGATTGAAGAGGAGCATCCCCTAAAGCCATGCTCATGGGGCTGGTCTGGTGGGCATGCTCAGCTACCTTTAGCTGACTGCATTGACAGAGAGGAAGCCTTCTACTTCAGACTTTACATGATCTGCCACTATCTTGGTGTGGAAGGACTTCATCCCATTTATCAGGAGATGCTCTAAAGTACCCGAAATGACAAAGCCAAGTGCATTAAAGGCGTATATGACTTTTGGGACTTGTATGCCACCCCGGGTGCCTTGCCTGGTTTCATGATTATAGACCCTTTCTCACCCACTGGAGGCTTGCTGTGGCTTGTCGTCTATCGGCCTGATTAGGTATGTAGGCAATTGGGTTGGGATCAGTCCCCTTGTGAGGTTACTTGGCCCTTTATTTCTATTGGAGAGGCCATGGAGGCGGTGCTCTTCAAGGATGATCTTCCTCTCTATGATCATGCCCTCATTGTTCCTCACACTCGCTAAGAAGGAGTTATTGAAGACTATCTTGCCTATCATTATGCTCTGAAGATATCCGTTCAGAGGTACGAGAACGAGAGGGATGCCAGCACTCCCCCTTTTGTTGACATCATACCCAGGGATCCCTACTATGCTGCCTCTTCTTCTCTTGAGGCCAAGAGACTTGGTAACTTGGACTTTTTCTTCCACTTTGTTGTTTTTTCGTGCTTTTGCCCATGCTTTGTTTGAGTTCGTGCATCAATTCTTATTCAATATTATCTTTCCATTTTTTTTTCTTTTTTTTTTTTCAGCTGTAGAATCTGAAGCTTCTCCTCAGAAAAGGAAACCAACCCAAACCGAAAAGGCCCCGGCTCCTAAAAGGGCTAAGGTCCCTAAGGCTTCTTCTCCCAAGAAGGTCAGTCCCTCCAAGGCTTCGAATCCACCAAAGAAATCCATCTCTTCTACTCCTTCAAGCTGTCTTTGTAGATCTGCATGCCTCCGTACGGTGGTCCAATCTCATTTTACTCCTACCTCTTTACATGTCGATTTGCTGGAAGATACTACTAAGGATGAAGATGGGGCTACTTTGTTGTTTTTTTCGTGCTTTTGCCCATGCTTTGTTTGAGTTCATGCATCAATTCTTATTAAATATTGTCTTTCCATTTTTTTTTCTTTTTTTTTTCAGCTGTAGAATCTGAAGCTTCTCCTCAGAAAAGGAAACCAGCCCAAACCGAAAAGGCCCCGGCTCCTAAAAGGGCTAAGGTCCCTAAGGCTTCTTCTCCCAAGAAGGTCAGTCCCTCCAAGGCTTCGAATCCACCAAAGAAATCCATCTCTTCTGCTCCTTCAAGCTGTCTTTGTAGATCTGCATGCCTCCGTACGGTGGTCTAGTCTCATTCTACTCCTACCTCTTCACATGTCAATTTGCAGGAAGATACTACTGAGGATGAAGATGGGGCTACTGATCCTATAGCTGCGGGTGGCTTAACACATGATGCCATCCCTGACCCCATTGAGGTAGAGATAGTCCCTAACATTGAAGAGAAGGGGCACGACCATGATGCTGATGTCGGGAGTGTAGGGCCAGACATCCTCGCACAACCCGCGTCTCCCTTAAGGGGCTTCATTCATCACACAGAGCAAGTCCCTGACACACCCATCCATGATGCCCCTATGCATACTGGCTCTTCACCCACACAGCCTACTACCTTAGATGCCCATTTGTCAAAGTGTCCTGGGGCCCTTAAACAGGACAGTTTACCTTTCTTGAGCCTTTCATCTGCAGATTGCTCGATTGAGTGAGTGGAACAGGCCTCATCTCCTCCAATCGCCCCAGAAAAGATACTCGACCCTGCTTTCATGACTCCACCTCTCCATGCTGCTAAGGAGCTAAACTTAGGTAGCACAATAGTTATAGGTTCCACACCTAGTTCTCTTCAATCCACTCAATCCTTCAAGGCTCAATTCTCTGCATTTCCAAATGATAAAGACCTTGAAGGTATGATAACACTGTATGACCTATTGTGTTCTGGAGGTATTTTTGTATTATTGCCATATCTTGTACTATAAGTTTTATACTTCTGTACTTCATCATCTCCCACTTGTAGGTGACAACAATATGTTAACTATTTTACTAACTGGGGCAGAAGCTGATCCTTCTCTTATGCACGTTCCAGGTAAGTCTCTTTCATTTCGTCTCCTGTTCTGTTTATTATGCGTGCCTTTTACTAACATGTTTCTCTTTTTATGCTCCAGATATGTTTCAGGAGTTTCCTTCCTTCCTTCATACTGAAGGTGAAACCTTGGTGGCCAACTTTGCAGCTTCCCACGAGGGCTTCGCACTTCTTTTGACCGTTCCTCAACTGTACCGGCAAATGGCCTATCAATCCTTTGCCATTGTATAGAGATTCCTCACTTCGCATTTATTGCTCCAGCTGTTCACTGGTCATAGGGAATCTGTGGCCTCGTACGTACAGTCTCTTGCTTGTTTCGGGTTCAACGGCCCTTGGTTTGAGAAGATGTCAACCGTCCTCTAGCAGCCTGCCCCTATGGATTCCTCTGTAGAATTGGGGAAGTTACTTGCTGAGGAGTGCGCAGCTACTACTCATGCCACAGAGTTGCAGAGCGAGATTTTCCAGCTTTTGGAACACTTGTCCTCTGCCAAGTCCTAGCTTGAGGTCGTTCAAGTTGATCTGGTTTCATTGGCTGCTCATAAGAGGACAATGGAGCAGGCCCAAGATGCTTTCAGGGTCCCCTTTTCCTTGTAGGCTATTGCTTTGCCTTAGTTACAGCAACAGCCTTGTAGTATTTGGTTCAGAGCTTCGGTGCTTTGTATTTTGTTGCAACATTAGAGTAGTCTGACTTGTAATAGGTTGGAGCCTTATAAACTCTAATTGGTCTGATACTTCTTTAATTTCTATGACTCCTCTGTTTACTTTGACTTGGTTTGTCTTGCACTGCTACGTCATTATATTTTGCATAATTTAGGAAGCTTTGTTGGGTTTCTCTCTTGTTTGACGCTTTTCCTTTCCTCTTATTTCTGTGTGTCCATTCTGCATTTCTTACTTGTGTTTTCTTGCCTGTGATGCTGGGTCGTGTATGCGACATCTTCCCCTCCTTGTGAGAGCTTGTTAAGTTAACTTGAGATTCTGGTTCATGGTACCTGCACTTTAGAACTCACAAGGGGCGTTTCCTTTACATTTTTCAGTATTGATCAATTCAAAATCATCAGAGCGTTAAGTCTGATTCTTTACTTTTTTGCCCTTTTGTGGCCATTAAGGACTCCCTCTTTGCATTATCATGTTCATCACTAGTTTCAATATGTGTTCTTTCAGACATTTTACGCCTTTAGGATCACCCAGCATCCTCTTTCATGGCTCATGGCCTTTTACGCTTTTAGGACTGCTAAGGGTCCTTTTTTTGTTCAATCAGTCATTTTGCCTTTTTAGGACTGCCAAAAGTCCTCTTTCGCTTTCCTTTAGCATAATTCTTTTGCATACAAGCTCAGTTATCATTCTTTTTCATGCATTTTCTTGATTTTGCATGCATCGTAGGCATATGTTCACTGCTTTACATTCTGAGTCCTTTTCATAATCCTGCATGCATCTTTTCAAGCTTTGCCCCGTGCAGAAAGTGTCTTGCACCTTGGGGTGTCTCTTGCTTTGAGTCCTTATGCTCTGTTCCTAGCATCTCGAGGACTCTCATGTCTTAAGTTCCTGTGCTCCGAACTGCGCATCCTGAGGGACTTTACAACACTAACCCCCTATGCTCCATACCTTGCACCTTGAGGGATTAATATTACCTTTTCTCCTTTGTGCTTCGTTCCTAGCACCATGGAAGGAGAGAGGGGATCATATGAACATGACTTTGGTATCCCTTGCCCTTGAGCCCAAAGTGCCATGATGTTCATATGTTGGGACTGTGAATCGAGCCTCCTTTAGCTAATTTCTTGGTCCCAAATTACTAAACTAGAGGTTACCGATTATTGGGCGCATGATGCTTTAAGCATGTTTTAAAGATGTCCTTTGCGCCCTGGATCCCTTAAATACCGAGACGCTTAGGCAATATAGGTGGGCTCTCGTGAGAAGGTGCTCATAGAATTTCTTGGGCCCTGAAATTCCGTATGCCGGCAATCGATCCTTCTTACGTTTGGGGCGGGTAAGTGTGTTTTGCAAATTTCTTGTCCCCAGATTTTTAAATACCGCATGACACTTTCGTGTAACACTTACTTGTAGTGGGCACTGGTTATTGCTTCTCCTCTCTCATTTATCATCATTTTTTTTCCTTATATATGCGTGCTTTTCCCCCTCTTTTTTTTGAAGAAGCAATCCATAGGAGGTGAACATAGGATCCCTCTTTCAGCCCCAAGGATGCCATGTACTGAGATCATCCTATGTTCGGCATTTGCATCGGGGTGCTTCCATGGGCCTCTTACCCCTAGGCCTATGGAATACCGTCGACAACCTTGCTAAGCGGGCTTTTGTCCTAGGAGGGGGCATCGTTACCCTATGCCATCCCTTCTTCATTCTTCATAATTCATCTTGCCTCATTATTTTCTTTTTAGAAACTAGTCATGCATATTAGTCATGTACCTTATCCATTATTACGCTTGTTCATTTCAACCTTATTTCAATTATTGGTGAGATAAATTTTATCAGTGTGCCCTTCAGTGTCATCTATCCTAAGGTTTGGAACGTGTATATTCAAGCCATAACAAGATCATACTCAAAATATCCATTCATCATCCTGATATAATTCAGATGTTTACAAAATGACTGATTCATCATGCATACATCATGTTCAAAAAGCAAAAGTATCATGAGTTATGGTTTCAAGCATAGTACTTTTTGATGTACTTGAAGTTGATGGTGCCTATTCTCTTGCTAGTCTCTGGATTCTACACAATAAAATGTCCATTGGGGTGAGCCTCTTGCACTATGAATGGTCCTTCCTACTTAGGTGCCCATTTTTGCCATAACCTGTTTCCTTTTTATAGCGTCTACTGCTTTCAACACCATCTCCCCTTCTATGAATATTCTGGGCCTCACTTGCTTATCATAAGCCAACATTAGCTTCCTTTGATACTCCTGCATTCTTTCTGCTCCTACATCTCTCTTATCCGCCAGTTTTTCTAGTTCTCCTTCTTTATTCCTTTTCTGCTCCAGCATCATCCTTGCTAACGGCACTTCTATCTTAGCTGGGAGTACTGCTTCAGCTCCATAAACCAGAGAAAATGGCATTGCTTTTGTGGTGCCATGCTTAGTCGTTTTGTAGGCCCATAAAGCAATAGGTAAGTACTCACCCCACTTTTTAGAGGCGTCATCAACCATTCTTGTTAAGATTCTGATCAAGTTTCTATTAGTGGATTCAGCTTGCCCATTGGCTTGTGGGTAATATAGGGAAGATTTATGATGTCAAATCTGATATTGGTCTAGAATAGTAGCTACCCTCTAGTTTATGAATTGCATCCCATTATCAGACACTATTCTGTGGGGCAAACCAAAACGGCATATAATGTTCTCTTTCAAGAATCTCACCACAACTTCAATGTTTGCTTTTCTTACTGCCACAGCTTTCATCCACATATTGAAATTCTGAGTAGCTGCAAGAATCCATCTTTTCCCTTGTGATGGAGGAGTGATGGGTCCAACAAAATCCATTGGCCAAGTGTGAAAGGGATAGAGTGTCTTTAAACAATGTAATTCCACATTTGGGGCATGGATTAAGTCTCCATGCTTCTGGCACACGGCATATTTCCTGACCCACTCCACAGCATCTTCTTTCATTTTAGGCCAATAGTACCCAATCCTTAGCAATTCCTGCCACAGTGCTAGCCCTCCCTGATGTCTTCCACAAACACCTTGGTGGACCTCACCCAGTGCCTTACTCTTTTCCCCTTCTTGAATACACTTCAGCACTTCACCTATGAAGCTCCTTTTAAATAGCTCTTCTTTATGTGTAAAATACCTTTCAGCCTTCTTTTTAATTCTCTCAGCCTGTACCCTTTCTAACGGTAATGCCCCCGCCTCTAGATATTCCATTAAAGGTTGTTGCCATCCCTCTACACGATTCACCTCCATCTCTTCTGTCTTTTCCTAGCATGGTTTGCACAGCATCTAGATTTCATCATAGTATTTCTTCAAGGTGGGCCAAAAGACGCCCTATCTCTGTAACCTCCTATACAGGCCTAGACCTTCCTCTCCACAAATCACTTCATGCAGTTGTTGAGCTTTACTTATCCCTTCTTGTTCCCCTACGCACTGCATTAGTAGCCATTCATCATTCTTCTTGTACAAGTTATTGTTCCAGATGCAGAAATCTTTAATTTTTTTGGTAATATTGAAAGCTCTTAATTGCTCATACACTGGAGCTCTCCAATCCCGCAATCTCTCTTTTTTTTGTCTTCCTTCTTCGCCAGTGGAAGCTTTGACCTCTTGATACTCGATGGCTTGCCTTCCTTGTTGTACCGTAACCTTACCCCCAAGTGTCGCCAGGGCGTCATGATGGGTAATATATGTGTGCAATTTTGCATATGAAAAATTGTTAAAAATTAGCATATTTTGAACCTTTGATGATGTTTTGTTCATTAGGATTTTGTTTTATTTTGGGTTTTGCATGTTTAGGTCATATTAGGATTTTGTTTCAAATAACATCTTTGAGTTCACTTTAATTTTAGAGTTTTAATTATGTTCACATGTTTTTAGGTAGTTTAGATTAATTAAAATGTTATGTTTTGGCCTTGTAGAGAGCGCCTGGGCGCTCAAAATCCACCGCCCAGGCGCTAGAAGTCGAAAAAAAAAAGTGTGCTTACTGGAGTTCCACCGCCTAGGCGCTCAAAAGCCACCGCCTAGGCGGTGACGGAAAATCTGCACGCGTAAGTCCGTTTTTAATCAAACTAAAACGGGACTTTTGGGGATCATTTGGACTGCGAAAAATCGAGAAAAATAGAGGGCTTTGGAGAAAAAGTGGAAGACAACAAGAGGAGAGGAGATTGAAGACTCTTTCACTCCAATTCTTGGGTTCTTGACATGGATTCTCTTCTTATCTTCTCTATTATTTTCTATTTTGTTATGAGTTGCTAAACTCCATAGCTAGGGGTTAGGGGTTTGGTCTGAAATGGTTGTAATTGTTTTGAATTCTTGAATTCTTGATGTTGGAATTGTTGAACTAATGGCTTATCTCTTGTTTTCTTATACAATTTTATGACGTATTGTTCATGGATTGCTTTAGGGTTCTTGCATAATTTGGGAAAATTGTGTTTGAGCTAGCTTAAGAGATGAACCTCATACTATTCAAGGTTTAGGAATTTATCTTGAATCTTATATGAATTGTGGACTGTATTTTATGCCTAATTCCTTTTTCTTGTTGAGCATAGTTAAGGAATTATCATGTTGAATAGGAAAAGGAGAGTTGATTAACTAAGGAATTAGCATCAACTACTTAAAATCCCTTCATTAGTCTAATAATCTCCAACTCAAGTGATATAAGAGTTCATAAAAACTTAAGAAAAATCAGACCATCTCAATCCTCTAGCGTTTTAGAACCTTGAAATTTTTCTGTTTAAGTTGTTACATATTTTGTTAGTTTTTATTATCTGCTTGTTTATAGTTTATTTTTATTATTTCTTTTCATTATGAATAGCTGTCTTCAATCCAATTTACTTTGATTTAATCTGAATAGAAATTTTGTTAGTGAAGTGTTGCTTGATACTTCAATCCTTGTGGGACGATACCCACTTACCGTGGTTATTACTTTAACGATTTGGTGCACTTGTCAAAGAGTTATCACGTCAGCATGTTTATTTCTGGCCTTGACACTTGAGAAAAAGTAATGTGCTCAAATTATTGTATCAGTTTCTACACCTTTTCCTTGCATAAGGCTAGCCTTCTCTCCTTTACACCATATTCACCTTGGACTTGTTTAATGACCAGGTTGGAGTCTCCTTTTACTTGTACCCTTTTCACCCCTATTTCTTGAGCCATTTTTAACCCCAAGATGAGTGCTTCATATTCTGCTTCATTAGTGGTGCAAGGGAATTCTAACTTGAACGCGAAGGACAAGCTTCTCCCTCTTTCATTAGTTAGGACCACGCCTGCTGCTCCTTGTGGATTAGAGGGTGTCCCATCAAACATTAATGTCCATCCTGGCTCTTTTTCACAAGCATTGACGTCCCCTATCTCCTCAGGAATTTCTTCCTGCATCTTTTCTTCTTTGTTTCCTGGGCATACTGTAAGCAGGTCCATTAGAGCTTGGCTTCTCACAACAGTAGGTGTTACCAAGGAAATAGCATATTCACTTAGTAACAAGGCCCACCTGCACATTCTTCCTGTTACCATAGGTTTCTGCACCAAGAATTTCAGACCTAATATCGCTGAGCCACATATACTAAGGCTAAGCACTATTTCTCTTGAGTTGGATACCTTTGTTCAACATCTTTCATGGTTCTACTCACATAGGCTATGGGCCTTTCTTGCCCTTCACCTTGTTGAGCAATCAACCCACAAACAGCTGTTTCTCCTACCGCCACATACACCTTAAGGGCTTTCCTACGTGGGGTGGCATCATGGTTTAGGTTGAAGTGAGCACCACTTTGATCTTCTCCATCGCTGCTTAGTGCTTGAGTTCCCACACGAAGGCTTGTTTCCCTTTCAGAAGGGGTCTCAATAGTCCCAATAATTCAACCAAAGCTGAGATAAATCATCTGATGTAACCCAGCTTCCCAAGAAACTTTTGCAACTCTTTAATATTCGCTGGCATCTTTATTGCCTAAATGGCCTTGATCTTTTCTTCATTGGCTAAGATTCCTCCTCTATGAACCTTAAAACCCAGAAATCTGCCAGCGGACACCTCGAAAGTGCACTTTTTTGGGTTTATCTTGAGCCTATATCTTCTACATCGTGCAAAGACTGCCCTCAAATGGCTTAGTTGTTGCTCCTTGAGTTTGGACTTAGCAACTAAATCATCCATATAGTCTTCTACAAACTCGTGCATTATATCATGAAAAATTGCTATCATCGCCCTCTGGTATGTCGCCCCAGCATTTTTGAGTCCAAATGGTATTACCACATAAAAGCAGTTTCCCATAGGTGTCCTAAAGGCTATTTTTTCCTCATCCCTTGGGACCATCCTGATCTGATTATAACCACCGAAGCCATCCATGAATGAAAAGCGCTCGTGGGTTGCCGTGGTATCAACCATCCTATCTACGTTAGGGAGTGGGAAATCGTCTTTAGGATAGACCCTGTTCAAGCCTTGAAAATCGACACAACAGCGTATTTGCCCATTTTTCTTTTTGACTAGGATGATATTTGCCAGCCACATTGGGTGTTGTATAAGCCTTATAAACTTACCCTTGAGCAATTTCTCTATCTCCTTCTTGATTTGTGCCTCAATCTCCGAAGAAAACTTCTTGGGCGCTTGTTTCACAGGGGTTATGCCCTAACGCACCGCCAAGTTATGTGTCACTAAAGCTAAAGACAGTCCTGGCATTTCATCATAACTCCATGCGAATACATCCCTAAACTCTTTTAATAAGTCCACTAGCTCATTCTTTTCCTTCTCCTCTAGTGCTTTATTAATGAACAAAGGCTTACAATGTTCCTCTGTTCCAACATTAACTTCTTCCATCTCTTTTTCTTTCTGCTTAATGTTATCTTGAAGCTCAAGTAATGATTCTCGTATACATATTTCCTTTCGCCTTTCTTCCAGGATTCTCAGAACTTCGGGCCCAGCGAGTACCCGTAGATGCTTCCTCGCTGAGCCCCCAAATTCCTATAAGATGTGCCATTTGAATCCCCCTGAAGGGAGTCATTCCCTCTGCACCCTAGGGCACTCACTCTGTTCTCTTGGCTTCTTGAAAGCACGCCCCACCCAAATTGACCTTCTCCTTCCCTTTTCTAATGCCCAACTACACCTTTTCGCAAGGGTGCATTTCATTTACCCCTGGAGGTGCCAACTCATCAAACATCCCAACATCAATCAAATATGCCTCGAAGGCGTCAAAAGGCTCTTTGGTTGCAGGAATTTCTATATCCTTGCCTTTGAAGCTAGACTTGACACACTGGTGCCGGGTTGAAGGTACACACTAGTCTAAATGTAGCCATGGACGCCCTAATAATATGTTATAGCTTCGCTCCCCATCCACCACCTAGAATTTGTTAGGCATTTTGATGGGCCCAACCTCCAACATAACTACAATGAAGCCTCTTGGCGCTACCGCCACTCTGTGGAAGATGTTGAGCTTAATGAAAGTAGGCCTTAACTGATAAAAGGATAACCCTATTGCATGAAACACAGTGGTAGGAATGATGTTGACTCCTGACTCGAGCATCGTAACACGAGCAAATTAAACTGAAAAACAACTATAATATAGTAAGCAACTCGGATCATTTTCCTAAGATGAATGCACCATTTGATCAGAAAATTCAGGGGGTTTGTTTCATCAAATAGTTGAAATGCAAAATGTCTAAACAAAAATAAAACAGAATTGATGAGTGATAGAAGATCTAATCCAAGACACGAGATAAACACAATTAACACTCCATCATTGGATTCTAACTATATGCAATACTCCAATTCGGTGATTAGACTTAGATTTAAATGAAAGCTCAGTCTAAATCTAGCATTCACATAGTAACTTCCATGAATTCAACCAATTACACAATCAATTTGATTCAGAAACCTCTAAAATCGAATTGATTTGGGTTAGTTTCACACACTAATGCAACTAATCATATGTTCAGATCTGAAACATAATTCACACTCATTCAGCAATCAATTCACATACATCAAGCAAATCATATATGATATGATCACATTCCTAATCAGCATTCAAGAATGAAGAACTTTAATTCATGCATGAGGTTAAGAATGAGAGAAGGAGAGATGAAATCGAATTGACATCTTGCATCCGAATGATGCACCAATCCTCAAGAGCCTAATTGCTTCACTTGATGTCTTGAATTAGAAGAGAATTACTCCTCCATTAATAGAGGAAAATGTGAGAGAGAGAGAGAGAGAGAGAGAGAGAGAAAGAGAAAAAGAGAAAAGAAGAAAAAAAAGAAGTTGTATTTTCAAAATTCTAATCCAAAGTAAAATGAGTCAAAAGGTCCCCTATAATTTCGAGTTCCCTCCTATATATACTTATGATTAATATACTAATTAACTAATTACATTAATCCTCTCTTTTAAAGCTGAAAATAGACTCTTCATTTACATCAATTGGACTTGTGGAAGGAAACTTATGCTAAAAATACTAATTCAGCTTCACTGGATCCATCAATGAAATTTAACTGAATGTTTGGCCTAAAAGATGCCATTATTTGCACTAGTGATCTGAAGAAAAGTTATAGGCCTGGAAGTTAGCTTTCCAATGGCACCAATTTTGTTTCAATTGAATTCCTATAGCCCGAGATATATTCCAATTAGTGCACACTACTCAGGATCTATGACTACATCTCCTGAGTCCATTTGAAGGCCCAAATTCAGCTTGAAAACTCCTGAACTAGCCTCTGACCTCTTCGTAAGAGTTATAGGCCTAGCTCTCATACTTTCGACAAACTAAGAATCAACCCAAAATGAGTTATATAACTCAAGTTATAGTCCAAAAACCAAAACAGTGTTAGAATAAGGCTAGTGCAGGAAAATTAGATTAAAGTCTAACCAAGGTCCAATTAATAGGAAATGGTCCAAGTCAATTCAAATATGCACAAAAGAGGGTTAATGGGCTAGATATGAGGAAGAATAGGTATATAAAATTCTAATTCATCAACTCCTGAACCACCATCCACCAATGCCCATCTAACCTTATGCCCTTCTACTGAGGCCTCCACATATAAGGGCCTGTTGTGGTAGAAATCATAACCCATGGAGCTGGGCTCCCTGAATACCACTATTGTGGCATGGGACCTTGCCAGCTTTGTGAGTGGAGCATTGGCAGCGTGCATGCTCCCACCTCTTCTCGTTATTACTTGAACCAAAGCTTGTGCTGCTTCCTTCAGGGCATCACCCTCTAGGCCTAGTTGTTTAAAGAGTATCCTGAAGCCTCGTGTCTTCATTAGCCCTTTAACAAGCATCCCTTCTTCTTTTAAGTTTTCTTGCCTTAGGGGTGTGTCTAGTACCTTCTTTTCCTCCATAGCTACATCAAGTAGTGTCTCTCCCTCCAATACTATTACACCTACATCGTGATGCGGAAACGGCTTATCATGCAGGTCTTCATCTCCTCTGTCTCGACATAGGCAGCAAGATCTTTCCTTCTTCCACCTGTCTGTGGAAAATTTTCCTAATAACCCAATAGTCCATAATATTATGCTTTCTAGTACGATGAAGAACACAATATGCTGGATCTTTAAGCTGTTCTTCTGAAAGAGCTTCCTTTTCTGTTCTCGATCTCAACGTCTCATCTTTAAACCACCCATCTACTATCTCCATCATTTGAGACCTTGAGATTGGAATGGGAGGCATGTTCTGTCCTTGCTCATAGTTTTTCGGTGGAGGCGTAGCTTTGTAGCTGCATTTTCTGGGCTTATTCGCAGAGGTGCACATCTTTATGACCGCATTGGCCTCCTTTGACCTCTTTTCACTTCTTCACATTGCGTCTGAAATATCAGCAGCTCTCTTCAACAGTTCAGAGAATATGGAAATTCCTCCAATGGATAGAAAAATCTGAGATCTATCTCCACATTCTTGATGCACCCATCAACTAGGTCCAGTTCAGGCAGCAACTCCTTACTCTGCAAGGCCCTGTCCCTGTACCTTTTGATGAATGGTATAAGACCCTCTCCTAGTTTCTGCTTCACTCTTCCCAAGTCCATAATGTGCATAGCACTTTCTTCTTCCAGAAATCTGTTACAAAACTCGGTCATCATCTGTTCCTAGTTGTTGATAGAGTTGGATCTCAACTTAGTATACCAAGTGAAAGCTCTTCCTATCAAGGACTTTGAAAACTCCTTCATCCTCATATCTTTATCTCCTCTGTGGATGCCCAAGTCATCCAAAAAGGAAATAGTGTGCTCTCTAGCACTGCTAGTACATCAAACTTTCAGAAATGAGGAGGCTGATACGCCGGTGGATACGGCTTGGCCATTATTTCTACATTGAAAGGCGAATCTACATCTCACATGGAATCGCTAACCTCCCTCCTATTTTGAAGGAGACGTTTCAGCTCCTTTTTGGTAATGGGGATGTTTTCACAATCACTTTCTCCTTCGTTAGTTCCACCGACTCCCTTTTTAGTCACAAAATCCTTCACCATGTTAGAGAGGTTGTTTTGTGCTGCCACGATAGAGTTCAGGACATGGGTAGGCACAATGACTTAAGGGGAGCTGGGCATGGCCATGTCAAAGGGTGTCTCCAAAGGTGTAAGAAGACTCAAGGCTGGCCTAGTTTCTCCTTCTCCCTCTATCCCGCCACTTGCTTGACCAGTCTCATGCTGTGCTGCTCCTATTTTTGCTTCGATTTCTGGGAAATCCTCTAACTTGAATGTCAAGGTCCTCGGAGTGATTGGTATAGTTTCTGTAGCTCTATCACGTGCTGCCATTGCTCAGAAAATCCTCCCCAGTGAAGTCACCAAATGTTACGAACTCATTTTTGTCTTAGTAAGAGCTTATGCTCTAACCAAGATTAGAGATCTAGATCCGTAAGCTTTGGAGGAGTAATGTGAGCAGAATAGGATTGCAAGGAACTACCCGTCCTGTAACTTGCAAGAAAATGAGTGTGGTCACTACCCTCAGCCCTTTTGGGGGTTGAATGGACGTCATCCCCGACTTGTAGGACGCCCTCTGTATCAAGAAATGGATTTTGGGTATTGGTTTTTTGGTGTTTTTTGGGTTAAAAGGCATGTGTTTCAAGGTAGAGAAGGTGGTGTTCAAGTGTGTTTCTTGGACGTGGTTGTTGGTAGGGCTCTGAGTACATGTATCCTAGTCGTGGGCGAAAAGGAAAGGGTTCTCAAGTGTATCTCGTTCCTTGTTTTTCTCTTGCCCATGTTATCGCTTTCTTATCAAGAACTCGGGCGCCAAAAAAGTCACATGATCCAAGGTAGCAGTAGAGCAAAGCCTCCTCATCAACGTGAAAGGGATCTTTCCCTGCCCTAAAGGACAAGCAAATCACCTTTTTAGTGCTGCCACTTATCAGATAACCTCATTTGGTTATAACAAAAGGTGGATAGGGGGAATGAGCTATCAAAAATCTTTCTTTTCTAGTATAAGTCTGATGCAGGCTTTTTCTGATTTCTTGGGTTTGGAGGGCGACGGGTCAGAGGGCGTCTTCCTGGAGCGTCAGCTATCCTAACTAAGAGCTGAAGACAATGTCCCCTTTTTCAGAGGTTTCACCTCTAAGGGCACTACAACACCCCAAAATCCTTCCAATGCACAGCATAAATAGTTCCCAAGGGGGAATATGGTTATAATCATAGGGATTTACCTGTCAGGATGTCATTCCATGCACCCTATATCCCTTAGATAACCACATTCTCCCTTTTAATCCCTTTCACATATTATAATTAAATAGTTAGTGAATACAATTAATTATTTCCTAACCTAATATTAATTTTGGGTTACCAACACCAGTGAAGATGCGCAAGCCATTGTTGGAGCCATTCAGACCCGCGATGATGTTGTTCGCTCATTCCATCGTCGACGAGCATAGAGGGGAAAGATGGTATACTCGCCCAACCCCTTTTTTCGCCCCTGAGAGATGAGTTGGTTAAGTGTTCCGTTCCATCTAATGTAGAGAAAATTGCAGAAAAGGTAGAAAGAGGATATAATGGGTCACGTGAATAGTAATTTATAAATAATCCATATCGTTAAATCAATTAAACTCTAAATCTAATGACCATAATTAGGTGTAAGTATAAAACACTTACACTGGTATATGATAATGTACTTCTTTTCATTGACGGTGTATATTAATTAAACTATAAAGTACTCATCAAGAGGTGTATATTATTGAATTCAAAATTCGTAATATGTTAATACATAAAATTTTACAAAGTTTTTTTTCTTTTCTTTTCTTTTCTTTCATGTAGTATTTGTTGAATATAAAAATACAAAAATAGAGAAATTATCACACTTAAAGAAGTCATGCGAAGTAATAAATTAATTTAGCTTCTAAATAACTGCTTAAGTGAATGAATTTTAGTCACAATAACATATTTTCTAATTATTTTTATTTGAAAATATATATTTAACGTGTTTTATATATTAAAAAAGAATAATTGAATGATATATATATATTTTTTAAAGATTAAAAGAGAATAGATCACAAAGGCAAAATTAGTATAACACTAAAAAAATTCTTTTCAAAATATTAAAAATAACGAGTTTAAATAAAATATTGAATACGTGTGTCTTGTATTATGATACACTAGATAGCCCTTATTGTTATTCAATTATACTCATCTATCTGTTATCTATCTATCTATTATGTATATTAAAACAGGGCTTCTACAATTATGAAAAATGACACGCGGTACCATTTCAGCTATCATATTTCCTGCCTAAATGTATCAGACATATGATTTCATATTCATTTTTTAAGTTTATAAATGTGTGTCCCTACAATTTCTTATTTTAAGTTGATTTTAAATTGATACTTATATCTTTTTATTTTTTTTTAACGTAATCACTCTGCATTGATTGTTCATTATTTTTCATTTGTAAACTGGCATTGATGATGATCTGATATTTATATTTATTTAAATTTAAATGTATATAAACTTAAGTTTAACAATAATTTTCCGATTCATGCATATAAGAGAAAAAAATTTATTTTATTGAAAAGGAAATATCACTTTCCTTCCATGCACATTTAATAAAAAGATTATTTTTTATTATTGATTGTTGATATATTTTAGCAATCATGCATTAGAAAAAAGTTTAAATGTATATTTACTTATTTTTTCAAATCGTTAGTGTATATATACATATATATAATTCATAGCGTTTATTTCTATATATCTATAGAAATAAAAGTTAAATTTAAAGAAGGAAACTTGACGGGCATATCACTGTCCCACTCTCCATTTTGAAAATGAAATACTATAGACGTCTTTTTCTTTCTCACTCTTTATCTCTTCCCATTGCATCCTATATGCAGGCTTGTTTCTTACACTATTTTCTTCCTCATATCTTGCTATGTCTCTTGCTAATGCATTCTTAAAGACTAATATATGCTTCCTTCTTCCCTTTTATCTATTTCAAATTCTATCCATGTTTATTTTTGTTCATTTGTTTACATTCAGTTTTTTTTTTCTTATTCATGTTCTATTTAAATGATTGATGAAAGGAGTTGATATTTGAGTAAGTGGCTTTATTTTTATGCACATATGTTAATATGTGCATTTCATATTTATTTCGAAGTCTATTCATGTTTTTGTTCATTGGTTTACTAATCTTTCTTTTTAATTTTTTTCTTATACATGTTCCATTTAACTGATTGATGAAAGGAGTCGATATTCGAGTAAGTAGTTTATTTTTGTGTACATATGTTAATATTCAGGTTTCATTTGTTTTTTATTTGCATTTCATTCTTTGTTTTTCTTTTTTTTAAACTTTTTCAACATTCTATTCGTGTTTATCTTTGTTCTTTTGATCACCAAGTGAAGGTTATGTTTCTTTCTCTATTTTTTATTGGAGTTCTTTTTTCATCAATTTGTTCTTCATTGTATGATTTTTTAGATGACTTTTTTTTATTAGTTGTAGTGTTCTTCAATTAATGGATTTAGTTTAGTATTGTGATTATTCTCTTTTAATGTTAATATTAATCTGATAGTACATGCTTTCTGTAAAAGAGTTCATCAGTTCTTTTCTTTTTTCACATTTTGTTAATTTTTATTATACGAAACTGATAGTGCATTTAAAAAGCATCTGTTGTTGTGCTGACTATATTTTTTTTGTTTTCAATTTATGTACCATTCAACTGATTTTCTGAAATAGTTGCTTTCTAGGCAAGTTTTTTTTTTTCTACTTATGTAATTGATCTCTATTTTTCAACATGAAATCATTTTTTATAACTTCAAGATTTATAATCACTGATATTAACTTATCGTTTTTATAAATTTGGTTATTTTTTCTGTTGGTTTTCTCATCTTTTGCATTCTTAATTTCAAATTTTTTAGTTTCAAATAATGGCATGCTTACCTACAAGGTATGTCAATTGTTTTGCTTGCCATAATTTTCTTTCATATAAGTTCTTTTTTTTTTTTTCATTTTTAACTTATCATTCAATGTGTCATTTAATTGATATATTTGATATTTCTTAATCTCTAATATAATGCTATAGTATACTCTCTGCTCCCTGCCAAACTTTTTGTTCTTATTTGTTTTAGAAAAAATTCATGCTTATTTCTTGATACAAATTCTTATTTCATGGGCAAGTTTGTTGATACATGGATTTTAATAGTTGTATAATGTATTTTCATACAAACGACTCTTCTTGATATCTACTAAAAATGGTAATAGGGATGGTTTGCAAAAGATATTGATGAAATGACTAAGAAAAGTATGGTGTTTTGGAATTGCATTTTATCTTGATGGGCTAGGAGGTACAAATATTGCTTTTAACTAGACTTTTTGAACACACGAAATAAAAAGCTTTTGACAAATATTAAAAGACTTTTGTAAATTTTTTTTGCAAAAATAAAAGTTTTATAATAAATAGATTGTATATAAAAATTATATAATTTGATCTCAAACTAACAAAATAATTGATAAATATAAAATTTAGTATACGATTTTATTACAATTTTAATAACTCGAAAAAATAAAATCTAATATGAAAAATAATAAAATTTAAAAGTAAGAAAATAGTAAAATAAATTCTTTATATTTGATATTCTGGTAAAAATTCAAATTTCTTATAAAAGACTAAATCAAAATAAATATAAAAATTATAAATTATATAACAATGAATTATTAAATAATACTAAATATAATTATCTACTTTCAATTTTTATCAAACAACTCAAAAAAATTCATTTTTTCTCCCTCCCTATTTTTCAACATTCCAATAAATTAAATTTAGAGATAAAATTATATAAAAGAATTCTATATAACAATTAATTATTCAAATAAAACAAACAATTAATTATTTAAAGTATAATTTATTTTATAAAAATATATATTTATAATTTTTAAGAAATAATTCAAAATACTTAAAATCAATTATTAAATTTATAATTTATATAGTTTTCGTGTACTTTATTACAAATGGAAAATGTTGAGTTATATGTTTACTATGGCCTAATATTTTCATTTGTTTCAAAGTTAGGAATTTAAATAAACCCTATATTGACATTAATTAATTCTTAAAAAATTGACTATATAAAAATTAAATGAAAAAATTATTTGAAGAATATATATTATAAAATAATGATGGGCCAGGTGGTACAAATATTGCATTTAAAAAGATAGTGATCACTACTAGAAATTCATCAAGAATAGATAGAAAATTCATAGATAAAATAAAATAAGTTATTTGATGCATGAATATATCGACAGAAAAATTATCCGTCGTAAAATTTTCGATAAACCTTCTCGCCATTTTACGCCAAAAAATTATAGACTAAAAAACAGTCAGTAAATAACAATCATTATTTTTAGATGAATTAAAAATATTATTACAAATTACCAATAGATAATTCGTCAATAAAATTGAAATGACTTAAATTTTTTATTTTTTGTCATAATTTTTTTTTTATTTTTTATCATCCAAAATTTGTATTTTTATATTACTGACGGATTTTTCGTCGGTAATATACAATTAATGAAACGATTTGTTTCATTTTAATATTTTTTGTTGGTAAAATGGAATTAATAAAATGAGTCATTTTATTAATTTTGTACCGATAAAAAATTCATTGGTAAATATATGTCTCATTTAATTTTGGAATGTTCCGTATTTGACTACCATCTCTTTCCCCAAAAATATCACTTAGTAATAATTTCTAATCTCTTTTTGGTATATATAAAAAAAAAAAAGCAAATATAGTGTTTCAAAACAAAAACCTTCTTATTCAAATATATAAACTACAGTTTTTGTAAATACAATATTAAGAAATAATAACAATAATATCCAAAAAAAAATTTCCATATATTTTTCTATACTCTGTACTGATATTACAAATTCACTATATATATATATATATATATATATAAGAAGCGCAACAGAAAAATCTAGGGAGAGGAATGTTTTCATGAGGGTATTAATTATATTACAAACAAACGCACGCTAAATGGAAAGCATTAAATGGGTTCCAACTACAGGATGAAATTTCCAGATGGCAGTAGTATGTGCCTATGTGGAGCTATATGATGGGTCGTTGGTGGTGCAGCTATCAAATTTACACGTAGTATGTTTTCATTCACTCTTAAAATATATCTTACTCTTTTATTATTAATAGAAATTTTGGACTTGTACAATGTATGGGATAAAAAATGTTTGATAAATATTAAAAAAAGTTTTTGTAAATTTTTTTATAAATATAAAATTTTGTTATAAAAAAATTATGTATAAAAATTATATAATTTAATTTAAAATTAACAAAATGATTGATAAACATAAAGTTTAATATATAATTTTGTTACAATTTTAATAACTCGAAAAATAAAATCTAATATAAAAGGTAATCAAAAATAAAAATAAGAAAATAGTAAAATAATTTTTTTATGTTTGACATTATATTAAAAATTCAAACTGATAAGACACTAAATTGAAATAAGTATAAAATTACATATTATATAATTATAAATTATTAAATAATAATACTAAATAAAATTATCTAATCTCAATTTTTAAATGATTATCAAACAACTGAAAAAAAAATTCCATTTTTTCTCCTTCCCTGTTTTTCAGTATTCTAGTAAATTCATTTTAAAAATAAAATTATATAAAACTATTCTATATAACAATTAATTAATTATTCACATAAAAAATAATTACTTATTAAAAGTATAATTTATTTTATAAAAAAATATACTTCTAAATTTTAAAAGACATGAAAATACTTAAAATCAATTTATTAAATTTATAATTTATTTAGTTTTTGTATATTCTATTAGAAATAGAGATAGTTGAGTTATATGTTTACTATAACCTAGTATTTTTATTTATTTCAAAGTTAGGAATTTGAATAACCCATATATTGACATTGATTAATTGTTGAAAAATTGCTTGTATAAAAACAAAATGAAAGAATTATTTGAATAATATATGTTATAAGAATCATTTTCCCAAAACTTGATTTCTAGATTTAAAAAAAATGCTTGATATAAAAATAAAAATCATATAGAAATTTATTTCAAATTAAAGAGAGAATAAACAAATGTATATATTATTTCCATTACTAATTCAGAGAAAATAAATAAATAAACGAATTATTTTAAAGCAAAAGACATTCTTTTAGAGATAAATTAAAAATAGAGAATTAACAAATGCAGATATTATTCTATCGTTAATTGATATATATCTTTTACCAATGTGAATGCACTATCTTCTTTTAAAGGAGTTAGAGAGTTCTAAACAATATAAAGAGAGTTTAGAGGTTTGGAGCGTAGCTAACAACCGAATAGTAAAGTACAATGAAAACTCTCCTTCATAATGTTAATCCTATATCCATCCTATAGAAAAATCAAAAACAAAAAAATCAAAAATTCCCAAACTCAAATTCTTAAACCATGAAACAATATTAAACCATATGAACAAAAAATACAGATTCAATGGTAGAGACAAAAGTTGTGATACAAACTCAATTTTCATGTTTGTGGTCATAAATATAGGAAGAAATAGTAGAACAAATTTCCATTTCCTTGCTATTAACTATAAGAGCTTTAAATGTTCGATCCATTGGCTATGCAAGAATAGCTCCAATGACATATAGTAGAAAATAGAAAATGCAAAGTAGCCATTATAGAAAGAAGGAGATTCTGGAATTTTGCTAAAATAAAGAAATATATGAAACGACAAATATACAAGAGATATGAAAACTTCTCATGAAAGCTTAAAAATGAAAATAATGATGCTTCTATTACCTTTTAATTTTTAATGTATATCAATAAATTATCATTAGCCATTAGCCACAGTACTTGAAAAAAAATATATGTGATGTTTTTCTAAGAACATGTATGTGCAAGTTCCTATGTCAAGAATCAGAATCACTTTGCAAAATTAAAAAAGGTGACAAAATGTTATTCCATAGATGGACGATGCTCTAATTTTGGAAAATTAAAAAAGAAACAATATAGTTGAGTAATAAATTCTTAAATAATAAATAAATATATAAAAATTGGGAGAGAAATTTGACTTGTAGATTTATTATATAATGAAGTACTGAAAGAAGAATAGTAATAAAAGTAATTGATTTTTAGAGAGACTAAAAATTTGCTTGTAATGACAAAAGGATGAGTAGTAGTGAAAATTGATTAGGCAAAATCCATAAGTAACTGATGCTAATAATTGTCAATATTAATTTTTAAATTTAATTTTATATTTTTTTAAATATGAAATAATTGGCTGAGTAGTAGAATGGTAACGAAGTTGGTAATAGTTGTATTAATATTCATTAAATTTGAAATTTTTGTTTTAAATTATTTTAATTTTATAAAGAAAATTTAATATAAATTTGTTTAAATTAATTTAATCAACTTATTGTTATTGAAATGAAATCACATAAAGATATTTGAGTAATGAATCATTTAAAAAGAGTTAGTAAAGGAGAAAATTAAAGGTTCATATATATATATATATATTAAATTCTGAAATTAAATATTTCTTTTTAATAATTTTAGTTTGAAATGTTTTCTTTAATAGTAAGTTTGAGAAAATGGTAGGATTAAAATTGATGTAAGCCTGATACATAGCAAAAGTTTTTATGTTTTGAATCTTAATTATTAACAGTATAGATTATTATTATTTTCTGTCTTTTCATCTTCATTTATTATAGCTTCGTTTCTTTCGAACGATCTGATTAACACTGCAAAATTTAAGCTACAGACTTTTTCCACCGGCCTGTTCACCATTTTTTAGGTATGACCGTATGAGGGCGTTAGTTCACCCTGCTTTGCTGTTTGGTTTTAACTTTTAATTAATGACTTGTCTTCAATTTTCTTTTTCTTTCTTTGAATTTTCATTGGGCGGATCCGACAGTTCAAATCCTACAAGTTATCTCAATTAAATTTTCCGTTAAATTGCTATCGATCAACTAGTAGTAGAGATTCAAAGCTAAGTACAAAGAAAATAATAGATTACGAAAGGTTGTATACTTTGTCTGTAATGAATTGTTGCTAAGTGGTGAGGGTCTCATCCAACTCTTTTAGCACAAATATTATACAGACACGTCTTTTTAATAATTTATTTAGTATTTATTTTTCTTCTTTTTCATTTTAGTAAATTAATTCAAGCTGAAGAAATAAGTAAATCTATAATTACTGTATCTGTGCAGGCATATTAATCCATTGTTATGCACAAAAAATACACTGATATTGTCATTGCATATTTCAAGTTGATATTTTGTTTTAGACTACTAATATTTAGAGTACATTAAATTCTGGTTGATCAAGTTTGAGTTGGGTCCCATGGTCTATAATAAAAATAAAATTCTCTTAATACTAATTTTTGTTATTTACAAAATTATTAAATCACTTATAATAAACAAATGCTTATTACTATTTATGCAATACTTATGGTATTCAAATTCTTAATATTGATCTTTTTTTTCTTAATATAATTCACTTTTGTTGTAAAAAAGTAATGTAGCATGCATAATTATATAATGTCATGCAATACATTTTGAATTTTGTTGTTATCTTTGGTTTTTGCTTCCATGTAACCCAAGCTGTTATGTCCTGAAGAGTTTGGAGCCTCCTATGAATTATTTATCGGGAAAAGAAAAAAAAAATGCATAACTATATGAAACTTGGATTAAGATTAAAATCATTTTTTGGTCTCTACACATGTTCCAGATTTTGATTTAAGTCCTTGCATTAAAAAAGTTTTGGTTTAGGTCTCTATAGTGATACTTCGTTAATAGGTTAGTTTCTATCATTAAAAAATTACTGGATAATATGAGTTTTTGCTATTATGATTAATAAAATATGACATAAATATGGTATGTTATTAATGTAGCTCTAAAACGATCATGTTAGGCCTTTTGTAGGCATGTAACAATCTTTATATATATATATATATATATATATATATATATATATATATATATATATATATATATATATATATATATATATATATACACACACACACCTAAATAACCTTTTTTAAAGCTCCAAAGACCTCAATCGAATTTCATTATATCGTATATCATATATCCTCTTAGCCATGTAAGCAAAATGAACACTATCTAGTAATTAATTTTGTAATAGTAAAAACTAATTTAATACCACTTTGGGACCTAAACTAAAACATTTTTAGTGTATAGGAACTTAAATCACTCATTTATACTGGTGCAAGTTTTTTTTTCTTCTTCAAATAACTTGTGACTCTTTAGATTTATGTTAATTTAAAGGTAAAGATTACTAACAAATTAAAAGTCACGTGACCCCTAATTCCTTTTCCTCTTTCTTCTCATGGCTATTCTCTCTCACGGCCTCTCTATGTTGTTTTTCTTTAACTCAAAACAAGGGGAGTATTGGATTAAGCTCAAAATTACACCTAAAGCTCTGGTTTCTCCAATTCCTTCTCTTTTACACTCCTCTTCATCGGTAAGTCTGAATTCATCGCTTTGCCCCATGGTGTTGAATCTTGGATTTTAAATAGAATAATAATATTTGTACATAATATTTTTGTGCGTCTATTGACATAGGGAGCACATGTGTTAATAATGAGAATTTTACATTACTTAATGGGAAATTGGGGGATTGCGATGATAAGCAAAAATACTATCGTCTTGATTTCTCAATTATGCATGTATGTAAATTCCTCACTTATTTTCACATAGATTCTCAATGGATGACATTATTATCACTTATCACTGCAATCTTTCTAATTCCTCATTGATTAATGTGAATTTCCCACTTCTAATACATGTATTTCTCTATATCGATAGACATAGTCATTAAGTATGTCCAAATATTTTTAAATATTGAATAAACTATAAAAAAAATTTTCCAACTAACACTACTCTTTTAAATATTCTTTTATCAATATGATGGTAGTATTGTACACGAAACAAAGTTTGAAAAGAAAGTATGCGTGTTGTATACAAAGCAAAGTCTGAAAAGAAAGCATGTGAAGATATATCAAATTGTCTTGGTCTTGCTAATGCTCTATTGTGTGTCGATTGTTTTGGTGGAGTTGGTTGTTGTTCTGCTTGCTTTGGTTGCGTGGTTGGAGTTTGTTGGCTTGGCGTGTTGGTTTGGCCCTCTGATTGTTTGTGTTCTACTGTGTGTTTGATTCTTCCTTAGTTGGACTTTTGTGCTATTTTGGCTTCTTTATGTGAGCTTTCCTAGGTGTTTTTGCTTGGTATTTTGTAGTTTAGAGTTGGTTGTGTGGTCTTCTGGCTTTTTCTTTTTATTTGTGTGTCACTGCTTTGCGCTTTTGGTTCTATTTCTATTTATTCCTCTCCCTTGCAGGAAGTTTTGAGCTCCTTTTGATCTATAAAAAAAAAAGTCAAATTACGACTTTTTTCTTATTATAAAATTATTAGTTAAAAAAATTGCCATAGAGGAGCCATCAATGCAACGAAGAAGAAATGAATTTTGTCCACTGTCAAATCTCCACCATAAAAAAAATTGTGGAGAATTGGTATAATGTATTTATTTAAAGATATTTCAAAAAATCGTGATGATTAAATGAGGATGTGATATTAGTAGTTTTTTGAAAGGCTATACTTTCAGAGACATTTATTGAGGTATTGACTTGTGAATGGTCCTGGTGATAGAACGCGCTTATTGTGTGTGCCTCGTTAAAGCGCTACACCTTAGTGATTAATAGTAGGATGTTTGATTTTTTGTTTGAAATTTTAAAATTATGAACAAGTTATTTCTTTCGTGCTTTCTTAATTCTTCTTTCCTCTCTTCTCTCTTTCTCTCTTTCTCCCTTTGTGAGTGTGTTGTTAGTCCTGTACATGATAAAGATAGTTCGATCTACTTTGAAATGAGGCATAACATATTCTTTATATTGCAATCCTTTTCATGTTAATTTTTGATGTAAAAAATATTTAGATATTGATAGTCTTCGGACAAGGAATAGATTCACACATCATTGGTTAGTTTAGAATGTAGAGTACTTTTATTTCTTATTAAATTTAGATCTAATATATCTTTTTTAATTTGTAAGTGTCATAACATCCCCAATTTTTACTGTGTTTATAACTCTGCGTTACAAATAAAATAAATAATAGTGTGTAAAATGATTAAGGGATAAAATATATTAAAATTGAAATTAAATTATTTATAGACCATGAATTTTAAATAAAAAGCTAGTAGAAGAATTATTTACCAAAATGTAGTTAACAAAAAATTAAACGAAAGAATAAAATAAAATAATATAATATATTAAATTACACAATTAAAGACCCTATCAGGGATAAAAAATTAATAAAATTATATTCTCGGTAAAAATATTCTGGAATATATTAGAATTTCTTCTGTAATCTTTTAAAACTTCTAGAATTGTTTAATTTAAGAATTCTGGATACCATAGAGTACTTCTGTTATGTTACAAAATACCCATGAGTGATATAAAGTAGGGGTGTAAACAGGTTAGTTCGGATCGGGTTTGGGGGGAAAATAAATCTGAACCGATTAATTTTAATTGGTTAGGTTTGATTTGGATTCATGAATTTTTTTGATGAAATCCGAACCAAACCGAACCAATTAAATTCAGGTTGGTTCGGCTCGGGTGATTGGATTACCTGTTTATTTGTTTTTTCAATTTCAATAAAAAAAATACAATAAAAAAATCACAAAGCATCAAAATTTCATATAAGCAAATTTCAAATTCTATCATAATATCCAAAGATTAAATCATTCTAATATTATCATTAATACAATTAAAAGAAACACTAACTTTAAAGAATTTTTATTCAAATCCATTACTATCAAAGGGCATTAACATAACACTGCCCAATTCTAACATCCATTAACCCAATTCTAACATCTATTAACACAATTAAAAAGACAAATTATCCATGCTCAACTCATGTTCATACATCAAACAACAATATAATATGACTTGTATTACAAGTTGTAACATCCCCATATAATGTAATAGGAAGTAATAAAAATAAACTTTTATTATTCACAATCTTGCCCCTAAACTTTTTAGAAAATGACCTTTAGGTCCTTATATATTATTTACAGCCTTGCCCCTGAACATTTTAGAAAATGACATTTAGGTCTTTATATCAACAAGATTAGTAAAATAAGGTTTTAAACGAAGCAGAATCGCGTAGCGAAAACGTAGAAACCTAAACCTCGGCCGATTGAGCCACGAAGGTATCCATATATGAAATGACATGGGCTGCCCCTAGACTTGCCCATAATTACGAAGATGCCATTGGTCATGAAAAACAGAAAACAGAAAGGCCATCAACTTGTAAAACGATTAATTTACACCTTTAATTGATTAATTTGATTTTAGTGGATAAGTAAAACCAATTAGAAATTAATTAGAGATTAATTAGGAGCTAATTAAGTGTTAATTGGAGATATTAGGATTAGAAATAATTAGAATATAAACATATAAAACTTCACAAATTTCTTCAAAACCGATTTACCGATTTAAAGGAAATCGGTAAGATTACGATATTTTAAACTGTCGGAACTGAACCAATAGAATTTTAACTCATTAACTCTACTTTAAGTGGCTGAGAACTCAGCCACTTAACCCCTAAAAGTGGCGCAAATAAGGCCACAAGAAGGGAGGAGGCTTGGCTGAATTTCAGCCTCTTGTGC
The DNA here is from genome assembly GCA_031439595.1 of Pterocarpus santalinus. Lineage (NCBI taxonomy): Eukaryota > Viridiplantae > Streptophyta > Magnoliopsida > Fabales > Fabaceae > Pterocarpus > Pterocarpus santalinus. The sequence goes on from CM062531.1 coordinate 58,671,222, forward strand.
CCCCACCAATCACCTTGCAAGAAGCTAACCACCTCATCATTAAATCAGATTTTTCTCCTTCTTTCTCCACCCAATTTTCGAGCTCCCTCTTCCAGCAACCTTTCTCTCTTCTTTTCTTCATCCTCTTCATCTTATTTTTCCATTTTCAGCTTCCCTCAAGCTTCTTGCATCCAAATCCTTCACTAGAACTCAAGACTAGCTAGTTGTTACATCAAAATAAAGGTAGGATTCCAATTCTTGTCTTGATTTTCTGATTATGGGTGACTATTGGTGATCCTATTTACTCAATTTTTGATTAGATAATTGAATGATTATGATGTTATTTGGCTGGTTTGTTGGCTGTTGTTGGTGTTAAATTCGTTTAGGAAGTAAGAAAAGGTGAAAGGATGAAGATGTAAGAAGCTGGAAACCTAGAATCCCTCGGCAATCCATACGGCGGAGTGTACGGCTCGGCCTACAGCAGATTAAATTTGATGAAACTATTTTTATATGATACTAGACATCTAGGACTTTCCATACATATATCATATAAGGCTTTTGGATTAGTATTGAGAGAGTTATGAATTTTTGAATTTCGACCTGGGTTTTTGACTTTGATTCTGGGTAGACTGGGTTGTTCAGGATAGAACTCGCTCTATACTACTTGGAAATGAATGAAACCACTTTGTTAGAAAGCTTACACATAGGAGAATGTCCCATAAAAATTTCAGAGTTAGATAAGATCCCAATTGCTCCTAGTGATCCAAGAAAATTGGCCTATGTCCAAACCAGGCCAGAATAGGACAGTTTAGGAAGGTCAGAATTTGGGGCTAGTAACTCGAGGCCTACTAAATCAAATGGAATGAAACTTTTTGTAAATGAAACTTTACCCTGTTAGCTTTAATATGAGTCCAATTTCGTGTAATTTGAGTCAGTTTTCGATTTTTAGTGGATTTTTACTTTTAGGTGTCTGATTCTGGCTAGCCACTGGGCAGGCCGGGATAAAATCTAAATATCTTGAGGTATAGATATCAAAATTAGATGGGACCAAAGAGGTTAGAAAATAGACACATAACACTTTAACATATCCAAAATTGAGGTCCAAATGAGTTAAATAGAAATTATGGCATGATTTAGAAGAACCGGGTTGGCTGACTATGCTGAGGCAGAAGCTTTGCCTTAATGAGATTATTGTTATTATGAGTTCTATGTTGAAATATGTATGCAATGTTGTGAACTTTGTGACAAATTGATATTCTGGTATATTGGCACTATTCATGGGGAAGCGGACTCGATCCGTTATGCTGCCGAAATTCCGGCAAAAATATGTGAATTATATGAATGTGATAAACATTTATGTGTTATGCTCATAAGATTCATATATGCAAGAATGATTTAAGTATGATATGAATATATTGAATGTGGATCCCTTCACTTGGAGGCAGTTGCACTTTGAATCCCTCCTTGTGAAGGCAGCTACCCTCTACCTTGGAGGCACGTGGTCAGAAGAGATCCCTCAATTTGAGGCACGTGACCAAAATGAGATTCCTCCACTGCTAGAGGCACGTGAATCCCCTTGTGGGTGAGTCGGTGTGACGACGGTCACGAGTCGAGGTGACGAGCTCACTCCAAGGCCAGGCTACCCAAGGGCAGTAAAATCTAAAGACTAAAGATTAAATTATATGCAAGCACCTCACTCACATGAGGCATGGCATCGACCCAGCTAGTGTGAGTATAGGGGATAGAACTTACATGAGGCATGGCATGATCCAGCTAGTGTAAGTACCGAATAAAGATCCCATATTCCTAAGGAACGTGATATGGCGATCATACTCTGGAATGTGGCATGTAAATATTTTATGATAAAAAGGAAGATAAAGAAAGAAAAGTGAATTTTATGTTTTTGCATAAGTTCAAACACAAGTAGAGGCAGGTGCAGACGTTATGTATCTAGTTTATTAATGTGTATTTTAATATGCGTAGTTATTATTCATAGTATAGTTCATAAATTGGTGTTGTATGGGCTGTCCCAAAGGTCAAGTGTATGAGTAAAATAAAACTTTGCTTCGGACATTATATTTTCGAACTTTAAAATTGAACAGTTTGTATAGCATATTCATCTGTTTCAAAATAAACCAAAGCAAACTGGAGATGACAACGATGACGTTATGTATGATAATTAGAGAATCCTACTGAGAATTTATAATGCTCACTTCTATTTCCGTGTTATCTCCAGATAGTTCAAGAAGTTCCAGAGCAGTGAAGTTCTTTGTCGAGATAAGGTCCGTTCAGGTAACAGTAACAACTCCAGGATGTGGTACTATGACTTAAGTATAGTACTGTACTTGGGAGGGTGTTACACAAGTCCATAAAGTCATACACACAAATTTTAAATTCATGACAATAAGAGAAAGAGACACCCAATTCATGGTCCAAATACTTCATCTACTTCCTAAAATTTTGTTTTTTGGGGGGGGGGGGGAAGAACAAAAGAAATATCATATATAAGCTTGAGCTTGCAAAGTAAAATATAACAGTAATTCACAAATCATAATTAATAAGCTTGCAAATTAAAAATGTTACCTTAATTGATAACAAATAACAATAACATAAGTGGAAGATCAAGTAAAGCATCATTCAAGAACCAAGTTGTGACATTCAATAATTAACATATTAAATAAATGAATTAATTTCGTGATAATTGATATGAACAGAATAAAAATAATGATTTAGTATAAAAAATAGTAAAGGCAGTAAAGGTAACCTCAAATTATTAAAAATAGTACCAAGTTCAACTTTAGGATCTGAAGATAATCCAGATAACTCTGCAATACATAAACATAAAATGAAAACAATATTAATAAGTACTAATAATAAAGTTTAAGCAATTATTGCAAAAAGTAGTTTTCAATATATACCTGGTTCAACCTTCTCAACTTCATCTATTTCTTCCCTCATATCAATAGTCTTTTTAAGAATCCTCAAAACCCTCAACAGCAGTAGGATGCAAAGAGCTGCGAAATGGATCAAGAACTCAACCTCCAGTGCTAAATGCAAATTCAGATGACACAGTAGACACTAGAGTAGCCAATATATCCCTAGCCATATGAGAAAGAGCATAATACTTCATTTTTTTTACCTTTCCACCATTTTAAAATATCAAATTTGGTAATGTTGTCCTCAACTTCGTGCTCCAAGTATCTTTCTAACTCATTCCTTTTCACCTCACCTTGCTTCTTCCTTACTTTCATCCTAAACTCATCCTCCCAACCACCACTATCATCATCATTATCATCATTTCCAGCATGAGATTGAGAGGCAAAACTAGAAGCTATGCTACTAAAATCACTAGAATCAAGAATGGGATGCAATGGAAAATAATACTCAAACAATTTATTGATAATATCCTTCAACTTGTTCAACCTAACCCTACACTTATCTACACCATACATCTGTTGAAAACAAAACTCAATACAATCAAGCCTATAATGAGGATAAAGAAAAATAGCCACAAATAAGAGGTAGTTTATCCCACCACATTCCCAATATTTATCAAACTTGACTTTCATATTTGTAGCCATTCTTTGTAGCCCTATATTATTGCTTAGCCTCCACTTATTTAATGTCTTTTGAATGTCACATAATTTGTGGAAAAAAGTATTACATGTGACATGCAAGGATTAGGGATGTCAAAAAAACTCGCACGGATACATGGTAATACCTGTGAGGCGGGTATGGGGGAAGATTTTGCCTCATGGGTAATGGAGACGGGGATTTTAGATACCCGCATATTAAACGGGGCGGGGGCGGGGGTCACTATCCCCATATCCGCGGGTACCCGCTATAAAATTACTATTTTATCTTTAAATTATTAACTTAGTTAAACTAATATTATTGTTATTTAAATTGATTACACTAAGGTTTAAATTTATAAGTTAGATTTATTTGTATTTATTATATATTAGACTAATGATTGGATTATTATGATGTGTTTATTTTTATTTTAAGTATTTTTAGTTGTCAGAATTTAGATTGTAGAATTGGATTATTGTACTTATTTTTTGCTTATTTTATGTGTTTATTTTTATTTTAAGTATATTAAATTGTTAGAATTTAAATTATTAAATTAGATTATTATTTATGGTTATTTTAAGTATTTTATAATATTGAAATTTTTTATTTAATTTAAATTTTTAAAATTTTTAATATTTTAACGGGTATCCATGGGTACCCGTAAACCCGCGGGTAAGGAAAAAATAGATACCTGCACGGATATGGGGCAGGGGACGGGGGCGGATATTTACTAGTGGGGCAGGGGACGAGGGCTTATCCCCCGCACCCGCCCCGCCCCGTTGACATCCCTAGCAAGGATGTAGAAAAAGAGAGAGTTGCATCATAAAAAATCTTTAAAAACTTCACAAAAACATGAACATGACTCCAATCACTAGCATTAGGAGGTCCTCCATCATTATCAACAGCTACCAAAAATGAATCTTCATCTTCAAGGCGAGAAAATGCCACTTCAAATTTTTTAGAAACCTCTAACATTAAAGAAGTGGAATTCTACCTAGTTGGAACATCAAGTAAAACCATGGCCTTAGAATCTATATTTGCCTCTTGGGCACACCTCTTAAAAGCGGCCAACCTAGTTGGAGATGACCTAACAAACTTGCATGCAGCCCTTATTTTAGCAATGGAAGTATCTATTTCCTTCAAACCATCATTAACAATTAAGTTTAAGATGTGTGCACAACATCTCATATGCATGAACTCTCCATTCAACAATGTATTGCCATTCCAATCTCTCATATGTCTAAGCAAATATGCAATAGCCAAATTGTTAGCACTTGCATTATCAACAGTTACATAACAAATCTTTGTGATCCCCGATTCTTTCAAACATTTCTCTAAGGCTCTTCCTATAGTTTCACCTTTGTGGTTAGTAATCAAGTTAAAGCTCAAAATTTTTTTTATTTAACTCCCATCCATCATTAATATAATGTGCAGTTACACACATATAATTCATATTCTGAATTGAGGTCCAAGTGTCAGTTGTGAGTGACACCATTTGATGATTTTCAGACAAGTAGCCTTTCAACTTCTCTTTCTCTTGTTTAAACATGTTCATGCAATCTTTAGCAACAGTAACACGAGAAGGAACTTTAAATCTTGGTTGTGTCTCACTCATGAAATCTTTAAATCCTTGCTTTTCAACAAACTTAAAAGAGAGTTCATCCACAACAATCATTTTAGCAAGAGCAAGGCAGGTTTCCTCTTATTTAAATTCAACAAACTTGAAACTAACAGAATTTGGATCATTGTTAAATTGCTTTCCAAAGAGAAATTGTTTTTTGCTTTTTATCAATTTCCTTGTTAGGATTTTTCACACAAACCTTCAAATGTTTTAGCATATTTGAGGTTCCATGACTAGAACTATTGCATGCATATGCCTTCTTACAATAGTTAAGTAGCCATGTTATTTTTTTTAGTAAAATGAGCTCAAGAATTACTAGGCCCTCTACTTGGTTTTCTTTTTGGTACCTCTCTTTGTGATGGCGGAGCTTCTTGTCCTTGTGTTGGAGCTTCGATTTCTTGTGGTTGTGGTGGTGGAGCTTGATGTGGAGCCTCTTCTTCTATTTGCATGAATTGCATGTCAACTATTGTTGGAGTGAAAGTACTTTCAACTTGAGTTCCACTAGTGTTTGGAGTACTCATTGTTGGTCTCAAAAAACCTAACAATAAGAATCAAACACATTTAATAAGTGTGCAATATTAATAATAATAGCCAAATAGGCATAAGCAAACTTTCTGAAATAGCTCTCATACCATAATTAGATTCACCATGCAAAAAAGCCCTCCCGTATAAAAGATAAACACACAAATTAACAATTATAAGAAGCTATTTTTGTACAAAAGATAAACACACAAATTAACAAAAGAAAAAACACATTATACTTTCTATTTTTGCCAATTTGGGTACATTTAATCATGAAAGAACTATAAAGTACAAAATTATATCATTTAATCGTGCAAGAACAGAAATGTGCCAGATCCAAATTATATCCAAATTACTAAGAAGTTAGATCCAAATTAACAATTATAAACATAATGTGCTATTTAGTTATATTATAAACATAATTTTTTCTTATAAACATTAACATAATTTCTTTTTATAAAGAACAGAATGCAGTAGTGACAGTTGGTATTAACTTTGTTTTCTCAAAGTAAAATGCACTTAGCCACTCAAAGTAGTAAAAAGTTGAAAGCCTGTACCAGTACCAGTGTGTAGGTATTTATCTACTTCTGTTTCTACTCTATCTTCGATCTGCTTCTATTGTGCAACTGTCTTCGTGCGTGTAGCACCAGTGATGAGTTGGCAGTGCAACAGAGAATGGAGATGGATCTGCTTCTTTGCAATAATGTCTTCATCCTTGTAGCAGGCTAGCAGCGGTGAGCTTGCAAGTGCTCCAACGGCCGGCGAGCTCGGGGGTGGCGGCCGACAAGCTTGGTGTTTGGTGGTGGCGGCGGCGGCTAGGGCAAGGCAATGGTGGTGGGGTGAGACCGTGAGAGGGATTTGGGAAGGGAAAGGGAAAGGGAAAGCAGAAAAGGAAAGGGAAAGGGAAAATGAATAGGGGTGGGGTCAGCTCTGTATCAGTGATAACGTGACTGCAGTGTAACAGTGTTGTAATGTGTTTGAAAAAAAAAAGCTATCGTTGGGTCGGGTCGGGTATTGGATTATAAATCTCCTAATCCGATGCCTGAACCAAATATTGATCGGTTCCAATCGAATCGGACCCAATTGACTCGATGAACTGAACCGAACCGATTCGGATTTTTCGGGTTTATCGGATTGACCCAATCCGCTTACACCCCTAATATAAAGTGATAACTATCATTTCCAACTTTTTTATCAAAGACTTGGGTCAAGTTACACGTCTTGTCCTTGATCCAAAGGCTAAAATTCAAATACACATAAACACTACTACTACTTAAAACCCCAAACTCTCTCTCTAAACACAACACTTTAACACAAAACTCTCCTTCTCTCACTTTCTCAAAGTCATAGTACCTCTCTTCCTCAAACCCTCTCCATTCTTTCTTCCTTCAATCTCTCAAGCCCTACAAATCTCTCTTAAACCTCAAGACTTCTCTTTCCTCTTCTCATTTCCTCTCTTCTCCTCTTACTAAGAAGCCAAAAACTTCTCTTCTTCTCCCTCTCAAGCCGCGGACTGCTAAGCAAAGGAGAAGCAAGATATTTCTCTCTTGGTTAGGTGGTTCTTGTTGGTTGGAGCTTGAATCTTGGAGGGCTTTCAAGCTAGGAAGATGAGGTAGGGATCACTAACCTTTCTTTGTTGTGAATCTTGAGGAAAAGTGTGGTTTGTGCTTAAGGTTGCTATTCTAGGGTTCCAAAAATTACACATAGTGATGTGTTTAAAATTTAGATTTAGCTTCGATTAGTTTGGGTGAGTATTCTAATATGGTTTTTGTGAGATGAAACCCTTAGGAATGTTATTAATTAAGCTATGGCATAAACTAGTTAAAATAGGATTATTGGGGTTAAGACTTGAATCCCCAAGGTTCAATATGGGATTAAGGTTCTTATGAGTTCCAATAACTTAGTTGTACCTAAATATAAGTGTGATTATAGCTACAAACTTATTAGAATACTTATCTTGGGTTGTCACAAAAAGAGTCGTTAAAATCCATTACTAGCACCTTAGAAAAGTGGAAAATTAATTATCTTTCTAATGGAATCATGGCAAACTGATTTTACCACTTGGTATACATGATATATGGAAGCCAAAATTGTCCTTTAGTAGTTGATTTGGTGCAAAAATAAGTAGAAAAATTTTAGACATAAACTTAGTTCCTGTAAGTTACTAGAAGCGTGAATTTCGGTTCCTATCCCTCAATGGATAGCATAAATGATTTTATACATTTTTTGAGTCATATAGACCTTAGAAATGTCCTTGAATGGTTAAAATTGGTTTAAGGTGAATTATGGAAGGTTTGGGAGTTAACTAGTCAAGTTCCTTAGCCCATGATGTCATTTTTGGCTATATACTTGAGGGTTAACTAAATCTATATTTTAGTGAGTATTCTATGTTATTATGGTGAATTTAAGTGTCTTGAACCATATATCATCATGTGAGGTAAGTTTAAGAAGGTTTAGAGTTGGGTTTAAGGTGTGAATAGCAAGAAAAAGGTATGTTGCTAAGATTAGGCCAATAAGAGTAAAAGACTATTCCCTTAGCATGGGTTAAAAGACTTGAAGTCTAAATTTAATTATGATTAAAGCATTAACAAGTTTGGAATAAACTCCTTTAAACAAAACTCAAATCTTGAAGCCTAGATTTCTTGAGAATGTGAAATGCATGTAATGGTGGTAAATCTTTTGGAATGGAATTATTGAATGATTGTTGTGGTCAATGACACCAAAGAATGAAGGCCAAGGTATGCCTTTCTACTCTTTACTCTTGGGATTTTGATGATTTTTATCTTGATTGCTTCATTTATGCCATATGATGATGATGATGATGATGATGATGATGATAATGATGGTATTCATGGTAAGTGATGTGTTGGGATTATAAAATGATGATTTATTATTTATGTTATGATTATGACTACGAATTGCAAGCTGTTTGTTAGCATTTTTAAATTTTTGGATTGCTCCCGGTATAGTCGTCACGTTGTAGGATTTTTGTCAGACTTCTTCATTTCTGTGAATTAGTAGCCCTCACAATTGCATGATGCATTATGTAATTGTACAAAACCTGTGAATCAATAAAAATATTTGGAGTTAATCCAAAACTATAAGAGTCATGGTGATTAATCAGAGAATTTATATCTGGCTAATTACTTTATTTAAGATCAGGGAATTTATACCTGACCACCTTGCTTGAATTAAGGAATTTATACCTGATAAAACTTATGGTAATTAATCAAAGAATTTATATCTAGTTAATTACTTTATTTAAGGTTAGGGAATTTATACCTAATATAAGAAAAGATAATCGGGCATGATCCTTCGGTAAAGGAAGGTGACCTACCAAGATACCCCTCTATCTTAGAAGCATGTGACTGAGATAGATCCCTCCAAGTGTAAGAGGCATGAGATCCCCTTATTGGCCAGAGTTTGATTTAGATGATACTCTGTGACGATGATCACGGAGTGAACTCACATCCTATGACAGTCTATCTAAGCGCACTTTATAATAAAAAGAGCATGTGCTAAGAGAAAAGCCTTAATGGTAAAGGAATCCAACATGAGACTTGCATGACATTCATTACATGATGATAATGAAGTAATGATTTAATGTACTATCAATACTATTATGTTTTAGAGTTTTGACTTAAATGATTAAATAAAATGAACCCACTTCGGAGTTATATTTTCAAAAGTTATTAAAATAAACCTTTATTATGTTTATACTTGTTCACTGATTTTATTAAATAAATCAAAGTGGCTGAGGTAATGATGATGTCAATTGTATGCCTAGTCAGGAGTCCCCACTGAGAAATACTTTATTTCTCATCCCTATGTGTTCTTGTGTCATCTTTAGATGTAGCAGATGGCGACCGTGGTAATCTTCCTAGAGGTACCTGAGTAGACCTGGCATTGTGATTCTATCTTGGACTCATTAGTGTTAGTAGTCCGCAGCAACTTCAGACTTCATATTTTTCCCAGCAACTTGTTTAGCATATTGTAGAAACTCTTATACTAGTTTACTTTCTTTTGGGATGATTATATGTTATTTTGTTTAGCTTGGCTTAAGACCTTGCTAATTTGACTTGCTTGGGCACTTTTGGAACGAAAATAATTATAATTAAAAAAAATGAAGATTCTTTCCCCTTTTCCCAAAACTGGGGGAAAGAAAAATGATGGGATGTGATGGAATGAGATTCCATCATTGTCCCTTCCATTCTATCTCCTTTTTTTTTGTATCCAAACAATGGAGTCTTAATTTATTCCATCTCCTTCCATTCCATTCCCTTTCCACTAATCTAGCCATAACCTTAAAGAATACCAATAAAAGTAAACAAATTTTTATCTTAATTAGTGAAAAAAGTTGCTTGCAAGAAGGGTTCCAAACTATTGGGAGAAAAGGAGTTGCAAAATTCCTTTAGTTTTCATAAGGCATAATAGTTATTCCCACTACAATGAAAGTCCGAAAAATTACCTCGCTGCTATTTAAAATTATAAAATATTAATTCTGTTTATTTAACAATCAACTAATATATGGAGAGATAAGTACAATGATAATATAAATATTAAGAGAGGTCTTTTGAAACAAGAGGGGTATTTAGTGTAATTTTTCTTATTATTTATGTAATGGGCTCATATTTTCTTAATTCACATGAATAACTGATTTTTTTTTTCAATAAGTTAGCCATTCTAAAATATTTTAAAAAAAAAACAAATCTTCTACGGGCTTTTGTATTAATTTAACTTTTCATAATATAAGAGTTTTATTTAAGATTAAGTCTTGCATATTTATTTTATTTAATAATTTTTAATAAACATTAAATTTCATCAATTTAACTATTAAATAATAAAATATTATTTTTACGGGTTAAATATATCAAATTTTGAAAAACAATTAACATTTAAATTTAACAAAGAACGGCCGGGTTAAATATATCAAATTTTGAAAAACAATTAACATTTAAATTTAACAAAGAACGGCCAATTTGATAATACTCCATAAAATGGTTAAAATGATTTGATAGGTACACAGTTCTTCAAAAATTTACATTACAAAGAATAATGTAAATCAAAGATAGAACAGTAATATTGACCTAAATCACATGAATGAACTTCTGAACAAACTTACGAAGTCAGCCAAGCCAAGTTAAAAGGAAAACCCAAGATACAATGCATTAACAGCAGCAACAGCACAAGCTACAAATACAACAAGGATCATATGCAAAGGCCCATAGACAACAACATTTCTCCATCAAAACAAAGAAGGCCCATATGTAACAATTGAATAGATAAATCCAGTAATTGATAAGTTAATACAACTGACACAGTTTACAGCATGATTGACTTCTGGAAGCTTTTTTATTTAGTTTTTACCAAAACATATAATTTTGGAGTTAAATTCAAACACAAACACACACACACACACACACACACACACACTAATAACCATAGACTAATGAGGAATACGAAAATAAAGAGGGATGGGATTGTAAGTGTTTGGGGGTGAGTCCCAAACAGAGAAAGCACTAGAAGAGTTCATCCACTTCTGAGTCATTTCTGGGTAGTGACGATCAATCACGTCTTTCAAGCTCTCTGTTGTGTTCACCCATTCCAACCCCTTCTTAGTGTATGTCTCATCGTTGAAGTTGCTTGTGAAGAACCTATCAGCTTCTAGCCTCCTGCAAATTACATCAAGTTCTATTTCATTACCTCTATTCCTTTCACAAGCCCAGCCCAAGGATAATTAATCCACTCGGGTTGACAAAGCCATAATTTTATATTCTTGAGAACTAGTCACAAAACTTATAACCTATCATACTTAATCGATTACCATTACAATTTCTACGAAAGAGAAAGGTTTTTTTTCTTCATCTTCTTTTCTTAAACATACAAATATAATAATTTAATAATTCTTCACTAATTTTTGTAGATTAATTTAATTTTCACCTTAATTTTAACTTCATAGGTATAAAGATTGGTCAAAGAATTTTTTTTTTTTTTTGAGTTATGAGTTTAGGATTGAGGGGATGATTGGTATAAGGCATATAGAAATATGCCCAAAAATATGACAATGTTCCTATATTTGGTACAAAATTTGAAGTAATATTTTTAAAAATATTGCATCCCTAAGAACAAAAATATCCCCGAAAACATTACCTTCAATATTTGTATAGGAAGAAAATATTTGTTATAGTAAAAAGACCAAAATAACCCAATCAACATCCAAAGTTACTTGCCGTCGGCCACTCAACATTGCTGGCAGCTATCTCTAATAAGAGTATTGTTGAAAATACATAAAATATTTCTAAAAATTTAATTTACATACCAAACACATAAAAAATATCATATCTAAAAAAAAAATATTCCTAAAAATAGCATTTTTAAAAATAACATCCCAAAACTGAAATTTTACTCCGTCAAGCTGAATGAAATTTTTTACCTAGTTGCCATGAGCAGGAATATTACAAAAGCTGTCTCGCTGATTGCAAAGCCCTTTATCTTCTTCTCTGCCATGAGGCCCACCAGCAAATCAAGCTCTTCAACATCACCATCGTACACCTCCTCCAGGACTTGAATTGCTTCCTTATCATCTGTCAAATCTTCCCATTTGGAGATGGGTATCAATAGTAGTGCCCTCCTGAACTGGTTGTATCTGGCCAGATTTCTCTCTCTGTCCCTGTAGACTACATCATTATTGGTAGCGTTTATTTGTGTTTTTTTTAAATAATATTTGTTTAGACTATTCAGATAACTTTTTCAATAAAGTATAATTAGAAAATACCTAATTTTCTATTTTTAAAAAAATATAAATAAGAGCTACTTTTGATAAAGTACTTTTAAAAGCATTTTTAGTGTTATCTTGAAAGTACTTCTTAAAAAAATTATCCAAACACACTTAATATACTATTAAATTATTAGATTAGTTCTAATTAAAAAATTATTTGATTAGTTTATGAAAAATCTCTTATATGAATGCATGTGTAATTTTAGATACATTTTCATGGGATGAGTTCCACTATAGAATGGATCTCACTGCCATGTGAATGTATCTAAAATTACAAATAAACCTATACAAGAAACTCAATTTCTAATCACTTTCATATAAAAATGGGGAATCAAATGATCTTTTGATAAAGGGTTGATATTGGGTCATCATACTTTCAAGAGCAGGTAGGTCCACATGATCAAGCCTTTCTGTGCCATCCACATTCTGTGTTATAAGATCACTAAGCCACACTGGATAGTTCCATAGCTCTAGTGCCCCGCAAGCTTGGTGACCCATTGAAACCATTTGCCTTGCAACCCCTATCTCTGTTAAGGCCTTTTCTCCTTGTAGTCCAATCAAATCCTCCATGGGAATCCTAAAATATTACCAAAAGAGTTTTTTATTTTTTTAATCTATTTAAGGTTTGAGAGACAAAAATTTTAATTTAATTTTGATATATTAACAGTGTAAAATTTTTTTACAAAATCAACCAATTATATTTTTTTATTTGTATAATTATTCAAATAATAAATGATTAAGTCAAATACTTTTGCTAATGTGATAATATTTGATTAGATGTCTATATATTTTTTTTTATACTAACATTGTATACAAGTTAAATCCAAAAACTTTATATGAGTAATGAAATGTTGTAATAAATTGATATGAGTTGTTATTGTGTCGAATATTTTGTTCATACTTTCTGATTAATGGTGGAGATTTGTTGGGCCCAGGGTGGGCAGATATGTTTCTTAGGTGCAGGTTATCAGGTAGGAGTGAGTGCATTCTATAAACACTCGCAAATTCCTCAGTTAAAGAGTATGGGACGCCATGATTTTGTGGTCTCTTCAGGCCCACAAGTCCTCCTAAGCTAGCTCGTCCAACATGCCCAAACGTGTCCTTGAATTTCTTCCCCAACAATCCATACCTGAAATCAAATAGGATTTTTGATTTTTGGCAGAATGGTGTAAATTAATACAATTAATGAACAACTAGATAATTTAAGTTTTATTTGTTTTAATTTGAGATACACAAAGAATGTTCATTCCTTTAAAATTTTGTGTGAGAATTCCTTGTTCAAACCTAATTAAAATGATGATCCTAGGAAAAATATCGATACATAATAAATATTTAATCAGATCATGCAAAAATCCCCCCCTCCCTTTTTTGAAAGAAGTCACATAATTACCTAGTCACAAATTACATAACCTCGTTCGCTAGGTAGTTTCTTCTAAGTCCAACATTTTGGCCTTGGCTTGGCTTTATTTTTCAAGAACATTTCTAAAATCTTTACATGTTGTTGATATAACGTTTGTTATGCACATTAATAGAAACTTCAAATTATGATACTTAATAGAAGTGTTTGCACAATTAGTGCTAACTGCATTTGGCACAACCACAAAATTAGATCACTTCGTTAAAAAATAACATGATTGGTAAAATATCATGTTTTGATTATACTTAAATATGATTTTGGATCTCAATTTACAGTTTGATTTTAGGAATTGCTCATACAGTTTCAAGTCAGGGGTGAAGTTTACATAAATTTTTCTTAAATTGACTCTCAAAATATTGTTTGAGTCACTTTTCAGTTGGTCAAACATGCAAGTTATAATATAAACATGCAAAAAAATATATGATAAACATGTAGTATGCGATGCATAGAGCATCGCTAGTGGTGTGGAGCCTTACCAATTGGCCCGCATGCCTGCAAGGAGAGTGTCAGTTTTAAGGAGTTCCACAGTCCAATCTATGGTGTGGATCTTTGCAATCACAGCTGAGGTTACCAATCTGGCATGGCGATAAAGTTCTTCATCGTCCAAGTGCGGGTAATGATCCTGATGAAGTACAATGAAATGGAGATACAAATAGTTAGTTATTGACTTAATGTGAATGTTACGAGTGCATGGTGCACATAAATGTAAGATATATACTTAAGATTATTTAATTACACTAAAAGTGAATTGGGACTGTAGTTGAACTCTACCTATAATATATGGAAAATGTTAGACAACCAGAATTTTTACCAGAATTTTGTTACCAAAATGATGCGGTATTATTACTTACCTTTAGATGAATAAGTGGGGCCTATCACTCCATAACATTCAATCACCATCATAATTTTTGTCAAAGATTCTAATTGTATTATTCTATACAGTATTGCTCATAATATATTAGGAGAAAAGCCCAAAACTTGGGGAGATATAAATCAATCTATTAAATGAGAAGACACAACAGCTAGTTGGACAACATATTTTGACCAAAAACTTTATAACAATGAGTTTATAGATTCTTCATATTATATACTTTTCACTTAATATATTTATTCTTAATCAATATACAATTTCATCACTCATATTTAAAATTCCAACATAATATTAGGGATTTAAGTTTTGGAGTAATCATTTTAGGTAAGACTTTACCTAACCACCACTTTATCTCAAAATTACATGAGCAATTCCTTAAGAAAAATATATGATATGTAATTTAATTTCTTAGTTCCTGTCCACCTTGTAAGTGTGTTAAGGAGTCAAGATACCTTGAGAGCATCACAGACTGCATTGTGCTCTTGAATGAAAAGGGCCTGCAAGGTTGAGACACCAGCCCAACTGTTGCGGATGTCACCAGAGACCGCAGTTCCATCTTCGTTATGGAGAAGGTGGCCATCTTTGGATATCTTCACCTTCCCATCTTTGAAAGTCCTCACTTTGTTTAATACTTCCCCACTGCTTCCATATATGGCACTTCCATCCCTTTTATTGTACATTCAAGCCGAGGCAGTGAAAGTTATTACACGTTGTTAGATACAGAGACTGCATGTGCTATGCTTCTCCTCGAAATTAAAAGAACTACATATATAAAATTAAAGGTCAATGAAGTTATACAACATGGTCATATTCTTTTCATTGTCAATTACTATTTCTACTTAGTTCTTTATATATATATATATATATATATATATATATATATATATATATATATATATATATATTGTCTAACAAAAATCGTAAAACTTCAGATTTCTTTTTCGGTACAGATAAACTTCAGATTAGTTACACTTATTAATTATCGATGAAGAGTTTCTTTCAGCCATAAATAGTCTTTTGAGATTATAAAAGTCAGTGTAGGTAATAATACAAAACTAATGAAAAGAGTAATGCTATATAGTCTAACAAAAATGACTATATAATAGTATTCAATAATCAATACACCAATCCAAATAATTGTTAATATTATGGGAATAATTATGATTCCTTCACCAAATTGTTAGTGTTATTATGAGAAACATTACTAAATCAATAGAACTTATATTTTATAAAGTTACTATTAAGTAATATAAATATGTCAAATCTTTCGCCGCCATCCCCAATCAATAGGCCGAAACTTTTCATGCTGACAAATATGTAATTAAGCACATGTTTTCTGTTCCTATATATAGTGGAATTAAGCGCATTTTTCCTGCTTACATTGTGGTTCAGGAAATAATTTTGAGACGTTCTGATGCATGCATATCGAAATTGAAGAAACCTATATGACTTCCTGTCATAAAACGTGGGCCTGGAATGGACTTACGAGAAAGCTCGTTACTCGTCATTTTGATTATCTCTGCCAAGGATATGCAAATCTAACTACCTACCTTAGTACCTTGTATGAGATTAGGCATATACCTCTCTGGAATGAAGTCCACCAGTCCCATTTTTGAATTTTTCTTTTTCTTCTAAAAATTGACCATATTTTTCTTTTCATATAATATTTATTCTTTCCAATTCATTATTCATTAATTTCAATCATTAGTGGGCAAGTTAAACAAATTTTTAACTTCAGCTTTTGCTGATTTTCTTTATTTTTATACAGAAACATAATTAATTTGAGTGATTATTCATGTATAAAAATAAGTTCAACTGGGGGATTGTATTCCCTATGATTAAACGGAATAAACATATTGCATGATTCTTTACTCTTTGTTACTTTGACTGATGATTATTTACTCTTTTAAGCATAAGTTGACACAAAAAGTTCTTATATCAAAATTCCTCCTTGATCAAACCATAACAGATAGTGCATGAGTTCTTTGCAATCAAGCATGAGTTTTTTTGTAGTAGGAAAGATTGTTGCCTGCGGCCAATATATCGCTATCTTTTTGTTTATAATTTGGGGGGCGACAGTACATGATATATATCATTCTTGGCATATAATCTTATTACGAAATAAAGCAGTACTTCTTTGGGCAACTCTCTCTTGTTATTGAGTTGTTCCAGTTTATTTATCAAAAATAACCAAATAAAGTATATATAGAGAAATTTTACCACCAAGGCGTTCGGATGTTTTTAGCTCCAGTCTTGATATCATAGAAGCCAGTGGGAAATTCCTTTGTCTTGTAGAACTTGAAAGACTTGAGTGGGCATTGACTTGCAACTTCTCTTGGTGCAGTGAGTTCAATCTATATATTACAATATGTCCAAAGATACATTACAACGTGGAAAAAAGGCTAGTCTTAGAATTTTGCGGATATAAAAAGGCACTAATCGTGTTGTTTACCAAAATATAGATAATCTCATAAATACTTCAAAAACAAATTAATTAATTGACAAGATAACACAGCTGACATAGTTTATACAGTTTGGTTTAAGATTGCAATTTATTTCTACTGCAATCAACTATGCCTAAACAAGCAACTAATATTCTATGTAAGAAAAAAAAAATACAAACGTGATATGCATGTATATATAAAGTTTATTATCTTTGATTTAAAGTGATGTTTGTGTAGGAAGAATTAATATGTTTTCATTGTATAGCAAAAGTAGAAATATTTACTCATCAAGTAATTCTTTGAAGAGTAATAATAATAATTGAAAAAACTCCTTCCGAATTAATTAATCGTACAGTGAGTATATATATCTAGCTACCTGGTTGGTCTCCTCAAGATGGTCGATCCAATCATGTATCATAAACTGAACCCAAGAAGCTGCTATGATATTGAATTGTTTCCCTGTGTCCTTGTACGTTCTACGCGCCAGAAGTTTCGTGGCTACAACCACTGGATCCGGCTTCAATAGCTACACACAAATTAATTCATGCTTTCATGTTCGGCAGCAAACAGGCGGACGAATAATTAAAGCTCATTAAATGAAAGAGTAGAAATTAAGATCAATAGTAAGACTTTCCTTCCTTACTTTCTTTTCATTCTCAACGTCTAACTTGTGTTAATTATATGAAAAATGTTAGCTGTAATTATTTTAGATATTTAACATAATGGGGAAGAAGACATAAAATAGTGGTCCACCATTTTGTACATGTCACCACCACTACTTGGTGCCAAAAGGCGAAGTACGAAACAGTTATGAATCTATGTATCAATTCTTGATTGCTTCTTAATGTCACAAATTCTTGTTTGAAAAAAAAAATAAAAATTAAATCATTTGACGGAAAACAAGCAGATGCTCATTCGTACAAATTCGACGTAAACACTTTCATACCTAAAAAACTTTTCTGCACTTTTCCGATACCCACCACTTTGTATTTTTCTCATTTACTGTATATTCATTCTACAATGAGTGCAAAATAAGTACTAATAATATTACTCAAAATAAGAAAATAAGAATCTATTTATTGGTGGGATTATTGGCACTCTTATTTATCTATCTATACTCCCTATGACCCTATTAATTACTCATAAATTTAAATTCCTAAATTATCCTTGCCTAAACACTCTCTATTTTGTCAAAGTTAAATTAAATCTATTAATTTTTATTTATTTACACTCCATATTACTAATTATTTTATATTTTTACTTATGTTATAATTCAAATTATTATAATTATATAAACTATTTATGAACTTATGACCAACATAAACTATAATGACATATTTATTTAGGATGCACACGTTGAAGCTTGAAAATAAATAATTTTATAATGTAACTTTTTGCGGAGTTTTTTTTTTTTTTTTTGACGTGGTAGAGTTTTTTTAGAAATTAATCTTTTTAACTTATGAAAAAGAATACTGAAACAACTTTTTCTGAGTTTTATTTTTTATTCAAAAAATGGTCTATTTCTCTTAAATTTTTTATACACAAAAAATACTTTTTTTTTAAAAAAAAGGGCACAATTGTTATTATTTAAAACATAACTAATATGTTAAATTAACATTTCAATTTTTTTAAATATGAAATATATCATATTAATCTTTAAATTATCTTTTATAAAGCATAATTATAATAAGTTTATATTCTAAAGAATAAAAGAATGCTTCTTAAATATCTTTTTATTCTTCCAATTTATCTAACTTTGTATTGCTTCTAATTATTTGCACTAAAATTAATATATATGTGTCACAATAGAATACTTCTCTAATATATTTAAAAAATTATTTTAGTCATAACAAAAATTTATATTATTAGCTGTTAAATTTTTAGAAAATAACAATATCAATTGTGACTACAATAACACTACATTATAAAAGCATCACAAAACATGAATAAAATAAGACAGCATAAGAAAAATAAGAGTAATATGTGGAAAGAATTTAAGGAACCGTATCAAAATACGAACTCAACTCCAACAAACAAAATAAAGTTTAGTTTATAGCAATTTATAATCGACAATTTATTTTTTGAAGAAAAAATAATATAATGATAAAGAGAAAACTAGAAAAAGTGTAAAAGTGTGAAGAGTTTTGATACATAAAAATGGGGAATCACTAATATTTTATTGAAAATGTAAATAAATAAATTAATGGTAATATAATTAATTAAGCTTAATTTGAATAAAGTTACTAAGTGAGGATAATTTAGAGAATTATAATTATAAATTGTTAGTAAATAGTGTAAATAGACAAATGGGAGTGCCAATAACTAGCCCCATCCCCATTTGTTCATAAATCAATAAAATACATATATCATAATCATGATCCACTAAATGATTTAAAGATAGATATATCTTTATTTATTTTTTTATTCGAGAAACAAATTCGCTTGAATTTTTCTCTAATTACATAGCCCAAGATATTTTTTTGTGTACCTTGTTTTTCTGATCCACGGGGAGAACATTTCGGCCAAAGAAAGACCCCTGGCTGCCAGCATCTTTATTGAAGGGGTCATTATATTCTCCATCAGCAGTTCTGAATGGAAAATCAGAAGGGTTGAACCTAACCCCAACCGGTGTTGTCCCAACGTTGAAGAGGTTGTACTCCTGGTGAAGGTGCCTGCGAATGGCCAGGTACAACAGGCCTAAGAAAACAGGCAAACGGTGCCATATCCCCAGCTTGTCAATGGAGTGTATAATCTGTGTTACACCATGGAAAAATACCAACATAAACTAATTGGCCATGCAAAGATGAGCATAGAATATGATACAAGAGAAAATAAGATGGTGGTAATGAATATTTAAGATATTGTAATTAGTGTAACAAGGACAATAATTTGACGAAGAGGCTAGGGCCTAGGGGAGTGATTGTTACAATGAAGAGAAAAGCGTCTATGATTGTCATCCTGGCAACTGCTTCATGGAAGTCTTTATGGATGAATTGCCGCTGAACTCTTGTAACAATAGCTCTAACCAGATCCACTACTATAGACCACATGTTTGCTCTTATTGATAACACAACACAGCTAACTTTCATGAAATATACAAACGTGTCTATATCTTTAGAAAAGCAACGGTTGCATCTGTATTTATAATTGCTAAGGCGAGAGACTTTTCTCTTAACGAGAGATACTTTTTTGGTGGCGGACTCCATTTAGTGGGAAAAGAGGTAGTTGTTACTGAAAAGATATTCTTTGGTAGAAGCGTTCCTTTTCCAATTACTGTTACTGTAGATAAAGACACATATAAGCTTCTAATATTAGGGTCAAACCCGATCCATGTAAAAGAGATATTCTTTGGTAAAAGATTTTCTTTACCAATTAATATTACTGTCTGTAACCCAAAAAACCCGATATATGTTCCAATAATGAATTGGGTGCGGTGCTAAACGAATTGCATTCTTAAAAATAAGATTAAGATTTAAATTTAGAGATGTCAATTGTTGAGAAAATTTTTTAATCTTGATTATGCCCAAATATTTAATTTTATAGCAATATTTGTAAATACGCTCCAAAGAAAAGAAAATTACAAAATCCAATATATTTAATTCAAATTTGTTAAAATTGTAATAAGTTTCATTCTTGTAAATTATAGTCTTTCACCATACCTGACGTTATTCTAAATAACAATAATTTGCATAGATTAAAATATTTTATATTTTTGTACCAAAAAATATGTTTTTAATATGTTATAGATTAAAGTATTTTTGACCAACAAAATTAGGTCAAGAAGAAGAGGCTAGTTTCTTATAAGTGGCAAATTATAATTCAAATCCTAACTGAGAGAAGTGTCTATATTTGGTACTCAACTGTACTTCAAATGTACTTCAAATGAGATTTATTAGAGGATATCTATGAGAAATCAAAAAGATTTAAGCATCTTGGAATTGGTTTTATTAAAGCAAATTATTTCCTAGATCACTGGCGTAAACATTTTTCATCTTTGATTTTTGAATTTTTGAAAAAGACATAGAAGTACTCAAGATGGAAAGGAAAAAATGTATAATAAACCACATTAAGATAATTGATGATAATTAAGGTTAGTAAACCAGATCAATTATCATTTTAAAAATATCTATTTCTGATTTTGAATATCTTTTTGGTTATATATAAGCGTGTAGTCTCATTTGGACAGAATGAGGAACTATAGTAGGAAAAATATGAGATCATCTTAAAAAGCAAATTGAAATCAGCGACATAATTAAAGAAGTATGCTTTCTTTTTTTTTTTTTTCCTTAATCAAACTAATTGTTTAAAATTATTTTTATTATAGCTCCTATTTCTATATTAATTCTTAAAAGTATTTTAATTTTTATTGTCACTCTTAATTTTTAATTTTTTATGTAACAACTAAATATTTTATGAATTTTAGATTTACTTATTCAGTATAAATTTAATCTTTCAGAGTATTACAATATAATCACAGAAAAAAGTATAACAACATAAAAGTATCAAAAATATTATATGTTAAAATTTATGTGAAGTAAAGTTTCCATTCGGCCTCCAAACTATTTTTACAGATTGTATGTAAATTGTTTTATGTAATAACTTCTTCGTTACTCAAAAAATTTAACCTAATGTATTATTTTATAAAAAATTGTGAAGTTAAATATTTTTCTTAATTTAACCATAAAAGAAAAGGAAGAATATTTTAGAAAAATTAATAAATAAATTTATTGAATAAAAGTGTTAGTAGACTAAAAATAGTAATTCTCATAAAATGTTGTATATGACAATAATTTTGTGCGTAATTTAAAGTAATTATCATGGCGAAAGCTACCAAGCACTCTACTATAAATGGTGCTTAATGCACCTTATCATCCAATTGTTAGATACGAGCGACTATTGGTAGAACAAATCATATGTGGTGCACTTTAACTACTTTCATTCCTCTTCCTTAACTTCACTGTCTCTATCACTCTATCCCTCAGCACCCGCCACAGTGCCACCGCACAACCACCGCCATTCACAACCCTCCCATATCCCTTCTTTTTCATTCCCATCCTTCATCACTTATGAAAAGATATTTGGTTTGTTTATTTTTAAAATATAATTTAAAAATAAAATTTAAAATAATAAAATTATATTTGTTATTAAAGAATATAAATTATATATATTGGATTTGCACACTTGATTTATCCACTAAAATTTATTATTAAAAAATAAATAATTTTATAAAATGTTAAAAATAAAATAAAAAATTTAATTTTGATATAGTGATAGTATAAAAAAATTTTATATTATTATCTAATCATATATTCCCATACCAATAAATATGATTGACTTTCACGTACATGACTTTAAAGGTTATTCAAATGAAAAGCTCAATTGCATTATTATGTCAAAATTAAATTCTAAAATAAATTGCTCACTTTTAAGTTATTTTATTACAATTATCAATTATTAAGTTTTGATTAAATATTTAAATACTATAGCTAGTATTATTTTATAGCTATATTTAAAAAATTCCTAGAAATTCTTGTTTTAAGGTGACAAATCATTGATATTACATGGGCAATATATGATGATGATGATAATAATAATAATAATAATATAAGGAAAATTTTTTAGCAATATGTTTTCTGTTTCACTTTCCATGAATATGAACAATAAAAAACATGTTTTAGTTTAACCTTTTTTTCGCAAATTGAACAAAATCTAAAACAAAAACATGTTTCACTATTTGTGTTTGAAATTATAGACTAATTAATGGAAAATTTGGTTGAATATTAATTAAGTAAAGAGAAAAAACTATGTCAGAATCAGGATAAAAAATTTTAAAAAAAAAGTCACTAAACTAAAAATTGTCAATTTTATAAATTTATTATAATATTTTAAAGGATTTAGGAGACTCACCACCATATAAGCCTGACAAGAAAATCTCTTAACAAAACTCTAGAAGAGCACGAGAGAAAGAATTGAGAATAGGACAAAAAAAAATTGTCTTCACCCTATATATGCCAATATTGAGTCTCGAACTAGGGACCATTTGATATTCAACTCAGAAAACTAACAAAAGGAAAGGAGATTTCATTTAGTTACCTCAAATAGCACCCCATTTTCATTTGACAATCTTTCAGTCACTAATAAAATGTTTTCACAGAAATAACGACAATGATGAATTGATGCTTTCATATTTTCTTCCATTTTAGAAATATTTTCTGAAAATATTTTTTAAAAGGTTTAATCAAACATGTTTTCATCTTTATTTTTTATTTTTAATGGAAATGAAAATAAAAAATGCTCGAACTAAACAAACTCTAAGTGGTCCATCTAATATAGAGAAAGAACTACAGAAAAGGTAGAAAGAGGATATAACGGGTCACGTGAATATTAATTTATAAATAATCCTTACCGTCAAATCAATATAAATCTAATGACCATAATTAGGTGTAAGTATAAAACACTTACATTGGTATATGATAATGTAATTTGTTTTTCATTGATGTATATATTAATTAAACTCTAAAGTACTCATCAAGAGTTGTATTATTGAATTCAAAATTCATAATATGTTAATACATCAAAAAAAGGTTGGTCCGTTTAAGACCGTAATAGACCGGGTTACCATAATGTGGTCCGTGAGCTAAATAAATTGGCCTATTTGTTTTGGGGGTTTAAAAAGGCCATCCCAACTTATTTGACAGCTCTACTATTTCATATAAAAAAAATTTCTATAGACTAAATTGCATATTCACTCCTGAGTTTATATAAAATACTGGATATGTGCATTGTACATTATAATATATTAGTTAGCCTTCATTATTATTCATTTTTATTATTATATTTTCTAAAATATATACTACAATGCTGATTGTATAATTGTTATATATAAAGAAAAAAAAACTTTGAGCAAAATAAGTTAAATATTGCACACAAATATAAAAACCGATAATATTTAAAGTTTTTAAAAATTAAATTATTTTATAATTAAATTAATAATAATAAATTTAAATAAAATTATGATTAATAATAACTAATTAATATTATATTATTATTTTAATTAAGAAATAATAAAAAAGGTATTTTGGAAAAAGAAAACAAATATTGTTAGAGAACGAGAATGACAATAAATATGTAGGAGTAACAATAGTCAGTATCTCAAAAGAACACCAATTTTAACATAGATAATCCTCAAAAATCAAGATAAAAGCTACAAAACAAGCTCCTAAAAAATATTTCATTATACTTAGAATGATTATGATATCATGTTCACATTTTCTTTGACAAAAAGTAAATATAGTGTTTCAAAACAAAAACCTTCTTATTCAAATACATAAACTACAATTTTTGAAATTATAATATTAAGGAATAATAATAATAAAGATTTAATTTATATGTATTGTCATATCAACAAAAATGTTTAACTTAACCATCCATTATTTTTAAAGTCTTACAAACACAGGCATATTATTAGATGTGCTAGTACATAGTAGTTAAATTCTAGCAATAATGCTCACAATTTTTTTTCATGTTGTAAAAATAATAGTAAAAAAGAATAGAGAAAGAGAAGAAAGAGAGAATTCTATTATTGATATTCTCGAAGGGAATCTCATATATGGAGCACTCAAAAGGCTATTTATAATCAAAATGGTGAAAGATACAAGATATGATCAAATAATATATTCTATCTAATTAGACTTTAACCAAATTAGGATGAAAATAATAATTAAATAATATTTCACAACATTCCATATATTTTTCTATACTCTATGCTGAGGCAAAGACTCACAAGCACCTTGCTTAACAGGGTGCTTCATGGACTCTGCACTCTATGATCTAATAGAAGGTTAATACAACCAATAATCATAGTCCATTGTAAAAATCTCCCCCCCCCCCCAATAAAAAAACATAGATTTCTCATTTCCTGCATCCTTCTTCCTTTCCATCCTTTCTCATCAACACCATTTCCCACTCCTCAGCACCAGAACCACGATGTTGACCAGTTAACATGGAGGGCCTGCTTGACCGGTGCTTGTGGCCCGTCCAACAGCGAGAAACGAGAAATCAAATGGTTGTGCAAGATATCTTTGTGGAGGTGGTGTGAGAAATGAGCGATAGTGCCCCCAACCTTTAACGTTATCTTTCCATGTCCCATGGCCCCATGCTTTTACCTTCAAGTTCTCATGACGCATCAACAAAAATCAAGCCCCTATCTTTCGAATGGGATGATGCTACACCCAACAGCAAAACTAGGTCAAGGAAAATGCATGATAACATCAATGTTGTTGCGGTGAGAAACAAGCAATGGTAGTGCAAAATACCTTCGCAACTGAGTGTCAATGGCCATCGGAGTAATGGAGGATTCCGCTGGTAGAGCACAATCTTTGACTCAAGCTCGCCGTAGCTACCTCACTAGCCCAGAGCTGACATCATCATGGTCATTATGGCATGGAGCTATTGTCACATCTGGCCATTGCGGAAGGAGGAGGAAGAAGAAGGATGCGGTGATGGGATTCAACGCCAACACAATTTTTGTTTTGTGGGGGGAAGAAATACTTTAATGGTCTTGGAGTATTACGTGGCTGTGGTCACAACTAATAATATTACAGCATTAAGGGTGGAATCTATAAATAAATGGTGGATCCCATCTAATCATATCTACGTGATATTTCAGGACCACTCAAGTATTTCTTAGGAGAGGACGGCGCAATGCAGCAGGAACGGAGCTTTTGGGTTGGGGAGATAATCTAGGCTTTACTAAGTTGTATTATCAATAATTGGTCTATAGATACATTCTCAAATATGGAGCATTGGATATGAAGGTGCTTGAATGACGTTCTTTAGCCGCTTGTGAGCCTTCACCATCCTATACTGATATTACTAACTCACAAAACAAAACACAAATATTTCTTTTTCTTTCTGATTCATATAAGAAGTGCAACACAAAAATCTAGGGAGCGGAATGTTTGGATAAGGGTATTAATTATATTACAAACAAACACATGTCGAAAAGAAAGCATTAACTAGGTAACGGTGGTGCAAATTGTATGCTATATTTCATAGAATCTTCCACTACAGGATGAAATTTCCATACGACAGCAATATGTGGAGCTATGATGGATTATTGACTCATAGGTGGCGCAGCTACAGAATTTACTTGTCGTCTGTTTTTCGTTCACGCTTAAATGGTGGTTACTCTTGTGCCCTTTGATTTGAGAGGGTTTCCAAACCCTTTGTCTCTGATCCAGTCAAATTGTGACACATGGTTCTTTTAATCCTTGTCAACATATTCCCTTAAATTACTTAAAAGTTGAAATAAAAATCAAGATTAGGGTATATTTTAGTGTATGTATGCTCTGTATTGTACTATTTTAGTACACATACGATACAAACAATTTACTAACTCTCTCAATCAAAATAACCCATTTTAGACCTCTATTTAGTAAATTTAGAGAAAAACACAAAACAGTTCTCGAACCCTAACGCTCCCCCGATCAATCATCCTTTCCAATTCTAATCACCCACTCTCTCTCAATTTGTCTTCTCCGCGAACCTTACCCCCTTCACAGCTTCAATTCGTCCAGCACCTAAACCCAACACCTCAGTGTCTGTTTGTGCAAGCGAAAACAGCGATGAGCTTTAGTTCGTCCAGCTTCAATTCCTAATTGACTAGAGTTGTTGATGATAAGCATGAATAATAGGGGGTATTATACACATATGATTAGAATTGGAAAGGATGGGCTCGAGCACTATTTTGCGTTCTTCCCTCAAATTTGAAAAAGAGATCTAAAATTGGTTATTTTAATTGAGAAAGTTGGTAAATTGTCTGTGTTTTTCTATTGTATATATGTATTGAGTTTTAGTTTAGTATCATACAGAGCATATATACACTAAAATATATTTTAATCCTGATTTTTATTTCAATTTTTAAGTAATTTAAGAAAGTATGCTAACACGGATTAAAAGGACATGTGTCACAATTTGGCTCGACAAGAGAAAAAGGGTTCTCAAATCAAAGGGCACCAGAGTAACACCTAAAATCTATCTCACTCTTTTTTTTTATTATTCTTTTTTGTCTTTTCTCTTCACTTATTATGGTTTAGAACGAATTGATTAATACTACAAAATTTCGGCGCATTCTACGGTGCACTTTGCTAGTCAAGAAGCGTGGTGCACCTTGCAATCTGATGGTAAAATTGTGAGATGCATCGATACATCGATACATCGATCACCTATGATACACTATAGTAATATTTAATTTTAAAAAAATTTAAAAATATGATTAAATATATTTTAAAAATTAATTGTTATATACTAACATTGTAAAATTATACTGACAGTATAAAATAATTTTACATTTAGTACAATCAGAAAATTCTATCTGTATAATTTTACTGGTAATTTTATTCTGTCAATGTAATTTTTCATAATTTTACTCTATCAGTATAATTTTACACTGATAATATAAAATTATTTTATATTATTAGTATAATTTTACACTATCAGTATATAAAAATTAATTTCTAAAAATCAGAAAAATTTTATTAGTGTAATTTTATTTTGTCAGTATAATTTTAGGATATTTTATACTGTCAGTATAATTTTATACTGCTAGTGTAAAATTATTTTATACTATTAGTATAATTTTATACTATTAATATATGAAAATTAATTTCTAAAATATATTTAATCATATTTTTTAATTTTTTAAAATTAATATATTACTACAGTGCATCATAAGTGATTGATATATCGATACACCTCACAAATCTCATCTATTAAATATGCTATAGTCACAAGGTGCATAGTGCAACTTTGACTGCGAAGAGCATCGCAGTCGGCGCCCAAAATTTCAGCTACAGAATTTTTCCACCGGCCTGTTGTCCATTTTTAGGTAGAGTATCGTTATTTGTGTTCATTTTATCTAGAATACTTTGCTAATTTATCTATCATCCACTACTAAAAAAGATAAATGATAAATGAGTTGGCACGATATCCCAAATAAAAATAAGCACAAATAACATTACTCTAAGAAGCATAGACATGGACTCGGGCATAGATATGGAGATATACTAAATTTCTAACATTGTAAGACATGGACATGATATATATAAAAAATTAAAAAAGTTCATAATTCATGTTATATTATAATACTTTTAAATATTTATAGATGTCTAATTATCAATTTTTATATATTATTTTCTAAACCCTTCCCAAAAAATATGAATCATTTTTTAATATATATCATGTATACTTACTATGTTCCTTCTAAAAAATTTAGGGGACTATTTCTATTAATATCTCAAAAAAAATTCCTAAATAAATTAAGATTTTTGAAATTTTAAATTCTTATTTGATCTATCAAATAATTAGAAAAAAAAAGGACTAAGTCATGCCAAGTCATGTCAATTGAAAAATATGTGTCTAATATGTGTCATTTCTGTAATGAATTGTTGATGAGTGGTGAGAGTCTCATCCAACTATCTTAGTACAAATATTATACAAACACGTCTTTTTAATAATTTATTTGGTATTTATTTTTCTTCTTTTCCATTTTAGTAAATTAATTCAATCTGAAGAAAAAAGTAAATATGTAATTACTTTATCTGTGCATGCATATCAGTCCATTGTTGCGCACAAAAAATACACTGATATTGTCATTGCATATTTCAAATTGATATTTTGTTTTAAACTACTAATATTTAGAGTATATTAAATTCTGGTTGAGTTGGTTCCCATGGTCTATAATAAAAATAAATTTCTCTTAATACTAATTTTTATTATTTACAAAATTATTAAATCACTCATACTAAACAAGTGTTGATATATAGTACTATTTATGCAATATTGATTTTTTTGCTTAATATACATAATTCACTTTTGCCGCAAAAAAGTAATGTAGCATGCATAACTATATAAAGTCATGCATGCATTGCATTTTGAATTTTGTTGTTATCTTTGGTTTTTGTTTCTGCTATGTATCCCAAGCTTTTTAAGCTCCTCTTTATGTCCTAAGAGTTTAGAGCCTCCTATGAATCATTTATTGGAAAAAAAAAAAAAAAAGCATGCATAACTATATGAAACTTGGATTAAGGTTAAAACTAATTTTCGGTCTTTATACATGTCCTAGATTTTGATTTAAGTCCTTCCACTAAAAAAATTTTGATTAGGTCCCTATATTGGTATTTCATTGAGATTTAGTTCTTGTAGTAAGAAAATTACTAGATGATATTAGTTTTTGCTAGCGTGGCTAATGAAATCTGATATAAATGTGGCATGTTATTAATGTAGCCTTGAAACAACGCATTTTAGGCTTTTTGCAGGCTTGAAAGACCTCAATTATATTTCACTGCATCTTATATCATATACTATTAATCATATCAACAAAAATTAACACTATCTAGTAACTAATTGGCCAATGGTAAGGACTAATTTAATACCACAAGTTTTTTTTTTTTTTCAAAACCTTGTAACTACATAGATTTACGATAATTTAAAGGTAAAGATTACTAGCAAATTAAAAGTCATATGACCCATAATTCTTTTTCCTCTCTTTTCTCATGGCTATTCTCTTTCATGGCCTCTCTGGGTGATATTATTATCACTTACCACTATAATCTTCCCGATTTCTCATTAATTACCGTGATTTTGCCGCTTCTAATATATGCATTTCCCACTTCTAATTAAGTATGTCCAAATTTTTTTAAATACTGAACAAACTATAAAAAAAAATTGTCTAAGTAACACTACTCTTTTAAATATTTTTGTCTTTTAGCAATATGATGGTAGTATTGTAGACAAAACAAATGTTTGAGAAAGAAAGTACGGATGTTGCATACAAAGCAACGTCTGAAAAGAAAGCATGCGAGAGATACATCAAATTATGACTTTTTTCTTATTCTAAGATTATTACTTAAAAATTTGCCATAGAGGAGACATCAATGCAACGTAGAATAAATGAATTTTGTCCACATGTCAAATCTGCCCCACAAAAAATTGTGCAGAATTGGCTTATTGTATTTCTTTAAAATATTTCAAAATATTGTAATGATTAAGGGTGTATTTATTTGGGGAAAAATCCTCCTTTTTTCTGAAAAAATCAATTTTCATATATTCAGATAATTTTTTTAAAAATAATCAGATTCTCAAATAAAACTATTTTCAGCATTTTTGTAGAAACTGAAAAGAGTAGTTTTTGAAAAAAATTAATTTTTAGCTTTTTTTAGTTATATATAAAAGGTGTGTTTGTTTCATATTTTAAGAAAAGTAATTTTGAAACTTAATTCTTTTTAATGATTGAATAAGGTTCAACTCTTAAAAAAAGATGAGCGATTATAATACATAAAAGTCCATAAGCAAAAGCATAATTCACAACACATGCTTCTCTAAGCATGGAGTATGACGATACAACACACTATACTTGAAACCCGAAACACAGTATACAAGCTCGAGGGATCTCGAGACCAATTTTTGTTGCACCAAACAACTTTTACACCTTTTCAACTTCTCAACAAGCTTCCTAAAAAGACCTATTGGCTTCCACAACCACCGGCCGACTGCCTGGACGTCTCGAAGACGAGCCTCAACCCAGATGATCCCTATCCTGCTTTGCTACACTAGACACACAGGATCATATCATTATTGCGAGCTCAATCGCGACCATGTCACCAAACTTGTAATCATTCCTCGTCACACCCTCGTGCACTGCTGTTTCGACTCTCCTGGCGCCACACCATATCACGACCTCAACCTAGACCCTTGGCCATCACCAAGCACCATGGCATATGTGATACTAGTGGCAACCTCAATCTTCTCTCTGTCTCTCTAACTCTCTATCTCCTATCTGTTTCTTATTCTTCCAATGAAACTATGTGGTTAAGAGATATTGCTAATGTAAAGTGAGAACACCATACTAGTGTGGAGTGCAGCTACAAGATTGTGGTGAAGAGACGTAATCTATATTTAACACATGATAACTGGTCCGAAAGGAAAAGTAAACTGACAAGGAAGGAAAAAACCAAAATGAGACATGAGTGAGAATGAAGGTAAAGCAAATTGAGCAACCTTTTTGGTAACGTTTGGCTGAACGGTGTAGTTGCTACTCTATGCTCAATTTCTTCGCCAAGCAATCTTTGATGAGATTGATAGAGCTATAAATGCGATGGAAGTGCAGCAAATAAATTTGTGTGCAAGAGTTAAATAGAGGAGGATTAATGAAGAGTGGAATTAAATATAATATGCTTCCCTAGGAAAGTTCACCAATTAAAGTGAAGTAAGTTAATGGAGAAGGAGTTGGTCTCATGGCCTATGATCACTGCAAAAAACGTGGCCATCCTCATCAAAGATTAATGCTATGCTACTGCTAGCTAAGGAAAGGAAAAGGTTTTGTAATTTCAAATCCTATAGCTTGGGATGCTAAAGCAAACTTGGGACAATTAAGATTATCAAACACTTGGTTGATTCGAATAATTTGATACTTATTTTCTTAAGTAATATCATGGATTCAAATTTTGTAAATAATAAAAATAGTGAAGGAATTTTATTTACATAATAAACTAATTCGGATCAAACAAAATTAATCTAGTTCTAATAAATTTTAAATATTGGTGATTTATACTAAGATTGGGATAAGAGTTTTAAGGTTTAAGTAGTGGTGGATTTAGCAAATGCTTGATCCAGCAAGTGCTAGAACTGTGGGCTAATGTTGTGTGGGAGTCCTAATTATATTGGAGCTTGACACTCTTTACTTTTGGGAGTTGCTTTCATTGATCATAGAGGGTGAATCACGAAGCAAAGTGTTAATTTTCTATTTGCTCTATCAATATAATAATATTATCAAGAATCAATGTCCAAAAGAGATAGATCGTGAAATTCGCAATGGGTCATGCATGTGTGTCAAAAATTCTAGAATGTACATTCTGGGTGCCTGGTGGAGTTATTGTTTCGATCGATTTGGGATTCTGTATAGACACAGAGACGAACAGAACAACATCATGACTAATTGAGTTTGGTTTGCGGATTTATCAATTGCAAAGTACATAGACAAAAATCCATCTACTGAATTAGTGTTGGTACCTAACTTGGGGCCCAGAAGTCCGTGTGAACTTGATGTGGAACATGAAAATGGTTCTCTTTCGGATTTGAGTTCATTCATTATTTGGTCTGATATCTGATCATGTGACGATGCAAGCAAATACTAATTTGGATCCTAACTCGATGTATATATGTCCTTAAAGAACAACAGAGTTGCAGTTCTTTATGTTATTCCTAAACTTAGGGATATAAATATAGAAATACGTACAGAACAGCATTCCACGGTTATTAAGAACCCCAAAAGAGTCAGAATTGCTAGGCTTTAAATCCGTGGCATGGCTAAAAAGAAAGAAAGGTTTAATCACATTTTTAATTCTAACCTTTTAGTTATTCAATCTTTATTGTGACTTGTGATACTATGATAACAATTAGCGTTCCCTCCCAATTTGTTATTACAAATTCAGTACGTCTAGTCTACTATTCAATTACATACAAAATCTGATTACATAGCATAAGATCAAGGGCAAATTACGTTGACTTTTCCTAAGATTTGCCAAAATTTGTTGCGATCCCTTTGTATTAATCTCGACTACACTGATCTTTTTTAGGGAAAAGTTAAGGAAGGTAAATATTATATTTACAGAAATATTTAGATCATATTTTACAAAATATAAGAATATCAGATATAATATTATCTAAAACTTAGAAAAGATTAATATATATTTTTATAAATCAAGAACGGTCATAGTGAATCTTACCAAATCTCAGAAAAAGTCAAATTAATTTGCCCTAAGTTCAATGACGTGAGAGATAACCCCCAAGGTTCGGCGGCAGTCAAGTGGTTTGCAATTGCCACCTGGCCACACAGTTTTCAACAAGTTGAGCTCTTCCGCCAACTTCCTCTTCACCGCTGATCACATTTCATCTTCAGTTTTCAATCCCCCATAATCTACATGATTACTATTAGATTTTAAAAGGTGGGAGGTAACACTAGTTGTATAAGCATGTTTGATTATGACTAATATTAAGAAATATTTTTTTTGAAAAAAAAGTTCAAAAAGCTTAAAATTATAAGTTTTTTAACTTTTGAAAAATTAATCTAAACATACAGTATATGAAATGATACCTTGGGCGACCCAATAATAATAATAATATGAAGGAGGGGGAAAAACAATAAAACAAGGCACAGACGAAAGTATGCAAAAGCAGCAAACAGAACTATCGGGAATCGTCTTTACAGGATAAAAGTGTACGTGAGGACCTTGGTTTCTTTTCACGCTCCGACTTCTATACGCTTCGCGGTCGAAGGTGTTTGGCGTATTTTGTGATTGTAATGTATTAGATAGTGAAGGTTTATAAAGTATATTGATATATTAACTATTTATAATGTATTATAGTAATATATTAATTTTAAAAAAATTAAAAAATATGATTAAATATATTTTAAAAATTAATTTTTATATATTGATAGTATAAAATTATATTGATAATATAAAATAATTTTATATTATTAATATTATATTATATTGATAAATAATATAAAATTATATTGATGGAATAAAATTATACTAATAAAATTTTTATAATTTTTAGAAATTAATTTTTATACATTAATAGTGTAAAATTATATTGACAATATAAAATAATTTTATATTATCAATATAATTTATACTGACAGAGTAAAATTATACTGATAAAATTTTTACACTGATAGTATAAAATTTTTACTCTAATTTTATATTATTAATGTATAATAATTAATTTTTAAAATATATTTAATTATATTTTTAAATTTTTTTAAAATTAAATATTACTATATCATAGGTGATTGATATATTGATACACCTTACAATTTTACCATCAAATTATAAGATGTACCGTATTGTTTGACCAGCAAAAAGCACCGTATACGGCGCCTTCTTATCATGCCCGATAAATACCTTGCAACTTACTCACCTCCGCCTTTTTACCTTTGGATTTTCCCCCAATGTTCCTAGTGTTATTTATTTCCGTGGGGCAACTATTTGGCATCTTGACCTTTCTAACGCAATGCCATGTCATTTAATGCATGTATGTTACTAACTTACAAAAGTTAAACACAATGCTAACCGTATTATATTCTTATAAAAAGAAAAAAGTTAAGGAGTCACATGTAAGAAGAGTTCAGTGTTCAACTATATCTCTATTTAAAAGAATTAATTTCACATTCAAATAATATAAAGACTCTTTCAGGGCACAAAAAATAAAAAATAAAAAAAATTGTAAGTCACTAACTTAATATGCGAGTTTACTCTTATCTTTTACTTTGTTAAGGGTATTCTTATCATTTATTTTACCTCAATTGCTAAATTAATTTTTCATTAATATTAATCACCGTAGAAAAATAATAAGTGATTCAATTGACGTGATACAAGATTCTCTTATACCTCTCATACACGACAATCTCTATCGGGTAAAAGGCAATGTTAGGTGCAAGAGCCGAAAAGTAGCTCATAATATTAACGTTTTCCCGACACCTACACCAACAATGAGGTATTGGCTTCATTCGACTAGTCGCACGTTTTCCTCAAACACTGACTAAGGAGCTCATCCTGAGCCAACGCGCTGATTAGAAGTTTATTTTTTTTTTTAACGCTTGAAATCTTGTACAGGACTACAACAGTTAATTATATTATAAATTATTAATTAACATATGTTTTGATTAATTTACTGAACAATAGTTAACTCATAATTATTAACCATTGTATAAGAAGTGAAACATTTCATGTGTGGAAATAATATAAGAACTGTTTCTTGTTAGACGTCTTTTAAATTCAAAACCAATTTCGGCACAGCCTAATTAACTATCATCCCGCATGTTAAAGCGTATGATGTTCTATCTATCTATTATCTATAATTAAATAGACAACTTCTAGTGCCACATAACATTCTCCTAATCTTAATTACAAGTAAACAACAGTTTTTCCTGCTAAAAATAATCTGTCCTATTATTAAGTGTTAACTCTCACACCAATGCTGTTGTTGTGTGTGGCCAATTCCACCTGTCCCTGCAACTCAAGGCAAGGCATCCCTTCAGCGTGGGAGCCTCTGTCACTGCAATGCACCAACGCCATCCACTTTGTACACCTCATCCACTTTATCCTTTTCTATCTCATTACTTCAAATCCACCCTTTCCTTTTTCCTTTTCTTATGTCAACTCATTACCATAAAACCTTTTTCATTAACCTCCGATAACAACCCCATTAAACTTCTCGTTCAATCTCCAAACACATCAAACATTAATTAAACAACTAAGAAAAAAAAAAGGAAGGATAAGGGGCACTGCTGAAACTTAGGAAGTACATACACTTACATGAACACTTGATACTATACATATATAGATACAAAGATACATCAAAATTCATAAAATTATATATATATATATATATATATATATATATAAAATTTAATAAAAATTCATAATTCATGATATCATATTACAATATTTTTAGATATTTATAAATGTTAAATTACCAATTTTTATTACTTTCTAAACTCTTCCAAAAAATGGAGTATTATTACTATATGTCATATATTTTTCCTATATCCCTTTCAAAAAATATGAGGTATTATTTCTATTGATTTTTTTTAAAAATTCCTAAATGAACTTGAGTTTTTGAGTCTTTGAATTATTTTTTTATCCATCAAATAGGTGAAAAAAAAAAGTATTGTCATGTTCTGGTCATATCTGAACTGTGTGTAACATGTGTCCGAGATGAAAAATAATATTTTTTAAATGAGATACGTAAAACCACATGATGGACACATGTCGTATTAGTGTCTAATGCATTAGTCTCCCACTTGTGTCAGACACACCATTAAATTGGTGTGTCCATGCTTTATCAAACAAATGAGTCATAAACTTATGACATGTAATATCTAAATTTCATTTTTTTTGTTATTACATGTCTTAAGTTTGCTTATATTTGAGTCCCTTAATTCCAATTTTTATATTTGGAATAAAATTTAAAATTGAAATTATAGTTTTACATATCAATTTTATACATTTGAAAAATAACTAGTATAAAAAAATTTAAATGCCTTTCTCTTCATTAAAATCTATACAATTCTCTCCATTTCTAATTTATTCACTATACATATATAGCTCAAACTCGCACCTGGAGGAGCCAAACCAAATATAGGAGCATATAATACCAAAAAAAAAAAAAAAGAAAGACTGCAGAAACAGTCTTAACAAATGGAACCAGGCATGTTTAAGCCCCAAAATAGCAAGAACTAAACTGCAACAAATCCACCAACAAGAAAGAAGCCACCAGCAAGCACAACATTTCTGATGCACAGATCAACAACACAACTTAAACTTGGATCATACCACACTAGCTCATATGTTGTTCTTTTTATAATTCAAAACAGAAGCTTCAAGCCCATACTATTTTGGAGTAACACAACCATAGCCAACAAGAAATAATCATGAGAGAAGCTACTTCAACCTGCTACATTTCCATTTCCTCACTTCGTCAAGATTCTGAGGCGCCATAATAGCAAGGAAGGGGAAATGGTTGCACCAACCTTGAATCTAATACCCCAGCCTTAGCTTGATCCGCTAAACTTCCAGCTCCTTATCCTCCAAATTGTCCATAAGACAGTAAAGAAGACCAAATCCTTCTTTCAAACCCATGAAAAAGTGCACCCATCCAAGCATCAAAGAACATATCTAGTTGGTTGGGGTAGCACCAAACTAGATTCCACTAAGCCAAATAGCTAGACCAACACCACCATGCATAAAGGCAGAGAAAAACAGAAAATGAATGGACTCTACCTCCTTTTTGCAAAAAAACACATAGAATTTTTCTTTGAGGAATACAATTAAATTTGTGTCTTTAGTGTTTAACGTTTTCAAAAACACAAATCAGATAAGCCATTCAATGCAAGGTTGAGCTAAACCACGCCAAATCTTCATGGTGTTCAGCCCAACCGCAAAATTGATGTGCATTGATTTAGCCACTTGCAATGAGAATGATTTAACTGAGAAAATCCCTGAAGCCTCAAATTGCCAATTCATTTCATCTTCCAACCTATCAACAATATTATATTGATCAATGGTATGTAGCAGTTCTTGTACCAACTCCTCCTCGAAAGCAAACAGTTGCCTATGCCAACAAAAATTCCAGATGTTTTTGTGTAGAGATTCAAAAACGATCTTCGAAATTTGGCCTTGACACACTCATTACCAATCTAATAGTCTAGCCAAAACAGAGTTGCAACTCCTTTTCCTTATTCCACTCTTTGCAATTTCCAAAATAGCGCAATTACCTACTAAAAAATTGGCAATTTACCCCAAACACCACCAGTACTAGTTATTGAGCTATACAAAAATAGGTTTGAGTCAAGAGATCCATGATTGGAGCACACCACTCTTTTCCAAAGGGGACAACTTTGGTTTGGTCTAAAAAGCGCCACTACTATTTGAAGAGGAGGGCAACATTTTTTATAAGCAAATCACCAACACCTAAGCCTCCAAGTTCCTTAGTTTTTGGATAGTCTCCCAAGAAACCAAGCGAATACATCTCTTATTAGCATTGGAGCACAAAAAAAAAATTCCTCTACAATTTAATTATCTTCTTTGCCACCTTACAAAGCAATTTGAATATATTAAGACACTATAAAGGAAGGCAATTAAGAACAACTTTGATCAAGACCAATCGACCCATTCTTGAAAGAAATTTTGCCTTCCAAAGAAACATTTTTTTTTTCAATTTTCTCTAATGCTGGCTTCCATGTTGATCCTTTCTTGAGTTAGCACCAAGAGGAATCCCCAAATACATGATCGGTAAACTAGCCACTAAGCAATTAAGCTCGCTGCAAGTCCACTACCCAAGTCTACTCATAGCCAAAATGAATAAAGGCAGACTTGCTGAAGTTGATACATAAGCCAGACATAATAGAGACGTAGTCAAGTAATCACCTATAACAACATGTCTCTATTTGTTGGATAGAAATGAGAATGTTATCTACAAATTGCAGATAGGATAACTTTACTCTATCCCTGCCAAGCTAGATTCCTTTCACTAGTCCTAGATTTTTGGCTCTGCTCACCATAGAATTAAAAACTTTGGCGACCAAAATAAAGATAAAAGGGGATAATAGGTCACCTTGGCTAAGTCTTGTTCTCATCTTGAAAAGTAATGATAGGGAACCATTAATGAGAACAGACATAAAGGTAGAAGAGATACAAAAATTAATCCACATTTTCCATCTAGCTCCAAACCCATGCTCTTAAGCACCAAATCAATGAAACTCTAATTAACCATATCAAAGGCATTATGGAAATCGAGCTTTAACAGGACAACCTTTGATCTCAATCTCTTAAGCCAGCACACAGCTTCATTCACTATGAGAGCCATGTCCAAAATTTGCCTCCCACTAACAAAATAACTAAGTTTCCGCAACCAAGCCTGGCATCACCCGTTTCATCCGATTTGCCAAAATCTTTGCAATAACCTTATAGGAGCAATCTACCATACTAATAGGCCTGAAGTCCTTCACTTCAATAGCTTCATCAATCTTGGGAATCAACATCACCCATGTCATGTTTATCTCTGGCAGGAAATACCCATTATCAAAGAAATCAAAACCAAATTTTACAAAGTCTGCAATATTATCATTTGAACAAATTTGTTAGACCTTAATCTCCTTGTTTTGAAGATCATGCATAAAGAAAAATTTCTAAAGAAATATATTTTCCTTTTAGCTGAACTATGCATACTGCATTGTCCTCGTATAAAGTTGTGGGAGTTTCTTCCTTACAAGATTATCCACATGACACTT
Organism: Pterocarpus santalinus; assembly: GCA_031439595.1. Taxonomy (NCBI): domain Eukaryota; kingdom Viridiplantae; phylum Streptophyta; class Magnoliopsida; order Fabales; family Fabaceae; genus Pterocarpus; species Pterocarpus santalinus. The sequence continues at coordinate 58,710,283 of CM062531.1, forward strand.
GAACATGTTAATCCATTACCTTCCACATGTAAATAATGTGATTGAGACCTGCATTTATGTGGATCTGACAAATATCCTGCATTTGCATACCTAACTAATTGTGACTTGGATTCATATGAATAACTACATATAAATTGTTCCATGAAGGTATATGCTTAATTCTATTCTAATGCCTCTCTAGCTAGTTTGGAGAGGAAATATACATGCTAATACACTTACAGTGAATATTATATCAAGTCATGTATTATTAGCAAGATATATAAGTGCTCTTATGGCACTAAGATATGGTATTTCAAGACCAAGAATTTCTTCATTACCTTCCTGAGGATTAAACGAGCCCTTTTTTATATCAAATGATTTGACAATCATTGGAATACTTAATAGATGTGATTTATTCATATAAAATCTCTTAAATATTTTCTTTTTGTAAGTTGATTGGCAAACAAACATTTTATTTGTCAAAAGCTCAATCTACATACGGAGATAAAATTTTGTCCTTTGAAGGCTTTTTATCACAAATTCTTCTTGTAGATTTTCTATTACTATGGGAATCTCTTCAGAAATTTCGATAATCATAGATCATAAACTATCATCTCATTGCTCCATTTTTCTCATTTCACTTTCTCAAAATACCCATTTGTATCCTATAGGATTTACACCTTCTAGGTGTTTGGATTATAGGTCCAAAGATCTCACATTTTGCAAGTAAGTCTAATTCCACCTGCAGAGCTTCATTCCATTTTGGCCATTTATTTTTTTACGTCGACATTTGTCGTTGATTCTTGGTTTAAGATCCTTATTTTCATGCATAATATTTAGCACTATATTATATGCAAATATGTTGTCGACAATAATTTCTCTTTGATTCCATCTTTCTCCTGTAAAGACATAATTTATTGAGATCTCATTACTTTCAATATTTTGGCAATTTTCAGGTACCTAAACGTCTTCTATGTTTCAATTATGTTAGAAACTTGGACTACAAGAGGAGTCCTTACTATGTCTTTATCCTCTTCTACAAGAAGAGTATCACTATTAGAATCATTTGCTTTAATAAAATCACCTGCCTCATTTCTTTTTCAAGGATTTTCATTTATGGAATCGATTGGTCTACTATGCTTCTGGCGTGTGATTGTCCAACAAGGACATTAATTTGAATTAGGGCATTTTCAACTAGCATATAGGATTTAGTTATCCTTTTTATATCAGGAAATGTATCTGGCAACTCATTTGTTATTCTTTGCAAATGTGTAATATTTTGAACTTCTAGTTCATTTTGCTTTGTTCAATGATCTAAATAGAGTAAACGTCATGCATTTCAATTTGCTTCCTTTCCGAGTTGATTACTCTCTCCCCCTAATGTTATCAAATTGACATTATCAAATTGACATTCTACAAATTAAACCTTAAAAATATCTCTTATTTATATTTCAACATACTTGATTGTATCGAGAGAGTCATATCAAACATATATCGCACATCCAAAATTCTTAAATGGGAAATATCTGACTGTTAGCCAAAAGCTAATTATAGGGGAAAGAATTGATGACAATTTGTTTACCTTATATAAATAAGTGCTGCAACATATAAATAACATGCACTTAGGTGAAATTTGGGAGATTTGTTCTCATAAGCATGGGTCTAGTAACCAATTATAGGCATTTCATAAATGATTCTAATAACCCATTATGTGTATGAATATACGCAACTGAATATTCAACATTTATATCACCAGTTATACAGTAAATTCACTAACATTATCAAGACGAATTATTTTGATTGGATTATCTAGAAATTGTGCTTTTGGTTGAATTACTTGTGCAAGTAATCGTGTAAACTCCAGGTTGCAAGATGATAATGAGTACACATATGGCCATCTCATAAATGCATATATTAAAATCATAAAATATCTAAAATGTCCATATGATGGATAAATTAATCCACTTATATCACCTTAAATTCCTTCTTGTAATTTAGGAGATTTAAATATAATATTTACTAATGATGGCCTTATAATTAGTTCAACTTGAGAATACCTAACATAAGAAAACTTATTAGATTGAAGAATCTTTTGGATCTTCAATGACTGCCCATACGAGTCTTTAATAATTTTTCACATCATTTGTACTCCCAAATGTCCTAACCAATCATGTCAAATGATAATTTAGTCATTTGGGCTAGTAAACTTTTGGTTTACTATAACATGTATTCAATTGTACTGATATTAGATATTAAACTTCTGATTTGTTATAACATGTACTCAATTGTACTAGTATTAGTTAGTAAACTTCTGTTTTACTATAAGATGTACTCAATTATACTAATATTAGTGCAATATAGATTGTAAGAAAGTACAAGTAATTTCTTTACTACAACTTTTTTTCTCAGAGCACAAGTTATAATATGGAGGTACTTATTACTTCTTTCACTCTTTATCTCAATATGATATTCATTTCAGCAAATATCTTTAAAACTCAATATATTTCTTCAAGGAACAAAATTGTAGCTGATTTGGACCTTACAAATATATTTAAACTCAATAAGTTTCTTCAGGAAACAAAATAGTAGTTTTTTTTAAGCTTGCTAATATATTAAAGCTCAACAAAAATTTATTCAAGAAACAACATAGTAGCTCTTCTAGAATCTTCGATCATCTAATGATGGTATTAAAATATATCTTATTTTTAAGAATAGTGTACATGCTTACACTATCTATAAGATATTTATACTATTTATCTTGATTATTTTCTTTAAAGAAGTATATCAATAAAGAAATTTGTACATGATAATTATCATAAAGAAGAATAAATAAATATTGAGTGCACTTATACATGAGTGTTCTCATAATATTGAATAATAACAAGATATACATACAATGACACTATCAATATTATCAATTTACGTTAATTGATATCAATTTAAATCTCAAGTTATATTCAAGCAAATTAACGACTTTTGTTCTTCCATATCTCAAACGCCTTGAAATTTAAAAATTTGGACTTAAAAAAACACTTATCAACCATACGAGGTTATTAACGACTTAGATTTAAAAAGAAAAGTAACAATTTGAAAGTCATAAAAATGTAAACTTGAATTTAAAAGCATATTAACAGTTTGAAAATTTAAATATAGTAACTCTAATTGATACTTGACAAAGATCAAGCAAAATATCTCCATGTACGATAGGCATGTGACCAATGTACTTTGATCCTACAGTGATAGCATTTATTTTCTTCTAACTCGATCATGATTTTGATTAGAACCATGACTTTTACCACTGTTGGGAATGTAATTTGTTACATTTATTTTAGGGAATGGAGCAAAACCAACTAAGTGGGTTTCATATTTTTTTGTAGGCAATTCATTATTTTATTCAACCACAATAAGGTATGAAATTAATTCAAAATATTTTGTAAAGCCCTTTATTCAATGTTGCTACTGCAGGAACATATTCGAGGCATGAAAAGTCGAGAATGTTTTTTTCTAAAACATCTTTAATAGTAATATCTCCCCTCATAATTTAAATTAAGAGGTAATTCTATAACATTACGATATTGTATTTATTAATAGATTTAAAATCTTACAACCTGCAAATAAATCCAATTCATATATCTACTTCAGGCAGCTCTAAAGATCAATAGGATCTTTTAGAATAAAATATTCAAATATTAATCCTTTATAAAAGTGACAATGAACGGAAATCAATGCTTTTGTACAATCCTTCTAGGATGCAACATTTCTCTATTTAATAATATCTTTAAGATCCATTGAATCAAGATAGATTTTGCATAATCCTATTGGGATGCAACATCATTTTCTTGTTTAATGGTGTCTTCATAACCCATTGAATCAAAATAAATTTTGCTCAATCTTGTTAGGATGCGACATTTCCTTCTTTAATGTTGTCTCCAAGACCCATTAAATGAAGATTGATTTTGCATGATCCTTTTAGGATGTGACATTTAATTGTTTCATGGTGTCTTCAAATCCCATTGAATCAAGATGATTATTATGTGATCCTAGTAGGATGCAACGTTTTATTATTTAATGATGCATTCAAGGCTCATTAAATCAAAATGAATTTTATGGGATGCAACATTCATTGTTTAATGGTGTCTTTAGAGCCCATTGAGTCAATATGAATTTTAGTATCTATAATTTAAGATAAATATTTCTCTTCCATAAAATTCAAAATTACAAAAAAAAAAAAACTTGACATGTTCAAATTGTCTTCTCTCAAGCCTTCCTTTTGTTAAATCTTACCTCAGGCTTTCATATAGATAGTAGCGTCTTATGCTAATAACGTGCTATAAAACAATAGAGAAAGATAGGAGAGAGAGAATTATATTATTGATATTCTTAAAAGGTATCTCACATATGGAGCACCCAAAGGACAATTTATGGCCAAGGGTGAGAGATACAAGATATCATCAAATAACAAATTTTATCTAATTAAATCTTTAACCTAATCAGAATAAAGAAATGGATATATAAATTCAAATTCAAATAATATTTCACAATAGACAAGTTATTTTTATGGTGTTGTCTTAATTTTTTTTTTTCTCTTTTATCTCTTTATTCCCTTATGTGAGTGTTGTTAATGAGCCTTATAGATGACAAAGATGGTTAGATTTATTTTGAAAGGAGGCGTAATTTATTTTTGGTGTTGTAGCCCTTTTTGTGTTGGTCTTCGATATGAAAGATATCTAGAAGTTGAAGTCTTTGAGCGAGGAGCAAAGCCACATATTATTGGTTACTTCAAAATATAGAATGCTTTTATTTCTTATTAAATTTAGATCTAATATATCATTTTTGATTTGTAAATATTGTTAGCCTTCTTCATTAATAATTTTTTTCTCCTCAAAAAAAAATTTTAAAATTATGATTTAAACAAATCCTAATATCATATGTTTATTTAGTATTTTTTATATTATATAAACCCTTTTTTAATTAACAAAGTTTAGATGGGCTTGGTATTGGTCATACCATCAAGGTCAGGGCACGACCCTTGGACTCAAAGAACATTTATAGGGGACTTACTGAATGTATAATATATACTTATTTAATGCTTAATTTGACATAATTTTATGCTTTAATTATTAAGAAATTAGCCGATTTGCATATGATATTTGGACTTTTGTGAAACTATTGGAACTAATGTTAAATTGATCATTTGAATGAACTTGATGGTTTGGAAGCTTATTTTATGCAAGTTTACATGAGAGATATTTTTGGAGCTAAATAGAAGAGTTTTAAATCTTACTTGAGGTAATTTCTGGAAAGCATTGCAGTAGAAATTTCATATCCTTATACAGAGATCGGATTGAGACAAATGAAGATGTTCTGGAAAGGTCAAAAAGTGTTCTACAATTTTGCTATTTAGCCCAAAGCCTAATTCTTAAAGTTTATTGGTGAAAATCTAGTTGTAAGATTGAAGATTATTACTGTCCTAATACTATCCAACTTGACCTCTGCCAAGTTTTTTGCCAAAGTTATAAAGCTTAGAAGTTGATGGCTTAAATGTTGTCTAGTGCCAAAACGTGAATTGGGCCATTGTTGGGTTTAAGGGAGCACAAAATTAAATTATTTGGGCTTCTTCATGACTTTTAAAGGCTTCTAAAATCAGAGTTAGCCCATAACCCAAAAGGGTAGAGGATTAAGGAGGTCTCTTAGGGGTTAGAAGGATCCATCTTGGAATCTAGAGAGTAGACACAAGAAGAATGATAGATTTTCTACACTTGGCTCTACTAAGGTTTGGATTCTTTTTCAAGAGAAGAAGATCTATGCTATTAAATTCGTCTTTTCTACTTCCCCTTTCTTGATTCATGTTTATTATATTATCTTTCTTTTCGAATTTGGATGATGTAAATATTTTTAATAGCTAAAATCCCTCTTAGTTAGGGTAATGATGTAACCAATATTGAAATGATGAGTTATTATTTTCTTTAATCTAATGAATGTTTCTTTCTTTCAATTGAATTTCCATCTTTATTCCTAATGCTTTCTTGGATTGGCCACCCATAAATTGATGCCATGAGTTGTGTAGGCAATTGGGAAATTGGTGCATAACTTAGACCTAGGGATAGGAAACATAATTATTAATTATCTAGAAAGAGAGATTAATGATTTTGTGGGATTAATCCATTTAGGATTTCATAAAATATAAAGCCTTTAACTATAGGGTTCAAGTTAAGGAAATTGAATTTTAGATATTAAAGAGAATTAATATGCCAAAGAATTGGATATTAATTAAATTGGAAAATCCTCCATCAATTGAATTGATTAAACTTTATTAGATTAAGAATTCAATACTCATAAGGATAACTAGTTGAATCAAAGCCTTATCACCTCATGCCTTGTTGAATTTTCCATTGCCCATTGATTCCTTGCATTCTAAGTTATACGGTTAGAAGTTACTCCCTCCAGTTTGTAATAGTTGTCAACTTAGCTATTTTCACATAGATTAAAAAATCTAAAATCAATGCATAATTATGATATAGGTTTACTAAAATAGTTTCATTAAATTTCATTATGTGGTAGAAATCATGACTTCATTATATGATAAAAAATAGCCACCTCTTTCAACCAATGAAGATAAAGGGTAAAATTAAAAAATCAATAATAAATATTGCATTAATATGTGAGAATAACAACTATTATAAACCAAAAAATTTTGCTCAAACTGACAGCTATTGTGACTGAAGGGAGTTGTTTTAAGTAGATTTAATTTAGATTTGATTAGGTCTGCTTTATATATTCTTATTTGATTTTGTTATTTCAAATTTAGTAGTTTAGATGGTATTTGAAATAGAGAATTGATACTTGGTATCTTAATCTCTATGGAATGATACTTCTACTCACATTTTTATTACTTGTACGACTTAATATATTCCCTGGTGTCACACCACTTATGGCATTGCCTGCCAATGGGATCTCACATTAGCAATGGGAATCAAACTCGTGTTGTCATGAGATATGAATCCATTCTCTACTAACTATGCCAACTGTCATTGACAAATTATATAAACATTGGATGATAAGATATTAATATGTGTGCTACATACTTAGAGATAGCAAAATGGGTCAAATCCACCAAAAATAGTGGCTTAAGTTGGCATATTTGGGCCGCCTAACCCACAAGTTTTGGTGGGCCGAGGAGAGTTAGGCCCACTGGCCAGGAGTTGTCTTTTTTTAATTATTATATATTTTTTAATTTTTTTATAGACTATATTGTTATTTTGCTTTATTAATTTGTAAACTTCTTATTTATACATCCTAATTAGTTTATTATATTTGTCTTTAAGTTAAACTTAAATATAAATTATGTAATTTATTTGTTTTATTCTATTTTAATTAAGTGAATTTTTTATTCAATATATTTTTTAAATTTTAAATTTTTTTAAAGACAATTTAGCTCATTAAAAATATTAAAATAAATTTATTTATATATTTTTTACTTTTTTGATAGGCCAAACTTACCCTTAAATGAGGCGAGCTAGAATGTTAAATCATTCTTTTTAATTTGACCCACCCTATCATGCCTTGCTTTTGGCGAGCCAGCCCCGATTGCCATCACTATACATACTTCAATTTAGTAATTTTTCTTTATTGTCCTTTATTCTTACTTATTATTCTATTCCTAAAATATTGGTTGCTAAATATATTATTTAGGTAACTATTGTGTTAAGAAAGCTTCAAATCATTGTTTTAAAAATTGGACTAGACCAATCAGACTGGATGAATTGAAAACTGGCTAGGTATCCAATTCAATCAAGCTTAAAAAACTAGTGATTTGAAAACCAATATTGAACTAGCCAAGAACCAACAAACCTGCCTAACCAGGCCGGTTTTACTTATTGGTCTCTTTTCTTTTTTTACAAAAATAAAATACAAAAATTATTACTTAATTATCAATATTGAAGTTAGCAACTTTCATTGTGATGAAAGATAGCTGCAATTGAGCCCACAGTCTATTAGTTATTTCCTATATATCTCATTTAAGTTTGGGATATCCCATATTTAACTCCCACCTCCCTCCATCCAAAAATATTCTTTAGAAATAATTTCTAATCCCACTACCTTTAGTATTAAAAAAAAAAAAATAGCCAAGTAAAACACCTTGGTTGACTAAACCAAAGGTAATTAAACCTCTTACTCTTTTAAAAAGAGCATAGAAAAGATAAATACATTAAGCATTGTGTTAAATGGGTATTTATAAGAGTCTTGATAGTGAAATTCTCCTAGTCTAAACAATGTGGAATTTCTTGAATGCTTTATAATAGTCTTAAGAATACAAGCTTCAATATCTAAGCAATATAGGACTTATTGCTCTACTTGTATTGGTTATGTTAATAACTTAGTATAGTGTTTTTAATTTCTAAAACTATTTTTATCATGTCAAAATATTATTTTACTTTTTATTTTATTGTTTAATAATTTTTATTTATTTCATAGCGCATATATATATATATATTATTGAACCAATTAACCTTTAAACCAGTACTTTATCCGATTCAATATCTAGTTCAGTTTTCAGAACTTTACTTTAAAGAAAATAATTCAGTATAAAATATAAATAATTATATTAAATATGTTAATTTCAAATGCTTGTAATATCTAGTGACTATATAAAAATTAAACATTAGATAAATATGAAATATTTTTAAATAATTAAATTAAATTTTAAATAAACTAAAAATAATAACTTTTGATAATATTATAATGACCAATAAATAATTAATGTTAGCTATTCTTTTTATTAAAATAGAATAAGGGTATTTTGGTCAAAATAAATAAAAATTAATAACATGGGAATGACAATAGACATGTAAGAATGACAATATACCCTCCCAACAAAATAATATAATGAACCTGTTTATGACACATGATTAATATGTAACTTTCTTTTAACTGTGAATTTCCGTTAAAGTGTACAGAGAACTCGTTGAACGAAGACAAATGGGATAGGCACAGTGCCAAGAAAAGAATGTGATCAAAAAGTTTGCATGCAAAATCTTTACCACTAACATTCAACAAGGACCATAGACTTCAGTTTTTAACTCGAAAATTAACGTGAATTTGTCACCTTATTTTACATTCAACCCGTCCTCCAGGTTCTCGTTAAAAATTCCGTATATGTTCAAATTGTTCAATTTGTCACCACAATTTTCATGAAGCCCAAATAAAGAAAGGAGCTTGTTAAAATTGTTCATTAGGTACTTAGCGCTCTTTTGAGCTGTTATATATGTTCAAGAAGGTGTGTTTCTTAGTGCTCTTTTGAGTTGTTATATATGTTCAAGAAGGTGTGTTTCTTTCATTTCATTGAACTAATCTAGTGTCGTCATGCCAAAAAGCTAAACTATTATAGTGTCTGAATAAATTTGGATTTAAAAAAACAAATGTGTTGGATCAGATCTATGTTAATGTTATACATTTAAGACTCGAGATTAACATGTTGTACATAGCCTTATAGGTATAAATGTCTTTGCTTAATATTGTTTCGTCAACTATCAAATTTCACATCAGATTTTTGGTCTCTTGGTTTTCCTTTACTCAACTGCAAGCAATGAATCACCAATCTTGCTTCTAGGTGAAAGGACACGAGAAAGAACTTTGAATGCAATGTCCCATTCACTGCCTTATTTCAGTGAACCGATTCTGAAAACCTTCCATACACCGTCCTCCAAAGGGGTAACACCTTGGGTTTTCAGCGGTGTAAAACCCACATTGGGGGACACTGACACCAAATTGTTCAACCTTATAGCATTATTCTGTTCTACCCTTTTCTATTTTTATTTTGATAAGTAAAGATAACAGTTTATATTTGTTAGGATTTAGGTTTTGTTTATTCTATCTTCTTCATAGTTCTTGGTTTATTTTACCTTCTTGTTATCTAATAAATTATCATTGTAACTGTTGTTTCTATATAAGAAACTCTTTGGTATGATTCATACTTGAGTTTCACTAGCCTTGATTTGAAATGTCTTCATATTTGTCTTCTATACATTTACATCTAATTTCCTTTGAGAATTTACTGTTTTATAGCTTCGCAAGAGAGGAATATTCTCAGTAGTTAGTGATTCCTGGCTACGAACATCTTCCTCCTCCTCTGCTTCCTCCTTCTCTTCTGTTGCTTTGCCCCACATTACAGTGTAAAACCCAATTGATATTATTGTGGCTCCAATTACACTGCACAATGCAAAGACCATGTCATGCAAATGAAAAGGTCAAGAATCAACATACTGTATCATTATGTTGCATGGTTTCTTCTCCATGACAGTAATGTCTCAGAATCAGTAGAAAAGTCAACTAATTGGACCCCTGTTTGGAGCTTCTAAAGGGTTTTTTATGACACCAGCTAAATTCTAAAATGGCCAATGATCAGTGGAAAATCAAAAAGAAAGCAAATCAAAAAGAGTAACTACCTTCTGGTGATGGATGAATAAGTACATGCACAACTAGCAAGTTTGGATTAAATCGATTTTTAGAAAAAGAGAAATAATTGCCTAGTTTTCAAAAGCACTCTCAGTAAGCTTTTGAAGTTGTTTGGATCAAAAAATAAGCTATTCTAGATTTGCACAAGGTCACAGGGCTGAAATTAGCTCTCTCTCTCTCTATGTATTTTACTGTTTCTATTGAGTTAGCAGTTCTGTGCATGAAGATTTCGCTCAGCATCATTGGCAGTTCCAAACATTCAGTTAGGGAAATGTGGGAACAAGTCAACAAGGACCAGCATTCATAGTGCCTAGATGAGTTAGAAGTAGAGTGGGTTATATGAGAGCGAAGTAATTCGTTTGAGGAAGGATTTTTCACCTTAATGCGTAACCAATTTACCACCAGCCAGTGTTTCTTTCAGGTGCTATTCTCAATTGTCTTCTTTAATTCCATCATAAGCTCCTTTTGGGTCTAAATCACCAGTATTTGGAAGTCCATTGGACCCCAACTAATATTAATTAACATAGCTCTTCTTATTAGAAAACTTTCCATTTTCTTTATCTTAGTCTAGTTTTTTACAATCCACCCATGTCCATTACCAACATGTTTTGGTTTCACTCTTCTTTATTTCATAAAGTAGAAGCACAAAATGGATGAGTGTAGTGGATATCAGTTGCTTTATTTAGCCGCATTTGTGTATTTACTTCACCATGTTTGAAGAAGAATCAAATGAGAAGATAGAATATATTCATTACCTTCCAATATGCAGGATATCACCAAGGAACACAACACCCATGGCAACAGCAATAACAATTGAGAGTGGCTTGAACATTGCTACATATACAGGCCCCTTTAAGTGTATTCCCCAGGCATATATTGCACTGCTCAAGAACTTATTAAATATTCCCTAACAATACAGAATGCATCATCAATATTACATCAGCTTAAGTGTGATTTTCAAGTGAAAATGGAAGTGCTGCAGAAATTTCGAGGTATCTTACAGTGCAAACAATGGAGATCAATGATAAATCCAGTCTTAGTTTCCAAGCATTTGTATTAGTCTCTGCCAAAAAACCTACACCGTAAGCTACGACGGCAGCACACAAGTTGTAAAAGAAGACCATAGTTAGTTCATCCGGGAACTCCTTCAAGATTTCCACCTGTGAAATGAATATCATATTTTAACATCGTTTGAGAACCACCTTTTTTATGCTTTCCATGTGAAATTCTTAGGTGCTCTCAGAGTAAAAAAATGTTGTTTTGTACCATTTGTCATATGCCACATCTACTACGACCATGTGGAAAAGATTCTCTAAAGTGAGATTCCTTGTAAAATGAAAAAGTGAGGAATTTTCTACTCTTAGATCAATATATTGCATTGTGTGTAGGTCCGACCAAATAATCTAAAAGTGCATTATTTGTTACTTTCTCACTTTACATATACTATAAGGAAGGTGATGAATGCTAAATGGTACATATTAACAAATTTTTCTTACTCTAACAATACATAAGAATTTCTCTTCCATATATAACTACAAGATGTAATACCTGTACAATGAACCAAATTGTAAGTAGTATATTGCCAGCTGTCAGCAGAAAGCCACCAATGACCCAATTTCTATCCACTGAATTAAGATTGCCATTTAACTGTTGAAGTTTAAGGGAACGGGAATCATCAGCGATGATAATGGATGGGCCTTTGTAGAAAGTCACTATAAATGCACCTGCTATTGATATAATGCTGCCCAAAACCTTGGCTTGCGTGGTTCTACTTTTTACAGCTATCTTTTCCATCCTTAAATTGAAATGGTAATGGGATTAGAAAAAAGACAGAACAACAATGGATAACAGTGTAAGATTGTTGTTTGAAAAGAGAATGTGCATGTACAAAATTAGAATTGGATACTAACAAGCTTGGACATTCTTCATTTCTTGCATAAGTTGATAGATGAAAACTAAATACTTTCTTCTTATATGTCGAGCTTTCATATTAGTGCGTATAAGATTACCTTAAATTTTTAAACATTGCATGATTGATTATACCAAGTCCAAGAGTAATGTCAGTAAGAGTGATGGTGGGGTTCTCAATGGGCCAAGACCATACTTCTTTCCATAGAATATGAAAGTTCCTTTTCTTTAATTATTTTGTTTTAAAGATATGGAGTAGGCTTGATAAGATTTTTTAATATTTGAGCTGCATATTATAATATCCTATACTCAACCAGAAAAATAAAAACTTACCTTAATAAAGAGGTAAGATGTTGTCAATTATAATAATTAAGAAAGGGAAAGAAACCTGCAAATGACTGCAAGTATGAAGGTGAAAGCTGGAATCAAGTTGCTGATAGCTGAGGAAAGTGTGGGATTACTGTAACTGATGCCAGCATACCCCAGAATCTGAGATGAACATCTGCAAATTCATGACCACCAAAATCCAAAACAATAAAGAAAGGTCAGCACAACAGCAACATGTGTTAGATTGATTAGAATTTGAGGGGAAACTAACACCAAAATGGCCTTGATAATTGTAGAGTTTAAAGTCAACTCAAAGTGTCTTTTACTTACCCTATGACCCCAAGAAGAGCAATTTTGGACAGGACAGAGAAACTGAGTGGAGGAACCACTCTTGATCTGCAAAAAGAGAGATGACAAAACAACACATGAAGATGATGAAATCATCATGCAGATGCACCTGTTAAGTTAGATGCTTGTTTATGATTAATTTGCACATAAGTAATATTTGCCAACCTTCTGTAGAAAAAAGTCACAGGAAGGAGTACAAGACTTCCAACAGAATAAGCATAGGCAACAAAGACATGGTTGCTCATCCCTCCATTGCTGGCTGCTTTGAACAGAGTGAACAAGCCTGTGTTGCTGCACTCGTTGGCCACAAGCACCACAAAAGGCACCAGTTCCCCGTGAAAGTTCCTTCTGTCCATCACTTTTTGACTATGCTCTTTGGATTTGGTCTTCCGGGCATCCAGAGACACAGGACCTCGGTATACTTCAGAACTGCTTATGCTGTACAATAATTTTGCATTATTGTATATTATATGTTCAATATAATATTCAATATAATATTATAATGAAAATGCGACTTTTCGTTCAGGACATTACTTATCCACCCTTCTTTTCCTAAAATATCTATATGGATTGAAACAGCTCCACTATGTCCATGACCGCCACGCAACCAGACAAATTTGAAAAAGTGGCCTCTTGAGTACACTGAAATTCGGCCACTTTTGGCAAGAGATATTGTACGATCTTTGCGATGTATATACTTAATTCAAATTTAAAATTATATTATTTTTAATTTTTTTTTACTGATATTAAAGACAAAAATATGTGGTATGTCGGATTTATGTCGATTTGATAGGTACAGTTATTGTTGCTCGACTATTGTTTCTCTAATGGAAATACTTATGTTGCTAAAGTGAATAAAATTAAAAATTATTTATTTAATATTAATAATACATCTAGTCACGCACCAAGCAAGATCATTTGCTGTTAATTTGAAAACTGCAAACAATCCTATCTCTTTATTTCAAAAGATATAGTTGAATGGTTTGAATGATTAGATGATTGACTGTACTTCCGACAGTTTTTTCCCCTTGAAAGATCCATGTCCATTTTTTTGTTTTGTAGATTCGAGACCACTGGTCCCGTTTCATTGTTTTCTTGATTTGGTTTTTTTTTAAGGATTGCTTTTCTTTTCCAGTACCAAACAAAGCAAGAGATAAGATCAAATGAGAAAGTGAGGGGGCGAAAATAAATAAAAGAGGAAGGAATTAAGAAAATGTGACGTGAAAAGATTTTTAAGGCGATTATTAATTTATCCTAGTTGATGCTATTCCTGATGTTTACACGATTAGGTTGTTAACTACTATGGATTATTTGCTATTTTTTTCCCAATATACGTCCAATCTTGATAAATTAATAACAAAATTAGAAAAAAATAATAATAATTACTTCAAACTCCTTAGCTATAGGCATACAATATGAAAAAAGTAAAAATCCACAAAATAAGTAACATTTTCAAGGTTCATTATATTTCCGAAACGGCAAAAAATTTGCGTTCTCAATAAACTACGATGATATTTTTATTTTGAGGCGGGCCCTCTCAATTGGATTTGCATCTGTGTCGTGTCGTGAAGGACTTAGGAAGGCCAATATTCGAGGAGAGCACCATATTCTACGAAGATACAAAGATTTATCATGTCTTTGAAAAAAAAAATTATACTGATATGAAGAAAGAAAGAAAAAAAAAAGTGACAATTTGTAGATTCTAACAACTTTTCAAAGGATGGGAACGAAGCTGGGAAAATATTAGAATAGGGAATATGATTTGGAGAAGAAGCCAGGTGGATTACAAGACAAACTCTAGATGAGTGATAAATTGGTCCCTACACGTTTGCGACTAAGGTTGGTCCCATGTTAAAATAACTGGTATTTTATTTGCAAAATGGGTGCTGAAGTCTTTTATTTGCAAATAAAGGTTTTCCCCGACTTTGCTTTTGTTCGTCGGAACCAACCTTCTTTCTAAAATTTTGTGTTTTCTCCATGCTGTTCTTCAATCTTGTAGAGTCATAGAGAGTAACCCCCCTCCTTGCGACCCACCGTCGACATCATTGAGAGTAACTTCCGTCCTGCCCCCTCCCATCAACATGGTTGAGCTATACCTTATCAGTGCAACCAGAGTAGATTTATGTGCGAGGCATCATCAACCTCCACTTTGTAGTTTCCTTTTTGCGGCGTTGTAGCTCGAAGCCGCCAATCTCGACGCCCACAGCCATTGAACTCACCACCACTGTGTTATAGCTCTTTATGATTTCTGTTTTCATAATATCTTCATGCTTTCATGCTTCATAAATGATCCTCATGGTTTGAAGTCGCCACCACATGGATGTTCATGTTCTGTATCTACCTTTGCGCGCCCACAGCCTGTCGATGAAAGATGCCGATGATCCTACCTCCATTCGTGAAAGAGAAGGGGGACTACTGTGCAAATATCACCGCTTGAAATATTTAACATTATTATAAATGTTATAAAACGCGTATCAAACAACTACCGTCAGATTTTAGAATAAGTAGCATCCAATGGTTGTCATTCTCTTCTGTGATCCGGGGACTAACGTTAGTCTCAAACATGTTCGGACCAATTTATCACTCACCCAAACTCTAACACCACTGTAAGAAATTTTGAAGATTCCCACTAAACATGGTGGACTCTCTGTTGCGTTGCCAAGGTTGCGCATTTGGTGCTTTTTTTATTTCTAACCGAGAGGAATATGACCCGTATCTTTGTGTGTTGGGGAGGTGCATGGGGGTGCACATTAGAAATGCCGAACATAAACCCTTTTCCTCCAACATGAGACAAGTACCATTGGGAATGTAGCAGCAACCCATCTCGCAACTCAACCTCCATCGATTCCTCCTCCACCATTCCTCAATGCCAGACAAAATTCCAACCAGAACAATTGCAACAAAGAATAATAGCAACATAGAAATATACATTAGCTGCAAAATAGAAACCCTCAAACAGATCACCAAATACTAGAAATCCTCAACAAAACTAAAAAAAATCCTCAAACAAATTTCAGGAGTTTACGGTGAAATCCATCAAGAATATAGATCAAATTCGAAGTTAAAATAAATAAATAAAACACTAATATGTTTAATGTCCAACCAAATACTACAATTAACAAAAAAAAAAACACACTGCAAGCTTTTGCCGTACACCCCCGCGAGCTTTCACCATTTGTCACCATGATCTACCCCTTGTCTCAAGCTTCCATGTTCTTGAGCACAACTAGGATCTCCTTGTATGCGGCCCTGGTCTCCTTTGTCTTTGGCTGATAGATGCCATCCTCAATGGCATTGAGGATGCTTTCCTCTAGGAGGTGGCGACGCTTGCTCTGGCAACCTAGCGCAGACTCTTAGAGTCTTACATCGCTTAAGGATATGGTATAGATAGCCTTCATAAACACTTGGACAACCTTTCCCCATGAGCTAGCTTTTGGGATTGAGTTAGACCCACTCAATTTTAAGATGATGAAGTGATTATGCTCCTACTTATTCTTCTTGTTGGCCTTCTTGAGGCCCAGGGTAGGTCGATCTTCCTCTAGAGGGACACGGGTTCACCGGTGGGCTTGTGGGTGGTGGCAAGAGTGGGAGTCAATGGCGGATGTGGGGTTGTCGATGCTTCACTAGCGAATGACTAGGTCGCCGATGGGTAGCTCATGTAGCTGTCGGATGGAAAATAACCGCTAATGGGAGCAAATCTAACAGTGGGGCTTCAGATATGTTGAAGGGGGAAGAACACAACTTGAGTTGGTGGGAACAGGAGATAAGAACTAGCAATGCACCCCTTACTGAGTGTTTTCTAATGTCCACCCCCATGACCCCCCAACAAAGACGTGTCATATTCCTATTGGTTAGAAGCCAAAAATGTATCAAATGCACAACCTTAGCAATGTCCTAGAGCATGCTTATGATCATGAGAGCAACAGTTAAAAGTAGAGGAGAATGACGTATGGTCAAGAAATTGGGTTGTGTTATTTGCAATTTGCAATTCTAATATAGTATAGATACATTCATCAAATACAAGGTCAAAACCACTTTTAATTTATTTGTTTCTATTACATCTATCTCACATCAACTCATGGGTATTCATAAAAAGTCTACTTTTTTTAATGTACAATAAGCATTTTGTGACAACAAATTGTTATTTGTACATTTATGTCAGGCATCTTTCAAGATAGTGAGATGAAAGCTAAATGAAAAAGAATTTAAAAAAAAAGATTTTTAAGTATTTTTTATAGCAAGGGGAGATGTGAAATGGTGTACAAATAATACCTTATATGACTAAATATGAACTTATATTTAATCTTTTCTTGATTGATTATTTGCATCTATTCGTATATAATAGAACTCTAAGGATGCTATCCTTTGGAATATGGTAACTAAAAACGAATTAATTAGAAGGTCATTACGTTAATCACATATTGTCATATTTTAGGAACTTAATGACCATAGAATCATTATGTTAATCCCCATGCAGTTCTTGACTAAAACGTAGCATCACTATGTTAACATCTAGGTATACCTATAACTCTTTACATTGAGGATGACATGCTACTTGACATTAAAATATCAGCATGTTGATTCACCGCATCGAGGTAATACATCTCACCCTCCGCAGAAATATGTTTCCTAAGCCAAACAATATAGTTGTTTCTTTTCTCTAAGACAAGGGCTATGTATGACTAGCCTTGCTCAGTGATGATAGGATACAAGAAAGAACTTTTACCGAATGCAATCTCATCCACTGTCTTATGTCCAATGAACCACTTCTTAAAATCTTCCACAGACTGTCCTCCAAACGGGTAACAACTTGGGCATTCAACAGGGACTACAGGGACTAATAACAGAACGGACTAACGAGAGAGTTGGAAATTGCCTACGCGAATACCAATTGCAAGAAGATTTTCATTTTTCATTTTTTTTATTTTTTGAACACATCATATCTTCTGTGTGATGCATATAAGTGTAGTGCTAGCACTTAATATTGTTAAACTATCACAACTACTTGTTTTTTCTGTCCATGCTTGCGGTGGAGTGCAGCAGCAGTAAATATGCTTTAATTATGGATCTGGTCCAACATCAATGCTCCTCCTCCACACTCTGAAAACAAACACTAATTGAAATTCAGGGTCTAGGATCCACATCCTAAGTGGTCACATGAGGGTGGAACATAGTGGATCATATGATAATGAAGTAATTTATGGTAGGATTGTACACTTCTTTCATGAGCAGCCAATTTGCCACTACTCAGTCTAATCTTTTTGGTGTCATTCTCAATTGTCTTTTTCAATTTGAATCCATCATAACTTCTTTCCTGTTAGATAACTTCTCATTTTCCTTACCGTGGTTCACTCTAGTTATTTACATCTCAATTGTGTTGGTTACCACTATATTGCATTTCATTCTTAATTATTTCATGAACATGACCAACAGTAAAAAAAAAATAGCATAAAGCAAGTGCTATATGCAATTGTGTATTTGCTTCACCATTTGCAAATGTCAAAATTGAACATAATGATACCTTCCGATATGAAGAGTGTCGCCAAGGAACAGCACCCCGACAGCAATAACAATTGGGATTGGCTTGAATGTTGTTACATAGACAGGCCCTAAGTGCAGTGCCCAGGCATAAACTGCGTTGCTCATGAATTTTCCAAATATTCCCTAGGAATGAAAATTTGTCATTAATAAATTAAAATTTTACCAATTCCAGGGACTCAGAAGGATATTGCTCAAGTATCCCTATTTATCAACCATTGCACAGTTTTGCTAAGGTACTTTTGCAAGCATTTTGGTATATACCATAAAAAGAACTCCGCTTTGGCGAAGGTTTCAAATTCAAATTCTATAACTATAGTTCCAGTTATCATTTGTTAAAAAGCCTTATCGATTTAAGGAAGAGAAGTATGAATTTTTATTAAAAATCCTATGAAGATGTACAGAAATTTCTGTATAGGCCATTGGCTAAGCTGGTGCTTAATAAAAATGCGGCCCTGGAACCTTCTCTTCCGTCTATTTTCTTCTCAGAATTTACGGTTTTATAGCTTTGCAAGAGAGGACTATTCTCAGTGATTCCATTCTACCAACATTTTCTTCCGTCTTCTCTGATTCTTTGCACCACATTACAGTATAAAATCCAATTGACATAATTGTGGCTTCAACTAAACAGCAGAATGCCGAAATAATAACGTGACACAGATGAAGAGGCAGAGAATGGTCTGAATAGGAGCTTAGTGTAAGATATATAACCATCCATAAATCTTTACCTAATAGCTTATGCTTTTGCAAAAAAATAATTCATGGTATCAAAGCCTCTATAATTAAGTAGTCTTGAGTTTGACTCTTGCTGTCCACATTCTGCTAAATAACAATAGAATTTCAGCATAAGGTACAGTACCATTGTGCATCATCTACGCTTCAAGTGCAAAAGACTCTTGTGTGAGGAGGTGCATGATATACATAACCATTCATAAGCCTTCACCAAATAGCTTAAGCTTTCTGGAAGACATGGCTCTTGACAACTTGGAGGTGCTTTAAAATCCTGACATGGAACCTTCACTTCTTATTGTTCAAACAAATTAACATATAATTTTACTTATACATTTTAACATTGAGGATGACATGCTGCTAGACAGAAAAATGCTTCATCAACCACAATTAAAGAAAGGTTCTAGCCTCTCTATAGATAGATGTATATAGGCACCAATCTATGGCAAAACTACAGAATCTATATTCTCAAGTATAATTTGCTTTCTGTGAAATAACAGCAGGCTATGTATCATAGGCATTGCTGAATAGTGGAAGGAGACAAAGAACTTTTATTCATTGCAATCCCTTCCACTGTTGCATTTCCAATGAACTACTACATCTTCCATACTGTCTGCCTGTGAAGCAACAACTTGGGTACTCAGCAGCACAAACCACCTTGGGAAACAATGAAACCACTGTTTTGACCCTCATAAGCTGTATGTCTGGTTTCTGTATGATTTTCTATTCAGAGCTGTGAAGAGTTTGTACTTGTATTCTATACGTTTTCATCTATTTTCTTTTCAGAATTTACAATGTTATAGCTTTGCAAGAGAGGAACATTCCCAGTGGTTGGTGATTCCTGGCTACCAAAATCTTCTTCTGTCTCTTCTATTGCTTTGCCCCACAATACGGTATAAAGGCCAATTGATATTATTGTGGCTCCAACTATACTGCAAAATGCGAAAATAATGCATGCAAATGACCAGTTCATCAAACTATATAATTCAATTCAGTTTCTTCTCTATACGACTATGACGAACAAAACGGTAATGTATAAGTAGACAAATGAACTGGTTGTGTGACTGTTTGGAGCTTACAAAGGGCTGTGATGATATTAACTAATTAAACTGGCCTTCGAGCAGTGGAAAATCACAAACAAGCAAGAAAATGGACAAAAAGTGGCTAGTTTCAGGTGGAGGATGAACAAGCACACATGTTCACATGGTTGTTTAGATGAGTTTGAAGAAGAGTGGGTCATCTGAGAATGAAGTAATTTGCTTAAGGGAGGATTGTTCACTTATACCATGACTCCATGAGTTACCTATCCACCACCAGCCAGCCTTTCACTCTAAAGTCATTCTCAATTCTCTTCTTTGATACCATCATGGCTCTTCTTATTAGTTAACTCTTCATTTTCCTTACCTTGTTTCAATCTAGATTTTTCCAATCCACTTATGTCCATTGCCAGCATGTTTCGGTTTTATTCTTGATTATTTCGTGATACACACCCAGCAGGTATGTATGAGTGTGTCAGATAACAATTGCTTTATTCATATGCATTTGTATATTTGCTTTCCCTTGTAATAAAGAATGACGTGTAAAAATTGAACTAGTCATACCTTCCAGGGTGAAGAGTATCACCAAGGAACATAACCCCCATGGCAACAGCAATAACAATTGAGAGTGGCTTGAATGTTGTTACATAGACAGCTCCCTTTAAGTGCAGTGCCCAGGCATAAACTGCATTGCTCATGAACTTTCCAAATATTCCCTAAGGATAAAAATGTGTCATCAATAAATTAAATACATAAATTAATTAACTTAGGAAGTGCATTTTCATAGGTCAAAATGATGCTGCAGTTTCAAGGGGTATTATCTTACAGAGCAAACAATGGAGATCAATGATATGTCAAGTCCTATTGTCCAAGCACTTGCATTTGGCTCAGTAAATAAAGCCACAGTTACTGCTACAATAGTTGCAGTGACGTTGTAAAAGAAGACCATAGATAGTTCATCAGGGTACACCTTCAAGATTTCAACCTGTGAAATGAATATAGGAGTTAAAATTTTTTAGAGCTAACTTGTTGAAGCTTTCCATTAAATAGCAACAAGAAATGTGTACCTGCAAAATGTACCATAGCGAAACCAGTAAGTAGTCAGCTGTCAGCAGAATGCCAGCAATGGCCCAACTTGTATCTACTGAATGAAGAAAGCTAATTTGTTGTTGAAGTGGTAAGGAAAGGTGAGTTTGAGCAACATTGATCGATGGACCTTTGTAGAAAGTCACTACAAATGCACCTGCTATTGATATTATGCTGCCTATAACCTTAGCTTGACTACTTCTACTCTTTGCAGCTACCTTTTCCATCCTTAATATGCAGAGTTAATGGGATAAGAAAAACCATATAAGAATGGATAATAGACTGAGATATTCGGGGTCAAAATTCAAGTGTCATAATAAGCTACCATTCCTGACACGTTAAAGTGAGTGGCACATTTCTAATTCCAAAACCTTCATTACATACCCTTGGCATGCGTTGCTATACATGTCAGACTTGATAGAGTTATATTTTGGCTTGGACACATGTCTATCACAATGTTTGCATAAGTAATGACACCTATAGCTCCATCTCCCCTGCTTCTAATGATAGTAAAACACAAGAAAGGAACAAGAAACACTGGTGATGAACAGCAACTATAGTTTTCATTCTTAATCAGTCAACTTTTCTTATGGGTACAGCGTTATTACTAAATTAAAAGGATTGTACACATTTTGCAGGGAGCAAACCATAGACACTCCATTTGACATTACACTTGTGCAAAGTTGAAGCATGTTAGACATGCATTTATTACTAAAGAATGCATTTACACAGGTTTAATGTGAAATGAAATACTCAAATACCTATGCTAGACAGTGTTTACCTTAGAATTTACCTCTTAACGGGCAAAGATTCATTCTTCTTGCCACATACCGTCATTTTTTTCTTCTTTCCAATATAAGATATTGCATGCAATAAAAGTAAATATATAACACAGGTTTGATAAAATCGTTCGACCATTTATGTTGCATATAATATCCTCATATAGAAAAATATTATCTTAGCTTAAATTAGTAACAGTTTGTCAAATATAAAGAATGAACAAAGGAAACTGAACCTGAATATGACGGCAAGCAAGAAGGTGAAAGCAGGAACCAGGTTGCCGATTGATGAAGCAAGTGTCGGAGAGCTGTAACTAATGCCAGCATACCCCAGTATCTGAGATGAGCTTCTGCAACACATGAGCATCAAAATCCAAAACAAGAAACACATATTAACATATAACATAAAATTGATGAGATTCCCTTGGACCAAAGTTTCATATCAACACTGAGAAAAATACCAAAAAGGGTCTTATTCAATTGTGAGTCTAAAGCCAAGTGAAGTGCCTTTACCCTATCACCCCAAGAAGAATGATTTTGGCTAGTATGGAGAAACTAAGTGGAGGAACCACTCTTGATCTGCAAAGAGACATGGAAAACAACACATGAAGAAGAAGTAACTGCTGACCCAGGTGTTCATCATTTTACAATATTGAGTTGCCAACCTTTTGGTGATAAAAACTGAAGGAAGGAGCACAGTGGTAGCAATAGCATAAGCATAGGCAACAAAGACATGATCGCTCATGCCTTTCAGAGTGGCTGCTTTGAAAAGAGTGAACAAGCCTGTGTCACTGCATTCTATGCCTGTGATCACCACAACTGGCAGCATATCCTTGTAAAAGGACCATCTTCTTGCCATGTGTTATGTGACTTGCCTTGTTTGGTCTAACACAAACTTTCATAAAGTTCAGTTCAAGGAGTTGCTTGTCTCTACAGCAAAGTCATGTCAGAGGTGTGTGCCAGCGGATGTCAACACTCAGCAGCAACACCGAAGTTAAAGCTGCTAAGAATCAAATTAATATATTCGCTATACCATATTATTATTGGTTTTCACATATATGTTTTTATTACAATTCTATTTAAGTATTTAAAATTTTATGGGTGTACGATTCTACTATAAGGATATTTGAGTATTTAAGATTTTAGAAGGATATGGCTTTTTTAATACTATTACTCGATGTCTAAAACTTGAATTCAAAGTTATTAATTAAGAGGAAGTAATATCTACTACTTTAAAAATTATATATCATTATTATTAACTCTGTTTCATAGAAAATAGGAAATTATGTCCATATTATTAGTTTTCTTATAATAATAATAATAATAATAATAATAATAATAGTAATACTAATAATATAATAGTTCAGATCAAGATACAAATAATAATTTAATAGTAATATTTCTGCTTAATGTATGGATATACTAAAGTTCTCAACCACTTTTTCATAAACTATTTCTGTAATAATTTTATTAAATTATTTAATTTTTGATAAATACTTCCTCTATTTTAATTTATTTGTTAATTTAAATAATTTAATTTATTTTTAAATTAATATATCTAAATATTTGATAATGATCAATGGGTTGAGTACATTTGAATACATTAATTTAATAATAAATCAAATTATTTCAAATTAACAAATCAATTAAAAAGGAGAAAGTATGTATTTGGCAGTGAAGACTCGGTTGGGTCAATGATGGTAATGATGGCAACAGTTGACAAAGTGACAAGCAACTCGATGAAAGAGAAACATTTTGGTGATCTTAAAATACTATGTAATTATATTTATAATTAATAATATAATAATATTTTAAATAAAATTTATTATTAATTTATATTTTTATTTAAAATATTATTATATTTTTTATTATGAGTATAGTTACGTGGTACTTTAATACCACTCAAATATTTCTTCTCGGCAAAACGTGGAGACTTTGGTAGATGAAAATTTGGCGGATTGCGTTTAAAATGGTCCAAACCCAAATGTGGACTCCAATGTTCCAGCAAAAACAGATGTGTGTGTTGCAGCATTAGTGGTTGGGGGTGGAAAAATTATTGGAAAAGAGAATTACAAAGACAATTTTATCCAAAATAGAAAAACAATAGACAGACTAGAAAAATTGGTGGGTTGTCGTCAAAAATTAACTTCGAGCCAACTAACAAGTGTGTGTTTAGATTAGAGTTTATAAACGAGGATTTAGTCTAACTTGATTTTGTAAAGTTAATTTTGATTAAAAATGAGTTAATAATAATATAATTTATATTTAAAAATTTTTATATTAAAAGTGATTATGATAGAATAAATATTATTATTTGGGTGATATTAGTCAAAATTACTTTTAGATATATTATTACTAAAAATGATATAAGTTATATATTATACTTTTAATATTTGTATAAATTAGATACAAAAAATTAAAAAGTGAATGATCAATATTGAAAAATGAAAAGTTGGCTCTCGCTATCTTAACCCAATTAAACATAAAAGATTCAATTCTTTGCTTTGGCTAAACAGGGGCTTGGCTATCAAAATCCATTGACGTTGATTGGATCGAAAATCACCCAAACCAAAACGCTCCTAGTTCGAGGTAAGCGAACGCAATGGTGGAGCTTGAAAAAAAAATTTAGGGGGCCAAAGAGCGTAACATATAAATTAGATGATGATAATCAAATTAAAATTAATTACACATCCCATATGTATAAACTTTAAAATAAATAATTAATATGACAAAATAATTTTAAAGATAATTGTTAGAGTATATAGATTTTGTTAATTTGTTATAAGTTATTAATTATGATTAGTTAGAAAGTTATGATAATTAGTTACTTGCTTCCCACTATATAAGTTATATTATAGATTTATTGTATTTACATTTTCTCATTTATCATACTAATTAAAACTTTCTCCTTCTATGTATTATTTTTTCTCTGATCAACCATGAAATTCAACATTCAATATGGTATTAGAGCCATATCACCTGCCTTAAAAAAAAAATTTTGTTGCTCTATTTTGAATTCTTAGAATTCATTTTCTTTCACTTTTCCACATTTTCTCTCTTTCCAAATAGTTCTTTGAATAAAAGAAAAGGAAACCCACTCCCTTTTTCCCAAAAAATTAATTGAAGATTCTCAAACTAACAAATTTTATATACTCTAATAATGATGTTTTTGGTTTTTAATTATGTTTAATTAAAAAAATAAGCTAATAGATTTTTAAGTTATAGAAACTCATTTTTGTAGAATAGTATCATTTTTGTAGAAAACATATTTAAATTTAAGCCTATTTATCACAAAAAACTTCTCTCTCTCTCTTTCTATATATATATATTATAATTGAAAAAAAAAAAAAAAAAGCAGGGCTATGACCCCCATTGTCCATGCCAAGCTCCGCCACTACGGAAATTTGGGGAATGGAACACAAAAACAAACACACACCAACATTGGAATTACATCACAAACGTATTTCTACATTCGAATGTGCAGTTATCAAGCCATCATATATCGTTATGTTTTGGCTATATCCAAATCTTAACACTTATTGCTGACATGAACCACAAAATCCTCCTTCCAATAAACCTTAGTCTCAATTACGCCGCTTTGTCATTAATGCGATATTTTAGTTAACACATTTATTGCTACATAATTACTTAATATATACTTTACCCTCTCCTGCATGGTTATTATTAACATTTTTAACCCCAGCAAAATTTTTTCCAACTTATTACGTTACTTACATGCAGTGACATCATGTACATTTATTGCTCTTAAGTTTACCATTGCGTATGTCGATAACATATTCCTGCTCCGTATGAAACATTGCAACTGCTTATGTCCATTGCTTATGTCGTTGCCGTAAAATCCATACTCAGTGATTTCTTGCTTAATATGTTCATTTTCACGTTAAATTTTTTTCGCTCAAATTCTCATCCATTTCTTCAGCCTTTTTTAACCCTAAAGGTCTAAACCCTAAAATTTCTTTCCAGAATTGGGCTGATCCAACATGTCTCTCCTCATACGCTGGCCTACATTTCTTTTCAGTATTTTCCTGCCCTAATAATTCTTTTCAGTTTGAATTTTGCACAGACAGTTGCTTATGAAACTGGGCCCAAAATAATTTTCCCCCATCACCCACGCACGCTACTATTGCCAATGCCACCTTACATTATCATCAATAACATTTAAACATTGTACATAGTAAAATTATAAACAAATTATACCGATATACAAATGTATTGATTGAACTTTCAATCAAAAAGAAAAAAGTATGGATTGAACTATAAAACTATCATAATTTACTATTAATTTTTTCTTTAAAAGAATTGTTTAATAAAGTATCTAATTTTACTCCATGTTAGGCCAACTAAAACCATGACCAGAATCATAACCTGAAATATTATCTACATCAAATTTTGCAACCCTAATCCGGACCAATAAGCTTTGCGTCAGGACGAGTTAGCGGCTTGGGCCAAGTCATTGACGCTCCTAATTGCATGGCAATTCCACGTCTTACATTTTCGAAAGCTATTTTAAGCAACTTACATCACATGACTTTTTCTTCACTATGCCAGCAAAACCTCAGTATATTAGGATCCGGCAAAATTTCTCAAATATACTAAACCATTCCACTATATTCTCCATTTATACCACATACATACCCGCTTCATGCCCTCTTAGATGTTCCATAGTCGTGATTTCTACACATAACATCATTTTCATCCTTCCGATCGTAATTAACTCATCACAAATATTTACAATAAAAAAACTTTACAACTCCTCTAAATTCTTCCTTATCTCATATACCACTAATCACGACCATTACCGCTTAACTGATAGCTACATACGCCATGTAAACCTAACAAAATTAGAGCCATACGATATATATAAGCCCTGAGTTCATAAATCTTATACAAATTTAACCTTATCATATTTTACTACGTTTGCCACCATCCCATATTAAACACTAATTACTTTCTGTATATTTTTATAGTCATTCCTCTTTTTATTTCACTTTATATGTCCATTCACAAATCAAATTCTATATTCACATACTTCGTTGCTTCCTTATATTATTACCTGCAGCGTACATTAATATAAATTATCTTGACTACTTTTTTTTTTTTCCTCTTTCATATACTATGCAAATCAATAACCACACCTAACATATTATCTGCAATTATAAATTTTTTCGCTTACCCATACTTAATTCTAAAATTGTGCAGATATTTAATATTTACTAAATATTAACTCAATTTTCCATAATCTGTCTTCGATTAGTTTCTACACCTCAGCCCCTTGGAACTGTTCAACAAATGTCCTGTTATTTTCAGCTATGTTGTTTGAATTCATTTTAGAAATATTGTGTTCAGTCTGCCTAATCCATATCAATAATGTTATTTATAGGTATATTTGGGATGCATTACCAACTTTTTTTTTAATTACCAATTTTTTGAATTAAAATTATCAAATTTTTTGACTGAGTTACTAATTAATTATAGCATATAAATACCAATTTTTTCTTAATTATCAACTTTCCAAATTAAAGTTAGTAACTTATTTGATTAAGTAACCGACTAATTGAATATAAAATATCCTATAATATTACATCATAACTGATTGATAATTTAGTCAAATAAATTAATAATTCTAATTTTAAAAATTGATAACTAAAAAAAAATTGATAATACGCCAAATACCTTTATTTTTGTGTGTTCAAATACCACAACTTAAGCCATAATGCTTTCTCATTTTACGTGTTTTCCCCTTTCCCATGCGTCTTTTCCTAGGCGCGTGGTTGTCCTTACCCCATGTCCATTTTCGACATTTCAACAGCTTATTATTTTCATTTTTTAAATAAAAAATAACATTAACCAGTTGTCCACCAATGATCTAACCGTGCACTACACCACATTATATTTATCTTCCCAATCTCAATCACTGCTTTATATTATTAATATTTGTGGGCTGCAATTGACTAGACCATCGGTGTCTAAATTTTAGGTTGGACCATTCTAAATGGAGCCCTTTTTCATATGGAGTGGGCATGACATTGATTGATAGCAGTGCTTTTCAATGGATGAACAGCATAATGAGAAAACAAAAAATACTATTTGTTTAATTAAGATTTTATTTTAAAAAAAATTAAAATTACACATAACTAGTTTTATTTTTTAACAACTTATTTTTTTGTACTGTTTAACACTTTATTTTATTTCTTTAACCAATCTACAGAAAAGGGGGTGGTGTTTGGTTGGAGGTTTTATTCATCCAATCATCCATCTTGTTTCATTGTTTGCTTTTGTTTCTTTTTTTTTTTTTTTAACCGATTTTTTGCTTTGTTTTCCCGCTTCTACACCGAAGCAAGGCAAACAAAAGAACTTCAATAATGGCAAATGTGATGTGAAAAGAACATATAGAGCTAACTATGGTTCGAAAAATATTTTGCGAACCTATATTTCAGATATTATCTGAGATATTTTGGTGATCGACATATACATAACGGAGACCTTCAGTTATATATCTTTGTGAATGTAGTAGTTAAAGTGATAAAATAATTAAAATCTTCAGTTATTAATATGTGATTCATCATATTTTTTTTTTAATGGTAGATTCATTAATAATGTACTGAAAATTTCAGTTAGTAATACATAATTCTCTATATATGCTAATATTTTAAAAACTAATGTGCCAACAAAAGTACTCCAACTCAATCAACCAAAATAACAGTACTCCAATTATTATGCTACACCTTCCCATATCTATGGTAGGAGAGAAAAGAGAAACACAGCAGTAGCTCAAAAAATAGTTTACTTTGTGGACTAGGTTAATTTTCAGCAAAATTGTTCTGCATTCTTACAAAGAATTTCAGTGACTAAAATGGGTCGCATCAGAAGTCAAAATTCCCAAAAGTTGATTATACAAAGCAGTACGCGGATGAAGTGAAAGTGTCTACAGTCTTTCTCTTTAATTAATGTTTCTCTTTATAAATATTGGCTACAACTTGTCGTAACCGTTGATACGACTCCATGAGGATGCAACAGTTTTTATTTTAAACTCCTTTTTTGACAAAGTCAAATGTATATACCTAACTAATGTTGGAAATAAATGTAGGAATACCTCGTAAGAAGAAAATTAGCTTAGACTTTTAACAAGAAGTGTTATATTCAATTTCAATTCTTTAGAATCTAAGAATGGAATTGGAATGGTAAATAATGACTAATATTAAAAAGCAATAGTTACAAGTTCGGACCAAATTACCATGACTAGACTCAGTATCCTAACTGTATACTCAATTTCATCTTATCTTCCTTTATTTATTTATTTTTTGCTCCTTTTTATTTTCTTTTTTTCTTTGATTCTACATCAGGTATTCAAGACTGAGTAATGATGCAATGATCTCGAGTTCACCTAAGCTTTTATGAACTTGAGACATGGCACGGTAGTATAAGGTAATGACAATTGATCTAGGAAGAAAATAGCAATGTGAGGGGATTGAGGAAAATGGGTAGCGGTGGAGTTGAAGACATTTGTTTGGTGGAGATACTCACACCTCGCCAACCAAATCAATAAAACTGGTTTAGATTAATTGGAGCATTTGGTTTATGTTATGGAAAAAAATCAAATAATTGTATTGGCATTAGATTTATGATTTTTCAATTTAATTAACGGATGAAGTATCAACTATTTTGTTAATTAATTTGTAAGTTTTCAAAGTTTTGAAATTAAGACTTTAAAGTTACTTTTTTTATCTTTTTTATTTGTATTTATTTAAAGATTTTACCTATTCATATAATTATTAAGTATTTTACAACTAAATTTTACATTATTATTGGTTATTATAAAAATAAAAATATAAAAAATATATTTGTACTATTTTTCACTTTAACCCGATGCTAAAATTAAATCAACTCAATCTTGGATAAGTTTAGTTCAGATTTATTAAAAAAAATTTAAAATCAATTGAATTTGATGGGTTTAATTTAAAATCAATTGAATTTGATGGATTTATATTTATTTATTTTTTTAAACTCAAACCAAATCAACTCATTTACACTTCTATAAAAAATTGCATTTATCTTCCATTTTTTATCTCTTATTTCTTTTTCCTAAAAATTATTTGCTATTTGTTAATAAACTTACAAGTTAATTAACTGTACATGAAAAAAAAACGATGGTAAGTACACAAAAAAAAATTATAAGCTAAACTTACGACTTGATTGACTTTGTGTGGGGTCCAGCTGTTAGAATTATCAAACAAAATGAAATGAAAGGGAGACAGGCATTTAATTTAAGGCAATAACAATTGATCTAAGAATAAAATAGCAATGTTAAGGGACCAAGGAAAATGGGCCGCGGTGGAGCTGAAGCCATTTGTCTGGCGGAGCTGCTTTTATCTCACCAACAAGATCAACAAAATTGGCTTGGATTTATTTGAGTGATCGATTCATTTAAAAAAGAAAAATGAAAAGACTTGTTTGATTTTAATATTTATGATTTTTTAATTCAATCACTCGATTAAGTATTAACTATTTTTTAAAATTATTTATAAGTTTTCAAAGTTTTGAAATTAAGATTTTAAAGTAAATTTTTTCTTTTTTATTTGTACTTATTTAATCAAATTATTATTAAGTATTTTACAACTAAATTTTACACTATTATTAATTGTTATAAAAAAATATAATAAATACATTTTTATTATTTTTTACTTTAATCCAATAACTTGAACTGAATCAAATTAAATCAACACGATTTTAATTAAATTGGTTTGGTTCAGATTTATTAAAAAAAATTTAAAAACCAAATCAGATGAATTTGACCAATTTGTATCCATTTATTTTTTCTCAAACTCAAACCAAACCAACTTACTTACACCTCTACAAAAAAAAATTGTTTTCATCTTCCATTTTCTATCTCTCTTTTTTTTTTTTTCCTGAAAAATATTCCTATACGTTAATAGACTTACAAGTTAATTAACTCTACAAAAAATAAAAAACAATATATATATATATATATATATATATAAGTGTTTAATTTAACTATCCATTACCTTAAAAATATTACAAATAGAAGTATTTGAATAATAATGTAAAACTTTTTTATATCGACGGTGCATCAAAATTAATCCTTAAATTTTATTATTAAATTTTACGTGTATAATATTACTTTTAAATAATAATATTTATTAAAGTGATTAGTTTTTATGTATTATCAGTGCAAAAAAGTTTTATACTATTAATTAATTATATACTTCTATTTATAAGAATTTTAAGATAATAAATAATTTAGTTAAATAATTTTATTGATATAGTAATAAAATATCTATTATATAATCAGGTTGAGTAATGACGTAATGATGTGATGATGCCACATCAACAAAAGTCAAATTATATTTAGACTTTAATTTTAATATATTGTTAGTATAGATTTCTTTATACAAATATCTAATTATATATTGTAACATCAATAAAATTATTGAACTCAACCATTTACTACATTAAAAGCCTTTTAAATAGAAGCATGTGATTAGATGTATTATTATACATGTAATATTTAATAATAAAATTTAGATATTAGTTTTGTTACACTATCAGTACAAAAGAGTTTTATATTATTATCCAATCGGATGCTTCTATATATAAGATTTTTAAGATAATAATTGATTAAATTAAATATTTTTATTGATATAATAATATCTAATTACATGTCTGTATAAAATTAGTTTATACTGATAGTAAATTAAAATCAAATTCTAAAATATAATGTGATATATACTGAATAAATATTTAAATATTAATAATGTTTTACTATGAAATATTACATGTATAATATTAATTTTAAGTACTAATATTTATTAAATATAAAGTAACAAATTATATTTATATTATAACTACAAAAAGTTTCGTATGCATTAGTTCGTAATAAAAATATTAAGAGACAAATTAGCTTCTTAAAATTTAAAAATTTAATAATAGTCATTTACTATTTTAAAAAATTGGATATATTTGTCTCTCCGTTCATATTTATACCACTAAATTAAAATTTTTGTAGGGAGTGATTAATATATTCATTTCTTTTTTAATGATGAGAAGTTATCTGTGCATTTTCAAATTTTGAGAGATAATTTTATCCTCCAAAATTTTTTTTAGAAACCAAAATAAATATTTTATTTAATTTTTTGATGCTTTAGTATTTTTTTTTTAATGCTTAGTTCTGGTATTGATTTGATAAAATATTAAATTTTTAAGTTACTTGTACCTTTTTATACTACCGTGCCACGTCTCCAGTTCGTAAAAACTTCGGTTAACTCGAGGCCGTTGCGTCGTTACTCTTCAAGACTTCATGATAACATTGTTTTCAAGCTACGTCGTTTCTTGGGTTAAACGCAGCACCATGGTTGGGACAATGAGGCACTTCTACAAGCATTTTTAATTGATTATATTTTTTGACCAAAAGTTCTGTTATTGAAAAGTTTGATGTATCAAGTTCCAGGTATCATTTGGTGGAAAAAGCCTTGTAATTTAAGAAAGTGAACTACGCACTTTTAATGAAGATCCTTTAATGATGCAGAGAATATTCTGTCTAGGAGGCGCTTTAAAATAATTGCAGATATGGAACCTTCACTTCTTATTTTTCAAACAAGCACTTATATTAGGTCAAAAATTATAGTAAAGGGTAAGGATGTTATTTAATATTTTTGTAAAGTTTGTAAGAGTTACATTTAGCATAAGAAGTTGCATTTATTACAAGTGCCATAAAACTCAGATGTTAAATCTATCACATTCTAAGAGTGAGATTGAACAAATAAAGCCAACTGTGTTGGGATTTAAGTTAAAGTTCCGCATCAACTGTGAGTAGATATCTCAAAAAGGTTTGGCTTATAAATATGGCTTTTGACATTTGGGTTTAGTCATCATCTAAGAGTGGGAATAATCCTTTGTATAAATAATTTTTAGGAGCTGTTCATATGAAGTAATATTTTGTAATTATAGTTAGCAATTTTTTTCGTGTAAAAATTATGGATAGTGAAAATTTTGCTACTCTTTGTAGGGGTCACTAAATCGAAGGGACTGAACCACATTAAATTTTGTGTGTTGTCTCCATTTTAGTTCTCTTCCACTTTTGCTGCCCAAAAAGTGGTATCAGAATCCATGGTTTGGATCCGGCTTCATCGAGTATTGGAGGAATAGTGGTTGTTGGATTCAAGCATGGAATTGCTTGTGTCAAAAGTCTTCCTGATAATATGGAGGTTGGGCAGTGTGTTCCATGAAGAACATCAATACAAGTGAAGAAAGCAAGTGTAGCTTTTGTGAACACCATTAAATACTCAAAAGGACATCTGTTGGGAGCTTCACACTTCAGAGAGGAGAATGTTGGAATTTCAAGCATGAGTAGTGAAGTTTCGTATTGGTTAAAAATGGACTAAGTAAAGAATGTATAATATACAAGACCCATAGATTTGTTGCCTTAAGGTTTTGGGTCAAGATGTGGCGTCTAATGTGCTATTGTGGATTCTCTCTTAGTCTATTAGTTTAAATCTCCTTGGGTTTTGGGTTTCCCTCCCCGCAAAGCATGATTAAGTTGCAAATCTTTCTACTCAATTCACAATCTAATAGTCCAATTACACCCTCTCTTTAGTGTATAGATTCTTTCTCTTGATGTTACATCTAATAACCAAAGACTAACTCTCTATTTATAGGGGAAGTCCTTTCCATATTTCTTCAAACTCATTGATGTAGGATTTAGTTTATACACATAACAAATTCTTCCTTGAGCCAATTTCCCAAATACCTCAATATTTTCTGACTTCATCTTTATTTTACTATCTTTGGGCATTTTCCCTGTAGAGTAACCTTTTAAATAGCAAATGTTCTTCTTGTCTTTTTCTGCCTTATAGAATTAAGTGGCTTCCCTTGTCTTTTCTGCTATAGAGGCCGATGTTGAAATTTCAAGTGTGAGTAGTGAAATCTTACATTGTTAAGAATGGATTAAGTGAAAAGTATAAACTATGGAGGACTCAAAGACTCATTACCTTAAGGTATTTGGTCAAGATGTGGTGTTCGGCTCACTAATGTAGATTCTCATTTAGTTCACTAGTTTAAATCTTCTCAGGTTTTGGGCTCCCTTCCCAACAAGTGATATCAGAGCCAATAATTTGGGTTAGTTGATCTTGGTTGAGTTGTGGAAAGCTAGCAACTTTGTCCTCAAAAGTTGTTGTAGTAGAGGGTTTACAACATTGTTCTCAAAAGTTGTTATGATAGAGGGTTAGTAACTCTATTTTGTGAGCAGTAACGGTACAAATGAAGAAAGCTTGTGTTGAAAGTTTTCTTGGCAATATGGAGATCAGGTGGTGTGCCTCGTGAGCAACGATAGTACAAGAGTTTGCATTGTGGAGAGAGTTGTTGTAGCCAGCTTTTCGTAGGATTTTGGCTTATGAAAGGATTTGCTGGCATTTAACCCAAAGTCCCACATTGATTGTGAGTAGAAATCTTATAAGGGTTTAGCTTATAAATATGGCTTTTGGCATTTTGATTTAGTCATTCTCCAGGAGTGGGAGTGATCCTTTATATGGGTAGTTTCTAAGAGTTGTCCACATAGAGTAATATTTTATAAGGATACTTAGCAACTTTTTCTATATAAAAGTTATGGATAGTGAAAATTTGGGTACTTCTAGGGGTCGTGGATGTAGGTCTGCTTTCACTACCTAGCAAGTAGTATCAGAGCCGATGATTTGGATCTAGCTTGATCAAGTATTGAAGGAATGGTGGTTGTTGGATCCAAGTGTGAGATCCCTTGTGTCGATAGTCCTCTTGACAATGTACAGGTCAGGCAAGCATATTCCGTGAAATGCGATGGTACAAGTGAAGTGAGCAAGTGTGGCTCTTGTGTACACCATTAAATACTCAGAAGGGCTTCCGCTGAGGGGAAAGTATGCAGTGTTGGACTTCATATTTGAGGGGGGAGAATATTGGAATTTCAAGTATGAGTAGTGAAGTCCCATATAGATTTAGAATAGACTAAATGAAGAGTACATAATATAGAGAACCTATAAACTCATTGTTTTAAGACTTTAGGTCAAGATGTGACGTTCGATCCACTATAGTGGATTCTCACTTAGTACATTGGCTTAAATCTCTTCAAGTTTTGGGCTCCACTCATAGCAAATCGTTGTAGCTATACTTTTTTAACATTGAGCATGAATACAATTAGTATTATGCTATTCTACATCTTCTATAATGTTAAGTGCTAGAGAAAAGCTTGTGCTTGCCTTTTAGGCTTCTACACATTTGCATCTGTTTTCTTTTCAGAATATTCAGTTTTGTAGCTATGCAAGAGAGGAGCATTCTCAGTAGTTAGTGATTCCTGGCTACCAGCATCTTCTTCTGTCTCTTCTTTTGCTTTGCCCCACAATACAGTATAAAGTCCAATTGATATTATTGTGGCTCCAATTATACTGCAGAATGCAGAAAGAATGTATACAAACCAAGAGTGATACTACAGCATTAAATTGTGTAGTTTATTCTCTATGACAAACAAAACAATTATGTATAATGACATTAACTAAATAAAATAGCCTTTGCTAAGTAAAGTCACAAAGGACAAATAAAATTACCAAAAAGTGGTTAGCTGTAGGTTTTAGCACACATGTTCAGATGGCTCAAATTAGCTGTTTTATTAATCTATTGTTTCTATTGATGTAGCAGTTCTAGCAGAAGAGTTGTAGCAGTTCCAAACATTCAGTCAGGGCAACATAGGTCAAGGATCCATATCCAAAGTGACCAAATGAGTGTGAAGCAGAGCGGTTTATATCAAAACAAAGTAATTTGGTTAGGGGAAGATAGTTCAATTATTCCCTCGGTAATCATTTTACCATCAGCTAGTCTTTCATTCTTGAGTCATGTTCAATTGGCTTCTTTGACAATTGACACCATCATAGCTCTTTCAATTACCTAATTTTTAGGTTTTCTTTATCTTGTGTCACTCTGGCTTTTTCCAATACAGTATACACTTATGTTCATCGCCACCATGTTCTTGTTTCATTACTTGATTACTTCATAAAGCACATGCCATCAGATTTGCAATTGATTATTTATAAGATTTTGTATTTTTGCTTCCCCATGTTTTAAGGGAGAATCTAATGTAAAAAGTGAATTAATCATACCTTCCAATATGAAGAGTATCACCTAGGAACACTACTCCCATGGCAACAGTAATAACAATTGAGAGTGGCTTGAATGATGTTACAAAGACAGGCCCCTTTAAGTGAAGCACCCACGCATAAACTGCATTGCTTAAGAACTTTCCAAGTAATCCCTAAGAATAAAAAATATGCCATCAATAAATTACAGTAGCATACGAACTGTATTCTTTTAGTTCAAAGTGCAGCAACAGTTCTCAGGGGTATCTTACAGAGCAAACAATGGAGATCAAGGAAATATCTAGTCTCATTTTCCATGCACTTGCGTTTGGCTCTGTAAATAAACCTACAGTTGTAGCTATGATGGTTGAAGTCACATTGTAGAAGAAGAGCATACTTAGTTCATCCGGGTAATCCTTCAAGACATCCACCTATGAAATGAATATTGGAATTATAATTTTTAACTAACTTTCTGAGGCTTTCTATATAAAGCAACAAGAGATATATAACTGTAAAGGATTTTGGTCCTCTAATTTGAAGGGCATATGTAGAGAATAAAGTGCAAGAGGCAGTTGTTATTGTATAAATTAAAGAAGCAAATTCTCACTTATCCATCATTATCTTATGCTTGTAGCCTTGTATTTTATAAATTCTAAATTGTTGATGTTTTCACCAATTGATATCAAGTAAGCACTTTATTGTCAAAAGTATACCTCTTACTTTAAAGAATTCTAATCCTACCTGTAAAATGTACCACAGTGAAGCCAATAAATAGTCAGCTGTTAGCAGAATGCCAGCAATGGCCCAACTTGTGTCCACTGCATTAAGAATGCTAATTGGTTGTTGAACTGGTGAGGAAAGGTTGGTATGAGCCTTGATGATGGATGGGCCTTTGTAGAAAGTCAATACAAATGCACCTGCTATTGATATTATGCTTCCCATTACCTTAGCTTGGCTACTTCTGCTTTTTACAGCTATCTTTTCCATCCTTAATTGCAGTGGTAATAGGATAACAGAAAGCAAAATAAGAAAATTGAAAAAGAATGGGAATATAATAGACTGATATATTCATAGTGTTTCATGAAATGAATGTTAAGATCTCCATACCAATGGTTTAAAACTATTGAATTACGTTCTATCAAAAAAAAAAAAATCACGATCATCTCATGTTTTTCACTAATATGAGAGCGTTATGTTATGAGAGAAAGACGCAAGTTTTTGTTATAATATAACTCACCATTATTTATATTAATCTATCAATTTTATTTTTCTATTTTTTTTTCTAATAATATGAATCTCTCATATTAGTGACGAAAATGAGAAGATCCTGATTCAAAACGATTTCCTTTGAAAATCTCACTGATCTTAATTGCTACAGTTGATCAGTTGAAATAAGCCACAAGGTCACTAACTGTGAACAGGGGGATAGTGTCAAAAAGTAGAATTTTGTCTGCCAAAGAAAAAAGAATTTGAAAGTAAATAAAATGTATAGTTTCTTCTTCCTTCTTTTTTAAAAACTTTGAATAAATGCAATTTATTCAGAAAATGAATAATAATTTGCTAAAAGGAATAAGCAATGGCACATTATTTCAAATTTTAATTACCTTATTTTGTTAGGTCAATCACGTACTCAAGTTGCAATTTAAGGTGCATTTGGATAGGCTTTTTTGGAGAAAAAACACTTTTTTTTTTTTAGAAAAAAGTGCTTTTATGTGTTTTTTAAGGTGTTTAAATTGACTTTTAAAAAAAAGTACTTCTAATTAAAAACCTATTGTACCACTTTTTTTAAGCTAATGGTACTCAACTTCTAAAAAAAGTAGAAATAGAAGTGATTTTTAATAAAATTATCTTTCAAAAATATCCTTTGCCTTGATCAATAATTATAATTTATATCCTTTTCTTTTTATTCTTACCAAACCTTAGTTCTTTCTCCTCTTTTAAATATCTCTCTTTGTAATTTGACTATAAAAAATATTTTTATTCATTTTTATCTAAACAGGCTTAGACTTATATTAGAAGTACTTCTCACATAATTTGTTCAAATGTAAAATAACTTTTTCTTAAAAATAAAGCTCTATTAAAAAAAAGTTGAGTAAAAAAATATTTGTTTTTAGAAGCCTACCCAATGCACCTTGGGCAACCAATTAGTCAAAACTAAAGTGTCACAGAGAAGTTATCATTCTTGGCATGTCAATTAAAGTGTATGAGATCTTCATGAGACACCACTGGCATGTGTTCATATAATTCTTGGCTTAGAGGCATTAGAAGAGTGTTTGACATTTGGGCATTTGGGATGTTTGGTACTATATATGGTGTAGCATACTTGGATAGGAGCTTGACCAAAAGCTAGCTTTTGAATCTTTGGCCCATTCAATTATAAACCAATCTTCTTACTCTAGTGTCTCTAATATTGGAGATTTTTACTAATACACTCACAGTGATTATTCCAACAGAACACAGATCATGGCTTGAAACTTCCAAAGGATTCTTATATGCTTGAGCTCTAACAATTGGTGATACTGATGAACAGTAATTAAAAACTTGATTCTTAGCTAGTTATCTTTTCTTATGTGCTGTCTTTGTACATTCCAAGGGAATTGAAACCTTGATTCTTAGGTGTATAGCATGAACCTGAAACGATTGAATAAATTTAACAAAGAGCAAAGTCAAAGAGTGAGAGTGGGGAAGTTCTCAATGAAACATGCCTCGTGCTTCTTTTCACACACTATCAAGTTTCAAGAGTATGTGTTTTTAATTTCAACATTGCGTGGCGTGCAAGGAAAGTAAATGTGTAAAGTGCCAATTGTGAAGTAGTTATGCTGCATATAATATACTCAAGTATGAAAAAATAGCAACTTAGCTTAAATAAGTAAAAAATTGTCAAATGTAGGGAAATGAACCTGAAAAAGAGGGCAAGCAAGAAGGTGAAAGCAGGCACAAGGTTGCCGATTGATGAGGCAAGTGTTGGAGAACTGTAACTAATTCCAGCATACCCCAGTATTTGAGATGAACTTCTGCAGCACATGGACAACAAAAACAGATCATAACATAAGAATTAGATTGATGAGTTTCCTTTGGACCATGATTAACTGACAGCAACACTGAAAAAACTAATACCAAAAGGACTTAAAAACCATGTGTTTAAGGTCAAGTCAAAGTGCCTTTACCCTATGACCCCAAGAAGACCAATTTTGGATAGTATGGAGAAACTGAGTGGAGGAACCACTCTTGATCTGCGAAGAGACATGGAAAACAAAACATGAAGAAGAATATCATGTGAGTGTAACCATATGGTCAAAGTCATTATTTGGAACAATGAATTGCCAACCTTTTGGAGACAAAAGTTGCAGGAATGAGCGCAATAGTACCAATAGCATAAGCATAGGCAACAAAGACATGGTTGCTCATGCCCCTTAGGGTGGCTGCTTTGAACAAAGTGAGTAAGCCCATGTCATTGAATTCTATGCCTATAAGCACCAAGATTGGCAGCAAATCCTTGTAAAAGGACCGTCTTCTTGCCATCCCTCTATGACTTTCCTTGTTTTTCGGTCTGATGAACATGAATCTTAATAAGGTTCAGTTCAGTGTGCTGTTTTGGATTGTCTTTATCTCATGTCAAAGGGTCGTGCCCATGGATTTCAATAGCAATGACAAAGTTAAGGTTGCTGATATTAAATTTAGAGAACTGATATTCACAATGACCCGTATAATGCACAAATCATATTTAAAATATAGTGTTAGCTATTAATGCTTAGTTAGTTCAAATGATTTGACATTTATTCCTTTTAAATAATATCTCATTTGAGTTTTGTAAATAAAAAAAACTAATTTTGATAGAGTTTTACCTCTATAATAAATCGATTCAATTTGAACTAGATTAGATAGATCTAATAAACTTTTGAATACTAGTGATATATACCCAAAAAAAAAACGTAAAGTGAGCTTAAATAGTTTTAAAGAGAGCTACCATAAGATAGGAAAAAAATTATTTTTTTATAAATTTTATAAGAGTGCAAGTGTTTTTTCGTTGAACATAATTACAAAAATATTTTTAGTTTTGTTTTCCTCTCTTTTTCTCTTTTTCTATTGTATCTTTCTTAGTTATTTTTTGTGATGTATGTCAGACTAGACATCATTTTCAGTAAAAGTTATTGAAAAAATTTTTACCCTTTTCAACTATAAGTCATGTCTATAATTTAGTTCTTAAACTAAACAAATGGGATCTTTTAAACTTTCTTGAAAGACAAAAGTACAAATTTGAAAGTATTTGATGGATCACTTTGCACATTATTTAAGTTCAATAACTAAAGTGCATATAACAAATAATCAAGAGGTAAAATTAAGTTCTTCCAAAAGTATTTTACTTGCAATTATGTTATGTCCATTACTTTTATTTATATTATATAATAATAAATCTTCATAATACTTTATACTCAAAAGATGTCATCATCCACTTTTTCCTAAATTATTTGTGTAACATTTTTTTATAATATCTATTTATGAATGGAAACTAGGCTGGGTCCATGATGGAAACTGCTAAACAAAGTGACAAGTGAACCCGTGACAACAATGATGCGGAATTTGGTATATATGTGTGATTGTGTGGTAATTAGGCCAATTTCATCCAACTATTTTTTTAAAACAATAGTGGGCATGATCATGGCAGCACAAGGGGCCAGCACAAGGGGCTTGTCCCACTAATCCTTCGTCCCGTTCCATTGTTTTCTTTTCTTTTTGTTTTTTATTAACTAATTTTTTGCATTGTTTTTCATTCTCTACACCAAACAAGGCAAGAGAAGCAAAATAATAAAAAAGCCAAATGCGATGTGAAAAGAATCCTTTGAGCAACTATGGGTATTGTCATGCTACACGCTATCCCTTGTCTGTGTGGGGTAGCAGAGCAAGGAGAAATTCATTAGTGCATTTTACTATAAGAAATTCTCGGATGGAATAGTCCAAGAGGGTGTAGCCAGTGAAATAGGTGGAGGAAGGTGAACTACTAGGAACACCAGCAAATATTGAATTTCGCTTTCCAAGATGTGAACGCAGTTTAAAAGTTAAAGTGGACGACCTTAATCGACCACGGAAATTTAACGATTTAAAATTTTATAAGATATAAATATCAATATGATAGATATCATACAAATGTGATAATATGGCTGGTCGATTTTCAAATCGATAATTAAAATTATGTACTACATAAAATAAAGTGTGTGCTGTATGTCCTGAATGATAAGTACATTTCTGTATTTGCTTTCATTAAGTTTTAATATCAAACCATCCGCAAATTCTCGAAGGAAGGTTCGTTGAAGCACCACTTTGTCGTGCACTCATACTTCTTTTGTCTCAAGCTCTTGCGAGGCTTTTCTTGTTGTTTCTTTTGTGCACTAGGTTATTAATTCGCAGCTAAAAAAATTCCGAGCAAATCAATCGCTTCCTACTTTTTTTATCTATTTATTTTTCTGCAATTTTTTTTTTTTGGGGGTATGCTGGTGCAAGGTTTTTTACGTAGTATATGATGGTGACCAGTATATATATTTATATTCGGATTTAGTTGGTCATCAAGTACGCTAAAACAAATCTAATTAATCCACAAAACCGTTTGCACCAAAACCCATATCAGTGGGAGGAATTTCTATCTAGGTTACTTCATTTATGCCTTCTTCTGTGACTAATTTTGTGGACGATGAAATCAAGAGCACACTGATAAACTTTCTTGCGAAACTCTCACAATGATGGCCAACAGAATTCCACTTTTTTTTCTCATCCGGGTCCTGATTCCGCTTTGAACTTGAAGCCGGACTCTGATCCCTGCAAGTTATGTGACATGCTCAACCATGTAACGTTGTATTTCACAAGTTCAATGTAATAACTTATCTAAGGGATAAGGTAGGAATCAAGCATAATTTTCAAACAATCTAATATCTCCTCTCCCTCCCTTTTAGCTCTGTTTTTTTATTTTTATTTTTTTGATAGAGGAGGGCAGGGGGTGGG
Organism: Pterocarpus santalinus; assembly: GCA_031439595.1. Classification (NCBI taxonomy): domain Eukaryota; kingdom Viridiplantae; phylum Streptophyta; class Magnoliopsida; order Fabales; family Fabaceae; genus Pterocarpus; species Pterocarpus santalinus. Next base: position 58,752,595 of record CM062531.1, read on the forward strand.
ATGGGATTCGAACATCATACATGTGGTATTATGAAACAGCTCCTTTACCATTAAGTTATTAACTCATCTACTTTTGTCTTTCTTATTATTATTATTATTATTATTATTATTTTTTGGTAAATTTTTGGGCTCAGGGCCGGGAGGCACATATGGGATCTGACCCTAGGTTGAACACGGTCCTTGTAGGCCCCAAGGGCACTGTTGCAATGCCGCATACTTATAATGTGTTTGATTTTATTTCTAGAGAATTAATTTTAGATAGAATTATTTTTATTAGAATTAATTTGATAAGAATTAATTTTATGATAAAATAATTTATGTTTAGCAGTTTCTCTAAAAGTGATTCTGACAGAAAATAAAAAATTTTTACTTCTCTCATAATCAATTCTAAAAACAAAAATTGATTCTTACCTCTTCCAACCAAACAAAATAAAAAACTGGAGCAATCGATTATGGGGTGCCACAATCGATTCCACTATTGTGCAACAGCCTCCCAAACATGTGCTTAACCTGTTCAACCAACACCTCGCATAAGCCTCTCTATATAACAACGTGCTTCTTCAATTTTTGTTTGTTATTTTGGTCGAGACTTGCTTGTTCAATTTGATGGGTCCCAGTTTTTTGGGGTCAACAATTTGATGCTTTCCCTTTTTTTATTGTCCGAATTTTGACAAGTCTTTTTTTATGGACCTCGTTTTTTGGGGCTCATGACGGAGGGCGGATTTTGTAAAAGGGGGAAGGGGTGGGGGATGGGATTCGATTCACTTATGCAGCATTTATGATAGAATGCATTTACCACCCTGCCTCGGCCTCAGCTGCTTTTGATGGGTGTCTAAGAGTGCAAAAGAATTTTAGTTAAGTAGCCTTTCTGCTATATAGCCCATAAGCTTAGTATGGTTTTGGATGGCATGGGTTAAAATGACACTTGCTAATGGAGGACATGGGCTAACTATTTGCGTACGGCCTTATGCACTTGCCGGCCCATCAAGTGCATGCACCTTCTTAGGAGCATTTTGACAAACCAAGAAAAAGAAGAGAGAAAGAAAAGGACTCTTGCTGCATGACCCAAATAAAGAAAAGATTCTAATCCTCTTAATGAAAGGGACTCTTGGAAGATATTACAAACCTGGAATTATGAAGTTTTCAAATAAATCTGAGAACTGATATTCTTATTGTTATGTTAGTGGATATTTGTGATGTGATGCGATAGCATCCATATATGTTTTGAAATTTCTATTAAAATTATATAATTCTCATTGATTAATTTCCTAAGTGTAAACTATTTGTGTTAATAGATTCTGATATAATGTATACAGGTTTTGCTTTTATTTATTAATCAATGAATTTTTTTGACAAAAAAAACCCTAGTATTAACGTTTGGTGGCTTCTTAAAAAAAAAAGGAAAAAGAAAAAAAGCTTTTGTGATTGCTCACGAGTTATTGTTAAGGACATGCTCCAAATGTTTTAACATGTTGTTAAGTCGGCTCAAAAAAAAATGTTGTTAAGTCAACATACATTAATGATTAATATCTCTAATAGCACTTAAAGACAACTTTTTCAACACATCGCTTTTCCTCTTCTATCTCCACCACACACATGCATAGTACGAAAGCAGCAATAATAAACAGTTCAATGAAGATGTAACTATCATGCATTTAATGAAATGAAGAAAATTAAACTTTTAGTAGCAATAATTTCCGCTAATTTTCATTGTCCAACTTACATAGATAATGACCAGAATGGTGGTTATTTTACTTGTTTGTGGAATTTAGCTATTATGGAATAATTTAGAAGAGAGCAAATTAAGGCGTTTTTGCGGACTATGCTGCATGAGATCATTTTTTAGCACACTTAAACAAGCAGAAGAAGCCATCTCCTATTTAATGATAAGAGTGTAACATCTAATTTTATAATTGCTTTAAAAAGTCTTTATTTAACTTGCTAGGATTTAAGATAAAGAAGCATTATTTCACCCTAATACAGATATCCAAATAACCCTTAAGTAAGATCTAAATAGAAGTATTTATAAAATTCAGTAGAGATTTTGGCTATAACATAAAGTTAGAGAAAAGCATAAAGCTCACATATTTCCTACCAAACTTAACATAAGGCTACACATAATGGCAACTTGAGAGGCATCACCTTCTTTTGGTTATTATGTAAACAAGGTGGCTTCTTATATATGTACGAGTAATAATGACAAGTCATAATAGTCAATCTGGATTTATAGTGGTATCAACATATTATCTACTAGGGAAAATATCACCAGCATAAAAGGTCTGAGCATGAATTATAAGAGAAATGAAAAGAAAGACATCAAAGGTGAAAGAAGAATAAGAAAAAAAAGAAAGAAAGAAAGAAGAGGTTTAGAGATTTCATCTTACTGCTATTTATAAGTGTAAAATATATAAGGAAAGGAAAATGAATGATTTATAATATATTTTACAACTTACCTTTTATTAAAATAATTAAATTAATAATTTTTTCCTTTTTTTATGGGTTTGAAATAAATAATAAGCTTATAAACAATAACTTAAAGCTAAGTTAGGCTAGAGTGTTTATCTTGGGCCTGGGATATTTGAGGGGCTAATATAATTCTCAAATATTTTTTTAAAAGTGAAACTATAAGTAAAGATAAAATTTTACAAAACCTTAAATTCTGGACCTTAAAACCTCATAAAATTTTCCTTTACATACCTTTTCCCACTAAATCAAATTCGTAAACATATCTTTATAGAAATCAAAACCTTAATATCACTTTTCAGAGTTTTTTCAGCCAGTAGTTAATAGCATAAATTTTCTCTACACAATGACTTTGAGAGCTAAGACCGTCATCATCCATGAAGGTTTAAATCCACCAACCAGGAAATGTGAGACAATGCCTATAATATCTATATACATGTATGTTTAGAAAAGTTATAAGATTAAAATTATTTTAATATTTTTTATTTATATAATTATTTTTTATATAATCAATTATTTGATAATCAAATTATGTTTGGATACTTTAATTAAAAAAATAATTTTAGAATAACCTATTTTATTTTAGTTTTATGAAAAAATTTATTTTTATATAATAAAATTACTAAAAATAATATAAAATAATTATTTATATTATATAATATTTAATACTTATGATCGATTTGGTAAAAATATAACATTATTATAAATAGCTTTCAATAAAAAAAATTCAAATTTCAGCTTCCACATTTTTTTCCTCAAAACATAGCTTAAATTCTTTGAAAGTGATTAATAATCCAGTTCAATAAAAACTACCCAAATAAGATTTTATTTTAAAAACAGCTTTTTTATCCAAAAAAAAAAAAAAGGCTGTTCCTTGAGAGCTCCCAAATATATATTCCCTATGACCATATTTCGAGAGGGAGGTCTACATTCTACACATGCATTCTCTCATAATTTAGATGTCGTTGCCATAAAAAAAAAAAGAAAAAGAAAAAGAAAAAGAAGAAGTTATCAGACAGGTATCAAACAAACTACCGAATAATAAAGAAGGTGGAAAGAAAAGAAAAACTAAAACTACTTATAAAGAAGGGGTTGCCGGAAACTGTCACAAAGGAGATAAACAACTTCTATATAACTAACTTTCCTTCAACACGATTGATGGAGGAAAGGTAAGAAGAGAGGGCTCTGAGAAAGAAGGGCGGGCAAAATGGTGGGAAAGGGGATGTTTGGGCACAACACCTAATTAATCAAAGTTTAAATTCTTAATAATTCAATTTTTCAATTCATTATAGGATAATAAATGTATTTGGTTGCATTTTTTTGGAATAAAAAATTATTTTTTATTAAAAGATTATTTTTTATATATTTGAATAATATTTTAAAAATAATCAAAATATCAAAACAAAAATCATTTTCAAGTTTTTTAAAAGTTAAAAAGAATAGTTTTTAAAAAAATTAATTTTTAATTTTTTTAATTATATACATAATTTAAGTTTTATAATCACATTTTTCAAAAGCCGAAACAAATACACCAATATCATTGACGAACAGCTCGCATAACATCAAAATATTCCAATACGTGAGCATTTAAATCGAAAAAAAATAAATGGTACAAATTTTTAGCATACAAATAACGTGTATCATTGGATCATTACTTTGAACTCTCTATAAATAGTTATAAAAAAGCGTGATTTGCTAATTGACATTTTCGTTAGCTTTCGTACTACAATATTTCGAGCCACCAGTGTAAACTTCGTATATTCAAATACCATGATTTTTTTTTATACCATGATTTTATATTTAGATATTAACTTAAATTTTATATTTTGAAATGAAATATTTGAATATTAGGGGTAGTTAAATTTTGAATATGAGTATCTTACGGTAAATAATATGTGTTTAATTTTAATGTAATATCAACATATGAATTTTTTATATAACCATTTAATTATATATTATCATAATATTAAATGTCTGACTTTATTAATAATTATTTTAAAAACTACATATATAAAAATATATAACTAATTTTATAGTACATAAAATTATACCATAATTTGTAGTACATAAAAATATTCAATAATAATGTATTAAAATTGGACTTAATATGGCAAGCATGCCTCGAGCACACACTTTGCGAAGAAAATCAATGTGCGGACTGGCTGACCAAGAGGGAGCTCGACATCAGGATGAATTTTTTGTTTGAGCAAATAATATTATAGTCTTGAATTTATCATAAATTCTATATATAATAAGATTTTAATTATTTAAAATATAATTTATAATTATAATATATAAATATTATAAAATTATTGGTTAATATATTACCGTATATTGGATTTATTATAAATTTGAGTCTATATTATCATTTTTTTTTTTTTTTGTTGAAGACCCTCCAACCCCATTGCATGGATTGTTAATGGCTGATGCCATGGCGGTAGCTTTTAAGCGTTGGTTTTTCCACCACACCAAAAAAAAAAAGATCGGACTCAATGTATGTTGTTTAAAGTGAAATTTTTACTTTAAAAAGTCTAAATTTATAATATTTTAAAATTTTAATTTTAATACAATATTAATATAAAAAATTTATATTATCATTTAATTATATATTATTTTATATTTAATTTTAAAATAATTATTATAAAAATAAAACTCTTCTTAAATGATGTGTCAATGTAAGATTATATAAAAAGATAAACAAATTACACTACTAACGTATCAAAATTTTCCATATTTGAATAATTATGATGCTAAGTTAGCACATATATATATATATATAAAATGAAGTTTAATGTAATTGAAATTATTTGACTTAATTATTTTTTTATCCTGCAAAATATCACAATTTTTTTTTCATTTAATCCTTTATTTTCAAAAAAGTTTCTATTCAGCTCCTCAAAGATATTTTCTGTTTCTGTTTGATCTCTCCGTTAACTTATCTCTAGTTTATTCGGTTGTATGCATTAACTTGACGTTCCACATGGAGATTGACGTGGACTGACGGATAAAAAGAGGGACAAAAAGAATAGATTGTGATATTTTAGAGGATTAAAAGGAAAAATTGTAATATTTTGGAGATTGAAACTTAAAAAATGATGATATTTTATATAAAGAATTATACATACACAATAAAACTTTTTATTAAAGTTTTAAAAAAGTAACTTATGTGTAATTATTATTAATTATTATATTAAATGTTTTCAAATAATTATTTCTATAAAATTATGTTTTAACTTGTAATATATGAATTATTTTATATTGTATTTTATGAAATTAAAACATTAACATAAATATGATTAAAATAAAATATGCAATATGTGAGTTAAAAAATTAAAAATTATTCTATGAAAAGAGTTTGAATCTCAACCCAAAAAAATATTACCGTGTTTATGAACTCGAAAAGATTAGCTAATTGTTAAATGTTAATTTATTACAATTTTTTATTATAAAATGCTCAAATTAAAAAATTATTCAAAATCATTATATGTTAACTTCAAAAGAAAATCATTATAATAAAAAATGTGAAAATTTATGTATTAATTGTGAATAGTGGATTTAGGGCGATAATTTTTAATTTCATATATTATCAATTATCTTTTATCACATTTATAAGAGTGTTTAGCAAACTAAAAAAATTAAATAATTAGATATAGTGAGGCCTAATTTTTAATATAAACATTATTTGGTAACTGTTTAAATATTTTAAAATTAGGTTTTATTTCAACAAAATTAGACCTAAAATCAATTCTTAAAAAAATTAATTTTAAATTAATTTTATTTCATTATCAAATTTTCTTTTTCTAATTTATATCTTTTTACTACTTTTCTTTTTTATTTTGCACCAATTAATTCTTTTTCTATTGACCTTATCAACAATCCTCCGCTGACATCACCACTGTTCACCATTGTCTTCCATTATCATCCACCACCGACTGCTGTCAGCTGTTGCCAACCATCATCGTTTCAGTTGGCGACCACCGTCCATCGTTCCCAACCACCCACCATCCATCGCCATCGCCACTGACCACCACTGCTTGCATGGTCCGCCACCTTCTGCCATTGCCGGTTGCCATCGTTCATTGCCTGTGGCTACTATCACCTACCACGGTTTGCCACCATTTATCACTATTACCATCTAGCACCATCAACTGCCACTGTCTGATGCTACCGGTCACCACTGTCTGTTAGATTATTATTATTTTTAATAACATAATAAAAAAGAAAGAGGTATAAAAAAAGGAGAAAAATATACATTAAAATTAATTTTTAAGTTATGGAACTAAATAACGTTTAATAAAAAGCTAATCCATTTTTATATCAGTTAATATAATTAGTTCTATTTTGTACCATATTAACTTAGTTTTTGAGGTTGCCAAACACCCTCATAAGATTTAAATTTCTACTTATTTATACATTAATGCTCAAATATTCTAAAAGATATGTAAAATCTATGTATAAGTAACATTTTCCATTGCTATATGCTAATTTGGCCAATTGCTTCGGATTTTTTATACAAAATGGACGTGACATTGATAGCAATGCTTTTCAGTGGACGAATAGGACAATGGGACGAAACTCAAACGCTATTTATTTAAGAGTTTATTTTTAAGAATCTATTTTTTCAAAAAAGAAATTACACGTTAATGGTTTTATTTTCTAACAATTTGTTATATTTCTTTAAAAAATTCTATAGAATTAGGGGGTTGGTTGGAGTTCTTATCCCTCCAATCCTCCATTTTGTTCTATCATTTTTTTTTATTTTTGTTTTATACTTTTCCCCCCCTTTTTCACACCAAAGCAACACAAACCAAAAAAAAAAAAAAAAACTTTAAAAATTGCAATGTGATGTGAATAGAGCATTTAGATCAAGTATGGCTATTGTTATACTTCACTACACGCCACTCCTTATGTATGGCAGTTAGCAAAAGAAGAAGAAACACATAAGTATGTTAAAAAAATAATTTAAAAGCCCACTAGTATGAAATTTAGATTTGGATTGAATGAAGCTCTATGAAAATATGATGATGGTTCTGAGATAAAATTGTTGAGGTATGTAAACAATCAAGTGATTACAATCAAGAAAACACACAGACTCTGATGTGAATTGGAAATTTGTAAAGTGATCTAGAAAGGAAAATGAAAGCAGTAAGCAAGGTACCTATCGAATTCAAAACTAAAAAGCGCAAGCTAAAATTGAGAGCTTCCTCCACTAAATAACAACCTCCTTAACAGAATTCTCCAATCTTCCTTTGAGCTAGCCAAAAGACCTCCATGACCTTGCTTATTGACTCCAAATTACTAAATTGGCCTTAGTTGTTACACTGTCCCCCCTCATAATAGCCTTGTCCTCAAGGCTGTTAGAACTCAGGATATTGTTGGACAAATGCATCATAATTCTCCCAGGTTGCCTCTTTTGGAAGTGCATTACTCTAGTGAACCAAGATCTATTCCATGGGCTTTCTCTTATGGAGAAAGGTGCATTTGGACAATGTGCAAAGGGGTAAAACTCATGGGTAGCCTTCAACATCAACGACTAGGAGTGTGGGACTGCCATGGTACTTGGGCCTTCGCCTACTTCTTCAGTAGTGACACATGAAAAATTGGGTTCATTTTTGTCCCCACTAGTAATGCCAACTTGTATGCCACAGGACCCACGTTTTCCACAATCTCATAGGGCCCATAATACTTCACTAACAATTTGGTTTGTCTCCTCAGATGTGGGTTGCTCATCTTGAATAGTTGAATATTCAAGAACACCCAATCTCCTACCTCGAAGCTCCACTCAGAGCACTTCATGTTAGCATAATACTTTATTCCTTGCTGAGTTGCCATTAAATTCTCCTTAAGGACTCGAAACATTTGCACCCTACCCTATAGCATGCATTAGGTTGCTGCATTCTCAGCTTATAGGTATGGGCTAAGGGATAGTTGCTATGGTTGACATCCATATAAGGCTGAGAAGGTAGTTGTCAAAGGTAACTAGTGCAACCATTCCTTAAGCTTATGGTGAACCATACATCATAAATACGTCTCAATGCACCTATTAACTCTTTCTATTTGGGTGTCCCATTGGAGGTGGTGTGTAGTGTTCATATGGAGTTGGGTGCCGATGAGCTTGAAGAATTCCTTCCAAAAGCCACTCTAGAACCCAAATCTCTATCACGCACAATGATAAACCTAAGGCCTATATACTCTAGCCAACTCCTTTGTTGAAAAAGGATGGCTCTGACCAATGAAATGACCATACTTGGATAATTTGTTCACGATCACCCAAATTCTCTTTTTCCCCTCTAAATTTGGAAGTCTTTTAATGAAATCCATGGTGATTTGACTCCATGGGTGGTCTGGAGCCAACGGTTATAGTAGTCCTGGGTAAGGAATATTGTCATCCTTACAGTGCTTGCACATATTGCAGTGCATAATGTATTCTAATATCTCGTGTTTCATGCTACGGTAGTAAAATAACTTCTTTGCCTACTGATAATAGATCTGAACCCCTGAGTGTCCTCTTATAGCAGAAGAGTGAAGTGCCCTTAATTATATCGTAATGACCCTTCTATATATGAGGATTTAGGTAAATCTTGAGAGCTTAGCAGCCCCTCACTAATCAAATTTTGCACCTTTGCGTCCTCCTCGATAGCTGTTGCTAATTTCTTCCACTCATTAGGGTCGAATATGAGTGATCATGTTGTATACCTCCACAGAGAATGTTTTGCATCTTCAAATTTCCTCGAAAGGGCATCTGCAACCTTGTTATCAACCCCCTTCTTATATTCAATAGAAAAGTTATAACTCATTAGCTTGTATAGCCATTTTTGTTTGAGAGAATTAATGATTTTCTAATCTTGTAGATACTTCAAGCTAGCATGATCTGTCTTGATAACAAAGGAACTCCCCACCAAATAGCTACTCTATTTTGAAACTGCAGTCATAATGGCCAATGACTCCTTATAAGTGGATAGAGCTTGGTTCAATGGGCACAATACTTGGCTAAAGTATGCAAGTGTTGCATAAGAACAAACCTAATTCTTATTTAGTAGCATCAATCTCCATTTTAAAAGGCTTAGAGAAATTTGGCAATGCAAGTATAGGGGCAACAACCATTGCTTCCTTCAATTTCTCAAAGGCTAAATTGGCCCTAGCTATCCATTTGAATGCTTCCTTCTTGAGTAAATTGGTGAGAGGCTTCACAAGCACACCATACTCCTCAATGAACCTTCGATAGTATCTGGTAAGCCTCAAGAAGCCACAAAGCACCTTTAAACTCTTAGGAGTAGGCCAGTCCTTCATAGTTTGAACCTTCTTAGGATCGATTTTGACCTTTTCAGCTGAGGTTAAATGGCCCAAGTATTCAATCTTGTTCATTGCAAATGTACACTTACTGCACTTGGCATATAATTTGTAGACTTGTAGGAATTTTAGAACTTCTTTGACATGCTCCAAGTGTAATTTGAGACTATTGCTGTAGACAAAAATGTCATCAACAAAGACAAGAATTGATTTTCGAAGCAAGCGAGAGAAAATGCAATTATGAAATGTCACTGAGGCATTCATGAGCCCAAATGGCATAACCTTGAACTCGAAAAGTCCATGATGATTGACAAAAGTAGATTTGCATTTATCTTCCTTTTTCAATCGAATCTGAAGTACCCTTATTGCAAGTCAATCTTTGAAAACACCATAGCCCTATGTAGTTCAGACAGCAAGTGGAAAATTTGTTCTTCACTGTCATCTCGTTTAACTTACCGTAATCAACGCAAAATCTCCAAGACAAATATTTCTTTTTAACTAATAAGGTTGGAAAAGCAAATGAGCTAAAGTTGGGTTGTATCATACCTATATCTTCCACCATCTTCTCAGTTTCATTCTTTAATAAATGTGAATACCTATATGGTTTTGTGAGATTGAATGTGCCCTTGGTTTGAGAATGATCTCATGCTCTATTTGGCAATGTGGCAAGAGATCCTTTGGCTCTTGAGATATGTCCACAAATTAAGAGAGTAACTTTTCCATGGCTATTGGAAGCTCCTAAGATTCCATTTCAATATTAATAGCAAATAAATGAGCAATCAACCCCTATGAGGCCTTCTTAAGGAAATTCTTGTGCCCTTTTCTTCTAATCAAATTAACTATTCCATCATTAGCTACTTCATTTAGGATCACTTGTTTTCCCTTGTGCATTATGGAGACCATGCCCTGTTTGTAGCTAAACGTCATAGGATCATGGTGCCACATCTAATCTAGCCTTAGGATGAGGTCACAACCTCCTAACAGGAAAATTTTGAGAGCGGATTCGAATTTGTGGTTCTGCATATATCACAAAAATTTTGGACACTTCCCATCGCCATTTATTTATTCCCCATTTGCCACAGTCATAGTCTAGGGCATAGTTCTTTGCAAGTCACAATTCAGCTCTCTAACCGTAGAGCAATCTAAGAAGTTGTGAGTGCTCCCACTGTGTATGAGCACTGCCAATGGCTTTTTCTTTGTTGTCCCGATAATCTTCAAGGCAATTCTTGCTTGTTACTTATCAAGGCATGAATGGAGATGTTATTCTCCTCTATGCCAAGTTCATCATCTATGCCTTCCTTGCTCACCTCCTCTTCTCCTATTTTTTCTTCCTCCTCAATGATGACCAGATTAAATTGTCGATTCTTATATCAATGGCTGGCAATTATTTCTCATCACAATGGTAACATAGCCCCTTTTCTCTATGGGCTTGGTACTCAGATGTGATGAGCTTCTTTAATGGTAAATTTGAAAAACTGGTTTCTCTATCTTTAGTTAGGTAAGTCAATAGGCATTGATTCTACTATGGATGAGTAAGAAGGTGCGAAATTTTAGCGGGCACTTGGGGTGTTTCACGTTCACCTGATATCCCCTAGTAAACCCCTTTGCTATTTTGGTCCCTTACCCTATCATGTTCGACTTAAACTCCTCCAATTTGGCAACATTCACCACCTCTTCTAATGACCTTGCTTTGAATTTTTACATCTCAACCTGTAACTCAAGTTGTAAATTCCCCTAGAATTTTGACATGAAGAAATCATCATCTAACATAGGGTATTTGGCTCTCCCAAATGCCTTAAGTTCCTTAAATCTTTCATGATATTAATCCATATCATTCTCATAAAATAGGTTGCTAAATTCAATGAGAATGTCTTCCTTATCCATTGGAATAAACTTTGCTAGTAGCAGCTCACAAAAGCATATCCACGTTATGCCCGCCTTCAACATACTCCATGCACCAAAAATCAACTTTATCTTTGATGTAGTGTCCCACAAGCTTGATCTTAGCTTGGTCCTCCATGGGAAACATAAGGAAGCAACGATTACAGTATTATATCCATGTGAGCAAATCCTCTCACCATACAGTTCTAGGATTATGCGATGTCTGGGTTTGTCAACCTTTCTGCTGGGTTGTATGATGACACTGATCCTATCTTCTCCTTTCCGTTATCAGATTGGCTCTTCAATAGATTCTCCATGTAACCTTTAATCTTGGACATACTCTTACTGGACTTGAACATCATCTACTTCATCATGTTCTACGCGTCGAGTTTCGGCTCCTTTGTTTGAGCCTCCATGAGTCCTGTGAATTCCTGTAGGTGAGGCTTATTTGTTTCAAGGCTTCATTCACTTCCTTTTAGCAAGTTGTAATTTCTCCCATCTTCGCAACAACTTGGCTCTAGATACCAATTGTAACAACCCACTAGTATGAAATTTAGATTTGATTGAATGAAGCCCTAAGAAAAAATGATGATGGTTTTGAGATAAAATTGCTAAGTTATGTAGAAGATCAAGTGGTTATAGTCAAGGCAACATATAGGACATTGATGTAAACTTGAAACATGCAAAGTGACTCAGAATGGAAAACGAGAGCAGCAAGTAGGGTACCTGTTGACTCCAAAGCCAAAAAATGCAAGCTGAAATTGAAAGCCTCCTTTACTAAATAACAACCTCTTTGACTAAATTCTCCCAGCTTCCCTTGAGCTAGCCAAAAGATCTCAATGACCTTGCTTCTTGACTCCAAATTACTAAATTAGCCTAAGCTATTACAAATAATTTATTTTGTGGACTAGTTAGGTTATTAATTTTCAGCAAAAATGTCGAATAAAAAAAAAATTTCACCAAAACTATTCCACATTCTTACAAAGAATTTGTTACTAAAAAGGTCGCATTATAGAGAAGTCAAAAGTTTGTCATAATATCTATAAAGCAGTATGATGATGAAATTAGAATGTCTACAATTTACTATTTAATTAATGCTCCTCCTTATAAATATTGGTTACAAATTGTCATAACCTTTTATAGGATTCCATGAGAGTGCAATTGTTCTATTTTAAACTCTTTTCTTGACAAATTCAAATGCATATACCTAACTAATGTTGGAAATTAGTGTACATATGTCTCATAGGAAAAAAAAATGCTCAATTTTTTACAAAAAAGTATTAACATATCTTCAATTTCTTTTCTTTAGAATCTAAGAATAGAATTCAAGATTGAAAAAAAAGAAAAGTAGTGATATTTGTATCCTACCCTCCCTATATGCCCTTGACATCTAAAGACAAAGAAGGAAAAAAAATTGTAAAAGAAAATAAAAAAAGTGAAAAAGCACAAAAAAGCAAAAGGGATGTCAAGTATCTATGGGTTCATTTGTTTGTGCTTCTTCCATAGGAAGAACTATTTTATTTTTTTAAAATCTTTTGAAAAATACTTCTAGTAATTTGTTTGTTCTTGTACAAAAATGTAGAAGTAGAAAATAATCCAATTTTCTGCTTTTTTGAGAAGTAGATAGAGTTGTTTTTTTCCCAAAAGCAGTATCAGTAGAAGAAAGAGAATATGATTTCAAATTTCAAATCCATTGTTTTTTTACATTATTTTATCATTCTATCCTTAACTTTTTCTTAAAACCATTATTCCCTATATGCTAAATTATAATTTTACATTAAAAAATATTTTTATATTTATCACATTAAAACAATTTGACAATTTCTAATTTTAATAAAAAGTATTTCTGTGATTACATCCAAATGCAAAATGATTTTCTACTTTTGCTTTTGTTTTTACTTCTAATTCTACTTTTAAAGAAGTACTTTTGTCACAATGCAATCTGGGGCTGTGACTGGTGCGTAGAGGGCATTGCCCACTTGCAAGTCTAGCAAGGTCTTTACAAGAAAACAGATGGAGTCCCTCCTAAAAATTGGACTTTTCCCATATACAATTCATTGTATAACAACACCACAACAATACCAGGATACTAGATAGGCACATGCATATTCATATAGAGGTACGTATATATGTCCACGTAAGTTCTTGGCCATCATACTTTAATAACTTTACAACTAAAACATAAAACATAAGATTAACCGGTCTGGATCTTACCTATAGCATATAAAGCTCTAATATAAGGATAAACCACACATGGCTTTATTAACTAATCTAACTAAGGCCCAATCATCAAGTAGGGCTCACCAAAATGAAACACCATTGGAGTCTTATAGAATGGGAGGAGCATAGCACACCTCAATACTTGAATTTGAAACAATGGAAGAATGATAGAGTGAGTTTTACTCAGTGAAGGATAATATATCTATAGCTAACATGGGACAAGTTTAAAGGAAAAAAACTTATGAATTCATAATTTAAACCATTTGCAAAAGTGAAATATATGTATATACATAAAAATTATTTTAGCAGTCCATAAACATAGAAATCTAAGAGAGGTTTTAAGACCAGAACAATATCATAATTTATTTTACAGCTGGTAGCCCTTACACCCATCCCCATAGTGATCATATCTATTTCCCATTTGGGTGGCCCTTACACCCATCCCTAGAGTGATAATAATAAATCGAATATGCCAACCAAATAGACCAGGCTAGCAACCTCTACTAGTTGGGGTTCCAACTAAGGTGCACAAAGGGCTAATGTTTACTGACATTAGCTATAGGTTCTGTCAAAAGTTCCTCCCATAAGGAAATCATTTTCTATTTTATTAATACAAGATATGATAATATTCAAATCTAAAATCGCATAACAAGTTAGAAGATGTCTCCTCAAGTCTCATGCTCCTTTCCAATGGCAAATACAGATACATCATTTCATTGACCTTGTCCCATGCATTGTGTAAAACACATTATCAAAAAAATTTTTTATGAAAACTTTCTTCATCAACATATTCTTTACATAGTGCCAAAAATATTTTATTTAATAAAATGAATAACTACATAGAGAGGTTCATAAAAGTACATATACAAGACACACCCACACATCGAAAATGAACTATAAATAAATTATCCACTCACAGGACACAAGCCAAGAAGGAATCCGGAGCCACGGAGCCAAGAGAGGGTTCTTTGGAAAGATCTAATACAATAAACATGATAATCTAACCAAATATTAGTCACTAAAATAGGAATTAACACAAATTACTCTCAAACATCAAAACTCCCAATTTAACCCTAGGTTCTAACATCAAATTACTCAAATCCAACAATCATGGTGAGATTTAGCTAGATCTACAAAATAGAGAGAGAGAGAGAGAGAGAGATTTGAGCCTTGGGAATACTTTTGGAGCCTAAAAGAAGAAAAACGGAGTAGTCGTGAGTGGGTTAGTCCAAACCTAAGGTCCCACCTCCAACCTGCCCCAAATCGCGTTTGTCGGGGGGGTGAATAGCCACAAGCGCGACTGCATGCAGTAGTAACATCGCGGAGGTGGTTGGCAATGGTGGAGTATAGAGGAAAAAGGTGGAAAAAGAAGCAGAGAAGCTAGGAGAGGGAGGACAGACTTGTTTTAGCGTCTTACTAGGGAGTGGACACGTTTTTAAGGAGAGAGTGTGTGTTAGGATATGTTATCTCATACACTAATTATTTACCTTTATTTTACTCTCTATTAACTTTAAAACATATATATAAATAAAGAAATACCCCCATTTGGATTCAAATAAAATAAAATCCTTAAGAATCAAATTTCAATTTTTTGGTTTGAGTTCAAGTTTAGGAAAATTTGAGCTTCGTAAATTTTTGAGCTAAAAATGGAATGGTTAAGGACTTTCTAAAATTTATTAAAAATCAGTCTTTAACTCATTTTTATCTAGAGAATAACTACGGAGACTTTTGGTCTCAAGATAATGCTCCTATCATATAACTCTATGAGGAGGTATAGTGTTAGACTTAATAGATTTTTGGTTTTTAGCTGAGAGACTTCTACTAGACTTAGCGAAATGGCTCAAGAAATTTTTCTCAGATATTTTAGGCTTAGCATATCATGTGCGTAAGTACATATTATTTATACTCAAACACAATAAAGCTAAATTAGGAAAAGCACTCTAGCACTTGGATATAGTATTCGAGTATAGAATCAGGAAGGTACTCAAGTACTTAAGTATGGTACCTGGGTACTCCTCCATAGTTCTCATTGTAGTTATTACAACTTTTCTCAAAAGAATCTAACAATGGAATCGAAATGTGCTTTTTTCTTGGTAAAATTTGAGACCTAAGGCTACGACTAGATTCAGTCATCTAATACTCAATTCCATCCTATGTTCCTGTTTTATTTAATTACATGGTATTCATTTTCTTCTCTCTGATTCTACATCAGGTAGTCAAGACTTCGACCCAACATTGTATAAACCCACGTAGTTTCTTGGGTTAAACAATTATCAGCGATCGCAATATTTTCTAAGGTACTTCTAGAAGCATTTCAATTCAATACATTTTTTGACCAAAAAGTTCTATTATTGAAAAGTTATCAAAGTATCAAGTTTCAGTTATCATTTGGTGGAAAAAGGCCTTGTAATTTAAGGAAAAAGAAATATGCACTTTCAATACAAGATCTTTTAAAGATGCAGAGAATATTCTGTCTAGGAGGTGCTTTAAAATAAAAGCGGATGTGGAACCTTCACTTCATATTGTCCAAACAAGCATTTATTAGTTCAAAAATTAAAGATAAGCATGCAATTTTATTTTCCGTAAAGTTTGTCAGAGTTCCATTTAGCATAAGAAGTCGCAATTATTACAACAGCCACGAACTCAGTGTTAAATCTATCATATTCGAAGGGAGAGGCTGAACGAATAAAGCCAACCATTGTAGCTATATATTTTTTAGTCTTGATAGAATTACTAGTATCTGGGTCCTATTATTAGGAATTTGACTAATTTAACCTAATCCGACAGAGGTTCCTAAAGGGGTGGGAGTCTCCCAATAAGGATTTTTTCTATTCCTAGAACTTGAATCTGAGACATCTGATTTAGAGGTCAAAGCACTTATCCCCTCCATATTGGTTGCCAATCATTGTAGCTATACTTTTTTACATTAAATATGAATGCAATTGGAGAGAAAAATGTAGCATGATCACTCAACCATGTCTACTATGGAGTTCTACATCTTCTATAATGTTAGGTGCTGGGGAAAAGTTTGTGCTTGCCTTTTTACACGTTTGCATCTATTTTCTTTACAGAATCTTCGGTTTTGTAGCTATGCAGGAGAGGAACATTCTCCGTAGTAAGTGATTCCTGGCTACCAATATCTTCCTCTGCCTCTTCCTTTGCTTTACCCCACAATATAGTATAAAGTCCAATTGATATTATTGTGGCTCCAACTATACTGCAAAATGCAGAAAGAATGTATACAAATGAAGAGTTACACTACATCATTAAAATGTATAGTTTCTTCTCTCTGACAAACAAAACAATCATGTATCAGTAGCAAAATGAACCGATATCTGGAAATTATAAAGAGTTGTAATGATATCAACTAAATAAAATGGCCTTTGATCAGTGAAGTCACAAATGACAAAGAAAACTACCGAAAGGTGGTTAGCTTCAAGTGCGGGATGAATAAGCATACATGTTCAGAACACTGAAATTAGATGTTTTATTTATTTATTGTTTCTGTTGATGTAGCAATGTAGCAGTTCAATACAGAAGACTTACCTTAGCTGCACTGGCAAATCTAAACATTCAATCAGGGTACTACTGGTCAAAGGATGCATATCCAAAGTGATCAACAGAGTGTGAAGCAGAGTTGTTTATTTTAGAACGAAGTAATTTGTTCAAAGGAGGATTGTTTAGTTATTCCATGAGTGTCCATATTACCATCACCCAGACCATCACAGCTCTTCCAATTACCTAATTTTTAGTTTTTCTTTATGTTGTTTCACAATAGTTTTTTTTTTTCCAATATAGTACACAGTTATGTCCATTACCACCATGTTCTGGTTTCATTCTTGATTATTTCATAAAGCATATGTCCATCAGGTATGAATTTTTCAGATTTGCTATTGATTATTTATGTTGATGTATATTTGCTTCCCCGTGTTTTAAGGAAGAATCAAATGTAAAAAGTGAAGTAGCCATACCTTCCAATATGAAGAGTCTCACCAAGGAACATAATTCCCATGGCAACACTAATAACAACTGCGAGTGGCTTGAATGATGTTACAAAGACAGGCCCCTTTAGGTGAATCACCCAGGCATATATTGCATTGCTCAAGAACTTTCCAAGTAATCCCTAAAAGGAAAAAATGTGCTATCAATAAATTACAGTAGCTTAAGAACTGTATTCTTTTAGGTCAAAGTGCAGCATCAGTTCTCAGGGATATCTTACAGTGCAAACAATGGAGATCACTGAGATACCTAGCCTTATTTTCCAAGCACTTGCATTTGGCTCTGTCAATAAACCTACGGTTGTAGCTACGATGGTTGAAGTCATACTGTAAAAGAAGAGCATACTTAGTTCATCCGGGTACTCCTTCAAGATTTCCACCTGTGAAATGAATATAGGAATTACAATTTTTGAAACATGCTTTCTGATGCTTTCCGTGTGAAGCAATAAGAAATAAATAACTATAAAGAATTTTGATCATCTAAAGCAAGGGATAGGGATGGATCCATTCGAATTATATTGAGGGCATCTACCCCCACTAAAATTTGAAAATTTTTTAGAAGTCTATGGGTATATACATATTTTACCCCCTATTATCTTATTAAATTTGATTCCACACTAAAATAATAATTATTTGAAACTTCTTGTCATGCATATTTATTATTTTTATCCCATTACTTAAATTTTTTGAATCCATCATTGTTGAGGGGTTTATTTTAAGTGCAACACGTAGTCGTTGATGAGAAAAATTAAGGAAGCAAAATTCTCATATTCATTATCCTTTGCTTATATTTTATAAAATTGTAGGCATCAACATCTATCAATTATGCACTTTACTCTCTAAAACATATACCATTTACTTTAAAGATTCTGATCCTACCTGCAAAATGTACCAAAGTGAAGATAGTAAATAGCCAGCTGTTAGCAGAATCCCAGCAATGGCCCAACTTGTATCCACTGCATTAAGAATGCTAATTGGTTGTTGAAGTTGGGTATGATGCTCGATGATGATGGATGGGCCTTTGTAGAAAGTCAATACAAATGCACCTGCTATTGATATTATGCTTCCCATTACCTTAGCTTGGCTACTTCGACTTTTTGCAGCTATCTTTTCCATCCTTAATTTCAGCGATAATAGGAAAAGAGAAAGCAAAATAAGAAAAATAAGTATGGATATATAATAGACTGGGATTTGAATCCTTTAAAATGAGAATATTTATAAGGTGAGAAAGTAAGAAAATGAGAAGTAAGAAAGTGAATAGATTAATAATTTTTATTATATGTAAGTTCCATTAAAATAATTGATTCAAAAATGAATAATCCTCCACCTTTTTCATTTTACGACCATTTTCATTGTAGAAGATCTTAATTCAATAATCTAATACATTCATAGTGGTTCAAAAAATGAATGTTAGGAACTCCATACCAATGGTTTAAAACCATTGAATTAGGATGCTCTCATGTTTTTCACTAACATAAGAGTTTCATATCATGACAGAAAGAGACAAATTTTGTTATAATATAACCCACTATTATCTATATTAATCTATTAATTTTATTTATTCTTCTATCTTTTTCCTTCATAATATGAGATTCTCATATTAATAACAAGTACGAGAGGATCCTAACCTAAAAGGATTCCCTTTAAAATTCTCACGGATCTAAATTATTAGAAAGTCATGGACTTTGAACAAGAGAATAGTGTCATAAGGTAGAGCTTTTGTCCGCCTAAGAATAACCAGATTGAAAGTAAATAAAGGTGTGCTTGGTTCAGTCCAAAAAAATCACTTTTACAAAAGTTATTTATTTTAACTTCTATTCAAAAGTTGAAATGAGCAGATTCAATGAAAAGTGATTTTTTTTAAGTAATTGAAAAATAAATTTTTGTTAAAAAATTTAAAAAAATGCAACCAAAATGCATAGTTTTTTTTTACTTTAAATAAATACAATGAATCTGGACATAAGGAACAAGTATTGGAACATTATTTCAAATTATAATCGCCTTATTTTGTTAGGTCAATCGTGTACTCAAGCGGTGATTTAGGCAACCAGTTAGTCAAAACTAAAGCTTCACAGAGAAGTTATCATTCCTGGCACTTTTTCAAAGTGTTTGACTGTGAGACTTTCATGAGACACCATTGGCATGTGTTTATATGATTCTTGGCTCGGAGGCATTGGAAGAGTGTTTGACATTTGGGGGCATTTGGGGTGTTTGGTATTATGGTGACATACTTGGATAGCAACCAACTTGACCAAAAGCTAGCTTTTGAATGTTTGGCCCATTCAATTATAAACCAATCTTCTTACTCCGATGTCTCTGATATGGGAGATTTTTACTCATACACTCACAGTAATTATTCCAACAGAGCACACACTTGAAACTTCCAAACGATTCTTATATGCTTGAGCTCTAACAATCGGTGATGAACAGTAATTAAAAACTAGAATCTTAGCCAGTTATCTTTTCCTATGTGCTGTCTTTATACATCCCAAGGGAATAAATACCTTGATTCTTAGGTATATAGCATTAGCATGAATCTGAAAAGATTGAATAAATTAACAAAGAGTACGTGGTGGAGTTCTGAATGAGCCATGCCTCGTGCTTCTTTTCACACACTATAAAGTTTCAAGAGTGTGTTCTTAATTTCAACATTGCATGGCGTGCAAGGAAAGTAAATATATAAAGTGCGCTCAATATAATTGTTTAGTAGTAATGTTGCACAAAATATCCCTAACTAGAAAAAAAACAATAACAACTTAGACTAAATAAGTAAGAATTTGTCAAATGTAATTCACAAAGGGAAATGAACCTGAAAAAGACGGCAAGCAAGAAGGTGAAAGCAGGCACAAGGTTGCCGATTGATGAAGAAAGTGTTGGAGAACTGTAACTAACTGCAGCATACCCCAGTAATTGAGATGAACTTCTGCAGCACATGACAAACGCAGATCAAAAGATTTATGAGTTTCCTTTGGACCATAATTAACTGACAGTACCACTGAAAAAGCTAATACCAAAAGGCCTTAAAAACTATGTGTTTAAGGTCAAGCCAAAGTGCCTTTACCCTATGACCCCAAGAAGAACAATTTTGGATAGTATGGAGAAACTAAGTGGAGGAACTACTCTTGATCTGCAAAGAGACATGAAAGACCAAAACATGAAGAACATAATGTGAGTGTAACTATTGAGTCATATGGTCATTATTTGGAATAATGAATTGCCAACCTTTTGGAGATAAAAGGTGCAGGAATGAGCACAATAGTAGCAATAGCATAAACATAGGCAGCAAAGACATGGTTGCTCACGCCTTTCAGGGTGGCTGCTTTGAACAAAGTGAGTAAGCCCATGTCAATGCATTCCATGCCTATGAGCACCAAGGCTGGCAGCAAATCCTTGTAAAAGGACCATGTTCTTGCCATCCCTCTATGATTTTGCATCCTTTGTGATCTTGTTGAACACAAACCTTAATAAGGTTCAGTTCAGCGAGCTGTTTTGAATTGTCTTTATATCAATTTCAAAGGGGCGTGCCTGTGGATTTCAACAGCAATGACGAAGTCAAGGTTGATAATTTAGAGAATTGATATTCACAATGACCCGTTTAATACGGAAATCATACCTCAACCTAGAGTGAGCTTAAATAGGATTCAAAGAGAGTTATGATAAGATAGCCAAATTATTATTATAAGAGTGGAAGTGTTTTTTTTTTTTTTTCAGTTGAACATAATTGAAAAAAAAAATATTTTTTTTCTCTTTTTCTATCGTATCTTTCGTAGTTATTTTTTGTGATGCATGTTTACATTTCATGTAGAGATTATTGAAATTTTCTACTCTATCCTCTTCGTCGGTAGATCATGTATACTTTAATTCTTGAAATATATAAAAATGTGATCTTTTAAACTTTTTTGAATGACTAAAATACATATTTAGAAATATTCGAAGAATCAAGTTGCACATTTTTCTAGTATAGTGACTAAAGTATACATGACCTAAGGTGCATTAGCCACGCATAATAGAATAAGACCTGATAGAATAAGGTTTGATAATATAAGATATAATTGTGTGAAGCTTGACAAAATTTTAATTCTATATAGTGTTTGATATGTAATTGCATAGATGTTGTATTATATAAAATATAACAAGAAATAATAAAATATAATTTTTATTAATTATTTAATTAAAATTTTTTAAATTGATATAATTATTCAAATATTTATTAAAGTAATTATAATTATTTTTCTTCATATTATATATAAATATAATTTATATTAAAAATTATTGATTATTCATTTATATACTTTTAATAATTATTTTTTATTTTTCATAAATATAAAAAATGAGAGAGAAAGAGAGAGAGAGAGAAAGGGTCTCCATACATCAAAATTCAATCAGGCATAATTTCGCATTTCAATACTTGATTGAATTATACATTATATATAATTATTTTTATTATATATAATTAAATTTATATTAAATATTATTTGTTATTATTTATATATTTTAATGATGAATTATTATTTTTATTATATTATATTAGTTTGAATAGTTATTTTATATTAAATATTATTTTTATTATTTGTTTAATAGTTATTTTTATTTTAATAAAATATATTAAAAAAATAGAATGAAAGAGTTTTTATACATAAAAAATTAATAAATCCTAATATAATATTCTTAAACTTGATTAAGTTATCTTTTATTTTGATATATATATATATATTATAATAAATAAACTTATATGATATATTATGTACATCAAATAATGAATAAGGTTATAATATATAGTATTAACTTATCCTATCCTATGTTATACAACATACCAAACGCATATAATGTCCATGTTACTAGTTTTATTTATACAAGAGTAAAATGCAATTAGTACCTTTCAAGTTTGGTAAAATGACGTCAAACCCCATTCTTGGTGAAAATATACAATTCGCCTCATTTTAGCTTAATCAGTAGCAATGGTGTGACGGAATATGCTTTATTAATTAGGCGAGTGCTACTGGGTACCTCACAGTCAAAGGTGCATTATATATGCACATTGTAATCTAACGGTATAAACTTGATAGTATATAATATATTAATTATTTGTGATATATTGTAATAATTCTTTAAATTTAGCCAAATTTTAAAAAATGGTCAAATATATTTTAAAAAATAACTAAAATTTATTTCTATCATGCTAAAATTAAAGAAAATTTATTGGGACTATTCTCATAAATTTTAGAGTCTCATAAAATATTTTTTAATTTATTTATTTACATCATCCTAAAATTAAATAGAAATTTCTCTAGATTATTCTCATTATTTTTTAAGATTATGTAAATAAAATTTAATCACTTCAAAAATATATTTTTTAAGTCCAAACTAAAATTAAAAAATTATTATAATATATCATAGCTGATTAATATATCTTTACGCCATAAATTTTAGGATTTAATTTGAATACACTGTCAATATAAAAATTTTTTACACAAACATCCAATCATATATTGTCACATCAGCAAAAGTCTTTGACATAACTACCCATTACTTGAATGATCATACAAATGAAAAGTTTTAATTGGATAACAATGTAAAAAAATTTTACACTGTTAGTGCACCTCAATTAAACTCTAAATTTTACACCATCAAATATCAAGTTGCATTATGCACCTTGAATTCCGCATATTAGACACAGCCTATTAATCATGGTCAATCCAAGATATATTAAAAACAAAAATAACCACGCTTGACTCCCATCATCTCTCGATCAAATACTCACCTTCAGCTGCCCCTCTTCTCTCATTGAAAATTCACAAACTCCATGGAAGAGCAAGATGAAGCTCTTCGTACCCTCACTAGCGGTCAGAAAAGTGGAGCTCTTGCAATTCCACACCCTCTCTTCTATCATATCCATCTCAAACTTCGATGCCTTCACCAGCACCGTTCAAACCCAAGCATGCGACGACCCCCGGCGGCCTCCAACTCAACATCACCACCTACAGCGGCAACCTGCCGGTCAGCATCGCCATTGGCGCCATCAACGCCACCGTCAATTCCGACAATGAGCTCGCCGCATACCAGGCGGACAAGGTGATGACGACAAGGCTTTGCTGGCTGATGTTTCTGCGAGTTCGATGATGAGGTTGAAGGTAGCAGTGGTAACGTGGGTGAATGTTGTCGATGGAGCGGGTTTAGCGGGTGCAGCCATCATGTGAATAGAGGGATCCACAGTGATTTTTTGTTGTGCTGTTTTTAAGTTTTTGTGAGTGATTGTCGTGCTTGGGGGTTGTGGTTTTGAGTGTAGTGCAGGGTGAATACGTGTATCTCTGCTGTTTTTGGGCACTCTTGAGAGATTAGAGGTTTATTTACTATTTGCTTGATTTAATGGTTGGCATTGTGTACAAGATGCATTCCGGAAGACAGAGCTATGAGTTTGTCTTCTATGTATATTCAACCTTGCCTCTTCCTCATTCTTTAGGTAAATTACTCGTGAATTGGTGGAGTTAATTCTTGCAGGTAAGCTAAGGTTAGTATGCGAGAGGATTTTAATTATGTCCCTCAACCGTGGTTAATAGGTATCATGAATGGGGTGCATTATTAGTAGAAGAATGGAGTTAAGTGTTATATTAAGAAATTTGGTATTTGTTATTTACCCTTTATAACAAATCTTCATAATAGTGTCTACGCAGAAGATGTCATCATCCACTTTTTCCTGAATTATTAACACTTTTTCACAATATCTATTTAGCGATGGAAACTAGCTAGGCTGGGTCCATGATGGCAACTGGTAAACAACGTGACAAGTGAACCCATGACAACAGTGAGGAATTTGGTATACATGCGTGGTAATTAGGCCAATTTCGTACAATTATTTTTTTCAAACAATAACCAACTCGCTTATCCCACTAATCCTTCATCCCGTTCCATTGTTTTTTTTTTTTTACCATTTTTTTGTAGTGTTTTCATCCTCTACACCAAACAAAGCATGAGAAGCAAAATAATAAATAAGGCAAATGCGATAAGAAAATAATCCTTTGAGCAACTATGGGTATTTTCATGCTACACGCCATCCCTTATGAGCGTGTTTTGGAATGTGAAAAAAATACAAATAATTTGACTTGGAAATGAAATCTTGTATTTAAGTGTTTTAAAAATAAGAAATGATTTGATTTTTAATTTTCATAAAATTTAATTTTTTTTATATTTAAAATCCTATTAAAATTAAAAAGATTTGATGGAAATTGATTTGATTTTAAAATTTAAGTATAAATCAAATCAAATCAATTTTATTTTTAATTATTTTAAATATAATCTAATACATTATAAATATAAGAATTGATTTTACTAAATCAATTCAAATCTTATTTTTACATAATTTTTTAAAATATAATGGTTAATTCATAAATTAAATCAATTCTAAAATTTAGGTATTTTCATACACTACCTATGTTTGTGGTCGCAGAAGAGGGAGAAATTCTTTAGTGCATTTTACAATAAGAAATTCTCGGAAAGAATAGTCCAAGAGGATGTAGCCAGTGGAAGAGGTGGAGTAAGGAGGACAATTAGGAACACCAGCAAATGGATTTGGCTTTTCCAAGGTGTGAATGCAACTTAAAAGTTAAAGTGGATAGCCTTAGTTGTAAATCAAAATTTTATAAGATATAAATACGAATATGATAGATATCACACAAATGTGATAATATGACTTGTTGGTTTTCTCATCAATAGTTAAACTATGTACTTCACCTTTTAAAATGCACCCTACAATTTAGAGTAGCCACGTTCATGAAGGTTCTACATCCTATTGGACTTCAAACTATTTCATCCATTATACACTTGCTCGTCTGGATGGGAATCAAATCAGAAAAAAGATTGTAGTAGCAATATATAATTTTTTTTCTTAGTCCAAAACTAAATATCTTTGACATTTTGGACCACGTTTCCAATTGCTAGCTCCATCTACATAACTTAACAGGGAAAAGTTCACCCACAGGGAGAACGGGTCCAAGTACACTTGGACTGAACTTGCTAGAAGATCATCATGCATTAACCATGTCCAACACGTACCGTTCGGGATACAGGCTCAGGAAGTAAATTTTAACACTATTCTGGACTACATAAAATAAAGTGTGCTATATGTCCTGGATGATAGTTACATTTCTGTATTTGCTTTCATTAAGTTTTAATATCAAACCATCCGCAATTTCTCGAAGGAAGGTTCGTCGAAGTACCACTTTGTCGTGCACTCATACTTCTATTGTCTCAAGCTATTATTATGAGGCTTTTCTTGTTGTTTCTTTTGTGGACTAGGTTATTAGTTCGCAGCTTGAAAAATTATGCATTCTTCCATGAGCTGTTTATCCGAGCAAATTAATTGCTTCTTACTTTTTTCATCTATTTATTTTGCTGCAATTTTTTTTTTTTTTTTTGGTATACGGGTGCAAGGTTTTTTACTTAAGTATATGATGGTGACCGGTACTATATATTTATATTAGGATTTAAGCAGCCACCAAGAACTCTAAAACAAAGCTAATTAATCCACAAAACCGTTTGCACAAAACCCCATATCGGTGGGAGGAATTTCTATCTAGGTTACTTCATTTCATGCCGTCTTCTATGACTAATTTTGTGGAAGATGAAGTTAAGAGCACACTGATAAGCTTTCTTGCAAAACTCACACAATGACGGCCAACAGAGCTCCACTTCTTTTCCTTTTTTTTTTTTGGGTTTTTTTTGGGGTTTGGGCCCCCCCGGGGGGGGGGGGGGGTTCCTGATTCCACTTTGAACTTGAGACCAGACTCTGAGCCCTGCAAGGGCCTCTGGCAAAGTGTAATATGTGATGCTCAACCATGTAAAGTTGTATTTCACTAGTTCAATGTAATAGCTTAACTTAGAAATAAGGGACAAGGCGGGAGTCAAGCATAATTTTCAAACACGCTAATATCTCCTCAGTCATCTCCCTTCGTTTTGCCTCACTTTTGGTTTTTTTGCTTTTTTATTTTAGAAGAGGAGCAGGGAAGGGGATGGGATTCGTAGCCCATACATATTGGCATTACGAGGGAGCTTACTGCCAAGTCATTACCTCATGCAGACATCCACTTTTGCCTCTCTGATGGGTCTGTTTTTTTGGTGGGGTGCACTAGAGGCCGATGGGTCCTTTTATTTGGTCAGAATCTTGATGGGTGTCCAAAGATTTTTAGTTAAGTGGCCTTTCTGCTATATAGACCATAAGCTTAGCGGGTGAAAATGATACTTGGTAATGGAGGAAATGGGGTAACTATTTGCTGACGGCCTTATGCACTTGCCGGCCCATCAAGTGCATGCCTTCTAAACTCTGAAGACGTGAGCATGAACCAAGTAAAGAAAAGACTCTCCCACGACGAAAGAAAAAAGATTCTCGGAGAATTCACATAATAAAAAGGACTCTTGGAATATTAACTCGTACCAAAAAGAGAACCTGCTGTTAACCTCTGACCCCCCCCCCCCCAAAAAAAAAAACACCAAAAAACCACAAAAAAATAAAAACAAACAAAAAAAACCTGATATCTACCTTCCTTTTGTGGCTTCTGACAAAAAAAAAAAAAGAAGAAGAAAAACAAAAGGTTTTGTCACTGTTCACGGGTTATTGTTGAGGACATATCCCAAAAGTTTTAACATGCTGTTAAGTCGGCTCGAAAAAAAAAAAAAATGACGGTATTTAGTCAAGGTACATTAATGTGGCAGAAAAAACAAAAAAGTCAAGATACATTAATGACTAGAGAAATGATTTTTACTCCTTGAAAACGGTATATATCTATAGATGGGAAATCCTTACCTCCTCCATAGAAGAAATTTCTTTTTTTCTCCACATATGATATTCATCATCTATTTTTATTAGTTCCATTATTTTTTTTATTTTCTAAAATTATTTAATAATATAAGATCCATATGAAGGAATAATTTTCTTCCTCTATAGAGGATCCAAGAATTTTTTTCCATAAATGCTTTTTATTTTGAGTTGAAAGAGTTGAAAAATTGTAATATGACAATAGCAAGATTATGAGGACTCACTTTTTTATATATGAGTATTTATAGGTGTCTCTAAAATTGAATGTATAAATAATACAACTCTAATGATTAATATCTCTAACAGTACTTAAAGACAATTTTTTCAACACATTCACTTTTTCCTCCTTTATCTCAACCACACACATGCATAGTACGAAAGCAACAATCATAGACAGTTTGATGAAGATGTAACTATCATGTAGTTAATGAAATCAAGAAAATTAAACTTCTAGTAGCATTACTTTCCATAATTTTGTCCAAGTCACGTAGATAATGACCCCATTGGTGGTTAGTTTACTTGCTTGAGGAAATTAGCTATCATGGAATAATTTAGAAGAGAGAAAAAAGAAGTCATCTCCTATTTAATGATAAGAATCTAACTTTTAATTTTGTAATTGCCTTAAAAAGTCTTCACTAAACTTGCTAAGATTCAAGATAAAAAAGCACTATTTCATCCTAATGCAGATATTCAAATAACTCTTGTTGTAAGTAAGATCCTAAATAGAAGCATTCACAAAATCCAGTACAGATTTTGACAATAACATAAACTTAGAGAAAAGCATAAAGCTTGCATATTTTCTACCAAACTTAACATGAGGCTATACATAATGACTACTTGAAAGGCATCACCTCCTTTTGGCTATCATGTAAACAAGGTGGCTTCCTATAAATGCATGAGTGATAATGACAAATCATAATAGTCAATTTGGGTTTATAGTGGTATTAACATATTATTTACTAGAGAAAATATCACCAACATAAAAGGTTTAAGCATGAATAATGAGAGAAATGGAAAGAAAGATATCAAAGGGGAAAGAAAGATAAGAGGGAAAAAAAAAAAAGAGGTTTAGAGATTTTAACTTATTGCTATTCATGAGTGTAAAATAGATAAGAAAAAAAATAAATGGTTTATAACATATTTTTACAATCCTACCTTTTATTAAAATAATTAAATAAATAATATGTTTAGAAACAATAACTTAAAGTTAAGCCAAGCTAGAGTCTTTATATTGGGACTAGACTGTTTGAAAGGCTAATAAAATTCTCAAATACTATTTCAAAAGTAAACTCATAAATAAGGTTAAGATCTCATAAAATCTTAAATTTTAAACTTAAAAAGCTCATAAAATTTTCCTTTACATCCCTTTTTCCACTAAATCAAACTTGTGAACATATTTTTATAGAAATCAATAACCTTATAACCTCAATATCACTTTTGAGAGTTTGTTTAGTTCCTCAAAGATTTTTTCTATTCGTATTTGGTTCTTCTATTAACTTATCTCTAGTCTATTCAACTTAGTGTTAATTTGAAGTCCATGTGGAGATTGATATGGACCAATGGATGAAGAGAGGGACAAAAAGGAAATACTGCAATATTTTAAAGGATCAAAAGGAAAAAAATTATAATACTTTAGAGAACAAAATGAAAAAAATGATGATATTTTATATACAGAATTATACATAAATAATAAAAATTTTTTAATTAAAAATTTAACAAAATTAACTTATGTGTAATTATTATTAATTATTATATTAAATATTTTAAAATAATTATTTCTATAAAATTATATGTTTTAACTTATAATATATGAATTCTTTTATATTGTATTTTATGAAATTAAAAAAATTTTAAACATTATTCTATTATGAAAATAGTTTGAATCTCAACCCAAAAAATATTACTGTCTTTTTGAACTTGAAATTATCTAATTATTAAATTTATTTATTACAATTTTTTATTATAAAATGCTCAAATTAAAAAATTATTAAAAATCACTACATATTGCTTCAATTTAAAATCAAAATCATAAACTATATATTGTAAATTAAAGTTTGTATATGTTAATATTGATATATTAACATAAATTAATAGTATTATGCATAAATTAACTTTATTAAATTTTTACTCTGTATACGTAAATATAGATATTTTTATGTAAAATATTATGATTTTTTGTTTCATCCTTTAAAATTAACTATTTTTATTATTGTTTCCCAAAATATTATGAATTTTTTTATTTAATCTCTCTTTTTATCTATCAGCTCATAACAACATTCATGTGAGATGCTAAGTTGACATTTAAATAAAAAGGCTAAAGGTATGTTAACAAAGACCAAATGAAAATAAATAAATTCTTTGAGAGGTTAAATGATGATTTTTTAAAAAAAGAAAAACCAAACAAAGAAATCGTAATATTTTAAAGGGTTAAAAACATAATTAAATCAAATTATTCCATACTTGGGAAGTTGGGGTAAAAGGAGCAAAAGAAAATCACATTAAAAAAAATGCAAAAGAAAAATTAGATAAATATAAATAAATAAAATAATAATAAAAAGGTGGCAGCAGAATGCCCATTTTTCAGCTGCTAAACTCCAAAATGACTAGCACGCGCCACCATGACATGTGGGATTAAAAATTAAAATTTGAGTGCTTTACGTTTGTTGTCAGCCCTTGCCCTTTGCACTTTGGGAACTGTTGAACGTGTTACTTTCACTCTTTGGATTCTTTCCTTCTAACCACGACATCAGTTGTTTGGTGTTTGGATCACACAGAGACAAAGACATAATAGCCAAGAGAAAGCGTTTCACATTTCACTTTTTTTTTGTTTCTCTTTCTTCATAATATGTAAGCAACTCAAAAGAAAAGGGTTCTCTTCTTCTACCTTGAAAGCCTGGTAGAAAAACCAAAGGAGGCCATTATAGCTCAGTTCCAAAAGCTTCAAGAGCTTCTTGAACTGATATAGGTGAGTTTGAGTTCAAGATATTATCCGAAAAAAAAAAAAATCATATGCAAGTTTCTCTCTTATGATTAGTCCATAAATACTTAGTATGTTCATTTGGAATGATTTGCACAACAAATATATAAAATAAGAGTACACATCTTGGACTATACTTCTTTGTAGAGCATAGTATATATTTTGTTTCGCTGGAATCTGAGTGTCAAAAAGCTGCAAGCTTAGGGAACTTCTGTTGTAGTGTATTATAGTGTCAAAAATGTGGCTAGGATTAATGTTGGGTCTAGTGCATATTTTCAAGGGTGTGCCTTTGTGATCTGTGGGATATGTCAGAAAGCATGTACCCTAAGTGGTTTTTGGGGCATACCCATTTGAAGATGGCTTGGATTCAGCCCCATATCCAGCAAAAAGATGGTTACTTGAGCTATCCCCCACCACCAGTTTTGTCCTCACCTTCATCATCATCATCTTCATCACCATACCCTGGTGCTTCTTTCCACAAGGAATCAATGTCTCCTCCAGCACCTCCATCTTCTAGTACTAAGATTAGTCCAGCTGTTCTTTTCATCATAGTGATTCTTGCAGTTCTGTTCTTCATCTCTGGCCTCCTTCACCTGCTTGTTAGATTTCTCATAAAGCACCCATCTTCATCTGCATCTGCTCAATCCAACAGACCTCAAGAGATTTCCACCTCTGATGCACTTCAAAGACAGTTACAACAGCTTTTCCATCTTCATGATTCTGGTCTGGATCAGGCTTTCATTGACGCACTGCCTGTTTTTCAGTACAAGGAGATTGTGGGGCTGAAAGAGCCATTTGATTGTGCTGTTTGTCTGTGTGAGTTTTCTGAGAAAGATAAGCTAAGGTTGTTGCCTATGTGCAGCCATGCTTTTCATATAAGCTGTATAGACACTTGGCTTCTGTCTAACTCCACTTGCCCACTTTGTAGAGGGACCCTCCTTACTCCAGGATTTTCAATTGAGAACCCTATGTTTGATTTTGATGATTTGAAGGAAGATGAGGGGTGCCCTTGTAATGGGGAAAATGGATTCACTAATAGGCAGAAAACAGTTGTAGTTGAAGAAAGTGTTGTGGAGAAAGGGGTTTTTCCTGTAAGACTTGGTAAATTCAGGAAGCTGGATGTGGATTCTGGGGAGGCTGGAGTAGGTGAGACAAGTAGCAGTAATTTGGATGCCAGAAGGTGTTACTCAATGGGATCTTACCAGTATGTGCTTGCCAATTCAGACCTCAGGGTAGCCTTGAATCATGACCGGAAAGGTCGCAATGCAAGGCTTGCCAAAGGAGCCGAACATGCTGAGAAGCTCTCAGTGGAGGGGGATATGGAAGCAAAGAGGATTAGGAGTGTCAGTAAAGGTGAGAGCTTTTCTGTGTCCAAAATCTGGTTGTGGCCGAAGAAGGGAAAATTTTCTAGTCCTTCTGAGGCTCAAATGGGCATGCCATCATACCTTAATTCAGACTTGCCTAGGATGAGGGAAGCAGAAGGAGCATGAAAGGTATCCGCATTATTACTTTTTTGTTCTTTCCCTTGAATTCATTTCAATCTATTGGTTAAAGCTTCCCTTTACTTAGAATTACACAAAAAATATTGGTGTGCTAATTTTGAAATTGTGATGACCGATTGTGGCATAATATTGATGTATGGCGATTCTATGTTAAGAAGATAAGAGGAATACATCTCTTTCTTTCTTCAAACAGATCCCTGGCTCTATGGTTTGATGAAATATAATTTATGATAGCAGATTTTGATCTGATCTGATCTGATCTTATTGTTTTGGTTATGCAAATTGCAAAGTACAAACATCAACATATCCTTGCTAGATTTATGAACTCCCTAGCCCAACAAATTTATACCATTTAATCATAATAATTACAATGGACCGGTATACGGTAGTTGAGTGAATTTAGTTGTGGAGCCAAGCCTGTTCGCAGCCAAAGTTGTCTCTTTCCGTGTCAATGTTAGCTTAACATCAGGGTGTCTACTCAGATCATGGCTAGTGGCAAGTGCATTTGCTTTCTTAGCCTTTGGTTCTGTTTAATCTCTTTTTCTTTATCATTGCACATGCTTTTTTGGGAGAGTGTGAATACAAACCCCTTTTTTGCTTAATATCTTTTAGGCTGGGCAGTTGGGGCAGTGATGGTGGGATCCATGAAAGCAGTGTGACAGAATCCATCAATCTTGTGAATTGTGATGAATTTTGATTCAAAAATTGGCTGTAGATGCAGTGATGTGGGGTCACTTTGCACCTCCCATGTGTCCATGTTGATATTATAGACAGATTTTTTCTTATGTTAATGATAATGACAATCAATTAGGCCCAAAAGGCCAAAATTAAATAGAGGGAGGAGGGGATTAGTTCAAGAAGAAATAGATTATGGGTTTGCACTGTTAAGAATACTAGACTTGCTAACAAACCCAGCTGCTTAGTGTACTGTAGACCCATTGATTTGATAGACTGTCAGCCATCCAATAGTGGCACTTGCATTTGTTCTTTTGGGTGTATCTGGTGTTGTCTTACTCAAGTTTTGAGAATCTTAATTCGTACGTGGATCTGCTCACCAGAACTGAATCTACTGACCAATTTTTAAAATTGGCTGAATGAAGAAAGATCGATGAAATGAGTGATATACAAAAGTGGTGCATGTCTTTTTTTTTTCTTTTTCCTTTTTTTTTTTTCCTTCCCCGTTTTTCCTTTCTTCTTTATCTCCATTCTTACGGCTAGCAATAGTTTAGCATGATACAGTAATAATGTGGCGATCATCCTGTAGGAAAATGGAGAAAATGGATAAAAAGAAAGTATAAAAGAATATTATGCTATTAGAACCAACTAGGGTTGGATCTAGATGAAGAGATTAGTTCTTCACATATGATAAACTGCGGTTTAAATTTCTGTCAAAAGATGTTCACATTTAATGTCTAACAATACTTTGAATAGGATTCCTTATTGGAGGATATCTGCAAATAACTAAACGAAATATTATGCTATTATAGTTCAGAAAGAAAGGTATTGTTATAAAAGATTAATTTTGATATATAATCAAAGTAAAACATTTTATGCTATTTGTTAGTAATATTTTACATTCTGTATGATTTTTGAAATTATTATAATAAAAGTTAAAAAGTTCTAATAATATAGTTATATATGAGTTTTAATTTTTATATATTAATAATATAAAATAACTTTATATTATTATTTGATATGAATGTAAGAAGCTATCATATTATATTTTTTTAAGTTTATATAATTGCTCATGGTAATATAATAGTTTTTTGTATTTTTATGAAATAATAATATAAAATTATTTTATACTGTTAATATATAGAAATTAATCTCTATATATAATTCAACAGCAGTGATATTTTACCAAAAATATATTTTATTATAAAGAAAAAAAAGTTGAAAAAAGAAAAAGGGTATATGGAAGGTGAATTGCCAATAGAGAAGGCACAAAAGCAAATTGGACCGATTCAGACTTCAGAGGAGAGGGAATTCATATGAATTTAATTACAATTATCAATGCCCTTTTATGTTTTGACTGTTTGTGGTGGTATCTTGTGTTGTAGTTCAAAGTTTTTATTTGCGACGAGGTTGGTCGGCGGAGTATGTTGGCAGCACGATGCCATCCGCAACCCAACCTCCAAGAAGAGTCTCTTCTCATGTGAAATGATATGTTTTCAATCTCAATGTACTACATATAAAAAACAGCACACCAGCCGAAACAATTTGACAAAAAGAAGGGGAAAGACTTGGACCAGCGCACGCTCTCCAACAACTATATATTAATATCACATATTAATAATTAGATTTTGTTAACAAGAGTGTTAACACTTAACTTTGTCCGGGTATAAAGAGAAAATAAGAAGAAAGAAAAAAAAGAGAAAAATATATTTTCTTTTTTGTTGTTTAGATTAAGAGAAAAGAGGAGAGAAAATGAGATGAAAGAAAATGAAAAGTATGTAAAATGATATATATTTTTATTATATAATAAAATATAAATATGTTATTTTTTTTAAATTTTAAATAGCTTTTATAAATTATATAAAAATAATTTTATAATAAATGTTAATTTTAAAAATAATTTATTGATATTTAATTATAAAATTTAATTTAAAATAAATAAATTTCATATGAATTAAATTTACAATATTATATATAAAAATATTACCTACATTTTAATTTTTATTATAATATTTTTTATTTTATTAAAACTGCCCAACATTTTTTATCGTACAAATGTCACATTTTTTTTTTTTTTTTGTTGAATCCCATTTAGTTTAAGTCATGTGCAGGTATGTATACTTTATGTGCTTAAGGTTAAAATTATCTTTTACACTATTCGCCTCTTTATGCTCCAATTTTCTTCGCAAGGTGAGGGAGGAAAAGTTTTACTGGGCTCCACCTATGGCTCTTTTCTTTCCTTCGTTCTTTTCTCTTAAATCAAACAAGAGAAAACTCTTCATTTCATTTTCCCTTCTTGCATTTTCTCTTTCCTTATTTTCTGTCAATCCAAACGACCTATTAGTGTTAATAGGTAGCACATCAACGAGAGGAGTGATTAATTTGAAGATGACAAAGCAGTTGGATTTGTTGGATCAATTTGTCAAACCCATCAAATTTGATGGGTTGAGTTGGAATTTTGAATTTGCAGAAACAATTAACCTACCTAAGAGAAATACATGCATGATTCAAAAGTATTGTGTGGTTGTACTCCCGGATTAATTACATAAGTATATTTTATATAGGATCTATCATTAACATATAATCTTATATAAAAAATACTTATATGATTGATCCGAGAGTACAACAATATGATACTCCGAGACCCTGTAAGTATTTCTCACCTACCTAATCCACTCTATATAACCTACAAGTTATAATGGGTGGGGATAGGTTGACCTGCTTGGTTATTTTTTTTACTGCCGAGCTAGATTGCTCAATTTGCAGCTTAACCTGTCTAATATGTCTTTTTTAACCATTTTTAATTTAAAGTAGGTGAGTTATCCATCGTTTTCTTTATTTTTAAGTAGGCTGGTTTGATAATTTGTAAACTTATTTATTATTTTATTTATTTTTAGGCGAGTTGATCTACCAACCAACCTATCCAGCATTAAAATAGGGCAAGTTACAACTTCAATCATTTTTAAAAATGGGTCAACCCCCTTGCCCCGTTTTAAAGCCAAATCATAGGTGATCGGGCAAAATGGGTCAAGGCAGAACAGTTCATTTATCATCTCTAAATTATTGGTAAAAGAAAAAAGAAAAAAATATTAACTATTAAATTTTACATAAACAATTAAAATTAAAATATAAAGTTATACAACTTTTAACTAATTATGTAATTTTTAAATAATTTTTGATTTTAATTATTTATATATGATTTAATAATTAGGATTTATTATTCTTACCTCTTATATAAAAATAATCCTATTACTTAATATGTTCTCTTGCTAACAGATATCTTGAAGTACTTATTAAAATATTAAAGTAATGAAAAATGTTACATAAAAATTAAAAATCCTAAATCATTAAAAAAAATTAAAAACTCTACCTTTTTTTTAAAAAAAAAAATACATTCTTAAACGATTACCCGTAAGGCATTTATGAACAAAACTTTAACAATTTGATTTGAAGTTGGATGAGTATCATAAACCTGTAAGTGAGAAGTGGGTGGTGGGCTACCATACGTTGGTTGGCTCCAAAGTTCTGCGGTCAGAGTACAACTGTTGCTACTGGATATATTGTCAACGAGCTATGGCATATGGGGACAAAACTTAATTCACGCTCTGCCAACGCGTATGTTTGTATCATGAAGGCCTTTGTACAAAATAAAAGTATCAATAAAGGCCCAAATCAGTACATATGTTAGTGCTTTGCATAATTTGTGTTCTTCAAAATTTACTTTTGATATATTTAGTTTAAATTTTTTTATATATAATAATTTAATAATATATTATTATATCTGATATTTGATTTTTATAATTATTATTTCAAAAATCACATATATATATAATTAAATTATAGTATAACTTTTTTACACTAATAATATATTGTAGATAAAAATTTTAAATAGTTCTCATTTTAAAATATTTTAAATGAATTTTCACATTTGCAAAAAAAAATTAAATGAAGCTGCTATTTTTCCTTCCCGAAATCCTGCTTGTTTTCTGGGTGGTTGTAAGAGATTGTCTTCTGGTTTTGTGAGAGATTCTAAAGGGACTGTGACCTAGCATTGAACCCGCACATGTGAGCTTGCTGGGAATTTTCATTTTTTTTTTCCAATATGTATTTGCTGGATCCCATATCCATTCATTAGACTTAAGAAGACCGCGTTCTTTGATTTGCCTCATCGAGAGAATAAATGACCCATTGTGATAAATATTGGAAAAAATGCTGATATGCTATCTGTGGTTCATTTGACTGTTTTTGAGACTTTAAGCAATATCAATTAGATCTACTAAATTATCGAAATATTAACTTCTATTTTCATAATTCTTTTTCGATAATTTATTGATAGAAAGGCTTCCAAACTCTTCAAGCTGAAGAAAAGCAAAACAAGTACATTAAAAAGCTTAAAAATTTAAAGTCTCAACAAAAATTTAAAGTTGAAAATCTGTAATTTGGGCAAAAAATTTATAAATTTTTAACCAATAAGCTTAAAAATGATAATGATAACATGCAATTTTTTCTCCAAATATACCGATACATTTTTTAGTAGAGTAACCTTCCATACAATTAGAGTTTCTTTCTTTTTTTCAATTTCCTACCACAAGTATCTAATATTTACATATTGTATTTATGTATAGTTATTACAACAATATTGTATTTTTTTTATATTTAGATAAATATGGTAGGTATTAAAGAAATTGCGGTATTTAATTGCGATTTCATGCCATCAAAAAATTAAAAAAAATTATTTAATAGAAATTGCAATTATGTAATGCGATTTCAATAAAATAAAAATTAAAATAAAAATTAAAATAAAAATTAAAATAAAAAATAAAAAATGTTATTTTAATAGAAATCGTAACACATTGTTGCGATTTCAATAAAATAATTATTACAACGAAATAAAAATATTATTTTAATAAAAATGCAACTGATTGTTGCGATTTTATAAAATATTAATTTAATGAAAATTGCAACAATTTGTTGCGATTTTAATAAAACTATAAATTAAAAAATAAAATATTATTTTAATAATATGTGAGAGTGTGTGTGAGGAGAGAGGAGAGAGAATAAATAATAAAAATATCATAATTTTCTAATTACTTTTTAAAAACAATAAATCATCAAATTTCTCATAGAAACACAATAAACAATCTCAATATTTGCAGTGTGAGTAGGGGCTCATATAAGGGAACTCTCTAATTTGCCCTTTTTTTTTGTTCCGATATATTAGACGTGAACTTGAAAAAATGTGTAAAGAACCTAAATTCATTTGGCTTGGACCAAGGATGCAAGACACGTTGTATGTGCATTACATTACATTATATAATTAATGATGCATTTATTTTAAATTTTGAAAAAAGTGATTTTGAAACTTAAATTTAATAATAAAAAAAGTTGAAAATTAATTTTTTTTTTCCAAAAATTACTCTTTTCAACTTTTCCAAAAAAACTAAAAAACTCAATTTTTTTTAGAATCTAATTATTTTTAAAAACTTATCCAAATATATGAAAATTGATATTTTTCAATGAAAAAGGTAAACTAAAAAAAGCACAAACAAACACCCCAACATACATAACCCAGATTTATTTTTTTCATATATTATATTATTGATGTTTTATACTCATTAAACAGTACATTATATGCTAGTAGTGGTTGATTCACGAAGTCGACTTCTCACTTATATATTACAATGACTTAGATTTGATTCATAGATTCTCTCATTGATGAGTGATATATAGAACAATTGTGGTCGGGTTCATTAAAAAAAAAACCTCTATAATTTCCCTTTTTTTTTTTTCGAAATATCATACATGAACTTGAAAAAACATGTGTAAAGAACTTGAATTCATTTGGCTTGGACCAAGACTGCAAGACACGTTGTATGTACATTACAGTCTATGATTAACATGCATACCCAAATTTATTTTTTTCATATATTATATTGTTGATGTTTTACACTCAATTAACAACATTATATGCCAACCGTGGTTGATTCACCAAATCAGTTTTTCGCTTATATATTACTGTGACTTAAATTCAATTCATAGGTTCTCTTATTGATAAGTAATATATAAATATTTCTATAAATACTTGATTAGCTAGCTAGAAATATGCTTTGACCCTGAATTGAAATGAGCCTTTTTCCTTGCCTTAAACTTTATGAATAAAAAAAAAAAAATCTGACATAAATGAATAAATCACAAGAAGACACCAAACACATTAACTATAAATAATTCTTACATAAGTAGAATTAGATATCATACAACAGTCATTTGTAAAAATATCAGGTTCGAACACTTATTGTGGGTGTTTGACTTTAGAGAATGTTCCTATGACATTAAGAGTAGACATCCAAAAGTAGAGTAACATAAAGCATTTAGTGATAATAGGCAGAGTCCAAACTTTGTATCACTTCCTCTTTCTTAGATAATTCTGAATGTGCATATATAATCTACATACAAATTACAATATTCTTGACTTTAATGACCATACCAATAGTAGAACAAGAGAAGAAGACAAAAAGGCAGAACACTGGTGATTAAAATGATAGATCGAAGAAAGAGAAAGACAAAAATTGATGGAATTGGAAAGATAAAAAGGAGTGGTGGAGACGATGGAATCATGAGTTGGAAAAGAAGAGAATGATGAAAAAGAAGAAAGGGATACATGAAGGCAGCACTTTGGGGTATAGATGGATGTAGTTCATGATTTCTACCCAAACAAACACACTAGATAAGATTGACTGGGTTAGACAGTGAAATGAACATTGTTATTTTAGTTCTTACATTCATGCATCAAACCCATAACTATATATTACGCTAATGCTCCTCCATGCTGCCACCTTTTGACCGTCTTCTCATGGAATATTGTCCGTGTCTCAGCACAATTCCCACATTGCTTAAGGATTATGGTTAAGATAGTCTTTATAAAAATTTGGACAACCCTCTTCTCATGAGCTAACTTTTGGGGTTGAATTAGATTCAATCAATTCTTGAGATTGTATCAGCGTTTATCGTGTGATTGTTATTGAGTTACTTACAGATGTCTAATCCTACAAACTTTATGTTCCAGATGTCCAGTCTTAGGTATGAGGGAGGCACGTTAGAGCCCCACATTGCATGAGAATATGACCGAGAACCCCACAACGCATGCACATCTTCAAAAGAGGAGGTTCATATACCATAAACCAAGCTCTGTCTGCTATCAAACTCGAGTGCAGTCAGTGAAAGGTAGACAATTCCAACATTAAACCAGTGCCTCAATTACGATCAAGATAGCCTTTATAAGAGTTATGACAACTCTCCCCCCTCCCCTATGATCTACCTAGGATTGAGCTAGACCTACTCAATTCTTGTTAGGATATAAAACTATTTATGTGCATTGATGAGTGTATAATATACACTCATTTAGCGCTTAATTTGGCAAAGTTTTATGCTTTAATTGTTAGCCAATTTGCACATGCTATTTGAAAATTTGTGAAATTATTAGAACTAATGTTAAATTAATAATTTTTAGACAAATTTG
The DNA here is from genome assembly GCA_031439595.1 of Pterocarpus santalinus. NCBI lineage: Eukaryota > Viridiplantae > Streptophyta > Magnoliopsida > Fabales > Fabaceae > Pterocarpus > Pterocarpus santalinus. Next base: position 58,792,925 of record CM062531.1, read on the forward strand.
ATAGATTGGAAGCTTATTTCATTTAATTTTACAAGAGAGACAATTTTTGGAGGAAAGGGTGTGTTTGATTTGGGGGTAAAAATAGGGATAAATTTTCATAGATTTTATTTATGTGTTAAATATGAATGAGATCCATGAAAATTTACCTTTAATTTTTATCCCCAAATAGATACACCATAAATAGAAGAGTTTTAGAGCTTATTTGAGGTAATTTTTGTAAACACAGTGATAGAAAATTTGTATCTCTTTCTATAGAGATTAGATTGAGACAAATGAGGATGTTAAGCTTAGGAAGTGCTCTACAATTTTAATGTTAAGTCAAAGCCCAGTTCTTAGGATTTCTTGGTAAAAATCCAATTGCAAGATTGAAGGTCATCATTATTTTGATGTTGTCCAGCCTGACTTCTATTTAGTATTCTCCAATATCTTGAGCTACAGTAGCCCAATTGAGGTGCGATTTAGGACATTGGAAAGTTAATTAAAGTCTCTACAACTTTGTGGTTTAGGTCAGAGTGCATTCCAAGCTATTTGAGAGTTACAAAATCGGAAACTCAGGGGTCCAATACTAGTCTAGTGCCAAAACATGAATTTGGCTATTCTGGCCTAATTGGGATACAACTCAAAGCTATTTGGACTCAACCTCTGCATCAAAGCTATGCTTTGGATCAAATTATATAGGAAAATAATTATTTTGGCCCCAATCATTTATTAGGAGAGAGTTTATATTCAAATCTTGAGGAGATAATTTGAGATCTTATCATATCTTTTCTCATTTAACAACCCTAGAATCAAGGAGAAAATAAAAACAAATTTTCGAAGGGGGGAGTCTTAGTCTTTGATGGGCTCTGTGCCCTCTCTTAGCCATCTTTGACTATTTCTTGGTCATGTTACATTCTCTTCTCATCTAAATTTCTTGGCAGACATCAAGGAGGAGCTACGATTTTGGCAACTACATCAAGAAAGAAGAGGCGCATGATTGGGATCCACTCTGGTTCCGTTTTGTCTTTTTGATTTATGTTTAGCATATGGATTTGTATTTGTTAAATATATTAGTTGGCTAAATACCTTATGCTAGAGTGATGATGTAACTCGTGTTATGAACATGATCGTTTGAGATTTCTAATTTTAATGTGTTCTTTATTATTCAATTGAGCTTCTATTATCCGTTCAATCGATAGCTTAAGTTTTGGGAGAGATGTTCATAACAAAGTATCAGAGCTTCTATAATCGAGTGCTTTAGAGTTCAATTCTCATTTGTCATTGTTCTTCTAAATAAATGTTAAATTCCAACATAAGGTAGAGTGAGTATGTGCATTATCTATATTTCAAGCCCAAAAGAAGCTCTTGCATGAGAGGGCTTTCCAGCCTCTTGGCAACTCAGCTTGTTGCATGTAGTCAAGAAAAGGTGATGGAAAAAAAGGTTAGTTGGCATAACCTACGTTAAAATCAAACTTGTTCAAGACATGTTCGATAGCTTGGTTTACATTCAATTGAATTCCCTAATTATTCTGTCGAACCCTATTAACTATATTGCTAGGGTTTGGATTTCTCCCAACCATGTGCATATTATCGTATTGCAAATCAAGGTGCTCTTGATGTAATGTTCAGGTGGTGGCGGTGGAGGTATATCCTCCTCATTATGCACATTATGATTGTCAAGATTATCATTCATATCCAAGGAAGCAGCCATTCTATTCATTTGATGGGTTAATCGCGTCAAATCATTGATTAGTCAAATCTATCTAAGGATTCAAGACTATCTCCATTTGCTCTGTTAACAAATTCACCAAATCATGGTAACTCTGTTTGACTTGTTAATGAAAAATAGCCAATGTGTCAAGAGTGTTAATGGGAGAGCCCTAGGGCATGGCCTGGGTCATATTTGGGAACATAGGTCTGGTTTGTCCCATTTGCAATCTTGCCATGGTCATTACATCTGACTCAAGAAGTTGACTCATGAGATTTCGACTCACGAGATTCTGACTCATAGGATTTTGAGGGATGCCCCCAGTCCTAAAGTCATAATGGGATGCATCATGTATGATGGCATATTTATTGGCATTATTAGTACTATTAATGGCCCAAATTGTGACATTGTAGTCATCATCAAATGAGTGGCATAAATAGGATTTGGGCACTAACTCAGAGTTGGTCCCACCACAATAGTGGCTACTAGTGGGATATACCGAAGAGGTGAAGCATACATTGGCATAGGCCTTGTGTACTCGTAATTTGAGCCACTACATTTTGCCTAGTAAAAAATTGTTCATTACTCGTGGCAGGAACATTAGAGCTAGTACTGTTGCTCCCCTTGCATGGGGGAATTATCATCACTTGAGGGTGTACTAGACATGGACACAATTGTGCTGCTTTTCAATGCATAGAGGGTGGGTCAAGATTCTCAAAAACATTCAACCTTGTCCGATGCAACATGCCAATTTGTTTGATGCTTATTCAAGCATCAAAAAATATATTCAGTGGATCAATTTTGATTCCAGATCTCAATTTAGGAAAAGGAATCACTTCCTTTTAAAGGACACAAGGATTGTATGAAGTGGGGAATTCGACTTAGGAACGTTACTCAGTTGTCGAAAGTGTTCTCAAATTAAGGATTGTAATTGAGAAATTTGATTGAATATAAATGAAATGTTAGTTATAGGAACTAAAAATTGAAATGCTGAAATGAAATAACTGAAAGCAAATAAATTGACTAAAAGGAAATGAAATGAAAAAGCAAACTAGACTAAGGCGATGGTGTTGTACTAAGCATTTCTATTGTGGCTCCATTGTCATAGTGACATATAAACTGTAAGGTACTTTGTGAGTGTTCAATTGTCTCCTTCTAAATGACCGAAGGGTCTTATCTATAGACAAAATTCTACTTGAATCCCCCAAGTGACTACTCTAACATGTGGCAAAATTCTAACTCTTGGTAATGAATCAATTTTTTCACATCTCAGCCATTGATTTTGCCCACGTTCTAATTGACTTGGATAACCATCCCCATATTCTGACATGCTAAGCTGGCTTTAATAATTGCTGGTAACTGCTCTTGAAATCTCAGGCATGTATGCTACTCATTGACCAAAGTGAACACCTTCCTCGACCATATATCTTTCATTAAATTTACAAAGCATTAAACATGGGCTCATCACTTACTCCATATTGAGGTCGAAATATTTTTTGTCGAAAACATGACTCATTCCTTTATGCCTCATCATATACTTTTCAAGTTTCAATAAGTCAATCCCAAGAATTGGCAAACTTTCGACTATCAGAACATTGGTGCATATTTTCAACAAAGACTTCCATTACATTCAATGTAACACTCACACTAAGATTTGATGAATACATTTCATGCCATTAGTTGAAACAAGATTTTCAACCACCCAAAAATGGGATTCAAGAAAGACCACTCAATACCAATAGCGCTAACTCTCATTCAGCTTATACCACATGATTAAAAGCCATGTGGCTCTTTTGAAATCCCCTTTCCCCCCAACAAAGAGAGCTTGAATTTTACAATGGCAGCTTTCAAATTTTAATAGTAACAATTTGGTATTTTTTTTGAAAGCTTGCAATGCAAATGCCCGAAGGCTTTAGAGTGAAAGTCACATTGCGTAAGCATTAAAATGGGCAACCAAAGTGTAGCAGCATGCAGTGTTGGTTGGCTTTTTTAAGAATACTCTATGTTATTCCTTAATATTTCCATTGGAGAAGCTATGTACATTGTTAAAATGGGAAAATTATTGTGGAGGACTATTAACAAAGGTTAATTAATAAAGAATTAACTATATCAAAATTATTAAGAAGAATCAATTTGAAAAATATTTAAGGAAAAGGTCAAAAACCCTTTTTAGGTAGACAATAATATTCTTAGGTCATCTCTTAATCTATCTATATTTTCTTTTTTTCACCTCTCCTACGCTCCTGCTACTGAGCGCATTTTCGCCCTCTCAACCCCAACTCTCAAACCCTATTCACCCTTGCCACCGACATGCCATTGTCTATTGCTCATTTGGCCTAGCTTCATCACTCGCAGACACTTGCTTCTGCAATTTTGGTTTTCCTCTGTCATTATTCATAAGTTCTCCAGCAATTTCTTTCCCTTTAAATTTCATGATTGTTGACCTATGCCTTTTCATCTTAATTGATTGGTTCTCTTTTTTTATTTAACTGCTTAGAATATATACCACTTTTGGCTTCTAGAAATTTAACTATTTTGTTTTGTACCATGATATGCACTTATTATTTTGTTTTGATGGTTATGATATGTTCTCATTGGTATTTTGCATAAATGTTTATTTCATTTTCATCTAACATCATTCATAACTTAGTTAGATATGGTTATTTGGATAAACATGGTGGTGACATGTACTTGTTATTCTGTTTTGCTAGCGATAGTATGTTCTCATTATTTTCTTCTAATGGTGATGACATATGTTGTCACTATTGATTCATAGATATTTGTTTCATTTTCATCTAACATAAGCTAGAACTTAGTCAAACATAGGATACTGTTTGAGATAATTAGAGAATTTGGACAAACTATTAATTTATACTAAAATAATGCAATTTTTGGTACAATGTGACAATGCTGTGCCAGACAAGCAACAGATGAAAGTATGTCGGTAACAAGGGTGAGTGTTGGGTTGAGAGATGCCAGGAGTGCAAGAGAGGTTAAAAAAAATAGAAAATAGATTAAAAGATGGCCTAAGTATATGAGACTTGTTATTTGTAGCACCCAATTTTATGGACATCCCAACACCTAGAGAAAAAAACATAGGATCCACCATCTTCTTTCTTGCTCTTTTTCTTCTCTTCCCACTGCCCTCTCTTTTCTCTCTCTATGGGTGCCACTCGACACCCTTTTGCAAGGGTTCAAATCTCTTTGCTTTAAGAATATTATTGTTTACCTTAAAAAAAAAGATATAGTCTTTCTTCTTAAATATTATTTAAATTGGTCATTTTTAATAATTTTAATATAATTAATCCTTTTTATTAATTAATTCTTATTAACGATCCTCATTACTAATTTTTCCTTATAAAATTGTTTGAAAGCATTTAAAGAGTAATTCAGACACTCTAACTAATGTTGGTGCTGCAGTTTATCACGGCAATAAAATTATCTTAATGTTAATTTTTTTATTTATAAAACTTAAGTTTAAGATCGTACTTATAAAAAATAAATAAATGATGTCCAACTACTTAAATCAATAAAATGTTGATTTTCTAACACTTTTTTTTTTCATAGGTAATTGATTTTCTAACACGTATTTTAAGACAAAACTAACCTTTCTAGCTAGTATATTTTGGCAGAGGTTGCAAGATGGTAGAGCATCGAATGCGCACAAAAAATCGCCGGCTATATAACTCCTCCAGCAAAGATGAGATTCTAAAGCCATCATCTTGATAGTATCTCAATTCTCACCTTCAACCCTCTCCACAGATCCAATGTTGTGTTTATCCATGGAAGTACTAGCGTATTGCACCTGTCCTAGGGACTTGACATCGGATATGTGAGCTAAGGTCTTCGACTGAAGCCATCAACGAATTGAATCTTGTTCTTCATATGAAGAGCCATGTATGATAATTCTTTCCAAAACGAACAGAAGAGTCCGCTGAGATTCCAGGGTTTTCATCAAATACTTGAACTGAGAAGAAACTCTAGAATGAGAAAGAATACTTGAACTGAGAAAATATTGAGTGAATTGTATATACCGAATGCTGATTGAACCAACTAATCTAAGTTTATATACACAATTATCCACAAAACCTCTCACTGCAAATCTTGAAACACTAATGCAGCTTCTTAAATAATTATGGGCCTGCAACTTCATTGTTGGATCTGTGTTCATTGGGCTCAGGAAACAATAACGTTCACACCGATGGAAATTTTTTTAGGTGCTTTTAGAATTATTAAAAAAAATGGGTTTTTGATCTCAATCATTGAATGTTCAATAATATAATTTTGTGAGTTATTATTATCTCTTACTTTAATTATAATTTTAATACAATTCAAAGCAAAAAAATTTTCTCACTCCAAGAATATCTAAAAATTTCTCCACACCGATGCTAATCATTACAAAAACTTACGAACGAACGAATGACAAATGAACGTGTTGCATCACTATAAATGGACGAGGTGGAAGATAAGATCCAATAGTACGTACACAGCATTCATCAAACAACTCTCTGGAAAAATTTCGTGCCACTAACCATTACTCTGACATTGACCAATGACCAAAACGTTGCCACAAGTCGGTCTAGAATTTACTTATGGATAGAATTACATTCGGTAACGTAGCCACAAGTGATTATGGGTTTCCAATGCGACCGGTTGGAGGAAGGTAAGAAAAGGGACTTTATATTTTACCTAGTTTATCAGTGCACAAAACTGACATTAACCACATTGACTTGACTTGAGAATTATATTTAATTTGATAATAACTTATGCTTAAAAGGAGGGGTGACAAGTCTTGCTTTAGACTCACGATTGGACAAGGAAGACCCTACGTTGGACTTGACCTAAGCTTTCATATCATGCATTATAAACGCATATGACAGGGAGAATCTGATCACAGACGCCATACATATGCTTTTACTGGTGGCTTTGCTTTCTCCAAGAACGTCGGTGCCCTTTTTTTCTCTAGGTAACTTTACTTTGGTATTGATTAACAAATCAACAGAAAAAGTTTTCTCAGCAAGCTTATATATTTGTGTGAGGGTTGATTGATGAGGTATATCATGGGACGGTGTTTACTGCGTGTTTTGGGATTTTCGCTTGTTGCTGCTGTTTGTGTCTTCTGCTGCTCGGTTAACGCCACTACAGATCCTTCTGAAGGTCCGTGCTTTCTCGATCTATTCTTTTGTTTCTCTGTTTCTCACTGAACAACACTCTTTCATGTGTGCATCTGTGTTTCTCTGGGTGTTTCGTTGTCAACTTCAACGCTCTAACAACCTTTTATAAAAAGCATTTACAATGTCTACAACGGATACAAGGAAGGAGCATGTCGCGCTCACCATGTGTGTAGATTTTATTGGAAAAATAAGTACTATCTCTTAATGGAAATAATTGCCCGCTTCTAAAATTTTAGTTATGTAAAAATAATTATTTATTTAAAAGATTTAAATAAGATTAATTTTTTTAATTATATCTCTATTAAATAGAGAAGGGTGACAGTAAATAAAAAAATAATTAAAAAATAAATAAAAATTTTTATAAAAATATATCAAATTTTTTTAATATTAATATTTTTTTAATCATTTCTTTAATTTATATGTGTTTTTAAAATTGGATAATTATTTTCAAAGAAAAATAATATTAATTTTTGAGAAATTCTGAATGTTTGTGGAGGATATAAAGTAATTCTCTTTTCACCTTTTCTTTTCGTCCTCCGAACGTTTGTTCAATGAGGAAGTATATGTCAACGTACGAAAAATTTAATAAGTGTTAGAGAGAGAGAGATGAGTTTATATGGGTGATTTTTTTTATATATGGTGTTTGGCCTGGTTTACGGAGAATATACGAGATTTTTGATAAAATTTGAAAAATATGAGATTTTGGAGGGAATTTGATTTACCATCAGACGGATTCTATTATTTTTAATTAAAAAAATTGAAATCGGGCATGCTTCCAACCTGATCTCATTATTTTATTACAAACGAAAAGAGAGAAAAAAAGAGAATCCGATTTATTATCAGTCAGATTTTATTATTTTAATAAAAATATTTAAATTTCGGTGTACTTTTAACCGGATTTCATTTTTTTTTGTTGTGTGTGTCCTACATGTGTGTGCACTCGCACGCGTTTTTGAGAGAAAGAGGGTGGGACAAGAGAGAAGAAGATAGAAGAGAGAGGGGGAAAAAGAGACAGAAGAAAGAAGAAAAAGAAAAAAAGGAAGAGAAAGGAGAAAGGAGAGAGGAGAAAGAGAAAGAGAAAGAGAGGGAAAAATTATAAAAAAATATCATATTTTTTTAATTTTACTAAAAATATTATATTTATCAAATTTTTTCACAAAAATCTCATATAAAAAATAATTATTCAATTTATGTTTGCCAGAAATTTTTCAAATATTAATACATAGTTTTCTATTAAATAAGGGTATGTTTGTTTTGAATTTTTTTTTTTTTGCAAACATTCACTTTTTTATTAAAACATTATTTTTTATAATTAAATAATTTTTTAAAAATAATCAAATATTTAAAAAAAATTATTTTTAATTTTTTACAAAAAAAGATGTAAGAATAACTTTTGAAAAAAAATAATTTTTATATTTTTAATTATATATAAAATTTAAAATTTAAAATCACTTTTTTTACAAGTTAAAATAAACGTATCCTAAATACATGGAACACAAAAAATGTGAAAAGAGAGAGTGTTTCATATCCCCTAATAAATATATTAATTTCCCAAAAAAAAGTATATGATAGATCTTAAAAAATTTGGGAGATCACATCTACGGCGTTGGCCGTTTGATGTGTCAAATGATATTGGAAAAGTGAGGTACGTTTATATAAAATTGTTAGAGTCTCTTTACTAGGGGTGTATCTGGATTAATTGTAAAATTAAGATTATTTCAATAAATGATTATAAGTATAATTGATTTTCTTCTATAACTAATTATGATAAAAACAGTTTTAGGTTTGGATGTAGCAGTTGAAAAGTAATTTTAAAGTTTCATCCAAGAAAAAAAATAGGATATTTTGTTTAAATTATTTAAAAAAATTTGTTTATAATATAGCAAATTGCTAAAAAGTGTATATAATAATTTATTTATTTTATAAAATATTTCATATTTTAAGTTAATTTAGTAAAAATAATATAACTTCAATAACCGGGTGATTTTTTTTAATATGTTGTTTTGAGTGATTTATTGGAGATGTATGAAAATTTTAGTAAAATTTGAAAAATATGAGATTTTGAAAGGAATCCGATTTGCTGTCAGACGGATTCCATTATTTTTAATAAAAAGATCGAAATTTGACTTATTTTCAACTGAATCTTATTATTTTAATATAAATGAGGAGAGAGAAAAAATGAAATTCGACTTACTTTCAGTCAGACTCATTATTTTAATAAAAAGAAGGAGAGAGTAAAGAAAATTTAATTTGTTATCAATCAGATTTTATTATTTTAATAAAATTAGGAGAAAGAAAAAAAGAAAATTTAACTAATTGTCAATCGGATTTTATTATTTTAATAAAAAAATTGAAAGAGAGAGAGAACATGGGAAAGAGAGAAGAGAGAGGAGAGAGAAGGAAAAGAAAAAAAAGAGAGAAGAAAAGAAGAGAGAGGAGAGAAAAAAAGAGAAAGAAAGAGAAAAAATTATAAAAAATAAAAATATTATATTTTTTTAATTTCATCAAAAATATTATATTTATCAAATTTTTTCACAAAAATCTCACATAAAAATAATTAATCTCAATAACTAGATTCTTCAATATAAAAAATTTAATATTATTATTTAATTATATATAATTATATTTATGACTTTTGAAATAATAATTATAAGAGTTCAATATTTTTTTATAGGGTAATATATGATAAATAATAATATAAAAAAATTTTACATCAATGATGCATAAAAATTAAATATTCATAAAATATTTAATTTTTTTTTTCACTACTTCAAAAGCATAGCTTTAGACAGAGACAAGTGCTGTGTACCTTGGCTCTGTTTTTGGAGACAGCTTTTTACTTTTTTATTTTTCTTCGTGCAAATAATCAACACATTCTGAATTGAATGCTTAAAAATTCGGGCTTTTCTAGATGCGTATAAAAACGTGTAAGAGCATGAATGCTTCCACACTCTCAACCTTAGGTATATTATTATAAAATAAAATTTAATCAAGTTAATGTTTTTCAGTGACTCATATCTGCATTTCTCTTTCTCTCAAGAAATTCTAGGGTGCAAGTTAGCCTCCGCCTAAAAATACCTAACTCATTTCTTCGAATTGTAAACCTTTGAATGCAGCGAGAGCTTTGAATGTAATCTTCAGCAGGTGGGCTATATCCGCAGACCAAACACAATGGAATATAAGCGGTGAACTATGCAGTGGACAAGCCAATGATAGCACCACCCCCATTGATAATAGCGATTACAACCCATTCATCAAATGTAGTTGCTCCCATAACAAGAACAATACAACTTGCCACATTACAGCACTGTATCTCTCTCTCAACTTGATTTTTTCAAATCACATTCTTAAGTTTTCGGAATGAATTTCTGTTTTACCATATTAAAGTTGGAAGCTTGCTTTAAGAAATTTTAACGCTTTGTTTTAATCTTTTTTTTAATCTTTTTGGCTTTTGCTTTTGGCAGGAAGGTTTATGCAAAAAGCGTGGTTGGGAAAATTCCAGAAGAGCTATGGACTCTAACTTACCTCACCAATTTGTATGCCTTTTCCTCATTGATTTTCTAACTCCCATTGCAATTTTTTTTCAAAAAAAAAAAATTATACTCATATGAATTTTCATGATGAATGAACAATTTATCTTTTTACTATGCTAAGTTTCCTCAAATTGCAAGCAGGAATCTTGATCAGAATTATTTAACGGGTTCACTACCTCCAGCCATTGGAAATCTAACTCGTATGCAATACTTGTAAGGCCATTTGACTCAACTTCATAATATTCTACGTATTTAGGGCTGATAATTTCTAATGTTAAATTTGTTGTTTGTTAGGACCTTTGGCATCAATGCTTTGTCTGGGGAGCTTCCGAAGGAATTGGGAAATCTTACTGAGTTAATAGTATTGTACGTTATTTTCTTGAACATTTTTTTTCCCATGCCAGTTACAAGGAAAGGGAAAGCATAGGCTGAAGTAGAGGCAAGTAAAATCTTTAATGAGGATCAAGTAGTCTTAAAAGGGATTTGGTATCACTTGTTCTTAGGCGGCAATTAAATTTTTAAGGAGTTGTGTAAAAGCTTAACGCCTTAACCCAAGGTAGTATAAGCCCCCAAGTTGTCACCTGCTGTCACTTGGCAATTTGAAGTTATTTTCCTATAGATTCCAATTGAACTTGTGATAATTAACTGATACTTCCTCGATCTTCTAATGGGTTTCATTATTTAAAAAAAAGAAAAAAGAGTTATGTTATTTGAACTTATAATTGAAATTTATTTTGAGGGGCTTACTAAACTACCCCTTAATTATTGGTTAAGGAAAAGAATGGGACCTACTTTCAACTAATAATAAATAAACACCTTTGTGAGTCCCATAAAATGAGTCCTAATTATGAGTTCGAATAATGCTTCTGGAAAAAAAAAATTGAAAAAGTGAAGGCACGTAAACTAAAATGTTGCTTAATCCGTGATTATTCTGCTTTGGATGCATGATTATGTACTTGAGAAATTAATTCATCTCAATGACACTGTTCAGACATATTATTTGTTCATTTTTAGGGCTTTAGGGTCAAACAGCTTCTCAGGAACTCTCCCATCTGAACTCGGGAATCTAAGAAAATTAGAACAACTGTAAGTTCTTCGGCAATCTTAGCTTATATAATTTTTTTTATGAAGCTTGAATTTTTCAGATCATTTATTTGTGAAAATGAAGCTATAAATAGTTTGGATATTCTTCCAATTGAACTCGCGATGATATTGCTGTAATCATTAATAGTTTGTAAACGAACTAGAACTAGAGCAGACAATCTTGTGAAAATGTTCAAAATTAGGGAAATTAATGTCAATAATTAATAAGAAGAATTATTTAATCTTAAGATATCTAAAATATTATAATTATTAAGAAGTATCATATAAAATTTATTTAGAGAGAATACCATTAATTTTTATCTAATAGCCAAAAGTACATTTTTAATCAAATTTGTAAATAGTTGTTGCATTTTGATAGGTGATTATTGTTATTAACTCTTCTTCTTTTTTTGCAATTAGCATTTAACTGTTGTAAATAATTTTATATATTAAATAGGTGAAGTTGAGAAGAAATTATGAGTGATTTTTACTCTTTTAGCAGCTATTTATCACCATTATAACCCTTTGTTTGGATTAAGGGAAAAGGAGTGGAAAGAAAATAGGGAAGAAGAAAATAAAGAGAAAATGGAATCTGTTGTTGTTTAGATACAGAAAAGGGAGAGAAAATAAAAATTTGAGTGGACCACTTAAAATGTTTTCTTCTCCCAAGTGAGGAGAAAATGAGAAAGGATGGGAGTTTAATCCTATAATTTTTTTTCTCTCACAAAAAGTAGATATCATAAAAATCATTTCTATATACAATTACATTTTTTTCTCTCACTTTTCTACTCAACAAAATAATAAAAAAGAAAATACTTCATCTGTCCAAAACCAAAAAACACACAGATTAAGAAAAAAATTAACTTTGGTAGTAGCATAAAATTATATAAATGGATAAATTATCCTTGTCTAAAGATAGTGGATTGGTTTAACATATTCTTTAACTCTAATTATAATAATAATAGATAATAATTAAATTAAGGATATAATTGAAAAAAATAATGCTATCTTAATATTAAAAATAGAAAAATATTTTAAAACCCTAATATCAAAATTAGACAAATATTTTAAAATAGAAAAAATATATTTTTCTCTTTATTTTTTCTTCTCTCTATTTTTTTTCTTTTATCTTCTATTTTCATTTAAACAAACCTTGTTGATTTAATGTCCCATCAATCACTTTTGTAATTTGGAAGACAAGCATTTAAAAATTTTTAGAAGCTTAACATAACTATCAAATATGTGTATATTTCCTTCCAAATAAAAGATGATTGGTGGGACAAGATAATAGACATTTGGGTACAATTAATTTCCACCTATAAATGGATAATAACTATAAATAATTAAAATTCAACATTAAATTCATGAATAAATTGAATTTATGAATAAATAATATATTTTATTGAGTTGTTTATACAATTACAAACACAATTATATATTAAATTCAAAAAAAATTTAATAGATTTATGAATAGTTATTGCTTATTATTGAGTGGTTATTAGTAGCTATCAGAAATAAATATTACTTTATAAAGACACATGATATCTTATACATAAATTTATTATTTTTTGTGAATAGTTATCTATTTTAACTGAGTGACTAATAATTTTAAATAAAATTCTCTATTCATTTTTCAATCTGCGATTAAGAAAAATTTTGTAAGTACCTATTGATTATTATTAAGTAATTGTTTGTTTTCAACGAGCAACTAATGGAAATAAATGAAGATAAACATTAACCAATTTATGTCTATGATATACTAAAAGATAAACATATTTATATTGAGACTAGAAAACATATAAAAATATTTCTTATAGTCTAATACCAAGCAGTTAACATAACTCTGTTGTCCTTCTTGTAAGTAGATGTATAATTCTTTCACAATATTATAAATTCTTTTGTAATAAAATTAAATAAAAGGATAATTTAATAAAAAGTTAAATATATTAATTATCATCTATTATGCTTTTAAAAAATATTACTTAGCTTCGAGCCTAATGTCCTTTTTATATTAAAATATTAAAATATTACTTAGCTTTTAAAATAAAAAAATCCTTCAGTTTAATAACTTAAAAAGATTTGAAAACTTTGAAGAATTATAATTTGTCACGCCATATTATATAGAAAAAGATTAAGAGCATGTTTATTTAAGTTTTAAAAATAACATTTTTATATAATTAACTTTTTTGAGATTTTATTTTCAAAAGTTATTCTTTTAGCTTATAAAAAAATTAAAAGAATTTTTTTGGAATTTATCTTTTTAAAAAGAATTTAACTTATTATTTTTATTTTCTAATTCATATATATATATATATATATATATATATATATATATGTATGTATTAAAAAAATTTTTCTAAAAAACTTAAAAAAGTGAATCATAAAATACAATTAATATGAAGAATGTGAGGTTTGCTACATAGTTCCAAGGGTGATTGTACGAATCCATCACGAATAAACGCGATTGGTGTAAAGAGGCGAGTTTTGTAAAGTAAATGGGTGGGGTTGGATGGAAATCAGGTTTTAAAATTTAAAATAGCACACTAAAATGTTTCATACAAGGCTTTCGTGCCAAAAATTTCGTATTATTCATCTTTATCCTAAGAATATACACCATTTTATATATATAACAATACACAAAGGAGTGTCAGTTAACAAAAATCAGTACCAATAACCGCACCCCTATAATATGTGTTATTGTTATTTTATTAAGAATATTTTGATTAGTTTGACGATACTTTATACATGCCACAAAGCACACTCATTTATGCAAAATTAAATTTTCCTCCAACTAATTTAAGGTCATGTATATCATCCCCTTTTGGCATAGATTCACGTACGAATCCAACGATTGTACACAGTAGTTGTTTTCTTCCCTTTTTTTTTTACCGAAATATTGTCCACCTAGCATAAATTTCACCAATATAAAAAAGGAAAAAAAATATTTTATCCTCCTAAATTATAGGTCACGTATGTTTTATTTCTATAGTTTTGAAAAAATATAAATTGATCCTTAAATTTTTTTGAATATTTATTTTAGTCCTTCTATTAAATTTCTGTCGATTGTTAATAGAAAATAAGCTCATTATATCCCTGAATTGTGAGTTATATACACTTTAATTTCTAAACTATAAGATAAGGTATAACCTGACACCCTAAACTTTCTTAAACTTATACTATTTTTATTAACAATAGATAAAAAAATTAATAAAAGAGTTATTTTGCATGATTAGAAAATGTTAGGGATGAATTTACATATTTTCAAATTTTTTGAGGATAAAGTTCATGTAACCCATAATTTATAAAGCAAAGTATTATTTTTCCTATAAAAAATGTAGAAGACAAAGTAAACTTTTGGTGAGCAAAACGTACACAACTAGTCAAAGTCTTGGAATGGTGGAGATGCTAATACTTTTACATACATATAACACAACTGCTGATTATTACATAGGAAAAATTGCGTTGAACTTCCTTAAAGTTTAACTTAATTATACACGACATTGTTCTCATTTAAGAAATTATGTTGACTTGCTTTAAGGTTTATGTTGTTATTACATTGACCTCTCTTAAAGTTAGTTGAGTGCTAAAAGAATACCCAAAATTAATGTCACATATGTACATGATTCATAAAGGAACTTATATAATTTTATATATCCTCATTGTAATAAGAATGACTATTATTATGCCTCCTCCATCGAGAGAAAAAATAAAATAAAATGACTATTATGTCTTTAGAATAGTTTCAAGACTTTTGAGGATATTTTTCGTTTCAATTATGAAAGTTGTAAAAGTCTTGAAACTATTGTAAGGGCATAATAGTTATTCTAAATACAACAAAAGTTTGAAAAATTGCATTATTGCTGTCAACATACGTCATTTATTTTGTCTATTCTTTTAGCAGCCTGCTAACATTAAGGGATAGAAGTGTAATAATAAAATAAACCTCAAGGGAGGTCAACACATTATTTTAACCATCAACTAAGATTAGGAGAGATTATTGTTATAATGGGTCCATGTAATTGGGATTTTTAAAAGTAGAATCAGAAATAGAAGCAAAAATAAAAACAAAAAATTATTTTTATATTTGAATCTAATTATAAAAATATTTTTTATTAAAATCAGAAGTTGTTAAATTGTTTGAATATAATAAAACAACACTAAATTGGCAAGCAACACTAAAATCATTATAATTACTTTTTTTTTCAAAAAAATAAAATACTTTTATTGTACTAAAAGCATAACCAAACACACACAATAACACAAACATCTATGTAGACCAATATAATTTCTAAATAAGAGGGGCATCAATTATAATTAAGCTAAACTTCTGGAAAGGTGAATGCAAAATTTTCCTACTACTTATTACTGCCTATGCTCTGAATAATGAAGCTTCTTATAAGCATGCACCCATATGAATCATGAGTTGAGTTTCAATGATGCAAATTAGGCCTTTTAATTTATTCAAAATTAGATGCTCTTACAGAGATATAAATTTTTTATTTTATTTTTTCAAGAGCATGTTAATTTCGAAGAATATTTCCTTGCAGCTATCTGGACAGTTCGGGTATTAGCGGTCCAATTCCTTCCACATTTGCAAAATTTAAGAATCTGGCGGTAGTGTAAGATATTGCTACCCTCTTGTACGTCAAAATAAAAGGTTAAAAAAAGAGAAAAAATTATTCAAACATTTAAAAGTAGATATTTCATAATAGACAGAAAAAGATGCACAGTATTAAGTGGTGATGAGTGTGAAGAGAGAAAAACCATAGTTTTGTGTCTTTCATTCTTTATTATGTTAATGAGATGTCTTATTTTTTATGCTCAAACAATATTCCTAAGAAAAAAATAACTTCTACAAAAAATGTTTTTATTTATTTCAGATGGGCTTCAGATATGGAACTCACTGGCGGTATACCAGACTTTTTAGGAAATTGGACTAAGCTTCAATCTTTGTAAGACAACATTAATGATGAAATGACTTCCATCTTAATTTATATTGAGCAGACCCAATAAATATTGGGTAAAATCAGTTATACTTATACATAGGATGTGGAAGATGAACTAGCTTTTCTTTTCATGTTTACTTTTATATTATGTGGAAATGACTTACCCGGGGCTTGTAGCACAAGAACTATGATAGTCCTTGAATTCTATCCTTTTGAATTTTATTTATTTTTTTGTTTTTTGAGTAAATGGTTGAGATCTATACCAACAAAAATAATTCAAAAATAATTTTTTAATACTCCAGAAGCTTGCATTGGCAGTTTTGTGAATTGTTGTATGCCTTGACAGGAGGTTTCAGGGTAATTCTTTTGAAGGCCCAATACCATCATCATTTTCTAGTTTGACTTCTTTGACAGAGTTGTGAGTATCGTCCCTACTTTCATGTATGGATGCTATTGATTCATAAAAGCTAATGTATTATGTGTCGTATAAATGTAGGAGAATTAGCAGTTTATCGAATGGGAGCTCCTCATTGGCATTTTTGAGGAATTTGAAGTCTTTGACCAACTTGTAAGTCCACAACTATTCTAATAACAAGCTGCCAAGAGGATAGAATTCTTTACTTGTCCTTTTCTTTCTAGAAATAATGTTAGAGCGATTTTGTTACAATTGTTGCAGAGAACTTAGATATAACAATATTTCTGGATCAATTCCGTCCTTTATTGGAGAACTTCAGAATTTGACCTACCTGTAAGTGTCACTTGCTTGTGTTACAATGCATATGAGCTAATAAGAAGCAGGGATTTAGTTCCTTTAAAGTGAATATGCTTATTAAGTAAGAATATAAGAAATTAACTACTATTAAATCAATAACTTCTATTATGTGTGAGTTTCACTAAATGATCTAAAGATAGTTAACCTCATACCTTCTCATTTTACAATGATACTTACTTTAAACGATTCAACTTCAGGGAGGTGGAGTCAATGGCAAGAAGGGTTCATGGCCAACTTTATCCAATATTTAATTAGTAGTATATATGAAATTTTTTTTTTAATTTGTGTATAATTTTTTGAAATAATTTATTTTGACCCTTTTATCTTTTAAACAAACGAAAAATTAAATAGATAAATCCTTAATATATAGAAAAAAATAATATATGCACCAATTATACAGCATGTAAATTTATATAAAAAAGTAATAATGTGATTCTATATAAATTTAATTTTACTTTAAAATTTTATTTAATATAACCAAAATTATATATATATATATATATTGAACGTATACAATTAAAGTTTGGAGTTTGAATGGTATAAATATGTTAAAAACTATACAATTTGATCCTTCAGGTTTAATCTTCCTAAAAGAATGAATCAAGCCAATAATTCAGCTCATGGTGGCGTAGGCCGTTGCCATTCTTCCCTTGGGAAATTCATAGATAAAATTGGAGAGGGTGAAGCAAGGGCAGCCTGCATTTAAAAAAGATTTTATATAAAATATTCCAATCAGATCAAATTTTCAATACACCTCATCCTCCATATCATTTGCTACAATATCCTCCTGAAGCGTAAAACTAAGATCATGTAGCTGTTGTAATTCCCAAACGAAAGAAAGTCCTCTCCATTTAAATAAGGCCTAGTTTGATAGTGCTCTTTGAAGGAGTGCTCTGACTTATAAAAATATAAGCCAATTTTTTTTATTTGGTAAACCAAAAAGCTGGAGTGCTTTTGCTCCTGACTTTTGAGAGCCAGGAAGTGTTCTCAGGAGCCCTCATAAGGTTCTTTTTAGAACTGGCTTATGCTCTCCAAAACTTAAAAGACTAATATAACCTTACTCTATTTAATGATGTTAAAAATAAAAATTATTTTCTTTAGTATTTATAACTATTATAGTCATTTTAGATATTAAGAGTAATTTTATCAAATATTACTTTTGTGACTTCTACTTATTGAGAGTAATTTCTATATTATTTTATCAAATGATACTACTATAACTTTTTAAGAATAGCTTTTAAAGAGCCAAAAGAGCTCAACAACTTTTAAAAAGCTACAGCAATATCAAACCAAGCCTAAAACCATCCCAATGAACTTGTTTTGCTACATTGAAACATAATAGAACCTTGGGAATAAATTCTTCAAACAATCATCAACAATCCAATTATTCCACTCGAATGAAGTTGTCTTACCATTGCCAACCTTTGTTTTTTTAATAATCAAAGACACTCCCTTCTTCATTTCAAGAATACAAAAAATTTGTGACCATAGACATCCTTTGCTCTTGGACTAGCTTGAAGAATCCAAATCTTGAATTCCACAAGGAACTCCCTTCAGTATCTTCACCACCATTTAAGATCAATGCAACATTCTTTATAATTACATCACCTACACCTAGCCCTCCATAGCTTTTGGCTTTTGTACAATGGGTTGTTTTATCCTGATCGCTTACAACAAGTACAAGATGATCGCTTGGGTTTTCATCATTGGATTAGAAAAACTTTAATTATAAAATTATTATTTTTTTGCAATCTAATGACTAGTGGTATAAAAAAGAAAGATCATCACTGAACCTTATTCCGAAGTTCCAGCATAAACAAAACCTTGTACAACACTCTAATTTACTAAAGCCATCCCCTAATTTTACTGCTAACATTTGACTAGGAAAAAAAAAATTGAATACTAACAATTCTCCTAACAATCTTTTTCCGATAAATCATCAAAACGCTCAAGAACTCTCCACAAGGGATAAGAGCACAACACAGAAGGACCAAGAACCAAACAAGAAACAGAACAAAACAAAACAAAGCAAAGAAAACAACAAAGTACAAACACCAAAACACATCCACCAAGAACTGCACCCAAGAACACACTAAAGAAGCAACCACTAGAAGAGCCAAAGTAACACAAGCCACCAACAATCAAAACAAAGCACCACCAGCCACCCAAACGAGGACAAAAGAGCAAAACAACAAGGACTCCAACCATTGAGACAAAAAACCAACACCAAAACACTACGCAAGAAAGCACTGAACATAATAGGAAGCCAGAGCACCAAAGCAAATAGGAACACCAGAAAGCCCACAAAGCCAGTGCCAGAAACCCCCCATCAAACACAAAAGTCATTTTTTAGGCCCATTAGCTTTCTTCCTTAGATGACCTCGCTTTCTTGGTATGACAAAATTTTGAACTTCGTGCACCTTAGATAATGTAGCTCTCATCGCTTCTTCATTGCTTGCTTCAAGGCCCAGCGTCTTTCCTATATCCCAGGTTATTTGAGCTTCCACCAATTCCTTGTCAATTTGTATCACATCTTCATCACAATTTCTCTGAACTACAAGATCTGGTTCAAATATTGGGGTTTGAGGAACTTTCTCAATTGAAAATGAATAAGAACAATTAGATCTTTTTGAGTTTTGATCTGAATTTGATTCTACACCTTGATTCTTTGCTTCCTATTTTCTCTGCTTGGATTGCCTATTGGATGCAAACCCAATTTCAAAACCCGGTGGGCAGCTTGGCCCACTACACAAAGATTCCTTACGGCCCATTTCTACTCTTCCTAAGTTGTGAACCATGAGAAAATGGGCTTGCTCCTCTGCCCTTTTGTTGCTCTCCTCTTCTGCTACACACATGAGAACAGGCCCCTTCTCATACCACTTGCTCCCAGAACCTTCTACCGTCAGAGCCTTTTCAAATGGGCCAATGGGATCGTCTTTAGCTTGTTGGAAATTGCGCTACATCAATTGAATGAGGTCTTCTTCTAGGAATGCGTTTGATGGCTCCTCCACGTTTGGCTTTCCGTGTTCTTCCAAGTCCACCAACCCATCTTCATTCCTAAGGATCTCAATCATCACGTCTATCATCAAAAGGCCAAGGTTTCATTTATTCTTCTCCATATTGACTGGTTTATCAAACTCTTCTCTCACTTTCATCACCAGCTTCTTGAGATGCAAGTTAAAAACATGACTATCTTCACCGATGTTTTCCTTTCTTCTTACATGTTTCGGTTCCCAAATATCTAATCTCTTCTGATGCTTTATTCCCACCACCACATCTTTATAACTCCTCCTTCCTATTGTGGTTTCTTTGTGATTACTTATGCTCCATTCTGCATCTCTATCTTTATTGACTATCTTAGGAGTAGACTAATTAAACGGCCTTTCATCCTTGTCATATTTTGCAAAAGAAACTTTTAGGTTCATCCCTTTAATCATAATACCATTAAGATTCCTTATTGCATTTCTTGCCTCCTCCAGTATCTTGAATCACACAAAGCCAAAGCGCCTGATAGTGTTTTATCTCCATCTTTACGAAACAAAAACATCTACTACTTCCCCTTCCCCTCAAAAAACCTGTAACAGCCATTCCCAGGTCATCTCCATTAGGAGACAATCAATAAAAAGGGTGTGGCCCATCATTTCTTTCTCCACTAGCCGTGCTATGCCATATTCTGACAACTTCAATCTCAATGAGTGATAGCGCGTCTTTCAAATGCATCCTATGCCCGAATCAACCTTTATCACTCCCTCTACTTTTTCTTTTTCGTTAAACCTTTTTATTGTTCTCAAACGCAAAGCAAATTAATTCAAGACTATGATGGATTATCCTTTATTCATCTAATGAAACTCTAATCAATGCTATTTCGCTGTCATTTAGTTCGAAGGAACCAAATCATGCATTTATGATATGGCCTACCAATATTCGCACTCCAATTGAAGCTAACCGCATTACTTCATTCTCCTAACAGCCTTTTTTTGGCACTTTAAACAGACCCATATAATACGATGGTAAATTATTAAGTACACATTTTATCAACACCATTCTTCTTTTAGCTCTTCATAGTTCTTTACCTTTTCATAGGGATAACTTCTTTTCCACCTTATCCACCACAGGTCTCCAAGTAACTCATTTCTTGTGTTGACACAATTTTATAGATAGTGATAATACCATGCACTGCAATTTACAACAAGCATCTTCAACCCAAACATCACTACATCAAATATGGATTATTGCAGATTTTAAATAATTAATCTTTAGACCTGGCATTAAACTAAATAGCCTGCTATAATTTGTGATCACCTGCTTTTTTGTTAGGAAAAATATTAAAGTATCCTCTACAAATTGCAAATGCAACGCTTCATCCTTGTGTTTTCCTATCATAATATACCTTCAAATAGGCTCACCATCATTGCTTTTTGCATCATCTGATTAAACGCCTCAGTAAATAGTACAAACAAAAACAGAGAGAAATGGATCCTCATGCCTTAACCCATGACTCATCTTATAAAGAGTAGTCGGAAATCTATTTACAAGAATTGACATTGATGCAAATGACACACAAGGTATCGAAGATCTCCATTTTATTCCAAATCTCATAGCCTCTAAAATATGAACCGAAAATCTCCACCGAAAAAAATTGTAAGCCTTTTAGAAGTATAATTTAATTAGAATTGACCTTAATTTCTTTTTCTTCATTCAAAATGCAAATCCAGTAGCAAACAAGGCCCTATCTAAAATTTGCCTTCCTTTAACAAAGGTTGCGTGTGACTCACCAACCAAAATGAGCATCACTTCTGCAAGTCTTTTTGATGACAACTTACCTATACACACCCAACGATACTAATTAGCCTAAAATTAAAATCCGTCAACTCCATAGCACCCTTTACTTTTGGAATTAAAGCAATGGATTAATGCTAACAAGAAATTTATCTTTAATGAAAAAATCTACCACAAGCATAGAGAGTTGACACCAATTATATCCTATTTTCTTTTGACAAAATTAAAACAAAATTCATCATACCAAGGAGATTTGGATGAGCAAAACTTAAAACAACAACTTTTATCTCATCTTGGGATGGATACTTTCAAGACCTAAGGCTTGATCCATCGAAATGCGAGGCAGTGAATCCTATAGTACAAAAATCAAAGGTATATTCTATTGTATATACAACTTCTTGAAAAAATTCACAATTTCTTTCTCGATACAACTTGGCCGATTCAACATTCTATCTCCAATCTTGATCCTTTGTGATAAGCTTTCTTCTCTTTCTACATGATGCCATAACATGAAAGTATCTTGTATTACAGACAAGAACCTCAATAAATTTTTCAAGAGATATGTGGGACCAATAAACTATTCAACTATATGGGTACCACAAACACTCTCGCATAAATTTAGTAAATCAAATATAAATATAAAATGTCAAGAAAAAGAAATTAACAAGATGATAATAAGTGTAGAGACACAAAAATTTACGTGGTTTGATAAATCACATATTTACATTCACCTCAGAGAATAAACACTTTCACTATGAAAAGAAAAATAATATAAAATCACTTTATTCCCATGTCCAAAGCCCCTTGTACATCCTGTCTCATAATCCAAAGTATCTCTTTTTCACTTGTTCTCTTACTATCTCACACA
Source organism: Pterocarpus santalinus (assembly GCA_031439595.1). Lineage (NCBI taxonomy): Eukaryota > Viridiplantae > Streptophyta > Magnoliopsida > Fabales > Fabaceae > Pterocarpus > Pterocarpus santalinus. The sequence goes on from CM062531.1 coordinate 58,815,767, forward strand.
CCTATGCCATTGATTTTATTTATAAATAAGGGTTGTTATTCTCTAACATTCCTTACTTTATATCCAAATAGCTTTCCCAAATTTGTTCACTACGAGAAGGAAAACAATACAAGATCACTTTGTTCTCATGTCCAAAGCCCCTTTGTACATCTTCTCTGATAATTCAAAGTATCCCTTTTTCACTTGTTCTCTTACTGTCTCACACACCTATGCCATTGATTTTATTTATAAGTGAGGAGCCTTAGCCTCTAAGATTCCTTACTCCATATCCTATCAAATTTCTCATATCCTGAATTCAAATATTCCTAAATCTAAGGATACAGATCGTAAGAGTACACATAAATAAAATCAATCACAATCTTATCAAGATATGCACGAGCCAACTTTCCCAGCAAATCTCCACATTGTCAAATGTCCCACCACCTTAGAAATCATTAACAACTTCACCTTGATCCAGATCCACATTGCCTAGTAATATGCAAACCTTCATGAGCACTATGAAGAAACCTTATTTGTAAATATTACAAATAAGTACCATTGACTTTGACGTTGACTAGCTATACACAACCTGGATCAACCATATAACACGACTCCATCTGATTCGAAACCTTGACCAATGTGATATTTCCTTTTGTGCTGTTATATGGGAAATTTTTTAACATATGCTTTAGACACTATTTTTAGACACCTAGGAATCAATATACAAGTAATTTGGGTTTTCAGTTACACTTGTTGTGAATATGGTGGATATGATAAAGTGAGTGATAATGGATGAGAAATTTATTCAACAAATTCACCAATAAGACAACTAAAATCTCAAGTTATTAAAACATAGTTTCTTATATTTTCGCACTAAGAGATTTATGAATGAAAGAGTTCAGAGATGATGAAGTAAAGCCATGACACCGAGAGAATTGAGAGGAAACTGTATTATGTGTTGAATGTTATTATTGCTAGTATTGTTACAGACTTCAATATTTATACTGATGCTACACTGATACTTTACACTTCATAGAGGTGGTTACAGAAGCTAATAGATTCCTAACAAACTTCCAACTGGCTATCAGTTCACATACACTAACATCCCCCCACAACCTCCGAGGGAAGAAGCTTCAACTCTAAGTTTGGACCTGAACAATATGAACTGAGAGGTGGAGATTGCCTTTGTGAGTATGTCTACAGTTTGTTCATGACTAGGGATGTGGTTAACAAAAATTTGTTTGCTAAGAGCCTTTTCATGGACAAAGTATAAGTCAAGTTCAAAGTGTTTGGACCTTTGATGAAGAATGGGATTGGCAGTGAGTAAGACATTACTTAGATTATCACAATAGATGGAGGGAGTAAGAGTAGGAAGTAGCTGTAGTTCAGTCAAAAGAGACTTGAGCCAAACAATTTCTGTGATAGTTGAGGCTAAGCTTTGATATTCGGCCTCTGTGCTTGATCTAGACACCACAGGCTACTTTTTCGAAAACCAAGTGACTAGATTGTCACCAAAGATTACACAAGCTCCTGAAGTTGATCTTTTATCATCAAGGTCACTACCCCAATCAGCATCACAGAAGGCATGGAGATTGAAGGAAAAGCATGGTTTGAGATGAAGTCCAAGGTGAATGGTTCCTTTGAGGTACCTGAGATTCCTTTTTACTGCTTGCCAATGAGATTGAAGGGGTTGGTGCATGAATTGACAGACTTTGTTGACCGAGAAGGCAATCTCAGGCCTAGTTATGGTTATGTATTGAAGTGCACCAACAATGGATCTATATAGTGAGGGATTATCAAATGGCTCACTTTCGAACTTGGTGAGTTTGAGCCCACTGGTCATGGGAGTGGCAGAAGGCTTGCAGTCACTCATTGAGGCCTTGGCTAGCAGATCTGAGATATATTTGGTTTGTGACAATAGAAGTCCCTTTTCAGCAGTGGGTTTTACTTCAATTCCTAAGAAGTAGTGTAAAGGGCCAAGATCCTTAAGAGAAAAGGTGTTGTGGAGGTCTTAAATCAGTTGAGAGATAACATGTTGAGTGCTTCCAATGATGATTACATCATCAACATAGACCAACACAGAGAGTGTGGTGATGTGTAAACTTAATGAACAAGGAATAGTCACATTTGGCTTATTTGAATCCCATGGTAAGCAGTGTAGTTTGCAGCTTGCTATACCAAGCTCTAGGTGCCTACTTTAACCCGTAAAGAGCTTTATTGAGTCTGCAAACAAGCTAAGTATGACCTCCAACATAGAACCCTTCAGGTTGAGTCATGAATACTATTTTAGTTAAGTCGCCATTTAAAAAGGCATTGTTGAAGTCAATTTGGTGAATGGGCCAGCCTCTTGAGAGTGCAATGCTGAGAACAACTCTAATGGTAGTTGGTTTGACAACAGGACTGAAGATATCATGGAAATCAAAACCTTCCTACTGGTGAAAGCCTTTGGCCACTAAGCGGGCTTTATATTTACTGATTGAGCCATCTGGATTGTATTTGACCCTGAACACCCATTTACGCCCTATGGCAATCCTATTTGGTGGAAAAGGCATAAGTGATCAGGTATTGTTTTTGATAAGAGCTGAGTATTCCTCTTGCATGGCCTTTAACCATTGTGAACCAGAAAGAGCTTGCTTCGTAGAAGAGGGCATTAATGAGGCAGTGAACACTTTGGGCTTGAAAATTCCATCCTTGGCCCTGGTAACCATTGGGTGAATAGGATGCTGGGGGCATTTTGTACCTTTGGCATATGTAGCTGAGAGCACCACAGGAGGTACAGAAGCTACAGAACCCATAGCAGCACTAGCAGGGTCAGTAGTTGCAGGAACATATTATGCAGCAGCAAGAATACCAGGAGAAGAAACAGCAGTGTTCCTATAAATGTTAGTAGCAACAGCAATAGGCAAAGATGTAGATATAGGAGAATGAGTAGGAGTAGGTAGGGCATTCTGAGTATGAGCAATAGTATTATTGACTAGTGGAATGCAAGGTAATTTGTCACATTGATGTGAGGTAAGAGTAGTGTGAGAGCTAGCAGTGAAATGAGTGGGATATGGAAAAGAATGCTCATTGAAAAAGACATGCCTGGAAATGTAAACTTTACCGGAGGAGCTCAAGCATTTATAACCTTTGTGTTGTGTTGAGTAACCAAGGAAGAGGCATAGTTCTGACCTGAAATCAAGTTTGTGAGGGTTATAAGGCCTTAAATGGGGATAGCAAGCACAACCGAAGCACCTAAAGAGGGAGTAATCTGGTTGCTGGTTGAAAAGTTTTTGGTGAGGGGATAGCAAATTCAATGTAGGAGTTGGCAGTAGATTAATTAAGTAGGTAGCAGTGAGAAAAGCTTCACCCCAAAAGGAAGTGGGTAAGTGAGCATTAGCAAGTAGGGTGAGACCAGTTTCGGTTATATGGCGATATTTCCTTTCAGGTTTTCTATTTTGTTCATGTGTATAAGGACAAGAAAAATATAGAGTCCATCTCTAATTGTCCCTTGGAGAAGACTCTCCTTAGTAACCTGAGATTTCACACAATAAGTATTAGCAGTGAATTCAAAGACCACATTGTGATCCTTGCAGAATTGTGAGACACTTAGCAAATTTTTGGTTAAACCAGGGACATGAAACAAATTTTTTAAGGCAAATGTAGTATTGGACGACTTTGAAGATAAATTAGAGTGCCCGACATGCATGATACTCGTACCTAATCCATTGTCGATTCGCACTCTGTCACCACCATCATATGTTGATTTTGAGCTGAAGTTGGATGGATCTGGAGTGAAGTGATGAAAAGCGCCTGAGTCAGGGTACCAAAGAGGATCATACACAGTGGAAGGAGAGGCAACAATGGCCTGAGACATGTCAGAGAGCTGAGAAATAGGTGTAGCAAGGTAGGCCTGAGGACTAAGAGAAGCATAATGGTGTGATCTAGGATCATTAGAAGGAGGAGGTCATTGAAAATGAGGATTGAACCTATGATAACAGTCCCAAGCTCGGTGACCAAATTTACCACATACTTGACATTGCGGCTTGTTGCTTAGAGGAAATCTGCTTCTCCACAGCCAAATCGACCTCTACCTTGAAAGTGAGAGCCACCTCTTCCACGAAAACCACCACGATTCTAAGGGTTTACGTGTTGCTAGTGTTGCGCAACATTAGCTTGTATAGGACCTGAGATCTGAGAGGCAGCAAGCTCATTGCCGATTGTTTTCTCAATACGAGCTTCAATAGCCATTAGCAAAGCTTCCATTTCTTCAATGGAGTATGGATCTAGACGTGAAATAATGGAAGTAACCTGAGGATTGTAATCACCAGGGAGTCCATCAAGAATTGACTCAATGTGCTCTTTAGTAGAAATTGGAGCACCAATTACTGCAAGCTGATTTACTGCCTTTTTGATGTCAAGAAGATAAGTGTTCATACTAGAGGTTTTCTTCATTCCTTGAAGTTGAAGTTTTAGTTGGAAAACCTTTGCTTGAGTTTGAGAGGCAAAGAACTTTTCAACCTTCTCCCAAACCTGATACGCGAACACACAACCTACCATACGGATCCAAATAGATTCGCTGAGTGAAGCTAGCAACCACGAAAGGAGAAGGTTATCTTGCTGCTCCCAATTTGCAAATGCAGTGGTGACTCTTCCAACTTCAGCATCATCAACAGAGGCATACATTTTAGGTATGCAATCTTTCTGAAGATGCATTTGGAGCTTGTGACCTTTAATGGTGGCAAGTGCTTCTTGCTGCCATAGCAGGAAATTATCATCTGAGAGCTTGTACAAGACAAGATTTGAAAATTTTTTTGATGCATAAGCTGGTGAAGATGCGGTGGAAGAGGCTGAGGAAGGTGGTGGCACATCCATTGAAGATGCAGGAGATACTGGAACTTCCATGGATAAAAAAAAAAAAGCTCTTGATACCATGAAAGAGTTCAGAGATGATGAAGTAAAGCCATGACACAGAGAGAATTGAGAGGAAACTGTATTATATATTGAATGTTATTCTTGCTAGTATTGTTACAGACTTCAATATTTATACTGATACTTTACACTTCATAGAGATGGTTACAGAAGCTAACAGATTCCTAATAGACTTCCAACTGCCTATTAGTTTACATACACTAACAATCAATAATGTAATTAAAATTCTCCACATTTATTTATACATAATTCCCCATATGTTAAAATAAGTATCTACAAAAGCTATATTAAAATAACACTACTGTGAAATTATATGTGTGCTGGTTCTTGCAGGGATTTAAGCTTCAATAATATCACGGGACAGATTCCAGGATCAATTTTCAATTCGAGTTCACTCTCTTCCTTGTAATATTACGTTCCAAAGTAATTATACATTGATTTCCTGATATGCTTTGCATTTCATCCGTGGTTTAAGAGTTTTTTCTTTTAATTAAATTTCAGGTTTCTTGGAAATAACAAACTTAGTGGCACTCATCCTACGCGAAAAAGTCCGTCTCTTCTTTATATGTGAGTACCAATTTGAGAGAGATTATTATGCGAATCCATTCTTACAAATTTTAAGTTAAGACTAAACAAAAACAGCGTTATCATACTCAGAGGCATGGGTTTATGTCTATTTTATGCAAACATTTATTAATTTGCTAGTTGCTTTATGGTAATTCTCTGTCTATTGTCTTAAATACATCAAGGGAGCATGTATCTTGTAAATTTTTATTTTTTTAATATTTATTAATGTGTATTATGACTTTAAAAAAACCCAAACCAAACAATTGATTATTAAGTGAAAGAATCCTTAAGTATCTGTTTTTTATTTGCTCAAAATATAAAACTATAACAAGAGTTTGATATCACTATATTGCGTAAAGACGAGTGATATCTTTATTATTCATGTATCAGCCTTCATTTACTATGACTTCACATGCTAGCAGAGACTTGTCGTACAATGATCTATCAGGGAGCCTTCCCTCTTGGGTGAACCAGCCAAATTTGCAGCTGTAAGTAGTTTGGTTCTCTTTTTTAACTATTCCACATATCAATTGTCCTAAGTTTTAAAATTCTCTAGCATTATATTTCAACTTATTTAAACTACCTGTGCGATAGATATATGAGATATATGGTTTACACTGTGTATAATGCGAGATGACTATTTTTTATGCGTGAGGTGAAAAATAAATTTTAACCATTAAACTAATATAAATATTTTAAAAATTATTTAAAAGTCATATAATTATTTTAAAAAGTCACTTGCTTCTATGTTGTAATCTTGATAATTTATGTAAAATCAATGATCAAAATTTATTCTTCTTACTCTTGTAACTAAATATCTCTCTCAATTAATATGCTCTCATCTTACATATCCCATTCTTTGTACTCATCATATTTAATTAATCATTCCTCTCAATTGATATGCTCATATGCTTTCATGATTAATTTTGCTTTTATGTATTTTTATTTTAACAACCCAAAATCCTGCATTATTCTTGTTACAATTCTTCATCTTTTAAACTTAATTATCAATAGTATTGTTTACATTAACGTTTTTCAATTTTGTGTCCATAATTCCTAGAGGTTAGCAACACAAAATCTAAATCACTAAAAATGGAAGAGTTAAGAAAAGCACACGTAAAATTGATTTTCAAATAAAAAATGTTTTTAAAGTCATCTGCATTTGAAAGAGAGAAAAAAGCCAAGCAGAAATGCAATTATTCAAGCTTGTATCATTTAATTTGTTAAGCTTCTTCATTCATTAATCTCATTGCTGTAGTAACTTTCATCTTCTCTAGATTCCTTTTACTGAAATAGTAAAACCATTCAGGTGTCTTTCTCTTACGAAAAGCCATCTGAATTTGAGTTCATATTTTAATGTCAAATGTTGAAAAAGTTAGAGTGTAGCTCTACATATGTTAGATAGATTAGTTAAATCTAGATCTGCCTTTTTTTTTTTCTTTTGTTTAAATGGTGAAACTAATTTTTGAGGTTTGACATGCAGCAATTTAGTTGCCAACAACTTGACAATAGAGGGTTCGAATAGCAGGTGAATTTTATACAGTTTTCTATAAATTATGATATGTTTTATAGTTCTTATAAAGCTTGGGAATAATGCTTTGAACCAATAGCTATTTTCCAGTTTGCGGTTCCCTGGTCACATATCTATAGTGTCTATGCTTATGACATGCTCATTCCAAAAAACAAGGATACAGTCTCTGGTTGACCATTATTTTTAACATGTCACGAGATTTATGTGATTAAGTGTCAGCCATGGTCCCATATGTGAAAGATTTTTGGTAATAAAATGTAATTCTCCTGTATAGAAATTTTTAGATAAACACTTACTAGTACGTCAATATTTTGGCACTCTATTCATATTTTGACATATGTAAAAATGATGGTCTATGTGCCTCACTTTTCATTAATACTATTAGCTTATTGATTATTTTTTATTTATACTATCTATCTATTAATAATTACTAATATCCAAATATTATAATTATCTTTTCTAAATTATTATTAAATTTTTAAACCGTTAAATTATTATTAAACCATTCAACCACTAAATAATACATACATAAAAAGTTTCAAAAAATTCAAAATATAACTGTATCATTCAGCAAATAATTGTGAACAACATACTTACATACGTAAAAACTGTATCACAAAAATCAGATTTTATATTTTGTATTTTTATTATTATCATATATAATCATATCAAAATATAATAATTGTTTTTTTTCTAAGTCATCCTTTCTTAAGTTACTTTTTCAACGGTTTATTTTTAAAATTATCATTATTAATTAATTATTTTTAAAAATTTAATATTAAATAAAAATTATAGATATATATTATTTGATTTAATTAAATTTGTATTATATCACTATAATTCATTTTAAATAATGATAATTATTACTTTTATGTTAACAAATGTGTTCAAGAAAATATATCAAATTAATTAGTAATATTTCTATATTACATCCATTTATTATTATTATTATTAATATTAATACTATAATTCTAATTATCATTTTAAATTAAATTTGAAGATACATATAAAAATATATTGATTTAATTATTAATATCCGTATATTGTATCTATTTAATAATAATAATAATTTTCTTGAGCTAATGCGCTCATTTGATTTGTAGTAGAATTTGTCGTAGAATTTGTCGTATTTTACTGTTTTATTTTATTTCGCTGTTTGGGCTATTGAGCCTTGTGCCCCTATCAATTAATAATAATAATAATAATAATAATAATAAAACATCATTTTGACTTATTTTTTAGCAATTTTTTAAAGTATCATTATTAATTAAGTTTTAAAAAAATTTAAAGACAAATATAAAAATATAAAAATATAAAATTAAATTTGAGATATATCTTATTTGATGTTGAAAATAAAAAAATAAGATATGTTTATCAATTAGATATTTTTATTAAATTAATTATCAATAGTAAGAATAGAAATAAAAATAGAAAATATATTGTTCTTCAATACTTTACTGCATATTTGGTTTTACTTTTGTAAAATTGATTTTAGATAGAATTGATTTTGTTAAAATTGATTTGGTTAAAATTGATTTTGAGATAAAGTGATTTATATTTGGTAGTTTTTTTAAAAATAATTCTGATAGAAAATGAAAAATTTTCACTTCTCCTATAATCAATTCTAAAGACAAGAATTGATTTTGATTTTACTAAACTAGAGATCTAGAATATTTAGTTCTGCTTTTGTAAAATTAATTTTGGATAGAATTGATTTGGTTAGAATTAATTTTGAGATAAAGTGATTTATGTTTGGTAGTACATATAAAAATGATGTCAATAGAAAATAAAAAATTTTTACTTCTCCTATAATCAATTCTAAAAGGTAAAAATTGATTCTAAAAATATGTAATCAAATATCACAAAAATTGGCCAAAATCGATTTTGGTATATCAAAATCAGTTCCAATCTTTCTGAACGTGTTTCCAAACATGCTAATCAAAATGGATTATAATGGATTTTGGTGATCCAAAATCAATTCTCGGATGACATACTATTAGTCAACCGTTTGCATAGGAGTTTTCCTACTTCTACGAGAAAACGGAAAAAAAAAAAAAAGAAAAAAGTGGTCACGTGCTGAACAGAATTACATAGCTGAACAGCAAAATTAATTGTCATAACAAACAGTCGACAAATAAACTAATCAACTTTAAGTCAGGTGCTTAATTCCTTCATGTGCCTCACATGTTCCAGCTGCATTTGGATTCCCTATACTTGGTAACATGGGATAATTCCCCTTATACATTTAAATGTCAAAATGGATCTGACAAACATACTGATGTTACTGGCTGATAAAAGGCAAGATTTTTTTTTTTTTTGAAGTTTTGCTATTTCAAACTTCATCTTATGATTTACACAGTAGAAGCAAGCAGGAATAATCAAGACCTGGTCTGAACTGATAACTAGTCCCAATCCAAAGTTTATTGGGCTGGATTCAAGTTCTAAAATTTTACCTAGTATATTCTTTCAGCCAAGTTTGAGTTATAATTCTATTTGGCTCAATCTAATCCAAAATCAAAATAATTTTTTATAAGTTATATTTTTTAAAATAATTAATAATAAATTATAAGATTTCATACTTTAATTAATATATTTTATATAATTTGATATTATTTTTATATTGATATAGTTTATTTTAAAATATATATTATAAAATATCTTTTAAATTTTATTTTTTATTTTTAAAATTTTATGATTTTATTATATATAATATCCAAATTTTTATATGTTATCTAAAATTTCGGTTTATTTGGCATGACCCAATCACTATTATCAGATCAAGTTCGAGCTCAAAAAATAGTTCACTCAAAAAATTAGATTGAGTTTGGGTTTGATCAAATCCGACCCAACCTTTTCTTTGAACACTCTTGGAAGCAAGGAGACAGTCTCTGGTTGTGGTTGACCATTTTTACATGTCATCAAACTTTATGTGATTAAATGTCAGTCACGGTTCCATCTGTGAAAGATTTTGGGTAATAAAAGGTAATAATCCGTAAGTATTAATTTGCAGTATTGGGGAGATTCACAATTTAGGATTTTCTATAGCAAATATTTCGCATTTCATAACAACTAACCAAACAAGTGGTTAATTAACTTGATACTTGATCGACCAATTAACCACTTTCCAATCGTTGTTAGCCGCTTGTCTCGTTAGTATTCCTAAACAGGAAATATTTCTTCATTGGAACTCCCTAAACTTAAATTGCAGTTCTGCTACTTTTTTGCGTCTAGGCAAAAGCCTTAGCAATGAAATCTTTAAAAATTAAATCTTAGAATTCTGTTTGCTACTTTGAAAACTCATTTTTCATGGACTCTTTGATATGGGTACAACTTGAATTTTATCAGAATGTGTGTCTTTTTTACCGAGAACTTGATTTTAAGGAGTTGACATTTCTTCATGTGCTGATATTAATTATTAAATTACCAGTATTGTTGTCGAAATCCACGCAAAATTTTCTGCACTGAAACATAACTTTTCTTTTGCAGTGGCTTGCCTACTGGGCTCAACTGTCTCCAGAAAAGTTTTCCTTGCCATCGTGGAACTGGAATATGTAAGTTTCGACTCTAAGCTTAGTTAGTCATTCGGCCACTGAAATTGAGAAAAAAGAATTTATTATTTAAAAAATAACTTGTTATAAATTATGTTTATGATATTACAACTGTAAATCAAAACAATGTCAGCCTGTTAACTCCAACTAGTGCGTTGCCTGCTTACAGCACAATTTATTATTATAATATGAAATAATAAATTAATTTAAATAGTTATTATAAAATTAGTTAATAATAAAAAATATTTAACATAAAATAATTGCAAAATAGAATAATCTAATTTGAAATTATATCTCTTATTAAATCTTAAAATAAAATACTAATATAAATTTATAACATATACGAAAAATGAAATAATTAATTATTACAAATTTAAATTAAGGCATACATATTGATTAATTAAAAAATGTATAATTTGAACAACTTATTATAAAAATATTGTAATAAATTAAAAGTTGATACTTAGTAAATTTTTTACGGTTCAAAAGGAAAAAAGTGATAAATTCTTATTGAACAAAATATAAACTTAAAAGAAAAGGATATTATAGATCCATCATCGAAATTCACTTTATACAAACATGTAATTCTAATTTTTAAGTTGGAATTTAACAAGTCCAAAAAAATTTCTTACCCCCATTTTCTTCATATATTGTACAAAACATAAAAAGAATTAAATATTATGAAACAAAACATACATCTTTGAATTTAATTTGTATACATTATCAACATAAATAAATTTTACATAGACATCCAATCGTATATTATCACATCAACAAAAGTGTTTGACTCACCCATATACTATCTTAAAAAATTTACAAATAAAAACATCTAATTAGATGATAGTGTAAAACTCTTTTATACCAGTAGTATATTAAAATTAGTATCTCTATCTTTATAGAAATAATTATGTATAAAATATTTAATATAATAATTAAATTTCATAACAATCTTTACACATAAATTGTTATTATTAAATTTTAAATTTTTATTCTAATTTTTACATTTCATATGTAGATATAAATATCTTCAGGTAAATTATCTATGGTATATAAAAAATTGTAATATCCAATTATAAAATAGTAAAATTATAAATATCCATAATACCATATCACCAATAATAGAGTATTTTGACATGCTATTTTCTATAAATTGGTATATCGTAAATTTACAAATTCACTATTAAAAATAATTGTTTTAAACATTTACAAATAAATTGACAGCATTAAAAGTTTAATTATATCTATAAACATAGTCAAAAATAAAATATTCATATCAACAACGATTGGGTCTTGTGGAAAGGGCTAATCCCCCCACAATATAGCAAATTGCAGTTTGAATTTCAATTATGAGAGGCATCTACATTTAGTACTTGACCTTGTCTTGCACAAAATTGCCTTCAGTGAAAGATACCTGTGCCAAAAAGAAATTATTCATAGATATATAAATTCCAAATATAATTAAATAACATATAAATATGACAAAATAAGTATTTTAATAATATGATAGATGCAAAAATATATATATTTCCTATAAATAATTGGTCTTTTAATTGATTTTAATATCAATTTTGATAGAATTCATTATGTTTCTGTAAAATAGTAAGTTAAATCAATATACTATGCTTGATATCAAGATAAAACTAAATGAAGCCTTAAGTTGGAGTGTGGCAAGAGGTGGGCGCTTGGGAAGAGGCAGCAGTGCGGCGAGAAGAGGGAGTACAACAACTAGAGGGGAATTGGGAGAGCATGGAGGTGGTATAGGGGATAAGGAGGTGGAGGTGGTGGTTTGTGATTCTACTGGTCCAATGGTGGGTTTTGAGGGGCTGAAGGACCCAGGACTTGTTATTATAAGATTATGAACTTTGCATATAACATAACCACTTACTCAACATCCTCATGCATAGCCCAAGAGGCTTCAAAGTAGAAGGGCCTAGGCCCCACATGAGGACCAGAACCTTCACTACACATAAAATAGGATGATGATCAGAGTAAACCTTATTCAAAGTTTTAGCACAGGCTCTAGGGAACTTCCTCCGCCGCTCGACATCAACTAAAACTCTATCCAACCTCTTAGCAATTTGGCGCTTAACCTGAGCAATCTGTTACGAGTAATCTTATATATCATACAACTTAGTCAAATTATATTATATGCAAAGTTCATAATCTTATAATAACATAAAAAGATCTAGATATTATGAAACAAATATTTATCTTATAGAAATAGTTATATAAAAAATATTTAATATAATAAATAAATTTCATAATAATAATTATATATAAATTTGTTTTATTTATATTTATTTTAATTTTTATTTTACATATATAAATATAAATATTTTCAGGTGAATTATCTTTCATATACAAAAAATCAAATATCTAATTATAAAATAGTAAAATCATTAATTTCTACAGTATCATATCACTAACAATAAAGTAATTTGTTACGTTATTTTTTGAAATCACTAAACCTAATTAAAACAAGGGCTAAGTGTAGGAATAAGCAAGTTAAGCTCTCAAAAAAAAAAAAAAAAAAAGATAAAGGTTCGAACCTCAAAGACATTAGTTGTTGGGAAGACCTTTCAGTTCCAACAATGTTAGAGAGTATAATTAGCTTAAAGGCAAGAAAAATCACTAAATCCTAAATTTACAAGATTAATTAACTATTCAAAATAATTACTTTAAAATTTATATAGAATTGGATGAAATTAAAAGTTTATCTTCATCAACATATTCATAAATAAAAATATTGACAGATATCGAAATTCTGTATGCTATAAAATAAAGCATAAATATGAAAAAATAAATATTTAAACAATATGCTAGATTTATTTCCTATGAATAATCACTTTTTAATAATTTTGATGTCTAATTTGCTAGAATTCATCATGCGTATGTAAAATAGTAGGTTCAGATAGACGTAAAGGCAATAGTGCTCTCAAAGTACCTATTAACGTCTCTAACACATTAAATTCACTTATACCCGCTACTCCTCACAGGCATTAGCCTTTTTTAATATCTAAACTCTCATAGGTTCAATTCCTTGATTTTTTAATATTAAATTTCTTCTCTTAGTTCTTCACCCAATGTCTAACACCATAGAGATATGGGCACCTTCAAAATTGCAAGGCAAATTAGGTGAGTTTGTTTATGACATTATTTGGGTAGAAAATTACTTTTTTATTGAAAAAAATATTTTTTACATATTTGGATAATTTTTTAAAAATAATAAGAATATAAAAAAATCTATTTTTAGTTTTTTTTTTAGAAGCTGAAAAGAATAAACTTATGAAAAAATAACTTTTTTTTTAAACTTTTTTAGTAGAGTTTTAATTTTTTTAAAAAAATTATTTTACATTTGAATAGACTATTTGAAAAGTACTTTTAATTATTAAAAGTATTTATAAGTCTATTTGAATACAAAAAAATAAAAATATTTTTTTTATAGTCAAATTACAAAAAAAAAATATTAAAAAAGAGGAAAGAAAACTAAGATTTGATAAGAAATAAAAAAGAAAAGATATGTATTATAATTTTGAATAAAGGTAAAAGATATTTTTGGAAAATAATTTTATTAAAAAATACTTCTGCTTTTGTGCTTTTTAGAAGTTACGTATTCTTAACTTCTAAAAAAAATGATAAATTATTTTTTTAATTGAAACACATTTTTTAAAAGTTGTATTCAAATAATTATAAAAATTTATAAAAATACTTTTAAAAAAAAAGACTTTTTTCCTTAAAAAAAGCTAATCCAAACTGGTTAATAAAATGTAAGTTTCAAAATCAATTTTTTAAAAAGTTGATACACTCTTGAGACGCAAGTAATTAATCAATCAAGAAAGAAACGTTTTCCATAGACTAAGAGACAACAGATTTGATCACAAAGTTGTCGATATGTTGCTTGCCTATACTAATAGGAAAATTCAGCCGTATTGAGTACTTATACAATAGAAATTGAAGAACAAAATTAGGAATTTGAATTAAAGACTGAATAAATCTAGCCGTATTGTTTCATCAAAAAAAAAAAAAAAAAATCCAGCCGTATTGAATGCTTGTGCAAAATCCTTGAGTCCGTGTTTTTAGTTTTTGCATGGTCTATCTTTCTTGTGTCTTTGGTACTTTGCGTGTGAATGGTCGTTTCTCTCATGTTGAGTATCAGGCCTCTTAAGCTAGTATGGGATGATATGCTTGTTTGGGTGCCATTATTTTGATAAAAAAAAATATTAATAAAAAACATATTTTATTTTATTTTTTGATATGTTTGATAAAATGTTTTACTAAAAGCATAATCATTAGAATAAACATAAAAAGATATTTTTTGAGAAATTACAATTTTCATCTTATAAAAAAATATAATTTTGTATAATGTAAAAGAATATTTAAAAATAAAAGAAGATCTTTTAATATTAATCCACACATAAATTAATTTTACATCCAAATATAAAATAATATTTATTTTTTTCAAAAAACCTTTTAAAAAATCATTTTAAAAACGATCTTTTTGGAGAAACTCATTCAAACAAGCCTGATATTTTGTTCTCTTCTTCCCTTTATACACAGTGCCCAATAATTGTGTAATTTTCACATCATATAGAATCTTGTTATATCTTTAATGCATTGATTACTAATTAGGATTATGATATACTTGAATACTTTCTTATACTTGTTTTGAATTTAATTAATACCTATCTTCGAGCTCTTAATTAAAATCTGCCTAAAGATTATACAAGATTACGTTAAAATATATTAAATGAATGAAAAAAAGAAAATATATTAATAAAATTAATAATTAGTAAAATCACATCTGAATCAATAATTAGAAATTCTATCAAATAATATTATAAATTAGTGTATATTTATGTATAATCATGATTACAATAATATATTAACAAGGATTGGAACTAGCGAAAAAGGCTAATTGCCACAATGTGGCGAACATTTAAGGGCGTCTTTGGTTCAACTTTTGAGAGAATGTGTTTTGAAAAAAGGTCTTTTATATGAATTACTTTTAAAAGAATAATTTTTGTATAGTTTAAATATGTCAAAAATAAGTTTAAAAGAATGATTTTTGTTTGAACAAGATAAAGTAAAATTGCTTTTAATTATTGATACGAGAATAATAGTAAAATTCCTTTTCAAAATACATTTTTCTATAATGAAAAGTAAACTCAATGATACTTTTCTCAAAAGATTTTTTAGAATTTCAAAAGGCTTTGTAGAAAAAAAAACCTTTATACATCTAAACGTATTAGTTACTATGCATTTCATTCTCATTCTAATAAAAGGTCTTTTGAGCCATCCAAAAGTATAACCAAATGGAGTCTAAATCTTAGTGAGGAGAGATGACATATTTAATGTCCAATCATATCTTAAATAAGATTGCTTCCAGTGAAGGATGCTTGTGGGAAACAAAAAATGATTACAAGAATATTACTTGTAATTGCATTATAGAGTAGAGGAGAATAATAATTTTTCATTTTAATGGTCAAATAAATCCTATGCATCGGGCACCAATTCAGAATACCTGAATATTGGATTATGATGACTGATGCAAATCCACCTCCATTTTCAAAACATGCAAAAACAAAAGGAAAAAAAAAATGTTAAATCACCTTTTTCACTCATTGATGAATCTCTCATCTATGATTCTATGCAGATTTTAACTTTGCAATCAAGTGCGGTGGCCTTCCATTTACATCTGCAAATGGAATTGAGTATGACATGGACAATGAGACACTTGGTCCTGCGACATACTATGTTAAAGATACAGAAAGATGGGCCGTTAGTAATGTTGGACTTTTTACTGGGAGCAACAATCCTTCGTACTCAATTCCTCCACCTAATCAAGAATTCATTGATCCTGTGAGTGTGAACTCACCGCTCGCGGCACGGCTTTCTGCTTCATCATTAAGATATTATGGCTTGGGTTTGGAAAATGGTAATTACAACATCACCCTCCAATTTGCGGAAACAGCTATTCTGGATACTGCTACGTGGGAAAGCCTTGGTAGACGGGTCTTCGATATTTATATCCAGGTACTTACGTCTTTGTCGAAACACTTATGATGGTGTGACTTAATGCTTGTTTTGTCCAAGGTTCAAGATAAGTAGTTACATGAACGTGGGTTATTAGTCTCTTGAGGATTCCTTGTGCGATATAGCAAGTGAGAGAGGTGTACCTATAAAGCACTCTGACGTTAACTTAGGATTACAAGGAGTGAGAAATTAGACTATACATAGTGTGATATTGTAATAAAGAAGATTGCTTGGAGACTAATTTGTTAGTTCACATAATTAGTTAGAATTATGTATGACAATAGGCACAATAGGGTGGACTTTAGTTTACTTAGAACCTGCTCCGCACCCTAGCTAATACAACCCTTAAAACCTACCCATAACATAATCGGTTTTAAAAGTCACACCCATAGACCTACATAAAAATTTTAGTACTGGCACCTATCCGCATTTATACCTAAATAAGGACACAAGTCACAATTTCACAAAATACTAAAATTAAGCGAAGCAAACTCAAGAAAAACAAACATAATACAATAACCAAATATTGGAAAATATACATCGATCATAATCTCAAATATATCACACTCTTATATAACTTTGCATCATGAAATTATCCACTCACTATTATAAGGGGTGTAGGCAAGTAGGGGCGTGTACACCCTAAGCCCGCACCTACCCATTCCACAATGCTTTTTTAATCTCCTGTGTCCCACCCCTACGTGGGTAAGGTTTTAAACCCATCCACCATAGATCGGATTGGATTGGGTACTCGTCTGCAGGGTATATATTGCTATCCCCAATTAGAATATCTAAAATCATGCGATTGTGATCACAGTTCCTTAATTGTAGGAGATTCTATTATTGTACATGTCATTATTAGAATTAATTGGAATAGCAGCCAATTTAGTATGTGTTTGAGAAAACTATAAGATTAAAATTATTTTAATAATTGCTTATTTATATAATTATTTTTTTATATAATTTATTATATGAAAATCAATTTATGTTTGGATACTTCAGCTGAAATGGTTTTAAGATAATATGCTTTGTTTGGATTATATGAAAAAAGTTATTTTTATATAGTAAAATTACTAAAAAAGGTATAGAATGACTGTTTATATTATATAATATTTGATATTTAGAGTCAATTTAGTATAATAATTCTAAAATAATTAATTTACTTATAATCAAAAGCTTCAAAAAGTTGCTTATGATTATAAGCAATTTTTCAACTTAAGATTATTAGGTTTTGATTATAATCTATTTTCACCATTCACCCAAACAAGATTAATCATTTTAAAACAACTTTTTTTTGAGGAAAAAAAAGTTGTTTTGGGTACTTCCCAAACATGCTATTGGCAATTGAAAATGTTTTGTCGATAATTTAAAGGATTAGTAACCAATTTAGCAACTGATATGAGCAACATAGGAGTGGATGTGCAAACAAAAAAATTGATTACTAAATCGGTGATCCATGTATTAAACATTAGCAGCTAAATTAAAAAAAAGAACTAGTCACTAAATCAGTGACCGATGTATTAAACATTAGCAATTGAATTAAAAAAATTAGTCACTAAGGGTGTGTTCGGTATACTGTATTAAGTATGATAGAATAAGTTAATATTATATATTATGACCTTATCCACTATTTGGCATAGACAATATATTGCATAAGATTATCTATCAAACCTCTTTTATATATCAAAATGATAGATAACTTAATCGAGCCTAGGGAAGCAGTACTAGACCTGATTAGCTTTTGATGTCTAAGGACTTTTTCACTCTTTATATTTTTATACATTTTACTAAAATAAAAATAATTATTAAAAAATAATAAAAACTACATAAAAATAGTATTATTTAATAATAAATAAATATTTTAAGAAATAATATTTACTATAAAATAACTATTCAGATAAATATAAAAAATATAAATAATTTTAACAAATAATTATGAAAATAAAAAATAATTATTAAGAGTGTATAAATAAATAATAAATAATTTTCAATATAAATTATATTTATATTTATATATAATATAAGCAAAAAATAATTAAAATAATTAAAATTAAAATAATAAATATTTGAACAATTAAATTAATTTAAAAAATTTTAATTAAAAAAATTAATAAAAGATATATTTTATTATAATCTTCTTTTTCTTGTTATATTTTATATAATACAATATTTTATACAATAATATATCAAATATTGTATAGTATTAAAATTTTATCAGACCTTATTTTATCAGATCTTATCCTATCAGGCATACCAAACGGATCCTAAATAAACATTAGCAAGTGAATTAGTGACTAAGATAGTTACTAATCTATTTTACAAACCATATTCTCTTTGTGATAGAAATCGGTTACTAAAGTGATTGCTAAACAAAAATTATTGACCGATTATTTTTTTAGCCAACTTTGTTGCCATTGCAATAGAAAATGGTCACTAAATTGGTATCTAAATCAAAAATTGTAATAGATTTGTTTTACTAGGTATATTGTCTTTGATATAGATATCAGTTACTAAATCAGTTACTAAATCAATTGCTAAACAGAAAAGTAGCATGATTTAGTGACTGAATATTTTGAGCCAAGAATATTGTCTTTGAGATTGAGATCGGTTATTAAATTGACCTTTAAATAAAAATTAGCAACTTGTTTAGTGATTAATATCTTTGAGCCAATATTGTTTTTGAGATAGATACTAGTTGCTAAATCAGACTTTAATTCAAAACTAGTAACCAATTTTTTTGTTTAAGTATTCTCTTTTTGAGTAAGAGATCAGTCACTAAATCAGTCTTCAAATCAAAATTTGTGACCCAATTTTGTTTGCTAGGTATATTGTCTTGGATATAGAAAGTGATCACTAGTTGGTCACTAAACAAAAAAGTCATGACCAATTTAGTGACTGAATGCTTTGAGCCAAGATTATTGTCTATGAAATTGAGATTGGTCACTATATCAGTCTCTAAATAAAAATTAGTGACCAATATTTTTGAGTCTATATTATTGCTTTCGAGGTAAATATTAGTCACAAAATCGGTGTCTAATTCAAAATTAGTAACCGATTTAATGACACATTTTTTTTTGTTTAAATATTTTCTCTTTGAATAAGAAATTAAATCAATCTCTAAATCAAGAAATTTTAATTGCTTTGGTAGCTGCAAGAGAAATAGTTTAGGATAATAAAGTTCAAAAAATAAAACAAATATAAGAGAGAACAAGCTATCTAATGGTGGAAATTCGAGAACCTTTGACTGAGATTGAATAGGGTGTTCAGTTATTTTTGACAAATAAAGACCCGTGAAGGTCACAACCTTATGTCAAGGATGTAAATAAAGGGTAGCAGGGCATCCTTGGGTGGATCTAGAAACTAATCAGCTACAGCAAAAGGAGCATTTGGCAATAGGAAAAACAAGAATAGAGTCATGTAGGATTGATGCCGAGCAAAAGGGTTTAAAGACTTATCTTTTTCAAAAGTGCGCCAACATCGACCCTCATGTTGTTCCTTCTTTTGTTTAAAAATATCCATGGCATCCCAAACCACCCTCAAGATAGCTTGTGGATTATATATAACTTTAAAAAATCATTCGAATTGAAGGATTTCTTGAACATATGTACCTTTAGTCTTTAACGAAGTTGTTCCTTTCTACAAAGAAGGATCAGGAAAGTTAGCAATTAAAAGATCTTTGCAAGTCAAAATCGTCTGATGTTGAGACTTGTAATACTCAATCCACTAGTCAATGAAGGAAGGGGTAGGAAGAAAGTTGTTCTCAAAGTCAAGAGGGAAATACATATTTCATTTCTCCTCATTTTCACTTAAAAAATATTCGAGGTCGAAAAATGATCCAACTGATGAGCCGCATACTTGGACCTTCGAATCAAGAGAATATGGTACAGGAATTGCTTGAGAAAACCCAAGTTGTTGAGCAACAAAAGAAAGATTATGCAGCTTGACATTTTTATTCTTAGAATCTGGAAGGCTCGCAAGAAAAACTTGGCAGCATAGAAGTTTGACCAAATTTCATTGAGCTCTTGTTGAATTGTGGGATTCAGATCAATTCTTGAATGAGTAAACCATGAAGGGCCAATAGCTCGATCGCTATACAGAGAAAGATTCAACCCTCGTGTATCAGAAAATGATAGTTGACAAAGATGCTTGAAAAAGAAATAAAATTCATCAATCACAAGGGTGGTCTTTGAAACATTTCAATGCAAATAGTAAAGGCGAGGTCTATTTATGCCTGTGGAAGGTTTGCTGGAGCAGAAGATTGAAAGAAGGGTTCGAATATTGCATTGGCCCACAACTATAAAAACCACATAGGACCCCCAATGTTGATGGAGACGTTGGCTTGAAGCTTTTAATGAGCAATCTAGTTTCTTCATAAAGTTGGGCAATGATCAACTTTTAAAAAGGGTATTTATAGGAAGAGCTGAAGAAGGAATAAAAAGAGAAAGAGGGAAAAGTGATTTAATTTGAAAAGACGATTGAAAGACAAAGAAGGTGAGGGGTTATGACACATGGAAAGTAATGATAACTGCATCTTGGGAACATGCAAAGGAAATAATGAAACAAATATACAAAAGGATGGCAACCATCAAATGAAGCTTAATCAAACAACTAAGATTTGAAGTTTCTCATCGGAACTCAAATCTTGGGGGCATCATGTTGGGACAAAATTTGAGTGATACTTCGATAGTATTGGAAAGACTGAAGTTTGGGCATCAACTTTGGTCGATATTCGGAAGAAGGGAAATCGATATTGTCGAATTATAAGCTAAACCAACATAAGGTTTGGATGTCGGCTTAATCGAATATTAAGCGTGTCAAATCAAATTGTGGAGCAATAAGATGCAATAGTTCAAGACAGGTCAAGTTTGGGTATACAAGAGGTTCGAGAAGGATGCAGAATGTGGGAAATCAGGGGTCCCATGCATTATCCTCAAACATGGGGTTGAAAGACGTGGATAAATTTGGATGAGAATGAACATGGGCTTTAAGGATGAAACTGAAGAATGTGGGATAAATGGGCCTAACTTTTAGTAATCTTTTTTATCTATAAATAGGAGAATTGGACTGTAGTTTAGCATGGATTTTAGCATGCTTGAAACACCTCAAAATTTTGTCAAAATATTCACTTTAACATTGAGGAGTATGCAGAAACTCATGTAAATGTCCTCCTTACCTTTAGTTTCTTTAATCATTTGATCTTGTTTTTACATTTAACATTAGCGATTTTTTGTTTGTGAATATTTTATTTCTTATTGTTATTTGATCATTTTTATTTTACTATATCTAAATTTTGCTTATCTTTTATAACTTGACACTTTAAAAATCTAAGAATGCATCAAATAAACTATTTCCGTTCCCCGATTCATAAAGCAAATTAGTAATTGTCGATTTATTTGTTTTGTCCATGAAAAATCACATAAACACTTCGTCAAAGCAATAGAAATGATTTGGTACCCCATCCAAACACAACTTGGTATGTTGAAGTATGGGAAATTAGTGTTCTCTAAGCCGTCGAAAGAGGATTCAATCTTTATGAAGATGACAAGGTCGTCAAAATGCAAGGAGTTGTGGAGTTAGTGGAATGTGGAAAGGTTACATGAAGATTTTGACAGCATCGTGAAGGAGAGCACGTGAAGAGCAGGAGGCGTTGAGAGCTACATATCAATAAGCAAGAACTCATGATGCACGTCTCTAAGAATTTAGGAGCGGTTACAAAGCAGTATAAGGAGTAATAACTTGATGAAGTGGAGAACGTGGACATGTTGAAGATAATCAAGAGTGTCCATTAACCACATCGAAGCAATAAGAACTTGACACCAAGCAAAAGCGGTCATTGCGAGTTGCATTGGAGTTTATCTATAAATAAGAGCTCAACTCATTTAGTTTGACATGATTAAACACTCATGCTTAGGGGTGTTTGTAATGCGGTTTGATCCGATTTTGAGTAAAAAATTCATCCAATCCAAACAATAAAATATATAGCAGTTTGGATTGGATCCGTTTAATTTAGATTTTAAATCCAATCCAATCCAAACCAATCTTTTGCAGTTTTGATTGGATCGGTTTAATCGATTTTTTATAAAAGAAAATCTTAAATATGGAATATTATAAATAAAAAGTAACTTGAATTAATAAAATAAATCAATTAAAATAAAAATAAAAATGACTCATATAATATACATAACGTGATATTTAAATAAAATAACATACAAATATAGAAAATTATGTGATAAATTAAAATTATTATAAGTAAAAGTATAAATTAAAAATTAAAAATTATATTAGATGGTATTATTTGGTTTGGATTGGATTGGATCAGTTTTGAAAATTAAATCTAAAATCCAATCCGATCCAAGCGATTTGTGAAAAATAAGATCCAATCCAATCCAAATTTTTGCTGTTTTGATCGGATTTTGATTTGGATTGGATTGATTTAACTGTTTTGATTGGATTGGATTGAATTTGAACACCCTAATTATATTTTACTTCAGACTTTGACATCCTAGCACACAATAGAGCAACAAGGAATTTATGAATAACAACCGTCACCCTTAGTTTGTTTTCTTGTTTTCATTTCAATTCTTACATTTTCAATTCCGTTTATTTGTATTTGATTTCACTTACTTTATTGCTTTCATTTAAATTCTTGTAAATACATTTCATTTACTTGAATACAATTCTCTTCTACATTTGCTCTTCTTCAACCTTGGAGTCATGTGGTACACTTCATTTAAAACTCTGGTACCCTATTGAGAGGAAGTGATTCCCTCCCCCAATCGGAGATTTGGAATCAAAGAGTGGACCTGCCGAATTCCTTCTTTCAAATTTGGCATAACAAAAATCTCACTTAAACAATAATGTATGCCTTAAAGATTAAAGTAAAGTATTAATTGTTAAGGAGAAAACCAAAGTGTCATTTTAATTGTTTTTCATAAATTATAATATTCGAACACAAAATGACCGAAGTTATAAATTTTATTTCACCATAAAACTTGAGTCATGATAGTTAGAATAATTTTTAGTTTTAATTACATGAATAATTAAATTTTAAATTGCATTTGAATGTTAATTTCTAGAATATTTATTTTATGAATTTAATTTAAATGCGCTGACAGTATAAAACTGTTTTACATCGTCAGTGCATACCAATTAAACTCTTGTTATATTTTGTTAAGCGTTCCTGGAATGGTTTTCTACGGGTGATTGCATAAGATTTCTTTGACAAGTTACAATCCATCGTCGCATTCTACAACATGGTCACATTGAGATTGAATATTTTGAAAATCTAGTGCTGCTGTTGATGATGGTGTGGGAGTGTGATTGAGAGTTTTATATGATGATGAAACGAAATAACTCATAATAGAATGAAAACGAAAGGTAAGAAATAGAACAAAATAAAATATGTCACCTTCTTGTTAATTTAGTCATTCTTTTCATGATTTTTGTAATACATAATGCTAGATTTGAGCGGTAGCAAAGACTTGATGGGAATTGAACCCGGGCCCTGGCGGGGTGCAATGTTTGTTTTGAATTTTTGTTTTCCTTTTCTCAATTGTGTTGTGAATGTCGCTTCATTTCTGATGTCAATATTTTTTCTGCTGTCCCAATTAAATTCTTCGAAGTAGAACCAAAATGATTTTGGAGTCAAATATTTCATTTTTTTTTTCTTTCAAATATTCTAGGGGACTCGTGTTTTGAAGGATTTTGACATAAAAAAGGAATCCGGGGGCATCTATTTAGCTGTCTCAAAGCAATTTAGGGTTAAAGTGTCAGAAAACTATATCGAGATCCATCTCTTTTGGGCTGGAAAAGGGACTTGCTGCATACCAGCTCAAGGTACTTATGGGCCCTTGATTCAAGCCATCAGTGCCGTCCCAGGTAAGACTTGGTAAAAAAATTAGGCAGTTTAGATGTTTAATTTCTAACTTTTCAGTCAGTGTAATATTATTTTGTAAGGAAAAAAAATCAAAATTTTACTTTTAATAGAGTATGCTTATGTTGCACAGACTTCAAACCTACTGTTAGTAACAAACCTCCAGGCACTAGCAATAACAAATCTCCAAACACTAGCAGTGGAAAGAATAAAGTCGGCCTAATTGTGGGAATTGTTGTTGGTGTTGGAGTTGTGAGCTTGCTATCTGCTTTTGCGGTTTTCTTTATCACTCAGAGAAGAAAACGCCATGAAGACGATGAAGGTAACGAAATTGTACAAATATATTTCTAATAGTATGGTTACATGACTACTTAAATTATTTTCCTGCATATTCATATATAAATGTCATTCTAGATCATAGGCAGTAGATCTATTGCATAGTGAGATACCTATGATCAAGAGGGACATACCTTGTCTATGTTTTAGACAACTGCAGGGAAAATTTTCATTTTCATCATTACATATTGTATGTTTAGATTTTTGTATGTCGTTAACATCATAACAAGAAATGGAAGAAAGAAAATGAATTGTACCTTGCATTGAGAAGTCCAACATAACAGACAATACATGTGCATTATTGTTATCTGATTTCTCACCTTAACATAGAGCATTCTTAGCAAATTAGAGAATCCAATTTTTTAACTTTAATAAGTAGAAAAGTTGGCATCATCCCCAGCTTCAACCCAGTCAGTTTCTGCTCATCAACCTTAACCTTTTTCGTGTTCAATTTTTCAGAGCTTTTAGGCATTGATGCAAAGCCATACACCTTTAGCTACTCTGAGTTAAGGAGTGCTACAACTGACTTTAATCTTAACAACAAGCTCGGAGAAGGAGGTTTTGGACCTGTTTATAAGGTGAATATTTTGTCCTTGAACTTGAATAGAGATAACAGTTATATGTCACTCCATAAAAGGTATACTGTTGATAATAGTGATTAATATTTTGTGTAATGCGCAATATTGAAGCCTAATCTCAATAATGTCGTTTTTGGTTTTTGTCCTTGTAGGGGACACTTAATGATGGAAGAGTTGTTGCTGTGAAACAACTATCTGTAGGATCCCATCAAGGAAAAAGCCAGTTTGTAACTGAGATTGCTATTATATCTGCTGTGCAACATCGTAATCTTGTCAAATTACATGGATGCTGCATTAAAGGGAATAAAAGACTTCTTGTTTACGAGTATCTAGGAAATAAGAGTCTTGATCAAGCACTATTTGGTATGAGGACATGATATAATATTTTTCCCTGTGTTTGTCTTTGCATTTATGTACGAATGTTTACTTGCTTTTTAATTTCTTTCTAATAATTAAGGACAAATGCCACTTGTTTGTGTAGGAAATTTTCTACACCTCAATTGGTCCACACGCTATGATATTTGCCTGGGTGTAGCAAGAGGCTTAACTTATCTACATGAAGAATCAAGGCTCCGTATTGTACACCGTGATGTGAAAGCTAGTAATATTCTGCTTGATTACCAACTTAACCCAAAAATATCTGATTTTGAGTTGGCCAAATTATATGATGATAAAATGACCCATATAAGCACTCGTGTGGCTGGGACAATGTAAGTCATTAACTCTTGATCATCTTTTGTAAGTCTCATATGAGTCTGTCTATATTTTACTCGTCTGTGTTCTAGTTTGATATTTTTGTTTAATACTAAGCACTAAATTGTTGATCTACTCAATTTCTCGCGATGAAGTGGATATCTTTCACCGGAGTATGCCATGCGTGGACACCTAACGGAGAAAGTAGATGTGTTTTCCTTTGGTGTTGTGGCCTTAGAGTTAGTAAGTGGCAGGCCAAATTCTGACTCGAGATTGGAAGAAGACAAGGTCTATCTTCTAGAATGGGTATGTATTTGGTTTGTTTAGTTAACATGCTTTTGTTAATTATAAATATATTGCTTTATTTTCATTGTCTTTTTTTTTTCATCATTTCCTTAAAGCAATAGTGAAAAGTTCCTTTTTTTTTTTTGTGTTTGTTTTTACCATTTCAATCATAAAATCCTAAAAACATGAAATAAAAATTGATGTAATTTTTTGTAAAGATTTAATTTTGATTTATTATCAATATAAAATATTTATTATACAGATATCCAATTATATATTATTATGTCATTGAGGTAACGTTTGTTATGAGATAATAAATGTGAATCATTGGTAATCTATGATTGAATTACATACTTGGGACTATATACTACATTGCCTTGTTTGGTATTACACATTACCTGATAATGTGGATCACGTGAGTAATTTAGATTGCTTCTAAAGTGACAATCAACATAGTCCTATGAGGGTGTCTATTTGGATTGTGTTTTGAGAAAAGATATACATTACGTTGTGATTGTTTTGATATACTAAACAAGTGTAATGTAAAATATTAGTTAGAATACTTATACATACCAAATACTATATTATAGCATTACTAACAATTAAAAAAGTGGCAATCTTTTTAAGTTATGATCCAGATTACTAGTATAATCTTCTTAGGTAATGTGTCAAACACTACATAAAAGTGTTTAACTCTTATAATACTTAAGTCAAGAGTCATATATTTGACTTCATATGATTGATTGACGATGCAAGTTATTTTACATTATTAGTGTATCGAAATTTAATCTTTTTTGGTATTTACTTTTAAAAGTATATCAATGAAAATGAATATAGAAAACTATCATAAAACAGCTCCTTTTCTTCTTATGAATATTAATTTTTTTGGAAAAAAATGAACATTTGTAAATAATAATAACCCTAGCATTTATTTTCATTATATATAGCCATGTTATATAAGATTAATTTTCATGTAAAAAAAAATTGATATACTATTGATGCAAAATATTTTATATTATCAATCACATGACTTCTAAGGCAATTATAGTAAGAAATTAATCTTGACATACTATTAGGGTAAAATGTTTTCCAATATCAACAATAGGGATAGAAAAAGGTAAAGCAACCTACCAAAAGCCTCTGACTTGGCCTATTTTTGGCTTAGCTTGGCCTGGCCTAACCTAGCTATTTTAGAAATTAAGTCTTCGGAGTCGAGCCTTTTCAAAAGCCTATTTACATAAAGAGCCCGTAAAGAGGCTATGCCTATTTTACATTATCAATTGGTTAAATCTTATTAGAGAAAATTATAGTAAGAAGTTAATTTTGATACACTATTATTGTAAAATATTTTACACAATCAATCAAATATCATCATTTATATGACTTTTAAAACAGTTATTATAAGAGTTAAAGACTTTTAATAGCGTGACAGTGACAATACATAATTAGATGGCTATGTATAAGGTGTTTATAGCATTAAAACTAAATATTTATAGTAAATATGGAAACATTTTTATCATTGATGCAGTTATACTCGATTGAACAGCGTTAAAGAAGGGAAAAAAACAAAAGTTGATTAACAACATATCAACATATCAGAATTATAACCCGAAGTATTCGGCAGTGCAACCAACAAGTTTGAACCCTAAACATAATCACAGACAAGAGCCATTGGATTATAAGTTTATAACGGTTGCGCAATCGACGTTCAAACTTAATACATCATATTCATTATTTTATCTTTTGGAACTTATTATTGGCTTTTTTGTTTCTTAGGCATGGCAACTTCATGAAAACAACTGCATAATTGATCTGGTGGATCCTAGACTATCAGAATTCAACGAGGAAGAAGTAAGAAGAATTGTTGGAATAGCACTTTTGTGCACTCAGATGCCGCCAACATTGCGGCCATCAATGTCTCGTGTAGTGGCAATGCTTTCAGGAAATGTAGAAGTAAGCACTGTGACTACAAGGCCTTCATACTTGACTGACTGGAAATTTGATGATGTGAGCAGCGGCTTTATGACTAACATTAATGTGGGAACCATAGAGTCAGCTGAAAGTTATCACTACTCATCAGCTAGTACCAGCATTTTGGGTGGTGCAGACCAATCACCAATAGATGCTTCTAAGCCCATCCTTCATGATACTCTTAGTGAGGGTATGTGAGAATTGATGTTTATTTAGGTTTCTTGAATCTTGTCATTGACGAGAATGGCACTTTTCTTTCACTTAAGTCCTTTGCTGTGTATTAAATGCTTTTCACATGCAATTTTTTTTCTATGAATCTTCATATGTAATGTTAATTAACATGGAAACTGTTTTATGCATGTGACAAAGTAAATTATATACTATCTTAGATGATTTTTTTAATAAGAGAATAATTTTGATATATTATCTATGTAAAGTATTTTATATTGTCAATTAATTATATCTTATTTTTATATAATTTTGCAAGTAATTATAAAAAAAATCTTTTAATAATATGATTATATATGATTCAATAATTATGTAAAAAAAATTATATTAATAATACATCTAATTCAAATTTTTTCATAATTTATTTTTCGATTAAAAGGCGACAAAAACTACTGAAATAATAATTTAATTCCTTTAATGAAATTTGTTTACACTACCTTCTGAATACATGGCAATTGTGTAGATTAGTTTTCTCTTCCGCTAGTACAATTTGTTGTGAGTAGAAATATACGCCAGAAGTTTTTTAATACATATACCAACTGAAAAATATAAGCTTCATCCGCTTAAATTTAAAACATGATTTAAGTAGCTTATGACTTTATTATCAATAAAAAGTGCATGAAAAAAAATTATTGAAATAATACTATATCGAATTCAAGTGAAAATATAATATTATATCAAGAATAGCCAATAACTTCAAAGAATTATTTTTAGTTTTTATGTAACATTTCGGTTTTTATTTTGATTAACAGACAGGTGTCCCAAGGACATCTGATCCTAACAATAAAGATGAAGAACGAGAGAAAGAAATGTTAAAATCCATATAAGCTTGGCACCGTTACTCTCAAAAGTTGTATTTATAAGAAAAAACGATATATTCTCTTAAAACATTCTCCTAATAATAATCCTCTTAATTATTAAACATAAAAAATGTTAAATATTTTATAAATATATTTATTATCTTGAAAACATAAAAAGCATTCATTTTTTTTTTTTTTAGAAATTAGGAAGATAATTAAGATGATATTTTAGGAGGTTATATCGTTTACAAGTGATTAGGCATTTAAAGTTGGATTTTATGGTGCAACGCAGACGTGATATTTCACAAGTTCGACGCATTCATGGCCCAATGAATGTGTTGCACGTCGTAGCTTATGTAACATGTACTGAAAATATGGTATGAAAGAACTGAAAGAAGAAAACTCAGAAAGAGAGAAATGGTGAGGCATGTGAATCTTAATTGATTACTAATATGAGAGAGAAAGGTTACAATGTGGATGAACTAAAGGTGTTCTTATGCACACTGAGTTGTTGCTACTCCTGCATTCTGTCACAAGTTAAACTATATTAACTAACTGAACAAATTGCCCAAATTGATCTAAGACAGAATAACTAATTAACCAGACAACTAATTAGCTGATTGATCAGCTAATAACTTATGTTTCATGTGCTATTATTGGACAATACCCCCGCAAACTGAGGAATGTTTGTCCAACATTCCCAACTTGGAAAGGTGAGGATAGAACAAATTGGATGGCAAAGGCTTGTTAAAGTGTCTATTGTCTGCATTTTAATTAGTAGAGACGACAAGAGATGGATCAAGCTCACATAAAACTTTTCCTGGACAAGGTGACATTCGATCTCCATATGCTTTGTTCGCTCATGGAAGACAGGATTATTGGCAATGTGTATGGCAGAGCGATTGTCACAATAGAGAGAAATTGAAGAAGTTAATGGAAATTGCAGCTCCTGCAGCAAAAAAATAGCCATTGTATCTAGCAAGTAAGGGCAACCATGGCCCTATACTCGGCCTTAGATGTGAATATCCAGTAATGGATTTCCATCTATCCTTGCAGCCTGCCCTATCAGAGTCTAAGAGGAGCAAGGAATTATCAATGGGTAAAACGAGGCCTTTGCCTGGGTAACCTTTAACATATCTCAACACTCTTGCTGTCGCTTGAAGGTGAGTGTCGATTGGCTTGACCACGAATTGTTTAAGCTGCTGAATAGGGAATGCGATATCAAGTCAAGAGTTGTGAGGTAAAGAAGTTTTCCCACTAACCTTCTATAGGAAGCTGCATTATAAAAAGGGGAGCCTTGGTCCTGTTGTAATTTGCAGTGTATTTCCATGGGAGTAGAAACTGGTTTGTAACATAAGAGGCAAACATTAGAAAGGACTTCCAAAGCATACTTTCTTTGGCATGAGCGGATCTTTTTTCTGGTTCTAGCAATCTCAAGACCAAGAAAAAAATTGAGCTATCGTGGGTCTTTAATATTGAAGGATGAGTCTAGAAAGGATTTGATACTATTTAAATCTCCGAAATCATTGCCAGAAAGGATGACATCATCCACTTAAACCAGAAGAATGGTAAAGCTTTGGCCATTTTTTTTGGAACATGGAATGATCAGCACTAGATTTGAGTATAGCCATAAAAAAGGAGAGCTGAAGTTAATTTGGCATTCTATTGGCGGCTAGCCTGCTTAATAGACTTTAAACTTGCAAAGTTGAATGCGGAAGGAAGGAGTAGGGCCATGTAGACTTCCTCATTCAAATCACCATGGAGGAAATCATTATTGATATCTAGCTAGTTATTGTAGATGCCAATTTTGGGTAGCTGCAATGGCTAACAAAGTCCTCACTAGTGTTAATTTGGCAATTGGTGAGAATGTATCAAGATAATGATACCCTTTTGTTGAGTGTATCCTTTTGCAAGGAGCCAAGCCTTGTACCTTTCTATAGATCCATCCGCTTTGTGTTTGACCTTGAATACCCACTTGCAACCGATGGAGACCTTCCCAGAGGCAGATATGTAAGAATCCATCTTTTAGTATCCTCAAGAACTTGTAATTCAGCCCTCATGGCTTCCTTCCAACACTCGCGCTGCATTGCCTGTTGATAAGCCTTAGGCTCCGTTTGAGTGGATATGGATAAAGTAAAGGCTCTGTGAGTAGGAGAAAGGTAAGAGTAATCAGGCATATTGGAAATAAGATACCTTACATTGGATGAAGAGTTGAAATCAACTGAATTAAGGAAAGCACAAAGGAAAGCACAGTGGTAGTCTTGCAAATTCTTGGGCCCATGTCTTACTCTGGTAGACTGTCTTAAGGGAGGCTGAGTTAGATTGTTGTGTGTGAAATGAGAGTTATTTAATGTAAGTGGTGAATTATTAGGGATCAAATGCAAAATGCACTGGATCAAGGGAAATTCATGTTATTTTGTACAGGTGCACTTCGACATGTTCTGCTATGGAAAGATGTCATAGTGAACTGTGGAGAGGAAAGAGATGAACTCAGTGGCTGTTGATATGGAAATATGGTCTCTTTGAAATCAACATTCCTAGATAAGGATAGTTCTTTGTGATGTAAGTCATAAAGAAGAAAGCTCTTAGTACCAGGACTAAATCCAATGAAGATTGCCTTTCGGGCCCTAGAGTCAAATTTTGATCTATTTGCAATGAGTGCTGTTGCATAGCATAATGAACCAAATACTCTAAGGTTAGAAAAATCAGGTTTTGAATTGTAGAGTAACTCAAATGGAGACTTACTGTCCATGAGAGGACTAAGCAGTCTATTAATGACATAGATAGCATGGGCCATAGCAAATGACCTAAAAAAACATTTGGTAAATTAGCCTGGAGCATTAATGATCTTGCAACATTCAAAATGTGTTGATGTTTTCGTTCCATAACACCATTTTGTTCTAGAGTTTTAACACAACTTGTTTGATGGATTATGCCCTTATTTGAGTAAAAGGAGTACATTTTGAATTCATTACCATTATCAGATCTAGTAACTTGTACTAGACTGTTAAATTGTGTGAAAACAAATTGAACAATATTTTGCAACAGTTTTTGTGTTTTTTATTTTGATTTCATGAGATAAATCCATGTATGCCTACTAAAGTCATCAACAATGGACAAAAATACTTGTGATCTTGCATAGATGGAACCCCAAATGGTCCCTTATAAGTGCAAAAAGTTTATCAGATTTAGTAACACTAGGGTGAAAAGGCAAATTTCTTTGCTCTGCATAATGACATACATCACAGTAACTGCGTTTATTAATAAGAATATTATGGTAACATGAATGAACTAAATTGTGTCTATTATAAGAAAGGTGGCTTAACCTATAATGCCACAAATCAAAATTACATGGTGTGACACTAGTGTTGCAGGCTACAAGACAAGGAGTTGCAGGCTCTACCAACTGATACAATCCATTTCTTGACTCAACTGTTACAATCTTCAACAATGTAACTGTCTTCTTTATCAAACAATGGTTATTCAAGAAGGTTAGTTGGTAGTTTATGGTACTAGTAAGTTTACTGACAAAAATAAGATTGAAAGTGAATTAGGGTATGAACAAATTTCAGTTAGGTAAAACTGAGATGAGAAATGTACGGTGCTAGAATAAAGAGCTAATAGGGTAGAACCATTTGGAAACTTGACGAATAGGTTTGATTCTCTGATAAAATGAGAAAGCCCCCAATTGGTAGTAAATGTGATCAGTGGCTCCTGTATCAAGGATCCACAGGCCCATTTGGATAAGAATCAACCTTGCTACCTGATTGAAGAGGATTGAATTGGTTTGAATAGAGACTTGGTTTGAGACTTATGGGTGCAGACTTGGACCGTTGAAGAAGAGCCATATGTTCTTAATATTGAGCTTAAGTGATGACCATTTTTGGAACCTTAGGATTGGTCATGAGATTTTTCAAGATTTACACAGTTGACAGTCTTCTTGGAGTTGGTGAATTTATAATTCGGAGGAAAACCATGTTTCCGATAGCAAGTTTCCACTGTGTGTTCCTTCTTTCCACGGCGAGAACACAATTTCCCACCTCCAGAAGATAGTCCTCTCTACCCCAAATCTTCTTTCCTTGACCAGAATCTGGGCTGTTTAGCTTCGCTTTATCAACAGCAGCTATTAACTTTGCCTTACTGTTACTAGATAATTACTTTTCTTGGCGAATTATTAATGAAAGCACTTTTTTGATCAAAGGTAAGGGTTCTAAAAGGAAAATCTGAGACTTCACATGAGAAAAATTTTCACTGATGCCTTTTGGAAAATAGAGAACTTTATCTATGTCTTTCTGCCTTTTAACAGGGCTATAAGTAATGCACTCACATCCATGCCGCAAGAACAACAATTACATGCAGGAAGAGGATGATACCTCTCATATTCGGCCCACAAAATTTTGAATTCTGTAAAGTAAGCCCTTATTGAACGATCATCTTGACTAATTGAACTCAGCTCCTCCACGACTTGCGAAGCACGTAGAATATCTGCTTGGGCAAATCTTTCCATGAGATCGATCCAGACCTCATCAGCACGATCAATGAGTGAAATGCGTACAGCAAAATCAGTGCAAACAGAACGCTTGATCCAAGAAATGAGAAGAACATTGCTTCTTCTCCAAGTTGCGAATATATGATCATCTTCATCAAGAGCTGGGATTGAGCCATCCACGAACTGAAGTTTGTTCTTGGATGTCAAGGCCATCCTCATAGCCCTGGTCCGTCTGTGGTAATTTGTCTCATCTAATGGAGGAGACACTAGAACCATTTCCGGAGTCTCACTGGGATGGATGTAAAAGGGACTTGATGGATCATTATCGAGATCTGCCATTGAAGAAAGATGGAAAACTTTCCAAGTTGAAAAGATTCAGTGTGCGAGTGGTTTGTGTAGCAGAAATCTCCTAAGAGAGCTCTATTGAAAATATTGTATGAAAGAACTGAAAGAAGAAAACTCAAAGAGGGAAATGGTCAGGCATGTGAACCTGAGTTGATTACTAATCTGAGAGAAAGAAATGTTACAATGTGGATGAAAAGGTGTTCTTATATACACTGAGTTGTTGCTGCTCCTATATTCTGTCACATGCTGAATTACAAGTTAAGCTGCCAATTAACTGAGCAAAAATACCAAAACTGATCTAAAACAGAAAAACTAATTAACCAAATGAGTAAATAACTAATCAGCTAATAATTTATGTATCACGTCCCAATGTTGGACAATAACTTGTAGAGTTCGTTATCTTACACTATACTAAAACACACCCCAAAATTATCATAAATTACAAAATGTCCCTTTCACTTTGGTTATAAAGTAGTATTGTGTTGATTCAGATTTCAGTACTTCAACATGAGGGAAGTTCTCTTTCCATTCTCTCTATTACCTATGAGATTTGTGGATATTTTTGGGTTGTTTCAATGGAGTCAGTGGAACGTTGTTGAGATACATTTCATCTCTTCACTAGTCTAGTACTGTATGTGATGTTATAAATGTGTTTCTTGTTGAGTATTATAATAGAACGATGTATGGAAGTTTTCCACGATTTACAGAAATTTTTTTGCATTAAATTTTTAGAATTTTTCAAAGTAAATGAAAGTTCTATATAAAAAAACTCGTGCTCTAAAACAAAGCTTAACGCAAAAGGCAGAACAGATACTTATTACTTAGATCTGAAGAAAAAGTGCACGTCGAAGTTGTTAAAGGATAAAGAAACCATTACTTCTTGGTTAATGCTAAATCTAGACAACAAACAAAGATTTAGAACTTTCTTTTTGATAGATTATATATGTATGTGTGTAGTTCATTCTTATGACGGAAATGGGTGTTGTGCAGTTCCAGTAAGACAGCACACGGACACAACTTTATTAACACTGTCATGTTATCTCTATCATGAATGAGTCATTTGTATCCTGGATTCCTGGTTATGGTGAACCATGGAATAGAGGACCCATTGGTTTCCAATGGTTCCAAAGCAATATTAATTAAAGAGAATGTGAATGCAAGGATTTTATGTTGTATGGATTGCTATAACGTATAGTACTTCCTTTTATCATGATAATCCAAGTTACATAACTAATCTAGTTTAATCTAATAGAGCAAAGTTACAAATAATTTTATCATTTTAACTTAGATATGTTTTTGGTCCTTGAAAATATACCAAATTTTGATTTTAGTCGCTATAAAATTTTTTGTTTGGTCTCAATCCAAATATTTTGAAAATTTGTTTTCAGAATTCATCCCTTTAACCGTTGCAACCCTCGAGTGAAGCATTGAAGAGTCTAGTGAGTAATGCTTGTAAGAGTAGTGTAAAAGGTAACAAGAGAGGAACTTAGGTGACAAGTTTGAGTGCTCTTGTTGAGAGTCTGAGAGTTGGCTTAAAGAGGCCAAGGGCCAATAGTGGAAAATCTTACGTTTAGTAGCTCTAAATGTGCACTCCATATTAGAGACCGAACAAGTACAATCCTTGTCTGCAAGCATTTTTTCCCTTTACTCTTTAGCTTTTAAAGTTCAAATTTTGATGTGCTAAGTTGTTATTGAACTTTGTTTTGATAAAATTGTCAAACCACTGCTTTTGGAATATTTTTCTCGTCATTGTCCTTGTCTCATACAATAATAGTAGATTTTTTTTTTTCCATTTATTATAAGACTTTCTGATTTTTCAACTAAACTTTTTAATCTAAATTTTATTTTGTAGAAATTATTGACTATCTAGGGACTTAATTTAACCTCCTTCCCAAATCAGTTGGTACCCTCAGCACCAAACACATTTAACTCTAAATAATTGTTACATAATTAGTATTAGAGTTCATATATACAACATTAATTTGTAAATGTCACGTTAAAACGCTTTCTTGTGGATGCTTGACTTTAATAACTTTACCCGTGGTACATAAGCATTTACAATGCTCATGCAACAAAATGGAAGACTGAATTCACCCTAATTTTAACCATTAATTAAGCAGAAAAAAAAAAAAGAATCAAATGGTTGATACTGCATAAAAAATAATTATGATACTCCACATAATATTTACAATATAGGTACTCCTTCAAGTCAACCGGTGTCAACATTTAATAACAAAAAATTTACACCCAATAAAATTATTTAAATGACCAACGGTTTCAATATTGTTTTCTTTAATTTTGGTCAACTACTATTGCTTAAGACATCAAAGACAATGTTGGACATAGACACAAGAAGCATGGGACGGCCAAGTGGAACTAGAACATCATTGAGATAGTGATGAGGATCACCAAACTAGGAATCCGAATCATGCAGTTAAGATGCAAGAATTGGTTGAAAAAGCATTCGCAAAGGATTACGTTGAAGGGATTATAGAGCTAAGATGGTTGACTAATTGACTTTGATCACAATAAAAGGACAAAACTAATCTAGACAGATTTATGCTATTTGGGTCGAACTAAATTATTTTAATATATTTGGCTCCTTCTGAATTATTTTTATTAATTATTTATAATTTAGGCCTAATCTTTTAGTTATGATCAAGTTTTATCAAATCTTTTGTGATGAGATCAAATCTTCTTAGATAAGATCAAATATTTTAGAATTTTCAATTTTTAATTAATATCTTTTCTTTTGTTATGTTTTAAATAAGTAAATTGGCTTAGAAACTATTCAATTTACACATCAATACATTTGTGAATTTTATTCCTTTTTTTCTCATACTTTACAAATTCTTGATATTCTTTTATCATGTTTCATCTATAAATAAAATGTTCAAGAATATATTTCCTTATCCTAAGATTCTTATTCACGGGTTGAATAAAAGTTATGGGCATCATATAATTATAAATCTTTTACTGGTATCACATTTTTTATACAAGGTTCGTATCACATAGCCCACCATGTCCAAACCAACAAGGGCCCGGAAGTTAAAAAACTTCAAAAGGCAGTCCCAGCAAACCCTTACAATTAAGCCATTGTAATGTTCCTAATGGGTCCAAGCCCAATTGCTAGGGAAAAGTGAAGTAAAATCGAGAAGGCTAATGTGACGAGCATGTTAGGTGTGGTGTGCTCCTATACTTTCTCTTTGGAATTCCTACTTCATCTAATTCTCTTCTTCTCATCCAAGAGTTAATGCTCATTTTAATTCTTGACTTTTTTATGTGTGAGTCATTTTTGTTCTTGATTTTACGAAATTATTCAAATTAGTCCCCCATTTTGTAAAACTTGTGAGTCACATTAGTTTCTCCCCCAATTCCATTAGTCCGCCATCACTATTCTATTGATATATCATATTAAGTCATTGAACTTGGAACTAGGAAACTAGAGGATAAGAAAGAAGCGAACAAAGTGAACTTGAAACTTGGATTTTGAAGGAAATTTCTTTCCAACTTTATTGATAAGTGGTTGAACTTGAAACTTAGAAACTAAAAGACATGGAAGAAGTGAACAAAATTAAATTAGAACTCCGAACCCTCACATTTTGAAGTAAATTTCTTTCAAAGTTTTCGAGTTCCCAGTTCAACTAAGAAACAGGTGTGTCGTGTCACTTAATGTGATATCTCCCATTTTCGAGTTCTGAGTTCCGAGTTCAATGACTTAACATGACATATCAACAGAATAGTAACGCTCATGAGCTTCCCTCTGATCTCTACAACATTCAGATTCTTTACTGCTCTTCTAGCCTCCTCCAGCTTATTAAACCGAACAAAACCAAACCACCATGTTTTGTCTCCTCTTCTAGGAAACAAAAGCATCTATTATCTCCCCTTCTTCTCTGAATATCTTTGACAGCCATTCCCAGTTCATATCTTTTGAAAGACCATCAATGAAGAGAGTCCAAATCGCCAAACAATCCTCCTTCTCTCTCTCTCTCTACGTCTCTCTACGTCTCGCCAAATCTCCAGTTTGATGCCATTATCTAAATAAATCAATACTTGATTGATTTACGTATAAACACATCTCTTTCAAATAGAATTAATTTGAATAAATTCCGAATTTTGGTAATTTGGACAAGAAAAAAATCATCCAAATAGGATATGTATTATTTTTTTCTTGAATCTTAAATCCTAAGCCGCTTGTGCGGTTAAACTCTTATGCCTTGTATTTTTATTTTTTTTTCTCTGTTAACCAATTAGGTTGGGATGCATCAGGACGCTTAAGCATTTTGTAAAACCACCTTTTTCCCTTCCATTCTTCCTCCTTACCCATATTCAAACATTGTATTAGGGCATTAATTAATAAATCAAGAAAAGAAATATTTGGATCGAAAAGTAAAATTTTTAATTAAAATTCCCAATCCATTGGAACTTCTGAATACATTGAAAACATCATAAAATATCTATTATTGATTCTTTGATTCATGTCCTTAAAATATTGGTTAGAAAAATCTAATTTTTTTGTATTTTTATTGTTGTAAATTATTTTTGTGGACACAGCTTACAGTTATAATTAAATACCAATACGTCATTACATCAAATTATTGGACACTTATTCTCTTTAAGCATGATCTCAAGTTCAAGTTATGTGGCTGGAAAAAATTAGTATAAAGACAATTTTAACCCCATAATAGGCCGAATTAACTTAACCTATATTAGTTGGTATTTAATAAACTTGAGATACTAATACTTTAGAAAAAAGATTACAATTATATACATGCATATTGAATGCAACGAAATTGATACGAATTCTAATTGCTTATTTAAAAGTTCTTCAACGAAATGTAAAAGAGAAAAAATAAATATATAATTAGTTAAGGTTTAACTTAAATGTAAAGCAAGTTAGTTAGCAGCGTTTTGATAAATAAATTAAAATTAATTGGTAAAAATGTGAAAATTGAGGGCATTGATATCCTCTCATGTGGGTTCACTACAATAGATGAATAATTTTTCAAATATAAAATGTATGAATTTTATCAATCCACAGCTAGTATTATACCTAGGGACGTAAATGAAACGGGGCAAGGCAGGGCGGGGCAGGGGCAGGGGATAGCCCCACATTCCCCGTCCCGTGGATAAATATCTGCCCCCGTCCCCCGCCTCATATCTATACGAATACTCGCTTTTGAATTTTTCGTGGGTTTATGGGTATCCATGGATACCTATAGATACCCGTTAAAATATAAAAATTTTAAAATATTTAAATTAAATATAAAAATTCTAATATCATAAAATACTTAAAAGAAGCACAATTACTAATCTAATTCTACAATTTCAATTCTAACAACTTAATATACTTAAAATAAAAATAAACATACAAAATAAGCACAATAATCCAATTTCTCAATCTAAATTCCAACAACTTAAAATAAAAATAAATGCATAATAGTAATGCAACTATTAGTCTAATATGTAATAAATACAAATAAATTCAACTTTTAAATTTAAACATTAGTCCAACCAGTTTAAATAACAACAATATTAGTCTAGCTAAGTTAACAACTTAAAGGTAAAATAGTAAATTCATATTGGATACCTACGAGTATGGGGATAGTGATCCCCGTCCCCGCCCCATTTAATATGTGGATATTTAAAATCCCCATCTCCATTATTCGCGGAGCAAAATCTTCCTCCCATATCTGCCCTATTATGGGTATTATCCGCGGGTATATATGGGGGCAATTTTTTTTTTTTTACATCCCTAATTATAACATAGAAGGCTATGATGCACCTGGTAAGTTATGGTATACCATGCATTGACATTTAACCACACTACTTAGATGCATCTAGTCACATTCACCGAATATGGTTAAATGTCGGTGCACCGTGCTCCTCCCTAGCCAAAGTGCATCTAAGAAACATCCTCATTTTGCCCTTTAATCACCCCAAAAAAAAAAAAAAAAAACTGGAATTTTATGATGGGTTCTGCTTTTGAATTTAAGTAGTAACAATTTGGTATTTTATTGAAAGCCTGCAATGCGAATGCCTGAAGGCTCTAGAGTGAAAGTCAACTTGAGTACGCACCTAAAGTGGGCAGCCAGTGGGTACAGCATGCAGTGTTGGCTTTTCTAAGAATACGCAATGTTAAGCGTTAATATTTAACTTAGAGAAGCTATGTACATTGCAAATTGTTTGAAAGCATTTAAAGATTAATTCAGACACACTACGACTAATGTTGGTGCTGCGGCACATTTCCGGAACAAATTTCTCTTACTGTTAAAATTTTTGATTGATAAAATTTGAATTTAAGATCTTATAAAAAAATAATTGAAAAATAATGAGCGTCTAACTACTTCAATTAATAAAGTGTTGATTTTCTGACACTTATTTTAACACAAAAGTAAACCTTTCTAGCTGCTAGTATATTTCGTTATTTTGGCGGGGACTATATGCGCTGCTCTTAAATAATGAGCTGAAACCTGTAAAATGAGCTGAAAAGGACAATTCTCCATGTGTGAAATCATAAAACTCCTCCAGCAAAGATGAGATTCTAAAGCCATCACCTTGATATTATCTTTCCTTCAACCCTCTCCACAGATCCAATGTCGTGTTAATCTGTAGGGTACTTCTAGCAATTTCTGAACTTAGAGATCTGGAACCATAAAATTACCAGCGTATTGCACTTGTCCCAGCGACTTAACATCGAATATGTGATCTGAGGTCTTGGAATGGAGCCATCAACGAATTGAATTGAATCTTGTTCTTCATGTGAGTTGCCATGTATGATAATTATTTCCCACAAGAGCAGAAGAATCCACTGAGATTCCAGGATTTTCACTGAATACTTGAATTGAGAAGAAACTCTAGGATGAGGAAGAATACTTGAACTGAGAAAATATTGACTGAATTGTACACAATGCTAAATGAACCAATAATCTAAGTTTATATACACATTATCTACTAGAACCTCTAATCAAAATAACTAACAAAAATAACTAATTCCATCCGGATAAACTAATTGAGATTCATAAATAATGGGCCTGCACCTTCATTGTTGGACCTATGTTCATTGGGCTCATGAAACAATAAAATTCACAGCGATGCTAATCAGTGTGAAAACTTACGAATTGAAGACTACCAATCAGCAGATGAGGCTGTTGCGTAGTGGTTATCCGCTGCCTCTAAAAATGCTGCATGCTCGAGGGTGCTACTTCGAGCATTACCCAAAAAGGAAATACCAGTCTCTGTTCAGGAAAAGGCCAAGAAAGAATTACCCAAAAAAAATCCAGCGCCGCACACCCTACCCCACTCCCGTCCTCAATATTCACCAAACCCTGAGTCTGAACCCCCACCCCCCCCCCCCCCAAAAAAAAAAGAATATTGACCAATCAAAGTGTTGCATGACTACACATGGATGAGGTGT
Organism: Pterocarpus santalinus; assembly: GCA_031439595.1. Lineage (NCBI taxonomy): Eukaryota > Viridiplantae > Streptophyta > Magnoliopsida > Fabales > Fabaceae > Pterocarpus > Pterocarpus santalinus. The sequence continues at coordinate 58,857,354 of CM062531.1, forward strand.
AAGAAAAGATCCAATAGTACGTTACATATATAATATAGCATTCATCGAACAATTTTATGCAAAATTTTGCACCTCTTATCATTAATCTAACATTAACCAATCATCAAAACGTAGCCACAAATCGGTGTAGTATTTGCTTCTTTTTTTTATTTTACAAAAATATTATTTGTACTCAATTTTGGAATATATTTTAATTAAAGTGTCGCTTAATTATTGGTTGAAAAAAAGTGGAACTCACTCCAAACTAATATTTAAGAAATATCTTAATGTATCTATTAAAATGAATCTCATAGTCGAATATAAATAAGAGTATTGTTATTTATACATAACATTTGTGAGATGTTATGCGAACATGCTCTCATCCACTATTGGATGGGGTGTGAACTTCACTTGATTTGAGTCTTACACTCCATCTAATAATAGATAAGAATATGTTGGCACGATACCCCATAAATATGGTGCTTACTTTGGTACCTTAAGGTTTGAGAGGGTACATGTACCCTTCTTAAGTGACACCAATAAAAGAGTGACATATGTTAACTAAAATGCCATATCATTTAAAATTGATCAATTTTTTTATATTTATTATAAAATCCTTGATTTAAATTTTGTTTACATTTATTACCTTTAAATATTTTTTATTAACTATTTAAAATTTATCCTTTAATCTTATTTTGTTTGTGATCATCTCTCATTCAAATCAAAATATCAAATTAAATCAAATTAAAATTATAAAATTCATGAAACTTAAAGAATCCTAAAATCCCAAATTGAATCACCCACCCCACCATTGTTTAATCAAAGAGGCAAATCCATAAAATTTAGCTTCCATGGCAGAGCTGATAATTAGTAACAACCTCCTCTAAACCACTGTACTTTCAAATCAGGGATTTGGTTAACAAAAAAGGGAAGAAGTTTCGTTTTTGGGATGTTAGGTCGGCCGTGGTTCGAGGGGGCAGAACATGATTGGCAAGTCAGAAGTGGTGTTGACGACAACGGCCGCGATTGAGGCAGTGCGGGTTGTGTCAAAGAGGCGATGACGGTGGTGTAGTGGTTGCGATCTAGTGTGCGAGCATGGCGCAGTGACTTGGAAGTGGTGTCGATGACGACGAAGGTGGTACAGGTTGTGTCAAAAAGGCGATGACGGTGGCATAGTCGCTGACGTTGTGATCTGGTGCGCAAGCATGGCGCAACAATGGTTGTAACGTGGAGCAGCACAACTTGAGGTAGCGCAACAGTTTGCATGCAGCTTATGGTGGTGCTGCTAGTGCAGTGGTCAACGATTTATCAAACAGTGGGGATGGCTATGGTGGTGAAGCCATGGTTACCTTGTTCTAGGTGTTGGGTGGTTATTGCAAAGCAAAAGCGGTGATGAGTTGAACTCGAAATAGGTGGTGCTACTGCAAGTAAATAAGAAAATAGGAGACTTGTGTTTATTCATTTATTTGAAATGTTGAAACTTGGAAAGAGCTCCATATCTTACTATTTGGGTTCTTTTTCGGAAAGTTTGAGTTCTTAATAACTTTTAATTTTCTTTCTTACTTTCTTTATTATGTTTTTAGATCTAGGATGACTTTTGAGTTTCTTTTGAATAAGATGTTTGAATCTAGATAAAATGAAGACAGACATACAGTAAGTGAAATATAAATTAAGGAATTTATGTATAAAATTAAAAAAATAAATTTAAAAAATATTTGGGGTCAAATTATAAAAAAAAAATATTGGAATTGAAAATAAAATTTGACTAATTCTAAATGATATGACAAAAATGGAACACATGTCAATATAGTAATGGCGCCAATTAGGAAGGGTACCTATACCCTCTCAAATTCCTGGGCACCAGAGCAATCACCCATAAATATTATGTATAAATAATATTTATTTACAAATAATACTATTCTATTTTTTTATTGCATGTTTGACTGTGCTTTTGGAAAAAATAAAAATATTTTGTAGTTTAAATATATTTTTAGTCCATATAAAATTAATAAATTTTGATTTTAGTCCTTAATAAATTCTTTTTTTGTTTTGATTCAAGAGTCTTTCTCAATCAAAGTTTTTTGTAGATTTGAAACAAACTTAGAGTTTCAAATCTCTTTACTCTAAGTTTGAGGGGTGATGTCAAGGGAAAGGATTCAATTCAAGTTAGTTAAGTCAGTTATAGTTAGTCAGACACCCTTGCAATTAGTTATGCCACCTAATGTTGAATGTAGTAGTGTGTTGAGTAAGCTATGTGTTGAGAATCTTGTGTATATATACAAGATTTTGTAATCTAAATTGAATCAAGCAAAAATCATTCTCAATCTCTTGATTACTCTCTTACTCTCTTCCTCTCTTTCTTTTCCTTGGTTGACCTCATCTCTGATACCTTTCAACCATGCAATATAAGACCACACAACCCATAGGAAATCCCTATTTTTAGAATTTTGTGAAAAAAAAAATTAAAATAGTAAAAATAATAAAATCATATTTTTTTTCATCATTTCTTGTACAAAATTATGAAGATAGGTAATATAGGAAATAAAAACAGAAACTAAATATACCCATAATTTTTAGACAAAATAGACATTTTAGTCCTTGATAAAAATTTCAGAAAATAAATTCGTCCCTCAGGATTTGAGAATTCACAAGTAGTCCCTCACCATTTAAAAAGAGGCACATATTAGTCCCTCCGTATAGCAAAAAAATTCTTAAATTTTATGTACGAAGGGGCTAATATATCTCATTTTTTAACAGTGAGGGTCTACCTATAAATTTCTAAATTTTGAGAGATTAATTTGTCCTCCAAAATTTTTACCAAAGATCAAAATAAATATTTTGTCTAATTTTTATTTGCTACTTTGAAAATTCATTTTTTTATAGCCTCTTTTATATGGGTACAATTTGAATTGTACTTTGTAAGAGCGTGCTTCTTTTTAGTTGAGTTCTCTGGTAACTTTGCACTATTGTGCATTTGGTATCTTTTTTTAATCTAGCCAAAAGGAAATTGACTTATACTCTTGTAGTTGGGTGCACATTAATCACTTTGGTACATATTAGAAACCTAACTTAAAAAAGAAACTCCTCAGCTCCCCTTCACTCCCGATCTAAGAAGCTTACACAAGTCCCACATAACAGCCACTGACAACTAAAGGGGCCGCCGACAGCCAGCTTCCTGCCATATTAGCCATCCAAACCCACCATCACCACGGCAGCACCACGCCTACCCTTCCTTTTCGTCCTATCTCAGCCGTGGCTACAACCACTCATGTGACAACCATCAGTCGCACCACCACAATCTTCGGCCAAATGCACCGCCCGCCCTGCACTTCCTCCATGCAACCCACACCCATCAACCTTCTCTACACAACACTCGCCAAGCCCAAGACCCCAGCCCCAGCAAGCGCTTGTTGCCACCACGAAACCTATGGCCACCCACCGCAAACCAAATCTGCAACTCACACCCCCCTATCGAACCAGATCTACAATCCACACGCCTCTATCGAACCAGATCCGTAGCCCACACATAACCACCATCTTCAACCAACACAATCACCCACATCGTCTCTGTCCTTGCCTCACACTACCGCCAATGGATCTTTGTGAGCAAGCCGCATTGTCAAGTCCGGTGATGGCACAATCACGGAGCTCGTCAAGGAAGAGATCGTAGGCCATTGAGCAGCAACGGAGGTGGCTACCTTAAGGATGGTCTTGGCTGTGCATTCTTCATTTTTTTTTTCTTTTTAAGACTATGTTTAAAATGCATCCACTAGATAAAAAGTGCATCATGCACCATATCACTTGTACATCCTATTGACTACACTCAAAAAATACGTAAAATGCATGATCATTTAAAGGAGTTGACATTTCCCGATGCGCAGATGTGAATTATTAAACAATCAGTATTGTTGAAATGCACACAACGTTTTCTGCTCTGTAACATAACTTTTCTTTTGCAGTGGCTTGCCTACTGGGCTCAGCTGTCTCCAGATAAGTTTTCCCTGTCATCGTGGCGCTGGAATATGTAAGTTTGACTTTAAGCTTAGTTTTTCATTCGGCCACTAAAATAGAGAAAAAAGATTAATTTATTGTTTAAAAAATGCAACTTGATAAAAATTATTATTATATTACAACTCTAAATCAAAACAATGTTAGCCTGTTAACTCCAACTGGTGCGGTATGCCTTTGTACTGCACAGTTTATGATTATAATATAAAATAATCAATTAATTTAAACAATAATGATAAATTAATTAATATAAAAAATAAATTCTAATTAAAAACTATATCACCTGTAACATTGTAAAATAAAATACTAATATAAATTTATAGCATAAACGAAAATCAAATAATTAATGATTGCAAATTTAAATTAAGACATATATATGATCAATTGAAAAATGTATAGAAAACTGAATAAAAAAATTACAGGAAGATATTTTACTTAGATGGCATCTATATGTCTATAACTACTACAAACAAAATTAAAATGTAAATAAATAAAAACATATTAAGAAAAGTTATTAAGAGACATCTAAAGCAAAAAGGTTAAAAAATGAGAACAAGTTAACTTCTAATAACAATAACGGGAAGGAATAGTAAAAGAATTAGTTCTTCAAATGATTAATTACGCGACCAGGAAGAGGGAAAAAACCTTAGCAGGTTCAAATATATCAAAAAAAAGGAAATAAATATTTTAATAGTAATTGTGTAAATTTTTTATACTCTCTTTATAATTAGAATGACTATTATATCCTTAAAATAGCTTCAAGACTTTTGAAAGTCTTTTTGCTTTTAGGCATGAAAGTTTAAGGTGTCTTGAAGCTATTGTTAGGTTATAATAGTCATTTTAACTACAATAAAAATTTAAAAAAATTACATGTAACATTTATTTCTACTATTCTTTTAAGAGTTAGCTAATGTTAAAGGAAGCAAGTATAATAATAACATAAATCTAAAGGGAAGTAAATATAATTTTTGAAACAAGAGAAATATTGGGTATAATTAGGCTAAATTTCAATGGAGATAAATGTAAGTTTTCTTAATTTTAATCATTTAAATCTAACTTGATCGTGAATAGAGAAATTAAGGAAACTTGATAGTCAAGTAAGTTAACCACAAAAATAGATTAAACAAGAGTGAGACTTAAGTAGGTTTTAACTTAGTAAATAAGAATTATTAAAATATGAGATTCATTATACCAATTATTTGTAATCTTTTATGTACTCTCGTAGTTAGGCTAATAGTCTAGTGTAATTTAACTAGCAGTTTTGAGTTAAAAAAAGGTACCAAACTTAGGGCCTATTTAGATAACTAGCTTATTTAGGTTTTTAGGAGAAAGAAATTTATAAAAAGTAAATTATGAACAAATTATTCTATGTTTGGATACATAATAATAAAAATATTTTGAGGAAAAAAGTACAACAACTCTCCTGATATTTCAAAAAAAAAAACACTGAACTCCAAACTTTAAAAAAATAGACACTCCACTCCATTATCAAAAGTGTATATATATATATAATAATAATAATAATAATAATAATAATAATAATAAAAGTAATATAATTATATGCTAAATAAATATTATAGCAAAAACTGCTCAATAAATATATTTTAATATAATACTCGTAAATAATTATCATTAAAAGTTCCAATATATGTATTTTTTAAAAAAGAAATTTGTTCATGTGAGTTATATCTCTTAAAAAGTAAATTAATTATTGCTAGTGTATCTAATATATTAATTATTTTTAAATAAATTAAAATATAAGACTTGTTAAACTAATTAGTAATCAAAATTGTTGAAAGCAATTATAAAGATCTTAGTATTATGATAGAATAAAAATTTAGTATTATAATATCTTAGTCAACATTAAATTTTTATAATATTAATATAAGATACTCATAAGAATTTGATTTTAGTATACTTTAATATTAATAAATATACATTTTAATAATAATTTAAGAAGATATTTTTTTATCAAACTCACAAATAATTATCATTAATTTTTTTAATATATATATTTCAAAAATACATATCTCCACGTGGGTTACATCCCTTAAAAAATAAATAGCTTATTTGTTTGTGCATCTAATGTATGAATTATGTTTAAATTATAAATTACAATAATATATGTAAATAACTTTAAAATGTATGAAAAATGAGACTTGTTAAACTAATTAGTATATAATATTATTGAAAAATTATTCTTAAGATCTTATTGCTACAGTAATATTAAAAAGTTAGTCTCATAGTAATAAATTATTTTAGTCAACATTAAATTTTTATAATATTAATTTAAGATAACCTTATGGATTTGATTTAAATATATTGTCTACATTACAATAAAATTAATATATTGTCAATGTAAATAACTTTTTAGAGTTATTTAATCATGTATATTGTAGCATATTATAATATTATTTGAGTTTTTAACTAATAATAGATTTTTTAGATAGGAGACAAATAGAATAAAGATAATATTATCTAGATACATAAAAATAGCGGATAATGAATATTAATTAGATAATAGAAAAAGTTAAAATAATATTTAATGTAGGTAAAATTAAGTGAAAAAAATGTCCATAATCATAAATTGATTCAAAAAAGATGGAAATAAATTTTTTATTCAAAATAAAATATAGAACTCGTTAGCTTCCATATAAAAGTATAAAGGTTAACATTTCCTATATATAAATACTATTCTTTATTTCGAATTTTATCCACATTATTTATATATATTATTGTAACTTATTTAAACATAATTAATATATTAAATGACTAATAATTTATTTATTTTTTAAGAGATATAACTCATATGCAGAGATGTGTTTCTCAATATATATATATATATTGAACAATGGAGTGAAGTGTCTTTTTTTTATATAAGTTTAGAATTTAATATCTTTTTTAAAACCTCGAGAAGGTTGTTGTACTTTCATCCTGTTTTGAGTATGTTGAAAACTACTTCTTAAGAAATTAGATGCTAAAAATAAGATAAAAGTACAACAACCTACTTGAGTCATTGCTTTAGTTTTTACATGGTCTATCTTGCTTGCTCCTTTTGTGCTTTTGCATATGAAAGGTCTTCTCTCTCCACCTGTCTCGCCTTTTTTTCGGCCTGAGAGAAGAAATTATTACATGATCACAAAGTAATTGAGTAAATTATATTCTTTTTGATGGTAAAGTTATATTTTAGTTTTAATTATGATAAGATCTATACTTTTATTTGAAATATTGCTTTATTATTGATTGAAACACAATCTATTTAAATGGTCTACGAGCATGTAATAATTTTTCATTTAGAAAAGGGAAGATATTGGGTGAAGGGAGGATGAGATAGGGGTTGAACCCCTGATGTGGTTGGTATTACAAGGTACCACTTCTGAACACTATGCTTCGGTCTTTTCTCTCTTGTTGAGTGTCATGCCTCTTATGCTACTATGGGATTGGGATGATATTTTGTTCATTTCTTCCCTTTTTTCACACGGCCTAATTGTCTAGTTCCCTAATTTTTCACATGATATAGAATCTTGTTATATCTTTGATGTATTGATTACTAATTATGACTATGATAACTTGAATACTTTCTTATACTTGATTTGAATTTAATTAACATCAATCTTCGAGTTGTCATTGGAAATCTGCCTAAAGATTATACAGGATTATGTAAAAATATATAAAAAATCACTGAATGTAAAAGGAAAATATATTAAATGAAATTAAAAATTTAATTTAATTTAAATGCACTAACTATCAGCCAATAGAAATAATAAAAAGTGCCAACTCATATAAATAACCACTCTTATAATGAGGAATCTACCATGATTTCTTACTTTCCACTATTTCTATTGGTTGATAGTGTAAAACTATTTTACATTATCAGTGCATACCAATTAAACTCTTAAAAATTAGAAAAAATCACATATGAATCAATAATCAGAAATTCTATAAAATAATACTATAAATTAGTGTATATTTATGCACAATCAAGATTACAAGACTGGTATAAAGTATCAGGATCTAATTCAGCATCCCTGACTATTGGATTACAATGAGTGATGCAAATCCGCCTCCATTTTTTAATTCATGCAAAAAAAATTTTAAAATAAAAAAAGTTAGGCTTTATCTGAAGTTAATTTTGTGAACTAAATCCCATTATTCACTCATTGATGTTTCTTCATCCGTGATTCTATGCAGATTATGACTTTTCAATCAAGTGCGGTGGCCCTACATTTACATCTCGAGAAGGAATTGTATATGAAAAGGATGATGAGCCACTTGGTCCTGCTACATACTGTGTTAAAGATACGCAAAGACGGGCCGTTAGTAATGTTGGATTATTTACAGCGAGCCCCGATAATAAATACATAAACACGGCACTTAATATGTTCACTGGTACCGTGAACACAGGGCTCTTTCAAACAGGACGACTCTCTGCTTCATCGTTGTACTATGGCCTGGGGTTGGAAAGTGGCAACTACACCATCACACTGCAATTTGCAGAAACGGTTATTGAGGATAGTACCAGGTGGCAAAGCCTTGGTAGACGGGTCTTTGATATTCATATCCAGGTATTTACATCTTTTTCAAAACACTTATAAAACATGATGCTGGAAAAATTATTATATGAATTGTGTTACACATTATAATAGAATAATATTTTATAATAAGATTCATTATTAATTTATATTTTTGTCTAAAATATCAATCTATTATTGGATAGAATATAATTTATGTGATATTTCATGAATATATAATAATTTCTCCATAATGGGGGGTTTAATGATTATTTTGCCATTAATCTTTTAAATTATAAATTGATGTCCTATAGTCCTTTTAAGGACCAATATGATGTTTATTTCAATAAATAACATGGCATATCATCATATAACGTGACATATCATATATCAATTAACGTTTTCTTCACAAATATTAATGTTTGGATTAATGTAAAACAAAAATTAATCTTTCAAAAAATTAAATTGATCTTACAAATATTTTGAGAACCAAATTGACTATATCCCATAATTTATTCTAGTACCAATTTGGGTTTCACTCGTTTTATTTATATGACTAATTAAATTTTAAATAGCAATTAAATGCTGATTTCTAGAATTTTTAGTATATTTTGTTAATCATAATTGGAGCTGTTTTCTATGAGTGATTGCATAAGAGTTTTTGAAAAGTTACAATTCAACAGCGTATCCAATAATGTGGTCACATTGCGATCGAACATTTTGAAAATCTAGTGCCGAAGTTGATGATGGTGTGGGGTAAGCCATTAGAAATGGACTAGTGATAATGAGAGATTTAAGTAATTTATATGAGTGAATTATAAGTTTAAACTTTATTGCCTCCAATAATGATGGTGTGAGGTCTTGACTATTGGCTATATTGCAATTTTTTGGTAGTATCAGCCAAATCAAGAGATATTTTGAAGATTGGGTTAAAAATTGGACTTTTGGATCGCATAATGATTTCATAATACGTAATGCTACGCTTGAGCGCTTACAATGACTCGATAAGAATTGAAGGAGGAGAGGCAATTTTCGTTTTCATTTTTTTCAATTGACTTGCCAATGTCGCTTCATTTCTAATGTCAATAACTCAATATTTTTTTCCCCACTTGTCCCAATTATTCCTCGAAGCAGGACTAAATAATGTTGGAGTCAAATATTTTGAATCCCAAATTAACTTCATTTCTTTTCTTTCGAATATTCTAGGGGGCTCGTGTTTTGAAGGATTTTGACATAAAAAAGGAAGCTGGGGGCATCACTTATAGAGCTATCCAAAGGCAATTTAAGGCTAGAGTGTCAGAAAACTATGTTGAGATCCATCTCTTTTGGGCTGGAAAAGGGACTTGCTGCGTACCAGTTCCAGGTACTTGTGGGGCCTTGATTCAAGCCATCAGTGCTGCCCCAGGTAAGACTTGTAAAAAATTAGGTAGTTTTAAAGTGTTTGATTACCAACTTTTCAATCTGCACAATATCATTTTGTAAGGGAAAAAAATTTACTTTTGACAAAGGATTCATTTGGATGAACTTTTGAAAAAAAAAATCCTTTTTTAAGTGAATTTCTTTTAAAAAAATCTTTTAAAAAAGTAAAAATTGTAAAATAAATTTATGTTTAGACATGATATTAAAAGATTTTCTTTTACCTTTAAACATCATTTTATGTTACCAAAAAGATCTTTTTCTGGGGATAAAAATTATAGCTTCTAAAAAAGGATCTTTTGTGCTCTTTGTATTGATTTTACTTTTTAAAAAATTTTACCCAAACATATAAAAAATATTAACATATATATATATATATATATATATATATATATATATATATATATATATATATATATGTCATTTTTATATTAAAATAATAGCACCAAACGAGCTCGAAGTATGCTTATGTTGCACAGACTTTAAACCTACTGTCAGTAATGAACCTCCAAGCACTAGCTCTAAAAAAAAATAGAGCCGGTCTAATTGCGGGAATTATTGTTGGTGTTGGAGTTGTGAACTTGCTATCGTCGTTTGCGATTTTTTGTATTATTCAGAGAAGGAAGCGCCATGATGTTGATAAAGGTAATGAAATTGTATAAATGTATTTGTATAATATGGTTATATTTAAATTGTTTTCTTTCATTTTCATAACTGTTATTCTAGATCATAGGCAGTAGATCCATCGCATAGTGATCAAGTGGGATATACCTTATTTATGTTTTAGACGAAAGCAGGGCATATTTTTATTTTCAGCATTACATATTCTATGTTTATGTTTTTGTATGTTGTTAACGTAACCAGAAAGATAGAAGAAAGAAAATAAATTATACTTAGCATTGAAGTCCAACATAGTAGATAATATATGTGAGTTATTGTTATCTGATTTCTCACCTTAATCTAAAACATTCTTAACAAATTGAAGAGTCTAATGTTTCAACTTGAATAAGTAGAAAGGTTGGCATCTTCCCTAGTTTCAACCTAATTAGTTTCTGCTCATCCAACCTTAACGTTTTTCATGTTCAATTTTTCAGTGCTTTTAGGCATCGATGCAAAGCCATACACCTTCAGTTACTCTGAGTTAAGAAGTGCTACAAATGACTTTAATGTTGACAACAAGCTTGGAGAGGGAGGTTTTGGACCTGTTTATAAGGTGAATATTTTGTCTCAAAATATGTTATTTGGCCATATTTTTATATATGTCAATTGACTTTTAGTAATTTATGTACAAATAAATGAGAAATTTACATATATAATTGGAGGATCAAGTAATAGTATTATCATTTATTATTGTACTTATCTGAATTTCAATTATATAGGTGAATTTCCTATTTATTTGTACATAAATCACCTGAGCTGAATAATACACATAAAGATATATACAAATAATAGGACTATTTTATCCCTAAATAGAGATAACAATTATATGTCACTCCATCAAAGTTTATCATTGTTAGTATTGATTCAAATAATACTTATGGCAACTACCTGTTGTATATTGTTGACGAAAGTGGTTAAAATTTTTGTAATATGCAATATTAGAGCCTAACCTCAATAATAAACCCTTTTTCTTTTTGTCCTTGTAGGGGATACTTAGTGATGGAAGAGTTGTTGCTGTGAAACAATTATCTGTAGGATCCCATCAAGGAAAGAGCCAGTTTATAACTGAGATTGCTACTATATCTGCTGTGCAACATCGTAATCTTGTCAAATTATATGGATGTTGCATTGAAGGGAGTAAAAGACTTCTTGTTTACGAGTATCTAGAAAATAAGAGTCTTGATCAAGCACTATTTGGTATATGAGAAAATGATAGTAATTTTCCCTGTCTTTATCTTTGCATTTATGTACGAATGTTTACTTGCTTTATGGTTTCTTTTTGGTAATTGAGGACAAAAGTCGCTCGTTTGTGCAGGGAATTTTCTACACCTCAATTGGTCCACACGCTATGATATATGCTCGGGTGTAGCAAGAGATTTAACTTATTTACATGAAGAGTCACGACTCCGTATTGTACACCGTGATGTGAAGGCTAGTAATATTCTGCTTGATTATGAACTTAACCCAAAAATATCTAGTTTTGGGTTGGCTAAATTATATGATGATAAACAGACCCATATAAGCACCCGTGTGGCTGGGACAATACAAGCAATAACTCTTGATTACCTTTTGTAAGTCTCATATGATTATGTCTATTTTTCACTTGTTTGTGATTTGGTTTGATATTTTTGTTTTAATTAATACTTAATTAATTGTTGATATAATCAATTTCTTGTGATGAAGTGGATACCTTGCACCGGAGTACGCCATGCGTGGACACCTTACACAGAAAGCAGATGTGTTTTCCTTTGGTGTTGTGGCTCTAGAGCTAGTCAGTGGGAGGCGGAATTCTGACTCAACATTGAAAGGAGACAAGGTCTATCTTCTAGAATGGGTATGTATGCTACTTTTGGAGCATTTTGGTTAGTTTGGAGCTTGTTTGGTTTCAGAAATTTTTTTTATTGTTTTTATATTTTAAAAATAGTTTTTTGTTTTTAAAGTTTCAAATTTTAGGAAGCAATTTAAATTTTCGTGTTTCAACTTTTTGTTTACGCAGTCTTCATAGAAAACAATGAAAACAAGGATTTGGTGTTTCCATGTTTTCACTTATTTTAAAAAATATTTTCTAAAAACATTTTTAATAAATGTCAACCAAACATATTTTCATCTCTATTTTTATTTTGGCGGAAATAAAAATAGAAAACACCCAAACTATTATTTTAGATTTCAGTTAACATGCTTTTAATGTTAATTACAAATATATTACTTTATTTTCATTCATATTATTATTTTTTAGCATCATGCTAAAATAATGGTTGTTATTTTCACCGTTTTAATCCCAGAATTTTGAAAATATGAACCAAAGTGAAAATTTAATTTCACTTTTTATAATAATTTAATTTTATCACACTATCATTGTAAAATTTTTTTTATACAAATAGCTAGTCATGTATTATTATATCATTAAAATTGTCTAATACTTACAACAACTAATTTAAGAGTCATATATTTGATGTTATATAATTAGTTGACAATATAAAATACTTTAAATTGACAATATATCAACACTTAATCTCTTTTTGTAATTACTCTTAAAAATACATCAATTAAAAATAAAAACAGAAAACTAACATAAAAAGAGCCCGTTTTCTTCTTATGAATATTAATGAAAAAAAAAACCAAATGAACATTGGTAAATGATAATATCCCTAGCATTTATTTTCGTTATAGCTATGTTATATAAGATTTATTTTGTTACACTATTGAAATATTTTGCATCACTAGTCAGTCATATCTCACCTTTTATATGACTTTAATTTTAATAGTAATATTAAGAAATTAATTTTGATACATTATCATTATAAAATAATATATACTATCAATCAATCAAATATCATCATTTATGTTTTGAAATAGTTATTATAAAAGTTAAATACTTTTAATGATTTAACAATCTATGATTGAATAGTTGTGTAAAAATCATTTATATTAAAGTGCTTCAAAATTAAATCCTTAAAATGTGTATGGTATGAAATAGAAATGAGAGTGAAAGTTTCATGAATTAGATTCATGAATAAAATTTCTCATGAGTCTAATCCACAAAATCTTTAGTCCTATTTTTATCCTTGTATCAAACCCTCCAATACAATAAATAGTCAAACAGTTCATTAGTGTGATTATATTCGATTGAATAACACTAAAAAAAAAGTTTATTAACAAGATATCAAAATTAAGTTCGAAAAATATATGCATAGAATTATAATCCGAAGTCTACATTTCGGTTGCGCATTCGACATTCAAAATTAATACATCATATTACTTATTTTATCTTTTAGGACTAAGCTTAGTTAATTTTATTGGCTTTTTATTTATTAGGCATGGCAACTTCATGAAAACAACTGCATAACCGATCTGGTGGATCCTAGACTATCAGAATTCAATGAGGAAGAAGCAAGAAGAATTGTGGGAATAGCACTCTCATGCACTCAGACATCACCAACATCACGGCCATCAATGTCTCGTGTAGTGGCAATGCTTTCAGGGGATATAGAAGTAACCACTGTGACTACAAAGCCTGGATACTTGACTGAATGGAACTTTGATGACGTGAGCAGCAGGTCTGTGACCAACATGGGAACCATTGGGTCAGCTGAAAGTAATTACAAGTCATCAGCTAGTACCAGCACATAGGGTGGTGCAGACCAGTCACCAATAAATGCTTCTAAGCCCATCGTCCTTCATGATTCCCTTAGTGAGGGTATGTAAAGAAAAAACTATTTTTCTGTGTTTATAATATAGAGGTATCATAGATATACAAAGGGAGAAAAAGATACAGAAGTGATAAACGTTAAAGGAGAAATGACGGTTTATCACTTTTATATCTTTCTCTTTGTTAGTGTGTCAATGATATACCTAAATTTTAAATACAAATAATATTTTTCGTATAAAAATTAATGTGTTATGATACTCTTAACGAGGGCATGTAAGAATTGACGTTTTATTTAGGTCTCTTGAACCTTGTCATCGACGAGAATGGCACTTGTATTTCTTTTTCGTTGATGAATCTTCACATGTAATGTTAATTAGCATGGAGGCCGTGTTATGTATGCGACAAAATAAATTATATACTATCTTCGAAGGATTTTATAATAAGAGAATAACTTTGATATATTATTAATATAAAATATTTTATATTATCAATTAGTTATATCTTATTTTTTGGATTCAATTTCCAATTTACCTCTTCAAAAATATATGTGACATAAATTCAGTTCTTTAAAGACTTCTAACAGCAAGTAATATATGTCTCCAGTCAATTCCTGTCTCTTAATTATTACTATACTGTTTATGGGTCACGTTACTTAAAGGAAAAATTGTATTTTATCCTCCGAACTATAGGTCATGTATTTTAGTCTCTAAAGTTTAAAAATATATAAATCAACCCCCTAAATTTTTTAGAATGTGCAAATTTACTATTCTATTAATTTTTTAATCAATTATTAATAAAAATATCATATATTCAAGAATCAGATTGCATATTTAAAAATATTCAGGGGTCAATTTACATATGCCCCAATATTTAAGAGGTATAATATGCATATTTTAGCTAAAATATATATTTATAAAAAGTTTAAGCGGTCAATTTACATATTTTTTAGTTTAGAAACTAAAATATATATGACTTATAATGTAGAAGTAAAGTACAATTTTTTCTTATTTAAATAATCCTTGTGTGCAAGCTTTTATTTCCTTACTCTTTAGCTTTTAAATTTCATATTTTTATGTGCTAAGTTGTTATTGAACTTTGTTATGATAAAATTGTCAATATTTTCCAAAATATTTTTCTCTTTATTGTCTGATTGTCTCATCCTTTCATTTGTGATAAGACTTTTTGTTTTATTTTATTTTATTGAAATTATTGACTGTCTAGAAAAATTTGCCAGTCTTGGTTCTTTTCTAATGGTTTGCTTTTAGTGTATTTGGAAACCGTTTGAAGTTATTAGAATCAATTGTGAGACCCAACAATTGATTTTGAACATGTTAGATGATGTTTGGTTGCGAAAAGATAGAATTAATTTTTGTCTATAAAATTGATTTTGAGAGAAGTGAAATATTTTTATTTTATGTCAGAATCACTTTTAAAAGATTATAAAATATAAATTATGTTACTTTAAAATCAATTCTAACTAAATCAATTCTAACAAAATTAATTCTATGTAGAATTAATTTTATAGAAACAGAACCAAACACGCACTTTCTCTCATTCCATTAGATGAGACCGTGTTTGAGATTTGTACACTCCATCATCCAAACCGTTTACCCTCATTCCCAAGTCTTTTAGTACCATCAACACCAAACATATTAAGAGCCTATTTGGATTAGAAAAAAATAGTTATTTTTTTTAAAAAAAGCACTTCTATAAGTTTTTATAATTATTTGTATGCAATTTTTAAAAAAAGTGATTCAATTAAAAAAATTAATTTACCACTTTTTTTAAAATAGTTTTTGATAAAATTATTTTTCAAAAATATCTTTTTCTTTAATTAAAATTACAATGCATATCCTTTCTTTCTTTATCCCTTATCAAATCTTACTTCTCTTTTCTCTTTTTGAATATTTTTTTGTAATTTAGCCATAAAAAAAGTAATTTTATTCTTTTGTATCCAAGACTTATAAGTATTTTTAATATTTAAAAGTACTTTTCATATATCTATCCAAATACAAAATAATTTTTTTAAAAAATTAAAATTTTACTAAAAAAATTTAGAAAAAAATCTTTTTTTTAAAAGCTTATCCAAATGGGCTCTAACTGAAAATAATTGTTACGTAATTAGTGTTAGAGATCATGCAACATTACTTTATGAAAATGTCACTCTAAAACGCTTCCTTGTGGGTGCTTGATTTCAGTAACCATACCCGCAGTAGAAACAGGAGGAAAAGACAAGAAGGGCGACCATTGATGATTAAAATGATAGGATATATTGGAGAAAGAAAGACAAAAATCGGTGGAATATTTGACTGGAAAGATAAAAAGCAGTAGTGGAGATGACGGAATCAAGAGCTGGAAAAGAAGGGAATGCTGAAAAAGAAGAAAGGGTGTGTTTGGATTAACTAAATTTTGGAATTGATTTGATTTAAATTGAATTGATTTGAATTGATTTGATTTATAAATTAAATTTTATGTTTGGAATAATTGTATAAAAATAGGATTTGAATTGATTTAGAAATCAATTCTTATGTTTATAATATATTAGATTGTGTTTGGAATGATTAAAAATGGAATTGATTTGATTTGATTTGTACTTAAATTTTAAAATCAAATCAATTCCCATCAAATCCTTTCAATTTTGATAGGATTTCAAATAGAAAGCAATTAAATCCTATGATAATTAGAAATCACTTCATTTCTTATTTTTAAAACACCCAAACACAAGATTTGATTTCTAAATCAAATTATTTCCATTTTTTTAACATTCCAAACACACTCAAAGGGATATAAGAGGGCAGCACTTTTGGGCATAGATGGATCCACGATCAAGTAGCTCTTATGACCATGATTTCAAACCAAACCAGCACACCACATAAGAATGACTGGGATAGACGATGAACAAACACTGGTATGTAAGTTCACGAGCAATGATATGTCTACATTAAAAGTGGATATTTTTAGTGAACATAGAGAAAGAAATACTCGTTCCACTGCCACATATTTTGTTCCTCATCCTCTTTTTAATATTCATAAAAGATGTCCATTTATAATATGAATTTAATTTAAATATATTGATAATATAAAATAATTTTACACTATCAACCAATAGAAATAGTAAATAATATTAATTCATATAAATAATTATTTATTATAATAAGGGATCCATCATAATTTTTTATTTTCTCCTATTTCTATTAATTGAAAGTATAAAATAATTTTATACTATTAGTATATATCAATTAAATTCTTATAATATGTAAATAATATTACTATTAACTAATATTTAGTTGGTTCTTCATCTGATTCAACAATTATTTTTTTAAATAAAATTTTGGTCTTATACATTAAAAAAATTTGACACTTATCATAAAATAATTCAATTCGAAATAAATTAATTAAAATCTACTAAATTTCTAATGCTAATAAATTTATACCAAAATAACTTACGCACATTCATGCATCGAACCCAAACCACCGTGATAGTGCTCCTCCATGCTGCCACCGTCTGACAGTCCTCATTATCGTCCAAGTGTCTTAGCACAACTTAGGTGTGCCCATTCTCACTTTGCCGTAGGGTACCACCAAATACCAAAAGTCAAATCAACATTTCCAATGTTGCTCTCCTCTTTATGCGTTCACGCGCCTCTCTCTCTCTCTCTCTCTCTTTTTGTTTTCTCCTCTTTATTCTATGCTTTTCTTGCATGTCTCTCCAATGGTAAATTACAGCTAATCATCATTTTCTTCTAATTATACATATATTACTTTTAAACGGCAGTGTTGCTCATAAAACTTTATGTATTTTTCTAGTTAATTATACCTGTGCTTTTACGTTATGCTTGGAACTTGGAAAGAGAGAAAAAGAAGGACGAGGAAAGGGGGAAAAAAAGGGGAGAGAAGAGATGAAGGGGAATTAATCCCTTATTTAATGGAATGTTTACATAAGAAAATAAGGAGAATTCTCTTTTTATTGTTTGAAAGCTAAAAACAATGAAAAGGAATAAGTTATAAAATTAATTTTTAATAGTGTTTTATGTGTAAATTCATTTTTTATGGTTAATGTGTTAAGTAAAAGTACTTCAATAGGTTTAGATTTTGCACTTGATGAACAAAATAAAAATATTATTATAATGACATTGTTTACTAAACAATATAATTGATCAGAAAAGTAAAAATATTTAAAATACCAATCAATTTTTGAAAAAAAAAAGTTAAAAAATTATTTCCTGTAAAGAACACATGAATGACACAAAATAAAAGCTAACATAATTCTCTCAGTTAATTATTTTAACTTCTCTCGAAATAAATTTAATTAACTACCTTTAAATTTGGAGAGAAGCTGTGTTAAACCATACACATAAAGATTATTTGATTCAACAGATGGTATGATAGTAAAAGCCTAAGCACAAGAGTTTTTTAGCAAAAAGAGTCGCACAGTTGGTCAGAAGAAAGAAACGTGAAAATTCTGCACCAGTTTCATAACTTATGTTTATCCAATTAGTAATAAGTATTTAATTTAAATAAAAACGCTTCTTCCTTCTCGCTCTCAATTTCGGGGCGAATATTTCCCTTTCCTTTTTTTCTCTTTACCTTATATTAAAGATCATCCAAATAAATCAACACTTGGTTAATCGTTGGTTGAATTAAGCGGTTAAAAACTTATTCTTTTTAAATGAAATTTTGAGTTTGAGTCTTATGAATTGAAAAAAAAAAATAAACCTTAGAGAGTACATGATTCATTTCAATAAATAGATTATTTAAACCCTTATGTGAAATTATGACCCCAAAAAAAAAATCTTATGTGAAAATAATTTTTCAAAAGTAATTTATAAATAATTTATTTTATATTTAGATATATAGTAATAGAAATACTTATTAAGAATATTTAAAAAAATTATTAAGAAATTAGATATTTTAACTTCCTAAAAAAAATTAAAAATGACTTTTTTTAGGAAGTAATAAGCTTTATAATCATATGGGATCAAAAGTTAAAAAAACTCATAAATGGTATTATCCAAATGGGACCTTGCTTCCATAATGAATTAATCCGACAATAAATTCTAAATATTAATTATTTATACAAAAAAACCAAATTAAAATACAATTTTTTTTTTAAATCCTAAACCATAGATTTCTTGTGTAGTAAAACTCTTATATATGCCCTATATTTAGTCTTAATTTTTAAAGGTTTAAATATTTTTTTAATCTTTATATATAGATGTAGATTGTTTCGATTTTAATCTCTCTAAAATTATTTCTTGACTTTTGATCTCTCCTTTTTCTAACATTAGATTTTCTGTCTCTACCTTTTTAAATTTTGGCTTCTATTAGTATTTTAAAATATACATTTAATCCTTATAAATATTAGAAATTTTGTCGTTGATCCTTATAATTATTTTAAGAATTTTCTTTTGATCTTTATAAATATCACCATTTAATAGGTTGAACTAATGGCAAGGATCAAAAATCTAATGTTGGAAAAAAGGGAAACCAAAAGTTAAGAAAATTTTTTAGAGAAATTTAAATCATAATGACCTACATTTATGGAGACTAAAAACATCTTTAAGCTTTTTCAAAATTTCAACATTTAACAATTAAAATAAATTGTTACAATACTCTCTCTATTTCAATTTATCTGTCAATTTGAATGACTTAGTAGTTGGTACATTTTTAAATCAATATATTTGAATATAATTGTATCTAAATATATTAATTTAAGAATATACCGAATTATCCAAATTGACAGATAAATTAAAACAAATGAAGTATATCGTAAACTAGTTAGGTGGAAAGGGGTTCATAGGAGTGTCAAGTGTCTCCTAACACCAATCTTTTTCCTCCCTTCCTCTTAGTGATATGCTACGTTTGACTCAAATTCCAAATTGAATATTATTATTGATAGTTTCCTATTTTTTGAAATATTTAAATTTTAAATGTCATTATCATCAAGATATTTGATAGATATGAGAAAATTATTAGAAAGATTTGTTAGATAAAATAGGAAATTATTAATGATTAGGAATGAGCATAAAATTGGTTGATTGTCATGTAAATTATTATTGATTATACTTTCATTGAGACTTATTTGAGTATAAGAGGAGCAAAACTGGGTAGTACTGGTGGAGCCATACGTGGATTTCTTTATTTCAAAAGTCTTCCTAGCAATATGGAGATCAAGTGGCATATTCTATGAATAACGACAATACAAAAGTTTGCATTGTGACAGGATTGCAACTTTATCCTCAAAAGTTGTATTGTGAAGGGTTTACAACTTTGTTCTCAAAAGTTGTCATGATGGAGAGTCTGCAAATTTAGTCATGCAAGAGTTATAATATGGAGGGCTTATGGCTTTGTACTCAAAATGGAGAGTTTGCAGCTTTATCTTGAAAAGTTGTATTAGTGGACGGTTTGTGGTTTTTTTCACACAAAAGTTGTAAGTTGATAATTGTATTTTGGATTGAAATTAGTGGACTTGACCCCCTTCTTATTTCTGGACGTAAGTAGTAAAAGTCGAACCATATTAATAATTTTCTAGTACTTCGTTTTATTTATTTGTTTGATTTGCGAGATTGAGGGAAATTTTCCTAATAGGGCGTTCATTGGATTGGATTGACTTGATAAACTGAAAAATTAAACTAAACCAAACCAAACCGACAAAACTGGTTGGATCAATTCAAATAATTGGTTCATTTTAAAATCAAAATCAAACCCTATACTATCTTTTAGTTTTTCAGATTTATGATTTTTTGACCCGAAATCCAAACAACCAACCTGACCAACCAATTAATTATATTTTTTTAATATATTTCTAAGCCTTTGAAATTCTACAATCAAATTTATAGTAATAAAGTCACTTTTTAACTTCTTCGTTTACATTTATTCACACAATTACTAAATGTCTTATAACCAAATCTTACACTATTATGAGTTGTTTGTTATAAGCATAAAAAGTTAATAAAAATACAAGCTTTTTTAATTTTTACTTCAACCAGATGATATAAACAAAACCAACATGATCTTGGTTGAAATGGTTTAGTTCAGATTTGCTGAAAAAGATTTAAAGTTTAAACCAAACTAATTCAATCAAATTTAGTTAGTTTAAATTTATTTTTCAATCAAATTGGAACCAAACCGACTAGTTTATACGCCTTTACTCATCATCTTACCCATCAAAGCTATATTATGACACCGAATAAGAAATGACCAAAGAAAAAAGTTTTGACTGAAAAATAAAATTTTTAAAATTTCCAATGCCTTGGAACTTCTAAATATACATGGAAAATTCCATAAAATTCCTACTATCAATTCTTAACTAAATGCCTTTAAAGTATTTTCTAGGAAAATCCAAATTTTATGTGTTTTTATTATTGTAATTCTTTTTTGGGTGAACATAGGTTACAATTGTACATAAATAGGGAATGCAATGAGATATCTCTTCCACTTTTTCTTTTTTGGTAAAGCTTTATTTATGTCCCTCATGTTTTATAAAGGTACCAATTTAGTACAATTTTTTTTATTCTATTTACATCTCTAATATTTTCAGAACATTTCAATTTTACTCTTTTGATAGATAACATCAAAATTATAAATGCAAATGGTTGATATGGAGGTTAAGTTATAATATTAATAATATTCAAATATCACCAATTGGCATTATTCACCTTCAATTCTCCAAAGAAAAGCTTCGTGTATAAGTTTTAATAGGATAAAGAGTAATTAAGTGTTATAGGGAATCTACATTAGAGGGAAAAAACCTCTCATATCACCAAAAAACAAAAATATGGGGGAAAATAATGTAATAAATGATGTCATCTCTCTCAAATAAGTAATAGATAATCTAACCTCTACATTAGTTTTTTTTACTTATAATTTAGGTGTTGTCTATTAAAAAAGTAAAATTGAAATATTTTAAAAATATTAGAAATATAAATAGAACAAAAAAATTGCAACTAAATCGAAACCTTTGCAAAACATGAGAGACATAGATAAAACTTTACCCTTTGTTTCATTCAGTAGCTCACACTCAATATAAAGATTACAAACACCTTTTTCACTAATTGTTACAAATTCTAATTATCAATTTAGACATTCTTCAATTAAATTTAAAATAAAAATAAATATGTATAAAATTATTTTTGATGTATTATTGGTATAAAAGAATTTTACATTATCATCTAATTATATATTACCAAATCAACAAAAGTGGTCGTTGACTCTCACACGAGCATGTGATTGGATCATAATTTAAAATTCTTTTACACTGACAATGAATCAAAGTTATATTCATATATAATTAGTTAAGATTTAACTTAAATTTAAAACTAGTTAATTGGTAGCAATTAATTTGACAAATAAGTTAAAAAATTTAGCAAAAATGTGGAAAGAAAATTGAGAGTATTTATATCCTCTTACATGGGTTCACTTACAATAGATAGTAATTTTTTAAGAAAATAATTTTTATGCATTGATAATATAAAATAATTTTAAAAATTATTTTTGATACATTATCTGTGTAAAAGAATTTTATATTATTATCTCATCATATATTGTTATGTATGAGACTTTTGAGATAGTGAGTGTGAGAGTCATATAATTTTGCTGATGTAACAATATATGATTAAATATTTATATAAAATATTTGTATATTAAAAATACATCAAAATGAAATTCATAATTTTATACTATTGACTAATATAAATTAAAAAATTGTCATGTTATATTAGATAATTGTATAAATTTGAGATAATATGACAATGTTTTAATTAATTAGATAATAGAGTAAAGTTATTCAAAAAATTATTCTATTTTTCAAATACAAAATATACGAATTTTATTGATCCACCACTAGCATGTGATATATTATAGCACGTCGGATTTATTTAAAGAATTTAATTTTGATGTACTATTAATATAAAAAATTTTAACTCAATCACCCATTACTTTAAAAGTCTTATAAATAAAAGTATATGAAATATAAAACTCTTTTATATTGATAATATATTAAGATTAATATTTACTTAAAAGCCATGTAGCTCTTTAACCAAGAAAAGGCTTGAATTTTAAGTTGGGTTCCTCTTTTGGATTTAAATAGCAACAATTTGGTGTTTTGATTGAAAGTTTGCAATGCAAATGCCTGAATCTTGAAGGCTCTAGAGTGAAATTGTGAAAATCACCTTGAGAAAGCACTAAAAATGGGCACCTGGGAGTTACAGCATATTGTGGAGAATTTTAAAGTACTCACCCTTAAAAAGTGAATATTTAATGCTCACCCGATTTTTAACTGTTGGTCAAGTTAAAAAATAAATCTAATAGTTAATATTAAAGTACTACTCATACTCCAAATATTATATAGAGTATCATAATCAATTTTTAAGTAATATTAACTATTAGATTTATTTTTTTAACTTAATTAATGGTTAAAAATTAGGTAAATATTGAATGATCACTTTTGTGAGTGAGTATTTTAAACATCAACGCATGTTGTGCTGGTTTTTTGAAGAATACGCAATGTTACGGCTTAATATTTTCCCTGAAGAAGCTATGTACATTGTAAAATTGTTTGAAAGTATTTATAAGACTGGTTCAGACATTTTTCGACTAATGTTCAGTCTATTATAAAAATAAAACTTCTTTGTTGTGAGTTTTGTTTTCATTCATAAAAAGCAAAAAAAAAAAAAATGAATTCAATACTTTACTTAAGGATTAAAAAGAGCGTGTGATATTGATTTTCTAACACTTACTTTAGCACAATAAAATATAATATTTTTGAACATAAATATTTAATATCATGGAATTTCTTAATTTTCGGATTTAATTTAATGTGAGTCAAATTAGCTCATAGACTCAAATTTAATACTTTGACTAAAGAAAACAAATGTACAACCGAACCATATCCAAATTATTACATACTTCATATGGGGAATCATTAATATTGATAAAAGAGAAATGTTTTTTATACCACTAAGGTAGATAGACACCTTAGACACCTAGAGATAGAAAGGAGAAAAAAAATTATAAAAGAAAGTGAAATGATTGATGGAGAGAGAAAAAGTTTAGAGAGGGTGTTAGAGCGTTGAAATTTTGGATATGTACAAATAACATAACCTTTGATAAAATAAGGATGAAACAAAAGAGAAACAAATAATTGACGGTGTCGAAAGTTATGTCAATTAAACAAAAAAATTCATAAATAAATAACATTTTTTAACTCTATGTTAAAAAACATTTATATATAAATTCCAAATAAATAATATTCTTGTTTCAATAAACCAACAAATATTATTATTGTTTCACTCCCTATTATCGGAAGAGAAAAGTTGAGGAGAATCATTTTTTTTTGGATATTATATGGACTCATTACTTATTCATTATTGGATATGATATGAATCCTACTTAAATTAGGTTCACACTCTATTCAATCATAAATGAGTGGTGAGCCGACACGGTTATAATCCTATCATTTCTCTTATCTAAATTTACAATTTACAGCTAATCTTTGTTTTTTTTTTTAAATAAAATAAAAGAAAAGAAAAAACTGCTGATTTGCATCACCACGGAAGGAACAAAGAGGTTCATCACTTTCATCATGCCCCGCCGCTATCCCCTCCTACTCCTAGTGAGGGGCCAAAAAAAAAAAAATGGCGCATGCTGCTATCGGTTTACGTTAGCCACGCGGCGCACAACTCCATCCTTCTCCCTAAACCCACGGCACGTGACACTCACGTGAAAACCGGCGCGTCTTTCCCGAGGTCCATCGACGACTTCGCCGTCGCCGGAACGGAAGCGAACCGCGCGGAGAACGATAATACACTGCCGTCATCGCCGTCATTTCCGGCGCCGGCGTTCCCGCCGTCATCGAAGTTGAGCGCGTAGCTGAGCGGATCGTACTGGAACGATCCGTGCTTCGCGAAGTGAACCGCGCGTCCCCTTCCACCGCCGTAGTTGAAGCGCCGTATGAAGGTCTTCCACTTCGGTCCCGCCACGATCTCCGACCATTCCCGCACCTGCCTCCACCCGCGCCACCACCACCGCCGCTCCCTGATCTCCGCCGTCTGTGACCGCATCCGCTTCCACAGCGGCGTTGTTTCTGACCGACGGAAGCACGGCATCCAGAAGCAGGTACAGCCTCTCCGCGCGAACGCGGCTTCTTGCATGTCGTCGTCGGAGGCGGAATCGAAGGTCGGCGGCGGCAGCGCCGACATCTTGCGGGAGAAATCGAGAAGAGAGAGAAAAAGAGATGAAGGTTTGGTTTCTCTCTCTCTTTTTTTTTGCGTTGCGGTGCTCTTTGATATTGGAGTATGTGAGAGAATAAATAGCGTCGCGGGGAGCAATTGTGACTGTTTTCCGAGTGTAACGGAACTGCGGAAAAACCGCTGTAACTAACGGCTGCCTAGCTAACGATACCGGGAACCGTCGGTTTCCATAATGTGACGTCCATCGTTATGAATTAAAACACGTATTATTGAAAAATTTTAATTTTAATATTATCGTTAGTATACTAAGTATTTTACGCATACATTCAACTATTGCAATGTTGATAGAAGTGTTTAATTTTTATATCTATAATATCAAACTTTTCACATATAATAATATATGATTGAATGATATTGAAAACACTAATATTGGGAGAGTTTTATCTCTATAATAGACCGACCTATGTCGAATCAAATTAGGTGAACTTTAATAAACTTTAGATACACATAGTTTAGATAAAAAAAAAAAAGTATTATTGAGATTATTAATTTGACAATTAGGATAGTGTTATTATGCAAAATGTTTGTGTTTTTATGGAACAAAATATGAGTAAAAGTTTTATTTTGGTCAATGATAATTCATTTGCTCATAAATGAGATTAGCATGAATTTGACATCGAATGAAATTTATAATTATAATTACAATTATAAATTATAATCAATTGATGTAACGTATAAAGAAAACAAAATAAGTATTATATTTCTTTCTATTCTGATGGGAATAACTATTTCTATCTTGGTAAAAAGAAATGATCATTCTTATCTTTTTTGTAACCAAATTTGAAATGGGCTGATAATTTATAATATTAAATTTAATTTTGATATATCGTAAGTGAAACAAAATTTTATACAAATATTTAATTATAAATTGCTACATTAGATCATTATATTAAAATTCTTACAAATAGAAATATGTAATTTGATAATAGTATAAAAAAATTTTATACCATCAGTACATCAAAATTAATCTCTTATAACATTTTCATATCAAATAAAAGAGTATCCAATTACTAAGCAATATCAGATAATATCTTACACCCTTATCGCGTATTGTTTTGTAGGAGATTTGAAAGCAATTACAATGAGACAAAAGAGGAAGGTAGGTGGGAGGCACGCAAAAAAGTCACAAATCAATGTAGAGAAAAGTCATAATGTCCAAAAAATGATTAATGCTTCAATATTAAGGAATTCGTATTCCGCTTTAGTTCTTGTTTATTATGACATTATTTTTTTACTAAGTATATCGATTACTTTACACATATACTTGACTGGTCCTCGTTACAGATCCATAAGTATCTTGATATAACGAATATTATGGTAGAAAAATATCCCATAAAAACCTCTAGGAGCAGCCTAATAACGAGAAATTTTGATAGTTTATATAAGATCTTAAATTTTAATCTCATTATTGTTGATGTATCAAAAAAAAAAATAAATGAAAAATATCCCATAAAAAATATGGTAGAAAAATACTTTTATGTGAAAATAGTTGGGATTAATTACAACCATTATGATTATTGATTACAACCATTATGATTATTGATTAAGCACTTAATCTATTTATACGGATCATGCTTTAAATAAACTGCATTAATAGGGTTTTCGAGGAGAGTTTATAGAGTTGGCGTAACGCGGATCCTGCATTAAGTGAGATCCATGCGTAATTTCGTGTGATGATCCAAAAGCGGGTAGTATATTTAATCCATTCATCATTGATTAATCATCAACCAAAATCTCGGAAAAAAAAAAAAGTCATCAACCAAAATAAAAATCATTGATTAATCATTAGATAGGGCTTAGTTGTTGGCATACTTTAGTAGGCACAGCTGTGATTACAAGAAAACCAGCCAATGTGAATTCGCATGCCAAATGCAAGTGTCCATTATTATGTTCGACGTGCCACTGCATCATATGAATATTGTTAGACAAATTATTTAAAATATGAATCCAGCCTAATACGAGGTTAGTTGGTCTCAAAGGAATATATATTCTATGTACCAAAAAAAGGAAGATATCTCCAATGCAAATTAAAAGAGTTGGTAATATACGAATATATATATTTTTTATAGAAATATTTGATAAACATATTATGAATAGGATAATGTGCCGATTTACATCCCATCCACCAATGGATAGGATGTGGATAATGAATGAAGTATAAACCCAATTTAGATTAGGCTTGTACCCCATTCAATAATAGATAGAGTGTAAGTCAGTAATTTAGAAGTGTCAAATGAGCTGACCCATCCCCATTTGGCCTTGGCCCATATGGGTCAAGGCCAAAAAGCCCACATTTATAAAAAGTTTGCAAAGCCAAAAGCCCACATGGGCCAAGTGGATCAAGGCCAGCCCATAAGCCAATCCATTTATAAGTATTTTAAATTCTTTCTAAAATGGTAACCTTAGTCCAACCCACGTATGAGCTGACCCTAACCCACCTATGGGCTATCCTTAGTCTACAAGATTAACCCACTTTCAAAAAATTTAAGATTTGTCTACTTTTCTAATAAGTTGGTCCTAATTCTAGTTCAACACATGGAATAAAAAGTCTACACTTGGAAAAACAAGCCCATAAGGCCAAAAAGCTCATATGGGCCAATTGAGCTAAGGCCCTCCCATGGGCCAATCATACAAATTTTAATTTATTTTTCTTACCTTTTAAATGAGTTGGTCCTAGTCTATTTATAGGTTAGTCTATTAAAATATTTAAAATATAAGTGATCCTTTCACATACTTAATATTTCCTCTGATTCAATATAATTGATTTTTTTTACACTTGAGGGCCGGCTCATGTGGTTAATACTCCACCCCTTAAAAAGCAGGTGCACTTGAAGGCGCGAACTCGACTCACTAAAGAGGCAAAGCCCCATGCCCCCCCCCCCCAAAATAAATCCCCCTTCCCTGGCCAATATATATATATATGATTGATTTTTTTAATTAATTCTTATTAATAGTCCCAAATATCAATTTTCTCTACAAATAGTTTAGTTATGTATATATTGATATAATTTGTTATATATTAAAAAATTAATTTTGATGTACTAAAAGTATAGAAAAATTTTACATTATTATCCAATCATATGTTACTATATTAATAAATATAATTAAATCTCATACTTACTACTTGAATGGTTATGTAAAAAAAAAGATAAGATTGATTGGCTATGTAGAAGCATCAAAATTAAACTCATACATTAATTAGTTTTACTTAGTTTTCTACTTATAAATTTTAATAAATTAGCTATCCATAGTATTTAAACTAAATTTCATTTGAGTATTATATTAGTTTGATTTCAATTTGGTTATTGATCGAGTAATAATTTGCTTGAATCTATGTCCAATAATTTGGTTTGGATTATGTTAAATACTATCATCATTATCAACATATCTACATTTAGAAACCTTACTATTTATATGGTATATAATAAAAGATTATAAGCGTATATGTTACTGCCCTATATAAAAAGCAATAAAAAATAAACTAAGGTAGGCTATATGGTTATTATTATTATTATTTTTTGGGGTGTACTGCTACATAGTTATTTTATCTACTTAAGAATCACAAGCCATTAAAAATGAGGCCAGCCTATGGGAGAGTTCAGCCCTAGCCCACAAGAATGGACTGGGTGGGTTTGGGGCCAACTACCCTCTCATTTAAGTGGGCTATACATTGTGGAGCTTAAGATATTGGGGCTGAGGGCTAGTCCATTGAAATGGGGAGCATGATACATTGTATATATGTTCACCTAATATAATTTATTTTTTTTTCTTCTTTTCATTTTTTGGTGAATCGTCTTTAGAAATTAGGTATAATTTTATATATAAATCTCATCTATAAAAAATTTTCCTCTATTTTTATCCCTTAACCCTATATACCCTCAAAATCACTTATTTGAAGCAATAATATCTACCTGAGGATAATTTATCTAGTTATAATTTACTAGAGTATAATTTTTGTAAGGAAGTCAACGTAAAGATAGATAAGATCAAAGACTAGTCACAAGAACAAGCAATCAACAAGTGGAGGATTTCCACAGCACCCCCACATGTAGAGCAGGATCAAAAAAGAGAACTGCACCCCACAATGTGCAAGGTTTCTCTTCACAGGCACCACATCATTAGCAACCCTCCAACATAAAACATTTGCCTTTAATTGGAACTCGAATAGGGTATATAGAAACACAAATTGTCTTAAACCAGACCTCGACTGATTATGAAGGCCAGGTTGAACAACCATTTTTTCTAACTTGTGGGCACTGATACTTCTCACTACATACAGACAATGAGAAGTCAAGTGTCATAGTGTGCCTTCCATGTATGTCTATGGAGGCACGTGACTTGATCAATAAATTAAGCCAAAAACAAAGATATGCGACGAAGAAGTTCCTATATTCTTTTGGAGTCACATGAAGTTGCTTTTTGTACTATTCAGCATTCATCACCATAGCTATAGAATTGAAATATAGGTAAAGGGAAAACCAGCGATAGCCCACCATAGATGAGGTGTTTAACATTAATGACACAAATACCCCCGTGAACTAAGTAGCTTTTTTCAATGAAATTTCACGCCACGCTGGTGCAACAGCTCTTTGTTATTAGTCATACAAAAATCCTTGATGGAAAAAGACAAACTAAGACTAGAAACGTGTATGCTCCAGAGATCTGCATAATTATATTTTCGGTTGTTGACTTGTTGCTTCCCTGGCATATATTGGTGCAGACAGCAGATTTTGCATATTCATATTTAAAAAAGAAAAAATAAAATGTTCCCGTGCAAGTATTGTGCTATTTTGATTTCTCTAAAATACTTAACTCCTTTGCTTTTGAATTGTCACTACACAATAGTGGCTATTCTAATTCCCTCATAAATTCCACTCTTTCTATTTCTTTTATCCCTTTTGTTTGTTAGTTTCATTCATCTAATCAGATTGTAAATTGAAAGACAACTTTGTGAAGATTGCACACAAGCATTAGTACTCACGTAATTTACAACATTTGCTCGGAAGACACTTTCTAGGACTAGTGTGTCCTTTTTGTCTTTTAAAACTTCTTTGATTTTGATTTTGATTTTCTGGACCAATGTATCGTACCTAGGCAAAGAAAACGAGGGCAAGAGTAGTAAATCTATCTTCATATTTTAGCAAGTCCATATCTTTTCTGCCACTTTGATGCTATGAAATCACTAATCTTCAATAACCATGGGATGAGTAGCCAACATAATTTAATCTAGGACGGATGTTGTGGTGACTGTATTTTGAATCCCCATAATCCACAGCCTTTATCACCATGGCTTCACGCCTTCCATCATGTTCTTGAACTGCACCAAACACTATCTCATTCGCCTCGCAGTTCTGCTCATAGCAGCCTTGTGGGGTGGATGAGTAACGCGTCTGAAGCTGGTGCTGCTGTTGTTGGTGTTGGACCTGCTGGTGGTGCTGCTGGTGTTGGACCTGTTGGTACTGCTGATGCTGCTGGTGTTGCAGCTTTGGATGCTTATGCTGATGTTGTAGTTGTTGTTCATCATAGTCACCTTCCCACTTGTCCAAGTAAGCCTTAGGCCGGGTTGGCTTGAATTGATGTGGCTTTTCCAGCTCATTGGTCATAAAAGGGTATGTTTTTCTAGGTGTTGGTGTTCTTGTTTCTAAGGGAGGAGGTTCATCTTCATTTGGAATGACATAACTCTCTTGCGTTGGCCATGCATTAGGATGCCTGTTTGATGCATACTGGTGGTACTGCTGCTGGTACTGATGATATTGGAGTGGTTTCCTTTTGGATCCTGATGAGAACAAGCCCCCCAAAATTTCAGCCATAGATGTGCCAGAGTTGAGGAACAGTCTTCCAAGAGAAACAAAGAAGCCCTCATCTTGTTTCTCATACTCATCTTCAGTTGGGATCAAAGGAGGCCTCACTGACTTGGGAGGCCTTTGCTGTGCTGCAGGAGGTGGTGTACCTTTCCTGAAAGGTGCTCTTGGATCCTGAAAATGACACAAGATTATAAAATTTTCCCAGTTTAACTATAAAGGGCGGCCTAGTGCATGAGGCTCCCACCTAGTGGGATCTAGGAAGTGGGGAGGGTAGATATATGCAACCTTACCCCAGCAAGCAAAGAGGCTATTTCCATGATTTGAGCCTGTAACTTCCAAGTTACAAGGCAACAACTTTACTATTGCGTCAAGGGTCACCCTCTCCCAATTCATACTATAACATGCTTAATTAGACATAGGTTATATTATGTGACCAAGAATGCAGTATGGAAAAATAAATTTTAGGATATGGTATGAATAGTTATTTATAAAGAGTTTAATGATAAACTTCTAGCCATGGAAGAAAATTATTCTTCAAGACCAAAGATATTTTTGAAATTTATGGATTTTCCAATTTGTCACAACGGTAAATGTGGAAGCAGGACATCATGCTATAGAAGAAAATCATTAGCATGTACGACTTACATCAGGAGAAGAAAACATTGCCCTGACCCTCCACTGCAGTAATGCCAGCATATAGCCAAAGAATCCAGCAGCAAGAAGCACCACTATTCCTACAATGTTTAATTGCACACCTTTTAGAGCAACATGCATCAAAATATTACAAAACAAATGAATAAAGATACGTGAGATTGGATTACAGGAGGATGGCCTAATGATACCTAAGTGAAAACTACTATCATACTCATTAGTAGTACAGTCATCATGGTGGAGTTGAATCTCTCGAATTGCCTGGTTTCCACGATCCACCACCAAAAGAGAGCAGGTACTTCCAACATAAATTACATCAAAATCATTTGAAAACTTAGCATCCTCACTTGGACCATCAACATGGCCTCCTACTTGGCCCCATTTTCCACCAGCAATGGTTGTAACCCCTGTACAAAAGGCATGTTATAAACTAGTTTGATATTAAACAAATTTCTTATGCACCTAAAGGAGAAAACACATATCCTTTTGTGTTTGAGAAATTATTTTTGGACATAGTGATCGACATTTGTGGATAGCAGTTCAAATAAGTGTAAATTTCAATTATATAAGTGTCGATTTTGATGTTAATGGAGAATGCAACTACACTGTTGGTGAAGGAAAAATATTGATTCCACACTTACATAACTGAAATCCATACTTATTTGAACTATGATCCACAAATCTTGTTTAGTATGTCTAAATGGCTATGTACAAATAACGTGACTGTTTGTGATTTTAGAATTTCAGCATATTGGTTCATTCATTTCATTCTTTTAACTAATTTGAGAGCCCCAGGCATTGCATGTATACCTTCATCACTGATCTTTCTGATGGCCATATTCATTGTGTCAGCAATGTAAATATTCCCCCTGTCATCTACTGCAAGCCCTTTAGGGTGGTTCATTCTAGCTTCTCTTGGCCTCCCATCTACGTGTCCAATATACCCTTCAGGTGATCCAGCAAGCAGTTTGGGCCTGCTATCTGCGGTTCATCCATTCATTTCAGCATAAACCAAAAAATGAAGCAAAACAGGATCTTATTTATAAATTAGCAATTATATATCAGTAAGGTAATTACAGAGGCTATCTAGGAATTCAATCAATTTACGCTACTATTCTTGACAAGCTAGATTTTGAGTCTATATTGAAAGGAGCTTAAGT
The DNA here is from genome assembly GCA_031439595.1 of Pterocarpus santalinus. Taxonomy (NCBI): domain Eukaryota; kingdom Viridiplantae; phylum Streptophyta; class Magnoliopsida; order Fabales; family Fabaceae; genus Pterocarpus; species Pterocarpus santalinus. Next base: position 58,890,441 of record CM062531.1, read on the forward strand.
TATTTGTTAAAGATCATAGAGACCATAGTTTTATAATGTTTTCTGCTGGCCTTCTTTTATTCATTATCACAACCTCCTAAGAGACGCAGTAGAATGCGTGCATGCTCTGCTTTGCATGACAAATTTTCTTAGAAAGTCTAACGAGCCGGTTTAATCATGTCAACAAGCTGAAATAAATCTAATTCAGAAGCCAATGTGCTATTTTAAAAAATAAAAATAAAAATAAAAATTCAACTACCAGATGGTCTAATTATCTTCAAGAAGCCAAAGTTACAAATTAAATTATAATAGCTGTGATGTGACACTTACACGATGTAGCAAGTAAGAACCAACAAGAAAGGACAAGGACTAGAGTGGGGTAAACAAGAGGTCAAATTGGTGCTCAATGTTTTACGTTCTGTATCTTTTTGTTCTCTAGTGTCTTCCTTATTTTAAAACTTCTGAAAAGTAAAAGATTGCAAAATGGCTATGCAGGCTTTATTCTGTAGGTAGAACAGCCAAAAGGTATGCTATACTTTCATTTTTTTTGTGAATAAGGTATATTGTACTTTAAAAAGTGGAGTCTTGCGCTTAACAAAAGCTTATTAAGCATCTTTGCGACAGCTTAGCAGAATCAAAAGATGTCCCAGGCAAGAAGCTAAGTAGTCCTCGTACAAGGCAAAGCTAAAACAGCAGACATTCTTAAAGGACACACTTGAATGGCTTGAATCTAGTATTTTGGCATACTGAAGCAAAGGAAAGAGACAACATTGAAACACTGATTCCATAGGCTGAGATCAATGACAATTGCTACACAGCCGAAATGTTTGCAGGAAATTACTAGTGGCCTTTAGATGAACAAGTGGACCCTACCACCACATCTCATCCAATCACTGCCATGATTTCTGTCAAAAACTCTGGTTATGCTCTTCTAGCTGAGTAGCATTGCTAGAAATCAATATGGCAACCATGAATCACCAAAAAAGAACGGCAATTTGAATGAAGAACATAATCAAGCTTAGACAATTTCAGCAAAGGAAGCTTACATCGAGACATTTGGCCTGAGACCCTGTAGATGTTACTGTTCTCAGAATCCAGAAGCAGAAATTCACCACTTGGAGATACTTCAACTGAGTATGGCTCAATTCCAAGCTTACTTCCATCGAATATTGTCTCCACAGTGTAGCCACCCTCGAATTTCATCATGGACCTACCATGTTGTTGCACTGACAAATGATTGATTTCCCACGGAAGATCACTGTTAGCTTACTTGAAAATACAAATCCAGTAACATGGGAAACAGGAAAAAAATGAGAACTCAAAAAAAGACCTTTCTAACCTGGTTTGGATGTGGATTTGAGTGACCATAGCCATTTAAGAAGTGCAGAAACCACATTGGACACAATCCCAGTAACAACTTCTGCATGTCACACGAATTTCCATAAGAAAATAAAAATTTATTCATAAGAGGAAAACTCTAATGGATAATGTCACCAACCATTTCTCCTAAAAGTTTAAATGGTTAGGCAAAGGAATATGAATGATTTTATATTTAATAGTGAGAAAATTATTGCTCATGAAGAAAACAGTTTAGACTTGCTTGCTGCACTTACTAGCAGGTGGTGTTGCTGAAGCTGAAGAGAAGAGGCCAAGTAGAACTACCAAAGCAAAAAGCAGCACAAAACAACTCCTACCCATTGTTTCTTATCCTTAGTTAGGAGCATCCAACTGTGACATACTCATATTATATACAACACATGGATGTTTAATATAAGCTATGAAATTTTGAGAAATGCCAATAAAGTAAGAGAGGAGAAGACACGGGGCAATCTGCTATTCTTCTTTACATGAAATCAGCACCACCTTTTTCAGAAGAAAAAGTAAGGAGATAGACAAACGAAGAGGACTTAGTGAGGATGCAGGATCGGCAGAGGAGACAGAACTTAGAACTGATAGTGAGATGGAATCATATAGATTTGTGTTTTTGATTGTCGTGTACTTTTAGTCCTTACATGTCTATCCGACAAGGTGGTTCCACAAAGCTTGTATATATGTAAGTTTCTCAGTTCAAGCGTTGGGTCCACGCTCCGTAAGCGTGGTGAGGGTAAGCCAATAAACAAGCAGTGCGATTATTTGTACATTCAAAATCGCACACTCAAATCTGTATATGGTGATTTAGTAATTTCAATTCAAATAGATGTAGATATTATTTATATAAGTGTAGAGTCTATATATTACTAAAATTCACATTTAGTTTTCCATTTCTTTTAATCTTTGAAATTTAAAATTAATTGAGCTACGATTATTATATATCTATTTGGATGTTTATTTACTATAAAAAAAATTCTCATGACTAAGTAACACATCAGCATTCGGCGTTAAAGTATTAAAGATAAATAGTTATACAAATTTATAATTACATTGATTTGATTGATTTGGGAGGGAACCACTTAAACATCTTACATCATTCAAATAATTTTGGAGGCTTACAGTACAGAAACACTCACTATGTGTTAGAATTTAAAATATAAAGTTTATGTAACCCTATGGATGGGCCCAAATGTGGTTTTATATTCGATGTCTATGGCAATGTTTTGAAAATCCACCTTCCTGTCAAAATTGATTAAATTTATAATTAAACCGTAATTGTATTATAATTAAACTAAAAAAACATTGGTTCATAACTAAGTTTGCGAATGTTCCCTCATGGTGATTTCTTACAATGCATTTGGCATACAAAACCACAAATTCCTTACTTTGTTCCATTTCTTGCCTATGTACTTGCTTTGCTGCTAAAGCCAAATTATTCTTAGATGGTAAATCTGAACTAACAAACAAACAAAATTCACAGATACAAGGCAAACTAAGTTATGGATCCGATACTACTCAAAATTATGTGGCCCAATGGCTCATAAAAGAGAGTTCCATCGAATTGTTTACGGGCATCAAAGCAAAGAGATGGCTTCTCTTTTTTCTCTTCATGCTCTCTTTTTGTTACTTGGCACCTATGCTAATCATGTGCTTCTTTGTTTAGATTTCCTACGCAATATTTAAGAGCTTGATGCCAATTTTTATGTGTGTGCTGTCACTATGGGAATTTTCTTTAACAAGTTCTTCGAATCTAATTTTTCATTACGTTTTTTTTTTCTTCCCCCCCCCCCCTCACTCTTTGAGGGTCAAAGAACAAACTTGCCGACTCTTTTCAGTCAAGTAACGTTTAGCGTACGCTACTTTGTATCCATTAACAATTATGGCGGTGAGGCCTTTTGGAGTATCATCACTTTGAATGATTTTATTACAGAAAGACAATTTTTTGGGTCAGTATTGCAGAAAGACGTAGGGGGCTTCATTATTGCATACCATTTTTAGGCCCAAATGTTTAGGTTGAGACTCTAAGAATGCTTTAGCTGACCGCACCGTGGCCTAAAAGACTGTTCGGTTTGTTCTATTTTATGCTATTAATAATTAGTTTTGGAATCACTGTGGATGTGTTCCTGAGGGGGGGGGGAGTGTGTTCGGCTTGTACAAGCAATTTATATCGTTCTGTTTTTATAGAATTGATTTTAAATAGAATTAATTTTAGTATAATTAATTTAGTTAGAATTGATTTTGAGGAAGAATAATTTATATTTAGTAATATCTTTAAAAGTAATTTTGACAAAAAATAAAAATTTTTTACTTATTCCAGAATCAATTCTAGAGACAAGAATTAATTCTAAAAGTATATAACTAAACATCATAAAATTTTGCTAGAATCGATTTTGGTCTATCAAAATTGATTCCACCCCTCTTCAACGTGTTTCCAAACATGCTATTAATCAAGACCATAGTCTTTTATGGTCAAGAAGTTTAAAAAAATAAAAATAGTCTTTAAGTATTCGGATGATAATTTTTCTCCCAGTACATATGAAGAATTTGAGCTTTACACTATCAGCAAGAGAGTTTTAAATGGTTAACTAATAAGATATTAATTTTTATAATTTTTAAGATAATTATTATAAGAGTCAAATATTTTTAATAATATTTTTTTATAATTGATAAACACTAAAAACTTTAAAAAAAAAAAAGAAGCAAAGTCAGGTACAACATAGAGCCATTCAAAAAAACAAAAAAATTACATCTCTATATATTATTGACAAAAATTAAACTATAAAAAAAAACACAAATACTTTTAATGACATTATAATATATTACTGAATAATTATGTAAAAATAATTTATAAGGAATAAGTGTGAGAAGTTTGTTATTTTGAATCCTAAAAGTATGCAAGTATAATTACTCTTAATCATCCTTCAAGTGGAATTAATTTTACAGCTTGTTAGCCATCCGGTGACTGTAATTTTTTTTTTCTTGAGAGTTATCATAAATCAACTCTTCCAAAAGCTTAAATTGTTGAGTAGAGGAATATGAATGATTTTATCTCTTAATATGCTCTCTTATACAGGAGATTCTTTGGTCTTGAAATATGGACTTTACACAAGCCCACTCAATCTTATGTTAAAACTTAACTTTTATTTAGAATAATAGAGAGAAATAATGATCGAATTCTATACCTCTTAGTGATAGAAGCTCTGATATCATATCATGAACTATTTTTTCCAAACGCTTAAACATTTAAGTAGAGGAACATGAATGATTTTATATCTTAACGAGAACGGTATTTCTCATTTTTTTCTTTCTTTTTCTTTTTTTTTTTACTTCTTTTGACTTAGAGTGGTATTTCTCTAATAATATGGAATGCTTATGTTTCAAGACGGGCAATGCCAATTGTTTATGCTCAAAAACCAAAATGGTCTTTGGTTGTCCAAATGTATTGTTCTTATGTTATATTTCAACTGCGTCTCTTAAAGTAGTATGTTCTGGTTCCAAATGATTATCTTATGGTTGTTAAACTTTTGAATTGAATTACAAATATGATCTTTCAAATCATTACCGTGTTTAATTCTTAAAGAAAAAACCACCTTTACAAGATCGTTGATGAACGATGATTCACCAAAAAGTAAGCTACGTCAGAATGGTAATGGTGACCGGTAAGACAATAAGCATCATAATTAAAAGAGGAAGAAAGCGTAGAAACAGAAAATACAAAGTAAAAGTTGTGAAAGAAATTAAGAGCTGATGTATTAGCCAACAAAGGAAAAGATAGGGAAATTAAAAACAGAAAGAAACCAAAGACTATTAAAATTCCATATTTTTAAAATTCCTAGGCGTAATTATCAAAATTCTTTCGGAATCTAGCGTTCCTTTTCTTTTCTTTCTTTTTTTTAAATATATTCTTGGTTCCTTTATTTTTTCTTTTGAAAAGAAGTATTACAGTGCTATTACATATTGTTCGGAGGTGAGTTACCTTAAGGGAGTCCAAACTACGATTGGGATCTCAAACTGCTCTTAATGTGATCGGCGAGTTGATGGAGCTGATGTCCACGGCGGTGGGGGTAACTGCAAGGACTTCGACGCTTAAATCAGCGAGTGCAGTTAAGTGTATTAGAGGTAGGAGAAAAAGAGAGTACCTGAGATCCACAACTAGACTCGTATATATAACGTAGGTAGTTGAGAAGATGGGATCTGGTTCCACCATCGTAAAGGATAACTCGGGATGTCCTTTAACTTGGGGTTAATGGATGGGTCCGAATATATTGGCAACACGCAGGGGCGGATCTTCTTTAAGACAATGGGGGGCCATGGCCCCCCCAAGTTGTTTTAAAAAAATTATATATATATATATATATATATATATATATATATATATATATATTATGTGTGTGAGAGAGAGAGATAAATAATATTAAGACTTATCATATTATTTCATATAAATAAACTTCTCTAACTAAAAAGCCTGTTAGTTTATTTTTTGAATTAAAAATAGCGAAACTAAAATGATCAAAATACAATTAGTATCATTTTATAAGAGTTAAGTAACGGTTCAACAATTGAGTAATAAATTTATTAACTCCAAACTTTGTTTTGATTCCTAAGGATGCTTACAAAAGTTTGACATTATTAGGTGTGCGGTTGGAAAATGCAAGAAAATTACTTTTTTCTTTAATAAAAATTGCTTTGAAATGATTTCATATATTTAGGTAAAAATATAAGCGGATTATAAACAAAATATTCTAATTTTCAATGTAAAATATATTCATAAGTAAAAGTAAATTTTTGAAGTTTTTGGTTATAAATAAAAATTAATTATTTTTAAATATCATATTTTTACCAAAATAATTCTAAGTATAAAATATAAATAAATTATTTAATTCTTTTTTAATTATTTATCACACAAAAATAATTATTTTCGCATAAGCTAAACAAAATATATTTCAAAATTACTTTTAAGTTAATATATCAGATACTATAAATATTAATTTTTTAGTCCTTTTCTATAAAATTATTTTGTCATATTAGTTAAATTAATTTAAAGTTTATATCTGTAATTTACTATTAATTTTTATTTAATTATCATAATTTAATTTACATATCAAATTTTGGCCCCCCTAAAAATTTTCTTGAAGCTCCGCCACTGGCAACACGCAAGGTGAGTTCCGCTCCGCAATATTAGAGAACCATTATATTTAATCCGGATTTGGGCCCTAGTTTGTACGTGGATCTGAGATGAGCGTCAGAAGTGGTGAATCCGACCTCTAATTGGGTCTAGCTATTGAGGCGAGTTGGGCTCGTATACTTTAATCCGGAACACATATTAGCATTCATTATAAGCGTTAATAACATTTTCTTTCTGTGGAAGTTTGGGCATCAGAAGCTAATCAAAGACAAAACATTGATTGATCATGACGTAATTGGTCATTGAAAAAATGTAGTTTTTGCCACTTAAATATAGCTAAATGAGCAATATTTAAGTAAATATGATAAATTCAATCATTTAAATTGCGGAGAAAAATTATCTTCATATCTTGGGCTAGTAAACGTCAAAGAGCTAATAAAAAACAAACACGCGCATAGAACTCTATCATGACATCGCAACAACTTTCATACCCCCAAAGAGACCAAAACAAAAACATTTTTGACCAAAAAAGGGGAAGAAAACCATTTAGAAACACAAATTGATTTAGTTCAGCATTTATCAAACTCCAATCATTCATTTTCATTTGATAACTATGACTGGGGTCCAATCAAAATTAAGCATTGAAATATAAAACATTTTCAGTAGACAAGATTTGGTCCACAAATAAGTGACCACTCAACATAGAGGTAACGATATTCAGGCAAGTTTTTACACATACGAAAACTCTACACCTAGTTGTCCCTAATCGTTGTATTATTGCTTGTCAACCAAGAAGCAGCGATGTGGAACATCAACACTGCGGCAGAGTAAAATTTGTCCCTTTGGACTCAAACTGTGCGACTTGACACTAGTCAGATCAGTTCATCAAGTCATTAATTATTGTTGGCCAATTCTATGGTGCAGATCACCGCCGGTGCAGATGGTGCAGATATCCCATTTGGCAAATAGGCTAGTAATATGTGGAGGTATAGACTCACAATTAGTCAACTTCATTTTAACTAATCTCGGAACTTAAAACTTGGAGGTTGAACTCAGAACCCTAAATGATGGTGTAGATATCCCGTTTGGTAAATAATCCTGTGACATGCGGAAATAATCTAGAAACTTGAAGCACGAAACTTGGAATAATAATTGAAATCGGAACTCGGAACTTAGAATAGCCCATGGGACCCACCAAATGCCTCCATGTGTCACACTCCCTTTGTGCCAGAACACATGTGCACCATCTGCAGCAATATTCATCTGTACCATACTATGCACCATTTTTGTTTCGTTCACATAATTTGCAACCTGTTTTCCAAATTCCAGTTTTTAGGTAGTGACTGGATCAACCGAGAGACCCGTTCCCAATCAAATCAATCATACCACAGTCAGAATTGCGCTTTAGAGTTTGAAATATTTCTTAGAATTATGAGTCTAATTCCATTCCAAAAATTAAGCCATCAAAAGAAGGTTGTCCAAGTAAGTATAAAAGTTAATTTGGCCATATACCTAACCTATGCGGGACTTAGCAACTTAAATGTAACTTTTTTAAAATGTTCATAGCTTGATATTATGCAAACACTCAATATATTTTGTTAAGAGCTTCCTTATGTTTTTTTACTTTGATTTCTCAAACTGGTTTGTCCCATATCAGCCGTTACTGAAGCAAGTTATGGATCCATACCATCCACAAAATTGTCTTGCAGGACTGCTATTTCCTTTTCATATCTTTTCCTTTATATTTTTTTCAATTTCTGGCTGTATGAGTTCATCAATCAAGCTACAACAGCATAAAATATAACCATGGACTAACTCAGCACTATTTGTTGACAACTTGAACTTGATCTTCATTTCAGATTCATGCTAAGACTAGTAGAGCTTAGATGATAAGCAAAGCACACCCTCCAGACAGCTTATTTATATATCAAGAAATTACAAAATTATTTAAAAAGAAAAAGGTTGGCAGCACACTTCACTTGTCAAGAAGCTTGGAGGGTGACTGTACAAAATGCCACCATTTATCATGTATAAGGTTGACCTAACCACAGAAGATCACTAGTTACAAAAACTTAACTACATAACTAGTACCCAAAACTCAGACATGATAGATCATGCCCACCTCTAGGGTGGATGCATGAGGTATGCTTAGAGCATAAGTTGGTCCTCTAGAGTTTCTCCTCAAGAAATCGTACCCAAAATTGATAACAACTTTCTTTATCCAGCTTGATCCCCTTTTTGCCCTCACATATGAGTGTCCCATTATGAATGCCATTCCTGCCTCCTTTGCTTCCATTAGCTCATGCAACTCCTCCCTTGCATCCAAATCAATCTGTGGACTGTCCGGCACAACAAACCTCACTCTCTTCCTCACTTTTTCAGGAGACTTAACCACCCTCAGCTCTGAAGTTCCTTCCATTTGAGAAGCATCTTGATCATCTTCAGACATTCTTACACCCTCCAAGTTTGATGCCGAAGTCCCAACAACTGTCATCTTTGTATCATCCTCAAAACCCTCAAATCCTAAGCCGTATTCAGAAGTATCTGATCTGATAAATTCTGCTATGCTGCAAACAAGATCTTTCTCAAACTCCATGTCATCCTTGTGAACATCACGGTAGCCATACCGTGCTATGCACCTATAAAGCCTATATTCCTTTGGGCCAACTCTACCAACTAAGAACCTTTCTTGGGGCCTAACATGTGGCACAGGTACAGATTTGATGCAGAGGAAGATCACAACTTGATGGAAAGCTGGCAGATTGGTAACAAAGTGAGAGAAAATAGCCGGGATTCCAGATACTAGCTCAGTGTGAATGAGGCCAATTCCCTTAACTCGGACAATTCCAAGGTTGGGGCCTAAACTGAGGAGCCAGTTGATGGGGACCTTATTTTGAACATCAAACTCATACTTCTTAAGTGTGCCATAGTGCCACACATACATGGCAATAAGAAAGATGAGTGAGAGGGCAATGGGGACCCAAGCACCCTCTAGGAACTTGATGAGGGTTGCAGAGAAGTAGAGTGCCTCAATGGAGCCAAAGAACAGTATAAAGCAAATGGCTAGATAAACACTTTTATGCCAGCATAAGACTATAACTAGAGACATTAGGCAAGTGGTCACCAGCATGACAGTTATGACAGCCAAGCCTGTTCATGGAAAGAAAACAAAAATTCGTTAAATAAATTCAAATTTAATCACGATCAAGATTAACATAATTATATTCATAAGTATGCCTAAGATAGTTGGTCACCCAAAAAAGAAAAATAATACCGTAGCTGGCATAGCACATTAGTATAGTCACTGTCATAAGATGGAATTTTTTAGACTATTCCCATTCAGCCTCTAACTTAGTATCATGTTTTTAATGGATGACAGGGTTCAAATCAAACTACATCCGACTGGTTCCCTCTTTCAAATAGTATATTGACATTCAAACCATATTTCCACCCAAATCCCCTTCTAACAGATAAAACGATAAAAAAAATAAGGGTAGTATTAGGAGATAGTGAAACAAAGATAATACATGAACTATTCTATATGATTTAGTGTCTCTAAATTTTCAATTGCATAACGAATTTCATGGTGATAGAGTACCTGCTGCATTTCCCATGCGTTTAGTATCTCTGAATCCAACTGTAATAGCCAGGCAAAGTAGCATCAAACTCCAGTTGATCTCTGGAATGTAAATCTGCCCATGTATCTTAGATGATGTATGAACGATTTTGACTTTGGGGAAGCATCCCAAAGCAGAACATTGTTTGATTATTGAGAAAGTTCCAGTGATGACTGCTTGACTTCCAACCACAGCTTGAAGTATGGCTATGGCAAGAACAGGCCATCTAAGATTTTCTAAGAAAGATGAAAAGGAAAAGTAAGCCAAACAGCAAATACTAATGGCTCTTTGAATATGTGCCTGTAGAGAAGATCAAAGAGAACCTACTAGGTACAGACACGTAGAACCCAATTCGATAATCGGTTTCCATGGAATGATGCCTGGAAAGATATGCAGCTTGTCCCATATATGCCAGGATTAAAGAAGGATATACCAAAAAGGTGAAAGCAATCTGCAGGAAAGTGAATCATTGTTAAAGCAGTTGATTATTCCCCCCAGCTTGATATCCAAGAATGATGCAGCTATATGAATTAATACTCAGTTATCAATGATAGAAAAGCATGCAATTGAATTAGTTGTGCATAATGCAGATGGGTTTCCTTCTATATGAAATCAAGGATTTTGAACACAATTAGAGAGGTCAACATAAGGTTCAAGCATATAAATTATTGAACATTGTTACCAAGATAATGCAAAATGGATGTGTAGCAAGAAAGAAATCCACCATGCTAAGTAAATCTTCATTGTTCAATTATGGTTTACTTTATCTCCTCATGAAGGTTTGTTTCATGAAAGTACATCAGGCTGTCAGGTTCTACATTTGAATGACATAAAGAATTATATATCAACACCAACAAAGCTTGGACACACCATTTGGGTGCCCTGTCTATGTTGTATCTTGTACGACACAAGTCTATATGTGTTTAGTTATTTATTTATTTTGACTTGAACACAGCATGACACAGCATATACAATGCTATTTAAAATTTTAAAAAAGGAAATAATGCACAAATTTTGAGTTTATTTAAATTTTTGAGCAATTTTTAATATTGAAGAAACAAATAAGACACAAGTGAAGATTATATATATGGTATTGTAAATAGTAAATCTTCCTTTTAAATTTTATCTATACATATGTTGTATCCGTGTCCTACAATTTTTAAAATTTGGTGTGTCCTTCAAGTCCACGCTGTGTTGCGTCTTGTGTTTGTGTCAATATCAGTACTACATCAATCAACAAATAAAATATCCTACTTTTTCCATCTTGGCTAATGTAGCATTAACTTTTGACCTTAAAGAAGTTGGTTCAGTTTGACTCATGAAATGACACACCTAAATCATTCTCAAGCTAATGGATAATAATTTGTATTGATGAGTGTGGACATCACTTACAACCTCCCATTTCTACAAATTGAAAGTATGGTTTCATTTTGGAGAAGGTACAATCAACTTCAGGAAGTGAAACTTCATGCCATAGTTGTCCATATGAATTAATTTATCTAATAAAAGAGAAACCATAGAAATAAAGCTCATTGACATAATGGTGCTGATATGTATTCTTCAGCAATTAATGTATTGCATGTGTATGCGTGTCTGAATGCATGCATATAAAAAGGTTACTTTAGCAAAGTTCCAAAAAAAAGGACTCATTTGTGTACCTTAATTGACAATTGTGAAAAGTGTCCTAGATCAGCATACATAGCTTCTGAACCTGGAACATCGAACTGATAATATCAGAGAAAGATAATGCATATGTCAAGATTGCAAAGTTTAGAACACAATTTGCTTCACTTGCTCCATACCAGTTATACAGAGTAGAATACCACCCAAGGACATCCATCCACCCTTTTGGGTTTTCTTCAGAAATTTAAACATGTAGTATGGGGACAGAGCTTCATAAACATGGGGGTTCCAATGGAAGATATTATAAACTCCAATAGCACTTATGCATAGCAGCCAGGTCAGCACAACAGGAGCAAATAGACATCCGACACGGTGGGTCCCATAATGTTGAAGGGCAAACAGAAATAGCAGTATTATACAAGCAACTGGAACCTCAACATCTGCATAACCACCAAGCCTCAACTATCAGGAATTCAAGTTTAGAGCAATCTGAAGATATATGTTTCGAAGCAAAGTAGCACTATGAAAAGAAGTTTTATTTTCACTTAAAAAAATTTTCTATCTTTCCAAAACTGTCCAATTTTATAAGTATATTCATGTTTTAAATTAGTAGACATGATTTATGACAAGACACTATGGCATCATCTTATCCATGTCGTCGACTCCATCTAATGAGACAAAGCTTAGTTGTTGTTGTTGTATTCATGTTTTAAATTAAAATTTTAATCATAAAAAAAGTTTGAATGCTTGGAGCAAAGACTGTATAATTACATCAAAAGCATATTTTATGGTCCATAAAGCATCAAGTGGAAATTTGAGAGCATATTGCCATGGCAAAAGAACACCTTGTAAGAGATATTAATAAAGTTTGATGACAGTCACAGAGGACAATGGAAGAACAATAATAAATCATTAGCAATTGGCGTGCATAAAGAAAAAGGCTTATCCTTAACTTTATTAATATTAGTAATTCAAATGACTTTCTATTAAACAAAAGAATGATGATACAAATGTCATATTATCCAAGGACAAAAAAATTCAGGTCCATATATAAAAGCACCATTAGTGTAACTTCAGTCTAGCATTTCAAAAGCTGCAATGCTTCCAAGTTGGACAGAATTAGGTTTAGATTTAGTTGACAGGTACTATAGATAATTATTGTTTATGCATCATAGTGGAATTGTAGATACTAGTCATGACCAGTCTAATAGTGGCCATACCTAATTTTGTATCCAATCAGATGACTTCTCCAGATTGACCCACGGGAGAATATTTAAAGTCTTATCAAAACCACAATGCTTTTACCTTAATATGATCTCATCAAAAGCTATGAAAGTTTAACTTTATAAAGGAACTATTTTTATACAATTGGTCCTCCGATTAATGGTTTACATCTTAGCCACAGGTTTTATATGCACTTTTTTTTTTATATAATCGATTTAGTATACTTGTGTTCATAGACAAGTTTTAGCAAGCAAGTGATTTGACTTGATCAAAGCAAGTAAGTTTGCCCTGATTATATATTCTAGGACCCACAATGGTGCGTGCACTAGGAGTCATTTGGTGATCCCTTTTTGTCCACTAAATTAAAAGACTTACAATAAGAAGCATGGAAAGGAAGACTTCATATAGTTAAAATAAAATTTTATTCAAGCATTAAACATATATCTACTGTGATACCCCAACTAGAATAATTTTAATATCTTTGCAGCATATATACCATTGAGGGGGCAACAGTCCTATGGGAATACACAGCCAGCTAAGACAAATGCAGTATCACATATTATAGACAATAAGAACTATTCTAAATTTCTAAATCACATAGAACATATTCCTGAGAATTGTTCCAGATGACAGATACCAAGCGTTTTGAAATTTACTCATCCAAATTGAATTCTGGAAAGCAATCTCAAAACGTGTAGTAGTTTTATCTGCAACTGCAAGCTAGATATATATAATATCTGCAATAAAAATTTCAATGATTGAATAAAGCATAGTTTCTGTTTATTAAAAAAAAAAAAAAATAGCATAGCTTTCTTCCATCTGATTATCCAAAGACTTAATGGTTAGCTGCAAATATCCCTCACAAAAGTTAAAGCTTAACCCCCCTGGAACACAAACTAGATTAATACTACTGCATTAAAAGTTTATAGACTGTAGAGAATAAAAAGAGAATTGAAAGGAAACATGAACTAATTGTGCTTAGAATTGAACTTACATCGGTGCTGCTCTTTAGACATGGAAAGCTCCAAACCTGATACAGCAGAAAAAACTGCACAATGACCAAAAACCAAATAAATGAGTTACCAAGATACCATGTGCCAACAGAACACACATAACACCACAAAAAAATCCCAAATACCAGAAATTGCTGGTGTTAGAACACCATCCCCAATAACCATGCAAGTCCCTATCAAAGCCAGAACAAGCAGCACCCTCTGGAGCACCCTGTGCTTCTCCAACAAGGATTTCAAGCCCCACCCAACATTTCTCTTGTGGTCTGGCACAGTTCCTCCATCTATGGTGTACTCAGTTAAGTCCTCATCTGCAAGCTGAGTGCTAGGCAACAAGCTTACCCGGGCATGCCTGCACAGCAAGGAATAGAGAGCAAAAGTCCCTCCTTCACCATTGTCATCAGCTCTCAGCACAATGAACACATACTTGAGGAGTGGAATCAGTGTGAGTGTCCAGAACACAAAGGACAAGACCCCATAGATTTCTTCATTGGTCTCTGAATGCTGAATATCCTCAGCAAAGGTGCTCTTGTATACATAAAGTGGGGAAGTGCTCAAGTCTCCATAGACAACTCCCAAGCTTTGATAAGCCAAGGTCAACACTGTCTTCCATGATTCCTCCTGCACAAAGCAAAGATTTTGAAACATGTTTTTGATTACCTATCCTATGATATGATACTCATCATGCCACATGGAAGATGCCTTACCTTAATTGTGTTCTTGCAGATCACAGACTCAAGATCCATGATGGGGTTTCTCAGAACTGCACAGCAACCATTTCTTCAGCAAGTTTAAAGGAAAACAAAGAGGACGCCCTTCATGAATTAACACCCACCCCAGTTTCAAACAAACAGTTACAAAACCAAAAAAAAAAACAAAGAAACAAAAATCAAGGTACAAAAAGTGGATTTGCTGATGGTGTACTAAATAACTCCAACTTTTCTTCTCTCCCACCTACACCCTCTTTTTTTTTAATTTATTTTTCAATATGTGCACAATAAGTGTTTTTTTGGCTCAAGAGGGACAAATGCAGACAAAGGAAGCACAAACACGAAACACCACCACCAAGGAATTTAGAGAATAGTGCTGCATAACAAGGAAAATGTGTTGTAAGCTTGAGAGGTTGAGATTAGAATAATGAGTGAGTGGTGGAATGTGTGTGTTGTCAGAGAGAGAGAGAGAGAGAACAAAGAAAGAGGAAGAAGGGGGGGTCTGTTACTTTGTTTCCTAGTGAATGGTGAAGGTGGCGGTGAATTTTTTAGGATCTGTGTGTGCTTGTGTGTGTGTCTTTTTTTTGTCCTTGTGATGTTTGTTGTACCTTAGTTGAGTTATAGTTGAGGGAGTGGAGAGATTCTAGAGGGAACATTTTTGGGTCACGAAATTTTCAACTACTTGCACACATGGCTGTGTGTGACTCAGTTTAAAGAAGATGGATGGGTCACAGGTGACAGAGAGCTTCATCCATTGCAAGTCTTTTGTGTTCAGATGGCAAGAGCAAAATCAATATGCACAATCATGGCCATAAGCATTATTAAGATATTTTTTGCACCACAAATATAAAAATATATATATATTTTGAGATATTTTCACTCTCGATTATTGCGGTGATTAAAAAAAATTTAATAATTATTTTCTTTGATATTCGAATATTGATCATAAGATATAAATATTATATATAAATTTAATTTTGATATATTTATAATATAAAATTTTTTTATTCTATTATTCAATTAAATTTTTTTATATATATAACTTTTTAAATAATAAATATGAAAATTAAATATATTTATTAATATGATAATATTTTAATTAAATAATAATATAATACATTAAAATTAAATTTATTATATATTAATGAGAGTATGAATATAGATATTATATATTAATATAAATATCAACAAGTGTATTAGAAAATAATAAATATATTATATATTTATGCAAGAGACATACTCCTAAGCATTAGCATGCAGTAATTGCAAGTGTTTCATCATCGCAGCTCAGTCGCCCACCCAACATACCACTTCAGAGACTGACGTCTTTATCCCTTCCTCTTATTTTTTTTATTATTTTGGGGAGTTACTACAATAAGAAACATTCAACATTTTGACCAAGTGTTTTCAATTATTTTCAGAGACATTAAATGTTGTTTATTGTTTTAGATGTAGGACCTTTGAAAAATTGACACTCATTAATGAGTATTTAATTTTTTTAAATCATTTTAATTATTTAAGAAGTAGCAATAAATATTAATCTTTTAAAATTTTTTATGTAATTGCAAGAACATAAAAATTGGTATAAATTATTTTTTTTAAAAATGGTAAGAATTATGTACTCTTAACAAGGGAGTAAAATAAGATTTAAATTCTAGAAAATAAAATTATTAAAAATGATTTTAAATCACAATAATATGTAAAAGTTTAGTCTCCCACAAATATTTATAAAAATATTCTAGTCAAAAGATCAAAAAATATTATTTAATTTATTTTCAATTTTAAATAAAAAATTCAAATGCATACATTAACAAATGTATTAAAAATTATTTGATGGAAAAAAATTTTCAAACCTTTCCAATAAATAATTTCATACATTTATTAACTTTTGAAACAGTAAAATTTTCACTTTTTCTATTATTTGATCAAAGAACTATTTTTATTCATTTTTTTTTTAACTCTAACTAAGACTCAATTCATTATTATATCATATGAGCTTTTTCAGTTTCATGAATATCTTACAGTTGATTTCAATTCGTGCCGGTTCACTTTTGTGTCTCATGTTTTCACGTTGGAAAAAACGAATTTGCACCGAGCAAAAAACACACACAAAAAAAAGAAAGAAACAAAGAAAGAAAATGAATCTTGCTGGTTAGTTTTTAAAACATTTGTTTTACGTCATTTTATTTATAAAAAAATAAAGAAAATGGGTTGAAATATATATTGTTTTATTTTACTGCTTAAGAAAGTAACATCAAAATGGTTCAGTAAATATGGTGTACAAATATCACTGCTCTTTCACTTTTCATTCCATTTTTCCAATTTGTCACTTTTTTTCTTCAGTTGGGGAGAAATGCTTTGAAATCACAAAGATGACGGGGGAAAAGATTCAAATAGGGCATATTATATTTTATTAATTATTTTAAATAAAATTTTTAAGTAACAATATAAATATTAAATATCATATAAATTCAAATTTAATTTAATATTTTTATTTAGGTTATAACAAATTATTAAACTAATTCATTGAAAAAAAAACTGACTATAGAAGATTTTAATTCAAGGTTTATTAAATAATGCTACATAACATTTCAAATGATTAATTTTATAAAAATTATTTTATAAAAATTTATTTGAAAATGTATTTATTCATAGGAAAAATTTCATTTTTTGAAATTGTAGTTATTCACAAGGAAAATATCAATTTATACCCACAAAAAAGGAAAATATCAACTCATAGTAATATTATATTATAAAATTAATTTTGGTATACTATTTATATAGAGTTCTTTACACAGTTAATTAATCATATAATATCATAAATTTAACTTTCTAAGTAATTATTGAAAGAGTCAAATATTTATAATGATATGATAATACATAAGTAATAGAGTGACTATTGTCACACCTTAATGTTTATTGTCACACCCATTTTATTGTTTTTATTTTGATATTTCTAAACTGTCCTTAATTAAAAGTTATGTTAAACTCTTGTTATGCCCTCTCTAATATTCTAAATTATATTTAATAATTACATTAATTAATATTAAATATAAAAGTTAATTATTTGTAATTTAATAATTTTAAAATTTTAAAATAAAATTAACCTATGAAATACAAAAAATAACTATTTTTAATATAATATGAAGAGAATGTTATATTTTATCAAATTTGATAAGTTATTTAAATTTTATTTTACTACATTTTTTATACTAGTTAATTACTAGATTTAGTTATGATTTTTTGTGTTTAGTTAAGAGTTTAACTATAATCAATTTTTATATTTAATATTAATTAAAATGATTATTGAGTATAATTTTGGAATATGAGAATGTCAATAGGTAATAATTTGAAATAAGCTTTAATCTTCCTATAAAAAAATGCTTTAATCTCAAAAATTGAAAAATAAAAAAGACCTAATATCTAAAATATAAAAGAAATACAATATCAAAAAATTAAAAAATATAAATAAACATCCTAAAATAATTAAAGCAAAGGTAACACACATCGTAATATTATCTTATGTCAAAGGATGAAAAGAATCCTACTTTCCTTTTATCAAAAAGGTAACTGAGAGCACTCCAAGGGTTTAAAAAAAAAAAAACACTCAAAGGAGTACTTAGCAATATAGAAGATACATGGCTGCAAGAAGGTAAATATCTAAAAATATTATATCATAAAAGGATTTCAAATAGGATTCTATTACAAAAACTTTTGCTTTAGTTTGTAAACAAATTGGGATTAATATGAGTTGATTTGATAGGTTAATTTTATTTTAAAATTATTAAATTAAAAATAATTAATTTTTATATTTAATATTAATTAATAAAATTATTAAATATAATTTACAATATGGGAATGACAACAGTAAAAGTTTAATGCAACTTTTAATTAAGAATATTTTAAAATATCAAAATAAAAGCAATTAAAAGGATGTGGCAATATAAAAAAATTATAAAAAGTCCAAGCACTAGATGCTATAACATAAGAGTTATTTGTCTTTGTAATTAATTTTATTTTAATGTAATAGTTGAAAGTAATCTAACATTATAAAAGGAAATAGAATGGTCAGAATCTTAAATGTGGTAAAAAAAATAAAAAAGTGATCTATATTTACTCAGTAAAGCTATGATCTGACTTTATTTATTAAATTTATGTTTAACAAAATATTGAAGATTATATTTATAGAAAAATAATTATATAATTTCATAAATTATTTTCAAGTTTTTAATGATTAAAACAACTTAAGATTTCACACACAATATATATATATATATATATATATATATATATATATATATATATATATATATATATATATATATATATATATACTTTTCTTTGGTAGCTTGAAAGTTAATTATTTGGTATTATTGTTAGAAATTTTGGAGTGCATACTAGTATTTTTAGTCATTTGAAACAAACAAGACAAAAGCAAGAACAACAGTAAACTAAGCAACAAAGAGAGGAAAGGAACAGATTTACCATGAATTGCACAATGCTTTATCTTTACGGGTTTAACTTTTTCCTACCTTCCAAAATTAGATATTGCTCTCCTCAAAAAACTCTTCACGCGATGACCCTATACATTTAGTAGCAAAATCTCATTCTGATAGTTGGATTCACAACAAGAAGTGTGTTGTTGGATGTGTGGTTTGGTTGATTTTTGGATAATATAAAAAGGTGGAGTTGCTTAAATTTCCACACACATTTTAATGGTTTAAAAAAAGGCGAAAAGATATACTTATTGCTTATTAATTAAGTTCCAAGAAAATGTGCTATGAGATAATTTCATTGATCTAGGAGAAGACTTTAAACAATAAAAATAAGTTTGTAGTCCGCTTCCGGCTTCAGAGACTAATTTAATTGGTATATTCAATATTTTGTTAATCCCATAATAAAAGAATTTCTATATTTGTTAAGAAAAATATTAAATTGT
Organism: Pterocarpus santalinus; assembly: GCA_031439595.1. Taxonomy (NCBI): domain Eukaryota; kingdom Viridiplantae; phylum Streptophyta; class Magnoliopsida; order Fabales; family Fabaceae; genus Pterocarpus; species Pterocarpus santalinus. The sequence goes on from CM062531.1 coordinate 58,910,039, forward strand.
TAAAACTCTTGTTCAAATTGTACATTATATATTGACTTTAAGATAAATAAGTGAATTATATTATTTTATTTCATCTATCACCCTTATTTCCTATCAAGGGTTTTAACAATTTATTCCCGCACTAAATTTCTTCCGACAAATTTTGAAATCTCATTACATAAAAGGAAATAGGATGAGGATCCCGTATAAGTTTCCCAATATACCCTTTTTTTAATCAATAAGATAACATAAAATATCTTTTTTATATAATCTACTAATTCTAATAATTAAGACTCAAAACAAGGAAAGTATTGCCATATGTTAATTTTTCATGAATTCTAATTCTCCATCACTTTGTAAAAATTACTATTAAAGAAAATATTTCAACTTTTTATTTAATAAGTTTATTAAAAAAATTTAAATAATTTTGTAAATAATCAACAATAAATATATTATCTTGATTCTCTCCTCTAATAAATCTTCTTAAATGATACACTACTAAAATATCTCTCTATTCAAACAATTGGCTCAGTTGTGGTTTTAGTAAAGGAACATATAAATGACACAAATAAAAATAGCAAATAAATGACATAAATAAAAGAAACTGACAAATTTGTTTTATTTTTAATTTAGTCAAATTTGTCTCGATTACAAATTTATTTCATGTATTAATAGTTATAGTTTCAGATGTTATTTGACTGTAAACAAAAAATTACATAATCTATTTACAATATTTATTTTCATTTCTTCTTAAAATGTCAAAGCTTCTTTTTGACACTTTTTTGAAATAAGAATTACAAAAAAAATAAAAATAAAGAGCTATTGGGATGCTTAGTTTGAAACAAAATAAAAACTCACGTATCTTTTACTAGAAGGTGCTATATAATTTCTTAGCCTTTTTTTGGTGGGCTAGGCAATGTATTCATTTCAAAAACAAAAAACAAAGAAAGATAAGAGTGTAAAGGGAAAAAGATGCATTCATTTATTTGAAAAAAAAAATTTATCTACATCGAAGGATAATTTCCAGATCTAATGAATTAAACCAAAATTTTAAAATTCTTTCATCAATTTAAATGTCAATTTTAAATGCCATTAATAAATGCCAATTTTCGATTTAATTCCATTTTGTCTAAATCCACCACTTAAATGTCGAAATTCATTAAAAGACTCACATATGCAAATGGAGGTGCTAAAAAAGAACTCCTTTGATTAATTTGAAGGAACTAAATTGAAGGAGCATTATTTGTACCTTAAAAGGAATAGATTACACTTTATTTGTATAACCTATTACACATGGCAAAAGTTTCTCTAGATAGAAGCATTGTCTACGCCTCTCCCAACATTGACCGCGAAAAGGAGTGCTTTCTTTCTACATCTACCACCAAGTATTCATCTGACATATTTATCTGAATCTTTGGTTTGATTTTTAATATTGGTAAGGTATTTATCTTTCTATTGTTATTTTCTTTAAAAGTTTAATCTTTTTTTCTTTGGCAATATTTTTCTTTCTATAGGTATTTTGTTTAATAATTTTTTTTCTTGTTATAGTGTGGCCAAAAGGATTCTTTTGGAGCATTTTGTTTCTTCTGAAGAGTTTGATGTTCCTTTGGTGAGAATTTTCACTCTTCTTTGTTCTATATTTTTTTTTGTTGAACTAAAGTTTTGACTTTTTTATTTTTGGCAGTGTTGAGTTCATTCAAACTTTGGGAGGTTTTACTAAGTTCATTCAAACTTTTTTTTTTTTTCCTTTTGAATAATTTTTTAGTTGATTCATACTTTGGTGTTATTCATATTTTCTTTTCTATTGATTCACTTTTTTTTTTTCCTGCAAACAATGGCGTCGTCTGATAACAGGTATTCTTATTTCTTATTTATTTATTTTATTGCATGTTTTTTGTTTCAACTTTTTTTCTCCCCTTATTCCATTGTTGTAATATTGGTCTTTCATTGTCTACTTTCATTTTCCTTAACTCCATTATTTTATACGTTGGTTTTTCATTGTCTATTTTCGCTCTTTCCTTTTTTTTTTCATTATTGTTGATTTTGTTGATAGTTCATTTTCTCCGTTTTTTATTTATCTTATTTATTTGTGCATACGTCTTCACATTTTTTTTTTCTTATAGAGGTGTCAATTTTTTCTTTTACATATATATATATATATATATATATATATATATATATATATATATATATGTACCATTTCAACTATTAGTATTCTGCATTTTTCATTCTTAAAGTCCTTTGCAAGTTCTTCTGATGATTATTTTTTTGTTTTCTTATTTTTTGGTTTAATCTACTTTAATTTTATCTTTATTTGTGTAAATATTCTTATTTTAATTTCATTGGTGTTTGTTGTTCTGTTCTGATTATGTTCCATTTTCACTAATTTTTATTTATTCTCATTTCATACTCTACTTTTGTACGATGTGCTCTATTAAAAATATTTTTTTCTAATTATTATATGATATATTTCTTTTCTTCTGCAATTAGTGCTTTTTGCTTGAATTTTTTTGATTTTTTAATATTGACGAGTTTCTCATTCTAATCTCCCAAATATCAAGCAATTTGTTTTCATACACACACACACACACACACATATATATATATATATATATATATATATATATATATATATATATATATATATATATATATATATATATATATGATTTACTACTCTTAGTATATATTAGCCTTTTTTACATTAATATTAGATTTTTTTTTTTGCACTGACTTACTTGCTTTTGATTTACTCTAAATCTTATTTTATTAAAAACGGTTCTTTTTGGTTAATTTTGAATTGAATATTGTTATTTTTTTAAAGTTCTGATATATTTATTTTTTTGAATTGAGTGCCTGTTGTCTTGACTTTGTTATAGTTCTTCATTAAGTTATATCTTTTTAAGTTCTGATATATCTTTGTTAAATCTGATCATATCTAAGATGGTTTTCTTATATCTTTTTAAATTTTTCTTTGAGGGGGATGTTTATCATGTCCTTAATGTTTAATATAATATTTGTTGTATTGAGATTTTTATTCTTTGTGATTAGTATAAGAAATTTTTGTTTTGCTTTTAATTTTTTGTAGTTTGGATTTGGATTTTCTATACGCATGGACCCTCTAAATGTGTGATTGATTTGATTCTTCGATTAATATAAGAAATTTATTATTTTAATTCTAATTTGCTGCTCTTAGCATATACCAGCCTTAATTTCATTAATATAAGATTTTTTTTTCTTCAGATGTTATATGTTATAATTTGCATTAATTATTTGAAATATGTTTAGTTGAATTCTCTGTGCTTTGTCCTGATTTATAGGATTTTGATTTATTCTAAATCCTATTTTATGAAAAATAAGTTTTTATTTGTTAATTTTTAATTGAAATTTGTGCAAATCTATTTTAGGATTTCTATACGCTTGGAATCTTTAAAAAATGTGGCTGGTTTGCTTCTTTGATTAACTCATTATCACAATATTATACTTCATACTTCATTAGCTCATAGTTGTTGTTGTTGTTATATTACCGTTCGGTATATTCTAGGTAGTGTTCCAAAACTAAGGTGAGAGATAGAGCCATAGTGATGCTGCCAATGGTCAAGCTAGGAACTATGGCTTTGAAAAGATTGTACAAGCTCATTGTCAACAAACTCAAGAAGAAGGCTGGCTACCACTCTATGTTTCGTAACTTCATCATCAACATTGCGTAAGTGATTCCATCCTCTTTCTTTTTAAGTTTTTGGGTTCTTAAGGTTTGTTTCAGTCTTAAGATTCCTGCTTCATTTCTCTTCATTTCTGTTTATTATTTATTGTTATTTAAGAATCCATCATTATAATTTTTTTTAATATTTGTACTTATTTTGATGCAGTGAAGAAGATCACAAATGAAGAATTTAATTTGTTACTCACTTTTATTATTATATTCTTATTACCTTCAATAGATTTTAATTTTAGGATTAATTAAGTTATACACTAAGCTTTATATCTATCAGTTCTAAAAAAAAAAAAAGTTTTATATCTATCAACAACTTGGTTAACTTCATATCCTGTTATGTGATTTTGGAAATTAGATTATGGGTTCAATTAGGATACACTGATAGTGTAAAATTATTTTACACTGTCAATTAATAGAAATGCTAGAAAATCAGAAATCATGGTGGGTCCCTCATTATAACGGATAGTTATTTATATGAGTTAACACTTTCTAGTATTTTTATTCATTGCATTTAAATTAAATTCTTAGATTATTTTATTAAATTGATAATATGTAATCACTGTAATTGATAAAATATTTTTTAAACTACAAGTATATATTTGTTTCACCGGTGTATTGCACAGGCACAAAACACTAGTTTATATAATATTTTGACCATCCTTATGATCTTTCCTCGTAGCGTTATTGACAATATGCTAGATGATCTTTCTAATCCCAAATTTTCTCTAAATTTTCAAATTGTGCACAATATTGAAATTAGCATTTTTTTTTCAATCTGATACTACAATTAATATTATACCCGCCAATATCATAAAATATAAAATATATGTAGGGTAAAGACTACAACATTAAGCATACACTACCAATAAGAGTGTGCGATAGTTGATGGGGTGCCCTAACTTAATTAGAGGTCTTGAATTCAAATTCTAGATATATAACTCTATTAAAACTCGGAAGGGATGAGAGCCTTATCACTCAAGTGATCCCATTTAGCTCCTGTAGATTGCCTCCGATAGAATAATACCTGCGGTTTCGATCAAAAATATTAACGATATGATTGTGAGTTGAGATTTTAGAGGGAAAGAGAGGAAGAGAGGAAAGTGAAGGGTTTGAAAATCTCAACTCACAAACACATCCTAAGTATACAATAATAGAAATGAAGTCAACTATATGAATTAGAATGATGCCTAGCTAGTATCTTATCATAAATTATATTTACATTTAGACTATTAAATTCTAAATTTCTTCAAGTTGATGAAGTATAATAAAGTTTTCCTCTTATTAAGTTGTTTTAATTTTTATGGAAGTTTTCCTCTTATTAAGGCAAAATCACATTGTTAAAAGGTTCATATTTAATATTAAAATATGTATACACTATAACAACATTATAGTAGTTTGAATGATTCAATTCTGTTTAGAATATGTTGTATATCTGTTACTCATGTATTGCTAGTATCAGCAGAGTTAGCGGACTCTACTTTATAGGAAATCTATTAGCAACCAAGTGTATATATTCAACTTCAATTCAGCTCAATAAACAAGTCAAATTTATTTCCCTTATATGGTATCAGATGCCCAAAGCTTTACAGCATTCAATCCTTCATTCCATCATGACTTCGTCTGCTACATGCCACACCTCTAGTGATTCTATCCCTTAAGATCCTAATACCAACCCTGCGGCGCCCAAATCTGTTGTTGTGCTCAATGTACAACATTCACTTAAACTCAATACCACCAATTACACTGCCTGGAAGGTACAAATGAATGCACTACTTGTTGAATATGACCTGATTGGATTCATTGATGGTTCCAATTCCTGTCCTGCTACCAACCATGCTGATTTCTCCTACTGGATTTGCCAAGATCAGCTCATTTTACATGCTATCATCGCTTGTGTTGATCACAAGATTATAACTATGCTAGGCAATGTCAAGACATCAAAACAAGCTTGGGATGTCTTGTACAAAGCCTTTGGTAGCAAGACAAGATCCCGCATTCTGCATCTCAAGGAACGCCTGTCTCGATCATCTAAAGGTTCCACCTCCATTACTGAATATCTCACCAGCATCAAGTCTATTGCTGATGAGCTTGCCATAATCAATGTTCCTGTTGATGATGATGACTTGGTCATTCACACTTTGAATGGCTTGGGACAAGAATACAGAGAAGTTTCTGTTGCTATCTGTGCACGCGAAACTCCAATTTCCTTTGATGAGTTGCATACTATGCTCACAGACTTTGAAACATTTCTTCAGTGAATTGATTCTCTTGCTGATCAATCTGCTATAGTAACAGCAAATGCTGCTCATCGAGTGAAGTCCTCTTTCAAAGGACCAGCTTTCCATGCGTCTCCTACTCAAGCTTCAAGATCCACTTCCCCTCGCACATCGAAGAGGGTTGTTTGCCAATTCTGTGAGAAACCTGGTCATACAGCAAGGTTTGTTATAAAATCCATGGCTATCCTCCTAAGTAAGGACAAACGTATGCAGCTCATCATGCACAAGTTACATCCTCTACTGCTAACTCTGACTGGATTTTGGACTCTGGTGCAAGTCATCACATTACCAACAACTTGGATCAACTTCATTTGACCACGCCATACAATGGCACCGATCAAGTCATCATTGGTGATGGTAATGCCATACCTATCTCTCATATTGGTAAAGGTTTGCTCCGTACCTCCAAACATCCACTTACTCTCTCTAATGTTCTCCATGCCCCTTCTATTTCTAGACCTTTAATTTTTGTCTCTCAACTTTGTCAAACTAACCCAATTTCCATTGAATTCTTCTTTAATTACTTTGTGCTAAAGGACCTGAAGACAGGAAATCCTCTCATCAAAGGTCAGCTTAGGAATGGCGTCTATCATCTTCCATCCTCACCACCACCACCATCTGCCTTCCTTACCTCCACTGCATCCACTTGGCATCACATATTAGGACATCCATTTTCCAACATTTGGCATCTCAGCATCAAATAAAAACTGACATAGTTCAACCATGTGTCTCCTGTTGTAGCTCCAAGAGTCATAAGCTGCATTTTTCAAGATCTACACTATCTAGTTCTAGGCCACTTGAAATAATCTTCTCTAATGTATGGGGCCCTACCCCGACTAGGTCTATAGATGGTTTTCTTTATTACTTAATTTTTGTAGATCACTTCTCCAAATACATCTGGCTGTACCCTTTAAAATATAAATCTGATGTTTCTGCTATCTTTCCTCGATTCAAGGCTGTTGCTGAAAATTTCTTCAACTCAAAAATTGTGTCCTTTTACTCTGACAATGGCGGAGAATTTCTCAAATTACGTTCCTTTCTTTCTGAACATGGCATATCCCATTTCACTTCCTCACTGCACACACCAGAACAGAATGCACAAGCTGAACGACGACATCATCACATTGTTGAGGCTGCACGTGCTCTCATGCATCATTCTAAGCTTCCATTTACATTCTAGTCATATGCATGCCAAACTGCCACATACCTCATTAATCGCATGCCAACTCCTAATCTTCGCATGCAATCTCCATTTCAAATCATGTTTCATTCTAATCCTAATCCTTTACATTTGCATTCATTTGGTTGTCTGTGTTTTCCTTGGTTAAAGCCTTACACAAAACACAAGTTAGAGTCACGGTCTCTCCCATGCATCTTTGTAGGCTATTCACCATCTCAATATGCATATCTGTGTCTTGACCCAATCACCAGCAAACTCTATATTTCGAGACATGTCCTCTTTTTTGATGATCAATTCCCTTATCCTTCCTTAATCCCTGCAACCTTAACTTCCTCTCAATCTTCCTTAACCGAATCACCTTCTCCACCACATAATCCTCCCCTCTTAACCTCCACTATCACGACCTACATCACAACCAATTCTTCCTAGAACCACAGCCACTGAAAATCCTGCTCTCTCTCCCCCAATCCCTGCATCAGATTCACCACACATCATACCTGTACCTGAGGCAAATTCCAACGCTTCTTTGACTGAGCAGCACCTGTCTTCTTCTCCTTTACCAAGTAATGTCTCTCCCCAACCTTCTTCTTTAGCTACTGCTCCTAATCCAATTCAACTACCTCCTACCAAATCCACCCGCAACCATTCCATAGTAACTAGATCCTAAAACAATATCTTCAAACCCAAAAGAATCTTTGCTGCCACCAAACATCTAATCTCGGAAAATCTTGAACCTTCTAATGTGAGAAAAGCCATGAGACATGCTCATTGGCGACAGGCTATGGCAGAAGAATTTGATGCTTTGATCCGAAATGGTACTTGGTTGCTGGTGCCAAGGTCCAACACTCAGAATGTGGTTGGTTGCAGGTGGCTATTTCGCATTAAGCGGACTCCTGATGGATCAATTTCCAGATACAAGGCCAGATTAGTGGCCAAAGGCTTCACTCAACTACCAACGATGGACTTTCATGATACTTTTGCTCCTGTAGTTTGACCTCAAACTGTAAAAATAATCGTTACTCTTGCCTTGGGTAACTCATGGTCCATGCACCAATTGGATGTCAATAATGCATTTCTTCAAGGAACCTTAACTGAAGAGGTGTTCATGGATCAACCACCTGGCTTCAAGCACAATCTCCATCTTGATTATGTTTTCAAGCTCAACAAAGCCATCTATGGTCTCAGACAAGCTCCATGAGCTTGGCATCAAGAGCTAAAAAATTTTATCAACTCATATGGCTTTGAAACCAGCAAGAGTGATCCATCTTTGTTTATTTACTCCAATCGTGGCATAATAGCATATTTTCTAGCATATGTTGATGATCTTTTAATCACAGGGAATAATGATCAGTTTCTCAATGATTTCATTTTGGCCTTATCAACTCGGTTTTCTCTGAAAAACTTAGGCAGACCTCATTATTTTCTTGGGATTGAACTCATTCCTCATCAGGGTGGTCTCTTTCTTTCTCAACATCAATTCATAAGAGATATCCTTGAGCGGTTTGACATGGTAGGTGCAAAACCATCTCCAACTCCACTATCTTCCTCTGCCAAAATTCAGCTTCATGATGGCTCCTCTGCAGCGGATGCAACTTACTATCGAAAAGTCCTTGGTGCCTTGCAGTACTTGAATTTAACTCGGCCAGATTTATCCTTTGCCATCAACAAGCTCTCTCAATTCATGCACAAGCCAACAATGTGCCATCTCTAGCATCTCAAACGATTATTGAGATATCTCAAGTCCACTATCAACTATGGTCTTCACCTTAGCAGAACCAGTTCCTTCAACCTTGTCACTTATACTGATGCCGACTGGGGGGGGCAATGCAGATGATTGCACTTCTACTTCTGCATACATCATCTTTCTTGGCGGTAATCCAATTTCATGGAGTTCCAAGAAACAAAGAACAATTGCTAGATCCTCCACAAAGGCTGAATACAGAGCGATTCTGTGACTACTTCCAAAATAATGTGGCTTCAAAATATTCTTAAGGAATTACAAGTTCCTCAGTTAGTTAAGCCAATTTTATTTTGTGATAATATTGGAGCTACATACTTATGTTCCAATCCAATTTTGCACTCTAAAATGAAGCATATCTCCCTTGATTTCCATTTTGTTCGAGAGCAAGTTCAAGCTGGGGCTCTTTGGGTTGCTCATGTACCTACTCAAGATCAAATTGCAGACATCATGATTAAGCCCCTACCTCATTCAAAATTTGAACATCTTAGAGACAAGATGAAAGTCCTCCATGGAGACTTCATCTTGAGGGGGCGTATAACAACATTATAGTAGTTTGAATGATTTAATTCTGTTTAGAATATCTTGTATATCTGTTACTCATGTATTGCTAGTATCAACAGAGTTAGCAGACTCTACTTTATAGGAAATCTGTTAGCAACCAAGTGTATATATTCAACTTCAATTCAGTTCAATAAACAAGTCAAATTTATTTCCCTTATATACATACGCCCACAAAACCGGTGCATCTACTCCAATTTAATGAGTGTTTAATTTATTAAATTTCAAAAACTGAATAGTTAGAGGAAAAATGAAGTTGATTTTAAAGTCTTATATTGTTCTAATTTCAAACCTAAAAATGCCCATCTTTATTATTTCTACTCTAACTTTTATCCTCCAAAATTTTCACTCAAAAAATTGATATTATAAAAATTTAATTAACTTGTAAATCCCTATAATTTGACCCAATTTTCAATTAAGTTCTTATAGTTTAAAATTTTTTAATCAAATCCCTATATTAAATAAATTTTTATAATCAAATTCCTAGAGTAATCCATTATTATAAAATTTTTTGCTAAATTGAATAAATTTTTAATATTGATTTATAAAATTGGGCTAGAACCTATTAAATTATATAAAATTTTAAAAAAATTGTAATATTAGATTGCTTTAAAGACTTGATTACAAAAATTTATTTAATATAAGGATCTAATTAAAAAATTTAAATTATAGGGATTTAATTGAAAATTTAGTCAAATTATAGGAATATACAAATTAACTAAATCTATTATAAAGGAGGGAATGAATCCATTGATGGATTAAGTCTTGTATATCCATTTCATTTAATAACTTTTTATAAATATTGAATTTAATTAATTTGATTATTAAATTGTGTGTGTATTATGTTAATGATTAAGTATACTAAATTTTAGAAAAATTGGACATTAATAGTATATAATCTAATAGTTGATATTTACTTATATTTTCAAAAATATATTATACATCAAGATAAATGGGACAATGAAATAACAAATCCTTTTTAACTTATATAAAATTTTATGAACTTGATCTTTTTGATAGAAACTTTCAATTAATGTCTATAAAAAATTATTTAATAGAGTAAATATACTATTACTTACTCTTAGAATAAGTGAATCTCTACCTTATAAAGAAATATTATAATTTTTAGCAGGATGTTTTTGTCTTTTAATTTTGCCCCGTAGTATGTACATGAAACGATAAGGTTAATGCACAAATAAAATGTGCAGACACATCACATACAAATAATGTGAAACATCAGGCATTCATATTGATTAATAAATGGAGAGAGCGAGAGGGAGAGAGATAGAAAGATGTGTAATGATTTAGGGTGCGTTTGTTTCAACTTTTTAAAAAAATTATTTTGAAACTTAAATTTTATATATAACTAAAAAAATTAAAAATTGATTTTTTTCAGAAGCTACTCTTTTCACTTCTCCAAAAAAGCTGAAAACAAATTTTTTTTGAGAATCTGAATATTTTTAAAAAATCATCCAAACATACAAAAATTAATTTTTTTAAATAAAAAAAGTGATTTTTTGCTTAAACACACCGTTATTAGATCTTGTGAGATTTGTGAAAAGAAACAAAAAAAAAAAATGGAAATACTGTAAAAGAAATATCATGTTAAAGATATGATAAATTATATTCCTTAGAGACGAAAGGATACAAAACCGGAATCTTACTCATTGTGTTCACCTCGCATACACTAGCTATCAAATTTTACATTCCACAACTACATAATAGAGTGATAAAAAGTTAGATTGCACCTTATTCCTATATCGAATTGTATTATTAATGGTATAAAGATAGATTATTCGAATGTACCTTTTACATTATTCCTCGATCTAGCACAAATTTCAAGCGATATGAATAAAGATTCTTGCCGCGGCTTTTAACATGCAGATTTCAATTCAAACTTGTTAATCGATACTTAAATAGAAAAAGGGCAATTTCTTTATCTTCAAGTGGAACTAAGCAATTGGAAGATTTTGAAGCAACCCGAAGATTTGCATCCAGAATTTGTCGCACTTTTCATTTCACTAAGCTAGGAGTCGAGAGTAATTCAACAAGAATACGATACTTCCTTGATGGATTAACGCCACAAACTTTAAAAGCTCCTTCTTGAAATTGCAACAGTTCACTAAGCTAGACCTTGACAACTCACTTTCAGTGTTCTGTGCTCACAGAGAAGAATCTCATACCCTATGAAATTAAGATTCACCCTAGCCACGCTGTGACATTCTCATATACGATATTATATGGAAATAACACATATACTTGTAGGAAGGTATGTATGGAGAGAGAAATCTCAATACTTTCAGTCAGGATTAGGATGACCAAAACAAATAATAATACATGTACATGTTAAGATTAGTATACACAAATTTAGGCGATAAAATTACAAATTTCTTAAATAACTAATATATGAAAAATTTATATAAACTGAATAATTTTAGCATAGCTTTTCAATGTGTCATACACAATAACATTATAGCAACCACTGTAACATTTCTAAAGTTTACACCATCAAAAGGTTTCATTTCATAAGATTTACATTAGCAAAAAAGATAAACCCATACTATGCTGACAACAAAAACTAGTTATAAAACTATTCATAAATTCATTTCATAAAGCAAAGACTAATATAGGCCATCAATTGTGATTTTCATATCTTTTTGTTCACCTTCGTCATTAGGATAAGAGCGAATATATGAGAAATGAGAGGCAAACATGTTTACAAATTTGGGTGAGTTACGAATTTAGACTGAAAGGCCCGAACAGGAAGAGATAGCTCATTTATATTGCAATTTTTAAAGTAAAATTTATATTACAAAACAAAAAGTGAAAGAGCGGAGTTAAAATTGAAATTATAAGAATTTATAATTGTAAAGTATAAATCATGATACCTTTTTGTGGTTTTACCTAACATGCCAAGTATGCAGGACAAATGGCTAATATTATTTAAAATCTGCACGTAAACATATTACATGGCAAGTATCCTTCCACATTGATTTGTAAGAAGCCTCGAGATGTTTAACCCTCCCCCAAATGCCACAAGCAATTTGTGATGAAAGCTACCTGTGAGTGTGATGGAACCACACAGCTACAAGCCCTTAGTGGTGTTGTTCGTCTCAATCATTTGTTAGCTAGTGGCTCGTAAATTTATTTTTGATATATACTTGACCACAGGGTCCCATGGAATCCTCTTTATACAGGTCTTATGTAGGATTAGAATACAATTTTTGTTGTGTATTTTAAGCACGTCATCAAACCTATCATAACAATCATAAAAACATTTAAAAAGAAGAGAAAAAAACCCCACCACCATTCTTCCACCAACTCCAATTAAATAACTTTTCCGAGACCCCTTTTAGTTCTTGCTATCTTCTGTTCACCTTTCAACATTATATTATAATATAGTGAAAGGAATTTAATTATATAATTATAAGAGGCTTTGAAGATGAGATAAGAAAAGTCAGGCTTCAGAAATATATTATAAAGTGCTAGATAAGTGAAAGTGACGGGCATTCACTCTTATCTGAGGGGGGTAACTTGCGACTGTGGAAAGAAATTGGGACAGGTGGCCATTTGCTTGAGAAATGCCAAAGGAGCTTTTGTACAATGCAATTACAGATGGGCCTCCCATGGCTTGCTTTTCTAGGTTGGTGACCACTTTCCCTTTATCTGCTAGTCTTATGAATGGCCATGGCCTCTCAAGTTTTTGGAATATCTTTGCTCAACTTGCCTCACTTGCCTCCACCTATCAAATCCCAATTATCATCAAACTTTAAAACGAAGCAATAAACCCACTGCCTTTTCATTTTCTTGGCTTTTTGTTTCAAAAATCTAATCTCTTTTCTTCCCATGTCTTTTTAAATTTATTTATTTTATACAAAAAAAATCAAGCAAACATAATTTTGTCATGACTTAAATTCAATTTCTAGAATTCTCTGATAATAAGGGATCTTTAAGTATTTTTATAAATATTCGATTGATGGGTCAGGCATATACCCTAATTCCAATCTAAGGTGAGTCTTCTCCTCTACCGAAATTTTTCTAAAAGGAAAAAAACTACAGGCAAGCTATATGATGGATATTGTCTCATGCAAAAGAATAAAAGGAAAAGGCTAAACGTGCAAAAAGTTAAGGCCTAGCTTGGTTTGGTACGTAACAGGTTACCACTGAATAAAAATAATGGATCCCATTTGATCCTATTTCAACTTTCTAATTACTTTGGTGCAAGAAAGAAAGCTATAGGGAATTGGTGAAACGTTCGTGGTGGAAAACGGAAAGGCAATTGGTCAAAGACTCAAATATTGAACAACAGCAGTTAAAAGTGGTTAATTTTTGGTTACAGGTGGGTCCTACATAGCCATTTTGGAGCCCAGAAAGGGTACAGGATGCCACTAAATTAGCATAGACAGAGCATTTGGCAATTGGCGATATCATCATGCCGATCGAGATTCTTCATTGAGAATCTTTAATGGTGCAAAGATGATGCCATTATCATCTCAAACTACAATCAATAGAGAGATAAGCTGACTGAGGCAAATTAACACTCTTCATGTTCTGGTATGCCACTGAGGTCAAGGGCGTCCTAAAAATCCGGGTTTATCATGTCACTTCTCTCCATGTTAATATATGCAAAGTCAGACTCCAATAACTTATTTATTTTAATAAAAATCTTGTTTCCTATATTTTATAAGAGTACCTCTTATGCTTGATTTGGTATTGTTATAATTTTTTAAGAGTTGCTGAGTTCTCTAAAATCTACTTTTAAAAAGTTATAATAGTATTATTAGTTAAAATAATATAAAAATTACTCTCAATAATCAAAAAGCTACAAAGTAGTGTTTGGTAAAATTGCTATTAAAATTTAAATTGACTATAATAGATATAAATACTAAATAAAATAATTTCTATTTTTAATGTTATTAAAGAGAATAAAATTATATTAATCTTTTAAATTTTTGAGAGTGCAAACCAGTGCTGAAAAGCACTCCATAAAGGATCCCGAGAGCACCCCTAGCTTTTAAAAATCATGAGCAAAAATATTTCAATTTTTTAGTTTATCAAACAAAAAAAATTAACTTATACTTTTCATAAGTTAAAATACCCTTTCAAAGAATACTATCAAATTAGGCCTTAGAATCTTAGAATTTGAGTAGATATAACTTAATTTCAAAAATTAACTTATAGGAAGAGAGTTGTCTAAACTTTTATAAAAATTATCTAAGTTATATCCCTAAACGATGTGAGACTCTAATAGTATACCTAACTCTCCATAGGTCTGCATGAAAAAATTCTTAACAAGATCAAAATAATAATTTAATTCTCAACACTTTGTCGATCTTCTGGCACTTACCATGTTCATTTGCTTATTTTTCTTCAAAATCTGAATCAAGTATATTGTATTAATTCATTCAACCGACCGCCGGTTGGTAATCGTCAGATCGAGCCGGCCATGGTGATTTTAAAATGTTGATAAACAATTTACGTAAAATCCTTTTTTTTTTTTTTTGTTTAGTCTGTCATTTTGTGTCCCTACATTAGTTAGGCGTGAAAATAATCTCAATTTTAAGATTTTGATAGCCACATTTTCTTCAAGCAAGATTCAAATTCTTGCAATGTAAGTAGAATTTAATTACAAAAAAATGAAAGTATCATTTGAATCACATCCCGTGCTAAGTTCCAAAGTGATTAATATATATATTGGATTCTAAATATTTTATCTAATCTCCACTTTACTTTCTTAATGGTAGCTTCACACGCGTCAAAAATAGAAATTGTTTCCATTTAATCTTATTAAAATCGAAGATAGGTGGGTTCTAACTTCCAATGCCGTGTACACAATCTGCAAGATACTCTGTTGTCTTGAGTGGGGTGGTATGCTCTTTTCAGAGTAGTAACAACTACATGTATTGTTGACACTAATTTTAAAAAAAAGAAAAAACAAAGGAATGTATTATTGAAAGAGTATAATCTGTCTGAATTTAAGTACTATAAATTAACTTTTCTAGCTACTAGGAATGAAAAGCTACCAAACTTAGTCTTCGATGATGTTATTGGGTCTACATTGCCTCCTGTAGTTTCTTACTGTTTGGTGTATTTCAACCCAAAACCAAAAAAGGGAGGTGGTGCTACTATAGTCACGCAACAGTATATCGTAATTTGAGTTTGATAAAGTAACTTTAACAATTGATATAGCCATTCGTATTTAATTAACTGTATAATAGATTAACTAAAAATTTCTAAGAACAAAATGACAAAAAGATATTTCAAACAACTAAAAATAAATTTATACAAATTTTGGGATACCAAATATATTAAGTGTCAATAGAATATCTAAAAGAATTCAATTTTGATACATTGATAGTGTTAAAAAAAAAAATATGTTATCATCTAATCATATATTATTGCATCAATCAATATAGTTGACTCTTACACCTACAAATTAAATAGTCATGTAAATAGAAGATTTTGATTGGATAACAATATAAAAGTTTTTTTATACTATCAATATATCAAAATTAAATTCTATAAAAAAATATTATATTTGTATTCTAAATGTATTTCATTTAATTTTATCAAATTTACATTGGTATTTGGAGCGTAACTTAAGTTAAGTTGGCCCATTGTAAAAATAAAATTTTTCTTGTGCTAGTTTTTCCTTTTTATATATTTATGACTTATTATGTCAAGTTATTTAAATCAATCAAGCATTGGTTACAAGTTTTATCAATAAGGGGGTATTTGGTTTACATATTTCTTATTTTTATTTTCAGTAAAAATAGAAAGTGGCCATGAAAATATGTTTGGTTGGATTTTGTTGAAAACATTTCATGAAAATATTTTCAGAAGTCTTCAGAAATTTGAATATTTTTACGTTTTCAGTATTCTCTATAAATTTGTTGATAATATTTTCAATTGAAAATGTGAAAATATGGAATAAGAGGAAATGTCTCCCTTTCCACCATGGTGTGCCGTGTTTGATCCTGCTAAAGGAAACTCATCTTTTCTTTTCTTTTCTTTTCTTTTCTTTTTTGGCCTTTTCCAATGCTTCAGGTGGTGTTTAAAAGCTTGACGGAAAACAAAAAACAAACAAACAAACAACCAACAAACATGTGTGGTGTTGGATTCGAACACATGACCATCCGCAGACAGCAAGTCAAATTACCACTGCACCACAAAATTAGTTACTACCTAATTTCTGTATTACACATTTAAATAAATAAATTGTTACTACTAAAAATGGGTGATTAAACTTGTTATTGGATCATTTTTTTCACTATTCATAATCACATGAAGAAATTCTTCATATTGTCATCTTAGATTTAGTTTTAGAGAGAAACATGATTAAATTGGAATCATATAAAGTTATTTAGTAACTCATAGCAAGCCTTATTAAAAATACTTTATTTTATAGAACCATTTATTATATTAATAAATATTTCTTGTGGATACCCATAAAATTATATTTTTGGTGGATCAACTAAATATGCATATTATATATATAATAACAACTATAATTTTATTATTTTAAATTTGATTTTGAGACTTACATTTTGAAAATAAACAAATCAAATATATTTTCAATATTTTTCTATTTAAAAATAGAATCTACTCTATATACCAAACATATTTCCTAAAATTTGAAAATCTGAAAATAAAAATTATTTTCAAAAAATAAAAATAAGAAATGAAAACAGGAAATATTTTCTTAAACTAAACTCACCCTTCTACATAAGAATTTCTTTTAAATTTGAAATAAATGAAAGCAAGACCCACATAATATCATTCATTAATTGAGGAATCATAATCATAATACAAAGTTTTGAAGTTGCTATGTAGTTATAATGTGTGTAATTATTATATCAGGTTCTCTTGATCATGAGTCTGGCCTCATTTCTGCAGCTGGTTCCCCATCCTATGCTTGACACTGCATTATTCTTCCCCTTCATCATATACATGGTTTAACTCCACCCCCACGAGATTTAGGCCATCTTGTGGGGTAGAAATGCAAAACCTGCCATGGTCTGGCCCATTGTCTAACACTTCGACGTACGCGGTAAACAATTAGTGTAGTTTCAGTGCTAACACATGGGCCTTGCTCCTTGCACGATCTGACAACCTGGTGGTGGTACCTATTAAATTCAAACCTGCAAGTATTGAGGTCATGTATGCATCATGCCAACTGCAGAAAAGGAAGACAACGCCTTTACTATGAAGTATGATGTCCTCCTACTTTTCTAGAGCGTGTAAATGTCAGAATATAGAAATAAAACTAATGTAGCTCAATGTTGAGTGGTAGAACTAATAAAAATAAATAAATTTAATGTTATGGAGACGAGAATATTGCAAGTAAATATTCTGTATAAGATAATATTAGAAATAAATGTATTAGAAAGCTAGTTAGGATAACACCTATTGTGAAAAAGATGATAGAATATCATTTAGATGGTTTGGGTATATGTAAAGAAAGTGCCTAGAAATCCTAGTAAAAAAGAGTAGATCAAATGGAAGCTATAGGTGAAATTATTAAAAGATATTTAGATTTTTAATGATTTAAATATATATATATGATTTATAATAAGATACTATTGCATTATCTGAATCATGTAGCTTATCCCATCTAATGAGACAAGAGTTAATTGTTATTTAAAAACAACAATATAAAAGGGAAAAAAAAAAAAAGCTTCTTTCTTTGAAAGGAAAATGTTTTCTAAGCATATAATATATAGATATTGTCTGAGAAATGTAATTGGTGTGAGAGTGAGCGGATGTAAGACGTAATAGATATAGTATATCATGTGAGAGATGTTGTGTATAATGTCCATCATTGATTTATAGATAATGACACTCTAGCTCCTTGGTTGAGGAGAAAATACAAAAGAAAGAAATGGAAGAAAAGAAAATAGAAGGATTTTTAACTTTTTTTTTTCTTTTTGCTTCAATGTGAAGATAAAATAGACAAAAAAGAAATGATAATTTTATTCTTTTTTTTTTTTTACTTTACTCTAAACTTATAATAAGGATCAAAAGATAATTTAATATGATTATATTTTCTTTATTCTCACTTTTCTCTCCAGCCCAACAAACGAAAGAAATGTTTCCATTTTTTTCTTTACTTTTTCTTATCTTCATTTTCTTTCCTTCAAATTTTTTTTTTCTCCATTTTCTCTTCTCATCCAAACAAAAGTAAGAGAGAATATAAACAAGTCTTTCAATTAGTAACAAACAAGAGCAGCACTAAAATACTACACAAAAGGTTACCTGCTTGTGAAGGATTACTAAAAAGTTGCATGTTTAGGGGTCAACTTTTTTGCAACCCTGTGTGCTCTTAAAAGTTTTGAGATATATTATTTGTATATAATCTTTCAATATCAAATACAACATCTTTTTTATATAAATATATATACAATATTTTTTTTACCTTGATATATATATACCCGGATAA
Organism: Pterocarpus santalinus; assembly: GCA_031439595.1. Classification (NCBI taxonomy): domain Eukaryota; kingdom Viridiplantae; phylum Streptophyta; class Magnoliopsida; order Fabales; family Fabaceae; genus Pterocarpus; species Pterocarpus santalinus. The sequence goes on from CM062531.1 coordinate 58,928,927, forward strand.
TCACACATGCTCATGTTTATATGCTATGTTTATGCATGAATGGGGCAAATAATATTTCTCAAAAGATTTTTCATGAAAACTTTTAGTGGGTGAAACATTTTCCCCCAAGATGTTAGCTAGTGTGCTGTGTGCGCGGTTCATAAAAGGGAACTAGCATAGCTAATTTTCATGGTTTTAGTCATACTGCTAGCTTGGAAAAGTAAAATGGAAACCGTTGAAACGTTTAACATGTAATAAGTCACATACATGTATTAAGTAAGTTAATTGCTATAGAAAATAAATTACTTGGTCGGTAAAGCGTAGGTGTATTGACTAAAAATACATTATCTATTATAGCAAGTAATTTACTTAGCACATGCATTACTTGGTGCATGAAAAACGCCACCCAGAGAAAAGGCATTGATGTTGACTTTTTGCACACCTTATGTGTCCAAGTCGACCACACCGAGAGCAAACATGAACAATCTTCTACTTTCCAGAACAATACAAGTTCAGCATTCCCTAAAGTAGTAGGAACTAATCACCCCAAATTGGTCTGCCGAAGCTAAAGAAATTCGCACCGATTTTGCCAAAATAACTATATACTCTTGAAATTAGTCTCCTTACTTTATGGAGTAATTACTTCTAGCGTTTTTCTCTTGTCTTTCAAATTCTAATTTCCAATTTTTTAATTGCTTGACTTCTAATCTATATTGCTCCAATTGGTTAATAAGTCGTTTTCCTGAAGTTTCTTACTTGACTTTAAGCATTATTAGATTTTAGCAACAAGCTAAGCCTAGTTCTCTTGCTGTAACAATTTCTAGTGTTCCTCACCTTTGTAATTACATTCTTATCGTTCCTGAATGCTCATTTGTACATCATATCGTTCATTCATTTAAGTTATTTTTTTTGATAATTGGATAAGGCTCAACTCTTGAAAAAGAGGAGCAATAATGATAAATCAAAGTCCATAAGAAAAGGACAACTTACAACACACTTACAACAGCACAACACACTAAACTCAAAACCCAAAACATGGTACACGAGTCGAGGGACCTCGAGACCAATTTGAACTACATCGAACAACTTTTGCACCCTTTCAACTTCTCGGTAAGCTTCCCGAGAAGACCCATTGGCTTCCACAATTGTCGGCCAACCACTTGGATATCTCAGAGATGAGCATCAACCCAGACGAGTAGTAGCCTCAGTCTTCTCTCTATCTCTCTAACTCTCTATCTTCCTATTTTCTTATTCTTTCAAAGAAACTATGTGATTGAGGGATATTGCCAATATAAAGTGAGAACATCCCGTCCAAGGCTATCTGCCTGTCACCCACATCCTGACCATCCACATCCCCATCTTCACACATCCAAGACTGTGGGCTATGTCTCAACTCAGAAGGTAGTTGATAGTCCAAAACAAGAGGAAGGGAGAAAGCTATCTTCACTAGGTGTTACACTTTAGCAATTATCTCTTAAAAAACCTCAAACTACCTGCAAAATGTTTCAAAAAAAAATCTACAACTATTGTCCAAAAGTAATTCCATATGAACTAGATCAGATCAGAAATTCGAAAAAAAATCCTCAAAAAGCTAATCACAAATAAAAAATGAAATAAACTTTTTCAGTTTCACAAACTCACAAATGTAGCAGCATAAAAAAATTTGAGCTTTCTTTGCCAATCTAACATGTGAAAGCTTCGGCATAAGAATTTTTCCTTTAGTTCAGTAGAAGAAAGGGAAAGACGCATAGAGAGTAATTCCTCAAATCTAGTCTCAGGCAATAGATAAATTTTATCTCAGCAACACAATCAAATATCTCACATAGTCAGATCAACAATCTCAAAGCAATTTCAGAGAGTTAAATCCAAAAGTTAGACTAAAAAGCCACACCAAAAAGCATCAAAATCTCAAGATAACTCACGTACCAAAGGTGGGATCGTTAATTTAAGTTATTGAAGTATTATAATCTTTGCTGCATACCATTATTTTGTGCATAAGCTTTTGTTTTAATTTCATTGGTGAGTAGGTTTAAAAGCAATCCAATGCAATCATCTATACTTCAAATAGTTGACTAAGTTCGAGACCGTAATTTGCGGCATATTAATGCAAATATTATGCTTAAGAACCAAGTAATAGAAACAAGTTAAACAATTCAAAGAACAAAAAGAACCATTGCATGATGAGGAAAAACGTGAAAGCATCTTTGGCAGAATCATCCCTTTTGGGGATTCACCAAATGGCTTGAAGCGTGTATTGCATTGTTAAGATATTTTCTAGTTAGATACGCTCCAATAGGTTTTCTATCACTAACTCAAGTTTCCCCTAAAATGATATGTTGTTATAATTTTTGCATTTAGGTTTTTTTTTTAGGCCTATTATTTGTAGGCAAAAATTTTGGCTCACCCATCGACGTAACATCACATCAACGTTTGAAAACACACAATTTTTGTTTTAAACATTTTACTTTATTTTTTTCCACCAATCAATAGAAGTGTCGAGAAATGAGTACATGGGAATGCATACAAAGATCATTTCCATTTTCACCATTGGAGAATTAAAGGTAAAAATTAAATCCTTGAGTATCCAATTTAACCTTCCACCAAGCTAAAGGTATAATATAACCTTCCACATGTGTGAGAACAACTCCCTCAAGATAGACAAAACAAAAAGTGAGAAGAAAAGAAGGTAAATAAAAGAAGGGTTGTTTCTTACATGGGGAGAGTTGAGTCACCATGGTGGTGACTAAATCCTAACCATTAACAGTTGGATGAACGATGAAGATTAAAGTTTTTCTATTATAAGAAAATAATTCTAATTTTAATATTTATATTTATATGAAATATCTATTTTACCGTCTACCCTGACAATCCCTCCTTCCACTGCCCAAGATCATCCTTGTCACTATTGCCATCGCTGACCAGTCACTACCAGTAAGCCATGGCCATGCCGCTTGCCTTGCCAACATCGGCATCGGCGCAATCATACCCCTCCTTCAACCTCGGCGGCCCATAATCTTCTTCCCTCTTTGACTCAGCACCTTCAAGCTGCTTCTTTTCTCTTTCAACCAAGGCAAAACAATAACAACATAACAACAGCAAAATACAGCACAAATTAAAAACACAAATAAAACAACAATAGATTCAATTTTTTTAAAAATTTTTTGGGTACATTCATTAACAAATTTAGTGTCCGATCACAATTGTGGTCAGGCTGCCAACGACCCACCACCCATTTCTCCCACCTCCATCACTATCCCCTAATTATTGTCATCACTGCTCCATCGACTGCTAAACCTTCACCCTCGTTGCCATGCATAGCTCCTGCTTAAGTCACCATCAGCATCCTTGGACCTTTTGCCGTGCTCAACCTTCAAATCCGCAGGCCAACCTATAGATCTATGATGGTAGGGATACAACAATGGTGGTGGTGGTGGTGATGGAAGTGGGTTGGACCTTTGCACTTTCTTGTGATAGCCGTCTCCATGTCGACGGTGATAGTGGCACTGGGTGCAGGGTGGGGTAGTGGTGTAGGTTGGCAAGCCTGAGTTGAGTGGCAATTTAGGTGGATTGTGTGTGGTGGCTGATGAGTTGCGGTGTGGTGGAAATAGGGGTGACAGTGCGGTAGGAGGAAGAGAGAAAAGAGAAATGAAAGTGGGGATAAAAAGTCATTTTACCATCCATTTTTATTATTAAATTCTCAATCACCATAGTGGTGACAAACTCATTGTCACCACCTAAGAAGCAGCCATAAAAGAAGCTCCATTTTAGGCAATCAAAATTTTCCCCATTGCAATCCCCCCAAATTAGGTCTCTAAAGTTGCATATTTTGATAGGAGTGATGCTAAATGGTATGAAGGTAAAAAGCAATGAAACAGTGTGAAAATCATCTCATCCAATCAAATCCAATCCGAACCAACCCAATTACACCCCTAACTAATATGAAATGAACAAATAGTTGAATGTGAAAACTATTTTTTCTTTTACTTTTATTTCTATCATTCGAGTTGGTTCGATTTGGATGATTGGCTTATCCGATTCATTTTTTTTTTCAATTTCTGCAAAAAAAAAATGTAATAAAAAATTATTCAAAAATCCTTCTTACATAAACCAACAAATAGACCTTTTTATTTTAGTGGGAAGCCAACACAAAAGAAAAGAATTAAGCAAGCCCAGTCCCAAACTCTTAATCTTTCTAGTATAAAGAAAAAATTACAAATTTAAAAGATTAAAAAAAAAGACATGGCCCAATAATTAACCCACCCTAACAAAGTTCCTCAATTTTTCCCAAAAAAAACTTGAAATAGCAACCTTGAAACAGAGCTCGCATAGCAGAAGTGCAGACTTGTGGTGAGAGGTAAGAGGATTACGGCACCGATAGAGCTCGTGTAGCAGTGGTGGTTGGTGGCAAGATCAAGCTGTGGAAGTGAAGAAGCAGAGTGTGAAATAAAGGAGGGCTAAATAGTGAGTGGCGGCATGGAGAGGGCTTGTGTTGGTCTACGAAATAAGGAGGGGTTGAGTGGTGAATGGTGGCGGCTGGCTGGCAAGCAAGTGGGTGTGGGTGGTTGCTGGGGCTTGTGATTGTGGTGGGTGAGTCATTTCTTATTTGGGGGATGAGTGAGGGTTACTGATAAGGCTAGTTGGGATGGGAAACGCATCACTAAAGCAAGAAGTGTTATTGTGTTACCAAAAAAAAAAAAAATAGAATTGAAATATATGCTTTGCGGTATATTTAAATTGTACCCAAAAAAAAAAAGTTTCAAATATCTACCAATCAAAATAATGTTAGAAGTATGTTCAAAGACTGATATTGCCTCTGCAATAGAATAATAAGTAACAAGAGGGAAAGTACTATGAGTACTCTCTCAATAGGTAATGAAAATTTAAAGCCAAAGGCTCCATGTAGAGTTGCATCAAGTTTATAAGGGGAAAAATAATAGAATCCTTACAAAGAAAGGTTAACAAGTTGTTATACCTCAATTTAATAGAATAAGTGAAAGGCAATATGACAATGGTTAGTTAAAAAATAAGTGAGATAAACTTATGAAGAAATAGGCAGCATGGTACAAGTTGTTTGCCAAAGAAATGGGTTTGAAATGAGAGAGCGCAAAAAATACTTTATATGCACAATATGAATGGTGGGACAAAAAGCAATTGACATGTTATAAATTGTCATATGGATTTAATTTGTATGTACTAATAATCATTCAAATCATATTATCTTATTTGCATGACTGTTGGAGTAGCGGAGGTGAGGGTCATATATATTTATTTATATAGCAGCATATAATTGGATGACACTATAAAAAAGTTTTATATTATCAGTACATATAAATTAAACCCTTGTCATATTATAAGTTTTAGATATATTTTGTGTAATATATTGTGTTGGTAAACTATAAATGTAGGAAAATCCTCAACATAGAAAATTCATGCACAAGGGACTTCTTCTTTTGCTAATAAATTAATTACATTGTTGAAAGATATCGTGGCTAATAGAAAATTTGGTTGGGGTACTATTGTCTAGGATATTACCTAATTACATAAATAAAAATGTTGATCGGCACCGACCGTGAATTGAATTTTTTTTGGACTTAATGTTTTGCAAAAATTGTTTTTGGTCATAGTGTTTTGGAAATTTTGATCAGTCCTTTTCCTTTTCGGCCTTTCGAAAATTTTGATCTGTCCTTACTCATTAACGTTATGCTGGAAAAATGGGAAAGGGCCCAACAACAGCCCACACTGACAAAACTAAAGTTGTTGCCCATAATAAGCTCAGATAGCCCAACAATAATAAAATAAATTACAGCGTAGCCTGAAACTAAGTCCATCAAACCAGCTAACGTACATAAAGTAAGCCCAAAAAGAAAGTAGATCAATATGTGTGGACCATTTAAAAAAAAGGCTAATAGTTGTGCATTTTCTTACGTAATTATTAGAGATTAATTTTAATACATTATCAGTGTAAAATTTTTTTTACATTATTATCATCTAATTAGTTTCCACTATAAGTTAGTCTTTTAAGATAGGGGGTGTATGAGTTAAATACTTCTACTAACATGATGATATATAATTAAATATTTATATAAACAATGTATCAAAATTAAACAATAATTTTTATTGACAAAAAAGTGCATAATTTTTATTTTAAGTATTTTCTTAACTTACATAAACTTAAGAGCTTGTTTGACTTGCTATATTAAGTTTAATAGGATAAGCTAACATAATACATTATATATTCTTTTATTAATTATTTAGTTTAATTAATATATTATATAACTTTATCTCTTAAACCTCCTTGTACATTAAAATGATGAATAATTTAATCAAATCTTATAATGTATGATTAGACTTGATTAGCTTTAATGTATAATGTCTCTCACCATATCTCTCTTTTCAATTTTTTTTACATTTTATTCAAATAAAAAATAATGATTAAAAACATAATAACAAATAATATTTAATTTAATAATAAATAATACATAATATAAATTATAATTTATATATTTCAAATTTCAAATATTTTAAAATGATTATAATTTAAATATTATAAATATTTAAATAGTCATCTATCCATTTTAAAATCTTAATTAGTATATTTTTTATTATATTTTAAAATATAGATACATGAAGAAAATAAAAATAAATAATAAAGACAGAATATTATATTTTACTTGGTTTTTATATTTTGTTAAAACAAAAAATTGTTAAAAATATTCGAATAAATAATAAATAATATTTCATATAAATTGTAATTGTATACAGTAAAAAATAATGAAATTTAAAATTATTATTAGACTTAAAAATAAAAAATATTTAATTAATAATATTTATTTTTAAATTTATTATTAAGTTTAAAAATTGTTATTTCATCATAATTTTATTTTTTACTCTAATTTAAGTTATTATTAAAATTATCTATAACAATAAAAGGATAATATTGTAATCTTATATTATAATATCTTATACAATATTATACTAAACATTGTATAATATTAAAATTTTAACAATTCTTCATACTATCAAATTTTATTTCATCATGCACATCAAACATGTATTCAGCATTAGATGATTGTCTTTGTGGGAATTCTCCATGCATTCCTGGACCTAGTTGAGAGTGGCATGCTAAATTAATTTATCATTTAGGAATGCATGATTGCCAATCTCTACTCGTAAATATGCAAATAAAAGTAAATTTAATTGGATTAAAATGATCTTTTTTTTTTTTCTTTCAACTTTTACACTTTACAAATGATCTGTGTAATTTTAGTTTAAAAAATTGATTGGCATAAACTTTTAATAACTACTTATAGTGTCCAAAGTTGCCTTAAATATATTTTTAATTCATATAAATATAGATTATTTTAGTTTTAGCCCTTGTAATTTTTTTTTATTTTTTTAATATTATATTTTTAATCTTTGTCATTGTAAATTTTAGTCCAAAAAAATATTCTAAAATATACATTTAGTTTTTATAAATATTAAAATTTTTATTTTGTCTTTATAAATATTTTAATAATTTTTTTTGGTTATATGTATCATTACTTAATAGTATCATCTAACGATAGGGACTAAAAAATATAATATTAAAGAAACAATAAAAGCCAAAAAAATACTTTTAGAGGGATTAAAACAAAAAAGATCTATATTAACATGAACTAAAAATATATTTAAGCTATTTAAAGTTAACTATGTGACAAGTAAACATAAACTAAGAAAAAACAATGAAAAATTATTCTCATATCTTATATATTGTTGGAATAATACTTGGTTGACGCATCAGTACCAATTGCAATTAAACGATGAAAAATTATATAAACATAAAACAATGTGCGTGTAAATAACATTGTTCATATTATTAACAGGGTTAAAACATTAGAAAAATCTATATTTAGCGAGAATTGCACTTGTAATCTTGATGACACATATTGAATTAATTTTGAGACATTAAACTATAAATCTATAAAGCTATATCATTAATAATTTTATTATTTCTTGTTAGCATTCTTTCACTTACATGCAGGCTGCAGTAACCTCGGCATGAGAGCCAACCACACACCGTTTTCGGCTACCATAGATAACTCGATCATGAGCATGCCAAAACAAGCATTCCGTTACAAATTCAATCACTTCCTTCAACTGGCTCCATGAAATAAATTCCCTGTCACTACTCTTCGATAGCACATTTGAGATTATTCAATCCATGTTTATTTCAACTATATCACGGAATCAACCGTAGTTACTATGTGATTAATTTCGGCGAGTCTGTTCAGAGAGCCAACTGGATGTCAGTTGCAGCTTTATCGATGGGACATCACTTTTAATTTCCCGTCCCTATGACTTCATTCATATATGCAGTGTATTTAGAAGTTCCCTATTATGGCGGCTGTCATTATTTTTGACTAAAATGTGACGATCTCAACTTGTTTATTGTCTCACTCTTGTTTGTTGACAAAAAGGGAAGAAAGAAGAAAAGAGAATTAAAAAGAAAAAGAAAAAGAAAAAAGTATGGTTATTTGAATATTAAAAAAAAAAAGAGAAAAAAGGTTATATGTTATATAAAATGATATATATTTTTAATAATTATAAATATATTTTTTAGATAAAATTAGATATAATATATGATTAAATATAAGTATATTATTTTTATTTTTATTTATTTTTAATTAAACATATTTTTTAATAAATGTTAAATTAAAACCGCAGCCTCTGTCAATATATTTCACGTCAATCGATGTTTTTTTTTTTGATTTTTTCAAAGGAATTGGAGGGTAAAATTATAAATTTACTAACTTTTATGATTGGATTAGAGTTTTCTTTGCACCTGAGCAGAGAAAGTTTTTATGCCGCCCCGTTCAAGTAGTTTTCTTTCCTTCCTAACTTTCTTTCGATCCTAACGACAAAAAACGTTAACTTCTTCTTTTCTCTTTTTCCGACTTTTTTTTCACCCATTTTCTTCTCATCCAATCCAAACAAATAATAGACACTCATTTACAAGTACAAGCAAATTGACAGCTGGCTAGGGCAAGTAGTGCATATACCTTGTTGTATATTATCCCAGGCCAAAATGGGGTAACAAATTTAGAAACACCAAGTAAAGGATGGGTAAAGGATTTGTCTACAGTTCTTCCAATTTGTTTTTTTGGAAGGATTCCAATACTTCCAATAAATTTTAAAATAATTTTGTCTCATTTTATGCTACGTTTATATAAGAGGAATTGATAAAGAATTTTTAGACAATTTATAGCTATATAAAAGGAAAAGGCAAAAAAAAAAAAATTTATCTCCTATCATAATTTATTTTATATCTAAATTTTTTATTATATTATTGATTGAATAAAGATTCATATATAAAATTAAAGAATTTCCAGTTGAAAAATAAAAAATTTTACTATATATTCGAATATGTATTCGAGTACTAAGTTTAGTTATAAAAATTCAATTGCATAATTACATATTTTTATTATTGCTAATATACTAAAAAAAACTCCAAAAATTTGAAAATTATATATTCAAATACAAGTTTTAAATTTTTTTTTTTTTATATTTGAGAGAGATAATGTTTGGAAGAGAAAAAAATCCTTTAAGTTATTAGGAATAATCTAACAATAAGAGATTTAGATAACATCCTTGAAGTCAAATTTCATTATTTTGTTCATTGGTCCACATTACTAATGTTTAATATGTTAACAATGAAAGACAGTTTCTCTCTTTTCATTGACGGCCTCTCTTTGGAGATGACATGGGATTGGCTGGTGCAAGTTTTCGGAGGGATGGGGGAAATAAGTGATGTGTTTGTTTCTCAGAAAATAAGAAGCAACAGGGACTGTCGTTTTGGTTTTGTCAGGTTTAAGTTTTTGGAGGATGCAATGAAGGCAGTTAGGAATTTGAATGGTATTCTGATTAGAGGTAAAAAGCTGTCGATTTCCTTTGCTAGATACGATAGGAATGGGAACCCGTGGAATAGTGAAGTCTCTAAGAAGGTTATCAAAGATGAGATACCGGCGTGGAGGGAAGCAGAATCATGGAAAACTATAAATGGGGTAAAGAGCTTCAAAGAAGTGGTACAAGGAGAACATCAGCAGAAACAAGAGGATGATTGGGCGAGAAAAAGCTTCAAAACAGTGATCGATAGTGAATCAGTAAAGTAGAGGAAGGTACTCGACGAGGGGGGTATGAAGATGATGATTTCAAAAGCGGTGGCAGAGATCTTCCAAATAAAGAACGTGGAGGAGGTTAAAAGAAGACTCGTGACAGTGATGGTAGAGGCTATTACCAAGATCCAGAGAGAAGAGACAACAGGTGATGAAGATCAAACTAAAGGCAAGGGTCCTGTAGAGTCGCCAACGGATGGATGGGAGAAAGAGCAGTGTATCTGCCTGGAAGCAGCTTCGAGAAGCCACCGGCAGAAGAAGCTTCTGGGCTGAGCAACTCAGAGTTGGACCCCAGAAAGAAGCGTACAGAGGAAGTCAACGTGGGGAATAATGTTCAAAAATGCACCTCCTTAGACCGCACTTCTGGATTGGATGAAGTGGCCCTCAGACTCTTCGAGGCCAAAAGCCCAGAGTGTCCCCCTGGGTTCGAAGACACATATGGGCTGTATGGGATGTCAGTCCTAGGAACGTGTCATAGGCCTTTATTAGAAATAACTGAGGGAGATAGGGAAGTGGAAGAGAGCATTGAAATTGAGCAAAATGATGGGGAATTAGCGGAAAAGGTACCCCAAATTCCCATCTTTGATCCAATTTCAAGTGTTCAGATCGGAGATATAGAAATGGAGGAGGAGGATGAGGAAGAACTTGTGGAAGCTCAAATTACATGGAATTTAGGAAAAACACTGGGGCTTACTGCTGGAAATGAAAGGGTCGTGATAAAGGCATTAACAAAGGTCCCAGGATGTCAAGATTTCACCATGCCAAGAAAAAGGGGAAGACCTAAGAAGAATAAAGTCCGTTATTAATTTATGGGTCTCTAATGGTTGTTTGGCGCTTGCTGGGTGGGGGGGGGGGGTGATTGGGAATTTTTTTTGTGGTTGTTGGTCTCTTCGATTTTTGGCGATGGGCTCTAGCATCTTCGTGCGGGTAGTTGGTTCTTTGCTTGGTCTGTTTGTGGCTTGCTCTGGCTTTCTTCTTGTGGGGTGTTTCCTTTCTCTTTGGTGGGTCCAGCTGTGGGTGTTTTTCAAAATTCTGACCTAAGTGCCTTCTTCTCTGTAGTGCTCTTTTGGTTTTTGGTCTTTTGCTGGTGTTTGGTGGCTTCTTGGCTTTCTTCTTGGTGTTGGGGCTTGTTCAGGTTGGTTTTGTGTTGATTTGAGCTGTGGGTTTGTATTGGCTGTGGTTGGTTTGGTTTTTGGGTTTGTGTGCCTTTTGACTGTTCTTAGGCTATTTTTGCCTTTGCTGTGTTGTGTCGAGTCTTTGTTGGGACTCTGTTGTTCCTTGCTCCTCTCCCAAGCGGAGAGTTAGAGCTTTCCTTTGACTTATCGAAAAAATACATTACTAATGTTTATATCAATCATGCAAAAAAAAAAAAAATAAAATTGTGAGTATGGAATCCTCACAGATTTGAGAGTACCATAGCCATATCCCCGAATAAATATCTCTTTGCAGTATATATATCTTATTTTAAGGAAGTTATTGCCTATAAAATCACTAGTAAGCTTCAAAATAAAATTTGATAATGATTTCATCTAATACCAATATGGAGATAGAAAAAAATTTAAAAAACATGTGTAAGAGAAATAAAGTTTAATTTTAATATATTGTTAATATAAAATTTTTTTAATAATTATTTAGTTAGATATGATTATATCACTAAATTTATTTGACTCTATCATAATTATCTCGAAAATTATATAAATATAAAATTTAATTAGTTAACAATATAAGATATTTTAATATCCAAAAAATGAGATTATTTTTATTGAGCCGTCACTTTCTCCTGCTTGACTTTATATGTTGATATGATATGAAATAAATGGAACAAGCATAATTCTATGCAGTACTCTAAAAGTATATAATAGTTTCTCAGCGGGTACGCTGTCCTTTCCGAACCAAATTTACAAAATAAGAAATTTAAAAAGAAAAAAAATCTATTGGGACCGATTTAGATATTTCAGTGTCCGCATGAAGACACGACCCATCCTAAGTACTAAAAAAATCGTGGGATGGTGCAAAATGGTGGTGAGTGATACGTTACTCCTTACATGTTCGGGAGTTACGTTAGTCCGGTGTAAGGAGGGATCCATTTTAAGCACTCAATACCGTTGGATTTGCTTTATTTTAAATCGGATGGCTCTTATTGTATCAGTCTTTTCTGAGTTAAGAATATAATTTTAAATAGTTAAAATGTTCATATTTGCAGAGGTGCCCATATGATTGTCTTCACTAGAGTTGAGCTGTGGACACTGGCGGCTATCTTTGAGTAGTGGAGGGCTTGCCAAGTATCACAACACAGGTTCACCTACAAGTCTACAACTGGGCAAAATCAGCTTTAACAGTCGCCCTTCAACTCAGATCCACAACTTCCACTACTAATCAAACTCAATCCAAACACTTTAAAACACAATATGCTGACAACATACACACTAACAAGGCTAACAAGTTTGGTAGCACCACACGAAATTACTCGAATACATCAACATCACACAGCAAGCAACCGAAGCCCACATGTAACCCAGATTTTTCATTAAGCATAACTAAATCGCTTTGATGAATAACCAAAACTAACCCTGCACGATGAATAAGCCACATGTCGTGGTCGCTGCAACATCAGACCCCTACAATTTCGTTTCATCTTGTTCAAGGTGCCTTGCCGAAATGCAACGCAGTCGCAGACCAGATCTAAGGCGGGTCAATCAGATCTCCGCCGATAAGATCTGATTCAGGCCAAGTAAAAACCTATGTCTGCAAAATAAATACAAGTTGACCCATTTTGTAATTAATTTCTGTGCTTATTTTATAATTTTAATAAAGAAGACTAACGTAACTCCCGAACATGCTGGGAGTAACTTATCATCCACCCAAAATGATTGCTACATAGGTTTCGACATCCTTTAAAAGATACCGTAAAGTTTAGGGTGCATCCTATGACCCCAAAACTTTGAATCCATGGTCGATCGATGTGGTTAAACAAACAAAAAGTGTGTGGCAAAATGCTGGGTTTATAGTAGACCCGGATGCATCCTAAAAGTACACTAAAAGATATACTCTACATCACGAAATTACAATTGTCTTATTAAAAATTCTTCTTTTTATTTTAATTTATCTATTAATTTAAATAACTTAATATATTTTTAAATTAATATATCTGAATATAATATTCAGATATATTAATTTAAAAATATATCAAATTATGCAAATTAACAAATAAATTGAAACAGATAGAATATCATATTAAGAATATAGTCAATGTTATTTATAAATTTATGGTTGATATATTTAGGGACATTATGCAATTGAAAGATGAAAAATAAAGGGAAACAAAATTGAAAAGAAAAATTTTAAAATATTTTTTAGAGATAAACTGAAGGTATTTCATAATATGATTGAAAATATAGGAACATTTGAATGGATAAGCTTGAGAGAAATCAAAGGCCAATGCCAAAATCTTAACTCGAGTTTGAGTCTTATAGATGAATTAAATTAGTGCTGAGAGAGTTTGTACTCCTATAATAGATTGGCCCGGTTTAAACCAGATTAATCAGAGATCAATAAATTTTCAGATACTGGTGGTCTATATCAAAAAAATAATATATTTATAAAGAGTGTTCAAATAACTTCCTTTTTAAAATATTTATTACTTACTTAATAATATTATAATTTTTTGTTTTTGCATTTGACATTATAATTTTAATTGTTGATACTATAATTATAAATTTTATGAGTTTTGCTAACAAATATTCTAATATTTTAGAAATGGAAAATTTATTTGAAAAGATAAAATTTTTAAGTTTTCAACTTATTATGGGTAAGTTTGGTTTAATTTTTACGAGAATTACTTTTGAAAAATTAAGTTAAAAGAATTATTTTAAAAAAATTACTTTTAAAATTATTAATTTATTTTGATTTGAGTATGTCAAAAATAAGTTTAAGAAAATAATTTTTATCTAAATAAAATATGAGAGTAATAGTAATATTTTATTTCAAAAATACTTTTCCTATAATAAAAAATAACTCTAAGGATAAGTTTGGTTGGGGTAAAAATAAGGAAAAAATTTTTATAGATGAATTTTATATATAATTTTACATATAAAATTTATCTATAAAATATTTTTCCCTCCTTTTTTACCTCCCAAACAAATACAACCTAAAAATACTCATCCTAAAACTATTTTTAATTGCTTAAAAAATACGTTTAAATACAGAAAAAATAAACCAAATGCATTGAATACGGTACAATATCATTTTCTTCTTCTTAACTTACTTCCGGGCTTGCAAAATGCAAACCAAACGGGCTCTAAGGTATTGAAAACTTCAATACTTTCCACTTTTGAAGCCTAACAAAACCCAACTTTTATATAAGTAGCTCCCGAGTAGATCCCAACACAAACTGAAACCGAATATAAATATATGATTATATGGTGAAAATTGCGTAAATATTAACGGATGGGTAGCATTCTTATGACAAGTTGTGCTTGCACCATCTCTGTCTTTCTCGTGAGTCGTGACGTAGTACTAACATGCCTTATGGTAATACTTACAGCAGTGAAAAAACGTGTAGTGAAATCTCAGTTGAAAGCTGCACCTGGACAAGACTTAAAAGCTCTGAGATAGTGAAGAAGCAGAAAGAAAGAAAGAAAGAAAGAAAAAAACTTCTTCTAAGTTCAAAAGATTTATGCAGGTCATGGCTACTAGAATTCTTTCCTCTCTGCGTTGTGTCTCTTCTTCTGCCCCAACTTCTAAAGGTAATAGCACTGTCTCTCCCTTTTATGATGTGTACTTGAGCATATCCACTTATCTATGTAGAACTGAAATCTTCATAAGGTTCGTGTTGTGCTTTGTGCTGACATCTTGGGGGAAGATATTCTTTATTAGTTCTCTATAAATTATTTGGGAGAAAACAACTTAATTAAAACTTTGACGGAAGTTTTTAATGTTTTTTTAATCATGATCACACAGGCATGATGTTGATCCTCTGACTTTATAAGCTGTTCCATTATTTGCATATACAGATTTAGCCACCCAAATCGACATGTGGTGATCATTGATTAAATAAATATAGATTTCTGTTAAATAAGTGTTGAATTCACATATTGCTTCACTAAAAGTGTTGATCCACTCTTAGTTGATATTGTATTCAACACTTGCTCGACTAAAATTCATATTTATTTGAATTGTGATCGGCCAATGTTGCTTTGGGTGTTTATACACTGTGCACAATAAACATTTCTCCTTTATTCGACATACTCTCACTTGATATGATGCCACAACTACACATCTTACCTTTCGTAACAAATAAGTACATAGAAGAGTCACACACATTGTTGAGCAAATTTTATATTTATGTTATTGTAGAATCATAGTAGATACGTTATCAAATTTAATTGTGTAAAGCGATTGGATGACTAAATTTTCAGGCCTATGTTGTCGATGGCTTAGAAGTATCAGTGGAATTGGTGCTTCTGCTGCTGAAGCTGAGCCTATTATACCACCTGTGCAAATTGATCATAGTCAGCTTCTAATTGATGGACAGTTTGTTGATGCAGCTTCTGGTTAATATCTTACCTTTGTGTACTTGATTGCTGTCTTACTCATATGAATAAATAACAATATATGTAACAGAAACTTAGTTTGAAATTTTCTCCCTTGTTAGGAAAAACCTTTCCAACCTTTGATCCAAGATCAGGGGATCTAATAGCCAATGTTGCTGAAGGTGACAGTGAAGATGTAAACCGTGCTGTCTATGCTGCTCGCAAGGCTTTTGATGAGGGACCATGGCCAAAGATGACAGCTTATGTACTACAACATATTATCTAATGTTTTTACCCATTTTTTCTATTATAAATTTCAGAATATATGTTCTTTTGATTGGAAAAAATATGGAGAATTTTAGATGCTGCATGCTTTTCTGTACCACTGTGTTAAACAATGTTTTGATGGTCTCCTCCAGGAAAGGTCACGTGTGATTTTGCGCTTTGCTGATTTATTGGAAAAACACACTGCTGAAGTTGCAGCAATTGAAACATGGGACAGTGGAAAGACTTATGAACAGGCTGCAAATGTTGAAATACCCATGGTGGTACGCGTGTTTCGATATTATGCAGGTAATTACAGAATCTTTGAGCTTCTATTTCATGTTATTACGGTTGTACTTTATACCAAGTTGACATTGTTTGGCTACCCTTATGTTTTTCTAAGGTTGGGCGGATAAAATTCATGGTCTAACTGTTCCAGCTGATGGATCACACCATGTGCAAACCTTGCATGAGCCCATTGGTGTAACAGGGCAGATTGTTCCTTGGAATTTCCCACTTCTTATTTATTCGTGGAAGGTTGCGCCTGCATTAGCATGTGGTAACACCGTTGTGTTGAAAACTGCTGAGCAGACACCCCTTTCTGCCCTTTATGTGTCAAAGCTATTCCTTGAGGTAAACTTACCACACTAAATATGTTTGTATGTGCTGTGTGGTTCATTAGTGATATCTTGAATGATGACTGGTTCTCTTCTACTCTTGTCTTTGGAATCTAATCTTCCCTTCAAATTGAGTCAAATCAATCAAACTCTTAACCAAAATGAAGGCATATATATATATAAGCATATTCGTTACCAATACTGAATCAATAACCTCATCTTAGCTAACTTTGACCAAAAAAAAACAAAAAAGGAAAAGTTACTTCTTCAGCAAAGAGAACTTGAATAGGTCTTCAATGTTATCATTGTCACCGTTATTAACTGGACTTAAGGGAAAATACTTGCTGCAGTTTGAAATGAATCTCAGATTGCAACATCAAAATTGCCTTCAACCAGGAATCACAATTCACAAGACTGGGTTATGCAAGATAGCCAAAAAAAGCTGCTACAAGTTGGCCTTGCATGCATGTCTAAATGTTATATAGGACTGTAACTCATATTATAATGATTTCAGGTTAATTTGTAAAACGGAATTATCCATGAAAAAAAGAAAAAAGATTGTGGTTCTGCATGTATCCATACATTTGTAATGGTCCTCACTGATGGATTTCATGCACAACAGGCAGGACTTCCTCCTGGTGTATTAAATGTTATCTCCGGCTTTGGTCCTACTGCCGGTGCAGCTCTATGTAGTCACATGGATGTTGACAAGGTACTTCAAAATATTTAACAGAAGATTTCTGCTGAGACATGACAGAACATATCCTTCATTTTCATGGTTCTCTCTTCCTGAAACTCGTATAATCTGTTGATATAACTCAATATATATATGCATTAACATAAGTTCCTAATTTATGCCGGTATGTCCTAATAGCTAATTGAAAATAAAAATTGGTTTGTTTTATGTTTGTAGCTTGCTTTCACAGGATCCAGTAGCACTGGTAAGATTGTACTAGGACTGTCTGCACAAAGCAATCTGAAGCCAGTAACACTGGAGCTGGGTGGAAAATCTCCCTTCATTGTGTGCAAGGATGCTGATATTGATGCAGCTGTTGAGGCTGCACACTCTGCTTTGTTCTTTAACCAGGTTTGATGATACAATTTTATGTATTCACTATGAGAACCATGCAGTCTCAAGATTTTTATTATTGCATAGTGGTCCAAATATGGTTCAAGTTGTTTTGGTTTGTGTCCACACTACAGGGCCAATGTTGTTGTGCTGGTTCCCGCACATTTGTACATGAAAGCATATATGAAGAATTTGTGGAAAAATCAAAAGCTCGTGCCCTTAAACGTGTGGTAGGAGACCCTTTCAAAAATGGGGTTGAGCAAGGTCCTCAGGTATCCAGCAGAATTCTTCTCTAGTTTTAGAGTTTAGACTGGTATTTAGAAAGATGCTAAGTAATGGCATCTGAAAGGATGATGATACTGATAGTTGTTTATGTTTCAGATTGATTCTGTGCAATTCGAGAAGATCCTGGCATACATAAGATCAGGCATTGAAAGTGGTGCTACACTTGAGTCTGGTGGTGAAAGAGTTGGCTCCAAAGGCTACTACATCCAACCCACTGTTTTCTCCAATGTTCAGGCATTATACCTCCAAAAATATTTCTACTTTTGGACAAGTAGTAACACTAAAACAGAAGTAAATAACCAAAATGATTTCTTATTTATCATTGCAGGATAACATGTTGATAGCAAAAGATGAGATCTTCGGTCCGGTACAGTCTATCTTGAAATTCAAGTATGCTAGTTCATCACTAGTCAAAACGCCATCATGTTTGTAAATTCTTCAATAGTTACTCTTCTTAAATTCCGGTTATTTTATGTTTGAAATAAATGATAGGGATCTAGACGAGGTGATACGAAGGGCAAATGCAACTTCCTATGGCCTGGCTGCTGGAGTTTTTACTCAGTCTATGGACACTGCTAACACTTTGATGCGTGCATTGCGAGTCGGAACAGTATGGATCAACTGTTATGATGTCTTTGATGCAGCAATACCTTTTGGTGGGTATAAGATGAGTGGACAAGGGAGAGTAAGAGGAATCTACGGCCTTAGCAGCTACCTCCAAGTTAAAGCTGCTGTCACTCCTTTGAAGAATCCAGCATGGTTGTAGTTTTTGCAATACTACTTAGTGGTCATGTTATGATGTCTTCTTATCTGAAAATGAACACCTATAAGTTCCACTGGTTGCATGGAACATCCCTAAGGCATTGAAATTAGCCAAAGTTATTTCAAAACTAAAGCTTTTTCTGTCCCCAATCTCTGCTGCCTCAACTTGCCTTCTGTTAGAATATCATTCTTGGTATCAGAAAGCTGCTTTTCTTTACTCAAGTGAAAAGTTTCCCAGAAAGGAACAGATTATGCATAGTTCGACTATACTTGACTAAGTTTGCCAAACATTGGAGATTATATACTCCTAGACTTTAGCAATCACTTTTATGTAATGCACCTTAGATAGTATTCATGATAGTAATCATCCAGAATAGCTTATTCTATGGATGCCATTCTTCTTGAGCATTGCAGGAAATTAGTACATATATTCTTGGATAAGGCTTCTTTAAGCGAGAAAGTAAAGAGTAATATATACACTTTTGGATAAAACTTTAAATTGAGCTTGTCTCTAAAGTGAAAATGTAAGGATGTATTCATCCTTAAATTAATAAAGTGCCTCATAAATATAGCTTACTAAATGATCTATGCGTAGATATGCTATTACTTTCTTACTTTGACAAGCTCACTTCAGAGGCTCTTTTTGGCTATATCTTTAGTGTGTAACAAAAGAGGGTGAGCCTTGATGTGACGGTATGGTTGTTGTCTTGTGACTAGTCACAGGTTCAAATCTTGGCAAGAGCCTAATGGCTTGCAAGGGTAAGGCTACAAAGTATACATCTACCCTCCTCAAACCCTACCGGATGAGAGTCTCGCGCATTGGCCGCCCCCTTTTTTCAGTGTCCAACAAAAAATGCTTGAAGTAATTATAGAATCTGAATACAAAACTCGGTGTCATAAATCATGTGAAAAGAAATAACCTTGTTGTAAAGAGTACTTAAAAAATTATAAACTAATTTACAAAACTCTGATTCTAAAAATGACCCCAATAAATTACTCTTTTATGGATTACAAGTATTATTTACTGGACTTTCTGTAGTAGAAACCTTCCTCTCTTTTGAAATCAATAGGGCCTCTTCTAGTTTTCTGACAACCTGCTCCATGCATGGACGTTGTTGGTTGAGGGCCGTGCATGATAAAGCCAACTTCAGTGTAAAATAAAATGCTTCCTCTGAGTACTCCCCTTGAAGTTTAGGATCAGCAAACTCTGTTATCCTGCCATTCTTGGTGAGTGCTTTTGCCTAAGATATAAATCATGTCATACAAAATTTCCATCAGGGGTCAAAAAATGCTAAAAAGCATGAAATAGAGTAAGAGATTAAGGCTAATGTTTCTGACCATTTTACTAAGTGACATTGGTCTCTTCAGTTTCAAATTTATAACCTTCTTTCCTGAGAGGATTTGTAGAAGTACCATGCCAAAGCTGTAAACGTCTCCAGATGAATTCACATGATGGTTTCTTTGGTACTCAGGATCTACATATCCAAAAGTTCCTCTCACTTCTGAGCTAACATACGTTTCACCCACCTCAATTACTTTAGACAGTCCAAAATCTGATAGCTTTGCCTCAAACTTAGGCCCCAGAAGAATATTTGTTGGCTGCATGAGAAAGCATACACTATTCTAATAAACCTCTACTATCACTCTAAGAGTTGTTGGACCTTTCACACAGTTGTTTGTTCATTTGAGATACAATTTTTTAGTAGTAGTTTATTTCATTTCTAATGTATTAATAGCCAAAGCTGTAGAAATGGAACAGTAGAAACAAAATCTAGTCACTTTCTTGAAGGTTATATAATGAGAGCATAGATCTTGAAATAAATTATCATTAATTGTGTCCACTTTCATTCTATCTGCATTATACACTTGGGAGAGTATTTTGGAAAGGAACAGAAAAGAAAAGTCCTGAATGTAATACTTGCCCTTATCATTGCATATGTGGTCAACAGTTGAACAGGACTCATTGAGTTTTACATATATAAACATTGAACTACTTCTTTAAGCTGTCATTTAATTCTAACATAATAAGAGACTAAGACTAATTAATTATTGGGGTAAACAACATGTCATGCTGCAGAGGAAGACTGCAAATTAGTATAGAAACATAGAGATTGACCTTGATATCACGATGAACAATGCAGCCTCCTGGATATGTGTGTAGAAACCAAAGGCCTCGAGCACTATCAATTGCAATTTCTAGCCTCTGTATCCAGGACAGGACCTTGTTCTTGCCTGATTTAGTCACTTATCAAATCTTCATAAATCACTTATAGAAGAGCAAACAAATTCAAACACTCAGGCCACAAAAAGGGATAAACTATAATTACCAAATAGCCACTCTGAAACACTCCCATTGGGGCATAGTTCATAGACAAGAAAACATTCATCTCCCTCAACACAGCAACCCAGCAAAGCAACAAGATTTGGGTGTCTGACATGTGATAAGCTTGTGACTTCCCTGACAAAAGTCTCCATATTTCCATCATCATTGATTATGTGCTTGACTGCAACATGCTGATTATTTCTCATTTTGCCTTTATAGACCTTACCTAAAATTGAAATCCAGAAATCAGATTGCATTAGCTATTCAGGATATTTATGTACTGACTGTACAATTGATGGTAAGATTATACAGCAATCTGTATTATGTTATGCCTACACATGTAGGAAATTTAATTTTCTATTTACCTGCAGTTCCTTCCCCAATGATATTCATTTCATTCAGATTGTTAGTGGCAGCATGCACTTCCTTGATAGGAACTCTTGGACAAGCAGTTTTCTTTAACATGTCTCCAAATGTTTCTGAAAAAAATAGAGAACATAACAATTATAGCATTTATCTATGATGCTATCTAATATGGATTTGAAAACAATTAGGCCTTACCTTTGTTTTTTTGTAGGGGTGACTTGAAATATCTAAGAAACAAGATGTATGCAGTGATAACTATTATCAATATAACCAAAATGATTGCTCCAGCCATAATCCAAATACCTAATTCCACATAAAGACATGATGCTTAGGAAGAGAAGAGCACACAACAACTTGCATATCTGGAAACATGATTAATATTATGACAGTTAAGCACCTCCTTTACTTTTCTTCTTCAGATTGTCTTCCGCGGTTTCATTTTCTGCTAGAGAAAAGATTGATCACAAACAATCTAGACTAAGTAGCATTACATATAAGATACTCAACAACTAATTCAAAGTTTATGTTTATAGTTACCTGTATAAGTATTCTGTGCTCCAAGGCATCTCAGAACTGTGTGGACATACTTCTTATTTTCAATCTTTCTGCTTATTAATGTCACTAGGACAGCAATTCTACAAAGATCAGTTTCAGTCTTTTCAGATTTATTATTGTTCCTTCTGGAACCTGTCCCTCCTATGGTTTTCCAGGTCCTCAGGCAGGAGGGACATGATTGTTCCGTCTCGTTCCCTAAAGTCTTAGATTGACAGTTTCCATCTAAACTTCTTAGCTCATTTCCAAATTTATTACTAACATCAGCAACCAAGAAGTCAGAACATCCACCGGCACCACTTGTAAGGTTATCGTCTTTAAAACTCTTTACTCTAGACAGACAATGTATTTGCTCATTAGAATCCATGTAAATCTTCCCAGTTTCATTTGCCTGCTGGCCCAGTGAATAGAGGTAAGCATCAAATGCTGCTCCACAACTTGAATCATTCAACAACGGCGAAAGTTGAATTTTACAGCTGCATCCATTCTCCAGAGCCCATGAAGTTGCAAACTTCATAGTGATGGTCAGAATGAAGATGCAAACAAGCAAAACAGATGCTGGAAACACAGTTCTGCTCCAATTCCAAAAAGCCATTGGGAGTTTATGCATCACATATTTGCTAAGGGGAACATGAAGAACGTAATGTAACTCAATGTTTCAAGGTGTATTCACCAACTGCAAGTCTGAGAAAATGTGATCAATAGCTAAGAGTTATGCTAATGAGCAACTTTTGCAATTGCCATCAAGTTGTGAACATTTGTTTGGTAGTGGAACAGGTTGAACTTCCTTCTTTTACTTTTGTGTGTGTAATAGTGTGTCTGAAACTGAGAGAGGGAGATAGGAGGGAGAAGAAACACTCAGACATTCTATTTCTGAGTGTTGGAATTGTTTATACAGCCACTTCTAGGAAAAAGCATTCATTTGGAATATCTTCTAGACTATAAGATTGTCTTACAAAAGAGTTTGAAAAGAGTAATTTTGTTTGTTATTCGACCATTCGTAAGAAAAACAATTCAGAGATTTGGGTGCATCGTCCAGATGGAAACATAAAAACAATTAACATCACCCTTTTGCTTCTTGTGTACCATTAGACTTGTTGCCGGCCACTGCAGGTTTACAGTTATTTAACAGATAGAATGTTACTGTTTGTTACTTTAAGGCTACTGTATCTTGAAATTTTACATTATGAGATAAACAGATAGAAAATCACCATTATTTTCACGTTTCATGATATTTAGAAAACATTGGTTAGGGCCTTGATTTTTTTATTCGATAATTATGAGAACAATAATAATAAAGACATCCAAGGGTATTAATTTTACCTGAGGGAACTGAACTGTGTAGAGCTTGATGGCTATTCCTAATTGTGTGGCTTTATTCCTTTTGTTAATCCTGGCTACCTGTTGGCTGCACTTACATAAGTTAAAAATTAAAAACTTGAACATAACATTCGTTTTGGACGAGCTTTTAAAAAAATATATTTTAAAAAAACAAAAATTATTTTATATTTGAATGCAATATTAAAAAAAAAATTATTCTTAAATAATTTTTTATGTCATAAAAAGATTTTTTTAAAAGATTGAAATTATAACTATTGAAAAATAAACTTTTTATGCTATTTTTATTGATTCTTATTTTCTCTGAAAAATTTTATCTAAACATAAAACATAAAAAGTACTGTTTAAAAGGAAAATATTTTTTTACCAAAATAATAGCTCCAAGCTCCCAAAACTCAATTAAAGTAATAATTGTGGTCAACAATCAAGTCTGATAGGACCCACAAGCAAATGGAAGATTGTCGGTTTTATCACCGTCTTGCTAAGCTTTCTGCTAAAGGAAAATAACGTACACATATCTATTATTGACATATTTTAATATTTTTTTTATTTTTTTTCTCTTTTTTTTTGTTTTTTTATTTTTTTTCATAATTTTTTTTAAATTTTATGAATAAATATCTAATTAAATATATTTTTAAGTATATATAAATAATATCCCTCTTTTTTATAAATAATATCCCTCTTTTTTATATGTCTTATATGCTGAAACTCTCAAACATGACAGATAGCAAGTCTATTAACAATGCCCTTCATAAAGTATAGACACTACCACGGAAACTCGATGTGATACAAATATAATTATAGAGACACATCAAATTTTTTAAATTGTAGGACATAGAAATATATATATATCATTCTCTAAAAAATAAATAATATTGATCTAAATTTGAGTTAAATTTTTTAATATCTAAGTTGGTCTATTAAAATAAACGAAAAGAATATGTCAAACTCCCATGTGTCCAAATTGTGTTTTCCTGTGTCCAAGTCTTTTATAGATAAATAAATAAATAAATAATTGGACACGTATAATGTGTGTTGACATGTGTTGTGTGTGTCTACCAAGTGCTGATATCCATTATGTGTCGAACATGCAAATACACCGATAAATTGGTATGTCCATACTTTCTAGAGGCAAATTAATGGCCTTGCTGGGCTCCGTGTTCTTGGTGATGCCTTCACTCTTTACACGCAGAAAATGACACATTTAGCAGTGGCATCTAGCAACAAATGATGGAGTAAACCTATGCCATCAATCATGGACTCCCGTTGTTCCAGACTAAAAGTGTATTTATGAGTTTTAATTTTGAAAGAGGTTTAAAAAGTAAAATAAATTTAAAATTATTTTTAAAATTTTTTTATTTTTCTTTTTTTTCCTCCAAAATCAAACTCATAAACACACCCTACCAAACTAATTCCTCCCCGCATAATTTTTGTTTATTTTGACTAGTAGTGCAAACAGCATGATTTTACAAATCACAATTAGACACAGTTATACGCATCGATACAAATCAAAAGCATGCCTATAATTGTTTTTTTTTTTTTTATGGGACAACCATGTCTACAATTGTGTCCAATTGTAAGCAAAATTATATAAATTTAATCCTTGTGAAAATGTGGCCGCCTCTAACTTCGTAGTTTCAGATACGAATATTTCTTTTGTCATTAGTAATGTTACTTGCTCAACATTATGCAGAGAATTATTCAAGTGTTTGATTCAGCCCCCTCAATTATCAATAGTTTAAATTTTTTTTCCAGGTCAAAAAAAAAAATATTAACTCATTATCGGTGTTAAATATTTTTAGATCATAACTTAATTATATATTATGATATCATTAAATAAAAATTAAAATATAATTTCGCACACTGTGATTTGGCCCTTTTTTTCCAATAAACTGGTCTAAATTTACTTTGTTATTTTGTGTAGTAAGATATTCATGTCTAAACTCATTGCAATATATGATTTGTAGCATTGTAATACAATTGTTTTGTGGGCTTACAAGCGTTAAAAATTTAGAAAAAAAAAAAGGAAAAAGAAAAAGCATTGCAATATGGAAGCATGAAGTATGCGTGTTGATTAAGGTTAAAATATAGACCAAAATTAGGAGGGATGATTAGGTAATGTTGATGCCTCCGGGATTGGGGCAACTGAGTATTGTATGGTTTTGTGGAGTTTGAACATTGCTGCAGTTCTGGTCTAGTTATTAGCAGAGGATGTGATGATGAGCACTTATTATAGCAGAATGCATGTTGCGTTTAAAACAAGATGCATTGCACTGTGATGCATGAGCTTTTCATGATAATATGTTGGCAGGGTGTGTGGCACTATGGAGATAACAGAACAAATTAAATGGGAAGTTCCTGCTTCCACCATATGTCATATGAGGCAGTGAGTGAGAATATACTGGCTTTAACGAAGTTCATGATTCAGAAGACATCCCACAAATGTTAAGGAGATTCCTTGTTAATTAACTAGCATTTTATTGGGGGGTTAAGTTAATCTGTTGGTTCTATAATTTTGTTGATATTTTAAGAGAAATTGAAAACTCAAATAAATTATATAGAGATATTTAAGGAACATTGCTAAGTTTATATTTGTCTGAATTTTTAAATATGTTCTTCTAACTTACAAATGTCAACTAATTGTTTATAAATTAAGACTTATTTAAAGATTTTTAAAATTATCAAAATCTAATTATAAATTTTTAAATTATAAGAACTTATATTTTAAAAAGTCAATACAATGTTAAGGACCAACAAATTAATTTAACCCTCCATTTTATTTGTTAGTGATAGAGACGCCGCAGCACATATGGCCAAGCGGGCAAATGCTCTTGAAGCTTAAGAAGTGGAATAAGAGCAGGAACAACCATGAGGCTCCAAAGAAGAGGAAGAGCACTTTCAGGGGTGCCACGGAAGAGAAAGAGTGCCCTAAGAGGCACCAGATAGGATTAAGAGCAGCCATGAGACTGAACAAGAAAAGAAGCGAGACGAGAGATGAAGCAAAAAACAAGACAAGCAGGAAAGTGAGAGATGAGGCACGATGAGAGGAAAAGTAAAAGACAAAAAGAAAAAAGAAGAGAAGCACCCCCAAAGCAAAGATAATTCAATTAGAGAAAGCTCAAACACATCACAGCGGAAGTACTGTAAGAGCCCAAGTATTTCAAAACCCAGGTATTACAAGAAGCCAAGTGTCCTAAGGACCTAAGTGCTCCACCATCTTCAAAGTTCACCATCGCCTTTGAAAACCATCGACTATGACGCCCGACAATAAAGAAAGAGCAAACACCACCCTGCACCATAACGTTCAAAAAGATATCATAAATAAGAATGCTCAATGGAAAGCCACTCCTCTCCATTGACTAAGGGGCTAATATGTTGGAACCACCCTGAGGCGACCTCCAAGGGGGCTCCCATGATAAGGGGCAGAACCCGTCAAGGGGGCTCCCATGAGAAGGTAGAGCACCCTCCATGGGGTGCCCTCCGAGTGGGTTCCTACTAGAAGGAAAGGAGCCTTCCAAGGGAGCTCCTGCGAGAAAAAGGGGTGCCCTTTGCGGAGTCTTCCGCAAGAAGGAAAGGAGGCCCACAAAGGGGGCTCCTGCCAGAAGGAGGGGTGCCCTCCAAAAGGCTCTTGTGAGAAGGTGGAGCACCCTCTGAGGGGCCTTCCACAAAAAGGAGATATGCCTTCCAAGGGGGCTCCCGTGAGAAGGAGAGGTGCCTTCTGAAGGGGCTTCCACAAGAAGGAGAGGAGCTCTATAGAGAGGGCTCCCACCAGAAGGAGGTGCGCCCTCCAAAAGACTCCTGTGAGAAGGAGGAGCACCCTCCAAGGGGGGCTCCCACGAAAAGGAGGGGCACCATCCAAGGGGCTCTTTCGAGAAGGAAGGGCGCCCTTCAAGGAGCTCCTATGAGAAAGAAGGGCACCCTCCAAGGGGGCTCTCGCAAGAAGGAGGGGATATCCTCCACAAGATACCAGAAACAAGAGTTTCTAAAGACGAAAGGCTTTAGAGACTAGGGGCTCCAGAGATTAAAGTCTTATAGATGGGGAGTCAGAGTCACCAGAAGAGTCAAAGTGGCAAGAGACACTAGAGGGGCCAGAAGGGCTAGAGGAGCTAGAAGCGTTGGAGGGGCAGAAGGGTCAGAGGAGCTAGATGCATCTGAGGAGCCAAAGGACAAAAGGCACTAGAACCATGGAGGAGCGCCAAAACCATAGAAAAGCGCCCCTCGAGGCGCCGGAGCCTGAAAGAGAGGCGCCAGGGACTAACGAAGGGCATTTCCAAGACGCTAAAGTCAAAATGGATTTGGGCTTGGCATCCAAAGGTCCATGGACCAATGCTGGAGTACTAATCAAAACATAACACCTTAGCTCTAATTACTTAAAATAAGAAAAGACAATTACATCCCTAATATTGCCTATAAATAGGGGATGCTACTGCTCACATGGAGGGGGATTCATTTTCTTAATTTTTTATAGAGAAGCTAGAGAAAAGTTAGAGAGAGAAAGCATTGTTATTGTAATTAAGAAGGATCAATCAATACAAAAGAGAAATTTTTGTGATTGTTCTTGCCACGTTCTTATTATCTCATTGTTTGATCTTGGTTGGTTCACTTTCTTCATCTCCTTGGTGTTTATAGAACTCGATTCCGAAATAGTTAGAAGAGTTGGCTTGAAAGAAACCATCATTAGTTTAACCAAAAAAGTATATTTGAAATGGTACGCTAGATGTAATGCATACTACAGAGAATACATTCTTGTGAATTTTTGTAAATATTAATGAATTTATGTGACCAATGGATACATATAACCACTATAATGAATCTTCAAATGGTTAATTTTTTTGTCTATAAAGAGAATATCCCTACAATCCTCTCAGGAGTGGAAGTCACTTATCATCTAAGTGATCTATTGATTCAAATGGGTAATCTTATAAAAACAGCCAACGAACTTTAGTTAAACTCAAATATATCATCATTATACAAGTTACTAGGAAAAACAAGGGCTACTTATGAGCTGTGATGCAAGAAGTACACCATTATACATTATTGAGTCTCACATTGTTTACAGATATAGTCAAGCTAGCTTTTGTAAATACTTGGACATCTTTTTCACTTGAGCTAACTTTTGGGATAGTTAATTAGGCTCACTATCTTAAGATGGTATAAGAATTTATCTTGTAAATGTAATTGATATAGGTCAACTGTAGATATTCAATCCTACAAACTTTACGTTCTAGATGTTCAATTTCGGGTATAATGGGGGTGTATTAAGTCCTATATTACTTAAAGATATGGTTAATATAATCTTTATAAATATTTGGACATCCTTCTCCTCTTGAGCTAGTTTTTGGGATAGAGTTAAACCCACAATGTTAAGATACATCTTCGAGATCACATAGTGGAATACAAAAGTTTCACATTGGAAGAATAAGAGAAAGAGTAAATGGCTTGTTATACTCAGGTGGAGCGAGATCTTTAAGGTAGCTTTCGGATCATGTTGGTTCATCCAGTTATATCACATGTCCTACATCCTAGCACATTCCTCCTAATGCCAAGCTCATAAGTCCAACATCAAACTCTAAGCTCAACCTAGAAAACCTATGAATAATTTAATTATAAGCCTAGCTGGGGTTCAAGTGCAGTTGTACAAGTCCCTCAATATGAAGAATGAAAGAAAGAATGTTGTTTTAATTTTTTAAGACTTAGAGGAGCCAAAAACCTTAAGTTAACTTTTGGATCATATTGGTCCATATGCTACATTTCCAACATGTCAAAACATTCATCACATGCAAGTCAGAGTCAAATGACAAACTTCAAGCCCATTCCAAATTTCCAATACGATAATACCTACCTTGTGCCATTTTTGCGGGTGTATTAACATGGTGCTTTTATGTTGTCTTTGCTTTTAAAAGGGCTTTAGTGCCTTTCTTAAGTTTACAGTTACTTTGTTAAATTTATCAATTTAATCCAACTAAAATGTCTATATGTCAAAACTTTATATTTAACAAAAAGAACATTTTCATTTATATTTTTACAATTTAAACCCCAATATTAATCCAAGGCCAATGTATAAATTGATTATTATTAATTTTTAATAGATCATAATTTAAAATTGTAAAAATGAAAATTAAAATATTTAGAACCCGAATCATGTTCATCATGAGTTTTTCATCCCTATTTGTGTCTTAAGAAATTATGTGCATGGAGTTATTGGATGATAGCTAGTTTAGAAAATCAGCTCCGGTAAGTATATCGGGTCACAGGTAATAAAGAATGAGTTAATATCATTCCTATAAGGATTATCAATAAGTTCATTTAGAATAGTTACTATTTGGGAGATCTGAAATATGAAAATTGAGAATAAAAATAAATAATAGAATAAAACAAAACAAAATAAATATGCAAATGATATAAAACAATTAATAAAAAGATAGGTGTTAGGGTATGATTTCACTTGATTTCCTCAACTATGCATTACCTAATTTAAAATCTAATTCCTAATTCAATAAAATTACTGGTTGAATTCCTCAAAACTTATAAACACAATTCAATGACTTGATATTGCAATCCTCTTAAGATAAATTGAATAAATTAATATCTTAATATTATTATAAATTTATTCTAAGGATGAAGAACAGGAATCCTATGACCATACAAATGAATACTTTTATTTCCAGCTACTTTAATTCATGGCAATTTTTAGATTGGTTTATTCTATACAATGAATTATCATTTAGTAATATAAAACCATATGACATTCTAAGGAGTGACCAATTCTAAGAAAGCATTAAGAACACTAAAGATTGCTCAATTCATTGAAAAAGAAATTAAATTAAAATCATGAATATATAATTTGTTCTACCAAACTATATCGCCCTAACACCTAAAGATAATTAAAGAAATATAGAAAAAGAAAAGAACCTAGGCCATAGAAAAATTATCATTCTTTATCTCTATCTCCAGCTCTCCTCTCTTTTAGAAAAGAATTGCAATAAATAAATTTATAATAATATTTCAAAGTGAATAGAATCTTTTCTTGATTTTCTTCTTATCTTCAATTCAAATATTTATCTTCTTTTCAAATCTTGATCTTCTTTCAAATTAGCTCCAAATCCTTTTGCAACCTCTTCCAAATCTTCCTTAAATCTTCAAATCTCTATCAGAATATTTTTCCTTTATCTTCTTATCAACTACGACTATATTTCTCTTGTATTCAAATAAATATAGTGAGAATCTTTATCTATTAAGCACAAAAGAATTATATTATCACTAACAGCACTCATAAATTAAATTTGTTAAAAATAATTACAGAAATTATCATACGACAAGAAATTTAGAATAATTAATGTACAAATACTGGATAAAAATAATATATTTTCATAAATTATCATCGGTGAAGTTAAATTTGGTAATTTGTGATCTTGTAGGGAAGAAAGTGAAAAGGATCCTTTGTTGTTCTACACCCAAATCTTCCATCCCCACGTCCTCCACGTGAGGCTACGTCTCCATCCCTTTTGGGTCTCCCTTCTCCACATGGCTATTTCCTCAAGCACGTCACTCCCTTCGGCCAAGAAAAAAGCCCCATATGGTGGAAAGATCACTAACAAGTTCACTGGCAAAAATCTAGTGTGACTTTTCCACTAACTCATCACATGCCGCCCAAAAGCTTGCTCAAAGAATTGTGCGTCCATATCAAGAGGTGGAAGCATCTAGCAGAGGAACTACAGACTTTGGAGGAGGAATGGTGTTGTGTCTACAATAATAGAATTTGCTTGAGAGGATGGTGACGGGTTGGAAGTTTGCATTTTTTTGAGGGGTTTTGTGTTTTTTTAGAGTTTGTTAAGGTAGAATGATGATGTTGGATTTTGAGATTCGGTTGAAAATAGTGAATTGAAGTTGAAAATTGGATTTGAGACTACAATGAGTTTTTTGGGGGATTATGGAGTTAAATGAAATGTGGTTAATCTTTTTTATTTTGGAAAAATGGATTCATAGAATCAAGACTTGAGAGAGATTGGAATAAGAATTGGGTGTGTGAGTTTTTTTTAATAATTAAATTTATAAATTAATTCTTTAATTAGAATTAGGGCTTAAATTGCAAAAGAAATAAATTAAAAGGCTCTTTTTGTTAAATGTAAAGTTTTGACGTAGGCATTTGAGTTAGATTAAATTGATAAGCTTAGCAAAATTTAATCCGTACACTTATGAAAGGCACCAAAACCCTTTCAAAAGGGCAAAATAGGTTTTTTAGTCCCTTATCTCTATTTGTCTTCTCAATTTAATCCCTTATTTTTATTTTTTTTCAATTTGATTCCTTACATTACAAATCATTTTCAACTTGGTCCTTGGTAAGTTTTCATTATATAACTAACGGAAAATGCTAATGTGGCGCAATCCACATTAGATCCACATATATGTGATATTAGATCCATTTGTCTACGTTAGCATTTTGTGTTAATATAAGTGACTAAGGACCAAATTAAAAATGATTTGTAATATAAGGGACTAAATTGAAAAAAAAATTAAAGATAAAAGACTAAATTGAAAGAACAAATAAAAATAAGGGACCAAAAACCCTTTTTGCCTTTCAAAAACTGGGACGCCATAACACCTTGTATCTACTTGCAAACAGTGTTTGTATTTTTCTATGATATGGATATGCAAGATTTTTTCAATTTGTTTTAATTCAAATGTAAGATATTCTTGTTTACTTAATTAACATCATGTTGCCACTAACAGAATAAGATGACAAAACAAAAGGGAAATAATAGAGTACAACAATGGGACAATGATATTAGGACAATGATGGCGTCAATGATAACTTCTCACTACAACTCAAGAAAATTGAAGAACACCTAGAAAACTAATTTCATCGATTATAATATATCTTTTCACAGGTTATCAATGTGTAAGTTTACTCTTGTGGGCATTGTGGAAATCTTTGCGTGAACTAAGCACAAGCCTCAATAGTCCTTGGATGGTTGCTGGTAACTTCAACTTTTTTTTGTTTAATCATGAGATAATAGGGGTTGCTAATGAGCATAGAAGTTGCTCTAATTTTAAAGATTGCATTGAATTTTGTAATCTCATAGATGCGGGTTTTCAGGGGCCTTCTTTTACCTAGAAACATGCAAACATCAGTGAACATGTAGACAAAGTTGTCGTGAATCAGTTGTGGTATAGCTATTTTGAAGAATTAGGAGTTGTGCATCTTCCAATGTTTAATTCTGATCATAGTTCATTGTGGATTAGATCTGGGTCTGATCTAATTTAACATTCTAGGCAGAAGTCATTTTGATTTTTATTTGCTTGGTTAGGTCATGAAGGTTTTGAGGAATTGGTTAGGTTGCACTGGAACAAAGATGTTTTTGGTCATATCCAAAAATGTAAGAATTGTTTATTGAGGAGATTACGTGGTATTCAAAGAAAACTAGTGGATGATATTAATCCTTTTCTTGAGGATCTTTAGAAGAAACTTTGATGGAAATATAAAGTTGTTCTCTTTGAGGAAGAAGCATTTTGGGCTCAAAAAGCTCATTCTAGGTGGCTTTTTCAAGGAGACAGGAACACTAAATATTTCCATTCACCCGCTATGGCTAGGCATAGAAGGAATCACACTTGGCTCTGAAAGACCTGCAAGATAATTGGGTGCATGATGCTAGTTCTGTTTAGCAGATGGTTAGAGACATTTTTATGGGTTTATATTTTGATGAGGTTTCTTATACTTCTTTTCTGCTATGTGGTGGTTTCCTTTTTATTCCTCAATTTAATTGGAATATAATTTGTAGACCAATTATGGAAGGGGAGGTGAAAGAAACACATTTTTTCTATGAGAGCTGTAAGGGCTCCAGGCCTAGATGGATTACTTGTAGATGGATTACATGCTTTATTTTTTTAGAGTCAATGGAATATTGTGGGCGACTCTCTTTGTAAGTTGGTTTTCAATATTTTTCAAAATCCAGAGAATATTAGAAATATTAATCAAACTTTTATTTCTCGTATTACTAAGGTTGATAATCCTGAATATGTGAAGCATTATCAGCCTATTAGTTTATGAAATGTGGCTTATAAGGTAGTCATCAAAATAATAGCTAATACGTTGAAGATGATTATGCCTAATGTTATAGCTCCAACTCAATGTGGTTTTATTAGAGGTAGGAGTGGGTCTAATAATATTATTATAACTCAAGAGATCATTCATTAAATGTGGTTTATGAAAGGTTGAAAAGGTTTTATGGCTATTAAGATTGACTTAGAAAGGGCATATGGCAAACTGGACTGGAACTTTGTTGTGGATTCTTTGAGGGATTTGGGTCTGAATGAGCATTTTATTTCAATCATTTAGCATTGTATCTCTTCTTATTGCATGAATATCTTGTGGAATGGTGAGCCAACTAGGGATTTTAATGCTAGGAGGGATATCCGCCAAGGGGATCCTCTTTCTCCTTATTTGTTTGTCATGTGCATTGAGCATCTCTCACATCTTATTTAGTTTGCAGTGGATCATAATGGGTGGAAACCAATTACTATTTATAGAGATGGTCATACTATTAAACATTTGTGCTTTGCAAATGACTTGTTTATTTTTGCAGAGGCCTCTTTGGAGCAAGTGGAGGTTATCAAGAATTGCTTAGATTTGTTTGAGAGAAGCTTTGGTCAAAAGATTAGTTAGGAGAAGACTAAGATTTTCTTCTCTAATAATGTTCATCACTCTAGCGCAACAAAGATTGCTCAATCCTTTGGCTTTTCTTTAATAGGAGATATAGGAAAATACTTGGGTGTGCTTCTTCGACACACTAGAATTTTTATTTGATCATTTAGTCATGTCACTGCTAAGCTTATGCATTGTTTATCCACCTGGAAAGCTAACTCTTTATCTCTGGTATGCTGTCTAACTCTCTGTTCATTAGCTGCCATACCTTTGTTTTTTATGCATACAATGCTACTTCCTAAACAGACATGTGATTCTATTAATAATATTTGTAGGAGTTTCTTATGGGAGTCTTCAGAAGGAAAGTGGAAGATGCATCTTTGTAATTGGGATGTAGTTTGTTGTCCCAAGGGCAATAGAGGACTTGGTCTTAGACATGCTACATTTTCCAATTTAGCTTTTTTCTCTAAATTAAATTAGGGACTTATTCACCAAAGAGATGAACTTTGGCTGAAAGTTTTGTTTAGTCGGTATGGTTGTGGTGATAATTTGATCCCTTCTATTTCTCTTAAACAGGGATGCTCTAATCTTTGGAAGGGGATTTGTGAGGCTTAGGCACACGTGCAAGATAATCTTGTATGGCGCATTGGAGATGGTCGCACTATCAATTTTTGGAATGATAATTGGATTCCCAAGTGGGTAGCCTTTCAAATCATTCTCTTGTGCATTTGTCAAATGTTGAAAGGCAATCAACGGTGGCTAATTTCATTACTAAAGACGGTACTTGGGATTGGCAAAAAATTATTGAATTTGCTTCTAATTGGTATTTGTGAATTCATTGCCAGTATTGCACCTCCTTCAAACTTGGGAATTTCTGATTCTGTGGCCTGGTTTTGTAAGTCATGATGGAGAGTTTTTTGTCAAATCATCTTATCACCACACTGTGGGTTCCTTACACTCTCCTGTTGATCATTTTTTTGGGTTGAATTGGAAGTGGAAGGAAATGGAAACAATTAAAGTTTTCTTTGGCAAGTTGCGATAGATGTGCTACCCACAAATTTCTTTCACTTTGCTCGGCACATTACCACAAATCCTTCCTGCTCTAGATGCTATGAAGATGTGCATGAGACCATGCATCATGTTTTACATGACTGTGATATAGCTTCTACATTCTAGTCTTGGCTAGTTTATGCTCAATCTTATCCTCAATTTTATGTCCTCTCCGTCATAATGGCTCATGTGGAATCTCAATCATAATAATTCTATGGTAGTTGATGGGTGGCCGTAGTTTTTTGCTTCTGCTATTCATTACCTGTGGTGCATAAGAAACTAGGAGATTTTTTAGTTTATTACTCCTTCTAATGAGGATGTTTTAAATCGGTTTTGACTAGTTTGTAAAAGCCAACAGGTGTATTCTGAGAGAGTATTTCATGTTGCAGGATTAACTCATTCTCCCCATTTTATTTCTTGGTCTTTCCTCCTGAGGGATGGGTTAAACTTAATAGTGATGGTTCCGTGAATAGCCAACTGTGAGCATCTTATGGTGGTTTGATTCGTTCTTCTTTGGGTTAGTTTAAGGGTGGTTGTGCTATTAATTTGGGTATCTATCCCATTATTATGGTTGAGGTGTGGGGGGCCTATTACTCTCTCTTAATGCCTTGGTAAGAAGGTTTTAAACAAGTTATTCTAGAACTTGATTCGACTGCTGCTATTGCTTTAATTTAGAAGGGAGTTGATAGCAAACATCATTATGGGATGGTCATAACTCAAGTGCAGGAATTGTTAAACCATGATTAGTAGGTTCATATTCGTCACGTTTATAGAGAGGCAAATAGGGTCGCTGGCTATGTAGCATCCATTGGGCATTCTTAAATTTAGGTGTTCATTATTACTTGTCTTGCCTACTTGTTTAGGCCATATTCTTTGGGATGATTTTGTTAGAGTAGCTTTGCTTCGGATAATTGGTTAGCTTGTTTGCTGTTGTGTTTTTTTTAGGCCATTGTCCCATTGGATTAGAGAGAGAGAGAAAGAGAGAGATTTGTTAAATGAGTGACTCAACTTTTTATACAAAAAGAATAGGAGCATCATTTACTTGATGGCACAAAAGCTAAGTATTTCAAGTTTCTTAAATGCATTTGGTGGAGGTATGTCTTTTCATGTAACATTATTATCTTGTCATCCTATTGTATTTCTTTTGGGATTTTGTTTGCAATTGCCAATTGGTGGCTTCTTTCTTCAATCAAATGGACAAAGTCTTTGAATGCTATAGGCTATTACTATTTGGGTGGTGTCTAATTTTGTCCTCTCTATTTTCTAGAGCATGTCATGGTCCCATTGTTAAACCATTAGATAAGGTTTAATGACAATTTGACAGTTGAAAAAAATTACATGCATACATAAACCTTAATTAATATAGAGCATGTAAGAGTTAGCCCATCTCTATCTTTTCCACAGCAGGCCTCCTTCACTGAAATGACATAATTTGTAGGACTAAAATTACAAAACTATCCTTCAACCCATCACCTTCCTCTTAATCACTTTAGATCCCTTCTCATTGGCGGCACACTTTCATAGGAGAGCACTGCGACCACCACCGTCTCCAACTGCACGAATGGCACTCTTCCCTGGCTTGACCAGCACATGCGCCAAGGCCACTGCAATTTGAGCTCAACTACAGTGAAGATGAGGTGATATTGATAGCTGTGTCTTGACTACCTTGGTTTATGGGAGAAGATGATGAGGAAGCTGTCATGGCATCTCAATAGCTACCTCTAATTGCCACTTGCGCCTCCATCACGAGGATGAAGCCCAAGTCATCCATGGATATTTGCAAGAAGGAGGACGCTGTCATCCATGCTGCGCTATCATTGATTCTCGGGTCGCCGCTTCGCCTGGCCGTGTAAGAGAGAAGGGTGTGCTGCTATCATTGCTATGTGCGCTGCTGGGTCGCACTAGTCACTATAAACAACTTTTTTTCTCCCTTTTTTGGGTTCTTTTAAATCTAGTTCAATTTCAATTGATTTTTTTTGTCTTTTAGAAATCTTAATTTCGGTGAACTAGTTCGCTATGATGATATTTATTCAGCTTCTAATGCCAGCTTTGCCATTGAAAAACAATAATTGATAGAGCTATTGTACATTCCATTTATAGTTGTCAGTAGAGTAAATTTTGAGTACATATGCTAGTCAAAATGCTACAAACTTGAGAATCATCAAGTGTTGCTAAGTTTGATAATAATTTGGTGAGTTACATGTTAAAAAGGTGTGACCTATAGGTTTTATAGTGTTTCAACATCTCTGCGCATACTTTGCTAAATATGGATCACGCTTTGCATTCATTTCTGTTGATGCAATGTGATCTACTGTCAAATGTCATCTATACCAACCAAGGTGATCAAGTTTAGTGGAGAAGGAGCCTTTCCATGAATGCTTCGAGTTGTGACTTGAATGTTTAACCATTATTGGGTTCATTCTAATTACTGTTGTAGCAGTGGTTTTATTCAAGACTTTGCATAGCCAAATTCAAAAAGGGTGGTGAAGTGGAAATCAATGAGTGGTTGATAGTGTGAATTAAATATTGAAATATGGGTAATTTAGTCATTTTGAAAGTAGATAAATTTTTATGATGCTCTTACTTTATTTCATACCAAAACAAAGCCGCTATATTTTGATCCACTAGATTTTAATGAGAATTGATATAACGGTGAATAAATTTAGACTATTGAATGGTCCAAAAGTAGTAGAGGATCAAATTAGACATCATCTACTATTTGATGAATTTAGTTTGAATGAAGCCTTTATATAAAGCAATCTCAAACCTTAGTAGATCATCCATTCTTATATGTGGATTTGGTTCTTAGTCTTCTCCAAACAATTCGTTACTACACTCTTATAGAGAGGTTCTTAGAAGCTTTTTGATCTTTATATACTTTGTGAGAATTGAGCATATATATCAATAACAAAATATTGTAAGGTATTTTAGATTTTTTTATAGTTGGGCATCCAAGAATTGATTTTGGATCACCAAAATCAATTCCAATCCATTTTGATGATGTTTGGTCTAGCAAAATTAAAATCAATTTTTATCTCTAGAGTCAATTGTGGAAGAAGTGAAAATTTTTTACTTTCTGTCAAAATTACTTTTAGAGGAACTATCAAACATAAATCACTTTATCTCAAAAGCAATTCTAACAAAATCAATTTCAACAAAATCAATTTTATCTAAAATCAATTCTTCAAAAATAGAATCAAGCATGTGCTTAATCAAAATATAAAATTAAATTATTTTGAATATGCATTTGAGTTCTAAATTTGAAGTAGAGTATAGCTATCTTTGTATTTATTATCATATTTTTTTAATTAAATATTTAGTTGTCATCTTTAAGTCAAACCCCGTTAATTCGTTCTATTATTTATTCTTATACTTTTTACGTATTTACTTTGTTCTACTCCTACTTTATTGTGCCTATGAGACCCACCATCCAACAACAATTGTATATGTCATATTATTCTGAAAAAGCTTAACAAAAATTTTAATTTTCTAACACTTTTCAGAAGTAAAATCTGAGTGTCTTTTTCCATAGTTAATTATTGGGGGGAAAAAAGGAACATGTAAGCCTTACCTTATCTGCAAGCCGTCATCACAGCGGCCTCTGAACCTCTAAACCATAGTAGTTTTAGTAATGGACTCTTCATTCACTTTTCGTTGTATTATTAACTATAGAACCATGTAGCCATATATAAATCCTTCATGATCGTTTATTAATTTATTAGTAAGTTGTATAAGTTAGGTTAAAAACAAGCTTCTCTTTGCTTATAAGTTAAAAAATAAAAATAAATAAATAATTAAGATCCCTTAAAAAATAATATTAAAAATGTTTGACTCTTATTATAATTATATTAAAATTAAAGTTATATAAAAAATATAATTAATTAATAATATAAAATATTTTATATTGACGATGTATTAAAATTAATCTTTATCTACTAAATTGATGAAAGAAAAATATAATTATGCATTTGTTTTCAGGTTTAAAATCGTGACTAGCAATAGTTGAAAGGAAAATATTAGATTGACATGATGGTATTATTAATTTTTAAATAGACAGGTGATCTTATCGTTATAATTTACCTAACAACTACCATTAAATCTTGATAAAATATGGCTAAATTTTGAAAAACTTTCGTGGTTAATTAGATAGCATTACCTAACTTTTAACTATTATTGCATTTTTTTAATTATATCCGTACAATACACACAAGCAATCGTTCAAGACAAAAGGAAAAACTAACATTGGGCTGTTTTATATATTTTTTACAAGTGTTTTTTGAGCTCTGCATGCTTTACCCTGACCAGGATGGAATAATCCAAGCCGAATTCCCTAAATTTTTCTTTTATCAAAAGAAAAAAAAAAAGACTAACATTCATTCATTTTTTAAAAAATGACGTATTTGAATATCACAATCTAATATATGTATATATATTCTTAATTTAATATATGTATATATATTTTAATATTCACTCATATTCATATTAATATATAATATATATTATATATTATATATGACGTTTATACAATATCTATGTGACAAGTGACAAGTCCTATCATGCATGCCTCGGCAAAGTATCAAAGGCTGACCAAGCAAATATCCTACAGCTGTACTACACAAAAGGACACAGACAAGCATGTTGTCCTTGCTGTTTAGCTTGACAAATTTCCTTGTATTCGTCACTAGGTTTGCCGGTTGGGAGTTGCTTCTGTGTTCTAGTTTTTATCAACTATACTGACATCAACATTAGTGTCTAAAATTAAGTATGAACTTAAAATTCGAAAGTAAAATTTAGTAGTTTATTCGTCACTAAGTTTGCCATTGACAGTATGCTTCTGTTTTCTAGTTTTTGTTAATTGTACTTACATCAACTTTAGTGTCTAAAATTAAGCACGAAATTAAGATTCGAAAGTAAAATTTAGTTGTATTCGTCACTGAGTTTGCCACTGGCAGTTTGCTTCTGTTTTCTAGTTTTTATTAATTATAGTTACATCTAGTTTGGTGGCTAAAAATTCAGCTTGAAATTAAAATTTAAAATTTAAAATTTAAATAAACATTTACTTTCAAATTTTATGTTTAAAATAGCGTGTAAAACTAAGTTATAATTTCATAAAATTTGTGAACAACTAGCATCAGCAAAATGAGCAGCCGGCATGAATTCTTCTCAATTATTCAGAAGTGATTGATTGTGCAGTGAAAATAGATTATAACTCTAGGTAAATTTTATTTGCAATATACATCAAGAGTTTGAACCTAAAGTCATCATTTTGGGCGAGTATATTTCCAAGTGTCAGATTTAGGCTTAATTTAGTAATGCTCTTCGAAGAGGTACTCAAACTTATGAAAAATATAAGCTAATCTTTTTATTTAATAAATCAAAAAATTGGAATACTATTGTTCTTGGCTTTTGAGAGTCAAGGAGTATTCTTGGGAGCCTTCATGAGATTTTTTTGGAGTTGGCTTGTACTTTTCAAAATTTAAAAGACTAATATAACCTTATTCTATTTAATGATATTAAAAATAGAAATTATTCTCTTTAATATTTATAATCATTGTAGTCATTTTAGATATTAAGAGTAATTTTATCAAATATTACTTTTGTAGATTCTGCTTATTGAAAGTAATTTTTATATTATTTTACTAAACGATATTACTATGACTTTTTGAGAACAGCTTTTAAAAGGTCGAGAAAATTCAGTAACTTTTAAAAGTCACAACAATACTAAACCAAACCTTAAACAGGGACAAGTGGGGTGGCCCCATGCCCCTTTTCCCATCCCTTAAAGAACTTTAATTATTGATACGATATTTTATTATATTTTATTCTAGAATATTGTAATTTTTAACTTATTTTATATTGATTAGGATTTAATATATATAATTAAAAATTATAAAATAAATTTAATCATTTATTATTTAATAAAATACTATAACTTTGCTAGAACATGCAAGTTTAGTGTTTAAAAAGTAAAATTATGTCTTGAATTTTTTTTTTCAAGTTGTATAAATATATTAAACTCTTTGTATATTTTATATGTATAAAGCTAACTTGATAACATTGTTTGTGATCTATAACCACATGGATATCATATTGACACAATGTTTTAATAATTCAATATCAAAATTTCAACTTATATCTATTTATTATTATTTGTTGTCAATATTTTTTAAAACTTTTATATGTTTTTAAAAATGTATGAATGAATTATTAAGATAAACTATTTAATAAAAATATATATTTAAATTTTTTATATAAAATTATCAATTACTAATAAAATTACATATTTGTTTAAAAGGTATGAATTTGAAAGCAAATATAATTAATTTTAAATTTTTGTTTCTCTAACTTTCGGCCTCTGCCACAATCATTGTCTAGATCCATTCCTAATTTTACCTTCCACCATTGTCATCCCAAAATTATGAAAACAATTCTTACGAAAAAAAAGAATTCTTCTTAATTTTATACCTTAAAAATTATCAATTAAAAAGCTTAATAATTATGGTGTCTCACTCCAAATTAAAGGGCTTTTTACTTCTCTTTTTCTCATTTATTATCAATCATATTATTGAAATTTAATATTTTTGTATAAAATATTATAATATAAAAAAATCATCTAGACTCCAATTTTTTATTTTATATAAATAATTTTTACAAAAAAATTTTATGATAAAAATATTATTATATAAAATTTTATTATATTAATACATTTGTTAACATACCTTTCATAATAAATTAGAATTATAATTCATATTCTAGATATTTACCAAATTCAAATATAAAATTGAATATTCTAAACCAATTCCAATTCTGAAAGAATTGGAATTGGAATTGGAATTTATATTCCTTATTTCAAAGAATTGGTTTAAAATCATAAATTTTATATTTATATTTGCTGAAAAATTAGAATATGAATTGTAATTTTGAATTTAATTTCAGTTTTATTATTTTAAGGCACGACTCAAATTTTAAAAGTAATAAAAATATTAATGCAATAACAATTTTCATAATACTATAATAATACTTTTCTTATAAAACATTTTTTGCAAAAATTATATAATAATAATAATAATTATTATTATTATTATTATTATTAATTATTATTATTATTATTATTAAGAAGTTGGACTCTATGTAATTTTCTATATTTATATTTTCTTATAAAATTTTGATAAATATGATTACCAATAATGAGAGAAATAGAAAGTCAAATAAACTTTCTAAAATAATTCTTATAGTACGAAATTGAGAATTAAAAAGAGCTCTTGCGTCATTAAAAGATAAAAATAAAAAAGAAAGAAAGAAAGAAAAAAGAGCTCATTGCTAGTTGTTTTTCAATTATTTGAAAATAGTCTATCGAATTAAAAATTCCTATTCTACATTCCAATTAAACATAAAAAAACAGAACTTAAATTAAAAGGTTGAATATGGTCAATTACAAGGTTGAATATGGTCGATTACAGTTTACCAGCATCAAACCGGACATTAATGTTTTCTGTAGTCGTGTTGCATGCAAGCACTTCAAATTCGTCCCAACTAGCCAATTTCAGTGAACCCAACATTTCTCTTTCGTACGCCCTGCCCATCACAAATCGTTGAATACAATGATGAGGCTTTCAACAAGCAAATTCATGACCATATCGGTCATTATCCTTCTTCAACAAACAGTGGTCTTTTCAAAATGCATCTGTGATGACCAAGCAAAAGGTTCAGATCATAATGCATCTGAGGCACTAAAGTACAAATTAATTGCCGTGGCATCAACACTAGTAGCTAGCCTAATTGGTGTGAGCTTGCCAATTTTGGCAAAGAACTACTCTTATCTAAACCCAGAAAATGATTTGTATTTCTTGATCAAAGCATTCGCTGCTGGTGTGATCCTAGCCACAGGGATCATCCACATACTTAATGATGCTTTTGAGGCCCTAACAAGCCCATGTATAGGTGAAAAGCCTTGGGGAATGTTTCCTTTCTCAGGGTTTGTGGCAATGGTAGCAGCCATTGGGACACTAATCATGGAAGCTTTGGTTACTGGGTACCATAAAAGGTCTGAATTGATGAAAGCTCAGCCACTACATGCGGATGAAGACACTCATGCAGCTCATGACAGTCATGTTCATAGCCCTGCACTTGCATCAGAAGGATTGGATTCCCCAGATCTTCTTCGGCATACCATAATTTCTCTGGTAAGCGGTGGTAAGTATGTATGCTCAGCTTTTTTCTTTAGGTTGTGCTTGATATGAGATAAAAAATAAGGAGTAAAATTTTATAAATGAGCTTTATGTGCCATAAAATTTTACCTCGATAGCAAACACATTCTTAATTAGTATATTTTTTAGTCTACTTTACCTATTGAATGTAGTTTAAATATTACAATATAGAAACATTTTTGTGCCTTTAAGTAATAATTTAAGCTTTTAGGAGAAATAATTTATCATATAGTTTTATAACTTTTTTGACTAAGTGATTTAGAGTTTCATACTTATTTACTTTCATTCTTCTAAATAAATACTAAATTTCAAAGTGACTCTTATATAACAAACGTGTCAGGATATAAAATTTGAAACACTAAACTCTAGAGTGGATAGAGTTTTGGATTAGAATTCCTTCCTCTAATTTGGCTGTGGTTTTCTTTTGGGACAGAATTTTAATATGTAAAAGGATTGTCAATTGTCATAGTGTTGAAGGAGCAAATTAACCTTTTGTGATTGTTTGTGCGAATATCTCATCAACGACCAAAAAATTGAAAGCTGAAAAAACATTTAGATTTAAAAAGTAGATTACGAATTGAGGAATCTCGTGCTCTAGTTTGAGTTTTTTTCCCCCAACTAATTACTGTGAAATATTCAGATTTTGGAGCTGGCTATTGTTGCGCATTCAATCATTGTAGGGATATCTCTTGGGGTGTCCGAAAGTCCTAATACAGTTAAGCCTCTGGTGGCGGCAATAAGTTTTCATCAATGCTTTGAAGGCATGGGGCTTGGTGCATGCATTTCCCAGGTGCTTATAAATCAGTCTTTTATCTTTAGGGATCTCTGTCAGGTGGAGTCGGATTAGATGGATTCCTAATAATCGGGTTCGGATATCAATGATTTCATCGAAATAAAAAAAAAAAGTTTTTTACCTTTCTTAATCAAGAAAATCACTTTTATTAATATATTATATTTGTTTATTTCTTTCATCAGGCACAATTTAGATATCATACAGTGGCAATTATGGTACTATTCTTTTGCCTCACTATCCCAACGGGAATTGGTGTTGGCATTGGCATATCAAAAATCTACCATGAAGGCAGTCCAAAGGCGATTATAGTTGAAGGGCTTCTGCTATCAGCATCTGCAGGGATCCTCATTTACATGGCACTTGTTGATCTTCTTGCTACTGACTTCATGAACCCAAAAATGCTAAGGAGTTTTAGGCTCCAACTTGGGGCAAGTTTTGCCCTTCTTGTGGGATTGGCTTGTATGTCATTGTTGGTATTGTGGGAAGAAGCCTAGCCATAATTAATTGTAACTTCGATTACCCTTGCAAAATATTAAATATGGGCTCCTTTCACTCTCTAACCAAGTCAAATATCCAGTTTGTGAGACTGGAGACTGCACTTAAGCCCCAGCTCCAATTTTCATTTTACTCACTTAGCCTTTTATTTATTATTTATTTTTAATGTCATTGTTATGAAGGAACCTATCTAATGAGGAAGAAAACATGATTGGTATGAAAAACTCTAGTGTCCTCTTAGAGGATGGTGAATCTT
The DNA here is from genome assembly GCA_031439595.1 of Pterocarpus santalinus. Taxonomy (NCBI): domain Eukaryota; kingdom Viridiplantae; phylum Streptophyta; class Magnoliopsida; order Fabales; family Fabaceae; genus Pterocarpus; species Pterocarpus santalinus. Next base: position 58,973,607 of record CM062531.1, read on the forward strand.
ACACTTCTAAAATAATTGTAAGAGTTGGAAAAATGGCTAAGACACGAGGGGTAAGGTGAAGAACTTAAATAATACGTATGAGGTTATAAATTGAAATCTTATTATCAACTATATATTACAAAAAAAGTTGCAAAAATGGTGGGACTTATTCAACTAAATGGTGATTATGTTTTGTGAAAGAAATTTTTTTATATATATAATATATAGACACCCAAATTGACATATAATGATTGCACTTTAAATAAATATAAATTTAAGTAGGTAAGTATTAAATGTAATATTAATTAAGAATTAATCTACACTATTAGCAAAAGTAATATGCCGGTTCGATACTTATATAATTGAAATTCATATTTATTTAAACTATAACTACCACATGTTGATTTGAGTATATAAATTTCTATGTACAAACAATAGATTTGTTTGTAAAAGAAGAAAATTCTTTCTCTAAAAGAGAAAAGATATTCATGGTTGTTATTGTTATCACAGAGGAAATTTACTATATATATGTGTTTGATAATGGGATAAAAATGAAAATGTCATAGAATAGATTCACGTGTGTTTTATTTATGAATCTATTCCATAAAATTTTCACTCCAATTTTTATCACATGCTAAACACATCTATAATTTTAAAAAGAAAAAGAGTAAATTAAAGTAAAAAGATTAAATGAATTCAAGATCTAAACCCATGAAGAACGGATAAGGTATCTAACGCAAGTATGATTCGACACATATAAATGAGTATGGCGATGTTTAGAAATTATAGACTGTGACAGACTGTAGTATAACATATTAAAATTGCCAATGATTGATCGGCTCAATATTTATTTTCCTTAAATTAGGTTTTGAATTTAAGTCTTATAAATTTAAAAAAAGCAAATATTAGAAAATCATTACTCTATAATAGATCAACCTAACTCGAGTTAAGAAATTGATAGGAGAATGCTTTTTCTAGTCTAAGATCATGGCATGGCATGCTTTTGAGCCCAATATATTTAATACTCTTATAGATCACCCATTAATTAGAGAAAACCAGAAGTGGAATCTAAATAGGGGTTACAAATGTAACCCACCCTGCAGCGGGGCGGGTTTTGAGTGCGGGTAGAGTCGGATTCGAATTTAGGGCAAATCTGCCCTGTACCACATATATATATATATATATATATATTTTTTTTTTTTTTCGTTTTTGTTTCTGTCACTGTATTAGTGGTAACCTAAACCTAAGTCAATGACATTTTCCCCCTTTCCTTCCCTTCTGAAGCTGCGCCTCCTTCTTATCGTTCTCCTTGTGCCGCGTCGCTGTCACCCTCCTCCCGAAGATCCCCTCCTTGATCTTGCTGCTCTGCCTCTTCTTCACCCATCTCCCTCTTCCTTACAACCGTGCAACGCCACCACGTCTCAGTCTTGCAGAGCCTCCGCGCAATACCTCGTCGCAGAGCGTAGCCACCGCATCCCAGAGCCGCCGCCGGCGTTGCCCATTGTTGCTCGGCCGCGAGTCCAGTCCGCCAAAGGTCTTTTCTGCTTCTTCTTCTTCTTCTTCCTTCTTTTATCCCTCTTTTCTGCAGTATATTGTGATTGCAGTTGGAATCTGAGGCATTTGTTTTTCCTATGAGTATATTAAGAGCTTGGCTTGTGTGTAGCATTAGTTCTTAAGTTTTGCTTCTACGATCTTCTTAATTAGATATTTTGTTAGAGTCCCACGTCGCTTAAGAACATGACATTGATAGCCTTTATAAGCATTTATGTAACTCTCCTCCTATGAGCTATCTTTTGGGGTTGAGTTAGGTCCACTTAATTCTAAGATGGTATTAGGGCCTATCATGTGATTGTTATTGGGTTACTCGTAGATGTTCAGTCCTGCAAACTTCATGGATGTCCAGTCCTGGGTATGAGGGGGTGTGTTAAAGTCCCACATCGCTTAAGAATATAACATAGATAGCTTTTATAAGTACTTGGATAACCCTCCCTCTATGAGCTAGTTTTTGGGGTTGAGTTAGACCCACTTAATTCTAAGATAATTTTTTTGTGCAAGTCTGGTTTTACTTGTGTTTTTATGAAAGCTCATACATTTTTTTTCAATTCCTAATTTACTAATATTTTATTTTGTTGTTCCTCTGTTTAATGGTTATAAAAATAAATAATATTTTAGATATATCCCTAGGGTAATTTCGTTTTGCATTGTTGGCATTGTTACATTTCTCTCGCTTAAGAAACTACTATTTTAGCTTTCTGCAAGTGCTGATACTGATGCTTGTCATGTTCTGCAATATATTGTTGATGGTCGTTGGATTTTCTCATGGATGGATCAGTTGGATCACAAGGTATCTATTATAGTATAAATTTTTTATTGATATGTTTCTTTACCACGCTGCTAAAATGAGAATAGAGTTTGTACTTCTTTTCTTGTTCCCCTTCATCATCATAATTACGGTGGTTTTCTGATAACTTTCCTTTGTTTATTATTTTTTAGTGTCACTTAGGAGCGAACCTATATTGGGGTGAAATGTTTAAAATAAAACTTAAAGTAACTGCAATTAGGCACTTCAAAGGATAAATTTTCACACAATTTGTCAGTAATTTTAGTAGAGTCAAATGTTTTACTCCTGATGACAGTTGAAGGCAACTAGCTTATCCCATGTAAAGTCATGAGATTAATTAATGGAGGAAATCATATGCTTGTTACTTTGATAGGTATGCTCTAAGTATATCACAGTGTATATTTATTCAATTTGTATATCAGATTCTTCTGAAGACTGCATCTAATTTTCCTTGGTGATGTAGTATCTGAACTTAATCAATCATTTCGATTTCATCTAGAATCTGGCTGCCTTTTGCCAAGTCTGCCTTCAGATGCAGTTTTTGATAAAACTTCAGGCATTGGATTCATGTTTTTACAACTTGGCATTTGCTTTCCATTAATTTGGTTTTCTTTTTGGTGGGAAAATAACTTGGTTTTCTAATGTAGTCTTGATGGTGCTTATCATGATGTCACTTATAGTTATACCAAGTATCAATCCATTCAAAAGAAGTAACGTAGCATTAGAAAGTACCCGTACTTTCAGTAGCTGAGAAAACACATTTTGTATGTATTTGAAAATGGAATATTTTTACCTTTTTTCTACCTGGCCAGAAGAGATAGAAATTAGTTGACAAATAACAACAGGCTCTGCACATGGAGTCATTATCAGCCTTGAAGAGTTCTTTTAATATCTGTCAGGTTTGAGCGATAGAAAGATAGCAACAAGAGGAAGAAAATAATTTGCTTTTCAAATGCATTTAATTTTCTTGCTGTGAGGCATTTAATTCTTTGTTTTCATTATTATTTTTGGGAGGTGGGGTTTGTCATGTGTGTAATGTGCAATCACTCATAAAAGGATTTACTGATTTACTTACTTTGCTGGAAATGTCAGTCATATCCCAAGGGTGAATGGGTACAAAAATAAATGGTACATTTGTTTTTTGGCTTCTGTTTCTATATTGATAGTGTACTCAGTTGTACTGTGGGCTCTATTGTCTCAACTCCAAAGTCCAAACCATGGTTCACTTATTTGATTTGATCTTCTGGGCAGGGCTTGTTAGAATGATAGTTTTTTAGTTTTAATTCAGGCATATTTTTTTTTCCTTACCTAGGCACTGGAGAATGATCTGAATGTCCTTAATTTGAATGATTTGCTACCATGTGTCTGATCTGAATATCACTGCCATTACATGAACAACAGAACAACCTGACTAAAGCTTCCCTCACTATTTTCCAATATTCATTTGCCCTTTTTCTTTTTTCTTCTCAATTTTTTTTTCCTTTCATGTTTTCTCATGTTTCTTGACCAAGACAAATTAGTGAATGCTATCTCATGTTCATGTTGTATTTTAAAGTGTTGTGTTTGTTGTATTTTAAATAATTGTGTTAGACTTGTTTAGTTTATTATTTGTTATTTTTTAATTCCACTTTTTAGATGCTATGACTGGATATAATGTTGGTTTAATTTCCATGACTGTTATGTTTGAATAATTATGTTATGTTTGAGTATTATGTTGTATTATTGTGTTTTAGAATAATTTTTTTGGAATTTAATGAAAAATAGCAGGTAGGGTTGCGGGTAGGGTTTGTGGTTTGATTGTTAAAACTTGCGGGTAGGGTGCAGGGCGGGTTGATGAGTGTTTAATAGGGTGCAGGGTGGGGTTGGGTTGGGCTGAAGCCCGCCCCAACCCGCCCCACTGCCACCCCTAAATCTAAATCATGGAATATATTAGCAAAGATTGATGAGGTGAGCCAACTCGTTCTCACATACATTGTCAAGAATGCCCCCAGCCCACCATAACCCTAATTCACTCTCTTTCATTCCCTTTACCCTAGCCCATCATCTGTTGACTCTGGAGCCTCGCCTCAGCCCTTGCCCCATCGCCCCTCGTCGCTCACTGGCGGTCTCTTACCCCTTTCCGGCGGCACACCCTCTACGTTTCGCCCTCTCTCTCTATCTCTCTCTCTCTCTCTCTCTCTCTCTATTGTGCTTGCTTTAGTCCTTTTCCCATCAAAAGAGGGCAATTAGGGTGGTTGGCATGATTTGATGATCTGTGGCTTGAAGCTTCAGACACACACACACACAATGGTGCAGTGAAGAAAAAGTAAGAACTCTAGTTACTATCCCCGTTGTTGATCTCTTTAAATTTTCAACAACAAATGAAGAGTTACTAGCTCCCTGGGTTAGGTCCTTTATCAATGTCTGTGTTAGTTAGGGGAACACTTGCATCAACATTTTCTTTCTGGTCCAAATTTTAGCTGCCTTATAAACTGGATTGTTGATTGGGTGGTGTGCTTTATTTTATTCTTTTCCATTTTATTTTGCTTTAGGAAGTAGACAGCAAGGATGATGAATCAATTTGAGGCATATCCATTCGTATATCAGGCCACGCTTATACTCTCTTTTGAGATAGTTTTTAGAGTTTAACCGAAGTGTCCTAATGGGAATTTCTGAGAAAACCAGAACCTATGTTGTTGATCTAGCTTTGGCTGTTTTGTTTCATTTGATATTTCAGGAGCTGTTTTATATTAGTTTAGTTTTGTGTTTTACACGATTTTATAGCTATAATTTAAGCAGCTGGTTTTTGGTTGTATGGTTGATATGTTGAAAAAAAATGCAGAAATGTTTCCCTAATTTGTGTTACCTGATCTTTGAACTACATAGAAGTAGCTCCAATTTTGAATATGAATTTATTTCCTTATAAAGCGAAGAAAGGAACCAAACCAATTAGAGTTGGGTTGCTTCAGTTATCTAAAATAAACCAGACCTATTGGTTGATGCTGTGTTAAAACCGAATGGTTTGGTTTAGTTCGTTTGGTTTTGTTTGGTTGTGATTTTCCCCCAAAACCAAATCAAATCAGACCATGAACACCCCTACTCTAATTCCCATCCCAAAATCAGTAAATCCCCTTTCATCATTTCAGTTCAGTCTTTCTTTCTCTTTCAATTCACAAGTTTCACTGCTAAATATTAAATTCACAAATTAGGGCTCGCAGGTGAAAGCAGTGATCCGAGTGTGGCCATATACCTTTGGAGTGGTGGGGCTCCAGATTGGGGTGGTAGCAACAAGTTTCTCACATTAGAAAGGAAACAAGATTTGAACCCGGAGTTTTTGTGAGTTTTATTTGCATCTCTGTTGATGAATCTGGTTTGTATTGTGAAATTTAAAGTACTATTGTTTTCTTTTTGGTTTAATTTTTACTGTTTCTGCTGTTTTTAGGGATTGGAGGCAAAAATGAGAGTGATTCAGAAGTTCTTCATTGCATCATTATTCATGTGGGCTGCCCCTATTGCAATTTTGCATGGTTTTAACCATAATTGGCTTCCTGGTATGATTTTATAGTGCCTAAGCTTTTTAATTGGTTTGTTTATTAATTTCTTTTCAAGTGGTTGTTGGTTTATGTTGTGATCTGTGTGCTTGATAATTTCACTCTATTAAACTTGTTAGTGGAAGGATCTATGTAAAATTTTTCATATTATTTTAAAGCAATCTTTGTTACATGATTTTCTGTTTTGTCGTTGAAGTTTTTATTTTATTTTATTTTATTTTTAAATGTCAAAAACTGATAATGAGAATATTGGTCATGACAACGGATGATCTTGAAGCGAAATGTTATTGCTTCTTAAACAACATAGTTAGAATTTGTCTTTTCAAGCCATCAAGAATCGGCAGCAGTTGATTTTGCATGTTTGATTTAATTTTTAGTGGTGTTTGCTATTCAGAATACCTAATAGTTATTGCATATTCAAATTTTACTGCATAGCTATAAGACTGGCAATGTTGTATGGGATTAAATGTTAGGTGGTAACAAAATCAACAAGAAAATAAGCTAAATGTTGCAGAGACGAGGATGCTACGATGGATGAGTGGTCACACTAGATGATAGGGTATGGAATGAGTGCATTAGAGAGAGAGAGTTGAGGTAGCACCTATTGTAAAGAAGATGGTATAATCTCGCCTTAGATGGTTTGGATATATATGAAGGAGACCCATAGAGGCCCCAGTAAGGAGAATGGATCAGATGGAGGGTAGTACTCTAACTAGAAAAACTATCGGTGAAACAGTTAAAAAAGATTTACATGTTAATGGTTTAAACATTAATATGATCTGTGATAGAGTACTACGGCATCGTTTGATCAATGTAGCCAACCCCACCTTGTGGGAAAAGGCTTAGTTTTTTGTTTGTTTTTTTGTCTTCTTGGTTATTTCTGACATATAGATTGAGAATCATGCAAGAAACAGCTAATCCATTTGCATTTATCACTGCATGTGGTATTGAGCTAACCAAGTAAGCTGTTCACACCCCGTTATAACCAGAAAATACTGTTTTCTGCATTGTCACATAAGCGGAAAGAAAAAATAACAGTAAAATATCAGAGTGTCTTTTCTCTTTTTATAGGCATGGCTGTTATTTTTATGTGACAAAGCAATGACTATGGACTTGGATATGTCATCATTGCCCGACCTCAAGTATTAGGTGCTGAATATTTATGGTTTTTGTTAAGCTCATTTGAAAATGGTAGTTTGTCAATGCTCGTGTTCGCTGCATTGAGTCAGTGCTTCAAAATGTTGACCATATCAGATCTTAATTCTTTAACATAATTATTGACTCTTTTGATCTGTATTCACTTGTCCATCTTGACTGCCATCTAAATGCTCCGATACTAAGGTTCTTCAAATGTAGAGTTCCCCTTTGGCTTATTTATTGAGTGCTTCATCTCCCTTGCCTGGTGAGAATGGATCTCATTATTTTTCTTGTTTCTTTCCTTTGATGTTTCTTGACTGCAATACAGATTAAGGTCCTATAGTAAAATGGAATGAAAGTTGTAAAATTACCTTACCATCTTTCCTTTGTCTGTAACAGGAACAGGCAATTTGTCGCCTTACTCTATGACACTAGTGAGTGGATTTCTTGCAGTTATATCGGTTAATGTAGTCATAGCATTTTACATATATTTGGCGATGAGAGAACCTGCTGATAAACATGAGCCTGATCCTAAATTTCTAGCCGAGGCCAAAGCTAGTATGAACCAGTCCCCAGGAGATGCTCAGCAATCTTCCGAGTCTCAGAAGAAAGAACAGTAGGCTGGTGTTCTTAGGCCTCTTTGTTGTACTGTTCATCTCAGGAAGGAGAGGGGAGAACGGGGATGAAGGTAGAAGGTCCTGAATTGTGCATGCTGATCATGCCTTTTTTTATGAAGTTTGCATATGATCCATGTTGTGTGCACAATTTATGTTTAGTTTGACAGCATTTTATGTATCTACTAGTTCCTTTCGGTTCAAAATATTTGTTACAATGTTATTCTTCTCCGTTTTACCAGGTTGGTTTCAATGCATTTTTATTTGATTTTTGATTTATCTACGAGTAAATCATAACAATAATAAGAAGAAGAAGAAAGGAACAACACATGGAAATAGGATTGGGAAGATCGAAAGAATAACGCGTACATCTGTTAGAAGGCATCAAAGCATATCTCATTTCGTATTGTGCATAATTATCATTGCCCATAAAGACTATAGTTCTATTAAGGGAAGAAACACAATGGTATATGCGTTGATACATATGTATAACCTTGAATATCCATCAGCATTTTCGGTGTTGTCCAGACGTCGTTTTCTTCTGGTTTGTCTTACCGACCAGTGATTAAGATGTTTTCTACATTAAGCATAATGTAAAAAAACAGTAATCATTTTACCCATGAAAATTACAGTAATCAACTAATCTGTGTGTGATACTGTAAATCTATTACAATAAATTTCGAAAGAGTTAATTTTGAAATTATTATTTTTTATTTAATATAAGTATTTAATAATCAGGAATTTTTAATTCCGTCCCCACGTCCCCCACTCCGCAGAAAAAAAAAAAAAAAGAAGCAAGGCATTTGTTAGGAGGGCATTATTATTTATTTAAAATAAGAAAATGACGCTTCATTTTTTGGTTTTGTGATCAACAGAAAATGCCACTTGCCCACTTCCATTTTTTTTTTTTCAGTCAGGAGAAAATGGCACTTCATGAACTGCCTCCGGTACGCGACTTGCGCTGGGCCCATCTGACAAACAACACATTACTCTACGAGAAATTATGGAGGTGCTTTGTGCTTGAAAGTTGAAAGCTTCCTCACATTTGGAAAAAAAAGCGAGTTTTCTGACACAAAAAAAAAAAAAGAAAGCTGAAAGATTACGCGAGTTTGGATGCGCGTTCATGGCCCCTAGTCCAAAGCAAGAATTTCTTATTTTTTTCGTTACATATTATTTTAATGACATTAATTTGGTCAAAATTGCTTTATAAGAAAAATATCAAACATGATCACTTTATTTTAAAATTACATTTAACTAAATTTAATTTTGGCAAAATTAATATCGTCAATAAGTAAGTTTGCAAAAGCATAACTAAACACAAACTAAGATCAATGAGGGGGAAAAAAAAACTAAACTAAATGCAGCAAAATAATATAACATAATAATAATGTTAAAATGACTTTGATATTTAAATATTCTATAATATTATCACATCAGTTTCTTATTAAAAGTATTATTTATTTATATATTTCTTTAATCTTATAAAGTCACATCTTCTTATGATAAATTAGACCGGACCAAACTAAATCGGACTGGACCGAATCAAACCAAACTTGATCGAGCCGGATCGAACCAACTAGGATTTGGATCGAACCGGACCAAACCAAACTAAATTAGACCGGACCGGATCGAACCAAATCGGATCGGACAAATCAAACCAGAACAGAACGAACCGAATCAAATCAGACCAGACCAAACCGAATCAAGTCAGATCGAACCAAACCAAATCAAATCAAATCAAACCAAACTGAACTGGGTCAAATCAAACCAAATTGGACTAAACAAAACAAGACCGGACTGAAATCAAAGCAAATCAAACCAGATCGGATTGGGCAGGACCGAACCAAATCAGACCAGACCAAATCAAACTAAATCGGACCAAACCGAACCGAACCGAACCAGACCGAACTAGACTAGATCAGACCGAACCACATCAAACTGAACCAGATCAACCTGAACTAAATTAGACCGAACCAAGTTGAACCAAACCAGAGTTTTCCAGATAGAATCGAATAGAACCAGGGTTTTCCAGATAGAACCGAGCAGAACCAAATCAAGCTGGACCTTACTAAATCGGATTGAACTCAGCCAGATAGATCAAACCATATCAGACTAAAACAATTGAGGCTCATTCTTTACATCCTTATTATTTGATTCTTAGGTTTCATATTCTAATTAAAAAACTGAAGTGCAAGTTATGGCATTGATATTTTATTTATCTCTCATCTTATAATACTGCCACATCATTCTTTATATAAGTTGTTATTTAATCATGCTAATCTTCAATCTCCATTACTTTATCATAATAAGATGCACTAAGCTACCAATATTAATAAAATTAATTATATACTCTTTAAACTAATTATTGGTGTGTTTATTTGTGATTTTTTGGCAAAAAATCATATTTTTCACTGGAAAAAAATCAGCTTTTATATATTTAAATAATTTTTTAAAAATAATTATAATATAAAAAAATTTGTTTTCAACTATTTTGTAGAAACTGAAAATAGTAGTTTCTAAAAGAAAAATCAATTTTCTGCTTTCTCAGTTATATATCAAAATTTAAATTTTATAATTATTTTTTTTAAAATTAAAACAAAAGCACCCTATATATCATTAACACCTTACTCAAAATTATTCAAAGTTAATATTTTCAAAATTTTAATTTCTAATGATTCTTCAATAAATAAAAAAATAATGCAACTAAATATTTATTTTTAAAATATTAAAAAAATAATGTTTACAAAAACATCAACATCCTACCAATAGTTAATCAATTGTGTAACATATTCCTTTTAACCTTATTATCTTTTTAATAGTTTCACAACCAAATATGAAAAATCTAAGTTTATAAAATATCACGAATAAATAAAGTGCAAGTTATGGTATTGACACTTTATATATCTCCTATAATGTTATCATGTCTTTTTATTATGCAAGTTGTCATTCAACTATGCTAATCTTTAGCATCCTATTATTTAACTATGGCAAGATGCACTAAGCCACCAATATTAACAAAATTAGTTATATATACTTTAAATTAATTATATACTATTAACTCCTTATTCAAAGTTAATATTTTTCAAATTTTAATTTCGAATGATTCTTCAATAAACAAAAAAAATGCTGCAGTTAATTATTTATTTTAAATATTAAAAAATAACTTTACAAAGATGTCAAGTTCCTACCAATTGTTAATCAACTGTTTAACATTTTCCTTTAAATCTTATTATCCTTTTAATGGTCTCACTATCAAATAAGACAAAAATAAGTCTATAAAATATCACAAAACAGTAAAATTATAACCCTAAATAAATAAAAAATATCACATGAATTAACTTTGACATACCATCAATATCATAAAATCTTTCTCATTGCACACTTATATTCTAAATAAAGATGAATAAGCACAATTTGAAAGGATTATATTATCACAAAAACTTTTATTCTAAATAATATCTTTGAACCCTAACCTTTCTTTGTTATTCCAAAATAACAAAATAAAAAAAATGGAAAGCATATAATTACTTTCACATAAAATAAGCAAATCTTTAGCTCTTAATATTTATTTGTAATATAGTTCAGGAACATTCACCAATAGTAATATCATCAGATGAGGAGTTGATATCTATATAAATGTCAAACAAAAAGCATCACAAGCAAACATAATACACAACATCTTCGTATAGAAAAAACATTTGTAAAGAAACAAGAAATGCATCAATGAAAATAAAACATACATCACCTAATCTTACATAAAGAGTAATGACAAAAATCACGTCAAAGAGATACTGTATATAGTTTCATTGTGTTTAAAACAACCAAAATAGACTAATACCTTTATTTTACTTATATTACCAAATTATCATCTAATCTTGAATAAAGAATATTTTTCTTTTATTCGATTTCAAATTATTAAAATAAAATCTACTAAATTATTTCTATATTAGTCCAATTAGTATCACTTATTTCTTTTTCCTACCAAAAAAATATTCATTTCGATGTCCATGCAACGCATGGATCTAAATCTAGTTGATAATATTAGAAGAACCCAGTGTTCATCAATTAAATATCACAGTGTCAATGATACTACTCATCTTCAGTTATTTCTCATAGAGCTGCAAATTACACAGTATTGGCCTGAGACAAAATGGTAGCAGATATCATATGATTGTCATTTGTATCCATTTGGTCCCCTCTTGATTCTACTTCTCTATGACCACCAGAGCTGGGGCTTCCCAATGTTGGATTTTCTCTCAATTCGATGCCAACATTTATAGATGGACAACTTTCTAGGCTTTCCCTTAAATGTACCCTATTGTCATCTAGCTGACTAGGAATATTGGTACTTTGGCTCCCCCTAGATTGGTCGCTTGGTTCAATAAAATATTCATTGTTACCTCCAACTTGGTTTCCACTATGAGAACCTGCACTGGATCTGCAAATAGGGCATAAGGGTGTCTTTAGAAGCCATGTGTCCACACATTGAGCATGAAAACTGTGCTTGCACATAGGCAACAATCTGCACTTATCACCAGTGGCAAGGCTCTCCAAGCAAACTGCACAATCCACAGGGCTGCTTGTAATGTCCTTGGCAATGTAATCATAGCAAGGAAGCTTCTCCAAGTCATGCATGGACATTCTTCTGGCCCCATTTGTACCCCTCTCAACCATCGATCCTCCGCCATCTCTTCTGGAGGCTCTCCCGGACATGAAAATATGAATCAGGAGCAACAAAACAATTCCCACAAATAGTAGTACCACAGATAATATAATTGCCATTGTTCAAAACCTGTGCTAAAAAAAATCAAGAAAATTTCTAATCATGATAGTACATTTTTTCTGCTAAATAACATTGCAAAAATCTTGTAACCCCATCTCCAATTAATGCATTTGTGAAGCTTCATCAGGTTGAGCACATTTGCACCTTCAGGAAAACAAAAAAACAAAAAAACAAAACCTCTAGAAACTGCAGACTTTGTATGCAAGATGCAACTCTTGATTGAACAAATTCTGTGTCTGGACCTATATTCAAATAAAGGAAGAAAGTGGATGCGTGGTACCAAAAACCTGCCAAAGACAGAAAGTGCAACTGCAAAGCAGACTTGTAGCAGCAAAATTAAGAAACAGGTGAGCTGGTTTTGCAAACTTCTTTGTTCTTATTTTCTTTTTTCTTGGTGATGAGTGACAATGATGAGCCTAAGAAATTCATTTATAAGAACATATAATGATATAACTATACATGATCAATCAGCTTAGTCAATAAAATTTATATTTTTTTTGGTCATTTATGCATTAGGTGACTGGAATGTCGATGGAGTGGGTGGGAAAGTTACCAGTTTTTACAAGTGGAGGCAATACATCACGGTTAGCTTGCAACTTGAACCTTTTTCTCTTTATCTTCTTTCCCTTTTCTCTTTACTTTCCAGTTTTTTATCTGTTTGGTTTTGGCAGTATGTACCCCTTTCAACAGAGATTATGAATTATGATTTTGATTATTATTCAAGTTAAAAGTTGCAAAAGTTTTGTGGTCTTTACTTAAAGTCTTAAGCTAAGATGGTATCTCTCGTAAAGAAACAATTATCTATGAATATTAAAGATAATGTTACCTTTTACTTTTAGGCTATCTTCCCCTACAAGTGTTCCTTCTTAAGTGTACTTAGGAAATTAAAGACGTATCACTATTCTAATACTGATAAGAGAAGCAAGAAATATCACCTAAAATAAGACATGCATATAGTTGATGGGTGAGAATTTGAATAGCAATTATTAAGTGGTAATAATAATTTCGTACTATGAGGATACGCTTTATGAGGAGATTTGGTTCACTCATGGATGAAATTTATTTTATTTCGTTGTACTATTAATTTGTTTGCATGGAATAATTATGAAATGATTTTGCCAGAAATAAAGAAATAAAACTATACATTTAATTAATGAAAATATATAAGACAACAAAATAAATATTAATTCATTCTTTTATACAAAGAATGGTCATTCGATCCTGTATAAAAAAACTTATCATCATATTTTCGTTAAAACAAGATAAAAAAAGTCATTAAGTTTTTTTTTTTTTTTTTGGGTACTAGGTAAAGAAATACTGCTCACATAAAATAAAGAGGGATGAAATTAGAAAATCATCCTATCAAATATACTCTCAAACTGGAACTAATCACGTGAGATTAAGTTGGCAAATTGAGTTTCATATGAGTAAATGTTGCCGGTGTATCAAAAAAAAAGAAAAGAAAAGTTGCCTACAGCATCAGGTTTCAATATATACTGAAAATATCATGTGGTCAATCATTGTAAAAATTAATTTCACACTGAAAAAATATAAAAACACATATTGCTCTTTAAAAAAATAAATTACAAATTAGTTAGGGAACACCTAACGCTTTATGTAAATCTCAAACATTCAAGTCTTATCCTTTTATTAGTATTTGGGATTCAAACTCATATAAGGAGGGGGGAAAATCACCGTATCAATTGGCCTAGTGTTGACCTTCAAAATAAGTCAAATTCATCTTGTCAACATATTTATTTACCAAAAATAGGTAAGATGAGCTTAAAAAGTAACGACGGTTTAAATTAACCTATTTTCAGCCCAACCTATTTAATCTGTAAGTTAAACAAGTCAACCCACATTTTTTTTTGTAGGAAACATACATTAATTTAGGGCATAAAAATTTAATTTAGTAATAAATTTAGGACATTATCACTTTTTTTAATAAGGAATAAGAACTTTTATCTTTTTTTAATCAAAATTAATTTTTAATAGCCTAAAAAGCAAAAAAAAAAAAAAAAGTCAAATAGGCCAGCCCATCTAAGACCGCAGACTAGTCTTAAACAGACCAAACTACCAAAATGTAGCTCTTATTTCGCAAATTTAAACGAGCTAAGCCTAAATGGGTCAGTCCGACCTGTTTAATAGTCCTAGCCTTAATAGGTTTATAAAAGGGAGAAAATATATTACCTCCATCCACTTTTATTTGTCTTTTAAGATTGTAGCACATAGATCAAGAAATCATTAAAATATCTCAAATATAAAATCATCATCTTAATCAGATTTAACTATCTTTTCCTTTCTCTTTTTTCCTTTCATTTTTCTTTCTTAAATCTTCTCTTTCGCTCAATGTACTAAGGTAGCGTTAGACATATTATCTAACAAAATTACTAGTAATCTAGGATACCGTTTAAAAGATTACCATTTTTTAATTTGTTAGTAATGCTATATTGCAGTTTTTTATATGCATAGTTAATTTAACTAATAATTCACATTATCTTATTTGATATATTAAAAAAATTAATAGATAATATATATCTATTACTAAAACACCCTCCAAATAATAATAAAAATAAAAACAATATAATAATAATAATAGTAATAATAAATAATAATATTCTTATTATTATCATAATAAATTATTTTTATTATTATAATATTATTAATAATGATTATTTTATAATAATAATAATAATAATAGATTGTCACATAAATAATAATTCAGTTTACTCACCCCTATGAGGGCAATATGAATTACCACTTTAAAAACGATCTAGATTATCTAGTTAATCCTCATTACCAAGTAATATGTCATACCAAACAAAACAATGTGATAGATCTAGTAATCCAGATAATTATCTCATATCAAACATTATCTAAGGGTAAAAGTAAAAAAATAATAATAATAATGAATACTTCATTAAAACTATCAAATGAGTGTGACAAATAATATTAAAAAAATTTATTAAATGAACACTAAAAATAGACGAAGTTATTAATTTTTAGCCTTAATCTTGGAATGAATGAAGTCACCGCTCATCCTTGACTTATATGCACAATCTTCAACTACATACACGCTACCTAACATCATTTTAATTAATCTTCTACTTCTCTAGCAATATGTCAAATTTAAATGATAAGCAGTGTCATAACTTCTATCCTTTCTTTTAGTCACGATAGTGTCTAGGAATAGAAATATCTTAAAATTAAAAAAAAAATTTAATAATTTTGTTTAGAAGTGTTCAAATCTAATTTAAACTGATTCAAAATTAGTTTAAATCAATTCTTGTTCCATGAAAACAGATCAATTTACTTCGATTTTTGGTTTTACTGTTGAATACCGATCTAAACTAAATCGAGTTGATGATATATTATAACATATATGAGAAATATTACATGTTACGTATTACTTATCTATACATACTAACATCAGATATTAATATTGCTTTTGATAACTAGTTTAAATTTTAAATTTGTAAACTTTTATGAAAATTTTATAATTAAGTTAATTTGGTGAACTTAAAAGATATTGTTTTATATTTTATAAAAATTTAATAAAAATCTCAATCAACCGAATTAATTGAAACCAATTTAATCTAGTTTGAATTGGTTCGATTTTCTACAAGCATAGAATCAAACTAATTCAAACCAAATCAAAATAAATTTTTATTGTTTGAATTGATTGGGTTTTGTTCTACAATCCAACTATGAGCATCCCTACTTTTTTTTTTTTTTTAATATCTTTGACCAGAATATTACTAATTTTCTGGGTACATCAGGCTCGCCCTAATTAAAGGCCATAACTTACTTTCAGACTTATTGAGAGCTTACAGATAAATTACTCATCAATGAAAAATTTTAGCAATTAAACCCAAGTTATAGCAATATATGAGCAGAAGACTGACTAGGTAAGTGCCCGTTTGGATTGCAGTTTACAATTCCCAGAAGGCCTTCTAGGAGAAGGAAAATGACTTTGTATAGTAAATGGTAGTGTTTGATATAACTTCTTCCAAAAGGCCTTCTTCTTTTGGAAGATATATTTTTTAGGTTACTTTTCATTCTAGAAAAAGACCTTTTGAAAAAGAATCTTACTATTACTCTCACATTAACAACCAAAAGTAATTTTATTTTATCCTATCCAAATAAAACTTATTCTCCTAAACTTACTTTTGACATATTCAAACCAAACAAAAATCATTCTTTCAAAAGTAATTCCTCTAAAAAAATTTCCTTTAAAAGACTTTCTTTCAAAAGATCTTTTTTCAAAAGTTAAATCAAATAGACCCTAAATCAACTCGTGCTGCCACTTTAGTCTTCTAAAAGTTCGGCTAGTTTACCATAAAAAGAAATGTCATAATTGATGACCAACTTGACAAAGCATATATATTTGGACGATTTTATTAATAAAAGACCAATTTAATATCTAGTGTATCTTTGTAGATGAAAAATAGATATTTGCTCTCATCAAAATGAATATATATTAATGAGTCCTAATATTTGGACCCAAAATAGAGAGATAAATGAGACACTTACAATCCAAAGAGGTGTAGGGTAAATGGCGTGAGATCAAATTATAATAACTTCTGTCAAAAAAATATTTGATTCACTCTAGGTTGTTCATTTGAGGTCTTCATTTTATGTCCAAAAAATATTTTTATACTAATATATTCATTTCAAAAGAAAAAAAGACATTTATCTCATCAATAAAATGAAAAATAAAACGTTTCGCATTTATGATTTGCTTTGTTTTGTTATGGATGCTGTCTCGGATTCAATAGTCATTCCACGTGTGTTTGTTTCATGCACAAAAACAGACCCTGATTGGGATACTCTTATTGCAGCCAGTGATAATGGTGGGTCTAGGATAGCAAACCAATCAAATACTTGATTTTTTTAGCCAAATACATAGACTTTAGATGATATTTAGTACATGCAGCCTAATTTGAGTGAAGGATTACAGGAAACTGCAGCTCATCTTCACTGTATACACAGATCAGCCATGTTCCCTGTTTAGAAGCTTACAAACTCATCTACCAGTTCTAATAATTGAACTTTTTACTGTATTTGCACAGGGAGGGGGTAAGGGGGAAAGTCGATAGGCCCTTCTTTTTTTTTTTCTTTCTTTTGTTTTACATGGAAAAGATCGATAGGCCATTTAATAATATGTCAATTTATAGAATATATAATCATAAAATTAATTGGTAGCCTTAAAGAATATGTGAAGTTCATGATGTAACGTTTAGATAAAAGATCCACAACCCCTGGAAAGTGTGTAGATAGGAAAGTGGAGATTGCAGCGTACTGCAAATTTGAGATATGCTCTCTTCTAACTACGCAAAACAAGTGCCTTTTTCTCATAGTTCAAGCATGTTGTCACCAAACTACACTCGATCTACCTATCAAGAGGCAAGTCAATTGACATAAATCAATAGTGTTCACGTATACATCAATGGCTTTTCTAGTCAATTTTAAATGGCAGGATGATCAAAATCAAAATTACGGTTATTCGTAATGAAGTTATATTTAATACCCCACTGACTCAATCATTCATCCTGTAAAACTTTTGCGTTATCTAACAAGAAAATGCTTCATATATAGCAAGCCATTGTTATGCAGATTGAGAGTTACTGCTATCAAAAGTAACCGTCACATATAAATCTGAGAAACAGAGACGTGGGTCCTCAAGCCCTGACATGAACACGTCGAAGGAGTGAATTTTATTTTTTGTAAAGAGGGAATTCAGGAAGGAGATGAAAGAAGTAATGTGATTTATATATCTATCAAATATCAATAAACGTGACATAGGTAACCACAGCTAGGTAAAAAAATACATAATAAATCTTCGGCTCAATACGTGCTTCAACAGCAACTCAAATCATCTCAATTGTCGCACGGTATTTACAGAAGAAAATGACAAGCAAACCAGGAAATCATGTAGTACACTAAGCTCAAGCGGGTGTCATGAAACAAGACCCTCGCGAGCAATACTGGTAACACGAAGTACAGCTTGAGCACTTAAAGGAGAAAGTTTTGATTGACAGAAGTTTTCCCAAGATCCCATCTCTGGATGCTCAGAGACAGTAGTGGGCCTGAGATCATGAACTTTCTCATATACACTTTGAAGCTCAAGAAGTAGAGTTCGAGCTGCTTCCCGGGACTCAGGGAGCTGGTCACTCAACTGAGATGCAGCTACTTGGATCAATTTGTCAATACCATAGGTCTTTATGCCTTCTGCACCCTGTTTGATAAAGCATAAGGATATAAAACAGAAAATGTTAACATCCAGCTGCAGAAAGTTTACCCTTTCTTTCTACTTCACCAGTATTGCCTTCAAAGTTTAACTGAAGAAACGGCATGCAATCAACCCAAAAATGCAGTAGTCATTTAAATCTTTTTAGAAAATGTCACCCTTCTATATATATAATCAAAAAATAGCAATAAATACAATTGAGGTTTTATGGCAGACAAAGTTATAAGGATTCATTCATACAGGTATTATGACAATAAGTCTATAAATATTGAAGCAAACGGCCAGATGAAAAAAAGAACAAAAGAATACACACACACGTGAATATATAACAGAGATACATATATATGACATATGTACATATAAGTTGATCGTTCTATAAACTATTTCAATGCATCATACATTAGACTAAAATATACATAAGGTCTTTATTACTAGCAGGTTAAACAAACAAGCATCAACCAATAAAAATAATTTATGTACTGAATAAGCAAAGAAAACAGTCTGGGCATCTCCTCAATCAGCAGAAAATTATCCTTCTATTTGATGAAGCCATGTTTAGCACTTGGCAATATATCAAGAAAAATATGTATACATTTTAATGATGTTCAATTGTTTGTGATAAACCATCTTAGGATGCTTTGTTGGATAAACATGGGGCCGATACAGAACCCATTAGAAATTCAATCAGATGCCCGAAATCAAGGTAAACAAGCTTGGAATTTTAACATCAATGATGATGACAAAGGTTTTTTTTTCACAGCATCATTAATCTGTTTCCTAAAGTTTTTATTTACATTTCTTGGCTGCAGAGGAAATCACTATATAGCAAACAATTCTAAGAAAAAAAAATGTAAGTAATAATCATCAATATGAGCCTTTCTTCAATCATACTCATACCAGTTGTGGAACACTTCGGGAAAAGCACATTGATGCCTTTGCACGAATACGAGGATTCCTATTCTTAAGATATGGTTGCAACTTTGGTAACAAAGACATCGGGGAAATCCAAGTAGTCATTGCTATCAAGGCTTTTTCAGCTGCCTCACATACAAAGCGTTTGTCCTGTGAAGACTTGAGAAGAAGCTGTACCAGCTGCACACATGATGCAACATAAATGTTTCACATAGAAAAACATGTTAATATAATTATAATACTGTCAAGTGTGAAGTGATGTTCCCAAATGTTCAAATAAAATTTACGAGTACACATAAGCAATGTTGACTTACCAAAGGATCCAGTGAATCTATTATAAGATCATTATATGCACTGAAAATGTCTGCAGATGTCATAATGGCAGTTTTGCAAACAGCACTTCTAGGACTTTTTAGGGACTTAGCAACAAATGTGATCACATCCCCCCTGTTTACAAGACAGAATATCAATAAATTAATAAATCCAAACAAAAATCATAGCATATTAACCATATTTCAATCAGAAAAATTTTGATACTTACAACATGTCAAGCATTGCTTCCTTATGAAATAAGGATAATCTACGTACATTATTGAGTGCATCACAAACCATGACCCAATCCTTTGAGTCGAGGCCAGCTAAGAGGTTCTGAAGTAAAAGTTTAATTTCTTATACAAAGGGAGTAAGCAAAGGTATTTATAATTAAAAAGGAAATGGAACACCCATCATATGAGGCCAGCCCAATGCCAATGGTTATCAACTTTAAACCCATCTATTTCCTTCCCTGGACCAACAAAAATGAATAAAATAATACCTTGAGACAAGTGTCAATATCTTCTAGATCACTCAAGTTCTCAGATTCAATGTATTCTACTTCTGCACTTCCAATCTCTATACCAGAATTGACATTCACAGCTTGATTTCCATTTGCGGGTGGAGAAACCAAGGTGGAACAATTTTTTTTCTTTTGCCATTCTTCAATATTTTCATTAGCATTGTCAACAGGAGGCTTTGTTAAAGATGCCTTGCTGGAGCTCTCACTCTTCCTTTCAGTTCCAGGAATTGTGTTGAGATCCCTCAGGGCGCTCTCAGACATTCCTGTGAGCTTGAGCCTGAGACCAAAGGGATAACAACCCATCAAATTCACCATTTAATTTCTCAGAAAACAAGTTCAATGTAAGACTTAATTTAACAACCAAAACAAACCCTCAAGTCAAGATCTGAACTTTAAAACGAAGAAACAGTCATGACAAAAATGTGCACTGCAGTGCCATAACCCCAAAAAAGAAAAAAAAAAAAAAATCCCAAGCCTCACTCGCTCGCTCTATAGTATGAATGGTTTTTCCTCATTTTCACTCACTGCTAATTTTCCACATCACCCCCCTTACTGCCTATTCAGACTCAGATTCTCTTCTGTCGCCATTCTCATTCATCTGTAAAAAATATTGAATTTCAAAGACGATCCATTCTTCAAGCAACAGCCAAATCCCAATCTCAGGACAAATTCCATAACTTCCACTTCACACACACACACACACACACACACACAAAGCAAAAGCCAGATTTTGCAAATCACCGACACAGACACCTCTATGCACGCAAAAACAAGAAAGCACTACCATCACAGAGAACACGAAACCAGGACTACTCAGCAAACACAATTCCAAATTCCAAGCATTAAGCACGATTAAGAAAAGTTAAATTAACAATTTGACCACCGACTAACACTGCATGGTTAAGGAGATCACAATTGAACAGGGAATCAAATAGACCAACAACTTCAAATTGAAGCTAAAGCAATAATGATAAAACCAAAATCCCCCCAAAAATAAAAAATAAAAAAATGGTAATATACAAAACTAAAGAGCAAGATCTCGCTCTGTGTTGCACTATACTGATGAAGAAAACAATGGCATTTTCAATCCAAAACCCTAATACTGCCGCATTCGATTTCACAGAACGGCAAAAAACAAAAACGACACAGTAATCAATCGCGTTTCGCGTGCGGATCACAAGCACGTGCTCAATGCAAGTGAAGAGATATAGAGAGAGAGAAAGAGAGATTACCAGACGAAGAGAGAGAGAGAGAGAGAGAGAGAGAGAGAGAATGCAGAAAACGCGATTAGTAGCTGAGGAGTGAGAACAGAGAGAGCGAGTGGCGAAGACTGAGTCAACTCAGTGTGAAGAAGAAGAAGAAGGAACGACGAACGAAGTGAGAAAGAAGAGAGAGATTTGGTTTTCTAGTAACCGGCAAGAGAGAGGAGCGGCGAAGGCAAAGCCAAAAACGACGCCGTATAAGGGGAACTTAGACCGGACCGAGGCCGGCAATATTGGAGGCTTATAAATAATAAAATTAAATTAAATAAAAGAGAAGGGATATTGCATATTGCATGTGATTGTGATAGGCAGCGAAATCAGGTGAACCAAATTAATTCCAACCCCCTTCCTTTTTTATTTTCCAATTCCCCTCAATCATTTGGCCCAAAATTACTAGTCACCCCCTCTCTCACTTGAAGAAATTTTTAAAATAAAAAATTAATGTTCTATTATGTATCATTCATTACATCAATTATATAAATTATTAAAATTTAATTTTACTATATTATTAATGAAATTAATTTTAATATAATATAGTATAAAAAATTCTTAAAAAATTGTCCAATTATACATTATCATGTTATTACTTTAAAAGTCATGCATATGGTAATATATAATATAATATAATTAGATAATTATATAAAAAATTTCTAAACTAATGGAATATTAAAATAAATTTAAAATTTGATTGTTACATATTTGATGTTTAGAGTAATAATTATGAAAATTAAATATTTTCAATAAGGTAATAACATATAATTGTATGTTGGTGTAAAAAAATTATATTATAAACGTGCTAAAATTAAATATAACTATTACTAAATATCATTTTCCTTATATTTTATTTATTATAATTAAAATGACGAGTATTAAAGTAATATGTAATAGTGATCTTTATTATAAAATCCTACACAAATTTCTTCGCTCATTACTTATGCTTATTTCGAATTTTGAATATTCTTATAGCTAATTATTGTTATGGATGCTTTTAAAGTTAGGTCGCCTGTTTCTTAAACAATCAATGACGCTCCAACACAAGAAAGGTGGGAGTTTTGAAATGATGCTTTATCGTTTGGACAAGGATTAATTTTCAATTAATTAATTAATTGTGTTAACGTTTGATGGGTTTTGTGTAGTTGGCATCTCTTGACTGATAGTCCTCGGGGAATTGCCTCTCAAATTTTATGATTAATAATTAATGAATCATATTAGCGGGGTGAGGTGTTTAATTTTACTTTTACGTCCCTCCTTCAAATGTTACCTGTACTCATATTTTTTAACTTGTTTTTGAAAACTAGCTTTTTCGTTTTAATACGTGGCTTATTTGCTAAATTATTATCCTCTTCAACCAAAGTACAACTACTTAGCAGTTAAATTCATAGTTTAGTGACTGTTTCTTATATATTTTATTAAACCAGTGATATCAGTGTTCGACTCTCATACGCCCTCTTCTCTGCCTTTGTTAACAAAAAAAAAAAAAAAAATTTACACCCACCAAAGCTGATATTCGTATGTTGCCATCATCATTTTCTATCATGCGTCGTTTTGTCTTTGTCACACAACTTATAATTGCGATTGTTTTCTTCTATGCTTCATCCTTTCCTTTAATTAAAATATTCTTTATCTTCACATGTGTCCCTAGTTAATGGACATTGTCCTTGCTGTTGTTTATGCTCTGCTTCTTCTATCGTTTGTAATGGAGGAAGCTATGATGCCGCAGGCATGTGGGAAGATTATGGTTAACAATGAGGTTAATATTCTTAAATACCATCAATTCAAATAGAGGTATTAGGGTGCGATCTAAAGGAGTGCTGTATGAGACTACGACAAATTTCAAGGAAGGTGTATGTTTTTTTTTTTTTTCCCTTTCTTTGATATTCTGATTCTTTCTCAAATTATGACTCCATTTTTTCTTTTTTGTCAATCTCCTACCTCCTCTTGCTTTATTTATTGTATTTTGAAAAGAAAAATATTATCAACACTTGATTAGTTCTAATAGTTTGATATTTATTCTCTTTAAATAAAGTTTCAAGTTCAAGTCTTGTACATAGAAAAAAAATAGTGTTGTGAGAATTTTATCTATATAGTAGGTTGACTTAACTCAAGTTAAATTAATTAAAATCTCCAATAGACTTATGAATAGTGGTAGTTTAAACAATATGTACATTAGTGACACATTTTTAATGAAATGTATTTTTTACATCTCTATATATGTCAAAAACTAAGCGTAGATGTGTAAAAGGGATTAATCTCATGACAAATAAATAGTGAAAAGTATAGAAATGCAAGGTAGCATAAGTGTAAGTATGTGCATATAGTATTGTTTTTTAAAAACCTTATATTAAAAATATTTCTAATAGAAATTAGAAAAATTAGAATAAAACCATATTTCGGTCCTGAAAAGATATTGGAATCGCCACATTAGTCTTACAAAAATTTTTGTTACCAAATAAGTCCTTTAAATATGGACAATGTCAACATGTCCATCATTCAGTTATCCATCATTCGAAATTGTAGTAATAGATGCTAATGCAGCATGTTAACTATTGACTTAGGCCATTAAACGCCATATAAAGTATTATGTGGATGGCACATTTGTCCTTTAAATATCAATGTCACCGTATAGCCTCTCAAAAATTGAAAACATCATCACAAAAGGCAAGTTATTTAACTATTTTGGATCTTTTAGAAACTTAAGTTGATGCCTATATCAACAAACCACTGAAATCCCCCCTTGCCCCCGCAGAGGGGCGATGCCCATACTATGTTACCTTAAAATCATACTTCTCCCTTGCTTCTTTTTTTTCAATATATTAATAACAAAGAAGGCTTAAATCCTCAAAGAGGAAAGCAGCATCAAACAAAATGCTGGAGTTAGCTTGATATTGAAGCTAAAAACACCAAAAAGGTAAAACAATAATAACACCAAAAAGCTAACATATGCAGATTTGATTGCAAATATTGCAGACATGTATCTTTGAAAATTCTCCAAAGCAGTGCACCATTCATGAATTATTGGAACATAAATAAGCTTCTGAATCCTATGAATACTGCCAATGTTTGTGCAGATGGATACAGTCATGGTGGCCTTGGAACAACTTCTCTCCAGCCGTTAATCCATATGCCAGCCCTGTGGATCATGTTGCACATAAAAGCTTCTTAAGATACATTCTACTGTTAAAAAATAACCCTGTTTCTTAGCTCTCAAAGTGACCAAGTAATAACATAAAACCAAGAAATCCAGCATCTCTTCTTTGTTTTGTGGCATTTTACCCTAAGCCAAGATTGAAAACTAAGTTTAGGATTATCTAGAATCACCCAACATTGCTTCCACCACTGCAAGCATGTATTCCAGACCCTCCAAGAAAAGGGACAATAATAGAATAGATGGTTTATACTCATCCCTTTCATTACATAATACACATTTGGCATCAATCCCCTGCCTAATTGTTAATCTAATCAACCTATCCTTGGTATTTAGCTTACCAATGACAAGAAACCACAAAAGCAATTCTGATTTAGGAGGAGTTATAGATTTCCATACCATGTTTGCAAAGCTAAAATTATCTGAAACATCTTGTGGGGGTTCCAGCAACAGGTTTAGAAATGATTTGCCATTATAAGAATCGGAATTATGGTGCATCCATACTGCCTTATCTGCAACATATCTGACCAAAGAAACTTGTGCTAGTATGTTCTATAATTCATTAAAGGATGCAATCTCCTATTCAAAAAATTCCCTCCTCCACACAAGATTCCAATTCCAACACAAACCATCCCCAGATCAGCAATGAGTCCATGTTTTTGCATAGAGATGGAATACAACTTTCAAAACTTCTCAGCTAGTCTTACATTGCCAAGCCACAAGTTCTCCCAAAATCTAGTCTTATTGCCATTCCCAACCATCATTCTAATGTCATTTTGTGCTAGCCTATCAAAATTCACAGCAACCAGTTTAATACTGCAAATATCACTCCATAATCTGGGATCTTGAATTATTCTTTGTTCGTTGATTGGTCTATCTAGAGATAGGTTGTTGCAAGAACATATGACCTTCTTCCAGAGTGTTATGTTTTCATTAGAAAATCTCCACTATCACTTGAATAATAGTGCTGTGTTTTTCATTAGTATATCAGCAGCTCCTAAAGCCCCAAGTTTTTTGGGTGATTGTATCAAATCCCAATTCACCAAAGGTATGAATCCACCATCTTGTTTATTTGACTAGAAGAATTTCCTTTGGATAGAAATAATCTCCTTAGCTACACCCTTCGACATTTTAAATAGTCCCAGGTAGTAAATTGGGAGGTTGTTCAAAATAGATTTAATCAAAGTAAGCTTACTAGCCTTAAACAAGATGCTGATCTTCCTACCACTAAACTTTTTCTTAATTCTGTCAATTATTGAACACCATGTTTCCAACCTCTTAAGATTGGCTCCCAAAGGTATTCCCAAGTATTTAACAGGTAGGGACAACACTGAACAATTTAATTTTGATTTCATTTGCAGCACCCAATCCTCAGTACAATTTAGTGGTATGATGACAGTCTTCTCATAATTAATCCGCAATCCTGACATCAAACTGAAGCACTCCAAAATCTATATGTAGTTGAGAAAGATACGACTATCTTCCGGTCAAAAGAGGATTGTGTCATCAGTAAACTGGAGGTGTGATAAGGATACATTTTGCCTACCAACCTTGATGCCTTCACTGATACCAAGATCCAAAGCTCAAGATAGCAACCTATTCAAAATTTCAACAACAAGAGCAAACAAAAAAGGTGACAAAGGATCTCCTTGACGAAGACCCCGTTGCATATGGAAAGGTTTAGTGGGTGAGCCGTTAATGATTATGGACATGTCTGCTATGGTGATACAATTCTGAATCCAACTTCTCCAAACTCTACCGAAACCCATTTTGTGCAAAACTTAATCCACAAAACACCACCTAACGGAATCATTTGCCTTCTGGAAATCAAATTTCACTATGGCAACACTTCATTTCTTCTTTTTTAACCATTGCACCGTCTCATAGGCAATTAAAGCGCCATCTAGAATTTGTCTCCCATGCACAAAAGCCGTTTATGTCTCACCCACAAGGCTATTCATCATAGATCTTAGTCTATTTGCAAGCACTTTTGCGATGACTTTATATGCACGGCCTACCATACTAATAGTCCAATAATCTTTGACTTCTTGAGCATTTTCCAGTTTCGAAATCAAGGCCACCAATGTCATATTGAATTTTCTTGGCACATGGGAGGAAGTAAAGAAGTCAAAATCACACTGCACAAAATCGTTCCCAATATCATCCCAAAACTCCTTTTTGAACTTCATGTTAAATCCATCAAAACCAAGAGCTTTTGAGGGATCACAGCCCCACACTGCCAATTTAATTTCTTCAACTATTGGCAGTTATTCCAAGATTCCAGCATTCTCCATAGATAATTTATTCACCAAGCCATCATCAAAATCAACAATAGGCACTATTGGTTGGTGATATAAATTTTTATAGAACTGTCTTACCTCCTTTTTTATGCATTTGGGGTTGCGAAGAATTCTTCTCCGAACTTTGATTTCTACTAACAATTTCCTTCTCTTCCTAATTGCTGCAATTGTGTGGAAATACCTTGTGTTACCATCCAAATCATTGACCTTCCTATCTCTAGAGATTTGTTTCCAGAACCTCGCTTTCCTATCGTACCAATTTCGAAGGTAATTGGAAAGAACTGCAAGTCTAGCAACTAAGGTTTCATCAGATTCATTTTGGTCTAACCTTCTTTCAATAGCCACTAACTCTGTTTCTAATTTGGCAATATTATGATCAATATTACCAAATACCTCTTTATTCCATTGATTGATGGGAGTCTTAATCCTCTTCAGTTTTATGAATGTCCACATTACCACATTTTCTCCATTCTTTTGTCACCAATTTGGTGAAACCGGGGTGGATGAACCATGTATCTAAGTAGCGGAAAGGTTTTGGGCCCCAATCAGCTGCATAAGCTTCAAGGGATAAAGGAATATGGTCTGAGATTGAACAGTTCAGACCCCTCAGTTTCCAAAAACTCACCTTTTCTAACCAAATAGATTCCAATAATACCCGATCAAGTCTACTGGCAGATTTTTCTCTCCTCCATGTGAATTGCCTACTAACAATTGGAAGGTCAAGCAAACCCATCCCATTTATCCAATCATCAAATTTCGTCATACTCTGCAAAATTTCCAAACACCCCTTTCTTTCTTTAGGATACCTAACTTCATTGAAATCACCCATTACCAGTACTAGAATCTGAATATTGATCTTTAATGCTAATAATTCCTCCCATGATCGTCTTTGGTCTGCCGTATTAAGTGGTCCATATACCAAGATGATAGCAGCCAAGAAATTTAGTTTAGAGAATAGACCTTTGATACAGATCCATCTTTCATTACTTATGACTTCCACTCCTATAATAAGATCCTTAGGCTAGACACTGAGTAAACCCCACTCATATTAATAGCATCAACCTTTGCCCATTGGAAAACATCATCAGTCCATAAACTTTGAACCCTTCTTTCATTCATATTAGCTACCTTTGTTTCTGATAGACCAAGAAAGCTAATATTTTTTTGTCTTACAAGTTTTCTAATAGCACCCACCTTACCCCTACCTCCCACACCTCTTATATTCCAACACAAGAAATTCATTTTGGTGGATAACATGCACATGTTCTTTTAGCATGTTTTTTCTTCCCATTGATGCGCCTATTACAGGTTCTGATTTTTTTTGCTTTCTTGCGTGCCATTTTGTCCTCCAATAATGCCTAGATTGTGAGATCATCAATCTTAGAAGATAGACCCAGTGTCTTTCCAATGTCCAAAGCACTTGAAGCTTCCTCAAAAGCATTTGAATCTGACTCATCATCGCTGCTAGAACTGACATTGGGTTTGGCTTCAGGTTGTGTGCAAGGGATTTCAGAACCTTCACTTAAGTTCTCTTCAATTGCCTAATGCCATTCAAAACCCGGTCGGCCACTTCGGCTACTAGAACTTGCTTCTACATTGGTAATAATGAGTAGCCCAAATGTCTTGTTCTAAGTCACATCATCTAGGTCATTTAGAATGTGCTACCACGACCCATTTTTAGTCAAGCCGAAATCACGAAGAACCACTTTTGTGCACCTATCGTCTTCCATACTCCTAGTAGCATATGAATGTGAGCCCAAACTAAGCTCAATGCCATTTAGGCTATTAATCTTAACATGGTTTGTTATAATTAAAGCCATATTATGGTCTTGTCCACTCTCCAAAGTTTCTAGCGCATGTTCCACATTTTCCATTGACCCATTATCTGTGCAGTCATAAAGAGTAGATCCTACTAAGTCATATTCAATCAACTGATTATTCACCTCCTTCTTTGCAGATAACGGTTCATCTTCACATCTATCATGAGACACCATCTCTATCTGAGGCTTATGAACTTTGCTAGATTTTGGGATAACACACTGACTTTTCTCAAGTTCTTTTACAAAAATGTTATAGCCACTCCTATCAATTGATAAATAAATGAAGCCTTGAATATAAGGGTAAAAACAAGTATCTATTAAAATTCTGGCTACTATAAATCTCTCACCATATTCAGTGGACTTATCAACACCAACTACGTTACCCCAGATCTTGGCCACCTTTCTAAAATTCATTTCGGACCAAGCGTGAAGAGGGAACCCAAGACACTCCACCGACACACATCGTGTTTGGTTAGTATCCTCTAGGGTCCAAGGTTTGACTTCATCAAAAAACTCCAATAGGCCATGGTTAACACCATTAACATAACCCTTAAGCTCATCTTTAGTAGAAAAAGTGATAAGTGCTTTGTATACCCCCGTGTCTTTCACACTTTCTACCGAGGCCATCTTCATTTTAATTTTATCCTCCACAGAGTGGACATCAAACAGTTTCATGGTCTCTCCCACTACACTTCTTGAGAGAACTCCCACCATTTTGTAATCAACCTCTCCATAGACAACCCTAATTGCCTCAAATTTCTTCTCATCATCATCAGGGGTTGTATTGTGTTGAGACCGTGTCTTTCTATTCTTGAGCTCGTCTTTTTTAAAATCTCAGCCATGGGTAACTGCATCTTTGTATGACTTCCCAGCAATGGTGCTTACTCCTTCTTGTTGCTGAGCATTCAATTGAACCCCTCCAGTGATGCTAGTCCTTGTCTTGTTGCTAATGTGGTTTCTCACATTACCTTATTGACGTTTATAGTCAAACATGGATACAGTAATCTTGTGACCATAGATTTGCATCTCATTAAGCACCAAGATTGCATTATTTGCTTCTTGAAGGGTAGCAAACCTAACAAACACAAAAGGAGAATATGCTATTTTCCTCTTGTTCCTGGACAAGAAGATATCCACAACTCTGCCTTCTAGGTCAAACAATTGCCATAGCCATGATTCGGTCATAGAATCAGGTAAGCTATACACAAAAATCGTGAATGAGATCTCGTCCAGCCTCTTCCATGCGTTGTCATGGCTCCTATTCCCTGCATGATCACCCGCAAAACACCTTGAAGAATTGTTGGCCTCTTTGGTTCCTATCAACTTAATGACTTTTTCTTCTTACCCAGTGCTTCTCACACCCCCTATAATGTTCCCACTCCCAGTGTTTCTCTCTCATGTTCTTACGGATGAACCAAAAATTAGCTCAACTAGCTAAGGATTGACCTAACTCCTCCCTTGCTTCATCCGAAAATAACCATGATTTATTTGAATTTTGGAGCACAACACAAAATCATTGATTTTAGTGGCTCCACTACCAACTATATATTCTAGTTCTTTTTGACCCCGCTATTTCCTAAGAATACATTTAATTTCTGTGGACACTATTACCTTTTCTTTATGTTTTATGTAGTTGTTGTGTTAATGCTTAAACCTACGTTATTCGATTGACGTCAATGGTTGATTTATTCGAGCTTACATACATTCAAATACACCCTTTAATGTGTTCATATATAGTTGCAGGCACTCAAACCTACTTTGTTTTACCTACACTTGATAGCATTTAAAACCATCGTGGATTGGAAATTTAAGTGCCCTTCCATCCATGAAGAGTTATGAGAGCTACGCCATTTCATAAAGCACGTCTATAGCTTTCAATTCACTTAATATTACCATGCATTAAAAAAGAAGGTGATTTAGTATGGGATTTAGTTTCCATTATACATTTTGCATTGATAACTCTTGTATAACAGCAAGCAATCTTATTTTGTTTAACTCTTGATCTATTTCTAAACCTTAGGCTAGGTGTATGTTTTGTCTCTGGACTTCCTAAGTATTTCTTTGCATATTAATAAGTGGGTTAATTGATGAAAACCAATCTATTAAAGAAGATGGTTTCCAGACATTGTTGCCTATATATTGCTTACATATAATTGTCTTTGTGTGATAAATATTTGTCACATGTCACTATAGCCAAATAAATTTATAAGAGGATTTGAATTTTGTTGTCTCTTTTTTTTTGTAAATTTTATTTAATTATAGTGATTTTCAAATAAAGCAAAAAGGATTGCGATTTCAAAGTAATGACATTGTTGGAAAGGGGATTTCAATAGTTTATTGATGTAGATATCGCTATATTAGTCTTCCAAAGATTATTGTCATTACATAAGTCCCTAAAAGATCCAAAATAGTTAGACAATTCATCCTTTTGTATCTTTTTTTATCATCGCTTTACTCCTCCAAAAGGATGAATATGGTGATATTTTAGATCTTCAAGAAGCTTATGTGATGACGATTATATTTGGAGGATTAATATGGTATCGACATAGTACTTTATGTAGCATTTAATAGCCCAACTCAATAGTGAACGTGCCACATCAGTATCCACTAATACGATTTCAAATGGTGGCCAAATTGAAGGATGAATTTGGTGACATTTTCTATCTTTGAGAGACTTATCTTATGATATTTAGAGAACTAATATGGCAAGTTTTAGATATGTCAAAGACCAAAATAGAATATTAATCAAAAGTTGATAGCCAAATCCACCAAAAGAACTTCAAATTGACTACATGTTATATTGTCTAACAGACAAGCTATATTATCAATTGTACTCTTATTCTAACTCAAAAGTGCCACTCCATCATTTTATCCTTTCCTCTAAGCTTCCTTAATCCATTGGATTTTTAAAAAAGCTTATTTTGAAAAGTTTTTAAAGGATAATTTTTAAAATAATAATCCATATGCATTATTGACTGTTAAAACTCTAAGCCCTCATGCTCAAGGAGTTTGGGGCTAGAAGTCATGGGTTTGTATTAAATACTAGTCACCCAATCATAAAGCACTTAATAGAGTCATCTACTCGTGTTGGACATATGACCTATTGGACCTCAAAATTAACGAGCCATTGAACCTTATTCTCTTCCCCTTCTCCTTAAATCATATATCCTTTGTGATCTAGGTTTTAGAATATTCTTTTTAACTACTTTGATGTGTGGCACTGTACATTCTCACTTTTGCTATCAAGATTTACACTATAAAAGAAATTATCGCCCAAACTCAAGGAGCACACCATGCACCTCTCCCCCCGACGAGATACACTTGGGTTGAGCACCCCCTATAAAGACAACATAGGACAAGAAAGAAACAAACATGTTTTTTCTTAACTTATATGCCTATTGTCCAATGGTGGCATCTAATTTGGTCCACCTATCTTCTGGATCATTACATAGTCCATCTTTATAAACTGTTAGATTTGGTTTACTGAAAATACAATGGTTGGGATAAATTGGATATATGCATGGACGTTAATTGACATAGAGCATGTAAGTTTTAGCCATGAGATTGTACCTCACCACCATCATTCCCCTTTGCTCCTTCCAATCCCTAATCTCTTTTCTTCTTCACCCTCCCTTTCTCGACCACCGTCACCGCTTGCCTCTATAGGCACCACTGCCACCATCGAATCTACGAAGATTGAGGACAACAAGAACAACCATGTTTTCTTGTTTGAACCTATATTCTATTGAAAAATTTCCATTGAATTTGTTTCCTTCTAAGACAAATAAATTTTTTGTCAATGTTTCATTTTTTGAAAATTTGGATGCTTTATTGATGTGGTTTAACTAAAGATAGATAAGTTGGGTTTTGTTGCTAGAATATCAAAATAGTGTTTTAGATTTATGCATTATCCTCTTCCTTGTCCATCCAATAAATTGCTGGCTTGTTTCACGGGTTTGGGGTACACCGCAAACATGTGTTTTCTTGTTTGGCTTCTCGAGTTTGGGACTTTCATGTTCTAGGTTTTTTTTGTTTAGAGTTTGAAAACTTTTTATTGATGTAAGTGTTGTCATTAAATCTATGATGTTTTTTGTAGTTTGTTAGTTGGTAAAATGGTTGCTTTACAAATCAGTTTCTAGGCATTGTTACCATGGAAGAAATTGTGGAAGAGGAGGTTCTTGAAGATATGGCGATGTGGTGAGTGCTTGACATGCTTTGTGCCAGTCAGGGTCTTATATATATACACACACACACACACAAAACCATAAGATTTTTATTAAGCCAAATCTAACGGTTAATAAAGATAGGCCATGTAATAGTCTAGAAAATAGATGGACCAAAATAGACGTCACCCTACAACATTACTATAAAAGTCTTTCTTCATCAACCTTTCTGTGTTGAACTCTAACTTCTAGATTTCTATAGGAAGGTCTTATTGCTGATCCTTAACCACTAGTAACCTGCCTTGGGGCTGGTATGGGAACATTACAATAGCTTAATCTTGCATAAAGAAAAAAGAAAAGAGAAAAGAGAAGAAGTGCATTAAGTATGTTTTTGCAAACAACTAGGTTGAAATTTTATTTCGTCCCAACTACACCTTAAAGTTTTATTATTGTTACAATATGACAAAGAGCTATTAACTCATTAGTGGTAAATTTATTAGAACCGTTTATTTTTATTAAATTATGACATTTGATTAATTTTTATTAAACCTAAACCCAAGACGAATGACTTAATAAAAACAACATGGAATTCTCTATTTTTTTTTTCATTTTGGAAACTCCAAAAAATAGTCGAAATGGTTTTTTAATGAAAGTTTAATCAAGGACTATGATTTAATAAAAGTGAATAAGTCTGATTAGTTTGTCGTTAGTGAGTTTATAAAATAATCTATTTTAACAATAATAAACTGTGATTGGGATGAAGTTAAAGTTCAAGATACTTATTTAAAAATAAGAAATAAAAATAAAAAGTGTAAGGTGGTTTAGTATATCATTTAAAAGAAAAAATATTTTATGTCTTTCGCAACGATATTATCCAATACATAATTTATGTTATTAGTTAGTGGTAGCATGTTACATTTCATTTTGGTTATGAAAAGTAGATCGGCTGGTTCAACCAAAAATCAGTCATCTGGTTGGTCCGATTATGCTCCTAAAACTAGTTTTTCAAAAAGCAGCCCAAAATCGTGGAAATTGGGGTACTAATCAGACCCCTACTAGTTTCCACTATTGTCTGCCCTTTTTTTTTTGGAAAAAGCAAAATGATAGATTTTCCTCTAAAAAAAAGAAAAAAAAAACTCTGCTATGGTAAAAAAAATGATCAAAGGTACATTTTAGTTACTCAAGTCAAGGATTACTAGATATATTACTATTTTAAAAAGAATCTAGAAAAAAATATATATGCATAAAGTAATATGACATGCCAATGGGGGTTGGCTTACTTAGTTGGCTTTCCACTAATGCATTACCGTATCTTGGATTCAATTTTGGACTAAGTAGAGTTTATCACTCGGCCTAAATTTTTTGTATACTAAAATATAAAAAATAATGTAGCAAAGGATTTCACACTAAAATGGATGGCAGAGGCCACCCCCCATACTCGTCATCTTTTGCATGATGATTTCATGCATGTTTGGTGGTGTAGGATTGATTTTCTTTATTTTTTGGTTGTTTACTCTTTTGTTTTGGGTGCTTAGCCCCTCATCCTACCAAAAAATAAAAAATAAAAAATAAAAAAGTAATATAACATATAGATATTTATAATTATTTTAGAAGTAAAATGATTTTAATATAAGTAATGTGAGACTTGAATATTTTATAATAGTCTTGTGTGTAAGTTTTTGTCTAAATAATATAGAATTTGAATGTTCCACATTTTAACTTTTCATTTTATTGTTTAATACTTTTTATTTATATAGAATCGGGTATTGAATCGTACAATTGCAAGAATGGTGAGAGAAGCAAATATTGATCATTAAACCATGTATAAATGACCAAAATTGAAAGTATTTAGTTGTCACTTGATTATTTAAAAAATTCATATGATTTTATGTTTTAATCTTGATCATTTATATAAAATCTAATGATCAAAATTTACTCATTTTGCTTCCACAGTCACCTTTCTTACTTAATATGCTCTCATATATATAGAGGTATATCAAGTGAGATGAGTGTTTTCATATGAGAGATGAAAGGAGAAATTTTGGTTATTAAACCATATATAAATAGTTAATATTAAAAATTATTTAATTGCCACATGATTAATTAAAGAAGTTAAATAATTTTTTGTTTTAATCTTGATTATCTATATAAAATTTAATAGTCGAAATAATTTCACTCTCACAATTAACTACCCCTTTTACTTTATGTGCTCTCATATATATGGAGATGTATCAAGTGAGATGAGTATTTTTATGAGAGGTGAATGGAACAAATTTTAGTCATTAAATCATACATTGATAATCAAAATTGAAAATTATTTAATTATCATGTGATCATTTAGAAAAATCACATAATTTTATATTTTCAATTTTGACTATTTATTTAAAATCCAATAATATTAAGATTTACTCCTTTACTTTGATAATAAATTACTCTTCTCACTTGATTATTAAATCAGATATAGATGGTCAATATTGAAAATTATTTAATTATCATATATTATTTTAAAAAGTCACATTATTTTATATTTAAATCTTGATTGTTTATATAGAATTCAACAGTCAATATTTACTCATCTTACTTTCACAATTAAAATATATTTTATAGTTAGAAATTAAATTAAAAGTAAGCACACAAATGAGATAAAAAAAAGTTTAAATCTTAAAATTAATGTTTCATTAACTTGACAATCACAAGGAACTTTAGCGATCTTAGATTCACAAAACTTAGGAAGCTAATTGATTTCTAAAAGATATTTTGCGTTTAGAAAGTTGGTTTAAATAAATTTTTAGTTTAATTTTGATTAAAATGTATGGTTTTGATCCCAATTGTGTTAGTCTAGTTTTAAGTAATGATATTTATAAGGATTAAAAGAATATTCTCAAAATATTTATAAAGATTAAAAATAAAATTTTCAATATTTGTAAATATTAAACACATATTTTTAAATATATATAGAGATGAAAATACAAAATAATAGGGATCAAAATTGAACATTTAAAAAAATATATATCAAAATCAAACTAAAAATTTTATAAAACTTAAAACCAAAATTTATTATTTTTTCAGGGATCAAAAATATATTTAAGACTTAAAAAATTATAAAATAGATATTGATTTGACTGCAAACTCTTCTTGATTTAGTTATGCACAAATGTAACTTACTCAAATTTGGCAGACGAACTAAATTCCTTTAGCAAAAAATTAATTTGAATTTAATTTTAAGTACCTAGATCGATGACGGTGCTTTTTCCAGCTAAATAATTTACCTATTATGAAGTAAAGGGTTATAAAGTGAAATTACCAAAATAAAATGGATTTATATAGAGTGCTTTTGTTTATACTTTTTTGGGGTAAAAAATTACCTTTTTTACTAAAAAATCAGTTTTTATATATTTGAATAATTTTTAAAAAATAATTAGATTTAAAAAAAATCTATTTTTAGCTTTTTTGGAGAAGTTGAAAAGAGTAATTTATGAAAAAAATCAGTTTTCAGCTTTTTCAGTTATATAAAAAATTTAGCTTTTAAAATTACTTTTTTTAAAATTTGAAACAAATGCATCCATGATCTTTATTGTGTTTAGAATATATAAATTGATTTACAAACAATGGTTTGGTACAATTATAAACAAGCTATATCTTTAAACAGAGAACCAAATATATATATATATATTATCCTATTGTTGGTTTTATTTGCCCAATGCTACCTTTAATATTCAATAAGTTTAACATCCCGGCCCATAGTACCTGTAATAGGTGCAGCCCTTTATGTCAAATACGGTTTTAAGAAACTATAAGGAGATAAAGTTGGACCCTTGCCAAAAGTTATAGCTTTTGTTAAGGGTGTAACTTTATTTTCTTAGTAACCTTAAGAACCCATATCATATTAGAACTAAATTTCTTAATAGTACATGTGTGTGATATGGTCCCTTTTGTCCACAATAATTATAGGTCATATATATAAGGGATTGTAGAAGCACTTGATTTCACAAAGAAATTTCTATAATATTTTTTACTTTTAAATTGTTTAAAACCAAATCTAGCCTTATCTAGTGAGCATTTCTGTGATCGCAAAAGAGTATCAAAATTCTCTTTTCCTTTCACAAATGTTGCAAGGTCTATAGTTAGCTCATCAACCTTTTCTTTTAAAGAGACATTCTCATGAAACAATTTTTGTTCATTTTCTTTTGAAGCATTTTCTAACTTTAAAAGATCAACTTCCTTTCTCATTTTATTAATTTCAACTATAGCATCATCATGTTTGGATTTTAGAGCAAAATATGATTTAGACAACTTCATATAATCATTAAGTAATTGTTGAAAATCTTCATATAACTCATCATATGAAGTGTCAAGATTACTTACCTCATTATCTTCTTGCTCATTTTTTTGCCATGAAGCATATGTTGAATATCTCCTACTTTTCTTCTTTTTCTTCTTCACTTTCTGATAAAGATTCATTGCTACCACTCCAAACCAAGTGGAGTTTGCAACCAAAACTTTCTTCTTCTTTTTGAATTTTTGTCTCCTCTTTGGCCTATACCTTTTTTTGTTGAGCTCATAAAGTCTATTGGTTAGGAAGACTATTTCTTCATCTCTACTCATGTGACCTTCTTCATCATCTTCTTCCTCTTCCTTGGAGTTTTTAGTAAAACTCCTTTCTTGTTCATGTTTTCAGTATGCAATTTATTAAGAAAAGTAGTTTCATAAGTAATGAGGTTACCTCTTAAGTCATTAAAGGACATGGAGTTGAGGTCACACCTTTCTTGGATTGTAGCCATTTTTGATTGCTATTCTTTGGTGAAGCTTCGTAGAAATTTTCTTACCAAATCTCTATCCATGTACACTTTCCTAATAGCATTAAGTGTGTTAACAATGTTTAAGAATCTCTCAAACATTTCATCAATATTTTCCTTCTCTTTCATGGTGAATAATTCATATTCATGTACTAGTATATCAAATTTTACCTCTTTTACTTGGTTAGTACCTTCATAGGTGACTTCTAATTTGTCCCACATTTGTTTGGCGATTTGCACCTTGAGATTTTTCTAAAGTTATCCAAGTTCATGACACAATAAAAGATGTTCTTCGCCTTTGCATTTTGTTCCATCTTGTTCATATCTTGATCATTGAATTCCTCTTCTAGTTTATCCACCTCTTTGCCATCAACTACATTCTTTGGAATGCTTGGTCAATTCTTGATCATGAGCCAAAGCTTGTAGTCTATGGATTGAATAAATATCTTCATCTACTCCTTCCAATAGGTGTAGTTGCTCCCATCAAAATATAGTGGCCTTACAATAGATTGTCCTTCAATGATAGTTGAGTTTATCAAGTTTTCTGCCATTGAACTTACAAATATTATCTTCTCAAGCAATTAAGCCTTAAAGAGACTCTCAGACCAAATGAAGGAACCAAGTAGGGGTGGATTGGTTTAATAACAAGAAGTTATAAAATAAAAATTCTATTGAAAATCATAATAAAATAAAAAATAATTTAAATGCAAACAATGCTGAAAATAAAAGAGATGAGAGAGTAGGAGATGATTGCACAAACTATTTTTATACTGGTTCAGCCACAATGTTTGACCTACATCCAGTCCTCAATTGCTTGGGATTTTTCTTTATTCTCAATTTTTCACTTTCAAGAATTTTGATAAAACTTTCTCTATCTAATTCTCAAATAGAATATATGGTGGTTTGTTTCTCACAAAGATACCACAAAAATCTTCCTCTATTTAAAGTATACTAGTGGTTCCTTTCTTACAAAGACACCACCAAATCTTTCCCTATCTCAACCAAAATAAGGTAACTTCACAAGGTAGGAATATTCTTGCAATTAAGCTACAATGGGTTTCAAACTCTCTCAAGAGAAGATAAGCAAGTTTAGGTACAAAGCCTAAGAATTATGATAAACAAGATATAGAGCAAAACAATCTCTCAATTTTCGTAGTGAAGGTTCATGCTCTCCTCTTCATTCTTTAAGGCTTTATAAAAAATATAAATGACGACCCATTGATGTCTACTAGCCATCAAAGAAGATTTTGGCTTGAGTTTTGGTCCAAAGAATTTGCCCAATCAATTTTTGCATGGTTATTGTTCCTGATATATAATCATTGGTTCCTACCCATAGTTGCTAGTTCTAGTTGCTATTTCTCTTGGGTTACACAACCAAGTAATAATGCAGCCATATGACTGTTACCTTCCTAATTTACTTCTCTAATCTTGGTAAAGCAAATTAGAAAGATTTCAGGAATCAGATTTATTGCATGAATTGTTTATATATCAAGAAAAAGTAATTTTAATGAGATAAATAAGGAAACATAATATTTTCTTTTAAGAGAATATAATCATAAATATTAACATCATATTTAAACAAATTAATAAAATATTCATCATCCAACCATTAAACTCAACACCTATAAATGCACTAGGAGATGAAGGAGGTAGGTATGTTCACTCTCAATCCTAAACACTGCTCATACAACCCTTTTCCAGAGAGTCCCTTTTTTAGCCTTTCTTCATCATGCTCCACCTTTAAGCTCAAATGAGAAAGATCCTACTTACAACTCTCAGGCCGCCAATAGCGTACCCCCATGAGCTAAGATAGGAACAATAGTTAAACTTAAAACATTTGAATCCAAACAATGGTTGCTCAATGGCCCAATAGGTTCAACAGGGGCGAGTTTTTTATAACATTGGGTTGTAGTGATATTTTTGAATTGTTTTTTTTTTTTGTAATCATGTCTTAAATAGTTGCTTATTCAAATAGACATTTCAATTTGTGATTTGATATTGTTATGTTATTAGATAAATGATTGAAGATTGAAATCTGTTAGCCAATTTAGAGGCCAATTTGCATATTTGAACTAGGTTTAATAGTGTTGTCTGAATGGGTACTCTGACTTATAAAAAATATAAGTCAATTTTTTTATTTGATAAATCAAAAACCTTAGGTACTTTTGCTCCTAACTTTTAAGAGTGATGGGTGCTCTCGGAAGTCCTCACGGGGATGCTTTTCGGAGTTAGCTTATGCTGTCAAAAATTTAAAAAGATTGATATAATCTTAACTTTTAATAACAATCTAATTTTATCCTTTTATTAATTAAGAGTTCTAATTTCCAATTTTACTCTATAAAAATAGAAATTACTCTCATTAATATTTTCCTATTATGCTTATTTTAGATATTAAGTGTAATTTTATCAAATACTACTCTTGTGGCTTTTGCTTATCAATAGCAACTTCTACATTATTTTATCAAATGGTACTATTATAACTTTTCGAGAGCAGCTTTTAGATAACTCAATAACTCTAAAAAAGCTACAACAATATCAAACTAAACCTTAATGGTCCATGTTATACAACACACATTTGTACAAGTATAATGTATGTTATATAATTATAATAAAAAGTGATTAGTGGTAGTAAAAATATACTTTGAATTGAAGCTTAAATATGTTTTTAGTCCCTTTAAATATTTGATTTTCTGAATTTGGTCCCTCAAAAATTTTTCATTTGATTTTGGTCTCTCATTTTTCATACGTTACCAATATTAGTCCCTGCCATCAACTGAGTGTTGTTAAGTGCTAACATAGCAACATGAGATCTAATCAGCATTAACATGTGTCAATATCTCACGTTGCTACGTTAGCACTTAATAGCACTCTATTGATGATAAGGATTAATATTGGTAACATCTAAAAAATATGCGACCAAAATCAAGTGAAAAACGTTTTAGGGATCAAATATGGAAAATCAAATATTTAGGGGGACCAAAAACATATTTAAGCCTCAACTTGTTTGGAAAGCTTTGGAATTCAATTCACTCAAAAAATTGAATTCAATTCCTTAGTTTGGTATCAATTAATGACATGAAATTAAAATTTGAATGGAATTCAATTCTTTTAAAAGGCTCAAAAGTAAATCAAACCAAAACAAGTTTGATTTGGAATTCCTAATTTAATGGATTTGATACTGAAAATAAAATATCTAAAATACCTCCAAACTCTATTAATACTTCTTTCTTTATTCTCTCCTCACTCTCTCGTCACTTTTCCCCTCATTCCCCTCTCATGAAGTTGACTGATGTGCCTCCAACGAAATGGAAAATTTTTGCGAAAAAGAAAGGTTAGTTATCTTGGTTTCTTTTGTTTGTGTTAAATAAATAGTTTGCATGCTGCAGAGGGCACTAGTGTAGTTGGCTTCTTGTCCTTGATGTTGTTTCTTTATATTCAATTTTGCGTTTATGTGCTTTTCTTTATGTTGTTTTTTCTAGAGGGATTCAGAAAAATGGAAGAAAGACAAGATTGTGGAATGTGGATGATGAACAATTTGGGACTTGAAAATGCTGTGCCTATTTTTGAGCCAAAGCCAATTGATAGTAATTAACTAGTAAGTCATTGAAGAACAGGTAATTGAGCGTGTTATTAAAAAATAATAT
This sequence comes from Pterocarpus santalinus, assembly GCA_031439595.1. Taxonomy (NCBI): domain Eukaryota; kingdom Viridiplantae; phylum Streptophyta; class Magnoliopsida; order Fabales; family Fabaceae; genus Pterocarpus; species Pterocarpus santalinus. The sequence goes on from CM062531.1 coordinate 59,015,118, forward strand.
TTTATTAATAAATGGTAAAATAATCTAAAAAAATTTAATACATTTTTATATATATTCTAAATATTGTAAATACATTTAATTTTATAATTTATTAATTTATTTCAAATGTTAGAATTTAAATTATAATAAAATTAAATTCAATTTTATCTTTTCAATGAAACTGTGAATTTATGTAAATTTTATATGAAATGTTAGAAGTTCAAATCTTGTAATTAATACTCTAGAACGAATTTTACCTGATTATAAATTCAACTCAAAATTATAATAAGAATTATTAAGAAAAAAATCCGAATTTAAAGCAGAAAGTAAGAAAATCATGAAGATAGAGTAGGATAACAACGAGGCTGCAGCGTCGGTCCTTGGATGGTGGAAGTTAGAACCCTACTTTACAAGACACAAGATGAAGTAAACCCAGAAAAGAGAAGCATCCAAACAGACAGGGCCACATCTGAGAGGAAAAAAAGTACACCCTACCCAACACAAGCCACAACGCGCGATCCCCCCCGCCCCCCCCCCCTCTCTCTTCTTTTTTCTCTCTCCCTCTCTTCTCTCTCTGCTCTCTTCTTTTATTCCGCTATTCATATTATATTTTCGTTTTCAAATAAATTAATAAATAAATCACTCGCTCTCGCACTCACTTCGCGGTGCAACAACAAACAAAACAAACGAAATATAGAAAAAAATTATTTGAATTAAAATTTTATCAGCCACTGTATTAAGTCACTCTTATTTATTAATAAAAAAATTTAATTAGTATATATTTATAGTATAAATTAATTTTATATTATTAATTAATAAAAATAAAATAAAATAAAAAGTTTTAATAAATTTCATATTATTATAGATAATTATTTATATGAATTAATAATTTTTATTATTTTTATTAATTGATAATATAAAATTTTATATTATCAATATATTTAAATTAAATTTTATTAAAAAATAGAGTCTATATGTTATCTATTATTAAATAAAAATGAATTAATATGAAAGTTGAAAAATTTTTATTTCAAATAATATAACTGTATTTATTTGTAATTTTTTAAATATTTAAATAATTTTTTAAGAATAATTAAAATTTTTAAAAAATATATTTTAATTTTTTATAAAAATTAAAAAAATAACATATATTTTTTTATTATATATAAAATTTATATTTTATAATATTTTTTTTAACTTGAAACAAAAACAGCTCAAAATCTTAAAGAAAAAGAGTTAATTTAAAAAAAAAAATAATGCGAAAGGAAAGAAAGAAAGAGATCTATCTACGAGTTTACGCTCTGATACGGATACGGTCCCATCCCTGTCTTTCCCTTTTCCTCATTCTCTCTCTCTCTCTCTCTCTCTCTCTCTCTCTTTCGCTTCAATCTTCTCAGTTCCCTTCGATCCGCGAACTCGTTTCGTTTCACAAACTTCTTAATCTCTCGAATCGCACAATGGTACAACCGCAAAACCCTAACTCGCTGCGCTCTGACTCAGTGCTACCCGCTCTCCGATGATCATGGAACTCACCGATTCCGGTTCCGCCGGCGACCGCAGCAGCGCTCCGCCGCCGCCGACGCCGCAAGACTCACGCTCCTCCGGCCTCGGAATCGACCTCAACGAGATCCCTTACGTCGCTGCTTCACCTTCCTCTCACGTAGCCGAAACCCTACCGCCGCCACTACCGGACTCCGCCGTCGACATAGTCCGCGCCTACCACGAGAACCCCGCGCCGCCGCCGGGAGCCCCCGCAGCGCTCCCCCGTAGCTCCCCTCCCTGCGCCGCCTGCACCAAGCCGCCCGGAGCCGCCGGCGTCGTCGTCTGCGACGGCTGCGAGCGCGGTTTCCACCTTGCCTGCGCCGGGATTCGCGGCGGCCGTCAGGTGGCGAGCTTCGACGAGTGGCTCTGCGGCGAGTGCGTCGCCGGCGGAGTGAGGAGCAAGCGGTGGCCGCTCGGCGTCAAGTCGAAGCAGCTCCTAGACATCAACGCCTCGCCACCCAGCGACGCCGACGGTGACGGTGCCGGCGAGGAGTTGCAGGATGTGAGGTATGGAAAAAACTCGAGCATTGTTCTTGTTATGTGCTTATGCTGTTAAAACCCTAGCTTTTCAGCTAGTTTTTGGTCCACTGCTGTGTATTTAGCAAAAATTTTAATCTTTTTACCCGATTTCATTAAGCTTGGAGCTAAGTAGCATAGTTTGTTGTCTGTTCTGAGAATAAACAGATTTAAGTGTGACAGAGCCAATGTGGATAGGTGCTTTAGTGTCTCGTTGTTGCATTGAGAAACATGTGTTTTTCTATTTTGTTTGTTTTGTGTTATCGGATTTTTTCGAATTTTAGCAAGTATGTTAGGTTAGCGTAGTTTTTCATTTGGTATAAAAAAAGGAAGCAAGTAGCTTGGTAGAGCTTATGGGGATAGGTGGCCTAGCGGAGAATGGAACCTCTTACATTCTAACTTCACCTAGTATTGAGACTGAGGCCAGAGTTTGTTAGCTAATATAGTTCTTGTTATAATAATTACATAGCTGCCGCCACGTTTTCAGCTTCCGGTTTCTCGGAATGATTTGGTCCCATTTTTGGAAACATTTTTTTATGGACACAGCAAAACAAGTTTTGAATCCTGCTATTATTATTTCTTATTGTAAATGAAAACAGGGAATATGCAGATGAAACGCTCTTATACTGTTCTCTTTTTCTCTCTTTGGTGTAATGTTTGTTATTCTTGGTCAATATGGTGCTAGTGTGATCAGAAAGGAGTTTCGCAAGGTGTCGTTGTTTGTATGTTAATCAAAAGAGATTTAACGTGTATAAGAATCTATCTATGGGAGTTGTAACTAGAGCATTACACATGAAATACCATGTTTCCTGGTAGTTGATGATGTCCACGTCAGGATATCCATGTTGCCCATTATATATTTTTACTTATGTTTCCCATGGCTGTCTTGCTTAGTCAAACTAACAAATATATTTTGATTATGGGCATGCAAAGCGCCTTCCATTCTCCTGTTCAAATTATATAAGTTAGGCATTAAATACGAATTTTTTATCACTGTTCTCCAATTTTTGTTTCCAAATAACAGGTTGTGAATCTGATATAATTTCAGCATATCATTATGAAGCACAATTTAGCATAAGTGGCATATTACTTTTCAGTTTTGAGATTCATCAGTCAATATGCTAATGTTTATTTAAACACTGAATGCTTTGGGTATAGCTTGGCTGCTATTTGCTGAATTTGTGGGGTACTTTTCTTTGTATTGAAGATTCTTATTTGTTCAATTTGTGTCTTTTAATTTGGCATAATAATTGAAGTTTCCTGAATCCCAGTTGTTATAAGTAGTTACTATTTACATTTATTTTTGGTTTTAGAAAGCACACTCTGGGTGATAATTCTTTTGGTGCCAATCCATTTGGTGCCCCAGTGACATGTTCAAACTACTACAACGGGAGTGCTTTTGGCTTCCAAAAGGCGTCGGGAGTTGTAACACATGCTGTTAGAGTGGGTTTTGAGGATATATTGAATCATACCCAATCAATGACTAGATGCTTTGAGGAGGTATATGCAGATTTTCCTATTGGAATTCATAGTAGTAATAATAATATAGCTATTAGAATACCATCTCAGAATCCAAATGAGATATTTTTGCAGGCTCTTAGAGATTTTATATCTGAAAGGCGTGGTGTACTAGAGGAAGGTTGGCGAGTGGAATTTAGACAATCAATGAACAGCTCTGAACTGTATGCAGTTTACTGTGCTCCTGATGGGAAGATTTTTGATTCTGTGTATGAAGTAGCTTGTTATCTGGGGCTAACATCTGGCTATAATTCTATGGAATCCGAAGTTAGAAATGATAGGTCTCTCTCTTCATTATGTGGAACTCATCCATCCAGAAAAAGAAAGTCAACAAGGAATCCAGTAGTCAATGGTTTTGCAGAAAGGTTGGGAACCTTGATCAATAGTTATTGCAAGGATTCTCCTTCAGATGGTCTAAGTGTCGAATGTGCTGGTGATCGTGGGCATATCACCAAAGCCAGCGAAATTGCAAGAAAAGAAGATGGTCATTCTGGTCCTCAGCAATCTGCTGTACGTAACCTAATTCATATCTCCTCTTGTTTCTTTGTGGAGCTGGTTCTTACTTTTAATTTTCTATGCTAATACATAAACTAGGGAATTGGTATAGTGAAAGTGAAACTAGCTATTTGTGCCTGATTTTTCTGTGTTTTATATTTCAGGATGGACTTCCTCTACAATTCCAGGACTTCTTTGTTCTATCTTTGGGAAAAATTGATTTTAGACCTTCATATAATGATGTTCACCTTATCTGTCCGATAGGTTATAAATCTTGTTGGCATGATAAGATTACTGGTTCTCTTTTTACATGTGAAGTTTTGGAGGGTGGTGACTCTGGACCTATATTTAGGATCAGAAGATGTTCTTGTTCAGAATTTCCTGTTCCAGTTGGGTCAACCATCCTCTTAATGTCAAGTCTTTGTCAATCTGCAAGTCAAACCAATGAAGATGGTGAGAGAAAGACTGATGATAGCATGGATTATGATGGCGATGAAAGTATCCAGATGATCCTTTTAGATCCTTGTGTGCCAACAGAAAATGATGTGAATGATTGTATTGCAAGTTGCTCAAGTGAAGCATGTGATACTCATGCATCAGACATATTACATCCTGTTCGAGATAAAACTAGAAATTCATTATCTGATGACTCAGGGTTGATTGATGGAATTGGTGAAATTTTGGTGGAAGAGCGGTCATCATCTGCAGCTTGGAGAGCTATTTCTCAAAAGTTGGTTAATGCTTGCAGTGATATCTGCAAGCAGAAAGGAACTCTCAAGTTCTATTGTAAACATGTTGAAAATGAACCGTGCTTACACAAGTGGGACATAAGGAATGGAAGAAGTGATGGACAATTTTCTTCATTGGATAAATTTTGTGGTTCTCTTGGTTCGGTCAGCATCCCAAATGTAATATATGCAGACAATGATCTGAAAAATGTCTATGGGGTTTTAGACAAATGGTTGGAGCAAGATAGATTTGGATTAGATGTTGAATTTGTGCAAGAAGTATTGGAACAGCTTCCTGGTGCCCAAGACTCTCCAAAGTATGTACTTCTAAGTAATCGAAGTAATAGCTCTTCATTGCCAACAGTTGAGAATGGTTTCCTAGTGGTTGAATGGAGATGTGGATCACAATATCAGGAAGAAGAAGAAGAAGAAGAAGAAGAAGAAGCAGTTCATGGTTTGTATAAGAGGTCCAAAAGAGTGAGATTGACTGAACCATGCATTAAGGAAGATCGTTGTCCGCCTCCTGGGAAGCCACTATGTTCTAGGGTTCCTGGTGAACTTATTGGTGACATTTTTCAGGTAGTCATGTTACCTGCAAATTGTGCAACTGAAATATCTTTAATTTACCCTTTTTATTCTTTGGCTGTATAATATATTTGCTGTGATACACAGTCTCACATTTTTTCTTCTTTTACCTTTCAGGCTTGGGAGCTGCTAGAGCGATTTGATGAAATTCTGGACCTGAAAGAACCATTGTCATTAGATGAGCTAGAGAAGGAACTTATCAACCCATGGTTTGATGGATTGGATTTTCTTGAGAACTCTGAGAGGGAAATCGATGGCAATCAAGTTTTGAGTTTGCAAGGAGCTGATGGTAATTGTAGACCAATATTGTCCCCAAGTTGTGAAGCTGGTCCGTCAGGTTCCATAGAAAGTTCCCATGCATTTATTCAAGTGGAAACAGAAGCAATGAAAGAGGCAGCTCAGGTTAAGCTTGCATCTTTCACTTATGCCCGATGCTTTGGTGTAGCTTTGACCAAGGCTCATAATTCATTGCTAAGAGTGCTAATTGGTGAACTGCAATCAAAGGTGGCTGCCCTGGTGGATCCAAATTTTGAACCTGGAGAGACTAAAACAAGACGGGGAAGAAGGAAAGATATAGATAGTGCTGTTCCTGCTAAACGAACGAAGCTCAATATGCTTCCTATTAATGAATTGACTTGGCCAGAATTAGCTCGTCGATACATCTTGGCTGTCTTATCAATGGATGGGAACCTTGACTCTTCTGAAATTACTGCTCGTGAAAGTGGTAAAGTGTTTCGTTGCTTACGAGGTGATGGTGGTTTGCTGTGTGGTTCCCTTTCTGGTGTGACTGGGATGGAAGCAGATGCACTGGTGAGCATGGCTTGTGTCTTAAAGCAATGATTGATGATTTTTATTTTCACTTTGATTATTGTGATGAGATATTCATTTTCTTCACGGGACTAGTACATGGGGCCTTGATGCAAATTAATAATGAGTGTAAGGCTACCTGATAGGTGGTGTTTCTGGCCCCTGGACCCCTGGAGAGTCTTTTTCTTTTGCTCTAAATAGATTGAGGTCTAATGGCTACTTTTGATCTGTGTCAACAAGTTATTTTATTTATTTTGGTTTTGGCAGCAGGATATGGCTTAGAAACAGAAAGGAAGTTAAGATTATTTATTTTAGGGGCTGTGAACAGGCATTTCATTTTTTAATTAATTTAGGCTAGTTAATAGAAAATGTCTTGTTGATTCAAAAGAAGGAAATCTCAATGGTTTTTGTGCGAGAGCCAGGTCTGAGAAATGCTCATAACCGAGGAAAATGCCGGGATTTTGATAAAGAAAGAATCAGGAAAGAATTATGATGCTTATAGTGTGTAGGATGTCTTTAGTATGCTAAGCAAATTAAGGACATTTATATCAAAAACTCTCTTGGGTTCCCAGTGATAATAGGTCTTTTGTATCACACTAAGCCTAAGCACTTAGCATTATACTTTCTGTTCGATAATGGTTTAGAGAACATCATGTTCCTAAAATATTCTTTCACAATGTTGTCCTGGCCAAGTTCTGTTCTCCCTACCATTCTCCTGGCCCCCCGGGTTTGCCTTATCAGGCATGGCATTGGGGATGGCTCAAATCTTCTTTTTAATAGCTTTATTTCTTTGCCTCAGCTTTGTCATGGCTTGAGAGCATTTTTCATCTAGCTGCTCAATTTCCTTTTAGGATTATCTTTCTTATGTAGAATTTATATTCGTTGCTGGTTAAACTTGTCTAGACTGTGGTTAGCTAGCCTTTATCAAATAAAAGATTACATGTTTCTGGTTTTAAATTACATAGTCAAACTGAAAGGAACACTGAAGGGTTTTTAATTTGGCTTTCAGTTGCTTGCGGAAGCTACAAAGAAAATTTTTGGTTCTTTGAGCCGAGCGAATGATTTACTAACCATGGAAGAAGAGGAGTCTGACGCAAATGGTGCATCTGAAAAAAATTTGGGGAATGATGGTAATATTCCTGAATGGGCGCAGATGCTAGAACCTGTCAGAAAGTTACCAACAAATGTGGGAACCCGAATCAGAAAGTGTGTTTATGATGCTCTGGCTAAGGATCCGCCAGAGTGGGCGAGGAAAATACTGGAGCATTCCATTAGTAAGGAAGTGTACAAGGGCAATGCATCTGGACCAACAAAGGTGCTATTCAGTGGCACTTCTACTTTGCTATATTAAATTTGCTTTTGACACAAATGGAAATGGCCAAGACATGGTACAACCACTAATTTTGTTGCACAAATACAACTGGAAGCATGCCAACTTTTCTTGACTACTGGATCAGATATCTGTCCGGAACTTATTTTTGATATAATCCAAGTTTGGGAAACTGTCAGCTACTAGTTGCACTTGTGCAATGGTTGGACCACAGAATTTCCCTTATTTATTTTTCTAACTTTCAGTTCATTGATATCTGTTGCAATATGCTAGCCATCTTATAATTTATAGTTTTGACTCCACATATACATGAAAAAATGATGGATTACATACATTAACCCCCCTTTTTTGTCTCCTATTACAATATGTGAGACATCTCGAAGTTTTTGTTAATTTTTTTTTTTTCTGGTTACAGAAACTCAGTTTTCTTAGTCTACATGTACATGACAAAACTTAATGGCTTCATGTTGTTGTCTATATTACAATGTGTAGCTCATCCTTCTAAAAAACTGTTGATTTCATTTGGGTTTTATTTGTAGCATGTTTTAATATTTTTTCTATTTAAAAACAGAAAGCAGTTCTTTCAGTGTTAGCTGATGTATCTGGTGAAGGAGTGCAGCAGAATCCAAATAAAGGAAGGAAAAAGAAGATTGTTATATCTATTTCTGACATTATCATGAAACAATGCCGTATTGTATTACGCCGTGCAGCTGCTGCCGATGATTCAAAGGTTTTCTGCAATTTGCTGGGTAGAAAGTTAGTAAATTCTTCAGATAATGATGATGAGGGGCTTCTTGGATCACCAGCTATGGTGGCGCGTCCTCTTGACTTCCGCACTATTGACCTAAGACTGGCTGCTGGAGCTTATGGTGGATCTCATGAAGCTTTTCTTGAGGATGTTCGTGAGGTCTGTGTTGTGCCAAACTTTGATTGCTTGACTAAATGGTCTTCTAAATGTTTACCTTTCCTATAAGCTTTGCAATGTTCATTGTCATACAATTTCTGCCCAATTTCTAAGTGTAATATTACATGAGCATGTGCATGAAGTGGAGCAAAACTCTAGGCCTTTATATTACATAGGGTTTCTAGAGGAAGCATTAATTTCCCCTTGTAATGCAAATTAAAAGATTCTGTTGTCAGCAGATCCTGAGCAAGATTGTCCTGCTTGAAATTTTTAGGCATCTGAATTTTTGCACTTCACTGATGCATTTTTTTAATTGTTAATCTAAATATTAATAAAGATAATTCCTTGTCTCTCAATTCTTGTTCCACCTATTTGTCTAATCGCTTAGGTAGTCTGGTTGGTTTGCCTTTTAATTTTACTGATTATTCTAGTGGTTGATGCATCTCATCCATCTTTTTTTCCTCTTGAAGTCACTATTCCCTTTTAGGCCCAAATTTTTCTGCTATCATGGTATCATTTCTTGTTATAAAGCTTATATATTATGGTTGCTTGTTCACTGTTTGAGTCCATGGCTCATGGGTGATGGTGTTTGGTTTCTTCATGTTTTCCTTCAAATACTGGTCTCAATATGCTGTCTGATAGATACCAACTACCAACTCACTCTTACAATGTTCATAACTTTTTGGCATATTGAAGGCACTAAACTGTAGGTTCTATATTTGGTATTGCAGCTCTGGAACAATGTTCGTGTTGCTTTTGGGGACCAACCTGATTTAGTTGAACTGGCTGATAAATTATCCGAGAATTTTGAATCATTGTATAATGAGGAGGTCAGTAGCTTTTGTGTGTATGCATACATTACTATATGTATAATTGTGCTTTCACTGATAAAGCATTTGAATTTTTCCTTGGGTACAGGTTCTCACTTATGTTGAAAAATTTGTGGAGTATTCTAAACTGGGATGCTTAAGTGCAGAAATGAGAAAAGAAGTTGACAATTTTATTGCGTCAACAAGTGAGATTCCTAAAGCCCCTTGGGATGAGGGAGTCTGTAAAGTATGTGGCATTGATAGGGATGATGACAGTGTTTTACTATGTGATACTTGTGATGCTGAGTATCATACATATTGCTTGAATCCTCCACTTGCAAGGATCCCTGAAGGAAACTGGTACTGCCCTTCTTGTGTTGATGGTAAATATCCAACTCAAGATGTTCCAGATCATACACAGATTATTGGCAGACGTCGAAATAAGAAGTTTCAGGGAGAAGTTAATTCTCTTTATTTGGAAGCTCTAACTCATTTATCTGCTGTAATGGAAGAAAAAGAATACTGGGAGCACAGCATGGGCGAGGTTTGTTGATGTGCAGTACTTATGTTGCCTTTTCTTTCTTGCTTAGCTAATACTTTTAAACTGTCTAGTGGATAGAATAGAAGTATGGTTTCTATTCATATTTTTAATTTTTGTTTTCACTCTATAGTTGTTATATCATACTTGGTGACGGAAAAGAATTTTTGGTGGTAATTGAATAATGCTGGTATATGCTTTCCATTCATTATCATCTGAACGAATCTTAATTGGATTCTTTTTTGCATTAATGATATATTGCCCTAAATCTTATCATTGCCGATTTTCATTTCTTACTTGATTTATTTCATTCTCTTGTATCTGAAAAGGGTTTCCCATCAAAGTATAGCTTTTGATCATGCAGAAGCTGATGTTCTGGTTTTGAAATAGTGTCAATGTTCTTATGATTGCTTAAATTGGCTACTATTATTTCTTAGTTTAAAATGCCCCGTGGTTTGCAAGTTGTTTTCTGATGGCATATAGCTGAAATTCTGCAAATTCACTATTCCTTGTTTGTATTTGCTGACTTTTTTTAATGGTTGCAGAGAACTTTCCTTTTGAAGTTTTTGTGTGATGAGTTGCTTAACTCTTCCCTGATACGCCAGCACCTTGAGCAATGTGCAGATTTGTCTGCTGAGTTACATCAGAAACTGCGTGCACTCTCTGTAGAATGGAAAAGCCTTAAGACTAAAGAAGATATCTTATCCACAAAAGCTGCAAAAATTGTTACAGGCATGCCAAATGCCACCGGAGAAGCTGGTCCTAAGGAAGGGTTCACAGCTTTGCTCTCAAGCACTGGTAAATGTCTGGTGCAGCCACATAATGCAATTGACAATCCTAATAATTTTGGGGTATTTGTTGATAGTGTGCCTTCAGAAGAGGTTACTAAAGAGAAGTATAGGCTCGATAGTATTGATAAAAGTGTATCTGTGACAAATTCAGATACTGATAGCCAACATATGAATTGCATAGATGTAGAGGGACAACTTAGGAATGTCTCTGCGGCCGTGGAATCCCAGTGTACTGATAAATTCACAAAATCTTTTCCATCGCCAAGTCATATGCCTCAAGAACAAAATGGCACCAGTGGAGCAGCTCATACCCAGGGTAACCACCAGAAATGTGAGGGAAAGGACATACTGACTCCTGTTGATGAGTCACAACCCTACCATGTTGAGCTCAATGCCGTCAAGCGTGATATTTCACGGCTAGAAGACTCCATAACTAGTGTAGGATCGCAGCTGTTGAAACTCTCCATTCGTCGGGAATTTTTGGGGATCGATTCCATTGGTCGACTGTACTGGGCTTCGGCTGTACGCAGAGGACGTTCACGGATAGTTGTTGATGCAAGTGCTACATGGCTGCATGGAAGAGGAATAGCAGTTAGCAGAGATTCTGTGGAGAAGTTTTCTTCTCTGCAGCATTGTCTACTATCTGACAAGGATAACTATAAGATGTTAGGGGTCCTGAAGGACTCCTCTCCTTTAATGTCTCAACCAAGTGATGCTTTGGCCATTAGTTCTCCATGGATTGCTTATGAAACTGATGCAGAAATTGAAGAGCTTTTAGGTTGGCTGAAGGACAATGACCCTAAAGAAAAAGAACTGAAAGATTCCATCATGCTGTGGCCAAAATCAAGAGTTCAAGAGTTTCTTAATTCGCAGACTGAAGGTCAAGTTGAGGACCAAGGACCTTTCTCTATACCAAGAAATAGAGAGAAACCAGCATCTAATTCTCTTGTTACAAAGGCGACATCTTTGCTGGAAAAGAAATATGGTCCCTTCTTTGAGGGGGATACCACTGAGGTGCCAAAGAAGCGAAGTAAAAAGGCCAGAACCAATAATGATGAAAAGTTGTATAGGTGTGAATGCCTAGAACCCATATGGCCTTCTAGGAAACACTGCATATCTTGCCACAAAACTGTTTTGAGTGATGTTGAACTGGAGGGACACAGTGATGGCAAGTGTAATGCAGGTCTTCTGGCCTTGGAGAAGAATAAGGATAGTAGTGGAGCTTCTAAAGGAAGAGGGAACTTGAAATGTGATTCCTCACGTGAAAAATTTAGAGGTGATGCAGACACAGCTGGAACCGCAATTAATGATTGTTCTAAGTTTAGCTCAAGATTGATTAAATTCTCAAATGAAGAATCTACTTGCCCATTTAACTTTGAAGATATATGTTCCAAGTTTGTGACAAATGATTCCAGCAAGGAACTTGTCAGAGAAATAGGTCTTATTGGTTCAGATGGGATCCCATCCTTCATTCCTTCCGTATCTCCTTTTGTTAGTGATTCTACAGTTATGCTATTCTCAGCTCAAAAGGATGATAGTATTGTTGGCAGTGCATCCAAAGCTACAGAAAGCCAGGTTTCTCAGGGAAGCACTGATGGAGCTGGCAAATGCCATGATAAAAAATCTGGCAAATCTTTAGCTGTAAATGAAAGCAGTAAACCAGGAAAATCCAACAAATCATCTTCAGAACAAAGAGATGGAAAGTGCTCCAAATGTAATCCTGCTTCAGAAATAGGGGTAGATGGCTGCTGTGTGGTCCCCTTGTCTTCGTTGAGACCATTAGTTGGAAAAGTTTCACATATTTTGAGGCAACTGAAGATCAGTCTACTTGATATGGATGCTGCACTCCTGAAAGTTGCTCTGAGACCATCAAAGGCACAGTCGGAGAGAAGGCAGGCATGGCGTGCATTTGTTAAATCTGCAGAGACTATATATGAGGTTTGTCTTGCTTCTCTGGCTCTAGCATGTATATTTCTCCATTAATAGGCATTGTCAAAATACATTTCGCATTCCTTAAAGTGTAGCACAGCTTACAGAGATACTGTTTTTAGCCCTGTAGGACAACAGTTAGTTAACCTATTAATGCAACTTTGCACGATTACTCCAATATCATTGAAAAGTAGCTGTTTTATGTGTGGACATGAACTTCTTGAGCAAAAGTAATGCTATATTTCTAGTTCAAGTAGATTAGAGATGATGATGAACTACTTATTTGTCTGTTAAGTGATGTTCCTTCCATTTTTCAGATGGTTCAGGCAACAATTACACTCGAGGATATGATTAAGACAGAGTACTTAAGAAATGACTGGTGGTATTGGTCATCATTCTCTGCTGCCGCCAAATCTTCTACTTTGCCTTCCCTTGCCCTTCGCATATACACCCTTGATTCAGCCATTATATATGAGAAAATGCCCAACTCAAGTTTTGCTGACAGCTCTGAACCTTCTGCCATAGCAGAACAGAAACCACTGATCACTGCGGATGCAGAGAAATTGAAAGCAAGCCGGAAGTCAAATAGGAAAAGGAAGGAACCAGATGGTTGATCTTATACTATATTTCTTGGCTGAGAAAAACGGAAAGCTAGTCACTTTTTGTGATGTGATATGGTCATCCACTGATATTTGAGTTTGGATGGGAGAGGTCATGGGGCCAACTTCAGGTTATTGAAGGGGTAGCCACAGCTGCTGGTGTCATTTGTATGCTTGTACATATAGGTAAAGCTGACCTGCTAACTCAGATGCTGGTTTTTGGCTAAGCAGAATTTGTAGAATTATCTGCTTGCAGTGAGGGCACCAGCATGACGGAATTATGAGGATGCGTCCAATTTTGAATTGATTTCTGCTGCTGCTGTCCAATTTCTTGCTCCATATCAAGATGTGGTATTTACATTTTTCATTTTTGTAGCAGAGTCTGATCCATATATGTATACATGGAATTATTGTAAAGAAGGAATAGAAGAAAAGAAGCGAAAAAAAAAAGGATGGGAAAGAGTAAGAAAATGTCAAGTTGAGCAGTTGTAGGCAATATTCATTCTTTTATATTTTTCTCTCTCACCCTTACAAAAGTCCTGCACACGCATGCCCACGATTTTGTTCTTGGGCATCTGCAGATGTGTTAGAATGCAGGGTAATTATTGGAATCAATGCATTTTTCCATCTGCTTTATTGTGCTAGCCTAGTGTCAGTTCCGTTTGATATGTTTATTTGCCGTAGTTCTATCATCATGGTTGTGGGGTTTAATGTGGAGATGCTAAAGTCTAAAACCCGTAGTCTGTTTGAGCATCTTAATGAAGATAATGTTACTGTCGTGGGGTGAAACCTCAGCATTCTCGCATGTGGTCATGAGGCCCGACTTATTTGTCCCGTTGTATTTATTGATTTGTGTCAGATGGTTTGCACATGTAGAGGCAGCAGGTGCATTCACTTGCGTCTGCTATGCCAATTCATGTTGGAGCCATTGTTATCTGCCAAGCGCAGAATGCCGTAGGTTGGATGGGTTCCATAAGCTATATCATCTTTTGCTTTGCTAGATGATTCATTAGGTACGAATCTCTAAGTTTGGGGGCGAACATGTTAGATCTGTTGGTATGCGGTAGAAATATCTGACGTGGTATGATCTCTTTTGTGGGCTTTTAAATCATTGAAGTTCCCGAGTATTGTGATTGGGATATGATGCCGATTTGCTATTTGAAGGTTCCGTGTTAACTTCCAACAAATCCACGTAGTGTGTTGGAGTCGATCCGTAGTTCAGTTAATCTATTCAGTAGCTATTTATGTTAGTGCAATGTCTTATGCTGTTTGTGGATATTATCTTTACTCACTAATGTGAATATTATATTTATGCATGTTTCTCAGATCAATGCCAGGAAAAAAAAAAAGAGTATATTTTAACAGCCTGCAAATTTCCTTTTTTGTTTTTTCCATTTAACATAATATCACAAGCAAAATGTTGATAGGAATGGCCCTGAAGAGTTGGAAAAGTTTCAATGATAATACGCATCAATAATACATCAAACGATGTCTGCTCACGAGTTCTTTGAAGAAATGTGAAAAGGTATAAGAGAGAAAAGGAGGAGGGAGAGAGGGGGAAAGAAGAGAGAGAAGAGAGAGGGGGGGGGGGAGTGAGGATCCCGATGTGCACACCACCACTTTAGTCAGTTCATGTTTTCTTCTTTATTAGTATTTTGATGTCCGTTACCACTATTCTAGTTAAAATTTTAAGTGAACGGGTTATAAATGTCAAATAAAATAATTGAGTAAAACGCGTACTCAATTACCATAACTACGATGTAAAATAACAGTAGGAGATAAAAAAAAAATAACCACTCAGTAAATACATTTGGCTACGTTTATTACCTATGTTTTGTACTTCAACAAGCAATGAACTTATTGTAAACTTGAGCTACAACATAGGACGCCACTGACCAAATATTTATTTATTAAACTTAGCTTGAGGCCACTCCAACTTCAAGGGGTCTAAGCCACCCAACCCGGACGTTTACTTTTTCTTTGCGACCACATGATACATCTATTTAATTATACAATATACTCCCAAACTTTTTCTTAATCAAGCAAAAGCACTGCTGCATTATTCAACATAATATTACCCCACCAACCCAATGCCTCCCCTTCTTCTTGGTTTTGCTGCTCAGCTTCAGCTCCCACAAACACATCTGAGAAGTAACTCCTCCCATCATCACTCCCATCATCCTCCTCTGACTGAACCATCTCAACTGGTGCCATGCAACCACCATAGTTCTCAGCAGGAAAATATGAATCAACACTTACACTGTCCACAACAAGCTGAGGACTACCCTCATCCACCACAGCACTTCCAACACTACCAGCACTCAAGCGGTCCTCCGTCTTCATGCTGAAGATTTGAGCTATATCCACTTGAAGTGGTTCACTTGTTTTGTCTGATATTGGCTCTCCAGGCATCTCTTTAGCTTGAACTTGAAGCTTCTCATTTAAGGATACCACCTGCGGGAAAGTCAACATGTTATTAAGATAATCACCCATTCACACTTAAGTGTCCACTTGTTAATTAGTTTATGGGCTGGCTTACATACTCCTTTTTTTGAAAAATTCATCAGTCCTTTTCAATAAAGGACGTCCTAAGCATAGTGTGAGAAACCTACAACGGTATATTCGCATAGTTACTTTGAAAGGGCCCTTCTTTCAAACAAGGTGGGGTTCAGAACAGATGCTACTCTTTGATAGTATGTGATTATTATATGTGTCGAATCTCATGTGTAGGGCCCTCTCTAGAAAGCTCCCAATCATCTTATAGGTGAAGTGTCGATTTGCTTCCCTATGTTGGAGTTCTGATTGGAAAGGCACTACATTCTATCCTATACAGGAACTCACTGTTGACAGAGAGTCCATATTCTTCTATTCACCCAATATCCCATCACCCTTTATGCAAGTTGTGATCTTTTAGTGTTCACTCATACCCCAATTGCATAAATAACCATCAAAATCTACATAAAAAAAATTCTTAACATTGCCATTGCAGACATTAATGAATCAACTTTTTTAACAGTATAGATGTGTATATATGTACCTCAGATTTGAGCTTCTCATTTTCCTTCACAATGGAATCATATGTTGAAAGTAGGGAATCATAGGAAGCCTTGAGAACATCATAATCCCTTTCAAGTTGCTTGGTCTTCCATCGAGCCCTGCGGTTCTGAAACCACACAGCCACCTGCCTGGGCTGCAACCCCAGCTTCTTGGCCAACTGGGTCTTCCTCTCCGGCTCCAGTTTGTTCTCTTCCTCAAAGCTTTTCTCCAACAGATGGACCTTAACATCAACCACAAAGAGTGTGACAACAGGAAACATTGACAACTATTATAGGACTCTGCTTTAGCCTTGTCACACACTTTTCAGTTTTCCCACATCCTCAAATTTTGATATAGCAATAGAAACCACACATGTGAAGATATCGAAAGCCTTACGCAAAATCTCTCCTATCAGTCTTGTTGATCAGTTCCACTAGGTATCCCCATAAGTAATTAGTAAATTAATAACAAGAACAAGCATTCAATTCAAGCTGTTAGTGGTTTAAGTAGCAATCAGAAATGGTTTCAAAATCAATCACTTTATAGCTACCAAATGGAATTTCTCTTTAAAGCCAACGCCTTTCCACACATTAAAAGCCAAACTCAAAGCAAATGTGAGACAAAGACTTAGTTGGTCATGGGACTGACAAGAATATGCTTGTTATCGTAAAGGAATATAAGATCAGATACGTATAAGACTAAAAGCATCAGCATATTGAACAACCAATTCCAGTTCATTAAAGCAAGCAAGCAACCAACCTGCTCGGAAGTGAGGCGGCGCTTCTTCTCCGGCAACTGCTCCTCATAGTACTCCTCATCAAACAGTTCCTCCGGTGAGCTGAAGAAGGGTCGCCTCTTTGAGCTTTCATCCATGCTCAACATCGATCTTCCTGCTTTCATTTCAATCCAAAAATTCCCCAAAAAGACAAACAATCAACACACTTTTGTGTACTATTAACATTTCAAATACCATACACAAAAAATTGAAAATTAAAAAATAAACAAAAAAAAAAAAAATTGAAAATTTCAATTCTTGACTTGTCACGACCCATGTTTGATGCTCAATCAAGTTGCTTCCTTTAACACAAACCCAAATCAAATCCCATCTTAGTTTGCCTTTTTCACCCCTTAAAATCCAAAGCAAATTTTAAAATTTCCGTTCCATTTTTCTCAGCTGCCAAAACAACAACAACAACAACAGCAACAATAACAGTTCATCCAGAAAAGGGTACCCAAAAATGTTCCCAAAAAAAAGAAAAGAAAAGAAACAATCACCTCGAAAAGCGATATCGCCACTGCCAAGGAAGAGCATGTTGTTGCCGCGACAAGCGGAGGGGTCAAAGAAAAGCCTTCCAGACTCCATGAGCTCCTCCAAGTTTTCTTTGCTCAGAGCGAAAGAGAGAGAAAGAGAGAGAGAGAGAGAGAGAGAGAAAGATCACAGAAAGGGTGTGTTTGCTTTTGCTTAGTCTCTGCGACTTAGTAGTAACTGAGAGTTTTTCTAGTCTGTGGAATTAGAAGGTGTTTGTTTGGGTGTTTGGTGGTTGCAGTTAAGGATTAAAAGATCATAAGCTTATGGCGGAAGAAGCTGGTTGTCCAAAGCAACCTCGCAGGAGTCTCCAACGGGCATATGCAAAATCCCATCATACACCTGCGGCCGTTCCCACCCACCTCCGCAAGCTTTGCTTTTCGGGACTCAGTTTCGAAACGCAGGACAGGGAAAGGGAGAGGAGGATCGCTAGGGAAGAATATGGTGGTCGGAAAAAGGGGTGGTTGGTCGGAATCAGGGGGGAGGGAGGTCGCCGGAAGGCGTTGGAATTTTCCGACGAGAGTTTTCGAAGGGAAGTTTTTGTGTTTGTATTTGGGTTGTGGCACTCTGTGTCTGGTAGTAGACTGTCTTTTGCGGCTAAAGTTGTTCGAGCGAACCAGGCTGGCTTTTATAGTGGTTTCCCTTGGACGGAAATGACTTCAATGCCCCTTGATTGGGCGAATTTGCTTTCATTTTCCAAAAAAATGGATTTTGAATATATGATTTTATATTGAAAGTACAAAATTATGGTACATAAGTATTTAATTATATATTATTATATTAATAAAAATATTTAATTATTATATTTATTATCTTAAAATTTTATAAAATTAAATGATAATATAAAATTATTTTATATTAATAATATATCAAAATTAATTTCATATAAATATTATATAAAATATTATATATTAATATGAGTCTGAAAAAGTATAGAGGCACGATATGTTGAGGTGAAACAGATACATAATATGAGATAAATATTATATTTGGTCTCAAATTCTAATGTATATAAATATCATGACGGTATTTTCCTGGGATAGTTGTGTCCGCACAAACATTTTAACCCACCTGGAAATAAAAGTTGGCAAAACTAGGGGGCATAGTTTGATTGGTTTAGCTGAATGACATGATAAGGGTGTGTACGGCTTGTAGTTATAGTTTACGGTCTAGGGGTTTATACTCTGATTGGTCTAGCTGAATGACAAAATGGGGGTGTCAATGGGTTATAGTTTATGGACTCCGGTTTGATCTAATGAAAAGTGATTTTTTTTAATTTTTATTTAAGCTACGATTTAAAACTAAAAATGATGTCGAAATGTAACTTAGTATAATGTTATCAGATATATTGAAATAAATTGAAACTTAATTTGTACTTTCCACCCTTCAAACCATAATTTGGGGTGTGCAAACGGAAATCTAAACATGTTAAAAAACAAAATCGAAACTAGGTACTAGTTTGACTAGTTGAGCCAACATGTTTTGTTCAAATTTTGAATTACAATAGTAAGAAGTAATTAATTTGTTCATGTGTTGTGGTTTTGAGTTAGTGGTCAGGACTTCAGTACTTACTTTGTTAAGCTTTATAGAATGTATATTGGCTTTCATACACTGCTTGTTTGTTGTTAATTCTGGCTCTTAATGTGCCCATGTGCCTATTTATGATGCTATATTGCTGCCTATCTTGAATCAAATGATTAAAGAAATTAACTCTGATTATTCATACTTCCATTCTTAAAATTGCAATTACTAATTTGTTTGTGTAGTTATAACTGTTAAAGCAAAGTAGTTTAACTTGTTAATTTTTGTTCAATTTGAATGCCGAATTTTAAGACGCTTGTGGATGATATTGATCAGCAGCACGTTTTAGATCCTCAATAAGCATTATCACTCTGAACTGGACAGCACTGAAGCTGATGGAGGAAACAAAGAACAGCCTAAAATAAGCTCTGTTTGTTATGTCGCAGAAGTTTGAATGAACAGAAAAAATATCATTTATTCATGTTACCTGCTTAAAGATTTCTTTCTTATCTTTATGACCGGTGAACTTGGTAAATCACCCTTTTTTTCGTTTACAATTCTTGTCAAAGTTTTAAAATTTGTGGTAGAGTTAAGAGTGGGGCCACCGGTATATTATTTAAACTTGGAACTTCTGTCCTCTATGCTGTCTAGTTCTCATTAGTTTTAATGGACATGACAAATAGAGCATCTTTTAGTTTTATTTTCTCAATTTTGGTCATACTGAGCAATGTATCACTTACACACCAGAGATCAAACACTATGCAACTCCTACATTAATAAAATTGCAATAGGTGTCCTTGATAGTAATAAAAATAGAGAAGAAGTTGAATCAAAATAGGTGGCCACATGCTTCTGTTTGTTGTTAAAATTCTAAAATTCCCGGCTACTCTTAACAGAGCCAACAGCTCCAACACACGATAAACGGTGCTTATTAAACTATATATATGCATGAAGATCCAAGTTAGAGGGTTAAAGACGAGTGGCTTGCATCGAATCCACATGGTGGGGCTTGAACACGTAAAAAATATATGGCCATTTTTGAAGAGAGAGACCAAGATATATATTATTGCCTTAAACAGGTGTAATTAGCTACTGTTGTCCTCCCAGCATGATGCAGTCACATAAACTTGCTGGGGAACCATAGTGGAAGACACATAATTAACAACCATTAGATACATCTTTTCGTTTACCTTTCTAAAACAGCACCAACATCCATTGAACCCATCAAACCTCTGACTTCTGCATGATATAGTAATAAACTTGGAAAAAAGAAAAAAGAAAAGAAAAATCAAATTTCTAACAGAAAAAGATAGTCAAAATTTTTGCTGAAATTTGTTTGTCAAAATGAGATAACATGTTTATTGATCTATAAATAGATAAGTGGATCATAATACTATTTTATTCTATTTAATGACTGAACTAAAATTCTTTATTCTTATCGTCTATCTCTTCTATCTCTCTTACTTAAAATTTGACATTTCAACAAATTTTACATATAAAAGGATGGGCAATTGGGGACTGAATCCCTAATCTAAAGTCAATTAATCCTTTATCATATGGATCAAAGGAGGTGCCACTTGAACTATAGTCCATTGGCCTCTAATGACTACTTTTATCTTTTGTAAAAAATCTATCAATCTTTTTGTTTGTCTCGTGACGCTCCTATAAAAAGGAAGAGTAAAATTTCAAATTGGCCACTAACAAAAATATCATTGTACAAATTTGTCCTTGAAAAAAAAAGTCACTCCAAGATCCTTGCTTGATAATTGTGAGACATGTTAGTCCTCATGTTAATTCAACACTCTTAAAATTAATGGAGTTGCACATGTGTCATGTCAATTTTCTGTGACTTGGAAGAGTGTCATTTAATTTTTCTAAGGAGTGAAGTGTGATTATCGTCTTAGGGGTGGCAGTGGTGGTGAAGAATGAGGATGAGGGTGAGGTGAATGAGGGGTAGCGGTGGTGGAAGAGAAAGAGTGGTGGTGATGGTCGGGAGGATGGGGTAAGAGTGAACACAATAAAACTAGTGCTTGTCCTTGAGAAAAATTGAGGAGTAGCAACTTGAAGGGACAAATTCGCCCTTAGAAAAATTAAATGGCATTGTTTTAAGCCATGCTAGAAGATAAAATGCCACCTTAAGAGGATTAATGTGAAACGTGTGCAACTCTATTAACTTTAATAGTGTTGAATTAATTTAAGGACTAACATGTCTCCCTATTATCGTGATAAGGAACCTTGAAGTAGGTATTTTTTCCCTCAAAAATAAATCTGTCTGGTAAATTTTTTTTTTTTTGTCAATGACCAATTTAACGGTTTACACTATAAAATGGAAAAAAAAAAAAAAAGAAGAAGAAGAATAGCTAGCCAGAATTCCATCCAGGATGACAACTTTATAAAAATGTGCATGCCCATTTGGATAAGGTCCCGTAAAACACTCCAATTGTGTACTGAAAAAGCATAACACATGGGATGGAGTGGACAATATATTCAAACTGTAACTTTTTTTTGGCCCCCTGTTGGAACGAAAATTGTTAAGTAGCACAGATCAAGCAACGAGAAGTTATTTGGTATTCTACAAAACAAGAGAAAACTTTCTTATATTATGCCGCAGTGATTTCATAAAAAAAATGTAGTTAAAGTAAGGAATAATAAAGATCTACAAAAATAGTAAATGAATTGAAATAAGACATTTTTCTTATCCTAATAAGTACTTAAAAAATTCTTTAAGTAAGCACCACAAATTTAGAGAAAGTGATCGATATTGGATACTACTTGCCATGTGAAGTATTCTTTATTTTACTAGTCCTTTTCTGGTATACTGCGTATAAAATACGTAGCATCACCCGCGAAAAAAAAATTAGTACTTATACTTATATATATATATATATATGTTAGTCGTAGCTTGTGCGTTACGGCGCTCGTGACTCGCGAGAAGGACATCAGACGCTGCAGTCACACTGCATGCCCGCGTGGTTGCCACATTATTCTATATTGCTGTTGTTATTTATATTATTCAAATGGCATCAGATTCTCAAGATTACTTGTTTTACCTGCTATCAAGGGCTCGTGTTATATTAGTTCCATCTAAGTATGTCAATAAGTTAGTTCTGTGTAAAATAATCTCACATAATATTTGCAAAAAAGGTGTCTCCTATTTTTATTTGCAAATAGAGAGGCTTGTTCTCCTCTTTCACAATCAAATTGTACACTTCCTCCATCCTCAAAGTCGAATTGAACCACAGGCCCGACTTCCCATCTCCAGGCCAAAGAGCTCAATAATTATTCCCAAAGAACTCAAGGTAGCCATCCGCATTATCAAACAGTCCTAGAACCTTTCGTGGTCATCATCAGGAAAACATCCACCAACCTCCTCAAAATGTGCACGTCTTTCCCCCTCTAGATGTGCTTCACTCGAATCCCCTTAGCGGGGAGAATTCCCTGTGGCCTCCTCCTCCAAGCTTCTTCTCCACCAAAGAGCACTTTTTTTTTTGTATTTCTTATAGACATCTCTAATTGATTGAGGTGTTTGACGAGCTCGTGGTCAAAGTGGTGGAAAAAGAGGTCGTGGTGGATGAAAGGTTGCCTGAGGATGATCCACAATAAGTGGATAAGGTGCTCCGCTTCTTGGCCGATCTGGCCGCGAACGATGTCACAACCGATGGAAGGGTCAAAGATGGCGAGGTTGATGTAGGAGTTGGAGTAAGCAGAGTGCAAGAGGCTACAGAGGTAGACAGAGTTGGGGGCTCTCCAAAGCTTGGGGATGCAGTAGATGTCGGCGAGGTGGTCGAGGAAGCTATCATGCTTGTGCTAGCACTTACCAATGCCCACAAAGCAGAGGAGGTAAAAAAAGGAAGGGAGATTATTATCGACAGAGCAGAGTTTGTGCCAAAGGAAGAGCTAAGCGGGGACAAGCCTTTGTTTGCAAATAAAGATAGGAGACAACCCTTTTGCAATATTATGTGAGGTTATTTTACACGAGACTAACTTCCTCTCATACTTGAACAGACTAACGTAACATGGGTCGCCATCAAATAACACGAGCTGCTATCAAGTATCACCTCTTATTTTTGCACCAATATTTTCATGTCATTTTAAGAATGAAGTTACATCATTTTCCGAATAAGCTAAATACTAGCCACTGAATTTAAAATCTGTATAATCCCCCAAGAATTCACGCGTTGATATACGAAAAATTCTTGTATCCTTCTTGGAGAAAATTGGTTCTTTCTCCATAATATCATTTCAAGCCTTGATTTTTTTTTCCTGCTCTCTTTCTATCTCATTTTCCCAAGAAAAATCAAGGGTTTACATGCTATGTAGAGTAAATTCACTCTTCCTCTATGAGGGAGGAAAGTATGACTCTTGATGTATACAGTAATGTGTATCTTATATGAATGATCAAGATTAAAATATAAAGTCATATGACTTTTTTAAGTGATCATGTGATATTTAAATATCTTATATATGTGTGTGTGCAGGCTTACTTTAAACAGATATCATGGTGAATATCACTAGTACATCTAATGTGTTACACTTTGCTCAGCCACAAAAACCATCTTGTAGTTTGTGCCATTTATATTGTTTAAAATGGTATAAATTATGCATGGTTTAAGAAAAGAATATGGGAAACATATAAATATAAATTTTTTAATATACTTATTCAATTATATATTATTATATTAATAAAAATATATAACTCGTATAATTATTATTATTATTTTAAAGGTTACATATATAATGGTATATATAATTCTATAATATTTTAAAATTAATCATGTTAACATTCATCAAAATTAATCTCATAAAATAAATATACCAAAATTAGTCTATTACAATAAATGTATGTATTTTTTTTTTTTTTGGTTTGTATATAAGTGGTACACTATATTATAAAGTATATGTCGTTTTCGGCCTCTAGTGTTACAAGTCCCACATTATATAATCATATCATCCAAGTGTAGAACTTAAATTGAGAGGCTCTCCTATCCAATAAACTAGTCTTTTCGATTAAGTTTTCCCTTGAGCTTAAGTCTATAATATTGATACTTTCATTGAGAGGTTTATATACAGAGGGGCGACTTACAAAAGGAATGACCATAGAAATGGCTACCTGGAAGGAAAGAGTGAATCTGCTTAGAATAGCAACCTAGAGTAGGTCATTGTGGTCACAAAGTAGGCGACCTAAGAAAAAAATGACCCGAGAAAGGGTTGTTTGGAAAAGTCAAAGTGAGTCGCTTAGAGTTGGGGAGGGTTAATCTTTTGGATTAGGCTCTCCTTTGAATTTGAGTCCATAACATATGTGATATCAAAAACATACACCCACAGATCCTCAGTAAGTATTTCTCTAACTTAGTCACATGAGGCACAACATAGAAGAGGAAAAATTGAAGAACAATTTATTTACTCTTGATCTTGTTGTACATGTCTTGTACCATGTGATGCCTTTTATAGGTTACAAATATGACTAAAGAAAAAACAAACAACAACCATATTGAATATGCAAGTGGACAATTAATATTGATATGAAATTACAAATCAAATATGTGTATGCCATGGATCCTTTGTCTCCAAATTTTTTGGCTTGTGTAGAGTGGCGCATGAAGTATATAGACTGGTTGTAAGATGAGATTAAGATTTGGGCACATACAAGCGCTAGATCTTCAAGCAATGATACTTAAATGCTTGGTTTAATTTTTTTAACTAACATTGCCTCCTTTAAACCAAATATGTAAATTTAATCATTTCAAGCATTTTCTTTAACTTGCAAAATAACTCAATCTTCAATGGCTTTGTAAAAATATCTGCAAGTTGATCTTCAATACGACAACAATCAATCAACACTTCTTTCTTAGTCACCAATTCCCAAATCTTGAGGAATTAGATATCAATATGCTTGGTTCTCCCTTGAAACACTAGATTTTTGCAAAGTGCAATGGTAGATTTATTTTTACAAAATATTGTTATGGGAGTATTTTGCTTCTGGTTCAATTCTCCAAGGATTATTTTTAGCCATACCACCCATGTAGTATAATTGGCTTTTGCTATACATTCTATTTCAATTATAAAGAGTGAAATAATTGGTTATTTCTTTTAAGTCCAAGATATTGTGCTAGACCCTAGATGAAAGATATACACTAAAGTACATTTTCCTGTTTCTATGACACCTGCCCAATCACTATCTGTGTATCCAAAAAGTCTCACATCATTAGTATATACATAAAAAATTCTATCATTCAAGATACCTTTGATATGTCAAAGAGTTCTTTTAGGTGCTTGCAAATGATAGGCATGTGGCTCCATTATGAGTCTACTAAGTAATTCAACTCCAAAAACTATGTCTGGCTTGGTTATTGTCAAATATCTCGAGCTTCCAATCAAACTCTTATAATAGTAGGATTTACAGCTTTTCCTTTAATTGGAGTGGAGATTGACTTTGTGTTCTCCATCTAAAACATCTTCTATCTCTTTCTAGAAATAAAAATTCCATCATCATGTTGAACAATTTCAAAGCCTAGAAAATAAGATATCAAACCCAAATTTGTCATTTCAAAATATTTCACCATAGCCTCCCTAAACTCTGAAACCATCTTTAAATTATTTCCAATGAAAATCAAATCATTAACATAAAGACACATAACAAGAATGTCATCAAGCTCAACAAATTTAATGTACAAAATGTGTTCAAAAGGGCATCTTTGAAAACCATTCTCAATGCCATAAAAACCAATCTTCTTGTACAACGCTCTTAGTACCTGTTTTCAACCACATGTGCCTTCTTTAATCTGTAGATTTTGTCCTTTTTTTTTTCTGAGGATCACATAACCTGTAGGTTACTGAACATACACTTCTCCCTCTAAAGTACCATTCAAAAAAGCAGATTTAATATTCATCGATATATTTTCCATTTATTTTGACTAGAAAGTGAAATAATCATGTGAACTGTATCCAATATGGCAAAAAGAGCAAATACTTCAAAGTAATTAATGCCTATCTTTTGTTTGTATCTTTTTACAACCAATCAAGCTTTAAAGGAATAATTTGACCATTGGGCTTATACTTTGTTTTGTATACCCATTTCACTTGAATTGACTTCTTATCTACTGCTAAATTTGTTAGCACCCTTGTATCATTTACAAAAATGTATTCATCCATTGCTTTTCTCCAATTCCTATTATTGAAAGCCTCTTCAAAGCTTACTAGTTCACAATCTGCAAATAAAGCAAAATTGATAATCTCTTTCATTAGATGGATCATTATCATTACTTACAACATAATCCTCTCTAGTTGGTAATCAATGATTCCTTTGTGGTCGACTAGATAATTCTAGTTGTGATGATGTGCTTGCTTCTCCATCTTCTTCACAACTGTCAGGAATCACCATTGCGCCTTTTGAGCTTTTAAGGACCAATTCCACATTCCTTCTTTATCAAATGTCACATCTTGACTAATAATCACTTTCTTTGTTTCTAGCTTATATGATTTGTATGCCTTTTAGTTCATACTATAACCAATGAAAATGCATTTCTCATCTTTGTCATCCAACTTCTTCCTCAGCTAATCTGGTACACGAGCATATGCAATACACCTTAAAACTCTAATATGACAAATTGAATGTCTCCTTCCACTCTAAGCTTCTTCAGATGCTTTTATTATAAATACTTCTTGCCGGCACTTGTTCAAAATATACACAATAGTAGCAACTGCTTCTACCCAAAGTTCTTTAGACAATTGTTTGAATCTTAGCATGCATCTCATAATGTTCATGATTTTTCCATTCTTCCTTTTAGCTACTCCATTGTGCTAGGGAGTGTATCCCAAATTTGGGATTGGTCCCAAGTTAAAGGGCCAAATCTAATTTCTATCTTGTCTAAGAACTATATGCCACATGGAGATTGTGGCATCATTGATTTCTATTTTTTTAATATTAAAATCATGTGAGACCAAAGTTTTGACCTCTTCCATTGAAGAGAAGAGTCCTAACTTTCAAAGTCCTAATTTATATGATACATTGATTATGTAGCGTTAATATGGCAAAAAGTGGGCCCAAAATTGAGATCTAAAATGGGATAGATGCTCTAAGAGATAAGATAATCAGGCATCCAATAGGCCCTAAGCATGATGATGCCTTGGCAACATGAAGCCTTAATGACTTAGGAACTATATATATTGGTTGTGTGGCTTGGAAGGCTTTAGATGGAGGAAGCACCAAAGGTATTCATATTTTTACAAGATGCCTTCACAATAGACAAGTGATGGATATGTCCTGAGACCCATGACGCCTAAACCAGATGGCTAGAGAACTAACCAAAGATACTGTTTAAAAATTTAGTTGGTGCCTTGACATGCCCATTTTATTTGTCCAACTAATGCCTCAATGCCCAAACGCCTTCTATAACCTCATATCTCACAAAAGACTTATCACAGCAGTCTAGTTCAAAAGCTAAACTTACCAACTCTATCCTATCAAGTTTGCTTAACATTCTTGGTTGCATTACCCCTTTATTCCTCTAAAGCTTTATAAATAGAACCTAATAACCCAAATGCACGTCAAATAAAAAACACAACGAGGATCTAAGCGATAATAATCCACAACATGATCCAAGAAGCCATGCTCATAAAAAGACTATAAGCTCTATGTTCTTCCTTTTCAGAGGGCATTTTCTAGCCATCTCTCTAGCTACAAGAGTGAAGACACTCCAGTCAATCTTTCCAATGATTTATCATCGTTGCTTTATCTGTTCTTGTCTAGGCTAGGACAACCAGAGTTTCCCAAATTCTATATCTCATAAGTTTACGAATCTATCTTTTCGAATTTTTTAAATAATTATTTCTTCCTACTCAATCACAAATCGATTTAGAATCGTATGGTGACTGCACTGGGAAATGTATGTAGAGTGCTGGACTCTCACAAACTCAAAGGCTACTCATGAGCAAAGGTCCATGTGAAGACAAGAATAATAAAGCAAGAAAAAAAAAAAATCTCAAAAGCACGTGCGTAAGAGATTCTTGTCCTTTCAAGGAGTTTCCCATGAATGTTCAATTTGAAAGCAAAGATGAGACAAATGTGAGGTGTCAATTGCATTTCATCTAGCCACCTCTTTAGCAAACTAGTTACCAAGAAAGCTTACACATGATCACTGTCATTATGGATCTACAAGAAAAATAAGAATACATAACCTTTGATATATTTCAATGTAAAAAGAATAAAAAAAATCATTATAGCTAAAACGTTGACTTTTCAACTCTAGATAATGTGAGCCTTGTATATTATTTTTACTTGCCATGTAACCTTTCTATAGTTTCTTTACTCTTTTATAATTTCACATTTATTGTCACATGCCATATACTTGACACAAACTGCATATTTGATATTTGTATCTAGACCTCAAATTACACTATCACTATTATTTATATATTTAAAAGGAAAGTAATGGAAAAAAAAAAAAAGATAATTCAATCATGCAATTAAGACCAAATG
The DNA here is from genome assembly GCA_031439595.1 of Pterocarpus santalinus. Classification (NCBI taxonomy): domain Eukaryota; kingdom Viridiplantae; phylum Streptophyta; class Magnoliopsida; order Fabales; family Fabaceae; genus Pterocarpus; species Pterocarpus santalinus. The sequence continues at coordinate 59,043,529 of CM062531.1, forward strand.
GTTTACATCTAGTAGCAAAAGGTTTTGAATGGATGCTACAATAAACATCATGTGTTAATTATCTAATAGCATAAATACATATTTGACAAGTCCTAGACTAGGCCCTTGGGTAACATTTTCTTTGAGCATGTAATATTGTTATTGTTTGTTAAGTAAAGTTATCATTTCACTTCCATGTCAAAAAAGAAAAAATTCAATAGTAAAGTTCATTGCTTTACCTCCAAACAAATACACGCATGTCTAAGATTGTGATGATTAACGTGTTCTAGCTAATAAAGTTATTGCATGATAAAAAGTTAAGTCCTTTTTATTACATGGTGTCATTCTCCTTGGATGCGTACTATAACTTAAATGTGAAATTGTTGCAATGCTATGGTTAGTTTCTAAATATGCCCTTATATATCATTTAACCTACAAATTGACTAGACACAGTGCATAGTTCACATTGCTAATGATTTTACGATGCCAAATTTTTATTGTTATAATTTGCCAGTTAAAGTCAACTTGTGCTTGTATATGCCAGTTGCATTCACTAGGCTCTTACTCGCTTCCAGGATTATATTCGAGAATTTATTCAAAAAACAAATGAAGGAAGGAGGAAGAATAATTAATCATGAAAATGGATACGCCTAATCCCTCAAGACAACCTCAGGGCAGCCTCTAAACGCCCTCAATTGTTGTAGTTAAAATTAAATGAAACAAGACTTAATACGTGAATTGTAAAAGCTCACTTCTATCATCCAAGACTATGCATAACCAAGGCAGCAATATGACAAAAAAGCACACTCAAGCCAGCACATGCTAGAGGCATATACGGATCGTAGAATTCCTTAATTGACAATTAATGCTCAAAGATATGCCCAAGTGTTTCAATATCTAGGAACTTAGGGCTAATAAGTTTCCTAGAGCATGCTTAGAGCGATTGCCCAACATTTAGGTGCCTCGGTATCTGGAGGCTTAAGGCCAAGAAGTCTTTCGAACATGCCCAATACGATCGCCCATTGGCGCCAAAGTGTTTTGGTCTTTGGGAACTTAGGGCCAAGAAGTTTGTAAAGCATGCTAAGAGAAATTGTTCATCGTCTACGCATTTTGGTATCAAGAGGCTTAGGGCCAAAGCAAACTAAGGCCATTGCCCGAACATGAAGACATCTTGATACTTGGAGTCTTAGGGCCAAGGAGTTTCCAAGGCATGACTACATGGTTGCACACAAAGTTGCACCTAAGTGTCACAGTATTTGTGGACTATAAGGCTAAGAAGCTCTTTGAAACACACTTAGAGTGATTGCTCATTCAAGCCTGAGCATTTTGGAACTTGGGGAACTTGGGGCCAAGAGGTTCTCCAAAGCACGCTAACGGTTAAGACCCAATGGGTAGGCATTTCGATACTTGGGAGTCTTAGAGCCAAGAAACCTCCAAGGCATGCCCATGTGGTTGCCTATAACAACTTCACATAAAAAAGGACATGAGCAAGGAGAATGTTATCAAATATATTTTTGTAACTTGTAGAAATTTTGGTGCGATATAGAAGATAAATAAAACCCAATTAGTCCTTATTCCGAAGGTGAACCACCCGGGATTCGTCAACCAATTCCGGTCAATAGCTCTATGCAATGTGCTTTACAAGGTAATCTGAAAAGTTATTGTTAATTAATAGGTTAGAACACTACTTAGTGATCAAATATCCCCATTCCAAGCCAGCTTCAAAGAAGACATATTTACAACAACATAATTATAGCATAAGAGATGAACTATTCGTTGTAAAAGGTGAGAGGAAGGAGGGGATTCATGGCAATCAAAATAGATCTCAAAAAGGCACATGACCGTCTGAATTGGAAATTCCTACGTAATTGCTTGGAAGAGTTCAATCTACCACCCAAATTATGTAACGGGATCATGGAATACATTATCTCTTCTTCATTCCAAGTTTAATGGAAGGGGAAAAAATCTGACGTTATCACCCCTTCCAATAACATATAACAAAAGGATCCCATCTCTCTCTATCTATTCGTCATTTGCATGGAGCGTTTGTCACATCTAAATTAAGAATAATGGCTTAGTTTAAGTAGTATCTTACTGATTCATTTTAGTTTTCAAGATGTTTAAATTTTATAATTGATTTAATTTTTGGTTAAGTCTTCAACTAAATATATATTAATACCTCGACATGCAACTGAAAAACAGGAAGAAGGGGAAAAAAAAAAGGAACTTTATAAATGTCATTGATAATTATGAGGAATCTATTTCCTCTCCCCAATATATCATAGGCCAGCAACTTAGAGGGAAAGCACATGCTGACGAGGATCACTTCTCAAGAATCCAAGCTTCCTTTTGTAGTGGGAGAAAAAAGCCATGAAAGAGAAAAGAGAAAGCAGTATGGCAAAAAAAGAACTATGATAATCAGGCTGTATTGTAGTCGTACGTTTTTATTATAGAATTTTGTATTGGCATTTATGTCATAATAATTTAATAATTATTACTATTATAAACTAAATAAAGTATCATGCATATTATAAAATTCTTACAAAATAATGTGAAATACGAAAAATTATTATAAAATATTTTTTTCTTAGAAAGTGTTTATGTAATTTCAAGTCATAACTTAAGTAAATTTTCTCCAGAATAGTGATTTCAAAATTCGAATTCTAAATTTTACAAGTAAAATTCACCAAAAACTATGGTTTCATTTTCACTATAACTAATTATTTTTAAGTATTAATAAAATATTTGAATCAATTAACATGAAAGCTAAGATTTAATAAAATAATAATGGTAACACTTAATACATGCACTCAAAACCTTACGCCAGCCATAAGTCGGTGGAAATGACGCACGCATTATAAAAACTTGACAGTTTTGAATCATAAATAGATGGATTTTTTTTTTAATTTAAAAGGATTATATTAGTACTAATATTACTTAATTTTGCATTACCTATCATCAAGCAGAAGAGTTTGACCTATTGTAGTATAGATAATTGAGATTTCAAAATCATCTTGCACATACACGCCCATTAGATGAGGCTTAATTTCCTTTCGGACACAAGAAAGACCAAGTTCATTAGAAGACAGGAGGTGGCTCCCTACAACATTACTTGTAGCAAAAGTAGGTTGTGTATTTTACTGAGATAATACTACTAACTTGTCATTGCATGCTATCTGAACATGTAAATCGATACATCCACGATCCACCACTCTACTTCATTTACTATAGGAGACACCACACATAGAAGAGAAACCAAATTAATAAGGATCATGACATTATGTATTGGTTGTGACATTAATTTGGAAGGTTCATGCAAGGAATTTCGCGGCATGTGCAATATGCAAATATGAAGGGTATGGAATAAAAAAATTAAAACCAGATGACTTTATATATTTTCTTTTTCAAATGTCTATCTACAAATTTGAAAATGACTTTGCATGAGCAAGCAAGAACTTGATAATGCAAGACAAAGCACATGACTAGATACTATGCGAACTCAAATAAACAAACAAATAGATAATACAATCTTTTATATGACATTGTATATATTTTTGTTGAAGAATATTTGATAAATTTTTATATCCAATTTCCATGGGTTGGCCAGTTTTCCATTCGTTGGTTCCCTTTCCGGCAATAACTATCTTGACCCAATTGAAATGCAGAAAAATTAAGTATGATGGAATAAACAAAGTCCACTCGTCCTCATAAGAAGTTATGGATGAATTTGCTTTATCCTTCCTTACAAGATAACAAAGCTCGAGAATCTTTTCTTGGAGAGATGGTATAACCAAGTTACTTCAATTTCAAATATTTTATTCTCATCTTCTAAGCATCTAATGAATGGAATCAAGGGAGCATTTCATCACTTACTTTTCTACGCTTGATGCCACCTAGCTCCCACCCAGAAACATGTGACTATTAGTGTATAACGTATTAAATATGTTAAGAATATTGTTGCTGATTCTCCACCTTATAATCCCCACTTTTTCCCTTTCAAACAAGCTAGATGGCTCCAAGACTTTGAGATGAGGGGACAAAACATTAGATGAAAGATCATAAATTATATTTAGTCTAGGAGTTGACAAATTATAGTGAAACGGACAAAAAGTTTTAGACATATTTTTCTTCATTACTGTAGTTAAAATCGAATAAGGAAATATTAGGGCTGATATAAAAAGATTCAGCAGAGGAAGACACAAGTGAATTAAATTCTCGTGGTAATGTCACATGTGAACGGATGACACACATTTAGGTGAAAAGTCTACTTTTCTAGATATTATATGTATACGTCAGTGTAGTTTATTAAGTTCTTTAAAACAATGGTGCAATCATCACCTACCCGCAATCCTTCCTTACCATCCCTAGATATTTACATACCCCCAATTTTAATTTGTATATGTAGTCATGGCAATCATTTACTACATTCTACCAAAATTTCCTAGAATGTTAACGTATATCTATGCTGTGTATATAAGATAAGGTGCGACCCTATATGTTATATTTAAGTATTTCAATGCTACTCTAATTAAAGTTGTTTAAATTATTGTTGGAAACCTTATGACTGCATTTCGTGGTCTCGTGTTAATCGTGTGTCAATATTATAAAACATTGCCACTCATAGGCCATAGGCTTGATTTTAAATTTAGTTGTGTTATTTGTATACCAAATTTTAGAGATATCTTCAGGCATCCACAAACAAAAATGTGGTTTCTCACAATCTTATCATTGTTACATTAAATTTTTTTAATTCTAAAAATAAATAATGTCTATAGATGTTTACCATTTCAAGTGATACAAAAATAATTTAATTTTTAAATTTATCCATAATCTAATTATACACATGTTTTTGTCTAAGCTTTGAGGTATGTAGGGTAGATTAGTAGTTAGGTTGAGAGATGTCTTGCCCCCACCTCCAGAAGCGAGGGTGGTATATAAAGCGTGCATGCCATAAAGATAAAGGATCCTATTTAGATGTAAATCAAGAGGGTAACGAATTCTGTCCAGAGCAGGAATCTTGAAATCTATACGAGAGATTTGCGCCTAGATTATAGGTTGCATGGAGGTCAAATTGGCTTTAGGCGTGAGCCTTGGCAAAGAGGTTGTGGGGGTCGGACGAGTGGATTGTATGGTCGTGATCCCTTAGCCAAGGATGGTCCCTCAGCTAAGTGTTGGAGGTAGGTCTAGCAAATTGATTGGGCCACAAGTCCCTTAACCTTGAGCTTAAGAGCATGAAGAGCTTGAGGTGAGCGGGGCATTAATAGGACCAACAGGACAACTATCTAGATCAACACGCATTTCTAAGTACTATCAGCTCCCTAGAAATTATTCATAATAATATCTCATAAATTTTCACATAAAATACTCATTAAATGTTTCACAATAATATAGTAATAGTAATCACATATTTTAATTTTTCTTGTTATAAAAGGAGGAGGTTAATTTCACGTTCATAACTCAATTAATAAGAACTAAAAACATGTAACAAAATTAATGCTTAATTGATTTAAATAATTTGATATTTGTTTTCCCTAATTCTTATATTTAAGTTTTGTCGATGAAAAATTTAACACTAGAAAAGTTTTACTCCATAATAAACTGATTAGACTTGAGACAGATTAGTTGGAGTTCAGTAAATTTTAGATACTAATAGTTTAAAAAAAATGCAACAAAAGTAATGTGATTCAATACTTATAGATTTTCTTAATTTTCATTTTTCCTTTTTTTAATCCTGATCCCCTTTTCATATCTTATGAAAAAAGATTACTTAAGAACCTCATAGGAGATTCCTGAGCACAAGATAAAATCTACATATTACAAAAATATTGATATACTTACATCGTAAAGACGTAAAGGGTGTTTTTTTTTATATGATATTTGGATGAAAAATATACAAAAATATGGGAATTGGAAGTTATTTATGCTGATATGAGATTTAACAAAATCAGAATTTTCGATTTTAAAAAAGATGAATTCAAAAATTTCGGCTTCAATTAAAATAATATTTTGATATATATACAATTCAAATACCATATAAAAAATAAAATTCCAGGCCTTAAACGGTAGTAGCAATAGATATTACGTGTGAGGATAAATCCTGTGGCAATGATCCTGTCTGATATTTGATTGTTCAATCACCCTAATGTTCTTGTCACATAGTCGACATCTCATTTTCAAGTACAGCATTTAGCTTACCATTAGCCCAACCCCACCTTGTAGGCTCGTAGCTCTAGGCCCTACCTTGCTCTTTAAAACCAGAGTCGTTGGGGGTTTGCATGGTCCTTTCGCATGTTAGCACTGTTTAATTAAAATTAAAATCAAAAGTAAACTAATGAAGTCGTCAATTCTTTTTTTTTTTTTTTCTTTTTTATTCATGCATGGTCCTTTCACATGTAAGCTTTCTTTCCTATGAATAAAGTTATCAATTCATAGTTTAATTGATTTAATTAGTTAAAACTATAACTAAATTATAACTAATTTATACTTAAATTAAAACATTTAAAAAAAAAATAACTAATTTACAGTTTAACCAATTCAACCCCACCCAATCTAATTCAACCCAACCATTCAATCCCATTTGTAAAACATTACATGATAGGACTTGATGCAACAGGTTAGAAGAAATTAAAGACATGCGGCTTCTATCTGATTTTAATTAGATTCCACTACAATTTGAGTTCCTTTAACTTCAATCAACTTCCTTCCTCATGAGGAGGATGCTCAGACGTATGGGATGTCAGCACAAGCAAGTCTGAATAGGTTTTCTATAGCTGTCTGAAACCTCTGAACCTAGTCATTGTTATCGTTTGAGAAGTGACATGTAATTATGATAATTTTTAATTTTGTTCAAATTGAGGTTCATCAGCATGTCTTTTTAAATGACTGTAGAAATATCTTAAGTTGCACTTGAATAGAACACGAAAAGAGTTTTTATGGGTACTCGGCTTGGAGGCATCTGCAGAGGTAGCCACGTAGGGCCTTCTTCTGGCGGTGAGGCACAGTTGTCTTAGGTGCCCAGCGTTGACATCCAACGCATTTGTATCGCAAGACGAACATGGAGCCACACCATCATAGATAGTTGGATATACACATTAATATTTTAAATTAATTTAATTCATAATGTTATATATATATATATATATATATATATATATATATATATATATATATATATAAGTTGAGGAGAAGGCTCATTGGTTAAATTTTTTTTATTAAAGTTTATAACACACTATTTATTTTGTTCAATGGATATTTTCATTTTATAATGTATTATGATATAATTATTTAGAACAATACGTTGTTTTCATCCTTTTAAAATATATGCAATATTATTTTCGTTTTCAAAAGATTTTTATAATCCATTTAATCTCTCAATAATGTAAAATTTTGTCATTTTGATCCTTTTTAATCAGATTGAAAAAAAAAATGAAAGTAATAAAATCCTAACATAGGGACCAACTTAGTGATATTTTATGTAATTAAGAGATTGAATTGATGATACTTTATATTATTAAATTACTAAATTGATATAAAACATTTCTAATAGATCAAAATGATAATATTTTGTATTATTAAAAACTAAATTAATAATGTAAATTTAAGAATCAACATGATAATACTTGAAGACGAAAATGAGGCTTTAATCAATTTATCTGCCGATGCACTTTTAGCTGCGAAGGAAACGCTAATTGCAAATCGTTGGTATCTATTGACAAATCTCACTATTTTCTTATTAATTCTAATGGATAATAGTTTTCTGATTCTATATATCTCTTTGTCAATATGATCAGTGACGATGCCTCTTTGTAATATAAAACGTGTGCACATTCAAAAAAGGGGACGTAGTTAGTAAAAAAGGCCAAGCTATGATACTTTTCACCAAATGGTATTAGTAAAAGAACAAACCGAATTGCCCCACGCTATTTCTTTCTATTTTTTAATTCCTTCACCCCTAAGCTAAGAGACCAAATGCTATATGGGATTGGAGATTAGAGCTTTATGTTCTATCTTTTGTCCAAGTATATTTCTTTTTGGCTTTACAAAAAGTTGAATGGAGGATGAGGAGGAATTGTTGAACTTAAAAAAATCAATGCAAGGAGGATGAGAATTGAGAAGTGGGGAAATGAAAAGCTAGTAAAGGGATCAATGAGGGAGGGAGAGTGGCACCTTATAAGAAGGAACATTTGCTTTTGGATATGTTTTTGAAGTGTGGGCAACTATTATTCAGTGTATGGCTGATAAATTAAGATCATGATGAAAAAGTTTGTGAGTGCTGCCACCTTTGTATGTTTTTAGGGAATGCGACGCATGCAGTGTCCGCAATCGTCACATAGATAAACAACTATTATTCCAATTTCTATGTGCTACTATAACTCTTCACCATCACCACCCACTCCCAATGGTTGAGGACATCCACTTTGTGGCATTTGTGGTAACGAATTATCACATTATGAACATTAGTAGTAATTTAGTATAACCCTTTATGCGCTTAGAATCCCCATTCACTATTTCAGTAACCTGATGGTGTTTGTAGTTGTAAAGGAATATAAGCATGGAGTTTAACTTAAAAGAAAAATATCCTTTTATCACAAAATTTATAGAAACGAGAAAGCTTTTTGCTTTCAAATTTTTTTTTTTCTCACTTAAAGTGGGACATTATCCTTATAGATATCATTAATAGTAGACTCACTTTATATAACTATGTTACGAATTTGTTTATGAGAAGCAAATATTGTCCCATGGCCACAACGGAGGGCCACAAGTTCTTTTTTTTTTTTTTTTTTTAATCAAAAAAAGGTTTGTAGCTTTGATGAAACAAATCACTTAAGGTGCCCCAACTTCCTAAATAAAAATGTATGAATCTTTAAATTAAAACTTAAGAAATAATAGTACATATTAGCTTTATGAAAGGTTATGACAAACTAATTGGAAAAAACGTGTACATATATATTTTATGATTTTAACATATTTTTCTTTATCGATTATTGTTTAATTTTTTTTTACTTCGAATGAAGGTTTTTGTTATTTTGCTGAAACAAAGTTCTGTTTTTTTTTTTCGGCCAACTGCCCAAACAAAATTCAATTGTACTTCAACAAACAGAAAAACAAAATAAAAAAAAGGTTCAATTGTACATTTTTTTGGTCATGGGCTTTTTTTTGGTTCTCCCGGGGGGGGGGGGGAAGGGGAGGGATGGGCTCTCTGACCCAACGATTCGAACCTGCGATTCCCAACTTTGCTCCCGGGTGCACTGTTTTAGAGGTGGAGAATTAGGAATACATGATTATATTCCTTTTTTTTTTTTTGGTCTGGATGATTATATTCTTTTGGATAGCAGGGTGGGGAAATTATTTTGGGCCAATGTTGGAGATATGGCTTTTCGGCTGGAATTCCGTTTGTTCATTTTTTGGGTAAAACTGTAACATCATTTTTGGTCAACAACTCAAATTGTGTTCATGTCAAACAACTTTGTACTACCTTGGAGTTTTCTCTGATACTTTATGAGTCACAGGGCTTTTCAATTTTTTTTGTCACTGGGCTTTTGTTTTTGTCAGATTGTTGTTTCTATGAAATTTTTGTTTTGGGTCCATCCACTTGGTTCTATGTTAACTCCAGTCACAGCTGAACATGGCAGTTAGGTCAGACCAAATAAACAAACGAAGAGATGGCAGTCAGACAGTACTGGGCTAGTAGTTTTCGGCTTCCTTGACCACTGGGGTTGTAATGGGCTAGCTAGAATGTTAGAAGCCAATAATTGATGCATTTTTGGAAACTATGATTCAAAGCCCAGCCCATTAGTCAAAATAAATCCAAGACCCAGGCGATTATCAAACTGGGTGGCTGGTGGCATTTTAATTTACTTAACTAATTGACTGAAATTATTGAAGTTTATGGGTGATTCTCTGGTGTGCTGATGGAAAAAAATAAGCACTGCGCAGGTTGTACATGTTTCAATGGTTAAAAGCCTTGTGTAGTTTGTGGGGTCCACATGATAGGGAGTTTAACTAGTACTTTAGGAACTATTTAGTTAATGATTGAGATTAATTTTATCATTAAAATTAATTAAAAAATTCTAATTTCTTGGTATTTAAATTCCATCAAAAAAAGAACGAAAGAAATATAACTCCTAGCTCTATTCTTCTTCTCCAGTCTCAGAATTGTTCTTGCCCGCCATGTTTGACGAGGTAGTATCCCAGAGTTGTCTAAGATTTGTATTTCACATCACCAGAAAACCATCAATGAAAGACTGAAATTGTAAGGGTACAAAATAAGGTTTTGTATTTTATGCTGAACAAAGAAAAACAAGAACGCAAGAGAGTAATATGCTATAAGAAAGGGTTGGGTATCTAAGGTGCTCACCAATAAGTTGCTTAATACCAAATCATAGCATAGAAAAACCACCCACCAAAAAGCAATTGAAAAAAAAAATGAAAATGATAACAATAAGGTGTTGGAAAAAGAAAACTAAAACCTAATCAGATTAAACACAAACTAGTCTAAGATTTTTTGTTTTTTTGGGGGAGGGGATAGGCTTCACAACACAGAGAGGCAAACATGGGGTAAGCATTGTCGACCCCGGTGGTTCGATTGCAGCAAAGCAAGTTCACTACGACGACCTCGCTAGCCGCGATCGCAATTGGGATAAGGGTGTGGGGGCTAACAGAAATGGGGAACGATGGAGATGGTGGTTGATTGTGGTGGTGCACGAAGGTCACGGCTATGGGCGAAGAAGTGGTTATGGGTGGGCAGAGCGGCAGTTCTAGTTCATGGTTGAGAGTGGTGAAGGGTGGCTATGGTGGAAGGCAATTACTGTTCAAGTGACGGTGCAACAATGCGGTGGTTGAGGACGATGTAGTGGCGGTGGCTACGGCATGGGGTCGGTGGTGGTTCATTGTAGAAGTTCAAAGATGGTTGTTTTAATTTCAATTGTTTTGGTATATGATCTGGTTTAGTTGATTTCTTTTGCCATCTTGGGATTTGATTTTGGTATGGTGATCCTTTGACATGAATTCAACCAACATTCAGTATTTGTTTTTTTTTTTTTTTGCTTTTTTTGGTTTTAAATTTAAAATTAAAACACAGTACAATTAAGAAACTAATTAACCTGATAATCCAAGCTCACCTAACATTGGCCACTCAAGCTAACCTGCAAGTGCAGTCCATTCATTGATGCATGTCACTTCTTCACCGTGCAAACAGAAACTTCATCTTCACCAAAGCAATCACCGAAGTTTAAAAATGGTCGTATAGATGAATAATCAACTTGATGCACAAACCAACAAGAGTTGGGTATTGTGGTAAGCAATTTGTGCCCACAAGAAGAGGACAAAGATTCAAACCTTGAAGAAGAAAACTATTGGGATGACCTCTTAGCCACAACAGTGCTTGAGGGTGGAAATACCTTTGTTATGGACTAATCATTAAGCCCAATATTAAGTGGCCTTAAAGAGCAACCTAGGAGACCCAAACCAAAAGGCCACACTAACTGCTCTCCTTACTCAAAGTAACAAGAGCACACTTTGGGGGATTCTCTCTTATCTCCTATCTCACTTAGCCCACAACTTCCAAAGTAGTGGGAAAAGGAGCATAATGTGGAAGTCAAATCCCACAAAAAAGGGCTCTTGGCTGTCTATCCTTTTGAAGTGCCTCTATATAACATACTGAGCTAGTAGCTCAGGTAAGTATACTCATCCAATTTCAAAACTAATATTTGTTAAACTCTTTTGAAATTGAACATTGGATTATTTGCAAATACACATTCACATTTTTGAGGTGAGAGGACGGACGACGGCGCGTCTATTTCCACCCACCTACGAGCAATAGGTAATTCGGTCTCCTATTTGCTGAGTTCATAACAACTTTAAAGACCCAAAAAACTTGATGCACAAAATCAGCAAGTTCATGTATTATAGGTAATACATATATATGTTTAGGAAAAATAAGAGTGAAAATTATGATATTATTTAGTTTCAATGATTACTTGTATAGATTAGTAATGAAATCATTATTTGAGATTAGGATTTTTTTTCATTTATAAGGTATTTATAGAATATGATTTATAATGTGAAAATGTTCTTTTATAAAAGTAAGTATGAAATAATCATTATGAATAAAAAAGTAGAATAACACTATGTTTTACATGTCAGAAAAAAAAAAAAAACAATGTGTTTAGTTATAGGGGATTTTTTGAAATACATAAAATAACTTAAGCTCCATTTTAATCTGAATATGTTTATTTTTGCAGGTCATAGTCCTTTGATGATTTGGAATGATCCTCCTATTGAGATCCAGAGATTGCTATCGAAGGGTAGAGAGGGAACAACCTACTTGAGAATGTAGCTATCGTGCTGCTATGTCTTTCTTATTTTCTGTTACTTTCCTTTACCAAAAAAACATGTTTATTTCTGGAAAAAGAGAAAGAGAAACATAGCAGGATCAGATACAAGCATCTACAATAGAAACACCTTCATAGCCTTTTGTGAGAGAGCATTCACTCTATCCATCATGAAATTTTAGTTTATAACATGGCTAAGTTGATGTACACAGGCCAAGTTGATTTGGGGTGAAGCAATCTTTTAACTTAAACTGACACAAATCCGAATAATCGTAAGTGGACTACTAATAACCCCCTAACCATAAAATAAAGCTTGGTTATAATGAACATATTTTGGTTACTGGCTCAGTGCTTAACTGGTATTTATCCCCATAATTTTACAGGTCCATTTTGACTTCCTTATTTTTTTATTTGATATTTTTCATAATTTTTATGTTATTTCTTTAAATAAAGCATATGTTATTTTAGTTATTATAAAATCAAAATAAGCTTTTTGCATTTAAATGTATTATGGAACATTCATCCACTTTTGCATATGTTCAAGATAATATAAACTATACAATAAACCCTTGTAATTTTTATGACACTTGAGGATGACAAACCATACAATCAACATCATGGAGTTGTTGCGTGGATAAAAAGTTTCAAAGAAAATTAAAATTATTTGACAATAAATTAATTTCAACTCGAGCAATAATGTTAATATAGTATAATTAGTCATGAAATCAAACTGGTATAAATGAACAACAATTAAAATTTGCCAATCAAAGAAGATAACAAAAACTTTCATAGCCGATGATGATATCAGTTACCAAAAAAAAAAAACTTTCAAACATTTTTTTTTTGAATTCTCAATATTAATGTTGCTTTTTTATCATTTTATTATTATTTTTTATTATAATTATTTAAGAAAACTTTAAAACAAACTATTGCCTAATAAAATCCTAAATTACTCTCTAATTTAATTTATTTGGGTGCTTAACTAACTTAAACTAAAAGCTTTTACTCTCAAAATCTGTCCAGCACTAAAAAAATCAATAACCACAAAAGCCCACAACAAAATCCTACCAACTTGATATCACTAAATAAAAAACTAAAAATGAAAAAAAAAGAGAAATAGAGAAGATTATGGAATATAGAACAAATGGGAACATGGGGTTAGATTTGGTAGGGGCATTTGGTACTCAAAATCTTTTTATATTTCCAATATGATGATGGAAATGTAAGATTCTCATGTTTAGAATGTGATTTAAAAAAATTCTTAGAAGTGAAAAACATCCCATTTTTATTCCCACCCCTACACGAGAATATTGGATTCCCATGAGAAAGGACAGTTTGGATATAGGGACATTGAAATAGAGAAATAGATGGTAGAGTACTAGATAGGATCTTTTGGTGAGAATAAATTTTTTTAATTATAATTAGGATTTGCCACGTGACACGTAGAGGAAGTTCATTTAGTTATAGATAATAGTCAATAGATAGATGTAAAGTTTTGCAGAAATAATTTTTTCTTACCGTAATTAGGAATTGATACATGGTATTTGAAGGTAATCCATTTAATTATAAATAATGGATAAGAGACAAGTATGACAGAAAATTTTAAATTAATAAAAATACTAATAAATAACAATTTTGTAATATGGTAATTTTTTATTCTAATTTTTTTATAAAAACTTTTTATATATAAAATAGTTAGTTATAATTTAGTAGATTTTTTACATTAAAATTTTTAAATAAAAGTATTTTATTTTAATAAATATATAGCTAGTGAAATGGAAAGGCGGATGTTTAGAATGAGATGAAACATCAATCATCAATAGCAAAGGAGATCAAATGGTCAAAGCTCAGGCAGTAGGAATCGACCATTCTACAATGATGGAGTTACGCTCTTCGTGGATTACTTGCTAGATGACATGTGCAAGGATGGGTTGTGTTAAATTTTCTGCGCTGAAGGAGAGGTTTTGGACATGTACGTTTCACATAAGAAGAGAAAGAGTAGTAACAAGCCGTTTGGCTTCATGAGATTCAAGTATCAAAAGGAGGCAATGAGGGCAATTGACAATCTCAATGGCTTGCAAGTTCGTGGAAGCAAAATAAAAGTAGCAATGGCGAGATATGGAAGAAAAGAAAAGCGAAAAGGAATAGTCTCATTAAGCCAATAGCAAGGAGAAGTGAAAAAATAAAAAGCATGGGAATCAAAAGCAGATTGCGTTGAAGCAAGCTTTTAAGAGATTCTCGGTCCTACAAATATGTGCTGATGAATGAGGAAGATAATTAGGAGGTTAAACAAGTCCAAGGACCAGATCAGAAGCAATCCAGGATTGATCCCAAGAAGCAACCAAGAATGATTGTTATTCCAGGTTTAGTGTGTGAGGAAAATATGGAATAACTGTGTAGAAGTGTGGTGGGTAAGTTAATGTGCACTATGGAAGCTAAAACCATAGCTATGAAAGTGCCTCAAAACTAGAGGCCAATCCTAAAGATGAGAGCCATGGGAAAATTCAAGTTCCTAATTACCTTTGCATCACAGGAGGAGGTAGAGGAAGTCTTGTGTATGGTGCTTAATCCCCTCCGTTCAGTTTTTGAAGAAATTAGGAAATGGGTCTTAGAAGAAATCTACCAAACCAGGAGAGTATGGATCGAATGTACTAGCCTTCCTATCCATGGATGGTCCTATGGCAACCTGTACAAGATTTGTGAATGGTGGGGTAAGGTAGTTTGCCTGGATGTTCCAACACGCAAAAAGGAAAATTTTAATTCGACCAAAATCCTCTTAAACGTTACTTGGCATCTAGCAATCAGTAATTGGATATGCTTTACACTAGATGGTGTTGTGTATGATGTGCATATAAAGGAGATTAGTTGGAGTGAAGTGTCTTTCTGGCAAGATAAGAAGGGGAATGGTATGAAGAGTTTGAGCTCTGCAATCGCATTATCATCCAATGATAAATGGTCTACCAAGAGATCATTTTTTGCAAAGAAGCAAGATGGCTGCAGTCTCAAGAATATGGAAGTGGAAAAGTCACATTCAAATGATAGAGGAAATCCGTTACATGGGCATGTAGGCCTACAGTCTATTTTGAGTTCTGGGTTTTAAGAAAAATTAAAATTCAATGATTGGGAGGCTAGTAGCAAGAGGAGTGTTCCTAGAACCCCAATTGTGGACTTTAGTGAGGAAGTTTGGTTAGATGAAATATGTATGGAGAAAGGAAATGTAGAATTTGGGCTGGCCTACTAGGAGATTCTTATGAAGAACTTAATATGGCTTATTATGTGTAGTTGGACCCAGATCAAGCAACAAGTGAAATATCTCCTAGCTTTAAGGAAGGTCCGAACCCAAACCATACTCAGTGGCAAACCTAATCTATACCCTTAGAGGAGAATTTTCCTGAAACACGGCCAAGTCAAGTTCATTGTGAGTATTCTAGCAGTTGTGATAAAAGTGCAGGGAAGGGTGTTGATGGTAAGGCAACCAGAAAAGAATTTATGGCTAACTGGTAAGTGGGCTAACTGATTGGCATACAAGCTCAAGATGAAGTAACAATGGTTGAAGCTCTAGTGAAAGCAGAAAAAGGGTTGGCAAAGTCAAGTACCAAGAGGAAGGGTCGACCACCAAAGCATAAAACTTAAATGGTAGCTCATGGGGCCTTTAAATAATGCTTCTTTTATATTGTTATTGATGATGAGCATTACTTGTTGGAATGTAAGAGATGTAGAGGGTAGTAGGAAGGAAGCTACAATTAAGAAACTGATTGTAGAATCTAAACCAATGATGCTGGCCTTGATGAAACCAAGCATTCTAGAACAATTGTTTTGAAGGCTAAGAAATGGTGAGGAAATGATGATTGTGTTTGGTCTGATGTGCAAGTTATTGAAGGTAGTAGAGGCTAGATCTATACCTAGAAAAAAAAAAGGAAAATTTGAAACAAATGAGGTGAATTCATGGGATAGATGGATACGTGTTGTTGAGGAACCTAGAAGCCAATCTTTTAAATGTGCCATTACCTTGTATATGCTCCTAATAGCAAGCAGGCAAGGGAAGATTTATGGATGGATTTATTTGATCTGATGAACTCTGTGCAAGAACCCATCTTATTCATAGGTGACTTTAATGAAGTCCTAGCTCTAGATGAAAGGAAAGGAGGCATAGGTTGTAGTGGAAGCATCAAAGATTTTAAAGAATAGGTCTTCAATATAAGACTCTTTGATTTGCCACTAATTGGGAGAAGATATATATGGTCAAGAGGTAAATCTTTTAGCAAAATTGACATAGCCTTGGTGGTCCTAGAGTGGTGTGACAAATTTCCAAAGCTCAAACTAAAAGCATTAAACATACTCATATCAAATCACTCTCCATTATTGTTGGAAACAATGAGGCTTAAATGGGAGCCCAAACCATTTAGAAGCCTTGATGCTTGGTTTACGCATGCATGTTTTATGGAAATGGTGAGAAAGGAATGAGTTCACCTTAGCAACATTCCAATTTCGAAGAAACCACGCAAACTTAAGCATGCTCTTAGAAGATGGAACAAGGAGATCTTTGGCCGTATTGAGCTAAAAATCTGCAAATACGAGATAGAGCAAGCCAAGATTGAGAAGAAAATTGAAGATGGTGGGGATGAGATGGATATTCTAAAAGAGAGGAAATCAACTCTTAGTTGAATTTATGGCTGTCCAGAAAAGAGATTTACTAAAAGCAATTGTCTAGGGAGAAATCAATCCAATTGAAGGACAGCAACACCAAGTACTTTCATGCCATTGCGGTACGTAAAAGGCGGAGGCAACAAATTCAGCAAATTGAAGTTAGAATCAAATTGATAAAGAGCCCAAGAAGTATCAAAAGGCAAGTGGTTAACTTCTTCATATATTTGTATGGTCATCATGACCTTCTCAAGTGTTGATTACTAGAAGGTTTCATGCCTAGGATAAACGATACCTAGGCTAAAGGCACTAAACATACTTTCACTTGAAGAAATTGAGGAGGCTGTCCAGAGTTGTGATTCTTCTAAAGCTATTGGGTATGATGGTTTTAATATGAAATTTATTAAAAGCATGTGGCATGAGATTGAATATGACTATGTAAAATTTATTTTTGATTTCTTTGATAATGGGTATTTCCTGCCGGAGATAAACATGACATGGATGGTGTTGATTCCCAAGATTAATGAAGCTATTGAAGTGAAACATTTTAAGCCTCTTAGTATGGTGAACTGCTCATATAAGGTTACTGCAAAGATCTTGGCAAATCAGATGAAACGGGTGATGGCGAGCTTGGTTAGGGAAACTCAATCGGCTTTTGTCAATGGGAAGCAAATTTTGGACGGGGTTCTTATAGCAAATGAAGCTATGTAGTGGCTTAAGAGATCGAGATCAAAGGCCATCCTGTGAAAGTTAGACTTCCATAATGCCTATGATATGGTTAATTGGAGTTTCATTGATTTGGTACTTGAGATCATGGAGTTTGGACCTAGATGGAGAAAGTGGATTAATTTTTGTATCTCCTTTGCCTCTATGTCTACTCTCATTAATGGTTCCCCATCACTGCCTTTCAAGATAGAAGAGGACTTAGACAAGATGACCCATTATCCACTTTTCTCTTTATTTTGGCTGCTAAAGTTTTTAATTCTATGGTAAGCAAAGCCAAAAATCTGGCATTGGTGAAAGGAATCCAGCTTGGCAGGGATAGAATAGACTTATCCTATATGCAATTTGTAGATAACAGTCTTATTTTTTTGTCCAGCAGATAAAGACAGGCTAATTAATTAAAGGTGATTAATTGATTGCTTCTCAATTATATCTGGCTTGTGTATCAACTTCAACAAGTCTGCCCTTATACCTTTTGGCTGTGAGTTGACTTGGGTAGCAAACTTGGGTAGCAGACTTGAGCAAGGAGTTTAATTGCTTAGTGGCTAGCTTGTTGATCATGTGTTCGGGGATTTTTCTTGGTGCTAACTCAAGGAAAGAATCAACATGGAAGCTAGTCTTAGCGAAAATTGAAAAAAAGGGTGGGGGGCTCTTTAGGAGGCGAAATTTCTTTCAAGAGCAGGTTGACGGGTCTTGATCAAAGTTGTTCTTAACTACCTTCCTTTATATTTTCTTATTATATTCAAATTGCTTTGTAAGGTGGCAAAGAAGATAATTAGATTGCAGAGGAATTTTTTCTAGTACTCAGATGCTAATAAGATATGTATTCCCTTGGTTTCTTGGGAGACTATCCAAAAACTAAGGAACGTGGAGGCTTGGGTGTTGGTGATTTGCTCATAAAAAATGCTACCCTCCTCTTCAAATGGTGGTGGCGTTTTTCAAACCAAAGCTTTCCCCTTTGGAAAAGAGTGGTGTATTCCAATTATGGGCTATCTTTTGATTCAAACTTATTTCAGTAGAGCTCAATAGCTGGTGTTGGTGGTGTTTGGGGTTAGATTGCCAATTTTTCAACATGTAATTGCACTATTTGGAAATTGCAAAGAGTAGAATAAGGAAAAAGGTGGGCAATGGAGCTGCAACTCTATTTTGGCTAGACTATTGGATTGGTGATGAGTGTCTCAAGGCCAAATTTCCAAGATTGCTTTCAATCTTTACACAAAAACATTTGGAAATTTTTATTGATGTTCGCAGCTATTTGCTTGGAGGAGGAGTTAGTACAAGAACTGCTACATACCATTGATCAATATAATATTGTTGATAGGTTGGAAGATGAAATGAATTGGCTGTTTGAGGCTTTGGGGATTTTCTCAGTTAAATCATTCTCATTGCAAGTGGCTAAATCAATGCACATCAATTATGTAGTTGGGCTGAACACCATGAAGATCTGGCATGGTTTAGTTCTACCTGAGCTGAATTGTTTATTTGGTTTGTATTTTTTAAAAAGTTAAACACTAATGATAGGCTTCACAAATTTAATTGTACTTGTTACAGCGAGATTCTATGTGGTTTTTTTTGTAGAGAGGAGGTGGAATCCATTGATCATCTTTTTTTCTTTGCCTTTATGCGTGATGGTGTTGGTCTAGCTATTTGGCTTGGTGGAATCTAGTTTGCTACCACCCCAACCAATTAGATATATTCTTTGATGCTTGGATGGGTGCACTTTTTTATGGGTTTGAAAGAAGAATATGGTCTTCTTTACTATATGTTGTCTTCTGCACAATTTGGAGGATAAGGATCTGGGTTCAATTTGAAAATTTCAACTTGATTAGGAGCTAAAAGTTCAACAGATCAAGTTGAGGCTGAGGTATTGGATATGCAGCCATTTCCCCTTTCCTGCTATTTTGGTGGCTCAGAATCTTGATGAAGTAAGGAAATAGAAATGCAGCAGGTTGAAATAGCTTTTGTCATGATTATTTCTTGCTGGTTATAGTAGTGTTATATAGGGTCTGAAGGTTCTGCTTTGAATCATAAAAGAACAGCATATGAGTTGGTGTGGTATGATCCAAGTTTAAGTTGTGTTGCTGCTTTGTGCATCAGAAATGTTGTGCTTGCTGTTGCTTTCTTTCTTGCTGGTGGGTTTGTTGCAATCTAGTTCCTGCTATTTTGGGGCTTAAACATGTCTGATTCCATTTGTTAATATTATTTTTATAGTCTTTCCTTTTTTGTCTTGTATGCTCCTGTATTTGGTTTGGCTCTTCCCAGATGGGAGAATAAATTAAAATTGGAGAGAATCATACAGACTTTAATGAAAAGAAAGACATTTAAAAAAAATTATATTAGTTTTTTTTTTCAATTCTATAAAATTGATATGTAGAATTATAATTTCAATTTTACATGTTATTCCAAATATAAAAATTGGAATTAAGGGACTCAAATATAAGCAAACTTAAGACATGTAATAACAAAACAAATGAAATTTAGATATTACATGTCACAAGTTTATGACTTATTTCTTTTAGCCTGTGAAGCATGGACACACCAATTTGATGGTGTGTTCGTGTGTCTGACACAACTGGGATATTGACACACGTTGGACATCAGTACGACACGTGTTTGACATGCGGTCTTACGTGTCCCAATTAAAAGATATTATTTTTCGACTCACACACGGTTGGACACGGCTCGGATATGGTCAAAACACGAACTAGTACTTTTTTTCCAATTATTTGATTGATTAAAAAGAATTCAAAGGCCCAAAAATCTAAGTTCGTTTAAGAATTTTTTTTAGATGTAAATAAAAATAGTACCTCATATTTTCTGAAAGTGGTATAAGAAGTATACATGACATATATTAAGAATGCTCCATTTTTTTTTCTGAGGTATCGTGTCCGTATCTTATAATTTTATAAATTTGATGTGTCTCCGTGTCCATATCCGTGTCATGTCAATTGTTCATGTCTGTGCTTACTAGATTTCATCAGTATTTCTCATGTTTCTTTTTTTTTTTTCTTAGTTGTTTAATTAATATTTGATGTGTTTGGAAATCGAGAGAGAAGTTCAATGGGGTTATTATCGAAGGTTAATGAAAAGGTGAATGCTCTAGTACCTCACCAAAGATGTACATTTGGTGCCTTTATGCTGTGGATGGAAAGGACAATGACATGTGTGTGGTACTATGGTAGGCCCACCAATGATTATGGTGGCTAATGGAAAATTTTAAATAGGCTTAATTGTGTTTGAGTTTCCTTTTTTAAATTTGAAAATGAAATAAAAAAAATAGAAACAAATACATAGAATAATTATCACAAACATGGAACTTCTCTCCAGTGGCATTACAGATCCCGTTGACGACGAGAGATTGGTCCTCTTCCTAACTACATTCTAGCTCATTTGTGTGGGAAACCCTCCCCCCCCCCCCCGGCCCAAAATCTCCATGTTTCGTGTCCCACAAAGTCGAGCCATGTTCTTCCCCAAGTCTCCATTGTTGAGGCTTCAAATATGCTGCCATAGTGAATGTTTTCAGTTCGATGACCATGTGACCCACCTCGCTGGTGGTGCTGAGGCACACGTGTGGTTCAACTGGAGCTTGGTCCTGACCACTGACTCACACCGCCACCACACCCATGAGCCCACCAGCCAGCCTAAGTCCCTCTAGGGGAAGATTGAGCCCACCCACAATCGCTGGGTCGCCAGAGCAAGGCCCAATTGCTGGGAGGAGAGCATCCTTATCGCTAGCGAGGATGGCATCTACCAACCAAAGAAAAAGGAGACGAGGGCCACCTACGAGGAGATCTTGGTTGTGCTTAAGATCAAAGATGGCATCAAGAACATAGAAGCTTAGATCGCGACATTTTTATTTTTTCAATTTTTTTTATTTATTGTAGTATTTGGCTGGACATTAAACCTGTTAGTGTTTTCACTTTTTTTTTAAAAAAAAACTTTGAATTTGGTCTATATTCTTGATGAATTTCACCATGAAACTTCTAAAATGTATTTGAGAATATATTTTTTTTTTCTGTTTTGGTGAGGATTTCTAGTATTGGTGCTCTATTTGAGGATTTCTAGTATTTTGTAGCTGATGTATATTTCCATGTTGCTATTATGGTCTTTGTTGCAATTTTTCTGCTTGGAATTTTGGTCTGTATTTGGTGCATCGTGTTGAACCAATTCCATAAGGTACTGCATGGCCTTATATTAATGAATGGTACAGGAGAAATCCACGAAGGTTGAGTCATGAGAGGGGTTGCTACCTGGTCTCAGTCTCAGCCATGATGTTCCCGTCCCGACTATCAGCACGACCGGTCTTCGACTTAGGGATAGGATCATTTGGGATTTTCGGCCCAGAGGTATAAGGCTTAAGGAGAAGGGTTTCTTTTTTTGCTTTATAGGAGGAAGGTTTCGGGAACATTCTCCAATTATTCTTTTTTTCTTTAAACAATTTTATACCTTTTTGTCTTTTTTTCACCCTAAACAATTACTTAAACCAAGAATGATTAGCAGGTCATCAATTTTAATTACATCCTAAGGGTTTTCTAATGTGCACTATCATTAATGCATGCATCATCCTATCATTGGATACAGACCAAAAATGAAGAGAATAGGCCTAATGAAAAATGGTTTTATCAGCATGAGTTAAAAGGAAAGTGCGGATTTGATGGGATGAGATAGAAAAGGATAAAGTGGATGAGGTGTACAAAGTGGATGGAGTTCGACTGTTGGTGCAGTGCAATGACAGAGGCTCCCACGTTGGGATGCCTTGCCTTGAGTTGCAGAAACAGGTGGAATTGGCCACGCACAACAACAGCATGGGTGTGAGAGTTTACACATAATAATAGGACAGATTATTTTTAGCAAGAAAATTGTTGCTTAATTGTAATTAAAAGAGAAATATTGAAGTGACTTACTTTTTGTGAGACATCGTGCTGACTCATCACTCATCCATTATTGGATGAGGTATAAATCCCATTTAGATTGGGTTCACACCCCATTCAAAAGTGGATAAGTGACAAGTCGATATCATGTCCCATAAGAAGTGAATCCTCCTATCACTTCTTTAATTAAAAGGTGTTATATGGTTCTACAAGTAATCTATTTAATTATAGATAATAGATAGATAGAACATCATAGGATTTAGCATGCGGGATGATAGTTAATTAGGCTGTGCAGAAATTGGCTTTGAATCTAAAAGAAGGGTAACAGGAAACAGTTCTTATGTTATTTCCACACATGAAATGTTTGACTTCTTATACAATGGTTAATAATGGTTAATAATTATGAGTTAACTATTGTTCCGTTAATTAATCAAAACATATGTTAATTAATAATTTATAATATAATTAACTGTTGTAGTCCTATATAAGATTTCAAGCGTTAAAAAAAATATGAAAAAAAAAACTTCTAATCAGTGCGTTGGCTCAGGATGAGCTCCTTGATCAGTGCCTGAGGAAAACGTGCAACTAGACGAATGAAGCCAATACCTCATTGTTGGTGTAGGTGTCGGGAAGACGTTGATACTATGAGCTACTTTTCGGCTCTTGCACCTAACGTGGCCTTTTACTCGATAGAGATTGTCGTATATGACAGGTGTAAGAGAATCTTGTATCACGTTAGTTGAATCACTTATTATTTTTCTACAGTGATTAATATTAATGAAAAATTAATTTAGCAATTAAGGTAAAATAAATTATAAGAATACCCTTAAAAAAGTAAAAGACAGGATAAACTCGCATGTTAAGTTAGTGACAGTACAAATTTTTTTTCCCCTGAAAGTGTCTTTATATTATTTGAATGTGAAATTAATTCTTTTAAATACAGATATAGTTGAACATTGAACTCTTCTTACATGTGACTCCTTAACTTTTTTCTTTTTATAAGAATATAATTTGGTTAGCATTGTGCTTAACTTTTGTAGGTTAGTAACATACATGCATTAAATGATAGGGTATTGTGTTAGAAAAGTCTAGGTGCCAAATAGTTGCCGCACGGAAATAAATAAAATTAGGAACATTGGAGAAAATCCAAACGTGCAAAAGCGGAGGTGAGTCGGTTGCAAGGTATTTATCGGGCATGAAAAGAAACCAAGGTCATCATCATTCATGCTTTTATGCTGAAAAGACGATTCCTGATAGTTCTGTTTGATGCTCTCTGCACATTTTCGTCTGTGCCTTGTTTTATTGTATTTTCCTCCCTTCATATTATTATTATTATTGGGTCACCCAAGATATCATTTCATATACTGTATGTTTAGATTAATTTTTTAAAAGTTAAAAAACTTATAATTTTAAGCTTTTTGATCCTTTTTTTTTTAATATTTCTCAAAATTAGTCATAATCAAACATGCTTATACTACTAGTGTTACCTCCCACCTTTTAAAATCTAACATTGGTCATGTAGATTTTGGGGTATTGAAAACTGAAAATGAAATGTGGCCAGTGGTGAAGAGAAAGTTGGAGGAAGAGCTCAACATGGTGAAAACTGTGTGCCCAGGTGGCTATTTCAAGCCACTCGACTGCCACGTAACCTTGGGGGTTAACTTTCACATCATTGAACTTGTGCTATGTAATCAGATTCTGTGTGTAATTGAATAGTAGACTAGACGGACTGAATTTGTAATAACAAATTGCAAGGGAGCACTAATTCTTATCATAGCATCACAAGTCACAATAAAGATTGAATAACTAAAAAGTTAGAATTAAAAATGTGATTAAGCCTTTCTTTCTTTTTAATCATGCCACGGAATTAAAGCCGAACAATTCTTAACTCTTTTGGGGGTCTTAACAACAGCGGAATGATGTTCTGTATTTCTATATTTATATCCCTAAGTTTAGGAATAACATAAAGAACTGCAACCCTACTGTTCTATAAAGACATATATGCATCGAGTTAGGATCCAAATTCGTATTTGCTTGCATCGATCACATGATCAGATATCAGACCAAATAATGAATGAACTCAAATCCAAAGTGCGTAATGAAAGAAAAACCGTTTTCACGGTCCACATCAAGTTCACACAGACTCCTGGACCGGAAGTTAGGTACCAACACTAATTTGGTGAGTTGGGTTTTTTCGTCTATGTACTTTGCAATTGACAAATCCGCAAACCAAACTCGATTTATCATCATGTTGTTCTGTTCATCTGTGTGTCTATCCAGAATGCCAAACCGATCGAAACAATAACTCCACAAGGAACCCACAATGTACCTTCTAGAATTTTGACACACATGCATAACCCATTGAGAATTTCACGTTCCATCTCTTAATCTCTTTTGGACCTTGGATTCTTGATAATATTATTATATGGATGGAGCAAATAGAAAATTAACACTTTGCTTCGTGATTGTCCCACTATAATCAATGAAAGCAACTACCAAGAGTAAAGAGTGTCAAACTCCAATATAATTACGACTCCCACACAACATTAGCCCACAGTCCTAGCACTTGCTGGATCAAGCATTTGCTAAAACCACCACTACTTCAACCTTCAAACTCTTATCCCAATCTTAATCTAAATCACTAGTATCCAAATTTAATTATTAGATCTAGATTAATTTTGATTGATCGAGTTGGTTTGTTATATAAATAGAATTCCCTTGCCCTAGTTTTATCATTTATAAAATTTAAATTTGTGATATTGTATAAGAAAATAAATGTCAAATTACTTAAATCAAATAAGGATCTAATATCTTAGTTGCCCCAAATTTGCTTTAGCATCCAAAGCTATAGGATTTGAAATTACAAAACCTTGTCCTTTCCTTAGCTAGCAGTAGCAGAGCATTATACTTTGATGAGGATGGCCACGTTTTTTGCAGTGATCATAGGCCATGAGACCAACTCCTTCTCCATTAACTTACTTCACTTTAATTGGTGAACTTTCCTAGCTAGGAAAGCATATTATATTTAATTCCACTCTTCATAATCCTTCTCTATTTAATTCGCACACAAATTCATTTATTGCACTTCCATCACATTTATAGCTCTATCAAACTCATCAAAGATTGCTCAGCGAAGAAATCGAGCATAGAGTGGCAACTACACCGGCCAGCCAAAGGTTACCAAAAAGGTGTGCTCGATTTGCTTTACCTTCGTTCTAAATCATGTCTCATTTTGATTTTTTCTTCTTTGTCGGTTTACTTTTTCCTTCGGACCAGTTATCATGTTAATATAGATTACGTCTCTTCACCACAATCCTGTAGCTACAGTCCACACTCGTATGGCGTATTTAAGAAAAATCTATATATATATATATTTATATATATAGAGAGAGAGAGAGAGAGAGAGAGAGAGAAGAGAAATATAGCTAAAAAAATAGAAGTATTTATATTAGAAGTAAAACATAGAATTGGAAAAATTACATCATCCGAAAAAGAATTCCGTTTGGTATTGGCAAAGAAGTAGAAGTATTTTTCCGATTGGCATAAATAAGCATGTATTCCTCTTAGTCCTTGTGGTATCGATGCAATTCCTTCCCCTTCTTCTCACCATTTTCCAACTTTTTAACTCTAGCATGCAGCACGAGGGAGCCTAGATTTAAAATCTTATTTCTTGTCCCAAATTATTCGAAGCAAAGCCATAACACCATACATATAGCTATAGAAATATACACAAGGACATTATGTAAAGGGAAAATAAGAATATTACGCCTACATTTAACGAAGGTGGTAGATGGACATGCATGCTTTAAATTTTTTTTTATTTGATTCTATTCTTTTCAAAGTTAAGATTTTATTTTTGTCCACAATGTTTGACTAAAATTTCAATTTAGTCTCAAATTAGATGATCCGCATGTCATACCAATTAATCACGAAACGTCAGCACTCATCATTAGTAATTCAGATGAAGCGAAACAAATGGTTGGCACTGAAACGATCTGGTAGTGTTAAGGATATAATTGAGAAATTTTTTAAACTAAATTAAAATTTATATAAACATCGCGGACTAAAATAGGTTCTAGGCTTACATTTAAATACTAAGATAATACTATTGAAATGATTCATATAAGTCTAGGATTTGAGTGAGATTGTAATAATTGAGAAGTAAAAATAATAAATAAATAAATGAATCTGAAAAAAAAGTAAAATATAATTAATAATTAATTAAGGTGAATGTTAACAAAATTAAGATTAGTCATAGGAAATTAAATTTAATGAAAAAAGCACGTTAGTGTTATTGATAGAGCTGGTGTAAATTTCGAATTCGATAAGGATAGCATTATTGAGAATTTTGTGTTCAATTATTTCTTAATCTACTATCAATTATCTTTCAAAGTAATTATTTGTTAATCTACTATCAACTAGCACTGATAGAATTTTATTTCTATAGGGGATAATTTGACTCAAACCAAATTAATTAAATTCCAATAGATTTTAAATACTGTGGTTTAAAAAAAATGACAATTATATAACAACAATAGCAACATTCAAACCCTGTGCCCAGACTACATATATCAAACAAGCTTCTAGCATCCTACGATAAACCATATCTATAGTTAAATTACTAAAGTCTAAATCTTTTATAATGGTTTTGTCTGTATTGTTTTTTTTTTTTTTCTTGTCTCCTTTTACCTTTAACTATTAAGAGCTTGACTATCTTTAGTCATCAACCCACTAACTGCAATTATTACTTTTTATATTAAAAGAAGTAAGTCGTGGATAAATATTAGCTACTAACTACTAAGTGCAAGTTTGGATTGGTATTTGCAAACACCAGAAGGTCTTCTAGGAGAAAAAAAATAATTTTATATAGTAAATGTTAGTGTTTGGTTTTAACTTCTTCCAAAAGGCCTTCTTCCATGGAAGAAGTATCGTTGAGGTTACTTTTCATTCTAGAAAAAAACCTTTTGAAAAAGAATCTTACTATTACTTTCACATCAACAACCAAAAGTAATTTTACTTTATCCTATTCAAACAAAACTCATTCTCCTAAAAGGCATTTTGACATATTCAAATCGAACAAAAATTATTCTTTTAAAAGTAATTCTTCTAAAAGGCCTTCTTTTAAAATATAATTTTTCAAAAAATCTTCTTCCAAAAGTTAAACCAAATGAACCCTAAAGCTTCCTGGCATCCCTACAAAATATAGGCGCGTTCTATAGTGCATTTCGCTGGTCAAGGAACATGGTGCACTTTGCAATCTGATGGTGAGATTGTAAGGTGCATCGATGTATCAATCACCTATGATGCACTGTAATAATATCTAATTTAAAGAAAATTTAAAAATATAATTAAATATATTTTAAAAATTAATTATCATACATTGACATTGTAAAATTATACTGACAGTATAAAATAATTTTACACTGTCAATGTAATAAAAAAATTTTATCACTGTAATTTTACTTTGCCAGTGTAATTTTACATTGACAGTATAAAATTATTTTATATTGTCATTGTAATTTTACATTATTAGTGTATAAAAATTAATTTCTAAAAATCATAAAAATTTTATCAGTGTAATTTTACTTTGCCAGTGTAATTTTACATTGACAGTATAAAATTATTTTATATTGTCATTGTAATTTTACATTATTAGTGTATAAAAATTAATTTCTAAAAATCATAAAAATTTTATCAGTGTAATTTTACTCTGTTAATATAATTTTATACTATTTATCAATGTAATATTACACTGATAGTGTAAAATTATTTTATATTATTAGTATAATTTTATATTGTCAGTATATAAAAATTAATTTCTAAAATATATTTAATCATATTTTTTAATTTTTTTGAAATTAATATATTTCTATAGTGCATCATAAGTAATTGGTATATCAATACACCTCACAAATTTCCACCATCCGATGCGCTACAATCACAAGATGCACTAAGCACCTTGGACTGCAAAGCGCATAGAAGTCATTCCCCAAAATATAAGGGTGCCAAAGAAATCTCCATTTACATAACATTAAATGATAACTTTTCTATCCATACTACTCGATTGCTAGACACATTTTTTTTCCGATATATCGGCAAATGCTCAATCCCAAAATAAGGGAGCAATAAACAGCAGTCTATAAACAAAAGTCACAAAAAGCAATAAACAACCAGAAAACACATGAACGGAAAACAAACATAAACCATAACATGTAAGCCTATACATCAAGATCACGGAGCAAACAATGCAGAGGAAACCCAGCAAACAAGATAGATGGTAGTCCTTAGGCGCTCCTATGTATAGATTGATTCCAAACCAAGATCATCCATTACATAACCATCTCCATTTTCTCAAGGCTTAAGGCCGCCTCTAATTTTTCAAGCATGCTGTTTTTATTGGTCATCCAAGCTCTTAACCAGAATCCCCAACGCACTTTGACCTGCCTCACTTCAAGTTCCCAATCTAGTTTATAGCTTTCAAAAAGCACCTTATTTCTAGAGTTCCAGAAGGACCAAACAATTACATAAAATAGCATAACCCACATCTTTTTCTCAACCCCTTTTAATTGTACCGCACAGCAAGCATTGAAGAGGGCAAGGGGTTTGTTTGGATAGAACCATTGAATCTCCCAACAGGATAGGCAGTCAACCCATAGTCTCCATTAGAACCTACACGTATTAATAATGGTGAATGTTCTGATGCCTCACAAAAGTTGTACATTTGGTGCCTTTTTTGAGCATTAGCAAATGAAAAGCAGACATGTGGGTGGCATTTGTGTGGCCAGCTTAAATATGGGTGCACAGTACCACCACCAAATCAATCTTCCTCCCATGCATATGCAGCACATCGAATCATTCCCTACTACACCTCCTTTCTCTTCCTCCGCCGCCGTCGTCCGTCTCCACTAGAAGCCTCATCAACGACACCCTCCACGGCATCCCCAGCATGCTGCTACCCCTGCCCCTTCCCCTCTGCTGCTGTTTGCCTCTTGCGGCCCCCGGAGCTGCCACTTTGCCACCAACGCCATCACAAGATTCATACCCCAAACCTACTGGAGTTAGACCCACGCAATCGCGGCCCAAACGGTTCGGATCTCTACTCGAATTCATTTCAAGAAGAAGCAGTTGTTGTCGTTGGTAAGTATGTTGTTGTTGTTCTTGTTCCTTTCTTCATCTGCAGAGACCCACCTCGATTGGAAGCTTGTGGGAGGTGGCGGCATTGGGGCTGGGTGAAGAGGGCTGCCATGACAGTGGGTGGCCACTAGTTTCGTGGTGGCAGCAAGCGCTTGCTGGGGCCAAGGTCTCGAGCTTAGCAGGTTTTGCATGGAGGAGGCCGATGGGTGTGGGTTGCATGGAGAAAGTGCAGGGTGGGTGGTGCATTTGGCTGGAGATTTTGGTGGCGCAACTGATGGTTGTCGTGTGGATGGTTGCAGCCACGGCTAAGATAGGACGGAAAGGAAGGGTAGGCATGGCGCTGCCACAGTGATGGTGGGTTTGGGCGGCTACTATGGTTGGAGGGTGGCTGTCGACTGCCCGTTTAACTGTCGGGAGTGAAGGGAAGCAAGGAGAGTTTCTTTTTCAGGTTGGATTTCTAATGTATACCAGAGTGATTAAGGTGCATCCAACCACAAGGACATTAGTCAATTTTATATTGGCTAAGTGAAAAAAAGGTACCAACTGCACAAAAGTGCAAAGGTACCAAAGAAATGGCCATTAATAATATGTGCAACTGATTCTACCTGTGAAACACAAAATAGACAAATAGCAGCAACATTGGGCAATATATCCAGACTAGCAAGCCTTTCTCTGGTGTTGAGTCTTCTTTGAAGGACAAACCATACTAAAAGCTCCGCTTGGGGAGGTGCCAAGCGTTTCCATGCTAGACAAGTTGCTGGATTTCCTACTAAGTTACTTGAAACTAAATTTTCTATTTTTAAATAGAAGGGTTTAGTAGAGCACATCCCAAAAGAACTAAATCTCTATCTCACCTCATCCTCCACATCTAGAGTCACAAGTTGTTGTTCAAGCAAAGCTACGAAACTGTTAAAAAGCTCGACTTTCCATTGGAGGAAATCTCGCGTCCACATGAAAACCACCACAACAAATGTCCATTTCAGTAGCCCATATCAATAATAAATGTCTTCTTCTAGTTTGATATGGAATATAGGTGAGGAAAAGAGTCCATAAGCACTTTATCACCTATCCATACATGCTTCCAAAATAAAGTTGCATTCCCTTTTCCTATTTTCCTCCAAAAATCAGAAGATATAGCTTATGAAATTTCGTGGTTAGTGGACTAAGTAGCTGTAATGCTTCCCTATAAACCTTCTTTCACTGATTGCCCCATGTCAACCTCTCAAAAATCCATGCTTCTGTACTGATTAGATAAAATGAGTCTCTTCTAAAGAGCTTTATTACCATAAAAAAAGTACCACCACCACTTAAATAATAGAGCAGCATTGTTCACCACAAAATCGCCTATACTTAGTCTGCCGAGGTGCTTTGCTTTTTGAATAATCTCCCATGCCACCAATGGTAGTCCTTCCCATTCTCGTTGTCTGCCTAGAAGAATCTTCTCTGATTGTTAGATGTATATCAAACCAAATTAGACAAGAGAGCAAACTAGACTAGATTGGATTGAACTGGATCAGACTGGATTAAACTAGACTAAACTGAATTAGACGAAATCAAACTAGATCAAACCAGACTATGCCGGACCAAACTAGACTGGACTTGAGCAACCAAGATAAGACAAGATCAAACCAAACTAGGTCAGAGTAGACCAAATCAAATTGAAGCAGAGCACAATACAACCTAAATCAAATCATACTAAACTAGACTATACCAATCAGATTGAATTGGACTAGGCTAGACCAGACAAAATCAACATATCAAACCAAATCAAACTACACCAAAATAAGGTCAGACTAGACCGAACCAATCCAAACCAAATCAACCAAATTGATCTAGACCAAATCATACCAAAGTAATTTCTTTTCTTTTTTTAATTTGCACATTATATTTAACTAGTCAAAATAATAACAATTTGTGGATAACTATTTCTCAATTTAAAAAATAAATCACTCATTATCAAAATACTTACATGCAAACATAATTTAAATTAAACTTGATAAACTATAAAAGTTAAATTATTTATTGTTACTACATAAATTATATTTTTATTTATTTTTAAATCAATTATTACTATAAAATAATAATAATAAATAAATAAATAAACAATGTTAATTGCAGGTGCAAACTTGCTTGTCAATCCACTAGTAGTACATATAAAATTTTTTAACATTATTTTAATCAGGTATTGTCAAGTCTTTAAAAGATTTAGACCCATATAAATAATTATTTTAAAAAATCAAACATTTAATAATAAATTATTAATTGACAAAATATAAGGCTAATTTACGGTAAAATTATATCAAACTCAAATTATTGTTTCATATATATCATACACAAAGTAATTAAAAAAAAAATTCATTGATAATTTCAATCAGCTCAACAACTTATAGCGTGTTTGGTTCTATTTCTGTAGAATTGATTTTAGATAGAATTGATTTTGGTAGAATTACTTTTGAAGTAAAGTAATTTATGTTTGACAGTATCTCTAGAAATAATTCTAACAAAAAATAAAAAATTTTCACTTCTCTTAAAATTAATTCTAAAAGTAAGAATTAATTCTAAAAATATATAACCAAACATTACAAAAATTACTCAAAATCAATTTTGATCTACTAAAATCGACTCCGGCGGGACTGAACGTGTTTCCAAAGACGCTATTACTCATCAATAATTTTTTCCCCTCCTTCTGAATTAGTCATTTGTAGAACTTGTACCACAAAAAGATTCAGGCAACTGTCATTATCATGATCTTTGACTCTATTCTAGCAGGATTCTTTGTTTTGCGATAATTTGCGGTTGACTGTTAGTATGGCATCGTAATTGTAAAGAGTGGCGCTGGACCCCAATTACGTAACGCTCCCCCACTCCCCTCCCTCAGAAAGCAATTTGCATCAGTCACAAAATTCATGCAACTACTCTCACACTAATCACTATATATAACTCTCTTTATCAAATATAATATTGTTTTAAACAAAATATTAATAATGTTTATTAACTTTTTCAGGATAACGCTTGACAACCTGCTGACCAATTATTTTCTCTGTAATAAGATAAATATTGAAACGCGGATTCACACCCTATTCTCTTTTGTTGAATAAAGTTAAATTATCTAAAGGAAACAAATCAATCAAACACAAAAAGTTAATCAAGATAGAATACTTTGGTGTTACTATTTTTGCAGATAAAATGAATTTTGAAAAAAGAAAGAAGGCTAATCCACTAATTTATTTTAATTCCCAAATTTGCTTGAGGTAAGTGTTACTTTTTTTCAGATAAAATGAATTTTTAAAAAAAATGACTAATCCACCAATTAATTTAGATTAACCATTTTATATTCTACCCAAAAAATCGAAGTTAACCATTTTATTAGATTATCATTCTCTCTGTTTTTTTTTTTCATAGAACAATTGTTATATCACTGAAAAAGAAGTTGAAATCCTTTGACAAGAAAATAGAATCTAACTATGAGAGGATAATTACTTTCTCCCCCCCCCCCCTCTTTTTTTCTCTCCCTTCTCCTGTATATAACCGTCTCAGGCGGCTCACGCATTCTGCTCTTGCTTCTCTCTCTCTCTCTCTCTCTCTCTCTCTAATTCTGTGTTTGTGTGTGAATTCGAGTTGCATTAAGTGTGCAGAAGAAGATGGTGAGCGCTGCAATAGCTCGCAACGTGGTCGGCATTATAGGTTCGTGCATGCTTCTCTCTTCTTCTTTTTCACGCAACGTGAATTTCTTGTGTGCATTTCGACGTCATCTTCAATTTTTCAATTTTCTTTTCTGTTCGAGCGTTTTGATTTGCGTTGGCTGTGTTGTGGTTTTGGTTGAGTCGGCGAAGATCAATTTTGGAACGAAATTCTCACTTCAGTTTCATCTGTTTTTTGAGTTCTAGTTCTTAACACCTTTTCTCAATTTTTGCATGTAAAGGAAAAAATAAAGAAGAAAACGTCTTGATCCGTTGAGAGTGAGGTTTGTGTGTTGATGTGTTTCTGAGAGTGTTTGGTTTTGTGTGCAGGCAATGTGATCTCCTTTGGCTTGTTCTTCTCACCGTCGTAAACTCTCTCTTTCTATGTTTCCTCTGTTTTTTTTTTTTCCCCTTTTATTTTTAATTTTACTTTTTTATGTGCGCATGATCGATCATGCAGTTCTGGTCCTTACATTAAATTTTTTGTTTCGAATTTTAATTTTACAATTATTTTGGTCTATTTCAATGAATTTTTCAGTCCAACTTTCTATCGAATTATCAAGAAGAAGTCGGTGGAGGAGTTCAAACCTGATCCTTACATAGCTACTGTGTTAAACTGTGCGTTTTGGGTGTTCTATGGGCTCCCCTTTGTGCACCCCCACAGCATTCTAGTCCTCACTATCAATAGTGTTGGGCTTGCGTTCGAGTTCATCTATCTTACCATATTTTATATTTATGCCACCAACAAGGGGCGGGTGCGTATGCTTCCTCTTTAAACTTTGCCACTAATAGTTTAATCCTTTGTTATGCCATTGATACCTGTGGTTTTGCCAGTATGTGTTCTTCACGCTTGAATATCTTAGCTTATTGCTAAAAATGAAATGTTTGGATTGGCCTGTGTTTCCATATCATTCTTACTTATTTACTCTCTAAGCCTAATCTATTTGCTATATGTGTATACATGCAATGCTCTGTTTTCACCTCCCCCCCCCCCCCCCGGGGGGCAAAAAAAATTGTTGAATATTGACTAGTCATGAATCCTTATGAAGTATGAACCTCTCATGATCCTTGTTGTGCATCTGAATTGGGTAAATCTGTTTATGGTAATTTCATTCATTCTAATTTGGTAGTTTGCAGAGAGTTAGAAACCCAATTTTTCCATGCTTATGTTCACTATGCTGATTTAGTGTATGATCATTTAATTATACATTTATTAAGCAATAAATGAGTTTCAATAACATAACAAGTATTTAAGATGTTGAAAGTGAGTCAATATTAAACTAAACTCATACAAGATCACACTTGGTAGTTAGGAATAGTTCAGGACTCATTGTTTTTTGATAAAATAATAGTTAAACATATTGATCTACCGTAAAATGTTATGCATAATTATTGGCGTTTTAGGAAGTCATTATTTTCCTAAAACTAAGCCTGCTTAATTGAATGTTTAAGAGATGCTCGAACGGCATCGTGTCAATGTAGCCATTCTCGTTCTGCCACTCATAGTCTACTCCCTAATTATCTTCAGAAGAAGGTACTGTTTTTTCTCCTTATCGAGGCTATTTTCTTTGCTGCCGTTGCTCTTGTGACATTGCTGGCACTGCATGGCACTCGCCGAAGGTCGATAGTGGTTGGTATTCTCTGTGATGTCTTCAATGTCATGATGTATGTCTCTCCTCTTACCATCATGGTAAGTCTTTAATTTCTAACCCATAACTTACACTATAAGTTGAAGTCTACTTCTTAAAATTGTCATCCAAACTCATCTTGGTCTTGGTTTATGTATAATGAACAGGCAAAGGTTATAAAAACGAAGAGCGTGAAATATATGCCATTCTGGCTCTCTCTGACTAACTTCCTTAATGGTGTGAGCTGGACAACATATGCTCTCATACACCCCTTCGATCTTTATGTCCTGGTAACTAATTAAATCACCTTGTTCTCTGTCAATAAGTAAATAGATGTTTGGTTTCTCTTTCTTGTCAGTCGCAGTTTTTGAATGAATTTTTCTAACCCAACATTAACTTTATATATTCTTGCAGATAAGTAACAGTATTGGAGCAGTGTCTGGACTTGTTCAGCTCATACTTTATGCTTGCTACTGCTCCTGCAAGGGAGAAAACGATGATGAAGGTGGTTATGACAAAAAGCCAGCTACTGGGGTTCAGCTCTCTACTGCAAACGGAAGCGTTGCTGTTTGATGACGACATCCTTAACATGAAACTTTTTATTTTATTTTTTTTCTGTGCTTTAATTTTTGGATGACAACACTAATACATATAGGTATCTTCGGTGATTGTCTTTGTAATGTGCTTGCCATGAATGCATATAGTTAAAAGCTACAGCTCAGGTTCTCATTTTCAATTTCTAGAATGTTAACTTGAATATGTAGATATTTTTCGCAGACCATGGTTTCAATTTTGAGATCTATACTAAGCAACCTTATTAAGTGCAATTTGTTATGTTCTATTCGCTGATTTCATCTAGGAATTGGAAAATGTTGAGAGTTAGAATTTTCGTTTAAATCTATTCATCAGAATAAATGTGTGACATGCAAATTGATTTTTTTGATGGATGGATAAGTAACTAATACCATTTTATTCTTTCTAATAACCACTTTTGTTTTTTTGTCAAAACCTCTGACAATTATTTTGTGCAGCATTACTCTTCCCATGTGTTTGTTTTGTGCACAACTGCACACAATTACATAGACTAATATTATATTGGGTATTAATTAAGAGTTGTAAAACAAGCCGGTCAATATCATAATACTCTATTCATTTTTTGGTGCGAGACTATTATACTTTTGGCAAAAAATGCTGGACAATGAGAGTGTTTTTGGTAGAATTTGACTGTTAGAATAATGTAGTATTTTTATTTATCCTTGGATAAATAAATGGGTTCTACTACTTCACATTATCAAATTATCACTATGATTTTTGTTAAAAGTTTTAGTTACAATTCTTTTGACAATGTAGCATTCTTCATTTTGAAATCACATCGGATTAATAAAATTTTATTTTGAACACTAAACTGGAAAAAAAAAAACCATTAAATGGGTTTTTCAAATTTCTTGGGCTAGATTGACCAAAAAATATATACCTGGACTAGAGGATGACTCAATTTTCAAAGCCTTATGAAATAGGAAAATAGCATGCAACCCTTCTAAACTTTTACTCACTTGCAAATAGTTACAATCAACTATTAAAATTTTCAGTTGAATCTTTAAATTTTTAATCACTTGAAAATAATTACAACTCAATTGAATTTTAAACTTTTGTTCACTTGCAAACAACCATCATCAATTATTAAATCTTACAATGGATCCGTTTGGATAAAATTTTTTAAAAAAATACTTTCTCAAAAGTAGAATAAAATATAGAAGGAAGAAATTGTTTTAAATTTTGATGTAATTATAAAAGTATATTTTATAACAATCATAAATTGTTAAACTGTTTAGATGTAATTAATATAAAAATATTTTTTTCGTTGTAAAATTATAATTGAGGAGATGAAAAATCACTTCTTAAAAAATATATTGAGAATAAAAAAGGTATTTTGTTACATGGTAAATCTTTTCAAAAAAAAAATCGCCGTTATTTTTAACAAAAACAATTTGCTTGAATGAAAGTGCATAGAGGGAAGCAAAAGGTGTATGTCATTATTTTAGAAAAATGTTATAGATATTTATGAAAATGAAATCAACTCCATATTTAATGCATGTGTTTCTCTCTCTTCACTATTTCAGCTTTAAATCAGAGGTAACTCCCTACTTGCTTAATAAAAAAAACACACACACACAAATGTGATTATTTTCTTATGCTATTTTATTTTCTAAGCACAACCAAATATATATAGGAAAATGTTAACCTTCACCCCTTTGGAGGAAGGTTAGTAAGCTTCACTCTTTCTTCTCATGCTTTAGACAACTAAGGTACTATGTCCATTTTAATAATTAACTAGAGATAATGCCCCTTGCGTTGCACAAGTCTGTTAATTTTTTTAGTAGTTATTTTATAAGAATACTTTTAAAAAGAAAAGATATAGTAGTGATTAAAAATTAGAAATTGAAAGAATATATTGAATTTGTTTTCTTTAATTTTTGTACAAAATAAAATGAATAAAAAAAATTAAATTGAGGGTATTTATTGAACATTTCGTTGTAGACAACATTTTTAGTATAATCTATATATTTCTCATCTTCTTTAACTATAAGAACTCTTAGACTTTCAAGCAAAGCCACTCTTGATGACAATATTGGAAGATGTAGGCCTGTCTATATGACTAAATTCTTGTTTTGACAAATATAACTCTCATATATTTCAATGATTTTCCTCAACTTTTGTTTATTGTTTATTGTCATTGCATAATACATCTTAATTATGAATTGTTTTCTTCTCAAAAATAAAAAGGCCATTTTGAGTCATTTGTTGTCAAAACTATTGAAGAATAAATAGTGTCACTTTGAAATTGGTGCACTTTAGTGTTAAAATAAGTCAGTTTATAGGACTTTATTAAATTCTTGAATGAAAATGTAAATTTGAGTATTTGTTTCATTTGCTTTTTTTCAACAATTTTGTTTTGTTCGTTCTGGAGCATTTGATATGTTTATCCTTTCTGTAAAAGATTAAAGTAAATGAGTAGTTAACAATATATTTCATAGATTTGTTTATATTTTTCTATAACTATTTTAAACAAGAATATTTTTAAAAGAGTTGTAATAAGGATTGAATGCTAGACATGATAAGAATAAGAGATAACATCTGTGCTTTACACAGATTTGTTAATATTTTGTGATAATTAATTATTTTTAACAAAGATATCTTTAAAAGAGAGTTATGATAATAATTAAAAATTATATATAGCAAAAATATATTAATTTTTTGCTTGAATGCTCTACAAGATGAGTCTGTTTGAATGTGCTTATTTAGAGATAAAAAGTAATTAACCTGATAAATAAGTATTTTGATACATAGTCAATAAACAAAAGAATAATTAAATTTTTGCTTATTTTAAAAGATAAAATATTAATATAAAAATTTAGGTTTTAACCTTTTAAAATAAAAAGATAAAAAATTAATATTATTACATGCAAACAAGTAAAGTATTAGGTTAAATTATTTTTTGTTGAAGATGTTAAGGTTGTTTCTTCCTTTAAAGTTGACTATTGAATAATTTCAAAGGAAAAATATTTTACTTTTCGCTTTGAAAATAAAATTAGTTTTACATTTTTTAAATTAATTTTATATTTTCATGAGCTAAGATTTTAATATAATTATTTAAATTTTAATATATTAAACTTTAAAGATAAAATATTTATATTCATGTGCAACAAACTATATTATTACTTGAAACATATAATAGTTGAAAATTAGAGTGAATTTTGTTTGCAAAATATAGTGAGCCATGTAATAATTGTAAGTTAGCATGAGTATTAAATGCAAAGTGCAAGTTAATTTTATTATATATATAGATATAGATTGTACTATTAATTACAAAATGACCTTTTGCTCTTTCCTAATAATTGCTAACTTTACAAATGTTTTTGCAACATTTAAAAAAAAAAAACTATTAACAATACAATTTATATTTTTTTAATGAAAGTACAATTTATTTGATTACAACTCCATATATTTCTAGTAGTCGGAAGAGTCCACCTTCCTCTAGGACGTTTCTCAACTAATCTGAAACCACCAGAAATAGAATAAGAATTTAAAATTCTCAGTGGATAATATATAGTTATAAAGCATTTGAATTATAATGGTTCCAGTCATGTCTTAGTATATAAATTCACACGGCTATAGTCTCCTAATCTTATTACATTACTTTGAGGAAAATTATACTTTGTAACATTATGAATAGTAAATGCTAAAAATTTATATGCTATGCAATATATAATGCAGCAAGCATTAATATGATTAAAATATATTTACTTTAATTTTCACTTTCTTTTATTTGCTTGTCTCACCCATATTCAAATGCTTTCTTTTTGAAAATTATCATTATCTAGTATTACTCTTAACATCATGACGACAAAGCGAAACTTTTACGTCACACTAACCAAGGTAGAAAATGTAAAAGGATC
Organism: Pterocarpus santalinus; assembly: GCA_031439595.1. Taxonomy (NCBI): domain Eukaryota; kingdom Viridiplantae; phylum Streptophyta; class Magnoliopsida; order Fabales; family Fabaceae; genus Pterocarpus; species Pterocarpus santalinus. The sequence continues at coordinate 59,082,977 of CM062531.1, forward strand.
TTACATTTTATCCCTTTGCCTTTTTGGTGGTTAGTGACAAATCTTAAATATCTTTTTTTTACAATTACTTATTTGCCATTATGCATAAGTCATAATAAATATAAAGAAGCATAAATTTAAGCAATAATTAGAACTTAAATAAAACTTAAATAATAAAATAAACAATAAACTTGAATAATATAAATTCATCACATAGTAAATTAAATAATAGCATAAAATTAAGTAATGGAATAAACTAAGTGAAGTGCAAAAGATATAAATCAATTTATAATCTTAAAATAAATAAAGTGTACAAAAATAATGTAAACTTGAATAACATAATATTTCAATAACATTTTTCTAAACATAGAGTTGTCAAATCTAAATGTTAATTTCTAAAATGACTGAATTTAAGATCATATTTATTTAATTTCTTTTAAACTTTCTTATCATGGTTCATAAGTCTGTTCTTATCATCATGACGCATTTAGCGCACAAAAGTCATTTCTTTGCAAGGGTCATAGTACTGTTCATAAATTAAGAATCATCATATTGTCTGTAAGGTAGGGTATAAAATTATAAGCAAAGATATAAATAATTTAATAGTTTAGGTTCATATGAAATCAATTTTACTCATTTTAAATGTTAGATGTAATAATTTGCTCTTAATATTGGTCCTCTACAGAAATTACCATAAAAAGTGACAACTCAAATAATATATCATTATATAAATAATATCTTAACAATAATAATAATAATGAGTAATTGTAAAAATAAAATAAAAATAATTAAATAATTTGCTTCGTAATGGGCAATAAATAAATTTTAACACTAAATATAGGAGTAATTTTAATGTAAAGGAGTAAGAAATAAAGTACTTGGAAATAGATAATATGTAGCATAAATATAAAGAAATGATAAATGAGATAAATTGAAATAGAACTAATATTGACCAACTTTAATATAAAAGAACAATAATTAAAATGGCTTAGAATAATAATTAAAATGGCTTGGAACAATAAATAAACTGCAATAATAATTAATAATACGCGACTTTAATATAAAAGGACAATAACTTAGAATAATAAAATAGATTGTAATAATAACAAATAATGATATAAAGAAATATTGAATAAAATAATATGGGAGGATAAACAGAATAATTTGTAACAATAATAATATGGAGTAATTTTAATAAATAAAATAACTTAAAACATAAAATAAATGGTGAAAATAGATAATAATGAGTAATAATATAATTTTACAATAAATAAATATAACTATAATTTTATTTCATAAATAATTTTATTATTTACCTTAAAACTGTATATTCACCAAATTCTTGCTAGTCTCTAACTCCTCTCTTGTCTGTTTCTCCTTCTTTTCTCTCTTTATTTTCTCTTGTTGCCAACCCTCACATATGGCAGAACTATTCTACCTGCTTCCTTCCTTTTTTTTTTTTTTTTAATGCCAGTAATTTACGGTTTCTGCATGCCTATTTATAGGCACGAGTTGAAGTGCTTCGCGCAAAAAAATTTGATCGAAGGTAGCAAAATTTCTACTGCTACCATTTTTTCTCATGACTTTATGGCCTTAAAATTTTCTTTTCCAGAACTGCCATGAATTTACCGTCTGGCCTTTAGGCTTCGTTTTCAAAGCCAATTAGATAAAATATTTATTAGTTTCTTTTGACTATTCAACTACGCTAAGACATTTTTACATTCTTATTATTATTATATGATTAATGTTATAAAGCATGCACAGTTTCATTCTTCCTTTTCCTCGTTTCTTGTTTATTATTATTATATGTATATTTATCATAATTTTATTTTATATTATATGTATATAAATTTTAGAAGGTTAGTAGAACTATTTATCTTAAGTTATTATCATTAATAATATATTTTCATGTTAGCGCTAATTTATAGTCTTACACTAAAAGTTAATGTTTATGATCTAATTACTTGATAAATAAATTATTATCATAGTATCAATTAAAATATTTCAATAAAATATATTAATCAAACTAATCTGCACAAAATATTTTATGAAGAAAAAGATGTTACATCTAGGGTGAAGATTAACCTTTACTACACGTTATCTAATACACTTACACTCAAACATATACACAAATTAAAAACTAAAACTTGTAGAAATTATAAAAGTTAAATTATTTATTTTTATTACAAAAATTATATTTTATTTAGCTTTTAAATCAATTAATTGATATTAAATAATAATAAATAAATAAAATGAATTCATAGGCGCATATAGATAAAAGTTTTTATATATTTATTCAGTCATACATTGTCAAGTTATCAAAAATATTTGGTTCTTATAAATAATCATTACAAAAATCATACATGTAATAATAAATTGATAAAATAAAAAGTTTTGCCCTAAAATTATATCAAAATCAATCTTCATTTTATATAAAACAAACAAAAAGTAATTTGAACAAATTTATTGGTAATTCCAAACAACTTACTTACCAATAAGCTTCCCCCCCCCCCCCTAAATTAGCCATATATATAGAATATGTGAGGGAAGAAAAAGGGCTATACAAGCAACTATCATTATCACGATCTTTTGAACTTATCTTACTAGGATTCTTTGGTTGTGATAATTTGAGGTTGACAGTTGGCATATGAATTGTAAAGAGTGAATATACCTCGTTCCTTGACAAATGTTTTTATTACACAATTCTCTTCTTTATTTTTTGAAATATATATTTTACTCTAAAACTAGACGTGTATTTATATCCTTTTATAAATTCTTTTAATAAGGATTTTTTTAAAAGAAGTTATGATAGTGATTGAATGCTAGATATTGTAAGAAAATATGAAATTTCCATTTAAAAAAAATGAAATATTTTGACTGTTCTATACAATGAAATAAATCAAAAGTAATTACATTGTAGAAGTTTATATTGAATAATCTATTATAGACAATATATTTTTTGTGTAATTATTACACTTTTCATCCTCTTTAACTACAAGAACTCTTAACTCTTTTATTGAGATCACTCTTGACAATATAAAATATAATTATTTATGATAAAATATTTATTTTAGCAATATATTATTTTAGCAATATAATCTCATTATTTATTGTCATTATATGGCACACTTCTATTGGGAATTATTTTCTTCTCAAAACAAAAGGTCACTTCAAAAACTATTTATGAGGTAAGAATTTTTACATCGACATTACTTCATGTAATTATTTTTAATTTTACTATATTTACTCTCTTAAGTGCATAAATTCCTAATACCAAATTTAGTTCCTAAAAGGCATAATTGACATTTTTTTTTTCCTTATTGCAAGCAATGGTTTGGGAATTCAATCTAAAGTTTTAAAAATCTACTCAATATATATATAAGGTTATTAATTGCTTTGTCAATCTCATATGAACTTATGTACTATTTTGTTGATTATTCAAACATGTAAAACATATAATAATTGATTTCACTAGCCATGTCATTCAAGATATTCTTTATCCTGCACGCCTTGTTGCAAATTTGGATATTTGCTATCGATAATTTGTTTTACTATATTACAAGTTGGTTTAAGTAGATATTATCTTATTATTTTAATCCACATTAGAATGCTTTCTCTTACCCTAGTATATTGTCTAACTGCCAATATTAGTATGTATTTTATTTCATAAAATGGTTATTAATAAATAGGAATATATACTAAAATAAAATCTAATAAAAATATTTTACAAATATTAAAAATAAAAAGTAGAATAACAAAAGTTTGTATTAATAAAATTTGTTATTTAATTAAATATAATAACAAAATAAATTTTTTAATCATTGTATTATATATATTTTTTTGAACTGGAATGTAACTTAATTAATTAAGTGTGTGTTTGGATTAGCATTTGTAAACTAGGGTTTGTGTTAACTTGATTTTGCCAAAATTAATTTTGAGTAAAAATGAGTTGATGTCAACATAATTTATGTTTGGATACTTTCATTTCAAAAGTGATTATGATAAAATGAATGTTATTTGGATGATGTTAATCAAAATCATTTTTAAATATGTAATTACTGAAAAGGACATGAGTATAATCCTATACTTATAATATTACTCTTTATTTTTATTTTTATTTTTAAGATATTCAAATAGACTATATTAGTATCATTTAAAAAAATTACATAAACATTATTTTAAGATATTATATAAATATTATAAATTAAATATTAAACATATTTAAATAAAACTTATTAATATTATTATAAATAATATTTTTTAAGATACTTGATTGAGGATATTAATATTAAATTATAAATAATGTTTTATTATAGATAATATATAAAGGAAATTAAAAAAAGGAATAAAAATAATATAGATAGGAACTAATGGAGAGACCATAAGTGGGGATGAACTTTTCCAACCCGCAATAGTTCTGTGCCGTTCTCTACCCATTTGCATCCCAGGAGAGTTGTTTTTCTTCAATATTGAGAGGAAGGTTAATAATGGCAGTTGAAAAATAAATACTTGCTTTAATGCTTCAAAGGCTAAAATTGAACGCCAAAGCAAGAGTTTTTCGCTTCCAGTTGAACAGTAGTTAGAGAGTTGAATCACGTTCAAAGAGATTGGATGTAAAAACATCCAAACAAGAAAGCTCTACGCTCAAAGCTTGGGAATGGGGGTTTAGGAAATGAAACACGGAAACAAACACGCACTAACTAGAATCAGACAACAATATAACCCTTGAGAATCATTTGTATTATATTTATTTAAATCAGTGTGATTTATTCATATCAAACAACATTATTCAATGTAATGTTTATTGTGTTTACAAAATTTATATTAATATTGGTCATCAAATAATTTATTTTAAATTTTATAATTAAATATTTTCTTATTGCAAGCAATGATTTGAGAATTCGGTCTAAAGTCTTAAAAATTCTATTAGATATATAAGCTCTTTTTTTAGCTATATCTTATTAGTTGCGTTATTTTGAATAGAATATTTTATAAATATATGATATGAATTGTGAACAAATCCACCTTAAGACCTTTCAAACAAAAAACCAAAAAAAAAAAAATAGTGTAGGATATAAATATTACAAATGAAAAATGAATCATCAATTTTTATGAAGGGCTTAATTTATAAAGTAAGAATAAAATAATAATATTTAATTAATTTAAAATAGAATATTTAGGATGTACAATTAAAAATAAAAATAAATTATACTTATCTCCCTTAAGAGATATTCTTATTACACATTCCTCTTTTTTGTTTTCAAAATATACACTCCTCTCCTCTGAAAAATGAAAATCCGTCACACTTTAATCTATTTTTTAGTTTTTTTATTAAATATCAATTATTTTATGTTTATTATCTTATTTTTTGACCAAAATATCCTCTACTAATAGTTATTATATATATTGAAATCTATTTTTAATAGTAAGAAATATGTGAATAATAATAATATAATGACATTAATGCACATATATGAATATTTAGTTTTTTTAATCTTTATTATTATATTAAGAAAACAAATTGTTAACAATAATTTATTATAATTGTTTTTCTAAAAAGTAAGAATTGTGCACCTTTTTTTTAAATTTTTTGAGTTATAATTAGTTATAATTAATCTTAAAATATGAATGTTAATAAAATATTTTCATACTAATTTATTAAAATAAAAATAAAAATGTCAATGTTATATTATATTTTATATCCTTTAAAATTATTAAATAAGAATTAATTAATCTTAATAAACATAGGGTCATTACTATTATCATATCAATTCTTAAGAATTTATAAAGATAAAATAATTTTAATAATGTTAATAATAAATAATTAAAATAATAATAATTTTTTTAAAATATTAACAGTACTTAATAAAGTACCTTGTCTAGTAGGTATTTTAGTAAGTTTACACGCATATTTGAATTAATAAAGTATTTTGGACTAAAATATATGTTTTGAAAATAGAGGAGATGATTATGTAATAAGAGTATCTTTTTGGGAAGGAGAGTATAATTTACTCTAAAAATAATAAAAATATATATTAAAATAAAATTGAATAAAAAGATTTATAAATAATACTAAAAATAAAAATGGGTAATAAAGGCACTGTACTAATAAAACTTACAACTTTATTAAATATAAAAAAATTTTATCATTAGCATTATATTAGTTCAAATTTTTATAAATGTAATTTTTTTTGTCTAAGAAATTTAATTTAGTATAGGTCATCAATAATTTATTTTATTTTAAATTTTATAATTAAATATCATTATTATTGGAAAATTTTACTATTCAAACATTTTTTTCTACTATAAATACATGTTAGTTTTATTTACACATTGTAATAAATACAATGTTATGGAGAATTTTACCATATATATATATATGTGTGTGTGTGTATGTGTGTGTATGTATGTATGTGTATGTAAATTTAATAAACAACCCATTATTCAAAATACTTTATTAATTAGAGCCAATATTTTCTTTAAAATATTTATCATTGTTTTAATCTTTCATTATTTCACATTATCAAAATTATTTCTTTTTTATTTCAAATTCTTGAGAATTAATATGCTAATATTAATGCGTTATGTTTATTAAGATTATTTAGTTATTATTAAATGATTTTTAAAATGCAGCATTTAATATGAAGTTGACATTTTAATTCGCAAATTTCAATGAGGTGGCCGCTTTATATTATCCTTCACTGTTCTTTTCTTTTTTTTTTTTTCTTTTAATTACTAGAACAATAGTGCTTTCTAGAACAATAAATGAGTGTCACTATTTTTTCAGATAAAATGAATTTTGATAAAAAAAAAAAGATATGACTAATCCACTGATTAATTTAAATTAGATTTAATTTTTATACATTTTTAATATAAAATTTTTTACATAAATATCTAATTATATATTGTCACATTAACAAAAATATTTAATTCAATCATTTACTACCTTCAAAATCTTATAAACAAAAGCTTCTAATTAACTAATAGTAATAGTACATCAAAATTTATTTTATTTAAAATTCACAAATTTTAATTATGAAACCACTTTATATTATCCTTCTTTTTCTTTTTCTTTTATTTCTAGAGCAAACGTTATTTCTTTGGAAAAGATGTTCGAATCCTTTGACGAGAAAATAGAATTTGACCATGCGAGGAAAATGGTATCGTTTTTTTTCCCCCTCTCTAATTTACTCTCCAAAAAAAAAAAAAATTATATAACAGTCACTTGGTGCTGCCTCACGGCTCACAAATTGCATTCTTCACTCTTCACTCTCTCTCTCTCTCTCTCTCTCTCTCTCTCTCTCTTTATTTCTGTAAATTTGTGGTGCATTAATTAACTGTGGAGAAGAAGGAGAAGAAGAAGATGGTGAGTGCAGCAGTAGCTCGTAACGTCGTCGGCATTATAGGTTCCTGCATGCTTCTCCCTCTTTTAATTCTTCTTTTTCTTCTCCTGACATGAATTTCGCGTGGCTTTCAACAGCAACGTTGAAATCAATTTTTGCATGCAAAGAATTATTTCGAAAAAAAAAAAGGTTTTGATCTGTTGGGAGGGAGGTTTTTGTGTTCATGTATTTTTGATAGTGTTTATTTTTGTGTGCAGGCAATGTCATCTCTTTCGGCTTGTTCTTCTCACCAGCGTAAACTCTCTCTTCCTATGTTTTCTCTGTTTTTTTCCCCCATAATTTTTTATGTGTGCGTGTGAGATTGATCATGCGGTTCTGTTTATTTGCTTACCAAAAGATTTACATTATTATGTGGTTAATAAATAATTATTAACAAACTGAATAACATTTTTTTCTTATAATAGATCGCTAAATGATTCATTCCGATTCTCTTTTAAGGGAATGAATTATTTCATCTTTGTTATCTACATGATGAGGATGCATTTATTTTAAATTTTTTTTTTTTATAAAATGTAATTTTTTAGCTATTAAAAAAAATCTCTTTTCATAGAAATTATTTATTTTAACTTTTACTTAAAAATTAAAAATAATTTTTTTATAACTTTTAAACAGAAGTTGAAATAAATAACTTACATAAAAAATAATTTTTTAAGTCAAAAAAAACTTGAGCAAACCCACTTTAGATGATCTCAATAAAAATAAATACAATTACTCAAGAGAACTCCACCGCTTTATATATCTATTTAAGATAAATGTTATTTAGACATAAAAATAGATAAAGACACAAATAAAAGAAAAGATATAAAGATGGTGAGTTTTCAAAAAAGGGGTGGTGGAGGATCTACTAATTTTGAATCTTTTCTCATGTATATTATGATATCTATTTTTTTATGTCTAATTATTTTTTTTATTTAAAGTGTTTGTATTTATTGACACTTATCACTGTTGCATTTTTCTTTCGTTTCTATGTTCATATTATGTTCATTTTTATATACAGATAACATTTTTCTTCTCTTACCATGAAGTCATGCTATGTTAAAACAAATAAAATTACAAGAGGATGCTCATTCTCTTCTAATTGCTTTTTAGAGTAAGAGAAATATTATGCACCAAAAAAAGAGTAAGAGAACTATATGCAGCGCTGTGATTAATAATGCATTTTTTTTAAAAAAAATGGAAATTTGAATTTTTGATTTTTTTTTATAATTTATGAATTTGAGTCCAACTTCTTAAATACCTTTAGAGTAATAATGTATTAATTGTTGATTGACTTATTCCACATCAAGATGAATATGAATATCTCGGGATTAACAGCGTTTACTGTTTTTTTCTTAAATATTTTGGATATATGATTTTCAAATTTTCAATGTTTTCGGGTTATTTCAATGAATTTTTCAGTCCAACTTTCTATGGAATTATCAAGAAGAAGTCGGTGGAGGAGTTCAAGCCTGATCCTTACATAGCAACTGTGTTGAACTGTGCATTTTGGGTATTCTATGGGCTCCCCTTTGTGCACCCTCATAGCGTTCTAGTCGTCACTATCAATAGCGTTGGGCTTGGGTTCGAGCTCGTCTATCTTTCGATATTTTACATTTATGCCGCCAACAAAGGACGGGTGCGTATGCTTCCTTTGCCATTGATTCCTGTGGGTTTGTGTGATTTGCGCTCTTCACTTTGAATGCCTCTGCATCTTGCAAAAAATGTAATTTTCAATGGCCTATAGTTCCATATCATTCTTATATATTTCCCATCTTAGGCCTTTGCCTACCGACTGAGCCCCATCTATTTTGCTCTATGTGTATACTTGCATTGTTCCGTTTTGACTGCCACCTTCTTCTCTCTCTCTCTCTCTCTCTCTCTCTTTTCTCTAACAAAAAAAAAAAAAAACAATTGTTGACTATTGAGGAGTCATGAATCCTTATGAAGTATGAAGCTCTCATGATTCTTTCCTGAATTGGGTAACATGGTAATTTCATTCTAATTTGGTAGTTTGCACTTTGCAGAGAGGTAGAAACCCAGTTTTTCCATACTTATCCTATTATGATTTTTTTTTTTTGGGATGCAGTTCCGTATAATTATGATTCAGTGTATGCTTATTTAATTAGATATTAATTTATTAAGCAATAAATGAGTTTGACCAAGTGAGTCAATATTAAACTCATACAGGATCATCCTTGCTAGTTCGTAATTAGGAATAGTTTAGGACTTAATGTTTTTCAAAAAAATAAGTATTTAATATTAATCTACCAAAAAAATGTTACACATTTTTTTTTTATCATGTGTAGCTACATTTGACCATTTAGGAAGTCATTATATTCCCAAAACTAAGCTTACTTAATTGAATGTTTAGGAGAAGCTCGAACGACATCGTGCTAATGTAGGGCCTGTTTGACAACGATTTTTAAAAATTGTTTTCAGTTTTTAAAAACAAAAAAACAAAAAAACTTGTTTGAAAATGAAATTTTTTTTATTTGTTTTAAAAAATTGAACACACAATTTGGTTTTTAAAAATAGAAAACAGGAAACATCTTTGACATGTTTTCTGATTTATTGTTCTGTAAAACAACAAAACACATGGTGGCAAACTTGTAGTTAAGTTGTTCTATCACATATCTCATCAGCAAAAATTGAAACCCATCCCGCAAAGAAGCGTGCATCAACTTGTTCATCCTGGAGCTGGCCGTTCTTCCTTTTCCCTTTTCCCTTTCCCCTTTCCCTTGCCTCCTTTTTGTCCCATTCTCCTTTTTCTCCTTTCCCCTTTTCCTCTGTCGATGGGCTAGCCTCCACCGCCACCATCCCTTTTCCCTTTCCCCTTTCCCTTTTGTGACTGTCCACGGCTCCCCCCCACCGCCACCATTCTCTCTTCCCCTTTCCCCTTTCTTGCCGTCGATGGCTCCCCCCCACCGCTCCCCCCTCCGCCACCCATTCTTTCTTCTCTTCCTTCTCCGCCGCCAACCGCAGCCATCGTTGCCTTTCTCCGTTCGGGATCTACCATCGAAGCTGTCGAAGCTGCCATTCCTTTCTTCCCTTCCTTCTCCGTTCCCACCCGAGCCCACCCTTTCCTTTTTTCATTCGGATCCGCCGTGACAGCCGCCTTTCCTTTCTTCCCTCCCTTCTCTGTTCCCACCCGAGCCCACCCTTTCCTTTTTCCGTTCGGATCCGCCGTGACAGCCACCCTTCCTTTCTTCCCTTCTTTCTCCGCCGCCGGCCCAACTACCCTTTCCTTTTTCCGTTCAATAATCGCCGCCCCCAGCCACCATTTATTTCTTTCCTTCTTTCTTCCCCAGCCTCCCTTTTCCTTCTTTCTCATTAATTGTCTGTCCTGTTGGTTCCATGATTGTTACTCAAAGTTTATTTTTATGATTTGGGTTATGGTTTTTTTTTGTTAGTGCTGTTTTCATGTTTATGTTGACATTAGCTGTAGTAATTTGTTTTGGATTGGTTTGTACTGTGATGGACTGATATTAGCTGATTTTGTAATTTGGTTTGGATTAGTGATTTGGTTTGGACCGTACTAAACTGATATTAGCTTGTTGATAATTTGGTTTAAATTGGTTAGTTTAGATTATGCTGAACTAATATTAGTTGATTGGTGAATTTCAATAATGACAATTCAGCAAGAATAATTGATGAAACTAGAAGGGAAATGGCAAGGCATCGTGACCAAATTGCAAATTGGATGTGGCAACAAGAACATAATGCATAGTATATAAATAGATTTATGAATATAAAAATGTATCAAGTTGTATTAAGATATTTGTTGAGACTTTATGACCATATTATGTATTAAAATTATTATTACATTCAATTATGCTATTATATGTTTTAACTTTTAAAAAAATTTTGCCAAACAAGTTCTTGTTTTATTGCTTTTAAAACTTGTTTTTAAAAATAATCATCCAAACAAATTTTCTATTTTTTACCACTAAAAAATTGTTTTTAGAACAAGTTATCAAACAGATTTTTTTGTTCTTTTATTTTTAAAAATTGATCTTAAAAACAATTTTATAAAATAGTTTTTGAAAACTAAAAAACAAAAAACACTTTCAAACAAGCCCGTAGCTTTTCCTGTTCTGCTGCTCATTGTCTATTCCCTAATTTCAGAGAAAGTTAGTGCTTTTTCTTCTCATCGAGGCTATTTTCTTCGCTGCCGTTGCTCTTGTAACATTGCTGGCACTGCATGGCACTCGCCGAAGGTCGTTAGTGATTGGTGTTCTCTGCGATATCTTCAATGTCATGATGTATGTCTCTCCTCTTACAATTATGGTAAGTCCTTAATTTGTAACCCATAGTTTACATTATTAGTTGAAGTTTATTTCATAAAATTGTCACCCAAACTCATCTTGGTGTTGGTATGTATGTAAATTGAACAGGCAAAGGTTATAAAAATGAGGAGCGTGAAATATATGCCATTCTGGCTCTCTCTGGCTAACTTCCTTAATGGTGTGTGCTGGACAACATATGCTCTCATCCACCCCTTCGATCTTTATGTCCTGGTAACTAATTTAATCACTCTGTTCTCCTCTCCCTCAATAATTAACTCAATTACATATGTGTAGTTTCTTTTTCTTGTCAGTCACAGTTCTTGAATGAGTTATGCTTTTTTACCCAACATTGACTTCATATATTCGTGCAGATAAGCAATAGTATTGGAGCAGTGTCCGGACTCATTCAGCTCATACTATATGCTTGCTACTGCTCCTGCAAGGGAGAAAATGATGATGATGGTGGTTATGACACAAAGCCAACTACTGTGGTTCAGCTCTCCGCTGCAAACAGAAGGGTTGCAGTTCGATGACGACACCTCGTCAAACTTTTGTATTTTCTGTTCTTTAATATGACAACACTAATTTTTATAGGTATCGTCGTTGGTGTTGTCTTTGTAATATGCTTGCCATGCATGCATATAGTTAAGATCCATATCTCAGTTTATTCATTTTTCAGTTTCTAGAAATGTTAACTTGAATATGTAGATATTTTCTCAAACCATTGATATCTATACTAAGCAACCTTGTCGGTTATAGTTTATTATGTTCTACTACCTGCTTTGATTTAAAAGTTGAAAAATGCTAGAGAGTGAGAATTTTTATTCAAATTTTTAGATAAATGCCTTATATTTTTTATTTTCAACAATTACCCTATTTTTTGCCTAATATTCTAGGAAGCTGTTTTTTTTGTTTTTTTTTTGGCATTGCTCTTTCCGTTTGTTTTATGCACACCTGCACACAATTACATAGACTAATATTATAAAGGTATTAGGGCTGTAAAACAGGCCGGTCATGTCAGACCACCCTATGAATTTTTTGCCTAAGACTTTTCTCTTTTTAAACCACGATGGACTAATGAAATTTTATTTTGAACATTAAATCCAATAAAAAGAAAATGTTAAAATGGGCTTTTAAATTTCTTGGACTAGATTGACCAAAATCTTTCTTGGACGAAAGGATGGCCCAATATGCAAAACCTTATTAAATAGAAAAATAGCATATGACATCTGTTAACTTTCACTTAGTTACAAATAGTCATCACTAATTATTAAAATTTTCAGTTGAATCCTTAAATTTTTAGTCACTTAGAAATGACCATCATTAACTATTAAATCATTATATTGAATTGTTGAATCTTCATTTATTTGCAAATAACCACTACCTCTAAATCCGTCTTTAAAAAATATTGACTTCACAAAAGTAATTATTTGATTAATTAAAAATGGATTTAAAGAAGAAAAATTTAGAAAGATTCTAAATCTGTCTTTAAAAAACTATTAACTTTATGTTTTACTAATCAAAGATGGATTTAGAGACAGACTCTAAATCCATCTCTAAAAAATATTCACCTTATAAAAGTAATTAATTATTTGATTAATTAGAGACAGATTTAGAGATGTAATATTTAGAGACGGATTTAAAAAATATTGATTTCACATTAACTAATTGGAGATAATTCTAAAAATTATTGACTTCATGTTTAACTAATTAGAGGCGGATTTAGAGATAGAATATTTAGAGATGGACTCTAAATCCATCTCTAAGAAACATTCACCTCACATGTGACTAATTAAAGATGGATTCATAGATGGATTGTAAATCCATCTGTAAAAAACATTGTCCTTATAAAAGTAATTGTTTAACTAATTAAAGACGAAATATTTAGAGACAAAATATTTTGGGATGAACTCTAAATCTATCTATAAAAAATATTGACCTTATAAAAGTAATTGATTAACTAATTAGAGATAAATTTAGAGATGCAATATTTAGAGATGGATTCCAAATTCATCTCTAAAAAATATTGACTTCATATTTGATTAATTAGGGGCAAATTTAGAGATAGAATATTTAGAAACGGATCCTAAATCCATCTCAAAAAAATATTCACTTCACATTTGACAAATTCGAGACATATTTAGAAGCAAAATATTTAGAGATGACTCTAAAAAAATATTAACTTTATGTTTGACTAATTAAAGATGGAATACTTAGAAAAAATTTCCATCTCTAATTCCATCGCTAAATCCAATTGAATTTTCAAAAATAACAATTTGTCCAATATAATTAAATACAGAATATTTTGGAGACAGAAAGTTTCCATCTCTAATTCTATCACTCAATTTTCAATCTACTACTTGGTCTCTAATTTATATTTTTCATCTCTAATAATGGAATTATTTTTGTCTCTAAATTCCATCTATAAATTAGATTTTTCTAGCAGTGCCAAATTTTAAATCTTACAACGGGCTCATTTGGATAAGCTTTTGTAATAATTACTTTCTTAAAAGTAAAATCAAAAGTAGAAGGAGGAAGTTGTTTTACATTTGAATGTAATTGTAAAATTATATTTTATATTTTATAATTGTCAAAAATTGTTAAGTTTTTATTGAATAATTATATCTTATAATGATTTACCATAATTTCTTACTTTTTAGTATTTCTATTGAATACATATTTCACCCAAATCTTTTTGTTAAAAAAGAAAAGGTTAATTTATCTATACTAAACGCACATCAAACCCAAACAGTTTATCAGGATAGAATAGTTGGGTGTTCCTATTTTTCAGATGTGGCAAATCTACTAACCTTTATATTATCATCATCTTATCATTTTGCATTTTAATTTGTAGACAACTGTTATGTCTTTGGAAAATTTGAAATCCTTTCACGATAAAACAGAATTTGTCCATAAGATCAGAATAATTATATTATCTTTTTCTTTTTCTTTTCTCAAATTTACCCTCCAAAACAAGTTAACCGTCACTTGAAGCTGCTTCACAATCATAGCTTAAACATTCTATTCTTCACACTCTCTCATTCTCTGTGTTAGTGTGGGTGAATTTGCGGTGCATTAACTCCGTAGAAGAAGTTGATGAGCGCCGCAGTAGCTCGTAATGTAGTCGGCATTGTAGGTTCCTGCATGCTATGCTTCTCTATCTTTTAATTCTTCTTTTTTTTATTTCGCAACTTTAATTTCGTGTGTGGCTTACAATATCGTGATCACTTTTTTTTTTTCTTGGTCAAGTGTTTTGATTTCGTTGATTGCGTTGTGGCTTTTGTTGAATCGGAGAATAAAAATTTCTACTTCAGTTCCAAGTCTTTCTGAGTTCTAGCCCTTTACTTTTTTTGAAAAAAACAAAACGAAATCAAATTTTGCATGTAAAGAATTTAAAAAAAAAAGGGATTTTGATCCATTGAGAGTGAGGTTTGTGTGTCAATGTGTTTCTGAGAGTGTTTGGTTTTGTGTGCAGGCAATGTCATCTCCTTCGGCTTGTTCTTCTCACCAGCGTAAACTCTCTCTTTCTATCTTTATTCTTTGCTCTTTTTTTTTTCAAGTTTTAAATTTTTTATGTTGATTATGTTTTTCTGTTTATTTGTTCGTCAAAATATGAATATAGTAGTTATTACTTAACATTTTTTATGATCATAACGCCGCATGAGCCATTATGGTTCTCTTTGATGCATCACGTGCATGGTCGAATTTTCAAACCTGATCCTTAAATAGCGACTGTGTTGATCTACTCCCCTTAATTTGTGCAACCTGATCCTTACATAGTTCATTTATCTTACCATATTTTATATTTATGCCACCAACAAGGGACGGGTGCGTATGCTTCCTCTCTAATTTAGTTTGCCACTAATATTTTGATCTTTCGTTGTGCAATTGATTCATGTGGTTTTGCCAATATGTGTTCTTCAAGTTTGAATACCTTAGCCCCTTGCTAAAATGTGTTGTCTAGAATGGTCTATATTTTCATGCCATTGATTCCTTAACTCACTGTCTATTCCCTAATTAATTTCAGAAGAAGGTACTGCTTTTTCTTTTGATCGAGGCTATTTTCTTTGCTGCGGTTGCTCTTATAACTTCCTCAATGGTGTGTGCTGGACAACATATGCTCTCATCCACCCCTTCGATCTTTATGTCCTGGTAATTAAATTAATTACGTCACTCTCTCAATAATTAACCCAATTATTACATGTCTGGTTTATTTACCCAACATTAACTTTATATATTATATTGTTGCAGATAAGCAACGGTATTGGAGCAATCTCTGGACTTGTTCAGCTCATACTATATGCTTGCTACTGCTCCTGCAACGGTGATGAAGGTGGCTGTGACACAAAGCCAACTACTGGGGTTCAGCTCTCCAATG
The DNA here is from genome assembly GCA_031439595.1 of Pterocarpus santalinus. Classification (NCBI taxonomy): domain Eukaryota; kingdom Viridiplantae; phylum Streptophyta; class Magnoliopsida; order Fabales; family Fabaceae; genus Pterocarpus; species Pterocarpus santalinus. The sequence goes on from CM062531.1 coordinate 59,099,002, forward strand.
CAAACGGAAGTGTTGAAGTTTGATGATGAAACCCCTAATATCAAAGCTCTCTTTTTTCGATTCTTTAGTTTTACGAATGACAAACCCAAATTTACGTCGGGAACTTGGGTGGCTGGCTGGTTGCTTTCGTAATATGCCTGCGATGAATGCTTATAAGAAGTACTGCTCAGTTTTTTCATTTTCAAATTTCTTGGTATGTTAAGCTGAATATGTAGATATTTTCTCGCACCATGACTTCCGATCTTGAGATCCACATTACGCAACCATAAGTACAGCTTTTTATATTCCATTCGCTGCTTGCATTTAGAAGTTTAATGATGTTAAAAACAGTAATTTTTAGATATAAAACTAAATATTCGATGGGGAGATTACACTCATTAGTGACATGATGTGTTAGTTTCCCGATTCATAGTAATTCTCTCTAAGAAGTTTGGAAAGTCCAGTCAGCAAAATAAACGTAGAAGGTGAAAGTAAATTCCAGGGGTGCAATAGGGCGGATTAGTTCAAATTTAGTTGAAAAATAAATTCAAATCAACCAATTATAATTGATTTAGTTTGCTTTGGATTTAAAAGTTTTTTTGGTTTGGCTCGAATCGGGTCACTTTTTTTAAAAAAATATTAACTAATCAATATATTTACAAAAATACCACAAAATATTGCAAATTTCAATTTTGACATAAATTTTTTTAATTTTATCTACAAATTTCTAGTCAATAACATATATAACAAAATTCTATTATAACAATTAGCAAAATGTAGCTTATTAACCGCACATAAATTACCAGTCAAAAATATAATTAATAATAACAATATAATATAATTCATCATCTATACTTTTAATAATTTGGAGTTGTTAATAAAGAAAGTTTTACACAAATTATTTTTCTATGCATTTACTTCTCCACTATTTTGAAAATCTTTCCTCTTATGGAAATTTTATTAAAATATATTATCTATTTTTTCATTGATTGAAGCAGTTGTCACCTATTTATTTTTCATACCATTTTCATAAAATTTTCACTATATTTATTAACTCCATTATTTCGACTAACACCTTTTTTAATCAAAATTAAAATATAATTATCTTCACTAAAATATTTGATTTATTTTAATTTAAGAGTTTAAATATAATTTCACTTTAATTTTTTTAAACATATAACATAATTCTTTGGGATAAATAAGTTTAATTTTTCAAAAAGTTTTTGTGTGTATGTGTGTGTATATGTATATACATATATATATATATATGTTAATTTTTTTCAATTTTTAAAATATAATATAATATAAAAATATTCTTGATTAATTGCAAATAATTGTCCCTAATTGTTTATGTAATTTAAAATACAAAAAGCCACTGAATTATGATATCATCAAACTAAATTTGTATTTTTTTAATTTAAAATTACTTTAATATGAGGCCAAAAATATGGATGGAGATCAAAGAAGGGAATAGAATAAATATTTTCCAAGTTCAATCTTCACTAAAAAATTGTTTTGTGGTATTCTTATAAAAAATTATTTTTTCAATAATGAGTTATATGAAATAATTTTGTAAAATTTCTTCTTTAAAATTATTTTATTATGAATTTGATTAAAAGAAAAGGGGAGGAAGAGAGAAAAATTAATTTTTTTACTTGTTTATTTCTCACTTAAAAATTGAAAGTATATATATTCTTATATATGAAATAGTTTTATATAATTTTTTTTAAAAAAATACTTTACAGAGGGAGAGGAAAACTAAATTCTATTTTAGTTGTTTAATTCTTACTTAAAAATTTAAAGTAAATATCTTTATATTCGAATTACATGTTTAATAATGAGTTGTTATATAAAATATTTTTTATAATTTTTTTTTTAAATTTCTTTACCAGAAATTAGATAAAGGGTAGAAGAAAATCAATTTATTTTTTTTAAGTTGTTTTATCCTTACTTAAACAATTACAAGTATATATCTTTATCAAGTAAATTGTAGTTTCAATAACAAATTGTGAAATGGAATGTTTATTTGAATTTTTACTTTAAAGTCACTTTACTACAAAGCTGAAGATTAAGAACGATGAAAAAAAAAGTAATTAATTTTTTTAGTTATTCAACACCAACTTAAAAACTGAATGTAGATATTTTTATAAAAACTTATATTTTTTAACAACTAACTAAAGAAATAGAAGAAAAAGTAAAATTTGTTTTAGTTGTTCAATCCTTATTTAAAATTAGAGACACATATCTTTGTAAAAAATAATACTTTTAATAATGAGTTGTTATATAAAATAAATTTTACAAATATTATTTAGAATAATTTATTCAATAAAAATTTCATAATTATACTTTCTTATTTATATAATTATTTCATTTTGCATAATTTTAATTTTATAATATTTTAAATTAATTTATATAATATTTTGGTAATTCAAATTTTATAATTTTTTATTAAACCTATACAATAAAATAAAATTCCAACAATAAATTATTATATTAAATTATATTATATATATTTCACATAATTTATACCCGTGTATAATATATTTTTTTAACTAACTATTTGATGTGGTTAGTAGGTGTTCTCAATTTTATTGCTTTGGAGCATAATAAAGCTATGGTTTGAAAAAGATATAATCTAGGCTTGAAGTTAAAAGTTGAATTGAAGTCTGATAGTTAATTACTCTACTTTAGTTTCATTTTATATATTTATCAGTGTAGAAACTTTGAGATTTCCTATAAATTTTTGGTATTAGTTTATTTTTTTGTGAAAAAAATGCTAATTTTCTTGATTTAATTATACAACTCTATTTTTTTCTATGTCTAATATTTGATGGTTATTGAAGAATTATTTTTAGGAATTATTCTTTGTTTTTTTTAATCAATGATGAATAGTAATTGACATAGGAAGAACATACATAATATATTAGATGATTGGTTCATAAGTAAGGGAACCAAGAAGTATACTATTGGAAAAGAAGATGACTAATCCTCAATTGGCAACAGGATGAAGTGCTATAATCTACATTAGATACTAGAAAATTAGTTTAATGGAGGGATTAATAGATGTTTAACATGGTGGGCGTAGGTTGAATCTAATGATGAATTGGGCAAATTCGCAATGGAAGGATGTTAACTCAAGGAAATAAATCTACAATGTGTTGTTTTCTAGAGCATATAATGTGTGGTTCCCAACTCACTACTAGAAATTTCAGATTTTTTCCATCTCTAAATTATAAAAATTCTGTTACTAAATAATTTAGAGATGGAATTTGCAATAGAAATGCATCGATCACTAAAAATAGGTCGCTAATTTTTTGCTATAGAATTTTTCCATGCTTCTCTAATTAATTCTATCTCTAAATTTAAACTTTTCGTCGCTAATTTATGACCAACTTTGGTCACTTTTTTGAAAGAGAAAGCCATAAAAAAAAAAAAACTAAGTAATCTATCGCTAAACAGAATATTTCCGTCTCTAATTAGAGATAGAAATAGTTTCTATTGCTTCCATCTCTAATTTAGTGACAAAATATTGCCGTTTGGCGATGAAATTATTCCATTTCTAATTTCTAAATTTATTCTTATTTTTTATATTTTATATATGATCTTATATTAATTTGATCTTGTCAAAAATCCTGTTATATCACATTATAATTTCATAAAAATAATACCAATTAATACCAAACGACATATTTCATTAATGGAAACACCAATATAGTTCAAAACATCATAGCTCAAAGAGATATCTAAATGGTCATTACACTAATGAAGATCAAAATTCTTAATATAAATACAACTACAAGTTATGAATCATCATAATCAACACCATCATTGGTATCAAGACCATCGTCATCCTCCAATGTGAGTCTAAGCTTCGAAGCACCACCCGGCTTTGAGGAACCAAACATCATATTTGCAAATTTTTGCTCCCAATATTGTTGTATCATATTTGTAATATTTTGCTCCCACTATTGATCTCTTTGCTGTAACCATTAAGTAGAGATCAATCGATTAAATTAATAGTCATGTGACTTGTCTAGACACAATCCTAAAAATATATACAATCTCAATATAACACAGAATCTTAATGGGCAAAGCTTGTATTGATTCATTATATCCATTTTAATCAATCTTCAAATCAAATAATGACATATGAACAATTATTTTGAAATACGTAATTTAAAAGTTTAAAGTGTATATTCATCTCAAAAAAAATATCCACGTGTCATTCTTTAATTTAATGAATGAATGAAATAGATACAAGGAATTTGATTTAAGTTTTTTTCAATCTTAATCCAGCACACAAATTCAGCAAGTAAAGAATGTATCCGTTTTGTTTCAAAAGAGGAAAACAGAAGAAGGAAGGGAGCATGAAGGAGATAGATGAAAAACAAACTAATGGCTAGATGCATTTCTTTGAATGGAGTTTATAATGCACTTTTTTTTTTCGAAAAAATAAATGAATTCTCCATACAATTCATATGTCAGAAGCATTCATGTGATTTCGCATACCTGTTTCACGGGCAGTGATTTCCATATTGGGTGAATTCTATGCGTTTGGTGAAGAAATTCAGAACATAACAATCAATCTTTTCACCTTTTTTCTTCACAATACTTAACCTGCTTCAATTAAACAGAGTAAAAAGGATCAACTATATAATAGTAACCAGCATATGTTCCAAAAATGGAGTCCTTTATTGAGTAGCTAGCATAACATCTTAAATGCAATGCTAGAGTTCATTCTTGTACGGGTTTGATTGCAATGCAATTCTAAATTAATATAGAATCAATTAGTTGAATGACCAACTCTCCTATACATATGCTGTTAAGTAAAAGCCTACCATGTGCATGGGGTTCATCACTTAGTCATAGTAACTCACAAAAATTTAAGATGTTAGGAAAAGCTGTGGCAAAAGGAACTCGTAATTTGTAAGTCGTAACAACGGCAAAAGCAACCACGCATACCACAACATATTCAAAGCATTATTAAGCCACCTAATGTAAAAATCCCAGTGCAATTTAATGCAAGTCACTATTTATTTTCACTCTATCTCTGTGTGAGTGTGGGGTGACCTTGTGTGCAATTTAAGGCATAGATATTCATTATTAGTCCAAAGTATAATAGACTGTCTAATAAACAGGGTAGGCATTGTTTCGTTTTCACTTTTCTGTTGAAGTAGATATAGGAGAGTGGATAAAAAGAATCCACAGTGCAAGCTTGGATTAGACTGCGTGTATGTGATAGGGTTAACATGTCACATAATAAGAGCATGGAATGAAGATCACATGAATAGGACAAAAAGCATAATCATGTAGTGTGGGGTGAGCAAAATCTGATATCACCCGACTAATGAAAAGTTAAAAGTAACATTAATTTATTGATATTCAAAGCATTATAATATACAATCATTTCTTTTACTCAAAAAACCACTTCAAACTCACTTTATCTTTAATCGAAGTCCTGTAATTCAATAGTATTAGAATAAGAATAAAGGATATTGGGAGTTGGTTCAGCTACTAAAAAAGCAAGCATATTTTCAAACCAAACAAAACCACCCAACGTACTAGACATAAAATTTTCTTGTGAATGGACTTTGGATAGGAACAAATCTGGATTCGCTTAAGAAAATTAACACGAATGCTAGATATTCTAGAGATATGCATGCGCATACATAGGTGAGGGTGATGGGAAATTAGGGGATTAGAGCAAATTGATGATCATATTCGGGCTAATACGTTTCAGGGGTAAGTGATTTCAAGTCATGGATGTAAGGATGGAGGCATATTTGGCATGGACGACATGATCACTGTCCTACACAAAAAACCACTCAAGTGCTCCTCCACTATAACAAAATTAAGGGAATAAGAATTCCTGCCACGTCCATTTCCTTCTTTCTATTTCTATCTCCCTTTCTTTCTATCTTTCAACCCCACTCCCCAGGTTCTCTATAAATTGGGCATGCACGGGCCTTTGTATGAAGCATAACAAGAGAAACTAGCATAAAAGAGAATCTTGGGTTTTCTAGAAAAATAAGAGATGTTTCTGAGTTTGCTGAAGTGAGAGGATGGGATCAATATCGCAGTCCTAAACTAAATTTAAGGTACATACTTCAGTGAGCCTTTTTCTCTTTTCAAAAAGATAAGAAAATTGAAGCTACGGCCAAAATCACAAAAAAGAAATAAAATAAAATAAAAAATTGCAAAAATTAATAGAAAATTAAATTATTGAAACAGTATTTACCCATAAAGTTGCGCTAATGGCACACCCAGTTCTTCTGCTATTGGCTGCAGCCCATCAACCTTTTTCAATATACCTGTATTATTAGTTCAAAAAGTCAAAATTATGATGCTTTACTAAACTTTAAAATGCAAGAAAATCATGACTTATCATGTAGAATCACCTCCTATAAGCAGATCTTTACATTAAGTTTTACTTTGAAAAGGTTATTATCTTGCATATACAAAAAGCAGCCTAGAACCCAAAAAAAAAAAAAAAAAGGTTCTTTGTGATGACCATAGATAAATAGGTACTTGAAGCAGATTTTATAGGCCATTATAAATATATTGTCGCTGTCATGTCAATATCGTTAGATTTTGGAGTTTACTGTTGTTGTCCACTCTTATTATAGCAGGGTTATGCTATGGCTATGTGCTAAGAATGAGGCAAATTGAAATTTGCGACTTTTGTGGAACAAATTTCACTGTTTAAGTTGCCAATTATAGAATTTGCTCTTTGTGTAAAAGAAAGTGCTGGTATCAGAGTAGCTTATTGATCGATTAGGAGATTTTCTCAAAAAGTCTCCTGATATCTTAGTAGATAAAAAGAATTGCAAATGCTATGAAGAGTATATGCAAAAGTTGATTTAATATGTTGTGTTAGAGGTTCATATACACATTAACATAAAATAAATGAAGAGTATTGGGTTGAAAGAATTGCATCAAGAAGTTTATATTGATTTGATCTCCAATGTAGAGTTGTCCAGTCCGCATGCCAACAAGATGAGATTTCCACTATCAAAAGGTTTCCCTTATAAAAGCTTCCAAGCTTATAGATAACTCACAAACATACCAACTCAAGAACAAACTCACAGGACAAAGACACTTAAATAAACAAGACTCTCAAAAGAGTCACTCACAAATAGAAGTTTACTCACAATAATAAAACACCCTCAAGGCTCTCTCAAAGAACAATAGCTCACAAACTTTAAGCCTTTCGCAAACATATACTGAACCAGAATAGATCAACCTATGAAGCTCACAAGTATCACTCAACAAAAGTTTTCAGAACACTCAAGAGCAAACGAGAAGATAGTAAATATAGAACTTGAAGACAATGCAGTAGTAGGCTCGAATATGCATTGTTTTTTTTTTTTTTTAACTCTCTTTTCTGACTTCAATAGCAGTAGGTTTCCTTACATGGAGAAGGTTTCCGAACGTTGGGGGATGTACTAGTTATCCTTTTAGTCGTTTTTGGATAGTACTATCTTTGTAGGACACATTTCAAAATGCTATTGATTCACATTTTATCCCTTTATACTTTTCTCTTTCTTACTTTTGTTCCTTTTGAATTTTCTTTATGCATAGCTATTATAGGCATCCTTATCCATAAAAGTTGTGGAAATTTTACCTCCCATAGTCAAGCCTATTTTCGTGCTAAACATTGATTTTTCCTTTTGTCATTTTATCTCATTGCTTCTTAGGAAACTATCTACTATTGAGCTAGGAGAGATTTTCAGCATTTTCCTGAAACACTTCAACAAACAAATTAAATGGTTCAATGTAATATTTGTCATCATTGGTTTAGAAACCATAAACCAACAGAAAGGATATATGAGATTTGTCAAGGAATGTTGGAATCGAATCCTGATGACTCGTGAAGGTGATAATTGCACTAAACAGTTTATTTCTGTACAATAATTACCATTTATGACTGATAGGATGTGCTCATATATAGTATACATTGTTTAGTGTTTTTTTATGTACTACTCCTATATTCTCAAACTTGAGTTACTCCCCGCTTTATAACAATGCAATTATAGAAAACATGACAATGTGTAAGAAATTTGGTTCCTACTATGAAGTACATTTTTCAAATGAATTGAAATTTTAATTTTTGAATTAAATATCAAGAACATATAAAATATAATTAAATTTAAATTAATAAATGGTAACAATTTAGATCATTATTGTACTACAATATTGTAGATTATTAAAAATATAATGAATTAAATAACTCGAAGAATCACAAAATGAGAAAATATGAAACATCTTTACAACTTATATATCAGTTTTGATTAAAATATTATTTAAAATAACGATACTAACATAACAAACAAAATTTGTTATACAATAGCTTTTACAAATATTGATATATTAAATAAGCGATACCAAACATGTGAATTATGTAAGTAATAATTTACTATTCTTATAATTATTATCAATTTAATAATATATATTAATCTTATAATAAATTAGTTTTCTTTAATACAAATATATATTTATATATATTCTAATATTTTTAAATAATTATAAAATCATACAAAATTTCTATGACTATTATTTTTAACTTTATTATAATTTTTTATTTTTTATTTTTATTTGCTTGCCATTTTCCGCAATGACTTGCACAAATTCGAAGAATGGAGAAAAGATAGTAGTGCATATTATATGGCTATTATTTTTATCATTCTTACATTAATTTATGATTTAAGTTAAATTATTAGTACATATTCTAAATCTTTGTGTTTTTTTAGAGTCTACTATATTTTTTCATATTTATGTAGAATGGTAAGATAGATTGTTGATATGTTTCTTTCATGTATTAGTGCTCTATCAAATTTTATTTGGTAAATTTTTATATCACAGCTACAATTGATTTATTTCTCATTTCTCCATGTTAATGTATTGAAAATATTATACATCAATTTATGACTATATTTTATTATTTATAAATAAATTTTGATTATATTCCAATTTTTAATTATTCTTAAATTAATTTTAATTATGATAATTATCTTTGTACTTAATATTTCTTAATTATAATATAATTAAAAAATTATATTATCTTATGCTATGCACAGGGTTCAAAATACTAGTATGATAAAATACTTGATAATTTTTTAAAAATTCTTCCCCCAAATTTGCGATTTTAGAGATTTAGTGCCCTTGATTTTTCTAGACTAGATTTTGATTTTGATCTTCTTTTTTTTTGGGTTTAAATTGTAATCATGTTATCCTTCTAATTTCTACATTAATGTAATATCTTCCTTGTCAATTATTGTTTGCATTAGCATGATATTTTTTGGGTTTAATTTCTCTTAAGTGTTGGTGCACAAGTTGAATTTTATGTCTAGAATCTAGATTATTATCTAAATCTAGACAAGTTTAATTACATAATTAACAGAAACCTTGTAGCCAGCAACCATTGAAAATCGTATTATGCTTCTCCTCTTTGCTGAGAAGACGTAAAGAAATTAACAGTTTGCGCACCGTACAAGAAGAATGTTCTCGCCCATTTTCTCCACAATCAGTGAAAAAATTGAAGAACATGCATTTGAGAGCAGGATTTTGCATTGAGTGTTTAAGTAGAAATGATCTAGGTAAGGGTTATTGCCGATTTTCCGTAATAAAAAAAATGCTAATTTAAGGGCAGGCCCAAGTTCTGATAAAGCATCAAAACACACACACACACCCACACCCACACACACACATACATAGCACTATCAGAAGATGGAGCAGCAACAGTAATTAACACGTAAAACTACTATTGCACGATCAGAAGATATAGCAGCAACACTAACACGTAAAAATAATACAGCTGTACCATATATAGCATCAGTCATCAGAGTTCAACTCTTTTATGACAGGAAAAAATTACCAAAAGTGCTGGGAGAATAGGTTTGTTAGACTATTCTGCTGCGAAAATAACCTATATGTGCATGCTCTGTATCAACAACATTGTTAGGTGGCCCAAGCAAGGGAGCATGTACTTGGATGTTTGTTGCATCATTTGACTGTGGTCCCATAATTAGTTGATGTTGTTGCTGTTATGCAGTCAGCATTGGCTGTTGATGACCCATTGCCATTGTTGTTTGTTCTGGATGAACAATAGAACTCTGTGGTTGCTGAAGCATGTAATGAGTTGAGTGCTGAACATTGTTTGGCTGGTGAAGGAGGCTAGGCAGAAAGATGATTGTCCTTGAGAACCAGGGAGATTATTGTGGCCAATATTTTGGGTGGGAGGCTGGGCAAGACCAGATGCAGATGGAAGAAGGTTATTAGGCTGAGGTGCAATATGGTTTGAGAAATACTAGATGTACATAGATTGTTCCGACATAATCTTTGACAACCCTGTGATTTGATATAAAAATATTTTAAAGAGAAATAAAAATAAATGAAATTGAATTTTAACCGTGAATGAGGCACTGTATCGATGCGACACCCCTTTTTGAGGGTTCAAATATCGGCTCTCATATGGTTTTGAATGTTTTGAGGTAGTAGCTGTTGATGCCTAGGAATATGAACTTGAGGCTGCAAAACAGGTCCTTGTTCGGGAGGGGCAGGGCCAACATGATTTGATGGCATGTTGATATTGGCGTTGTGGGATTCATTCTCCATTGGAAGCATCTGCCATAGATAATTAGAGTGGTTTGTTGTAGCAGGAAAAGTTCCCTCTTCGAGAAAAATGTCAAAATCTAAATATAGAGATCCTGGGGAATGTACTTTGCCAATTGAACTGCATGGAGACGATTGAAAACATTCTTTTGTGCCATACTCATTCTTACACCCCTCACATCGACACCCATTGGAGCATCCAGCATTAGCCTTATAACATTCACAATATTTCTTCATGCACATTGACTTTTTGCAATTGCAACCTCTTCTGCGCGTTGCCCTTGACGGAGTCAACACATTTGCATCCTCCGTGCGATTATTATTTGATGGAAGAGCATTGGATTGTGGTACAATCTTGGGAAGAAATGCAAGTCGATTACAGGATTCGATTTGCTTCTTTTTCTCGAGAACAGCATCTTCATACTCTGCTGTATTTAAGCAGCCTCGGCAACAACTAGAGTCGGTGCAATAGATTCCCGCCGCAAAACAATCACAGTAGAGTTTCAAGCATTCACTCTTCTTACATTTGCATCCTTTGCAGCCATTTTCACCTGTGTTGGTTGATGTTCCCTTCTTTTTCTTGCTGCGGCCAGGTTGCTCAAATTGATCAGGATAATTTCCAGCACTTTCAGGAGAATAGGCCATGGCTTCTATCAAGCTAGAAACTCTAAATTCAAAGATGAAAGAATGTGTAGTGTAGTGTCTCTACTCTATATAAGCCATTTGAAGATAATGATAGCAACTTACTTTGTTTCTTTTTCCTTTTTTTTTTTTTTAATGGGGTATTTTGTTTCATCTTATTATCTTCAGTTTTAAGCTAAGATGACGATAACAACTTATTTGATGATTATTTATTTATTTATTTATTTTGGTGCAGAACTTATTGGATGATTTTGATTTATCTTATCTTATCTTATTTTATAGTCTTTAGGTGTATGTTTCTATTTTTTTCTTTTTCTTATCTAATAATTAAGCCATCTTTATAATTACGATCTCTGAAAAAAATTACTGAAACGCGGATTTCACCCGAATCTTTTTTGTTTAAGGAGAAAAAGGCTAATTTATCTATACTAAACAAATCAAACCCAACAGTTAATATAGATAGAATTGTTGGGTATTCTTATATTTTAGATATGGCAAATCGACTGATTAATTTCAGTTCCCAAATTTGAAGGAGGTAACCACTCCATATTATCATTATCTTATCATTTCTCTTTCTAATTTATAGAACAACTTTTATGTCTCTAGAAAAGAAGTTGAAATCCTTTCACGATAAAACAGAATTTGTCCATGGGAGGATAATTATATTATCTTTTTCTTTTAATTTTTTTTCTCAATTTTACCCTCCAAAACAAGTTCTATATAATACTCACTTGGTGCTGCTTCACAGCTCGCGTATTCTGTTCTTCTTCATATACCCTCTCTCCCTCATAGGCAATCTCTGTGCGTGTTAGTGTGGAGAGTTTGCAGTGCGTTAAGATGGTGAGCGCTGCACTAGCTCGTAATGTCGTCGGCATTATTGGTTCGTGCATGCTTCTCTTTCTTCTCCTTTTTCTACTTCTCACGACGTGAATTTCGTGTGTGGCTTTCAACATCACGATCAACTCTTTTTTTCCTGTTAGAAACGTTTTGATTTGCGTTGATTGTGTTGTGGTTTTGGTTGAGTCAGCGAATATCAATTTTGGAACGAAAATTCTTACTTGTTTCAACTGTTTTTGAGATCTTGACACTCTTTTGCAATTTTTGCATGTAAAAGAAAAGTAAAGAAGAAGCGTTTTGGTCCATTGAAAGTGAGGTTTCTGTGTTTATGTGTTTCTGAGAGAGTTTATTTTTGTGTGCAGGCAATGTCATCTCCTTTGGCTTATTCTTCTCACCAGCGTAAGCGTAAACTCTCTCTTTCTAGATATATCATTGCTCTTTTTTTCATCATGCAATTCTGATCCTTACATTTTTTTCCCCTTAAATTTTTGTTTCGAATTTTTATTTTTTAATTCTTTTTGGTTAATTTCAATGAATTTTCCAGCCCAACTTTCCACCGAATTATCAAGAAGAAGTCGGTGGAGGAGTTCAAGCCTGATCCTTACATAGCAACTGTGTTGAACTGTGCGTTTTGGGTGTTCTATGGGCTCCCCTTCGTGCACCCTCACAGCGTTCTAGTAGTCACCATCAATGGAGTTGGGCTTGTGTTCGAGTTCATCTACCTTACCATATTTTATATTTATGCCACCAACAAAGGACGGGTGCGTATGCTTCTTCTTTAATTTAGTTTGCCACTGATATTTTGATCTTTCCTTGTGCCATTTATTCCTGCGGTTTTGCCAATATCTGTTCTTCATGTTTGAATACCTTGATCGCTCGCTAAAAATGTAATGTATTGAATGAACTATATTTTCATGTCATTGATTCCTTAACTCACCGTCTATTCCCTAATTAATTTCAGATGAAGGTACTGCTTTTTCTTCTCGCAGAGGCTATATTCTTTGCTGCCGTTGCTCTTGTAACATTGCTAGCACTGCACGGCACTCGCCGAAGGTCGTTAGTGGTTGGTGTTCTCTGTGATATCTTCAATGTCATGATGTATGTCTCTCCTCTTACAATTATGGTAAGTCCTTAATTTGTAACACATAACTTAAATTATGAGTTGAAGGCTATTTCGTAAATTAAATTGTCACCCAAACTTATCTTGGTCTTGGTATATACGTAATGAACAGACAAAGGTTATAAAAACGAGGAGCGTGAAATATATGCCATTCTGGCTCTCTCTGGCTAACTTCCTTAATGGTGTGTGCTGGACAACATATGCTCTCATCCATCCCTTCGATCTTTATGTCCTGGTAATTAAATTAATTACCTCGCTCTCTCAATCATTAACCTAGTTATTACATGTCTGGTTTATTTACCCAACACTAACTTTATATATTATATTGTTGCAGATAAGCAACGGCATTGGAGCAATCTCTGGACTTGTTCAGCTCATACTATATGCTTGCTACTGCTCCTGCAAGGGAGAAAACGGTGATGATGGTGGCTGTGACACAAAGCCAACTACTGGGGTTCAGCTCTCCACTGCAAAGGGAACTGTTGAAGTTTGATGATGACACCCCTAATATCAACGCTTTCTGTTTTTCTATGCTTTAAATATTTGGATGACAAAACAAATTTATGTAGTTATCTAAGGTGGTTGCTTTCATAGTATGGTTGCGATGAATGCTTATAAGAACTACTGTTCTAATGCTCAGCTTTTTAATTTTCAATTTCTTGGTATGTTAAGTTGAATAAGTAGATATTTTCTCACACCATGACTTCGGATTTTGAGATCTACAGTCCGCTATCTTATTAAGTACAGTTCGTTATGTTCTATTCGCTGCTTGCATTTGGAAGTTTAATAACGTTAGGAACAGTAATTTCCAGATATAAAACTAATTGAATATTCAATGGGAGGTGATTACACTCCTTAGCGTGAGAGTAATATTATTTGTATATGATATTTTTGGAATACTGTGTTGACGTGCTCCCATCATTATTAGTTAGGGTGTGCAATATATATTAAATGGGGTTCATATCTGCTTTAATGATAGATGAGAGTATATTGATACAATTTTCTGTAAATATTATGTACAAATAACATTTCTAGATGAAGTGTTGGTTTCCGGGTTAATCCTAGTCATTCTCTCTCAAGTTTGGAAAGTCCAGTCACAAATTAGACGTAGAAGGCGAAAGTGAATTCTCTTTATTCGAAACTATAACTAGCGCTGCTATTTATTATGAAATCTCTTGGGCATATTATAGAAAAATGCCATTTTGTCAATCTGTAATGTTAACAACATTTAGTTTTGCCTAATGCTATAAACTTCTTAACTGAGACTTGAAGTTGTTTTCCCGTATCCTGGATATTCAAAGACTTCAAAGGTTGAAGGTTGGTTTTTGGAATTCATGATGCTTACTTTAGTCTCATAATATTTTTTTTTTCTTTTTGAAAAAAAAATTGCAGGCTCTGTAGATAGGCTGTAAGCTAGGCTTTTAAACATACTAGGCTTAGGATTTTTTTTGAAAAAAAAAACCTATAATAAGCCAAATTAAAAAGGCCAGGCTCAAGCCCAAGAGTTACAATACAAGCTTGGCCTATTGAGAGCAAAGCCTAGGCCTAGTCTGACTTGTTTCCACTTCTATTGCTCGTCCTATTATGTCTGCTAAGACCTAGCCTCCTTGAGTCTATTGTGATGAATAATCATTCTACAATTAAATAAAGCATAATTAGACTTACACAATAGTATACATAATAAGAATCAATGAAAATATATCAAAGTTTAGGAATTATATATGTGGACTTGGAGTGAGTGTCAATCCACTGTGCCTTGTCGTGCTTTCCGTGTCTATCTCTCCTTGAATAGCTCACCCTAAGTAAAGTTTCTATTCAGCTCCTTCACTTGTATTTCAAATTAATTTCACATGATCACATATAAATTAGTAAAAAAAAATGACCAAGTAAAATTAAGTGCAATTGGACTTATTTACCATCCTTACCCTGGTGTTCTTGTTCAGTGGTAGTGGAATCACCAATGTACAATGAGCCATCCTTAGTCAAGACAGTGTTAGCCTTGGCTTGCTTATCCTTCAAGGACTTCGATAACTAGTACTCCTGAAATACTCGCAAGTGGGCATCCACTATCCAATGATGGCTAGCCCTTTCTCACATATATCCCGATACATCTCCGTCAAATGCTTGGCAGCCTTGGTCTTCCAAGCCTTCTTGATGTAGGGTTCCTCATGTGGATCGATGATAAAATCCTGCTACACATACAAAAGTAGCACAATAGTCATTTAAATTACATATCGCCATGTACAGAGGTGAAACATTGAAATCAATAAGAACAAAATAGTGAGACCCACATGAGGATCTCTCTCTCTCTCTCTCTCTATATATATATATATATATACACACAGAAAATTCTTAGGCAATTCTCCACTCATTTACATGTGACTTTCTAGTATCAATGAACATCTCAAATAACTATGTACGTATCATTTCTCTTGCTAAAATGTACAAAAAGTTTTCGTATGAATGCTGCTTCAATAAAATTGTTAATGACCATTCAATTCCTAACACATAAATAATTATGGGTGGTGTAAAATAAAATAATTTCACTAATAAATACTTCCACCTTAATTTGTATGGCCTTCATGTTAATTTGGTATTATCAAGATTATTATAGAATTTTTTAAAATTTTTTTTAATGTATTTTATATAATCTCTGGTCCACTTTATTATCTCTTTAGCCATATGAATAAGAATTAAAGAACTTAAAATCAATCTTGAAAAAGAAAAAACTCAATATCAAAATTATAAAACATTCTTACTAAAATGTTCTTATTTAATCTTTCATATTTAGTGTGTGTTTGGGAAAGTTGTAAAATTAAAATTATTTTAATAATCAATTAGAAGTACAATCATTTTTTTAATAATTGATTATATAAAAATTAATTTATGTTGGATGTATAACTTAAAAGCTGTTTTAAAAGAGTGTGTTCTACGTATAATTTAAAACTTCAAAAGTTGTTTATAATTATAAATCATTTTTTAGTTTAAAATTATAATTTTTTCTTATAATCTATTTGCTTCTTTTTACCCAAATATAGCAAGTTATTTCAAAACTACTTTTATTCCAAAAAGAAAGCTATATCTAGATTATAATAAGTTATCCAAACATGTACTTAATCAATTTATTCTATTAGTCTCACACTATATTTCTCAATTAATAGTGTGTTTAGAATTGTATGAAAGATATAATTTAAAAATTAATAATAAATACTTTATTAATATATGTAAATGGCAAATAAAATACATCAAGAATTCTTCTGCCTATTCATTGAAAAAAAGGGAATTTTTCTACCATAATTTTCTAGATTCTAATAAGCTATGCTCCTACATGTTAAAAAAAAGGTTTAAAATAAAACTTCTCGCTCAAATTTAAAGCGTATTTGATTCAATTTATTTTGATACAAAAAAATATTTTTTTAAACTAAAAAAACACTTTTTTAGAAGATATTAATTTTTGTTTCTACTCAAAAGTTGAAAAAAAAACTACTTTTAACTTTTAAATAAAAGTTGAAATGAATAATTTGTGGAAAAAATAATTTTTTAGTAATTGAAAAATAATTTTTTTAAGAAAAAACTGAAACAAATGCACTCTTAGATAATATTTGGTACATTATCTAATAAGATTATTGGTAATTCAGATTGTCACTCAGAAAAATTATCACTTTTTAAATTACTAGTAATACTATAATGCAGTGTTTAGTATGCACATATAATCTAACTGATAATTTATATTATTTTATTTGATATATAAAAAAATTATAAATAATATATGCCTTTTATTACTAATATAATAAATATCATTATTATTAATATTAAGTAATAATAATTAATAATTATTGTTATTACTATTAATAATTATTAAATAATAAATATAATAATATTATTAATCATTATTTTTATTAATATTAATTATATTTTATAATAATAATAGTAATGATGGTAAAAAGGATTACCGGATATGGGTGATAATCTACATAAACCCCCCTATTAAGGCAATTCACGTTGTCATTTGAAGGTAATATGAATTACCTTAAAAATCTAAATTGCTGCCAATGCGTTAGCCAAATAAGATAATATCACATGTTTAGATAATTTGATCCAACGTTGCAATGAATTGTACCAAACGTTCTCTTGGACTAGACCTAGGGAGCCTAAAGGCGAGTGACTCGTGTCTGTGCAAAATTCTTTTCCAAAACAAGGTTAAAAAACAAACGTGTGTCCTTTCTGTGGGTCCAACGTTTTTTCATGTTATCTTATCCGAGCATCAAGATGAATGGATGGATGATGATGACGATCCCCAATCATTCATAAGACCCGTGCATAACACCAACCTCAAATCCTTCCCAAAACCTTATCTATCATTCCCACGCCTCCTCTCTGTCTCTTTCTTTCCATCGCTCTTTCTGTCACATGAGATTTGTTCTTTGATTTCTCAGCAATCATTCCAATGGCAGCCATCATCCCCTGCCACTACTATGCTTCCGCAGCAGCTACCACCAAACTGTTCGTTTCCAATGCACACTCCAGGCGCGTCACCTACCCGCTTTCTCTCACCAATGCTCGAGGACTCCGAGGTTTCGGTGCTCGTTGCTCTTACCAACCGCCCCATAATTCTCAATTTCACAGCAAACATGTAAGTGTCTCAAAGATTTGACCTTTTTTGGAAAGGTTCTTTTTCTTTTACATGAATGAAGATTTTGGACATATGGGGTCGAGATATGACACCCCATTACCATTTTTTGAGATTTTGAGCTTAATCTTCTTCCGAATGGATGTTTAGGAGATGAAGTTCTCATTTTACCGTTTTCTTTTTAATCTCATCATGTTTATGTAGAATTAGGGAAGCGTAGTTTGATCCATGTAGGTGACTCTACGTAGTCGGAAGTGGGACAAGGTTTAGTTGTTATTGTTGTTGTCGTGTTCATGTACAGTCTGCACTCTGCATTGAACATCTCCAAAGTAGAAGTTAGTACTTTTGTACTTGAAAACAGATTTGATTGAATGGGACTTGCAATTGCCCCAAATATACTCAAATATTCCAGACTAGAGTTGAAAGCACTGTAAGCAAACTAGTAGTGTACAACTAATGACTTCTTGTGCCCTTATGAATCATGATTAGTTGCTTCAATCTCTAGTGGTACTTGCACATACTAAATAGTTGGGAATCAA
Source organism: Pterocarpus santalinus (assembly GCA_031439595.1). Taxonomy (NCBI): domain Eukaryota; kingdom Viridiplantae; phylum Streptophyta; class Magnoliopsida; order Fabales; family Fabaceae; genus Pterocarpus; species Pterocarpus santalinus. The sequence goes on from CM062531.1 coordinate 59,117,360, forward strand.
ATGCATTACTAATTTGCTAAGTTGTTATCTGTATGCACTTTTACTTTACTGTTCTTTTTCATTTTAATTTTAAATAGAAGCACTGTATGTGCTTTTTGTGTTTTTTTACTCTACCTTGTCTTTTTATGTTTACAGTGTGATTTGAGATTGATGCAATGTATGATTGGAGCCTAAAGCTTATTATTGTGTTGTATTTTGGTGCAGGAAGGGAAGTCATTTTCCTTGAAGCAGTGTGCAATTTCTATAGCACTAGCAGTTGGGTTAATAACAGGAGTTCCTACATTGGGGTGGCCTGCCAATGCTCACGCAGCTAGCCCTGTGTTGCCTGATCTGTCTGTATTGATATCCGGACCACCAATTAAGGACCCTGGGGCATTATTGAGATACGCTCTTCCTATTGACAATAAGGCAATTAGAGAGGTACAAAAACCGCTCGAAGATATTACAGATAGTCTGAAGGTTGCTGGAGTCAAGGCGCTTGATTCTGTGGAAAGAGTAAGACATAAATTTCTTATTCTTTTACCTGTAGAGGTGCAGTGCTATTGCAGATTGTGAGCTCTTTTTGTTTCAATTTTTTTTTCTTAAACGGTAGAAATTGAGTTATTTTACGTGAATGTAGAATGTGAGGCAGGCGTCTCGAGCTCTCAAGCAAGGGAAGACTTTAATTGTATCAGGTTTAGCAGAATCAAAGAAAGAACATGGAGTTGAACTGCTTAATAAGCTGGAAGCTGGTATGGAAGAGCTTGAACTCATAGTACAGGATAGGAATCGAGATGCAGTTGCACCGAAACAGAAAGAGTTACTTCAATATGTTGGTGGGTGAGTATCTTGATAGTTAAATCACTTACGAGAACCAAATAAAGACCCTGTCCTTCTGTATATGTGCTCAAATGAAAAGTAGGATGCATTTTTCTTTTACAGAAGAAATCGGATGGGTTGGTGCATGTCATTAATTGTTTTCACTGTTTCAAGATGAATTGCTCATTGATGTTTGTTCTATCTGCCAGTCATTAAGAATCTGAGAGTCTTTCAATAGAAGTTTAGGACTTTAAAAGTTGGTATAGGTGATATGGCAATATAAAGCACTCCTTGTTCCTTAGTCTGACCATAGTAACTGCCAGAAAGAGGTCTTTATTAAAGGTTGGTTGCTTCAGTGATAAAATTTAGGCTTTAGCTTAACTCTATGGGGCGAAGTTACTAAGCTTGACCAAACATCAGCCCAGTAAATGGGCTGAGCCATTGGTCCAACCAGTGGGTCACCACTCACCAGTTGAAAAGCATGTTCCTTAATTTATCCATAGGAACTGCTAGAAAGAGTTCTCTTTCAAGGCTGCAAGCATTCTCATTCCCGTGTAACAAGAATTCATGAAAGCATATTGGAAACTAAATTGTTAACCAGTTTATTGGTACATTTTCTATTTAGACAGCCACAAATCCTATGTGGTTTAGCATGATCTGTCTGGGCTGTTTGGGTTGATGAAAACCTACTGAATTTGTTCTACTTTGACTGGGTTGAATGCAATACCAGTCCAATTAGTAAACTGGCTTTCCTTGGCCTCTGGTTCACCAGCTTGCCACCCTGAATGGCCAGGTTCATAACTCTGGGTTACCGGCTTAACAAGTTGGGTTCGGTTTTGTAACTATGTCTATGTGGGTAAATTGGCATGGTCTCAGATGTCGAGAAAAACTGTATCCTCTTTGTAAAAATTGGAAGTTGAGGAGGACTTGGAAAGTTAATCTTCTTGAGAAAGACTTTTTCTCATATTTAACCTTTCATTGACTGCAGCTGAGATGTTCCTGGGGCATTGCATTTCTGCAGTGTTGAAGAAGACATGGTTGATGGCTTCCCATATGAGGTCCCTGAGGAATACCAAAATATGCCTTTATTGAAGGGGAGAGCAGCAGTGGATATGAAGGTCAAGGTCAAAGACAATCCAAATCTTGATGAATGTGTTTTCCACATAGTTCTTGATGGTTATAATGCCCCTGTAACGGCAGGAAATTTCATTGACTTGGTAGAGAGGCATTTCTATGATGGCATGGAAATCCAGAGAGGTAATAAATCTGATACTGGGCATGTATTCCCTTCTAATTACAGCTGGTTTGGTAAAGAATGTGTTAGACCTTCTCCATCTGCGTTTTAGAATATGGAAACGAGGTAGACTGGTTTTGCTCATTTCACAACACCACAAACACAGTCAATAACATGAAAATTTATGTACATTTATAATGTTACCATTAATGAAACTGAATTGACAATACTTCATCAGTATGGAATTTGCAATAATCCTGTATTGTCATTTGAATCTTTGTATGTGGATGCCCAAATTGGGCATTTCTCTCTTGCTGCCTCTTGCTTTCACTGAGATGTAGCCTTGAAATTTCTTCAATTTTTTTGCCACAGCTGATGGATTTGTTGTCCAAACTGGTGATCCCGAAGGCCCTGCAGAGGGTTTTATTGATCCAAGTACGGAGAAAACCAGGACAATACCATTAGAAATTATGGTGAAAGGGGAGAAGACACCTTTTTATGGAGCAACACTAGAGGTAAGCTAAAATTATTAATCTCTCTTGGTGCTCGTTATGTACTTGTACATATTGCTCGTGTTTATTGTGTTAGCAATTGAGGCCAGAATGAGCTAGTGTTTGTGAGTCAGATAAATGCAAGAAAGAAGTGGCATTTGAATTAAGAAAAATTTTGTGCGAGGGACTTACTTATAAATGTTCTGCATACTTGAATTTAGTCAAAATTCTTTTGACACCTCCAATTATTAATACATATCAATTTACAGTGTAACCTAGTCTGAAGGGACGTATGAAGAATATATATTTTTCAATAAAGCAACAACTGATCCATGTCATAAAGATTTGACAAAGTTTTACGCTGGTATTAGAAAGCAGAGAGAATTACAGATAAAGTGAGGGCTAAGGTATGATCCCTAACAAATGCAGCACAACAAAGCAAATCCAATAAATAAAGTAATAAACAAAACAGTATCCTCAGTACATTGAGACTTTCCAATGTCTATGTATATCTGTTACAGAGATTAACTAAAGAAACAATGGGCGGCTGAGCACCAAAGGGAGGCTGTGCAAGCAGTTATATCCCGGAAAAAAGAAAAAACAATTCAGAATTTGGTCTCAAAAATGTGAAATTTCACTGAACAAGTACACCATAGAGAGCACATTGCCCAGCCTCTCCCCTGTGTCCTCTCAAAGCCCCAAAAACTGATCAATAGAAACTGTCCCAAGCCAACAGAACACACCTAAGCGTGACTAAAAATTCTGAACATCCTACTGAATGGAATTGGCTGCTGGACATTGTAAGAACAAATTGGCATCCCTTTATGGAGCTTAAACCACACATGATGCGTATATCACTATAGAGATCTTTGTAGGGTCTGGGATTCCATGGCTTATCATTATTGTTAAATTATTATGAGTACCACTGTCCACATGAAACACCTGGCTTTGAGGGAGCTTTGGATTTGAAAGTGGTTTATGAAAAAGGAATTTGTGGTTGCAGATTGTTTAGCCAGTAAGAAAATTGAAAAATGATTTAATGAAATTCTCTGGTAGAATCAAGATTCCATGTCCAGGTTATCCCTCAGCTCCTCCCATTGTCTGATCTGAGGTTGATTTCCTGGAACTGGAGTAACCAAATGTCTTAGGCATTTTCCTTAGCCATTTCTATGGACTTGAGTAAGTTGCAGAGATTGCTCCATTGACATGGTGAAGAGGTGTACTCAGTAAGTTTTATTTTTCAGCCAAATCATACCACCATTGAACCTATCATCCAGTGGCATAGGGGGAAACCACAGTTACTTGCTTGCATAGAAGTTCTCCCACCTTCTGTGCCTAGCTACAGCTTAAATATATGCAGGCATCAGACCAGCCACGGGCTTCAATGTTTCAACTGCTTGATTTTCAAACTACTATGTGGAACCATTTGTAGACTGGGACACAGCCTTGAGTATGTCAAAGGTGAAAGAAAATGAAAGGTAGTGATGTGTGGTTTATCCAATTACTTAATGACAGTGTGAGCGAAAACAGAAAAAAGATAGAGATAGTTTTTTCCCTGGACCTGATCAGGAAAAATCAAGCAAAAGACGCTTCCTAAGTCCCCTTTGATTTTAATGGTAATATCTTTTGGAAGAACTGTTATTTGTTTAAAGTGATGTCAGTTTTCTGCAATTTATTTCATACCTATTGAGGTCTATACCACAAGCCGTATTGTATGATGAGAAGAAACATGTGTTATCACTATTGATAGATTCTTGCATGAAGAATCACTTTATATTATGCTAACTGTATCTGATATATTTTCAAAGTATTTCTACTTTCCTTGTGGTCCTAGTTCAAACCTTTCCCCATATCATGTTCTTGTCAAACCTTTGTCAGTTGTTGTTGACAATAATTTGTTTGGGCAGGAGCTTGGTCTATACAAGGCTCAAACAAAGCTTCCATTTAATGCATTTGGAACAATGGCAATGGCCAGAGATGTGAGCATCTATCCTTTGATATCCCCGATCTTTACGGATTCTAATCTCTTTCGCCTTCATTTACTCCTTTTTTCATGTTGTTGAGCAGGAATTTGAGAACAACTCTGGCTCTAGCCAGGTATTTTGGCTATTGAAAGAAAGTGAGTTAACTCCCAGTAATGCCAACATATTGGATGGTCGATATGCAGTCTTTGGCTATGTGACAGAAAATGAAGATTACTTGGCAGACCTTAAGGTTGGTGATGTCATAGAATCAATGCAAGTAGTATCTGGCCTTGATAATTTGGTGAATCCAAGCTACAAGATTGCTGGCTAGAGATCTTTCTGTGCTTTTGCTATTAAAAACTGCACGAGTGTTTGTTGGCACTTGCTTCAAGGCTATTAGGGAAAGCAGGCTGTAGCATATTGCATAGTTCACTTCCAAGTTTGTTCCCATTGTTCCTGGAAACCAGTATTCATTGTACGAGATCCCATCATTTAGTTAATCAGCCAGAGATTATATTCAGTTATATAACTTCATTTGACTACGGCTTGTAATTTCCTTTCAATCAATTCATCAATAAAATTGTGATTGTTCAGTGAGGAAAATGTAGAAGACACAGTTTCTTGCATCCATGTTCTAGAGCTATTCATACGAGAAGATATAATAAATTATTTTATTGTGTACTTAGAATTTAAACTCACAACACATAGGGTGAACAACACTCATTACCAAGTGTGTACTGAACTAGATAAGGTGATTCAAGTGAATGATATAATCCTCAAGCTAAAGTTGATCTCCATGATGGCTGTCATCAAAATGCAATATTAGTGTCACAACCTTTAGTACAACAAGGGCGAAATACTCAACAATTTAGCATACTTCTCACCTTTTATGCAATAAAGGGCATTGATATTTCAAAGGTGATCTATCCTGTTCGGGCGCAGTACCCAGCACTTTTCTCCCCCACTAGAACTGTTCTCTAAATAAAATATCTGAATTATCTTTTACTTTTTAATATAACCCAGTTAAATACCACAGGTTATCACTCTCTTGATATGATGGATTTCATTCAGGAAAAGAAATTTGATGGGAAATTGCTTGAAAGGTTCAATACAACATTGTACAGTGTTATTACATCATGCCTAAAACAAAAAACAATCCATCAGCTAAAAATTGGCTGAATGATCTCAGAATCAGAGTGCTGCCTGCCTATTAGATAAGTGATTTTGTGAAAAGGATTTCCACTAGAGCAGTGATTCTATAGGAGATAAGAAGCTTCTTCTCACAGAGTTTTATTGTACATATTACAGTTACTTGAGGATCAATTGAGCTAGTCACAAATGGAATTTGTTTCATAATTCATTACAGGTTTTTGGGCTCTTACCATGCTTTCTAACAATGCATGATATAAGGATCGAAATTAAAGGAGTGGATCTTGTCAACCTATATGAATCAATTGCTAAAACACAAGATATTCTTGCTCTAGATTAAGGTTGGTGTAAAGGAGAATTTCGCATATAAAACCTAAAATGTATATGAAGAGGATAAGGATAATAATTGGGGTTGAATTATAAACCTGAAATAAACATACATGTCTTTGTTGGCCAACGTGGGCACCGAAGGGCACCAAAAAATTCCAAGCCCAATTAACATACAATGATATTAGTGTGAAGCAGAAATTTGATCAAGCTTGGAATTATGTTTTTGAAGCACGTCTAGAATATCACAAACTCTATAACAGCGGCGGTTATTTATATCTGGCATCACGGGGGAGGGGGAAAAGCAAAAAAGTAAACTCGGCAATGTTGACCAATGTAGGGAAGAATAATTAATAAGAATATTCTAGAGTGAGTATGTGATGATGATATATGTAGTGTGTGTGAGTATGACATATATAGGGATAGAAAGATGTAGAATCCTTTCCACTATTATTAATGTAACCTTTTTTAAGACTAAATGAATCAGAGAAGAAAATATGTTTAGCCTTTTGTTTAACTTAGGCTTAGTTTGGTAATGCTGTGGCATTTTGAGATCTATTGAGCTCTTTGGGTTCTCTAAAAGCTACTTTAAAAAAGCTATAGCAGCACCATTTGAAAAAATAATGTAAAAATTGTTCTTAATAAGCAAAAGTCACAAAAATAGTATATAGTACAACTACTTTTAAAATTTAAAATAACTATAATAGACATAAATATTAAATAGAATAATTTCTATTTTTAATATTATTAAAGAGAATAAAATTATATTAGTCTTTTAAATTTTAGAGATATCAACCAGTTTTGAAAAGCACTCCATGAGCGCTCTCAAGAGCACCCCTTGGTTTTTAAAAGCCAGGAGCAAAAGCATCTTAACCTTTTGGTTTATTAAATAAAAAAAATTGGCTTATATTTTTCATATATCAAAGCATCCATTCAGAGAGCAATACTAAACTAGGTCTTAGTTTTTAGCTTTCCTATCTTTTAACTTTCTTTTTCATATCAATTTGGTGCTTTCGTTTTGAACTCATCATGTTTCCCCTTTCATCTCCATATCCATTCTAGCGAACTCCCACTCATCATGTTATTGTAAGAATTTAATTTTGATACACTTTTACACATATATCAAATCATATATTACTACATAAGTAAAAATATTTAATTCAACCACTTATAACCTTAAAAGTCTTACAAATACAAGTATGTAATTGAATAAAAGTATAATACTCTTTTATAATGTCTTATTGAAAAGATAAATATAAATATATAAGATTAATTTTGATATATTATCAGTGTAAAAGAATTTTGCACTGTTATCCAATCATATACTTTTTGTAAGACTTTTGAAGTAGTGGATAGTTGAGTCAAATACTTTTATTGATATGACAATGCATGATTGAATATCTAAATAAATCTTTTACACTGATAGTGTATCAAAATTAAATTCAATATACAAAAGTACTTTATTAGTGTACAAACTATTTTCGCATGTTCGAATTATTTTAACTCATTATGAAACTAATCTTCAATAAAAGTACAAATTATGCAATTTTCTCACAATAATTGATATTTTAAAATTTAAATTGCATTCTTATATCAAGGGACTAAAATTGTATATCACCTCAATTAACCGTGTGTGGACATAAAAGTATTTTTAACACAAAGAATTACATACACAGCATTAATCTTACATTTTATGGTAAGGTTGCTTATAATCTAAAGTTCATATATCCCATATTACAAAAAACAAAATCTAAACTTTACATCAAACTTATTGCGTATTTTACAAAATATTTGCTATTTTTGCTCCTTCGAAACACAATGAAAAAAAAATGAGAAATATGTATTTTAGTATTTGAACTAAAAATGCAAATTGATCCCTAATTATTTTTAGACGTATATTTTTCTTTTTTTGATTCATTTAAACATATAATTTAGCCATGGTTTTTTTTTTAATAATTATTTAGTCCTGGTTTCTGGTTATTAAAAGTTGTACGAATAATTTGAGATATTATTTGATTTGTATAACTGCTCTAAATAGTAAATAAATTATCATATTTAGAGTAGTTATATGGTCTATTTTTTAGTTGGACGCATGCATATTAAAGGTTCTCTTGACCTAAAAAATGAGATCCTCTATCACAAATCCTAAGAAGAAAAAAGAGAAGGGAAGAATAAAAAGAGAGAGAACAAAGCATCTGTCTGTGGTGGTAGATATGCACCATCCAAAGTGTCTTTATAGCTTCATACCCTGTGACCATGTGAAAGTCAATTTCTTATCCCAAGATTGTACAAACCTTAGTTCAAGTCTGCAATCTATTGCAACATCAGATATGGGTGAAGATATATATTTGGTGGAGCTTCTTTCTTTTCTTTTTAATTGTTGATGTCATTTCCCATACGTACTTTGCATCACCTGGGGTTTCTTGTGAGCTCCAAACAAGGACAGAAGCTTTGACCAGAAGTTGCTTGAAAAGTTCAAGTAAAGGATGCAGTGCAGGATCCAAAGTGGTGAAGTGATTTGGAGATCTAAGACCAAGAGATGCTGTTTATGTAGCAGGTGTCTTATTGGATGGAGTTTCTTCTGAAGCTATAGCCCAAAAGTAGGTAGGAAACTTCTCTATTTCCTAGCTATTTTTATTTGCATGGTAGCAAACAATAAGATGAAAGATATGATTAACATATCAAAAACAATTGTACAACACAAGGACAGCTTTTCATGGAAAACTCAATCAAAAGCTCTAGTAGAACGATCTCATATACATGGAAGAGTTAAAAAACGAAAAATAATAATAATAATAATAATAATAAGAGGCCCTAATAATGAATTGATAGATGACAAAACTGATGGATAATTTGAGGTAGAAATTTGATTTTAGCGCAGTTTGTTTTAAATGATGTTTGGAATGAAAACTGTGTCGATTGGGTTGTAGTTTAGCGGATTCTTAGAGTGTAGAAATTCCTTTAGTAGATGTCTATTTCCCTACAACGTAATTTGAGTTTTTGGTTTATCTTTTGTAGTTCCTAAACAAAATGAGAGCAAAATATACTTTGACTCAGTTGTTCATTAGCCACTTGTGCAATTGCGTAATATCGTAAAACAAAAAAATATTTTGAATTTGGTATTATCTCGAAAAAAAAATAAAAAAAATATGTTGCGATATTTTTTAACAATTACAATCTACGAAAAAAATAGAGTCATTTTTTATAAAATTATTTCACCGTACATTTTTAACTTATGCCGTAAAATCACTCCCACCATACTTCAATTTAACAACGTTGCAGCATACTACCCTTTTAGAGGCAGTAACAAATTTAGTGCCTAAATAATATCAAGTCATTTTTTGACTTTTCCTAAATGGTTCCGATCGTGCATATATAACGGGAAGCATTACTATTATAAGTAGCATTACTCTACTTTGTGGTGCTGATATGAACTTACGTAGTCCTTTGTAGGTTTGCTAGTAATGAACCACTAACTCAATTATCATAAATCATGCCGTTTGTGCATGAGCAAATCTAGCCAAAACAAATCACTTCCAAGCTCAAGGACATCTAATGAACCAACCATGGACTTTGATATTGGTGTTGTTGGACTGCTACTGCTTCATATAAAGTGTATGACTTACATAGAAATATAATATAAAAATGGGTGCAATGAGGAGCACAATTAGCTTTACAAAAAAGTATTAGCCCAACAAAGTAAACAAGTAATTGCAGAGCTCTTCATTACCTATGGCTCTCACACTTTTTGTGTATTCCATCTTGAGTCTTCCCTATCTTTTCAATGAAATAAAATACAAACTGATTTCCAAGGAAATACTGTATAACTTCCCTCCACAATCGATTTCCTTGACAGTGAAAAATCTTTCAAGGTCCTCGATACCTGCGGAAACAAAAACAACCCTGAGGTTGATCAAGAGGGATCATACCTCCACCCTTTGAAGTGTCGATAGCTTCCAGCATGGACACCACCTCGTCCATCTCCGGCCGCTTATCGGGATTGGCGTCCCAGCATCTCTTCATCACATTTGCCAGAGAGCTTGGACAACAACGCGGAATCTCCGGCCTCAGATTCTGCAGTTTCATAAAGAACCTAACACAGTGAGAAAAAGCTGGCAGGGATGCATCAACAGCAGACGCGACCAATTACAAATAAATGGGGGAACAGCAAATCAATAACAATTGTACCTGTTGGTGTTCCTAAGTTTTCATTTTTGCCAATATGAAAGTGTAAATTTATGCTGGTAGAGCCACTTAATACATTTCATATACCTGTCGTACGACAGCTGATGTCACTTCTGAGAAGCTAAGGTCAGGATATGGCATGTCACAGCAGTAGATCTCCCATAAGCATATACCAAAACTGTACACATCACACTTTCTATTGTATGCATTGCCGTTTAGAACCTGTGCAATATAAAATATCTTCAGGTAAGTTGAAACAAAACATGAACTAGTTATGCAATGATGGAATAGATATGGTAATTCAGTGGAAACAATGTGGTAAAAATTTTAGCAAAAATTCCTTTATGGCAATTTTTCCCTGATATTACTTCAAGAGCATAAATACTCATCCCAGTTCTTTCAGAAACAGGTAGGTCATGAAGCACGGAAGAAGGAAACAAAGAAGGCATGCAGAATAAGTAGAAAGAGTGATTACTAACATAGGCCTGCAGTTTCACGATCTTTTGTAAGTGAAGGCAAGGACTAGATACTAACGGTTGCTCAAAACAAGCCACAAAAGATTGATACACATAAGAGAGATATTATTAAAGAAATTGACGCATATACCTCAGGAGCCATGTAACCAAGGGTTCCAGTTTCACCAGTCATGTCGTGAGGATTGGAAGCCTCAATTCGAGCTACTCCAAAATCAGCTATTTTCAAGGTTCGCGTCTTGTCCAGAAGCATATTTTCCGTTTTAACATCTCTGTGGACAATCTTTTTTGTGTGGAGATAACTCAACCTATAAAGTAAAAAATAAAATGTTCTCAGGCTTAGAAAGAAAGTTTATATTAAACTGATATAACAAAGATTAGGCATAGGGATTGGACCCTCTTGCAAGGTCAAGTGCCAGTTGGACAACCACTTTAAAAGCCAGCTTCCTTCTCCGGTTCTTGATGAGATAAGACTTCAGCGCACCCCCAGGACAATACTCGACAACAACACAACAAACATTACTGGGCATGCCTATATGACCATTCTCCGTTTGTATCTGTAGCTCTGATGTTCCCATTGTTGCACCAAGAAACTGCAAAATGTATTTGACACCAGGCATGAATAAGAAAATACTCAGGTAAATCGTTTGAACCTATTCCAGAAGGGAAAACCAAAGCTAGCAATTTCCTCCAGTATACAATGCCATAACCATTTCAACCATGGATAGAATTAGAATTAGTCAATATATATGAAACAAGGAGATTGGAGAAAGAATGATGTAAGTAAATTAGAGATCAAATGTATGAGTAATTATATTAACAAACAACAAACAATGTCCACGAAGATGAACCTGCCAACCAATTTTATTCCACATCTCTAACCATGATGAAAATTTAATGTATTACTTATAGGGTGGACCACTCTCCTGCCCTGCATACTTGCAAAGGTATTTCCCCAGAGTGTGGATCTTAATGTAGCCCTCACCCACCCAACTGCAAGCCAATCCCCTTCCCAGCTCCCAAAATAATAGAGAAAGCAACACAACAGAAAATAAACATTAACAGAATTCATTTGACACAATTGTGACCAGAATCAAATTATATATCACATGCATATTTTGAAGAGACAGAACAATCTGAGATTCAGGCAATGAAGTTCCATTCAGTCCCTATGCCCTTGCATATCATTTATCTTCCCCCTTTCCTTATGTTTATTTGTTTGCATTCCTTTCAAATCTGATTTGATTCATAGAAAATAGCATGATGTAAGAAACCTGTCATAGTAAGCAATTAGGGTGTTCCCTAACATAATATACAGGGAAATTTGGTTAACACGAAAGAAATAACAAAGACTGAAATATTACCTTGGTTACATTAGGATGGTCAAGCTTGTGCCAAACAGCTACTTCTTGAGTAAAAGCTGCTCTAAGAGAAGCTATTTCTGCTTCTGACCGATGGCCCTCTTCACCCCAATCAAGAAGCTTAACTGAGAAAACAAAAATTATGGATAAATTGCACTTGTTATCAAATCAGCTGGAGAAGATGTGTTCACTAGTTAATTTGAGTTGTTCATTCATTTAAATTCAGTAGAAAGCTGCAGGGTAAACGAGTTTAGCAAACATGAATCATTGAGATAAAAATGTTCACTGTATAAGAAGATAGCAATAAAAAAACTGAAGAAAAAAGGGCACTAATATTAATGATGACTTTAACTTGAAGAGTACTTGTAGCTAACTCCAAGTAGAAAAGTATCTTTTGAATCAAAGAAATGTATCATGTGGCAGCATAATAACAGGCCATTATTTTCAGCCTTATACTGCCACATAGTAGTAAAATCAGGTCCCCATCAGAAATAAACAAGAACACATGAAAGTTCAAAAAAGAAAAAAAAAGAATATTAAAGTTCATGCAGATAACTGTCAAGTCAACTGGATCTTGTGAATTCTGGAAAACAAAAATAATAAAAAAGAAGCAAAAGATACTCGATCTTGTGAATCACGGATTTCGTAAATCTAGATCTACAAAGTTCCATTGCTTGCGGGCTGTGGCTCGGAGTAAATAATATAACCAAAGGCTATCAATTAAATGGTTTCTTAAAGAGCTCAAGGAAATAAAAGATAGTGAAATATTGACTCATGTCCAACTCTATTTTCCTTGAATAAGAGCAGAAACAGTAGTCCTGATTGTAAGAGTTATAAACATAAATGAAATAATAACAAGCATAAAGACAAAGTTGAGGAACCAGCAAAACTTAAAGCAACGGATCTGCTGGCCAAGTAACACAGATGTCACACCGAAACATCATGCTTAACCAACTCTTTAATCCTTTATTACACTTCAGTTGAAAATTAGAGCTAAAATGAATACACAAATTTGAGGAAGGTACTTGTACATTTTCTAACATGTGTAACGAATCTTGGCATTTACATGAAAGAAAGCTTAGCAACCCATCAACCTGCTAAACATTTCAGTAAGAGGGGACAGTGCAGTTTGGGAACATTAGCACTACACATGCAACAGTCTCAGCTGAAAACACCAGTACATGAGCTTCTCCAAGTAATACCAAAATTGCATCTAGCACATGTATGTGGTGCAAAAACAAAAAGGATGTAAGAAAGGGAGGGTAAAAAAAAAAAAAAAAGAAAAGGGGTAATGAACTAGTGATAAAACTGTGCAAGTGTGCATGCTTTACTTAGAAACAGTTAACTATGAGAACAGACATTAGAACTCCAGATTCTCCAACTGGAACTCCGAAGAAAGAGAAAGACATTTTTTCCCGTACATAAAAATTTAAGATGAAGGGAACGTTCGTTCCAGTATAGAGTTAGGACATGCCTTCAAACTAATCGAGTGCGTACAGAGAAGGACATTTACCTGCAACATCTTGGCCATCATAAACCCCACGGTGAACAGTTCCAAAAGTGCCACGAGCAATGACGGACTTGATGATGAGCTTGGAAGGTTCAATCTCCCACTCTTCTCTTGTCCTTGTGGTCCTTCCTGCTTCAGCAGCACCATCATCTTCTTGCTGCTGCTTCTCCTTGTTCTTCTCCATGGTCCATGCCCTGCTCAGGTGTCTCTGCAGCTGCTCATCCAAGCTCTTCAGATCTATCTGATCCGCTCTCACATACCCTCCTCCTCCACCACCACCACCACTCTCATTCTTCTTCATCTCTCTTCTCTTCAACTTCCACTTCCAAACTAAAAAAAATATCACAACACCCCTTTATTGTTTTTGATGCTAAAGTTGCTTAGAAACATGAAAAGTTCCAAACTCTGGCTCCAAGTTCAGTTTTTGAGCAGTTTCTCCCTGGTGGGTCTATTTTTGTGTCTGCTTCTAATGGCAGCGCCACTGCTTCTTGCGCTGATGTTGAGGTCATAAATATAATGGTGGCTGTGTACAAAACATGTACCACAGTCTCTGAAGCGCACAAAAACACACACTTTCACTCTCTCTCTCTCTCAATCATCCATGCGGGCACATGGATTTTGCCTGAACACGACGTGTGTTTTCTGACCCACTTTCGTCTCTCTCTCTCTCTCTCTCTCTCTCTCTCTCTACTTTGTAATTTATTGAAAATAAGGTATCTCTCTCTCTCCTCCTGTGTCTGTGGCTATGCCTTTTTTTGGGTGTTGCTTGATGTTTTTTTCAAAAAACTTCATTTTTTTTGTTTCCTTTTTTTTCCAAAAGGAAAAATTTGCATTTATGGGATTCACGGTCATTGTACCTTTTTCCACATTGCCGTCTCTTTCAAAGAAGCTTGGCTTCATCAATGGAGTGATCATGCAAACAGTTAAGGAGGGTCACTATTAAAAAAGAAAAAAAAGAAAAATACATAAATTGTAATGTAATCATATATGATTAATGACTTGGACAAACAGCCACTCAGCAGGTTCCAACTCCTCAGAGAATAGTTTTTATTTGGTGAAGCTCATAGAATCGTAGTTAACGCTCCCTTTGACCATGTTATACTGAGAACAAAGTTTTGCTGTTTTTCCTTTTTCTCTTCTTTATTTTCTCTTGCTGTTTGTTACCTTCGGTTTTGTTTGGGTAATTAAATTGAATCAGTATAATATAAGAGCAAAATGTTGATTTTCCAAAAACAAAAAGCATAATGTTATATAACAAGAAAAAAAAATATTGTAATTTTTTTATAAAAATTATAATAATTATTAAAAAAAATAATATGCCTTGCTTATTCATTTAAGACTGAGGAGTCAATAAATATAACATATAACTGTATTTTTTGAACAAAAGAAACTCTTAGCCTCTGACATTTTTATAATCAAAATAGCAAGACAGTAGATTGGGATGTTAAAAAAATTTGCACCCTTGGCTAATACTCGCAATAGGGCGGATATAGAAGGATGATTTTGCTCGTGCGGGTAATGAAGGTGAGGATTTTAAATATCGGCATGTTAAACGGGGCGGGGGCGGGGATCACTATCCCCATATCTGAGGGTATCCGTCATGAAATTACTATTTTATCCTTAAATTATTAACTTAATTAAATTAATATTATTATTATTTAAATTAATTAGACTAAGATTTAAATTTATAAGTTAGATTTATCTGTACTTATCATATATTAGACTAATAATTGGATTACTGTTATATGTTTATTTTTATATTAAGTATTTTAAGTTGTTAGAATTTAAATTATAGAATTAGATTATTGTATTTATTTTTTATTTATTTTATGTATTTATTTTTATTTTAAGTATATTAAATTGTTAGAATTTGAATTGTTAAATTAGATTATTTTTTATGGTTATTTTAAATATTTTATAATATTAGAATTTTTATATTTAATTTAAATTTTTAATATTTTAACGGGTATCCATGGATATCCGTAAATCCGCGAATAAATAAAAAATGGGTACCCGTACGGATATGGGGCGGGGGACTGGGGCGGGTATTTACTCGCCGGGCGGGAGACGGGGGCCTATCCCCCACCTCCGCTTTGGCCCATTGACATCCCTAACAGTAGCAGCAGCAAGCTTAGGGAAACCGATGGAACAGATTAATGATAAGAGTAAAAAGTTCAAATTGGCCTTAAAAAATTATAAAATATTAATTTATTCTTTAAAAGAGTTATAATATTAATTTAATTCTGTCGATAATTGTGATATTAATTTAATATTAAAAAGAAAAATTCATTTTAAGTTGATATAAAAAATTAAAAAAAATTAACTTAAAATAAATTTTAATAGACTAATATAATTAAATTCAAGAGGATGACTTAAATTCAAGCTTAACTTTTTTTTTTTTTCAAATATCACTTTTTGGCTGCTTTGAAACTTGAAATGAATTATGTTTGAATGCAATTCCAAATTCTATCGAATGAGTCAACTATGTTTTACCATAAAAATTTTACCAAATATTAAAATAATTTGCAAAGGTTGAGAGTCTAAGTTTATTAAATTTTTGTTCGAAAAAAAAAAACACTTCTTCCATTTCGTGCTTTTTGCTTTATGTATGAGTATTCCATGAGACCCTAAAAATAAATGAAAAGAGATTATACTATTTACATATTTAAAATATGCCAGTTTTATTAAATTAAATTTTAACTTAATTATAAAACTCCAATTTAAGCCACTAGAAATGATCTAATAATAAAAAATTTAAGTTTTTTATGTGAGATTTTATGTTCGAACCACATTATCACTTTATAAATAAATAAATAAAACTCCAATTTGTCCATGCTACTTGAAACAAACAAAGATATGCGAAAATGAATATATTTAATTGGTAATGATGGTAGGGCAAATAGTTGAACAAAAGACAAATAATAATGCGTAAAATTAAACAATGTCTGCAAACTGACAATTGTGAAATAGAAATTAATATCTATCAAAATATAAATCAAAATTAGGAAGAGAAAGATTAAAGGAAAAAATAATACACTGACAAAATGATCATAAATTCTTCACAAAATAAATAAGTAGTTCAGAATTTTTTAATAAATACACAATAATGAAATCTTCATTAAAAAAAAACAATTGTTAAAAAGGTGTCTTAGGGTGCATTTGGATAAGATTATTTTCCCCAAAAAATCACTTTTTTCACTAAAAAAATCACTTTTGATATATTTGAATAAATTATTAAAAATAATCAGAATCTCAAAAAAATTTATTTTCAACTTTTTGTGAAAACTGAATAGAGTAACTTATGAAAAAAAAAATCAATTTTTAACTTTTTTAGTGATATATAAAATTTTTGTTTCAAAATTACTTTTTTTAAACTATGAAACACACACACCCTTAATTGTAATAACACCCAAAGAAATAATTCGCAATAATGTTGAGAAAATTACTTAAAAGATAACAAATCTTGAGTTAGTTTTCAATCGCTCATTTACGATTTGGTGAAGAGTTTGTGACAGTTCTACTTGCTATATATTTTAAAAATTATAATAAAAAAATATGGAGAGCCTCACAGCAAACTTTTATCAATAGGAAATATTACACTGCTCAAAATTAATGACAAATTATTTTTGAAATGAGATAATTATTTTGAGAAACATGTATTGGTCAGCACACGATTAAACTAAACTATGGGCGAAATACTGATTGAGACGAGACTAACAAGTTTATGATAAGGATAAAATAAACAAACAAAATAATGGCAACGATATTCATATATAGAAAAACAAATAGTAACATATTAGTACACTTGCTAATAGAAGTCCTTTTCAGACAATAATGTATCCATTCAGGTGACAAGAAGCAAATTTATTTTTAACTTCCTCTTGTACTACTCATCATTCAAGTGGTTTCTTCATAACTCATTTTTCTCTTGTGGTCTATTTTCATTTTCCCACTGTGTTTAGTCATCAATGCAATATTGACACCCTGTGCACATGCCAACTGTCTTTCTACTATTGGCTTATTTAAGAGAAGCATAGCACCTGACAAAAATATTTGGGTGATTCTAAAACATCACGTAGTTATGCTTATAGTCAATGAAAAAATGGCATTTTAGATAAAAGTATAAGATAATTATCTAAAATGCCATTTTTTCATTGGCTATAATCACAGTCACGTGATATTCTAAGATCACTCAAGTATTTCTCATCTGATAAAGGAAAAATACTTCTTTTAGCTTAAAGAGAATTTCAATGACAAGCTTGAACAGGTAATTGATCCGGGGAAGGTTGCATCTGAAGTACTTTGTACTAGATAAAGGGGAAAAAAAATTGCAACCGAGATTTGTAGCCACTAAATGTGCTATTCTATGTTACCCATTTGGCTTGATTGGAGAGAAATAAATGAAAGGTCATTTCTTGTGAAATCACATACTATAAAGCTCAGGGAGGTTGTTGTGCAATTGCAAGAATCAATCTAATTTATGGCTTTGAATTTGATAAGAGTTGCCTACAGAACATAAGATCATCATCATGCTTGTATGAACACTGAAATGTATAGGTGGATGGACCGTAACCAATGATTACTTTAAAATTCATTTCCCCCTAAGATGCTTTCAATTTTTCAATGATCAATTAAGTCGGTGTCTTACACTTTGGAATCGTGGGTATAAAAGGCATCATAAATCAGGATAAAGCCTGTACTGGATTAAGCTTCAACAAAAAATAAACAAATTATACTCAATCCAATGATATCCATTTCCAATTTCACGATAAATCGGCATATTAGAAACAATTAAAAAAAAAAATGGTGGTCGATGCCGGTTGAGCACCAAAGTCTATTGCAAACGTTAATTGTGGTAACGATTTCAAATGGTCTATAAAAGTTGAGATTTGATTATTTTATGAACTGCTCGCGATTGAAATTTTTGGTCTTTGATTAAAGTATTCGTCATAGGAATTATGAGAACTACTCGTCGGCCTTTTACAACAGTATCATTATTCAACGTCCAAATTTTCATTTTCTTGAGAACATGACTGACTCTCAACTTTTATTAGTACTAAAATTCTCAGTATGTGAATCCAATATATCAGTATATGAATTATGGATAATGAGCCGTATGAAGGTTAAAAGTATATTGAAAACGAATTTAATTTAAATCTGTGACAGTAAAAGCAGTTTACATCGGCCAACCAATAAAATAGTGGAAAGTTGACAACTGCGAAATAACTACCCATTATAATGAGGACCCACCACGATTTCTCACTTTCCCTATTTCTATTGGTTGTGATGTAAAACTGCTTTTATCTTTGTCACTAAGATACCAATTAAACTCATTGAAAACACATCAAACATAACCGACATTTCAAATATTAATAAGATATTTTAACTTTTTTTATAAAAAAGGAGGACTGCATTTATATTCATGTGCCATGCCTTATGTCTTTCTCAATCTCTTTTTAAACGTCAACCGAAAAAATTTATGAGTAAATCCGCACTTAAGGCATTAACTTTGCAATGAATTAAAGCCCAAAATAAAATGTACTGTATCATTGCTGTTTCTAGGTTGATATACATAATGCTTGCCCGTGAAATCCTACTTTATGACTTGAATGTGGCACAAAAAGATGCCTCAACATACTCATGAATCACGAGGCCAAGTTTCAACTGAATCGCAGAAAACACTCGAGATTTTTATTAAGAACACTCGTGATCTCAAACAGGCATGACTATCCAAAACAAGAACTAGCAAAGACCCTTCCCAACCCCAAAAGGGTGGTGGATGAAAAAGTAACGTTCATATCATTAAAAACTAAAAATTTCATCAAACATCATACGCGACGTAGGCATGAAATATGCTAAGATATGCACTGTAGTCCATGGCTTCAACACCACAAATTTACATGCTCACGGGACGCACATGCAATAGATTTTCAGCCTTAAGAAGTCAACAAGCCAATCCAACAATATTTCCTTGCCGGCGGGTCACATAAACCCAGCAACCAGTTTTATCCAATAATTTTATATTGCAAATTGAATTCAAGTAAATTGGCTAATGAAATAAAACTGACACTAAAATTAAAATCACAGCATAAATCACAGATAAAAGTTTATCAACTAAACACTATTGTAATTAATTTAGTGAAGGCTTAGCAGCCTAGACTGGTAGTGATGCATAACTGCATAAGTCATTAGATTTTTTGGCATATCATATCACAACCATGAAAATTGAAACAGATTTCATGAACAAAGATTTGGGAACATTTGCAAGTTGCAACTGCCAACTTGCAAGTACAAGAAAAGATTGCTCCCACTGACAATTACAGCTAAAGGAAACTGTTACACTAAACCGTCGAAGAAATTTACTGCTATACATGTAATTCTTTAATGGTAAACTCAGTTACAGCCTCCAGAGAGCGTGTAGCATTCGTTTCTTGTGTGGAAATAACAAATTACTAATCATCTTTCAAACAAATACAACCCCTATTGACTCAACTATATTTCAACTGTGGAAAAATATAAGTACTTGTAAATTTAAATAAGAAGGAAGAGAAGCAGCAGCTTACTCAAAAGAAGGAGAAAAAATGAAGAAAAAAGAGAGGCCAAAAGGGGGACAGCCCTCATATACATGAATTGTATCTACGCTTTTTCTTCTCCGGTGTCGAATGTACCTGTGCTTTAATCCCATATGTTTTTAACTGAAAGTTTTCAAAAGCCTCTGAAATTGCTTCCACCTGTAGGATTGAACAAAGCAGAAGGTAAGTGAACCTGACCGGAACACGTAAAGAAGATCAAAATAGGATTGGATTTAATTCCACTGACCAATTCTGGCTTTTTCGAGTACACCCTAACTATCATATCTTGATAAGATGTAGGCAGCAAGTGGCTTACGCGGTCATCAGGAATTGTAAATTTCTCATCACTATCATAATCCTGAATGGATTATTGTAAGTGTTAATATAATATAGCTAGTAGCAAAAGATAAAATAGAGCTTCAGGATTTAATTCCATGAAAGCGTAGTTTCAATTAAGCAACATGCAGTCTCACTCATCCACAAAACACAGGTTTTTCATAGCAACGTCATTTTTTATTAAAAAATTAATAATTGAAGTCATATTAATTCTTACATATTGCCAAACCATTTAACACAATTCTTCCGCAGCAGAATTTTGAAAGAAAAGTTTTTCCCAGGAAACATTCATAAAAATCTATAAATATTAATATGAAAAATCTCAACACCTTCCACCATCCTACTGCATTGATAAAGGGCGGCTTAGTGTACAAGACTTCCACCGAGTGAGATTTGAGGAGAGTAAATATATGCAGCCTTACCCTCTGTAAGTAGAGAGGCTGTTTCCAAGATTTGATCCCACGACTTCCAGGTTATAGGACAACAACCTTACCATTGTGCCAAGGCACACCCTCATCCTACTGTACTGATATGCAACTTAATTGGACAAAATCAACTCTACTTGAACAGAAGATGCCACTGGGCCCATGGCCTCTGGCACAGTCTGTGAAGTTTAAAAGCATACAGTTTTGACGATGAAAGTCTCCAACCTAATCCAGTATAACCCGATCACTTTTTGAAAGGTATAATTTTTGAGCTCTCATAGCTACAAAAGCCAAACACCATTCATAAACGGGCACTAATGCGCAAACGTTAATTTTTCCTATTATTTACAACGAATGCATCCAACGGCCATGCACTGACTGGATAACCAAATTGGTGTGTATCCCAAAACATTTTAATAAAAACATATGAATTAGAACTAATTAGCTTGCAAGAATAACTAAAAAACTGGAAACTGTCAAACTGCACATCAGGCAAGAGGGTTTGCTACTCCAAAAGGACAACATAGCCCATTCATATTTTGACATCACCAAAATCAAGTAAATATAAGAAGCTTATTGATGAAATATGTTGGTAGAAGATAGTTAAGCTAATCGGTGTACCTTGAAAAAGTTGATGCTGCCAGAGTAACATGCAACAGAAGAGAGAAGGAAAGATCATGTGAGTATATGATATAAGGAAGTTAAAACAAACTCTATTTTCAGCATGCATGGTCATTCTCCATTGAATACCTTTCAAGAGGATTATGTTTTCCACGTGTCAAATCAATTTTGACATTACAAACAGCTACATCCTCCTCTTTCAGCATAGCTCTGCCACTCTTCTGTTAAATGGTATTACATAATACAGAGTTGCACATTGAACCTTGGCAACAATCAAAATTAAATGCAAATGAGAAAGTTTAAAAAATTGAGGACCTGGGAACAAACAATATCGTGGGCAGTTACTTTCTTGAAATTTTCCAGCATATCCTTTGGTACAGCATACTCATTACAAAACTACAAAAAGGACAAGAGAAACTTCCTGAGCTTCAGCAACACTAACTAGTAATAATTGAATAGATAAGAAAAATGTGATTCACACAAACTTTTCAGGCTGTATGTGAATTTAGATACAGCCACACAAAAGTTGGCATGGAGTTGGGCTGAACATTTGAAAAATAATATACTACTCAATGGATAATTAGTACATGAACTGTTAAACACAGAAAAATAACGAGTAAAACATGCCTGGTACAGATTCCTCCTTCGAATGCGCAGGATCAACTCCCTAGCTTCCTTTAATTCTGGACTTGGAGCTGTCTCAATGGTTTTAATTATTGTGTCATCCAGCTGCATTTTTAAAATAAAATATATTTTATGATTCGATAGAAATTGTAAATATGATTTTTATACAGGTTTATTTGTAAGAAGTCCTCATAACCTTCCAGTATTCAGAAGGATTTAGAATGTGAGATGAAATCTCCAAATAATTATTTGCTTGAACAAGTGCATCAACCACCATAAGCTCTATTGCCTGAAAATATCAAGATGGGATTAGAAACAATAAAAGCCAAGACGGGTAAGTTTATGGATATTAAAGACATGGGCAAGGAGAGGGAGGAAAAAAAACAAAAAAAGAAAAGAAAAGAATATCTGCCACAACAACAACAACAAAGCCTGGTCCCACTAGATGGGGTCGGCTACATGTATTTGACGATACTATAGTGTTCCGGCATAAATCATTTTTACATTCAAGCTATTAAAATCTATATCTCTTTGAATAGTTTTACCTATGATTTTTCTAGATCTCCCTCTATTTCTAGCTATTGGACTAGTCTCCTTATTGGGGCTTCTAGAGGCCTTGTCCACACATGTCCAAACCACTTAAGACGGGATTCTATCATCTTTTTCACAATAGACACCATACAGCTTTCTCTCTAATGCATTTACTCCCACAACAAATAAATAAAATCATCTTCCTAAGAAAGTAATTACTTCATACCTTAACTTTCGGATGAGTATAAACTGTCCTATACAGATCAGCACGAGTGGCAAACAACTTGTGGATGCTACGATCTAGCAAATTACACAATCAAAAGTAAGGAACAATTAGAAATATACAATTGAATTAGAAAGGTACTAAAACAATGTTTGACATAACACTAACATTCCTTAGCACGATAGCAAATCTCATCATCGAAAACCCACATAGTGTCCAATAACCTGTAAGTGAAGTACAATTTAAGATGCTAGAAGTGATATAAAGCTCAGTATATACTTGTACTTTCTTGCTAAGAAAAATTATCAAAGCACTGGTACAAAAAGTCATTTTAAAGAAATTCATGAAACCTCTGAAATTCAAAGTTGCATCCCAGACCACAAGCTCGACAGTCACGGGCAATATAATCAAATCTGCAAATCGATAGTTTCAAAAAAGCATTAGGATATAGCATAAATTAAATGCAGAGACACCCAAAGAATACATGAAAGAGGGAAGACAGAAAAGAGATATAAACCAGATTTCAATGTTAAATTTTCTCTGTTTACTTACTTGTCAACATCAATTCCATTTCGGCCATTCGCAACAATATCATACAAGAAACTTTTCTCAGTTGAGCTCTAAATAATTAAAAAAAGGAGAGAGAGAGAGAGAGAGAGAGAGAGAAATAATAAATAGCTATCATAAGAATAAACAAAAATTATCCACAAACAATCAATATGTCTTGAGAACGGAGAATTTAAAATACAATAAACTAAAATCTTACTCGAGGAAGAGCAAATTCAGAGCTTGCTAGTATCATCTCCTACAATAGTAGCCACCCATTAGGACAAAGATGCAAACCTATTTCAAACTGTTAGTTATCTAAGAGTTGCACCATGGTTCCTATGCACAATAACTGGATATTTATAAGAAAATAATATATGGACAAGTAGAAGCTCTGTCAACTTAGAATCTCCACATAAACACAGGGAATGGACATCGGAAGATAACTAGACAACCTTCTAAAGCTGTCTTGAAGATGCCCAAAGCAAAGCTTCCAGGTCTTCTTCAACTAAGCACTCAGTCTTATACCGGCAACTTTATCAACTAATTTAGCTAATGATGCTTAACAAATAATATTCAGAACTGCAAGACACTTAATAAAGCAGGAAAAAGACAATTGTAAATATTAGCATACCTTGACTCTTTTTATCATCTCATGGTCAACATCAATATGGTGTTCATCAACAATATAATCTACCATATTGACTGACATTTGTTCATGGGACCTACAAAGTACAAAATATCACACATATTGAGTGAATAATTATCATAAAAAAAATGAAGAAAAACCAGATACCACACATACAAATTTTTTAAGGATTTTAGAAATACAAGAAAAACCTCTCTTTATAGCATTACAAGGAAAAAGTGCAGAGAAAAATTAAATAAATTAGACCATTATATTCAAGAATATATACAGACGAGAAAAATAAGAGTACCAATGAGAACCATTGATAACTTGGGGAAGAAATTCACGTTCAAATAAGTGACTGAATGGCCCATGTCCCACATCATGCATAAGTCCTACAAAAAATGATGACAAGACCAGTAAAAATGATATATTGGATTACAATCATGAGCAGTTCTAAGAACCATTATATACCTGCTAGTTTCACTGTTTGAATATCAAATCTATCAATACCAAGCTCCATGCCCTGCAAGGATCACAATACACATGCACACATGAGTATACTCTCAAAAAGACTTTATTGTTCCTTTATCAGGGTAAAAATAAAATTTATACTTGAAAATTTTTAAGCTTTTCAACAGATTGACCAGCAAGCCAATACACGCCAAGAGAATGCTCAAATCTGGAATGGACAGCACCTGGATAAACCATGTGCGCCAAACCTGAAACATAAAACAAATTGATTTATTAGATAGATCAGACATACTGAAAATTCAAAAAAGTGATATCAAACCATGGGTGAGTTAAGGCATACAAGTGTTTAAGGAAGATTTAAATATTAGCTTATACATCAACAGCCCTCCTTTTGAAGGTAACATGAAAATGACAGAAACTACTTTGCATCTAGAAGAAATAAAACTAGTCTCTTAGGAGAAACCCGATAGATATTTTTCAAGATCCTTGACATATTCCACTGTATCACAGATGCAGCTATTCATCTTTTTCCTATTGATACAGATATATTTATTAATATCAACAGTTAGCGGAGGGTAGGGAATCAAACTGGGGACCTCCTTGTGTTAGTTATATCATGACATTAATGCATAAAAAACTATTTCATTTAGGTTTTCATAAAACTCACTTATATGTACTTAACATTGATGTTATTACTACACTTTATTCTCTATTATGTCCTTTCACACCTACGTTTTATTGGAAGAACAGAGAGAGAAAGGGGAAGGTGAGTTTCTCTCTTAAGTGTAAAAGGAAAGTGCATAAAAACAAGTATAGGAGTAACATTTTTGAAATCAGAAATATCCTTTATTCTTAGTTCATGGCACTATTGACAAACTATGAATGGTCAAATATTAATAATTACCAATAAACACAATTTACATCAACAACACAACAAAGTCTTTCCCCACCAAGTGGTAAATGTTATTCTCAGGACTAATAAACAGAATTTTACATCATGTACCAAAAGTTGTGTAACACTAAGCTTGTTCCAAAGCAAGCACAGTTGCACTAAATTGTGAAGCTATCTCTTGTCTTGATCTTATTGCCATGTCAATGTCAAAGGTAAGCTTTAATACGAGTTCAAACAAAGCTTCCAAAAATAATATCAAAACCACCATGCTCTTACAAACTCTAAAACCTGTTTTTCATCACAGACCTCTTTTTCTCTTTCCACACGCAAAACTCAATTTGAAATAAGGCAAGGGAGCAGTGCATATATGTAAGAGCATTTAATGAAATATGAGTATTGATGGTCATTAGAAATACTTTTGAAATCCAAAAGCAGCAAAATCAACGTTTCCATGCAATTCTCCAACTGGTGAAATAATACAGCCAAATGTACAAATCTTCTTGCCAAAGGGACATACCTTCCATTTAAATCCCATATAATATATGCAACTATGCACTACTTAATAGTCTGTCATTTATTCCATTTTTAATTTTATGTATGAGACTGATTTCAACAGCTACAACATAAACAAGTTATCAATTATATTGAAACAAAAAAAGTGCAACATGCATGAAATATATGCCCAGCCTACTCTAACCTAACTCCCTACATCTTCAATTCTCCCTCTTCCAAATCTATTCATTTTATAGCTTCTTTATATGGAACTAGGCTTCCAGCTAGCAGTAAGATATATGCATGGCAAGCATGAAGATTTCTGAGCTATCTCCACCATTGCATGAACAGGGAAAAAATCCTTCTGACCTTTACAAATGACATGGTTTATAAACCCATCTTATTCAACCACTTGAAAAGTCATCTACCTTATATTCCTTAGTGCGTGTTTAGACTTTGGATCGAGGAGTTTGGAGGAAAAGGGAAGCAAAGATAATTTATTTATTTATTTATTTATTTATTTTAATGAGAGATTATTATTGATCCTTCCAACCATTCCTTATTCAATTTTTTGAACATTCCATTAACACCCTCAATTTACATATGATAAATTAACCCTCCATCCAAAAATCCCATTAGCATACACATAGCTCCAAAACAAATTCCAAGTTCATAGGAAAAACAACAATGCAAAAAATGCTTCGAAAACATAATTCAGAACAACCGTGAAAGTGTATCACGATTCTAAAGAACTTCCTGAATATTTATGAGTTAAATAAACGGGGATTTAACTTACCGAGTTGTTTCAATTCGCGAAGCCTGCACTACAGACAAACCAACCAAAAAATAAATAAAAATTAACAAATAAGCGAATAAAAAGAGATTGTGGAAGTGACACATTTCATAGAATAGCACAAAGTTTCGAACTTGCCTCTGAAACTGCTCAGTGTCAATGAACTTCAAACTGAGCTGCAAAAAATAACAATTACAACAATGAACGAATTTTGCATTGTGACATAGTGGAGAATTTCCAGCTTTCCAAATTTCAATTATAAAAGAATATAAAAAAAATAACCGAAATAAAAAAAATGAAAAATTTGAATTACGGAATCGAGGTAAATGTTGCCATGGACGTTGTCGTAAACGTGCTTGCAGGGCCTGAGATCTCGGGCGGAAACGACGTCGTATTGCGCAGCAGGCAACGACGAAACGTCGCCGTTGCAGCTAGCTCCCATTGCTTCTTTGCTTTCTCTCTCAGCAAACGCGTCTCTGTGAGACAGAATGAGAGAGAAGGGAAACACAACAGAGGGTTCTTTAATAAAGAGTGTGTGTGCTTTGCTTTGCTTGTGGCTTTGCTTCTTCGGTTTTCTTCTTTGTGTAAACGTAACTTATATTATTTATTTATTTATTTATTTATTTATTTTGTAGGTTAAATTTTTTGATGATTGAGTTGACTGGCGAGGTAATCGTTAGTACTGAAAAGAGGTTAAGTTATTACATTCCAAAGTCAATGGGATATGCCATGCTGATGCTTTCTGGTTTAGGGCACGTTTGCTAGAAGTCCAAACAAAAGCCAAAATTACGTCCAGAAATTATCATTGTTATTATTATTTTAATTTTAAAATTGAAGTGTTGTACTACTCTGTGGCAAGAAAATTAACCAAACGAAATAAGAATGGGTGATCAGTGAATAATCAAATGGAAGGGTTGTCCAAAAGTAGTTGTACCCAGTTGAAATAAAATTGCCTCTAGTTCGAGAATATACGTGGTTTTGACAAAATAATAATAATAATAATAATAATAATAATTGTGGCATAGTTGTCAAAGTGTAGTGATTTATTTTTCTCTGTGCTTATGTACGTGTACGTGTTTTCAATTGAGAAAAAGTATTTATTATTATTTGAGTAAATATTAGTTTTAGCCTTAATATTTTAAAATTGATATTAACTTGATCCTAAAAATTTTTTTGCATCAATTTATTCTTAATATTTTGAAATCTATATCAATTTGGCCTTAAAAAAGTTTTGAAATCAATTTAGTCCTCATACTTTAATTTCTAACATCAATTTAATCTTAATATTTTAAATTTTAACATTAATTTAGTCCTAACAATTTTTTCCAAAATCAAATCTTCTATAAAATTATTAGGATACGAATAAATTGATGTCAAAATTCAAAATATTAAAATTAAATTGATGTCAAAAATTATTTTAAAATTAAATTGATACCAACTTTAAAATATTAATATTTGTTATTATGAAAAAAAAAAGGATTTTCCGTTGGCACCCTTGTTTTTATGAGAGTATTGATATTCTTTTATGTTCAACGGTTATGATTTAATCACAAGTTTCATAAATTTAAATATAACAAAAAAATAATTTTAAAAATTAAGTAATATGAATTAGGGGGATTTGTAGCAAATTTTTAATAACAAATAACTAAAGAATAGTACCCTTGAATTTTATAAGAATACCAGAGAAATCCCCAAAAAAAAAATCGCTTTTTTTTACTATGTAACTTATGCTTCTATAAAAATGATTTAAAAGAATTGATTTTATATTTAAAAATAACTTTTTGGCTTAAATTTATGTTTAATTCTTATAAATATATGCCATTTTGATTTTAGTTTTGTGAAAAATTTCTTTGTTTTTAGTTCTTGTCGTTCTAAATTTTAATCCAAAAAAGTATTTTGAAATATATGTTTAATCTTTATAAATATTGAAAATTTTGTTTTATCCTCTTAAATATTTTAATAATCTTCTTTTGGTCCTTATAAGTATCACTACTTAACAATGGTGACTAATAATAGAGACCAAAAACATAATATTAGAAAAAAAGAAGGATTAAAAGCCAAAAGAAATTTTTAGAGGGACTTGTTGGGACAAAAATTCAAGGCAAAAATTTCGATAGCATTGAAAGATCAAAGTATGAGAATTAAAGGGCGGTTGAGATTCAGAATGTGTTAATATATTATAAGCCAAACAGAAATAAGATATGGGTTGGTCCAAGGTCGAAGGCGTGGGGTTGAAAAATGAGGCCAAGCTAAAGTAGGCCAAGTTAAGCATCGAGTTTTGTTGAATCGAATTATGGAACAACAAAGGTGCCACACTTCCAAACTTACCACGTTTGAAAGTAAAGGAGGCTTTAGAAAGATGCAGAACATGGATCCGCAAAGGGACCCACACATGATACTCCAATTTGGACGTGGATCAGTTTAGGCCAAGGTGAACTTGGACAAGGGATTGAACGTGAAAAGTTAGCGAACGTGGTTTGAAGCTGAAATGAGGAAACATGGAATCAAGACCTATTTTTAGGGTGGATTTTGCCATGCACCTCACTAAAGTGAAGTGCATCAAACACCTTATAGGATTAACAGTCAGATATGAGGAGCATAGGATAGTTACACAAATATACTCTCACATCTGACTATTAACTTTACAGAGTGTTTGATGCACCTCACAAAAGAATTCACCATATTTTTAGGGGAATTTTGTGTTTATAAATACTAGGAGTAGAATTCAGGTTTGGGGATGAACAATAATATATTTGAAAACATCTCAAAACTCTAGCAAAATGTTCACTTTAACATCAAAGAGTACAATGGAACTCAAGTAATTGTTGTATTCATTTTTACTTTATTTAGCTATTTGATCTTGTTTTTGCATTTGACATTAATAATTTTTTGTTTGTGAATATTTTATTTCTTATTGCCACCTTGTCATTTCCATTTTTACTTTATTTAAATTCTATTTGTCTTTTATTATTTAACACCTTTAAATTATGAAAATTCATCAAAGAAATCGCTTTCGTTCCTCAAATTGAGATGCGTGAAGCAAATTGATAATTGTCGATTTATTTATTTTATAAAAAAATCAAGTAAACAAATCAGCACGCCCGATGGGATCAGAAAAAAGAAAGTGTCAGAAAATAAAGAAAATATCACCTCAATCAATACATGATCTTGAGAAATGGCACCATTGTGTCCAGTATGGCAAGATTAAAAACACCATCATCTAGAAATTCTTCCTCAAGTGATGAGGTGAATAATGAGGGAGAAAACTCCTCTGTTGATAACCAGTCATTAGAGTTAGTCCTAGCTCCAATAGCCATTATTATGCGAACAACAGCTACTTGGGCACCGAGTAACATAAGTACAATGGCCATGAGCACAATGCTAATGTACGACTTGCCCCCTGGTTTTGTACCAACAATGGCTACACAAACTCAAATACAGCAAAGATTAGGGGTGATTACAACAACATTTCAAAATCTATTGTGCACCAACACTATAATGGCCGATTTATCCCCTTTTGGGTCACTATTAGGGCCTTCAGTGGGCCCAAGACAGAATGCAGGGCATACATCGATGGGCCCTACATACCCTACCATGCCTAAGTCGATGCCATTAACAACATCTTCATATACTAATGAATCCTTGGCCACTTTTCGACAGCAGCTCAAGGAAAGTCATCATGAGTTATTAAATATGCTGACTCACCAAATGACTACTATTGTAACACCCTTGCTAGAGTCGAATAACACCATATATGAGCAGTTACAGGTCAATCGTATAGCTTTCATACCTGCTGACCAACCCAGAATGAGGCCTAAGGGAATGTCGAGAATATCGATTAAGGGAATGTTATTTTGCCCCTGCTAGAAAATCAAATACTCGATAATGACATACATTTTGTCAATCAAGCACAAAACATAGATTGAGTGCTATAAAGGTTAAGGCAAAACAATGTTAGGGGGCATCAAAACCTAACTAGGGTAGTCAAACAAGTCTTAAATTGATTTGGCTTCAACGTGGGTTATACAAACCAACCCTATTTTGCTTTTGTATTCCCTGACTATATGCAATAGGCAGAGCTTCCTCGGGAATGGAAAGCGCCTAAATCACTAACTAAATTTTCAGGGAAAAATGGAGAATTTACAATCAAGTACATTGCTCGATATACCATGGAAATTAAGGAGCTGGCTAATACTGAATATTTGAAAATGAGGTTCTTCTGATCTTCCCTCACAAAAAATGCTTTTACTTGGTTTGCAAATTTGTGACCAAATTCGATCCTTACATGGAATCAATTGGAAAAAAAGTTTTTATGAACATGTTTTTAACAGAGAAATGAGAGTAAGTTTGACCGATCTATTCACCATAAGAAGGGGACAAGGGAAATCAATTGATGATTATTTAGCAAGATTTAGAGCAATAAAAAATCAATGCTTCATCCCTATTCCAAAATTTGAGATGCTCACTAATGGGCTTGATTACAGTATTAGGAAGAAACTTGTTAATTTACAATTTCTCGACTTAGCTCAACTAGCAGAAAAGGTTCGATAGATTGAACAATTAAAAGTAGAAAAAGATAAGATTGAAAGAATGAGACTTAGAAAGACTTTTAGAAAAGAACAAGTGAATTTTGTGGAAGTGTAGTCAGACAAGGAGGAAGATGATTTCGACTCCAATGAGATAAATTTGGTCGAAGTAAGGGTAGTTGAATTACAAGCTAGCCCTTCGTATGTGTATGCTTCCCTTAAATCGGTGAAAGGAAAGGAAAAAGCTAATCCTAATAATATGTCTTATTCCTTTGATATAACCAACGCAGATCAAATTTTCGGTGTGTTGTTGAAAGATAAACAAATAATCCTACCAGAAGGGAGGAAAATGCCTTTAGTAGAAGAAATAACAAATCGAAATTTTGTAAATATCACCAAATTATTGGACATTCGACTAACGATTGTGTTTGTTTCAAAAGGCGATCAAGGAAGGGCAGCTAAAATTTGAGAAAAAGCCTTAACCAACCATGACAGTCAATGTCAATTTGTTTGAGATGAACTTTGCTCTTGTCGAGCTAGTATTTATGTCAATTAATGTTGTGGGTTTTGATAAAAATGTAGAAGAAAAAATGATGCTCAATGGACTTGAAAACATGGAGAAGCCTATATACCCCAAAGTTGGGGAAGATCTACTCAATTTCTTGTTGAAACAGAGAGATGCTAGTGCTAATGTTGCTATTTGTCCAAGGTGCAGTGCAGTGTTCGAAAAGAATATTGCTAGAACATTGAAGAATAGAAAAAGGCTAAAGTTGAGACGGCAAAAGGAAAGATGAAGCAAGAAGCGAGGCTAAGAAAAGATATTTCTGGGAAACAGAAGATTGTTATCAACACCAAGACACTAGGGCCAAACATTGTGCAACCATGTATGGGTACCAACCAAAAGGTCAAGATAATTATGGTAGTCGACCAAAAGCCAGAAGGGGTGCAAATGAGGACACGAGTGCCCTCATCAAATGTGGTAAATAATAAATGGATTCACAATAAAAGGAAAGCTCCTCAACCTTACATCCAAATGCCCCAAAAGAAAAAAGTGAAATGGGTTAAGTCCCATTATCATAATATCCCATTGGCTAGCCATGTATGGCAAAGGAAGTGGCAAAGGAAGGAGCATATGTGTGCCCAAATTAATCCAAATGGGTCAATTTATTGCCCTCAGCAGCAATATTAGGGTTCCCTATATTGACCAAAGATGTAAAAAGGGACGAATCAACAAATTGCTGAGAATTATCTTGAATACATACCCTGGATGATTTCCATGGCAAATCTCAAAGGGTTCCTATCCAGCAGCCTGATTTGAGGATGATGTCGACAAATCACTCTTCTTCTGAACTAAATAAGGGGAAACGAGTTCGTTAATCAAAGACGGTGAAAAAATTCAAATTTGAGGAAAGATAACCTCTCAATAGAGAATTTTTAAATAGGATTTGATGATGATTTGGAAGCCATCTTGGGAGTTGATTTTATTGGAATGATAACAATTCTGCCAATTGAATTTGGAGATGCAACAAAATCGAAAGGTCATGATGATGATTGTTTTGATGTATTCCCAGGACAAGAGTGTCTCTTCTTGGATGAAGACTCTAATGATAGTGTGTTATTCGAAAGGCCTAATGAGGTTATAAAGTCACACTTGTGACCATTACACATCAAAGCTAACATAGCAGGAAAGATGGTCAATCGAGTTTGTCAATGGAAGGGTCGCTATTAATCTTTTACCTGAATCCATGTTGGTCAAATTTGGAAAAATTGTTAATCAACTTATCAAGGCAAACATAGTAGTTACTGACTTCACAAGGATGATATCGATATCAAAACGAATGATTATGCTAAATGTAACGGTTGGAATTATGGATAGAATCACACTATTTGTAGTAGTGACTTCAAAAGCCGATTACAATACTTTGTTGGGAAGAAAATGGATTCATGGTGTTGGGGCAGTTCCTTCGACACTCCATCAAAAGTTGATCATTTGGAATAATGAAGGCAATGTTGAAGAAGTATATGCTGGTGACAGTCCCTATTACTTCCAACAAGCTCATGCTAATTTTAAAGTTATAATCTTAAGGTGAAGCCTCTTCTTGTTGATACTAGCACCTTTGACCCTGACCTCATCGATAGGTGCTATTTTGGGCCCAATAGTTTGTATTTTACGCCCAAGGCTGAGCTAGGATCGGCCAAAAAAGAAACTTGGGCCATAGACCTAATGAGCCACTTGGCTTAATTGTCGGTCTATATGGCTGAGAAGCAATTATGTACAATGGAAGTATGTTTAGATTATGTTTATAATTCTAGTTCCTCAGGATTTGAGCAACCTTTAGAAGAGAAAATAAAAAACGTCAAGGTACAACATCTACTTGAGGAGGTCGATTTGGGAGAAAATGGTGAATATCGACCTACATATATTAGCACTTGATTGCTCCAAAGTTTAAGGAAAGTTTGATCGAAGTCCTTAAAGAATATAAGGATTGTTTCACATGAGAGTATCAAGAAATAATAGGGCTAAGTTGAACTCTAGTCAAACACTAACTTCGAACACAAACAAATGTTGGACCAATAAAACATGCGCCCAAGAGGTTTTCCACAGAAATAGTATTGAAAGTAAAGGAAGAAATCCAAAGACTATTAAAAGCCAAGTTCATTCGAACTACCGAGTATGCTGATTGGATCTCTAACATAGTCTTTGTTTTAAAAAAGAATGGGAAGCTTAGGATTTGCATTAACTTTCAAAACTTAAATAATGTCACACTAAAAGATGAATATCGCATGCCTATTGTTGATATGTTAGTGGATTCAACCTCTGGCTATGAAATCTTAAGTTTTCTTGATTGGTACTCGGGATATAATCAAATTTATTACTAATTTAATTATTAATCCTATATTTAATTAAATTTTTAAAAAGTAAAGAAAATAAAATATCACATAATAATACTTTTTTTAAAAAATCATCTTGTACAAAAGTATGTTTTTATCCAATGCCCTTAATTATATTTTATAAAAAAAGTACTTTTATATTTATCATATCCAAATAATTTAACAACTTTTGATTTTAATAAAAAATATTTTTACAATTATATTCAAACACAGAAGTATTTTCTACTATTACTTCTAATTCTGAAGAAGTATTTTTCCAAGAATCTCAACCAAATGGGCCAGTTATTTTATCTTTTACTAAGTTATCTATTCCCTTTTCTACCCAAGTACTTGAATGCACCTCTCATGAAATTTTAGAGCTGAAAATATCATTAGTGGTTGAAGATTACCGTACTATTGTGTCCAAGAAAAATGTAGTTAGGGAGAGTAAACAAAAAAGCATTCCTCATTTTTATCATTAATTAATTTTTTATTTAATTTTATCTTTTAACATAATTCATCAATAACAAAAATTTACGTAGAACTAAATCATGTTAAATTTGCACGCTGCCATGAATTCAAGAAATTATTAGGTCAGCTTAATTTATGTTGTGACCAATAATTTCCCCATGAATCCATGATTACTATTGAAATGTTTAGAGACCCCAGAAAATTCTTCTAAGCAGAATTATTACAATTTGACTCTATGGAAATTGGAGCCACCTCATGAGATAAACAGATATCGAACCAAATGCGGTAAAGCCCAGAATCCTCTCACTGCACCACACACCACAAGCACAGAATCAAAATATCAAACCCCCTAACGAGATAACATACATAAACGAGAGGCCAAGTAACAAGCTCGACGAGATTAACCTCCAAAGTCTCTCACTTCACACTTACCATCATCATGCTTGTTTTAAAGTCCACTTCACCACTATCTTCATCTTCATCTCTCCACACCAATCTCACTATACATCTCTTCAACCTCTCTTCTTCTTCTTCTTCTTCTTCTTCTTCTTCTAGACTCTCTTCCTCATCTTCTCTACTCTTTCTTCGCCACCACCATGTTCACCCCACAAGGCAACAACACTCTTCCAAAGTTGGTAGTAGAGTCTCTATTAGAGCTTACATGGAGAACCAAAATTCTATTGCCAGTTTTGCTAACAAGGTCATTGGTTCCCTCCCTGTGGTTGGGCTTATAGCTAGGATCGTTAGTGATGAAGGTGGCGTTGGCAATGACATCATTGACTTCGCTGAGTTTAGAAGAAGGGTTGGGAAGAAGTGCTCCATCAATGATTCCAGGTCTTTTTATGAATTCCAAGATCGAAGAGGACGGGTAATTAATCATTTAGTTCCCACCCCATAATCAATTTTGAATTTTGGGTTGTATAGTTCAACTAAATGAGGTTGGTTTCATGCTCAAAATTCAACCTTAAAATGGATAAAGTTTGGTGATGAATTTTTTAATTCTTACCCTTTAATCAAGTTTCAATCTTGGGTTTTATAGTTAAACTTGATGAGGTTGGTTTCATGCTCAAAATTCATTCTTTGTAACCTAAAAATGGATCAAGGTTGGTAATGGATGACTTAATTCTCACCCCATAATCAAATTTGAATACCGGGTTTTATAGTTAAACTATTTCATGCTCAAAACTTTAACTTCGTAGTTGTAAACCTTAAATTGATGAAGGTTGGTAAATGATAATCAATTATTTAATTCCCACCCGTATAGTCAAAGTTGGTTACTAATCTTAATGAGCTGATTTCATCCTCAAAATTCAATCTTTGTTAGTGTAATGTTACAATCACTGAAAGTTAATCAATTTCTTTTTTCTTTTTATTCTTCGCATTGTTTTTGTGGCATTATTTGGTTTTGGCTTTCATGTGGTAGAATGGAATAGAGAATGAAGGTGTCTCTGACTAGATGTTAGTTTATTGTGTGTAGGCAGGGGATCCTCTCTATGTTTTATTATGCTGTTGGCTAGCTGCCATTGGTGCAGGTCTTCTAAAAACTGAGGAGATTTTGGAAGGGGTGGCCAGGCTCCGGATCTCGCATGACATTGAATTTGAGGAGCAGAATTTCATTGCCTTGATGAATGAGGCAAGAGAGGTTGGTCCTTCTTTGAGCTCTATGTATCTCTTTACCAAATTTTAGTTTATTCATATTTGAAGGCCATTCATTTTTAATATTACCTTGCATTTGAATGGGAACTATATCAGTTTGCATAAACTGACTGAATCATTCTGAGAATGTTGTCCACAGTTTTTAAATGCCATTGCTCATGCTTGCTAGCTTCAAACAAATTGCTGAAATTATTAATGATTCAATGGTTTCCATAGGCTTACTGCAATGGCAAAAGACTTTACTAATACCCTCAATCCTGTCATGGAACATTCGTGCCAAGGCAAAGACAAACGCTTACAATCAAATAGTGAAAAAAACTTACCTTTCTTGTACATGTAGCACTGTCATTCGGTGTGTATTATGTATCAATGTCATTTCTATTATCTGCGATGTTCTTCCCTATAAAACATTTAGTTGTCTTCTTTCAAGGCAAATATGTGTTCATTTCTGTTAGGTTGCTGCGCTGGTGTGACATTAGCTAGTTATTTATAGTACCTATCAGCTGTATCTGTACCGACCATACTGACATAGTAAAGTTGCCCATTTGCAACTACTAAGAATGATCTGAAGAATTTCCACAAGCTCTAAGAGGTGGTAATTTATACACAAAGCTGAGAATTGTGCCCTGTGGCTGGGACTCTCCTAGAGTCCTAGGTAACTCTTTAATGACAAATCCCACATAAAATGGGATTTTTCCCAGGTACATTCTCATTCATGTTCTGTTGTGAGATGTGCTATATGTTATCAACCGGATAGCATGAGAAATCAAAAAGCAATTCCAAGATTTATGGAAGATATTCTTTGCTCTTTTTGATCCAATGTTCCACCTGTGTGCTTGGTGCCTATTTTACTGAAGCTAAAAGTTCTATCTATATGCCACTACGTAACAACTTGAAAAATCAATATCCAAACCTGCAGAGACGTGCAAAGCTGAAGGCGGCACCTCCTGCTATCCCAATGGAAATTAGAGTTGAGAAGGCCCTTGATGCTATCTACGTCTGCTGCTTCGGAAAGGATTCCATAGAGGAAGAAGATGAGAGATTGCTGATCACAATGCTTAGTGCTACTTTCCCATCAGTTCAGAAAGAAGAGATCCAGCAGGTGGTAAGGGACAAGGCAGCGAAAGTAGCAGAAGGAGTTAGTGAGGATTATGTTCCAGAGGCAAAGCACTTGTCAAAAGAAGCTGTGGAACTGCAAATGAAGGATCTTCAGTTCCTCAAACAAAATAATGAGACTTAACTAAAGTGTGTAGCCTGTGATGTTAAACACACAATTTGACTGAATGAAAATTATATTGCACAAACTAAGCTGTTTCAGCCTTTTGGCTACTCACAGAATAGAGATAATGATTTTAGATCTTGTTCTCTTATTTTGCATTATTGAAATGAGAGGTTATAACTGCATTGAAAATACAGGAGGTGTAAACTTGTAAACTAGTAAATCGTATCTAAAATACCATTTTATTTTTCAAAACTTGTAAGTGACCCAGTTCTTTCCTGCACCTGCACTACCCTGCTGCTGCGTATCCCTCTGCTTGGATATTTTTTGCAATGTTTTATGAATTATGACGTTTAAGAGGCATTAGAAGGAGTAAACAAATAAGAGCATTATGGCATTCAGCGATGGATACTGTTCTATGCTGGAGATTGGAGACCAATGTAACAATCTTCAATGAAGAAGTTAGGACGTAGATCCTATAGATCCTTCTATTTTTTAAAACAAGAATGAGTTCATTTTAGATTCTGAAAGTTAGAGGAAGGATGTGGAATTTTATGTAGCTCATATTTCTTGGTTGTTTACCCTTGTACATCCAAAGAAGGGAAGATCATTTGTCTCCCTACTTTCACGGCTGCATTTTCTTTGGTTATATATTTGTATAGAAGTAAATAAATTTTGTTCAATCTTTACGACTTATATATTTCTACACATCCAAACAAACGATAAAGACCATCATTTTATCACAAATAATTTATTTATCAATTATCAGAAAATATTTTTCACTGCCATTACTGCAAGTGCCTAACAACAAAAACTTAATGGATGAGCTACATACTTCAAACACCATTTTCTCTTATGTCATGTAAAACGACCTGTATGGCATTTGAGAGGCAAAGGTGAAAGCAAAGACCATTACAGCTATTTGCGATGCATAAACTTATTATATGCCTACAACTGGAGGCCAATGCAACAAACCATAGAGGGAAAAAAGTTAGGACAAAGATCAGTCTTATAATAGTGAAGTTTATGTTTGTCTTACTTTTTCAACATAAGAGCAAGACTTTCAAGTCTTATGAAACCATATGTTTTGTCAGGTCCGCATAATTTGATTTTATTCGTCAATATCTCTTATTAAACCAAATGTATTACATTTTACTTGCAATACGGGCAGACGCAATACATTCAAACTCCAAAAACACAATGATCATACAAGTAGCCTCAGGCGTTCACTTCAGTTTTATTTCTTACATAACACTAAACGAGTTCAAACTCTACAAAGCCAGAAAATTATTCAAGTTCGTTCCTGACTCTTTTGGGGGATCCTCCAATGACCTTAACAATGGAAGACTTGAACGCCAAATATATACTACTTCACCGGTATTGGCTTGCTAGTTGACCCTCCTTGACAATGTAGTTTTGTTCTGGAAAATCTTCACCCTTGAAGTGCCTCTCAAGCATATCTTTCACCCCAGCAGCATAACGCAACTGAAATAAGTTTCATTTTATTATCATTAGTATTCCATTAAGAAAGGCACAAAAGAAGTGAAAGAAGTTAGGTACTAAAAAGGGCAAGCGAATGTATAGAAACTTAGACTACCTGTGCATCTATGGTGGTACCAGAAATGTGAGGAGTCATGGCATGGTTTGGCATGTAGCGCCATGGATGATCCTTTGGAGCTGGTTGTGGGAACCAAACATCACCACTGTAGCCTGCAGAAACAAGAGATACCAAACAATTGGATGATGAAGGAAATTTGCAAACAACATCAGAACAGTTTGAACTGTTTGCTGATTAGATAAAATTCTAGTGTTACATTACATCAATAATAGTAAAATTATTCTGCCTTGTTTTATAATTACCTGCAATGTGCCCACTGGAGCAAGCATCAGCAACTGCTTGGGTGTCCATGATTGCCCCTCTAGCATTGTTAACAATCAGGACACCCTTCTTGCACTTAGCAATCCGATTTTTGTCAAACAATCCCCTAAGTCACAAAAACAATTTTGTCATCACTTCTCATTTCTAGGCAATGATCAAAGAATTCAGATATTCATATATAACCCCTTGCCTCAACCATAAAACAAAAAGCATGGAATATACATATATATCATCAAAGCAAAGTACTTGGTTGTTTCTCTATTTGATCAGCTAAATTGATTCCTTGTGATGATGCATTGCCTATGAAAATTTTGAGAATTATAAGTTTTCAAGAGCTAAACAGAATTCATGGGATTAGTATTAAAGCATGGCATTATACCTTGTCTTATCAGTGAGAGGCATGTTGATAACAATTACATCACACTTTGGAAGCATTGCATCAAGGTCCTCCTCAAACTTTGCTCCAATTTGCTTCTCCAATTCAGGATCTATCTTAAGCCGATCGTGATACAGAAGATTACAGTTAAAAGGTTTCAACCTTTGTAGTAAGAGCCTGCCAATTCGTCCGGCACCAACAGTTCCTACAGTCTTCCCTTCCAGATCATAAGCTCTATGAGCAATGCCAGCAACATTCCATTCTCCAGTGATGGCCTGGTGGTACCCAGGCACGAAATTCCTCACTAGAATGAGGATCCTCATGAGCTCATCCTCCGCAACTGAGACCACATTACTTCCTGTGACCTCAGCCACAGTTAACCCGGCGGCTGCCGCGGCATTAAGATCAATGTGATCAGAGCCAATTCCAGCAGTCAACAGCAGCTCTAAATTTTTAGCTCTCTTTATTCTTTCCGCGGTGACATAGGCAGGGTGAAATGGGGTAGATATGAGGACATGGAGATCAGGAATATGTTTCTCAAGTACTGGCATAAGGGACAACAAATAGCCACAAGTCCAGGAAATCATAAAATTAAAGCAGAAAATTCAGTATATGTGAAAAGAAATTAACAATCATGAACAGAACCAATTGTGTGGTTTGATCTATATGATTCATGTATACACAATTGTATAGCTTGATGCTTGCCTGCTTAATTTTATGTATGTATTGTTACGTAGTGATAGCAGAATGAGATTAATTTTGATGTAAAATGTTTTACACTATATATTGGTCATATCTTATCATTTGTATGACTTTTAAGGTAGTTATAATAGTAAGAGATTAATTTTGATATAAAATGTTTTACACTATATACTAGTCATATCTTATCATTTGTATGATTTTTAAGGTAGTTGTAATAGTAAGAAAACTAGTATTTATATTTGTGATTTCACATATTTATTTTGACTTTCTCATTTTTTATTTGATATTTTTCATTATTTTTCTTGTTATTTTTTTCAAATAAAGCATGTTATTTTTTTTATTATGAAACCAAAACAAATTTCTTGTGTTAAAACTCATCATGATCTCTTGATAGCAATTTCGAAATTAAATGAGCTATTGAATGATTTGTTGAAAAGGATTGAAAATTAGTGAAATTGTGTATAAAGCAAAAGAAGAATTTTGATATAAGTGACACTAAGCTTTTAACTCCACAAATTAAAATAATGGAAGAAGATTTCTCTAAGGAAATGACGATCTGCAACCCACAGCACCAAAAGAGTCATTCATGGCTCTGCTCTTCTCTCAACAAGATGGATGGGCACGAGGGGCACTGCGTCGTAATAGAGGACTGGGGTGGCGGCTATGATTTGAGATCGGAAGGAGTAGGCAGTGGTGGAGGAGGAGAAGGCGAGAGATTGGTAGGGAGTGTTGAGGTGGATGGAAGAAGAAAGAAAGCTTTCTAAAATGAAATGAGAGTAAAAATTTTAGGTGAGAATGGTTTTTATTTAATTGTAATAAATAGTTGGGCACTTAGAGATAATCCATTTAATTATGGATAATAGAAAAGAAAAGAAAGTTTCTAAAAAGAGAGAAAGAGATTGAAAATTTTATGCGAGAATAATTTTTCTTTAATTATAATCGAGTATTGCCATTTAACATTTAGAGATAGTTTATTTAATTATAGATAATAGATTCTAGTTCATTTAATTATAGATAATAACTTCTTAATGTTAATGATGGCTAGCTAGAAAGTGCAAACATATATCAAAAGTTAGTCAATCAAAAGTTGTACAAACAGTGTGTTCAAAAAGTACCCAAGTAAACATCCAAGACACAACTTTCCAAGTAATTCTCCTTAGCAACAAATTGAATCATTTTTTTAGGAAGCATTTTCAACTCATGAGAACAAAATAAAAAGATTAAGATAGAAGTATTTTCAAAATAATTATTTTAAAAATAAGTATTTTTAATAGCATAAGAATATGTTAAATAATAGTATAAAAGATGTTTATACTAACACCATGTCAAAATTAAACCCATAAAATAAAGTTGTCATGACTAATATAATACCCAAAAATAAAGTTATCTCCAAGGACAAAAAATTAACTACATGTAGCAAAAGATAATAAGAGCTTATACAGCTGCGTGTAATAATTAAGAAAAAGAAATTATCGCATAAAAAAATAAGAAAAATAAAATAAAAGTGGACCCAATCCATAATATTGTGCTTAAGATCTTTTTGCTATACGCATTTTACTATAGGATTAGCATATAGCCAAGCCAAGGGCCATCCATCAAGCGTGAACAAACAACAAACGTCTGCCGCGCTCAGACCAAATAAAAAAGTGTATGGCGAGCACGGTGAGATGCAGCGTTGATAAATTCTAGCGGAAATTTTTTTTCTTAATTGCAATTAGAAATTGACGTGTGGCAAATAAAGGTAGCCATTTAGTCAGAGATAATAGATAAATTTTACGGTAACAGCATATGATGCTAACCAGAATCTGGTCCTTCTTTGTCATCAGTGACAATGTACTCATGACCCTGTGATTCCAGCCACTCACGTATACCCAAGGCCCCTTCAACACAGCCCACGAATTTGGGATTCAGGGAAGCATATTCATTGCCTTTATAGAAAACCCCCACAATCTTCTTCTTTCCACCGGAGGCCTATTCTCATTTGTACAACAAAAAAATTTAAGGGGGAAAAAAATAATCATGGTCAGGCATAAACATAGTTAAGGATAGAGACCAACATAATAGAATCAAGACATACATATTATTTTGTGAAACTGACATAAATTTGTTTTCATGCACACAAAAAGAGAAAAAAAAATAGTGCGTTAGTGATTAACCAATTATACAACCTGATTAATTCATTTACCTCTTCAGATTAAAAATAAGGATTTAATTTGAATACACTGTTAGTGTAGAAAAATTTTGCACAGATATCCAATTATATATTGCCACATCAACAAAAGTCTTTCACATAATCACCCACTATTTGAATGATCGTATAAATGAAAGGTTTTGATTGGATGACAGTATAAAAAAATTTTATACTATCACTGTACTCCAATTAAACTCTAAAAATAAATAATAGATCATTAGTCTCTTTAATGTGAAAATTGGGCTGGCCTGAGTCCTTGCCAAACCATAGCCCAAAATTTTTTCAAAGAAGAAAGCAAAACAACGTCTTCGACTAACAAAATAAAACCGCAACATCGTCGCAAAAACAATGTGATGCCGTTGCTATGACCCAAGAAAGTTCTTAGATAAACAAATTAAAGTTTGATTAGTGTTGTGTCTTGTCGTGTCTTGTGTGTGACGCATGAGAATTGGTGAAGCGAAACACGTGTAATTGCGACCATAAGTGTGAACACGAA
Organism: Pterocarpus santalinus; assembly: GCA_031439595.1. NCBI lineage: Eukaryota > Viridiplantae > Streptophyta > Magnoliopsida > Fabales > Fabaceae > Pterocarpus > Pterocarpus santalinus. The sequence goes on from CM062531.1 coordinate 59,160,396, forward strand.
ACGCGCACAGAGAGAGTTACACATACACACACAAACACTACCGCACCGTCATCGTCACGGATCACGCAAGCATGAAAGAGAAAACAGCACCAATTCACCACCACCACCACAAAAATCAGAAACAGCTTTGAATATCTAGGACACGGGAAAAAAAAAGAAGAAGCAATAATCTCAATCGATCATCGATTTCCGACATCAGTTTCCAAAAAACAAAACACCATTGAATTTTGACTTTTTTTTTTTGAAGAAAAAAAAAACTAAAGCTAAAATGAATTATGACAAAATCGAGTGGGTAGTGTTAGAGATTGGGTTTGCTTACATGAAGGGTTCTGGTGAAGGTGGAATTAGAAGAAGAAGCGAGAAGGGAGCGAACCGCAGTGGAAGCAGCGCGTTTCATCATCATGGCCATCATGTGTCTAATTAGAGGGATGAAAGAGGAGAGTGTGATGAACAATTGAAGTGCGAGGAAGAAAGAGTTAGTAGAGTGAGTTTATATAGAAAGTAAAAAAGATCGTAAGAGATCTAGTGAGCAGACATAACAGGAAGAGCACATGGAGCATTACCTAAGGAAGGGGTGAACTGAACCTGAATTGGAACACCTTTACCTGCTGTCGGCGTCTTTGTCTAGTCCTATCTTTCTCCTTGTTTTCTTTCTCTTCTTTTCGCTTTCTTTTTTGGCAATGGATAAATTTTTATATGATCCGGAGTATTGTATGGCCATAATCTTGACTAATTATGTAAATATAATTTTATAGAATTATGTATTAATAATAAATTTTATATAAAATATATTTATATAATTGATTCAAAAGTACAATTACATAATACTCCTAATCATACAAATATTTCTCTTTGGCTATGCGTTTCAAGTTTCCAATCGGGCAATCATTTTTCATATGAAATTTTTGTTTAAAAAATAAAAAAATAATATTTTTGATAAAATTTAAAAAAATATGGTATCTTTTTTTTCTCTTTCTTCCTTTTTTATTTCTCATTTTTTTTAATTTTTCTCTCCCTCTCTTCTTTTTCTTTCTCCTCTCCCTCCTTTCTCTCTCTCACCTAAACCTAATTCAACTATACTTTAACCTAAAGAGAAACTCACATAAAAAAAAAACTTAGAATTCACATCAAATTTGAGTGTTAACTTTCTCATTATCTAAACTCACATAAAAGTGAAACTCAAAATTTGTATATAAGTTTGGACAACCATTGTCATTTTAAAAGTTTATTTTGTTCTTCATATTAAAAATAACTTGAGTTCTCTCTTCTTATTCTCTCTCTCTTTGGAGTTTTACCATTCATATGGTATCAAAGTGAGTTCCGAGTTCATCTCAGAGTTTTTTTTTAATGCAAGTTTCGAGTTTCTCTTTGATACAACTGTAAAAGATAAGGAAGCTGAAACTCGATTTGATGTGAGATTGAATTCCTCTTTGATGTGAGTTTCTTTTTAGGCTAAGATATAGTTGAATTGGGCTCCAATAATACGCTCTTTCTATCACTCACTCTCTCTCTCTCACATACACACGCATAGAGCATAAGAAAAAATAATAAAAAATGAAATTCAGCTAATAGTATGCCAAATTCCCTTTTTATTATTTTTTTGCAGTCCGTTAGTATAGTTAGCGGATCCACTTTTTAGTTTTTATAAAATTCATCTGAATTTTTGCTGAATTGCTTTAAAACATCATATTTTTCTTTTTTTTTTTTTCAAAAAAACACATCTATAAAAAAAATAGCCTCTCGGGTCACACTACCTTCATCCTATCTCAAATTTGATTAATACTGTTAAGTCATTATTCGACATATATAATCAAATAAAAGTATATTTATTATTAAAATTATTTTACACAAATTAAACAATAATTTGGATTTAATTTTTAAGTCGCCATAAAAGAAGTTTATAATATTATCTAATTATTAATTATTATATCATCAAAAATTTATAACTCTTACTATAATTATCTCAAAAACTACATATATGAGAATAATGATATTTTATCGATTGAGACTATAAAATATTTTATATTGATAATATATAAAAATTAATTTTAATAATTTAAATATGATAAATGATACTTATATAAGAGTTTATCTAATATTTTAAAGGTATGTACCTGCTTGTGTTTTGTATTTCTATAATTTTGCCATGTAAAAGAGACGGGAAAAAAACACATTCAGTTAAATTAAGTTTTATACTGTACATTTTAAAAGTGTCTATCCAATAAACAAGAAAACTCTTTTTTATGTTAATAGTTGACTACCTTAATGCAATTATTAGGTTGCTCGCCAAAAGTGACTTACTGATATTGATTTAAAATAATTTTTTTCATTTGTTTGCCAACTTAAATGTCACCCTTCTCCTTCCAACACCTTCTTTATTTCGTTTTTGACCTTTGCGTTTCAATCCCCTCAGCTGACTCGTCTCTCTCACCTTATCTTCATCCGAACTCAAGTTGAATTTAATATTTTTAATAATAAACAACTTAAATGTAACTATTATATTGCTTGCATCACATTTTTATTTATCAGAGAAAGTAAGTATGTATTTGAATCTGTTAATTTGATCATTTTCGGATAGATTGAAAATCTAAAATCAATATTTAATTATAGTATATGTTTATTAAGTTTTATTATGTAATAGAAAGTATGATTTCATTAAATAATAAAAAGTAGCTATCTCTTTCAATCAATGAAGGTAGAAAGTAAAACTAAAAAACTAACAATAAGTATTACATTAATATATGGGAATGACAACTATTATCAATAAAAAAATTTCACCTAAATTGACAACTATTGCGAATTAGAGGTAATAGTTTCTTTTAAATTTAAAATTATTTATAACTATTATAAAATATTTTTTCAAAAACATCTCTCAAATTAATCTAAGATTTTGTTAATGTGCATATTTTAAATATATGTTAATAAATAAAAAATAAAATTATTAAATAAAATGATAAGTATTTATATTGTAATAGTTAAAAAATATGGAATGTTTTCTAACAATTAAAGTAAATAATAAATATCATTTTTATCCCTTTATGCGTACCTTCAAAACAAGCATTATTAATAAAATTCAATCATAAAAACAAAACACGCCTTCAGACCCGACCTTCAGTAAAATTTTGATAATAAATTAATAATAAAAAAATAACTTGGTATTTTTAATTGGTATATAACATAGTAAGATTTTTTTGATATATTAATTAGCATATAAATAAGTTCTCTTTAAGTTTGTCATAACGAATTGTTATTCATTTTCTTGGTATACATTTAATCGGTATTAATTTTAACAATTTTCTACTATGTTAGAATTACTAGAAATCTGGATTGATTGATGAGTGCTATGGTACTAATAGTATGTTTAGTTTTGCTTTTGTAAAATTGATTTTAAATAGAATTAATTTTATTCGAATTGATTTGTTTGAATTAATTTTGAGGGAAAGTGATTTACGTTAGTAATTTGATTTGAGAAGTGATTTATATTTAAATATTATTGATTAAAATCACTTTTAAATATAAAATTTACAAAAAAAAAATTCCTAAAATCAACTCTAATATAATTCAAAAGTGAAAATTTTTTACTTATACCTAAAATCAATTTTTTTAGACCATAATTAATTTTAATTATAAAAGACCAAATAACAGCAAAAATAGTGAAAATCAATTTTGATCTTCTAAAATCGATTCTAACATCTCCCACCCCACATCTAAAGATGCGCCAAGACCTAAAAAGAATAAAACTTGTGTTTCTTTAAAAGTTTATTTTTCGTATTTAAGTGAGATCACTAATATTAAGAAACAAAACATTCTTAAACTCGGTGAAAGTCTTCCATGATGGTACAAAACTCTATGTACGGTATTTGTGTGATCCATATTTAAGTTTGGAATGTAAAGAAAATAAGGAAAATATTTTAAGACTTTACATTCTTTTTATTATTTCATCAGAAAAAAAAAATGTTAAAATATAAAAATAAAATTTTAAAACAAAAAATTTAATTTCCTTTCTTTAATTTCTTTTAATTTTAAAATTTTCTCTAGGTCTTCATTATGTTTTTTGTCCCATCAAAATCAAAATAATGAACACGAAGGCGAAGTGCATGTCTTTCCTGCATAGTGTTGGCGTGCGGTGGCCCGCGGGGGAGCCCACCTTTAGAAAATCGCGGGTGACAGTGCATTAATCCAATTTGTATTAGTTCTCTGGCTTCAGAGTTTAAGACGAGCCGCCGCCGTCCCGGGCTCACGGCCGGTGTCACATATTTGACTTATTTTTCAATTTTTTGATTTTTTATTTCTCCATTCTTTGCTGGTGGGTAATCTTAATTGAGACAGACAAGGGTTGTACCGCAAAAAAATTGGGACACACAAAGGCAGATATTAAGGATGTGTTTGTTACAAATTTTTTTGGTAAAAAAATCACTTTTTTAAATAAAAAAATTATTTTTATTAAAAATTTACTTTTTACATATTTTCATAATTTTTTAAATAATTAGAATCTAAAATAAATTATTTTTAATTTTTTTAATTATATAAAAAATTCAAACTATAAAATTACTGTTTTGATAACCTAAAACAAGCACAACCTACATATAGGAAACTGTTAGCTCAAAATATTATTTTGGGATAAATTTTGTAAAAAGAGTTGATCTACTTATATCAATGTAAGTTAAACTTATTTCTTAAATTATTGAATAATTTTTTTTATAGAAATTTTTTGTAAAATTAACCGTTGGATTGAAAGTTCATATATTATAGATCGTATCTATAAAACTTTACATTAATCCGAAATCGTTTAATACACTTTTTATATACATTTAAATTAATATAATAAATATTTTTTAAATATATATAAAATATAATTATCTGATCATATCTTTAATGATGTTCAAATTTTTTAAAAGTTGGCATAAATTATTTATATTATCTATAATTATAATTCAACTATTGGATTGATAAGAACTATATTATATTAAAAGTCATTAAAAATGTAAGTATATCAAATTTTGCACTGGTGTTAACAAATTCCTCTCGTTTGTAAATTATGATGATATTAAATATGATATACGACGATTTTAACATGTGCTCTTGATCCTTGTCAAAAGATTATGTATGCAGAATTGATATAAACCAAGTAAAGTATAAAGAAGAGAAAATCAAGAAATAGAATGAACTTAAATGAAAGGCCAAAAAAATAAAAAATAAAAAAGATAAGAAAGTTAAACCTCAAAAGAGAGTTGATCAAGGGAAAGCTAAGATTAAGGGGGAGCAATTACTATTTTTTGTTACAATGTAGTCTTATGTGTTATCCATTAATAATATTTTTTTCTAACTTTATTTACTCTAACAACTTTGTTTTATATCACTTTAATGATTTGAAATGGTTTGAAGCATTAAATATAGCCATTGTATAATTTGGTCACTAAAAGCCTCATGTTTGTATCATATTTCACTTATTAGTATGACTACTACATAAACACATGCATTTTGTATGTATCCTTGTATAAGGTATCATAACAAGTCATTTTTGAAATTTTTTTCTTTTTAGTACTCTAAACCTGCTTGACATAATTAAATTGATTGTGCAAAAGTTTAGTAATAAAAAAAAATAATTTAGATACACTGTCATTATAAATTTTTTTATATTGATATTCAATTATGTATTGTCACATCAATGAAAGTGTTTGACTTAACCATCCACTACCTTAGAAATCTTACAAATAAAAATATATAATTGTATGACAGTATGAAATTCTTTTACACTATCAATGAATGTCAATTAAACTCATAAAAAGGGATATAATAAAAAAAAGGGTTATAATATGTGATTATTTTTGTTACATTTAAAGCCCGTTTCTTTGCATAATAAACTAAAATTTAAGTATTAAAATTATAATTTGACCTTTGTTTTGGGCAAATAATACCTTGACTACTAGTTATTGAAATTTATCAGTTTTTTTTTTTTTTGAAAAGCAGAAACATTAAAATATAGCATAATGATATATGATATATAAGAAAAGAATTAAGTTTGTATATTTTCATCAAGTGACATTGATAGTATTTGTCTTTTATCAAATTTAGATTTGAGTTATATTATTATCTTATTAAATTAAACAAAAATATAAACTATCTAACAATTTCTCGTATATTATTGCTAAGTATTCCATATCACATTACTAATATCCCGTAATAAATTTAAATTTTATAGTTATTTTTAAGTAACATATCAATTATATTAATTCGCTAATAATAATAATAGTAATATAGTGCTATAGAAATGTGATAATTATTTGTAAGTAGTGATTAATTAGAAGTTTGAATCTAAAAATTAAAAAAATCTTATAAAAATAAGTGCATTCAGACAAACTTTTGATAAATATGATCTTAAGACACAATTTATAACTGATTTTTTATCAAAAGCAACTTCTAATTATGTCTCAAATAAAGCATAAAAAAATAGTTATTTCTTTATTTTTATTTATTTTTTAAAATCTTGTCCAAACAATTTAAAAAATTCAGCAAATAACAATCAGATATTCAAGAAAATGGGTGGGCCTCATTAGTGAACCAGTTGACACGTTACAGGCCCTGGTGCCCATAGCGCAATACCGATACAGAGAACGAGACAGCATAAAGTGAAAAAGAAACAAGCGCTGGCTCTCGCTGCTTCTAGTTCTAGCCACGACGGCTTCTACGCCACGCCACGCCACGCCACGCCACACCTGAACTAATATAACAAGTAAACGCACCAGTTCACAGTTCAAACTTGGGACTTGAGAGTGAGTGAGGCACTGACACACAACACAACACAACGCAAAGATCACAAGGGATGGATGAAGCGACGCCGTTGAGCCCGACGGTGAGCCAGCGGGACCAGTGGATGGTGGAGTCAGAAGTGTTCCAGATTTACCAGCTCTTTGCCACCATCCCTCCCAACGCACAATCACTCATGTAACTCACTTAATCCCACCCTTACACTTTCTCTCAATTAATATTCTTGATAACAGTAACAGTCTCTGATTTTTCTCTAATTACTCTGTTTTGGATAGGTTGGAGCTGCAGCGCGATAAGCACATCGAGTTCCTCACCAAGGGTCTTCGCCATCTCGGTTCCGGCTTCTCCATCTTGGATGCCAAGTCTCTCTCTCTCTCTGGTTGAACGTTGTGATTTTTTATTCCATTTTTTTTTGTTTTTATAGTTTTTGAAATGTGTTGTGGTTGTGTTGTGTAGTCGACCTTGGCTTTGTTACTGGATCCTGCACTCTATAGCTTTGCTGGGAGAATCGATCGATGATGAACTCCAAGACAACACCATCGAGTTTCTTAATCGCTGCCAGGTTTCCAATTTCGGTCCAGAATCTCATTCAATTAATTATTTTGCCTAATTTGTTAAAAAAAATCCGTAAAATAACGAAGGAAACTATGAAGCACGGATTTGACTAGGGACATATGGATACAACATATTTTAAAAATTATACAGTGGGACATGAGTATAATATAACATATAAAATTTGTTTATAAAAACATAAATCTTAAACTAAAAGACAGAAACAATGTTTTAAAAGTTAGTATTAGTCATGGTAGATATAATAGATAAATATTATTTACCTAACTATTGCATTATATCCATCTACATTCGTATGAAAATTCAACAATAGAAGTAAAAGGTTATATAGTAAGTGTCTGTGAAGTGTTAGACACGTAGATGTGTTAAAGACGGACATGGTGACTATTTTGAAGCGTCTATGCTTCCTAGGTAGGAAGACAAAGAAGAAGAGGAACACAAAAAAAAAAAGAGCATTGGTGAAATCAATTAAAGCTTTGAACTTGAAGTGCGCGATAAATTATCTTATGCTTCCCCTGTTATTTTCTGCTTATTTTTGTGCTTACATTGGATATAGGTCTACTAGGTCTAGTGATGTCCGCAAAGTTGAGGTTATGTGCTTTAGTCTAATGCTAAGTCTTAAAGTGCCTCTTTTGTTTTTAACAACCTAGATATAGGTCTGGCCATGTTTTGTGTTCTTTTGATTTAAGACTTGGTCTCTTGGCTGGCTGCTTTTCTTCTTATCCCGTTTCTATCTGCTCATGAGTCTCTTGTTCTTTGTATATACCTACAGGATCCGAATGGTGGATACGCTGGGGGACCTGGCCAGGCAAGCTACTATTCTGCCGTTTTTGTTTTTGTCTATTTCTACTTGAGCTTGAGCTATGGTCTTGCTGAGTTTGATTCTTAGCTTTTCTCTTTCTCTCGCCCTTAAACTGCATTTTGTTGTCTCTTCCTGCCAACTTAGTAAATGTATATAGATAAGTATCTAACTTCTTATTTTATTTTATTTTTATTTTTCGTGTGACTTATATGCCTTGAATTGTTGAGGTTGACTTTGTTTTAGCTGAAATTGTAGTCTTTGAAGGAGTGTAACACTTCTCAAGATTTTAAGTCGTATAGAGAAGGCCTGTAGTAAAGAGTAGATCAAATGAAGGGTAACCCAATAGTTAGAGGGAGACCAAGAAAAATTATAGGTGAAACGATTGAGAAAAAGAAAAAAGAAAAGGAAAAATTAGATTTCAATGATTTGACCCTAGATATAGTTTATGATAGAATACCATGGCATCACCTGATTCATGTAGCTGACCATACCTAATGGGGAAGACTTGGTTGTTGTTAACTTGTTATTGTTGAATCTCTCCCTTGCAAATGATGTTTAAACTTTTGTAAGCATAATGATTAATATGCTTGAAATCTTTCACAGTTGCCTCATCTTGCCACAACTTACCCTGCAGTCAATACCCTTATTACTCTGGGTGGTCAGAAAGCTTTGGCATCAATTAATAGGTGGTCAGTTTATGTTTTTCAAAGCATAATATTATGTTGTATATTTATTTGGTAGAGTTAGTTTTCATACATTTGGAATTGATTGGTTTAGTGCTTTGAATGTATTATTCTCAGAGATAAATTGTCTGGGTTTCTGCGGCGGATGAAACAACCAAATGGCGGATTCAGGTTTGATGGCTTATGCCCTTATTTATCTCTTTAGCTTCAATTAGCAATATGAAATTAGAGGGATGCCATATATCCATTTCTACAATTCTACTTATATTTGATGGCCATCACTGAAATTTTATAAATAATGACTTTTCATAACTGTATTCGATGGCTTTTAAATTTTTGCACACCACTTGAATTCACATGATTCAGTAATGGGTTGAATTCAAGTGGTCCTAATGCTTATTATTATCCTTGTTGACACATTGAGAATTTATTTGGTCCACTGTTTTCTTTTAATCATCAAATACTTAATTTAGGATGCATGATGAAGGAGAAATTGATGTTCGAGCTTGCTACACTGCCATTTCTGTAAGTTGGCTATCTCTGTGTCTCTTTGTTTCACATATGCTTATGTGTGTATATATATGTATATCTGATCATACGTTGCACTTTGTCGGCTAACTAACTTTTTACTATTATCCTCTGTTATATTCGTTGTGGGAGGGGGACTTTTTGTGCTACTGCTTGTTTATATAAATAGGTGTCTATTGCTTAACAAAGAGAGTATTGTGGGAACCAGGTCGCAAGTGTTTTGAACATTTTGGATTATGAGCTGGTCCAGAATGTTGGAGACTACATTTTAAGGTTAGTTTCAAGAAGCATTAACTTAGTTTTGGTGCTAAATCTGGCCGTATGGTTTCTGCTTGGAAATCAATGTTTAGAATGAAAACTTCATATAAAACTCATTATCTTTTCTTTCTACTGCGTAGATTGTTGATTGATTTTTCTTAGGATCAATTGGCAAGTGTCTAAAACATGTTAGCATTAAAGCAAAATGTTTTGTGATCTTTTAGTTAACTGTTTATGGCCTTAAGTGGGACATTTAAGTATAGCCACTGGTAATGCTTGAAAGTCCCAGTAGCCACAATGTTGGAGGTATGTTATGTTGGGGTATCGAATTTTCTCCTTTGTTTTTTCAATGCTTTGAAATGCTTTTGCCTGTTTTCATGTTAGATAGTCTTTTCTGCAAGTATTGTCTACAGAACTTTGGGCTTCTTGGTGTTGATGTCAGTTCAATGGTCAAGTAAACAGTGAAATAATTAATTGCATGCTTTTTATTGTCTTAATACATGTGTTATGTTCTGTGGTATTTCTCTGCAGCTGTCAAACTTATGAGGGTGGCATTGCTGGTGAGCCTGGTTCTGAGGCTCATGGTGGGTATGTGTCATCATTCTCTCTCTCTCCCTCCCTCTCTGCTTGTGATACCTCCTCCAAAAGATATGATGTGGCATTTAAAAACAACGGGGGCATGAGAAGCCTTCATAGATAGTGACCATTTCTTTATCAGGTACACCTTTTGTGGGTTAGCTGCAATGATTCTGATTGGTGAGGTTAATCGCTTGGATCTGCCTCGATTAGTTGTAAGAGAATTGTTCCTTTCCTAGTGGCTTCCAATTAATTAGCTCATAAGAGCATCTTCTGAAGTTGCCCACACTTTAAGTTACATGAATGGTATAATAATTTGATGCCTTGTATTAGGAGTGGGCGGTCTTCCGACAAGGTAAGGAGTGTGGATTCCAGGGGAGAACAAATAAATTGGTAGATGGATGCTACTCCTTTTGGCAGGTGATTAAAATTTTATATTTTCTTCGGCAGTCTTCTTTGTGATACATGGGTGCGTTTGTTTGTGCTTCTGGTATAAAAAGAAGTACTTTTTTTTTTTTAATTTTTCAAAAAAAAGTACTTATAAAATTTTTAATATTGTTTGTTTGTGCTTTTAAAAAAAAGCATAAGCAAAAAATAATCAATTTTTCTGCTTTTGTGAGAAGCAGGTAGGAGCTGCTTCTCCCAAAAGCAGAAGCAGTAGAAGAGAGAGAATGTTACTCCTTAAAATTCGCAACCGCTTTCTTCCCACTCAATTAAGATTTTATTTTTAAAACTTTTAAAAACTACTACTCTTTTCTCACTCTTATCCTCTCTCTCTCCATATCTTTAATTTTAATTTTATTAAATAAAATACTTCTATATTTATCACATCCAAACAATTTAATAACTTTTAATTTTGATAAAAAGTACTATACAATTATACCCAAACGTGAAATAATTTTCTGCTTTTACTTCTACTTCTGCTTCTATTTCTGTTTTTTAATAAGTACTTCTCCTAGAATCTTAACCAAACGGGCCCATAGTTGGATTGAAACTTGAAAATAATCAGGGAGGTGCTGTTTCACTATTGCAAAGATTGTATTCTATTATCGACAAACAAATGGCAGAAGCCTCACAGCTTTCTACAACATCAGAAGTAGCTGAAGAAAAAGAAAGTTTGGGTGGATCCTCTAGTGATGCAACTTGCCATATTAGGCATGAAGGTTGGTTGACTTTGAAATATGACATGTTTGAAAAATTCCTACTACCATCAGATTAAGTTTTCCCTCTAATACCTATATTTCTTTCTAATTTAATTTCTTAGGAGATTAACACTCTGCTTTAAAATCTAATTCTCACAGGCATGAATGAATCCTGTTCGGCTGATTTTAAGAATGTAGGTTATAACTTTATTAGTCAGTGGAGAGCAAGAGATCCACTTTTTCACAGCATTGCTTTACAGCAATATATTCTTCTATGTGCACAGGTCTGCATCTTATCTACTGTTTTCACTTCATGTTTTTAATCATTCTCTGAAGTTGCCTTGCTGATTCCTTGAAAGCTTGAAATAGAAATTCAGCTTTATATGATTGAACCTTAACCAAGAATTTGCACATTTAAACTTTTAACCTGTCTGACAATATATATTCTATGCTCTTGTTGACAAACATAATCTGTTTTGTTAAACATATAAATGGATGAGAGTTAGAGATTTTAAATTTATGTAACCAAGAACTTCGACAGACAGAATCAAAATGTTCGTTGAATCAATTACCTCAAAAAATTTGAATCACTGGACTGCACTTTCTTGCAACTGAAAAACGAAGCTTAACCTTTTGATAATTGACCTTTTCCCCTGTTGATATCAACCTCTTGTTTTGACATTTGATTTATGTTCCTCACATAACCAATTCTATCTATGTAACCAGCTTAAATTTGCAGAAATTTGTTTTATCGGATCACATAAAGCTTTACCCTATTTTAGATATATTCCATTGGTTAAGTGATTGGATTTTGCTCTCGACACCCTCTTTGGAGGGATTCGATCCTTTCATGTAAAAATTTTACATGACTTGATCATGTGCAAATTTTTGCCATTGATTAGATTCTCTTGCGGGTCCCCCGACTTGAATCTAGTTTCTTGATTAATGGTGAAAATCTACATGCAGCCTAGTTATGTGAAATTTTCACGGAGTTGGGAGTTCATTATTATTGCTAAATAATCTTTACTTGACGCAGGAGGAAGGCGGTGGCCTGAGAGACAAACCGGGTAAACGCAGAGATCACTATCACACATGTTACTGTTTGAGTGGACTCTCATTGTGCCAGTATAGCTGGTCAAAGCGCCCAGACTCTCCACCACTACCCAAGGTAGTATTGGGACCCTACTCCAATCTTTTAGAACCTATCCACCCACTCTATAATGTTGTCTTAGAACGATATCGCGAAGCTCATGAATTCTTCTTTGGTGGGTCATGAGTGATGATCAGATTTTGGCTCACTCTGATGTAAACGCTGGCTAGCTACAGCTGGATGTGTAGAATGTACAATAAATTCGTTAGAACATTAATTAATGTCATAATAACATTTTTGGATTGCTTGGGTTATATTGTATATCGTTGGGTTTTGATAATTGTTGTTTTAGATGCTCCTTCCCTTTTTTTTAAACGTTATTGTTCAAAAATTGAGAAAGTTTATGAATAGTTTCAATTGTCTTTTATTGAAATACTTAAAATATTCTCATCTCTTTATTGATCCTCTCTTTCATTTATTAATATTAATGGCATAGTTAAAAAAATATTACCTCATTCGTTTCTTAAAATATCATAAAAAGGAATTAAAAAAAAATCTAAGACGTATAAAGAAATTAAAGTCTATAAAAATAAAGTTAACCTCTGCTGACCCATTGTTAAAAATATGACCTCTTGCAAATTACTTAATTCTTCATTATTAACACAAACCTAGTAATTTGGAAATGATGCAATACTAAGTGAAGTGACCTATATATTGAATTTTTTATAATTGTTTTGGTTAAAGTATCTTTACTAACTACTTGGTAAAATCGTTAAATAATTATTTTTAGTAAACATTTTAAACACAACTGGAGTGCCGAACTCTTCTGTATATAGAGAGCAGCTTTCGCTACTTTAGTGCAGAAGCCTGGCAGGTGATTGCGTCCTCAACTGAGAGTACTAGTGGTTTTGTTTGTGGCTTCCCTTTTAATCCATTTCTACGATCCTATGCTGCAAATCATCGTATCATCTCGTCTTATTCGATCAGTGAGGGAATCCCTGCTACCTTCCCTTTTCCGGTGCGCATTGATGAACAAAGGACAAATACATTTCAAGTTCCTCAATTCAGTGAGGAAATAACTTTTGTGCAATACCTTCAGACATATTTTTAGATACCCCATGGGCTAAATGACAATTACATAAAGTGCGGTCCAGTGTAATGAGAAATACGTACAATAAAAACGTTTAAAAAGAACAATATACATAATACATGAGTATTATTTAATATATATCTTACGTAAAGTTTATAATTGGTGTTTGATACCCGTCGAAAGAAAAAAATAATAATTGGTGTTTGATAAATATATTGAGATAACATACCTCATTCAATAATTGCCACCTATATTTCCTTAGAAAATTATTCTAGATTCCTTTGAGGCTTCAACATTGCACTATGCGACTCACAATTGCATGGTGCGGACAACTTAATTGGGGGCTCTTGGCCGTCACTAACAGCTACATTACAAACTGTTCTTTCTAATCACTGACTAGCAGACAAGCCTTTATCATCTATTTAACCTAATATATCCACTGCTAAGCCGAAAGACAAAATTTATCTTTTCATTGTACCTATTTCTAGATTGGAAATTTTAAAGTCAGAAGCATTTGAGGGACACATGCTTCATCATATTCCAAACACAGTAAGTATAGGACCAAAAAGAAAAAATAATACCATCATATTATTATTATTATTATTATTATTTTCCGTCTTTTGTATATGGGATGGGTCATGCTACTCCTCAAGATGGCCAAGTGGTTCCTGCTTTGGCTAGAAGAAATAGTAACTTCAAAAGGGGTATAAAAAAACAGTGTTTTGCACAGCACTTAATACACACCAAAGGTCAAAGGCAAATAAGTTAAATTAAATAAGATCATTTTACTCTGAATCTAGTAGAAAAAGAATTATTGACAGAAAGACAAGAGCATTTTTTTTGAATTTTTAATTTAATATTCTTTTTTATTTCTTTGGCGATATTTACTCATCAATTTTTATACATGGAAGAGCATTTTTAAATGTGTTCATTTGCACAAGCGAAAGATCCTGCTTCAGTGCTTCTAGTGCCAAAAGCTTTGAACACAATGAGTAAGAGTGACAAGGAAAGCTTATCTCAAGACATGAAAGAGGCATCAAAAGAACAAGCAGAAGAATCCTACAATATGAAAAAGGACTCATCAGATGACAAAGAAGAACACTCCCAAGAGAGGAAGAAGAAGAAGAAGGAACCCCAACTACCTGTTTCGGAATCATCACGATCCATCACATTCCATTCTTCGCGTGGCTCCTCCCACAGTGATGATGTCCGTCTGGCCGTGGTGGCGAACCAGCTTGGTCAGGTGGAGCCTGATCAAAATGCTGAAGAAGGCATGGTGGATGGGGGCAGTACTAGTGGTTACTTGATGTCCAAGCTAGAGGCCAAGTTGACCAAGACATTGGTGGGGCTAAGAATTACTGCTTTTGTGTTCTGTTTGATTTCTTTTTCAGTGTTGGCTGGCGCCAACAAAAAAGGGCTCTTTCAATTCTCCTTCTACAACTTCCTGGAACTCAAGTATGTTGCCCTTGCTCCCAGCTCCTTCCCCTCTACTAGTGGGGTTTGTGCTTGTGTCATGAACAAGTCTCACCTTTCTATTTTTCTATGAATTTTGTATGGAAAATATTTAGTAAAAGTGAGATTGATCTCAACTGAGTAATGTTTTCATTGGTGCTAAATCATTTCGTACGTTTTTGTCCGAATACTATTGCTTTTTTTTAATTCAATCATAATAATTTTTTGACTTAAATATATTTTTAATCTCTCTAAATATTTGATTTTTTGGATTTGGTCACTTAAAAATTTTTTGCTTGATTTTGGTCCCTTATTTTTTATACGTTACCAATATTAATCCCTGTGTTAATTGAATGCTGTTAAGTGCTGGGGTAACAATGTGAGATTTTAACACATGTTAATATTGATTAGATCTTATGTTACCACGTCATTGCTTAACAGCACTCAGTTGATGATAGGGACTAATATTGATAATGTCTGAACAATAAGGGATCAAAACTAAGCGAAAATTTTTGGGAAATCAAATCCAAAAAATAAAATATTTAGAAAGATTAAAAATATATTTAATCCTAATTTTTTTGTTGGGGCCGGGTGTCTACTAAATGGATCTCAAATTTTTTTTTTTGTTTAATGTTTTCACAATCGAACCAGTTCTTGAACTATTAAAGAAAGAGGTTAGGGTTGAACCAAAGTTGAATATCGGAGTATTATAAATATTTATAACTACACACACACACACACACACACACACACACATATATATATATATATATATATATACAAACACAAAAAATAAAAAAATAAAAAATGACACAAACATATATTGAAATAAATAAATCTTGTATTATATAATATCTCTAAATATATATTTTATGGTGTATGTTTACAAAAATTAAATTAAATTAATTTTTTTCTTCATAATATAAACAATAAAATACACCTAATAATTGTGTAATTAATTATGTACTAAAACTTGTGCTGTCTTAGTTGTCACTTAACCACCGAGCTCTATGGTGCACTTGCAATTGTACGGGGGTGGTGCTCTTTAACTGTGGTTTTGGTTTTGGTGTGATTATGCAGGTATTGCTTGTCAGTTAATGTGATTGGGTTTGTCTATTCTGGGTTGCAAATATGTGATCTAGTGAAGTACTTGATCACCAAAAAACACATAGTGAACCTCAAGCTGCTGCGTTTCTTTAGTTTTAGCATGGATCAGGTAAAGCCAGTCCCTTCTTTCAGAGCTTTACATGTCGCTTGTATATTTAGTCCATTAATGTTCTACCGAGAAGCCCTACTTGCTTTTGGTTTCAGTGTCTCAGAATTTCGTAGTTTTGATTAGTGCTGATGAGTCATGTTGAAATGAAAGAATATGTTTTAATGTCATCATTATTTGTAAGTTTAGTACATAAAAAGGTTATATTTTTGTTAACTAGTCAACAATAAAATTTTTGTCTTGTTAGTAACTATATATTCAACAATCAAATTTATAGTCTTAAGTTTTCAAATCAATCTCATATCTTCATCATATATAGGAGTTTAATTTTATGCCCACTAAAATAATGCATAGTACTATGGTTTTAAATTGCATCCACATTGCGACTATAATGTTGCTATTGTGGCACATTCCGTAACGGCATCTCAATAGCAATTGCAGTCATATCAAGTATATTCTCTTACAATTTTCTACAATTGCAATGGTGACTGCAACCGCAACTTGAACCCATGCATGGCATTATTGTTGATTTTTCCCCTCTATTTCATGGTCTGAATAGGTATATATGTTTTCTATTTTCATGGCATATATATATACATATATATTGCATGCTTACACTCAGATCAAGTGATCATGGTGTTGGTTACTTGTTTTCGACTGCAGATATTGACATATCTACTGTTGTCAGCATCAACATCAGCTGCCATTGCAGCCCGACTTCTTCAAGCATCCTTTATCTATGCAGACAACTTCGTAGAAATGGCAAATGTATCGGTGGCTTTGTCCTTCTTTGCGTTTAAGGCTTTTGCCGTAGCCACTCTTGTCTCTGGTTACATCCTTTGCAGGTTCAAAGTGTGAAGTACACAAACTGTACGTGTAGTTATATATTGATGAAATTTGATCATTTTCGGGTTAGCATGTGGCCTAAATTATCAGAAACTAAGTGTTTTACTTTTTCAAGCTTTGAAGAGAAACGGGAAAACAATGCTACGTTTGTTTCAGTTTTATATATGTTATGCCAGCAGAAATGCATGGATTATTTATAATTTGGTGAACAACGTATCATAACATTGCTTATTCCATGTAGCCAAATTACAAACCATAGGGTAATTATAACAGCCATATTTCTGAGAGATTTATTGCAATTAAAGCGCATACACACACACACACACACACACACACACACACCCTGTATTTCAAACAGCCAAAATAAAATAGCACAAATTAAGGCTAGAGAAATTGATATGGTTAATGAATTACGCTCATGGGATGGGATGTATGACTACTTTCCCAGTGGCTCCATGAGTCTTCAAGTAGGCAAATGCTTCCACAGCTTCAGAAAATGGAAAAGGGCTCTTGGGATCCACTATTGGCTTCACCCTACCACTCTCCAAGTAAGGTTGCAGTTTCTCCAAAACAGCCCCATCTGAATTGAGTAAGAACCGAATAGCTAGAGGAGTTTCAGGTACTACTATTGTGACAACTTTACCCCCTTCTTTAACAGCCTTCAATGCCCTCTTATTTTGGCCTGTTTTCGGATCCAACATTATTTTAGTGTTCAATAGTATTATATACATTATTAACTTCATGTAAAGCAAAGGAATATAAGTGTAATTCAAGTTAGTATCTGACCTACTGCATCGTACGCTACATCAAACTTCTATGGCAGTTCTTCAAAATTCTCCTTTGTATAGTCAATAGGCAAGTCTGCTCCCAACTTCCTCAACAATTCCAATTTCCCAGTGCTAGCAGTAGCTGCTACTCTAGATGCCCCAAAAACATGCTTGGCAAGCTACCTCACCAGACAGATACATATAATAAATAATTTGAATATGCTTTCGAGTAGAGGATACGATATTAAATTGTATGCCATATAAATTTGGCGTAAACATAGAACAGGCAAACAATCAATGATCATGAAGAGTTAATTGTAGAAACCAAAAAAATGATTTATTGCTATTGGAATATATAAAAGATACCAAACCTGGACAACATGTGTTCCAACTCCTCCAGCACCTCCTAGAACAAGGATAGATTTGTCCGCTGAAAAACCAACTCCTTCAAGTCCTTGATAAGCAGTAATGATTGCTAAAGGGAGGCTAGCAGCTTCAACAAAGCTCAAATTGGAAGGTTTGTGGGCCAATGCTTTCACTTCAGCTGTAGTGTACTCACCCAAAGACCCAATGGCGTTTCATTGATGTCACCATAAACTTCATCCCCAACCTTGAATTTCTTCACTTGGCTTCCCACTCTCACTACCATACCAGTAACATCATACCCGGCAGAATCTTCCCACCACCACAAACAAAATTAAAAAAAAATTACGCAATGAAAAGAAGACAAAAATAAATTATTCAAACCTTTAATGAAAATGGCCTTAATTTAAAATTTGATTTTAATTTTGATATATTATCATTCTAAAGAATTTTATTATCAACGAGCTAAATATTATTATATATATAACTTTTAAGATAATGTAAAAAAGTTAAACAGACATAACAATATATAATTAATTTATAATATAAAATACTTTAATATATTGAAATTAAATCCTTAAAACATTGGTAAAGAGTCATAAAAAAATAGTTACACGTAGTTAAGAAATCTTACTGGTAAAAGAGAGTCTGTGTTTTCAAAATTTCCGAGAGCCCCTCTTATAATCTACAGGATTAAGGGCTGCAGCCTCAGCCTTGATGAGCACTTGCTCTTCCTTGAGTTCTGGTATAGGTACATTAGGATCAAACTTGAGAATCTCTTCAATATTCCCATATTCGGAGTAGACCCAAGCTTTTATGTGAGATGGAATGCTAGCATTGGTTGCCATGATCGTGGAGAGGAATCACTTAGCTCTATGGTACGAGAAGAAAGAAATGGAAGGGTAAGAGGACAGATATGAAACTTGAAAGTTGCACTTATTGATATTTGTGATGTTATATGCAGAGTATATGGCTCTTTATGTAGAGCGCAGTTGTGTCATATTTGCATAATTTTATAATTTTGGTGTAAAGCATCCTCTTTTGAATGGAATTTTTTTGATCATTTTTCTACTTTCTGACTAAACTAACCAATGAGTAATAATTGCGAAGGTTTCCAACTTCCATTCCAAAACGGGAAAGAATCCCCCGTACATTGAACTTATCATGACGTCACTTCTGACATATAAAGTATTAGTAAAATCGAATTTTCTTTTCTAGTTTCTTCTTGTTTCTTATTTTGGTTTGGCAAAAAAGGAGATAATTTTTCAAGCTACGTTCCTGATGTTATACTAATGTTCTGACTTCTTTGACCGTTGTACTTTATTGTCTTGAAATTCGAGAAAGAAACACCGATGATAATACATAAGTGGTAATAATTGTGTGTTTGGACAGGAGCGGTCAATTTTGTGATATGATACGGATAAGATTTCAATTCTGTTTTCCTCTGGTTGAACCTCCAATAAAATACAGCAATAGTAAAGCAAAAACTTATATATCTCTTTTCGATTATTACTCTTGCAGACAAGCATGTGCAGTCCCTTTATTTTGTGGAAAAGATTTTTATACCACTTTAGGACACTTACCATCTTAAAAGAAAATAGAGAAATATAGAGAAAGAAAAAATGAAGAAAAAAAGCATATAAATAAATATCTAAAATAAATGGTTCAAATATTAGTCCTTTTATTTTGTTAAACCAAAAACTAGATAGGTATTAAATTTTTTTTTTTTTTGTGGCAGTACTTGTGCTCAGATATAGAAAATTATTCCTTAAATTAACTTCAGTTTACCATTATTAGAACTTAAAAAAAACAAAAAAAAAAAAAGAAAAACTATTCCACCATTATTTCTTTACCAATGGTCACTCCCTCCACCCCTTCATCCAGCTAAAGAGGGACCTCCCTAAGCAAGAAAGCAAATTTTCTTCGAACCAAAGAGTATTGGCAAGTGGTTAGTGATGGTGTAGCAGAACCGGAGCCGGATAAAGTATTTTCGGATGCCTAGAAAGCAGACTTGGAAAGAAGAAAGTTGAAGGATTTGAAAGCAAAAAACTATTACTTGGGAAGAAGAAAGTTGAAGGATTTGAAAGCAAAAAAACTATCTTTTCCAGGCAATTGATCCTCCCATCTTAGAAACCATTCTTAGTAAAGAAACCTCTAAAGACATCTAGGATTCAATGAAGAAAAAAATATCACGGTTCTTCCAAAGTGAAGTGCGCATAACTCCAAGCTTTGAGAAGAGATTTTGAAACTTTACAAATGAAGGATGGTGAATTTATCACAAGTTATCGTGCTAGTACAATGGAGATTTGTAATAAGATGCGATTCCATGGTGAAAAGATAAAAGATAACACCATCGTGGAGAAGATACTACTATCTTTAACACCAAAGTGGGATTATGTTGTTTGTTCAGTTGAAGAATCCAAAGACATCCATGTACTTTCTCTTGATGAATTGCAAAATTCCTTATTGGTTCATGAACAAAAGATGAACCGTAGTTCATCTTCAAAGGAACAAGCATTAAAGGCTTCTACCTTTACTCATTCCTCAAGTTCTAGTTGTCGGGGTCGAGGTCGAGGTCGAGATTGGGCTGGAGGTCGAGATGACAAATAAGGACATTGGCAGCATTCAAGTTTCAGAATTGATGCTGATCATTCTCCTAGCAACAGTAAAGGACGGGATCAACATCTTGACAAATCTAAGATACAATGTTTTAGCTGCCATCTATTCGGTCACTATCGTTCTGAATATTATACTAGACTACCTAGCAACAAAGAAAAGGGAGAAACATATCAAATTTTGCAGAATAGCAGGAGGTCGACACCTTGTTGATAGCTTATCATAACAATGATGATCCTGAATCAAATGTTTGGTATGTGGATACAAGCTATAGCAATCATATGTGTGGCAGTAAGTCTCTTTTTTCAACACTAAATGATAGTTTTCAATCTTCCTTGTGAGTAGATTAAATAATTTATATGCTTTGGAAGTTTCACTCATGCCAAGAAAAACACACGTTTCACCCTTATGATCAAACTTCTTTCTTTTTTCATCTGGAACATGTGCATAAGCAATGCAACCAAAAATTGGAAAGTGTTCTACATTTGGTTTCCGCTCACTCCAAGCTTCCTCAGGGGTCATATTTCGAATAGCAAAAGTAGAATTTCTATTTACTGCCTCAGGCCAAAAAGTCTTTGGAATATTTCCTTTTGCCAGCAAACTTCTCACCATGGTGAGAATGGTTCTATTTTTCCTTTCAGAGACACCATTCTGTTGAGGAGAGTAGGCAACAGTGAGTTCTTTGTGAATACCTTGCTCATCACAAAAAATGTCAGACTCCTTTGAGCAGTATTCTCCGCCATGATCAATTGGAAAAGTCGTGATGGATTTTTCTGTCTCATTTTCAACATGTGCCTTGAAGTTTTTAAAGGCACCTAAAGCTTCAGATTTATCCTGTAGGAAATAAACCCAAGTTTTTCAAGTGCAATCATCAATGAAAGTAATTACATATATTTTACCCTCATTAGAGGAAGGATTGATTCGACTGCAAATGTTAGAATGAATCAACTCTAGCACATTCTTTGCTCTTCATGACTTTTCTTGAGGAAATGGTGAATGATGTTGTTTACTAACAGGACAATCGTCACAAATTTGAGAAGGGACAACAATTGGAGGAAGACTTGTCACCATATTTTTGTGGTGTAGATTTTTCAATCCCCCAAAATGCAAGCGACCATAACGAAAATGCCAAAGCCATGAAGGATCTTTTATTTTAACCATCAAGCAAGATTGCACATTTTGAATCTTCAATGAAAATAGCATGCTGGAACTCAATGGAACAATCGCAATCTATCCTCTCAAAGGATCATCTCAAACACTATTTTGAATAGTAATTATATATCCTTTCTCTTGTAATTGACCAGAACTTAACAAATTACTTTTTAAATTGAGAACTTAAAACACATTGGAAATAGTTTCCACAAAGCAATTCTTGGTTTTAATTTTAATATTGCCTTTTCCCATAACCTTCAGTTTTGAAAAATCACCAAAACTCACAGTAGAGATAGAAATGATGAAGATTAACTATGATGAAGATTTTAGGCTTCAAACTCTTCAATTTTTCTTCCTTGAAATCTCATTGATAATTGCAAAGTAATGCTACGACGCCCCCAAATCTTAAAAAAAAAAAAAATGAGTAATTTAAAGTGAAGCATGATGGGGTTTAAGAAATTATGTCTTGGAAATTTTAATGTAAGGGTATAATTTCTATGCCCTTGTTAAGTATGTTAATAGTGTTTATATGAGACGGATTTTATAAACCTTTCTTTAACTTTAGGGTAATAAATTGCGCCTTCTTAAATATTAGGGAATAAATCACACATCAAGTAAATTTTAAGGGAATAAACTATGTTTTATCCTATATAATAATATCCTACTGTAAGCTTGGCTCTTGAAAACTCTATCAATATCTCAAAAGATCATAAGAAGGATTAATTATTCGGATGGATGTTAGTATGGTTCAAGACCAAACCTCCGAAAAAGGAATCGTGTACATAAATAAACTTGGGGTCTAGATCTAGATTTCTAGGGTGAAAGACCTTATCTTGGGAATAATGAGGAAGATACTCAAAATGGGTCTCATTCCTATTGGCTAAAATCCAGGTACATTGTCTGAGGTAAACTATACTCTCCTTGTCATCATAAACAGAGGCCTCCTTTTTCAAGAAGGAGCTACCCACAAATAAGGGTCCCTAAATTAATTCTTTCCCGGGCATATTCCCTTTCTTATCTTTACAGCCTCAAGCCCTTTTTTCCTTAGCCATTACTAACCAAAATAAACAAACTAGACTGAGGATCCTAAGCCATCAATAACCTCAATAAGAACTTGCAATGAAATAAATCTAGATGTAATCGACTACCTTAGGGTTCACATTTGTAATAATGTGAATGAAGAGGAAAAAGCATGGAACTTGCTTGGAAAAGGATGAAAAGGAGTCTCTGACCAAATGAAAGAAGAAGGAAGAATGAGGCGAGAAAATAGCCCCTTATGCTATGACAGAATTACTCATCTGATCCAACGGTTCACATATTTTCCCGCCAAGTGATGTTTAATCCGGACCATAACAATAATCAGAGGTGTAGGCTTAATAGATGGTATTGAATGGCTCAAAGAATGTCATTTGTGCATAATGATACCCATTTCAGGCATGATGGGATGGTTTGCAACTAAGAGTGTGACAAATGTATCACCCATAATCGTCACTCAACAACTAAAATGTTGTATTTAAGTAATCGTTATGAGTTCAAACTAGATATGCTCAACACATCATCCTCAAATAATGATCAAGCTTGGGAGTTGTGAACTAGAGTAATTTTCTCGGGCTTATAGCTCGCTTATTGGCCCACAACTTGGATACATGTAGAAGGTATCAAGCTGACCTAGTGCAAGTTGTTATGGAGCCTCTAGGAGCACCTCCATTTGTATGCAAAGCATCCTTTATCTGTAGGAACTATCCAAGTTTTACAAGATATGACTAGCATCTTTATGAATGACTATAATTGCCACTCTTTTTTAAATAAAGAAAAAATTAAAATTTATTCCCCTGAATTATAGACATGTACATTTTAATCCCTAAACTTTAAAAATCTGTAAATGGATCCTTAAACTTTCTTAAATATGCAAATTGACCCTTCTGTTAATTTTTTTCAATAATTATTAACAAAAATATCACACATTTAAAAAAGTTTAAGATAGCGAATTGCACATTTAGAAAAGTTCATGAGATTGATTTACATATAACCCAAAGTTTAGGAGGGTATAGTACACTTATTTTGGCTAAAATATATATTCGTGAAAGTTCTTCATATTTTTAAATTTTGGATGTTAAAATGCACATGACCTATAATTCAGGGGGTAAAATACAGTTTTTCCTTAAATAAAACTCTCCCCACTCTTTCTAGGTATCAAATCTAACCCATTTCTATTACCTTTTTCTAATCACTTGCTAACTTGAGTATTAGAGTCTTTTTGCAAATCCCCATCAGCATTGTGAAGTGTGCGGACAAGGACCTATTCAACC
Source organism: Pterocarpus santalinus (assembly GCA_031439595.1). NCBI lineage: Eukaryota > Viridiplantae > Streptophyta > Magnoliopsida > Fabales > Fabaceae > Pterocarpus > Pterocarpus santalinus. Next base: position 59,184,621 of record CM062531.1, read on the forward strand.
TTAAGCCAATAGGTCAAAACAAAATTTAATTTATATTAACTATTAAATATTTTTTATTTATATGTTTTTAATAATTATTTTATTAATTTAATAAAATATAAAAAGGTGTGTGTGTATGTGTGTGTGAGAGAGAGACAGAGAGAAAAAAGATTCCTTATACATTAAAATCCTCCATTTAGGCCTAATGCTAAATATTCAGCTAAGCCTAATACAATATAATAGTTGCACTAAATAATTGATAAAGTCATAATGTATTGTATTAGCTTACTTTTATTAAGCCTAATACAACATGCCAAATATATATATGCTAAGAGTGTTTGTATTAGGTATGCTAGGATATACTAATACAATATGTTATATCTTTATCTATTATTTAGTATAGATAATGTATTGTATAAATTTATCCATCATAACACTCTTATACATCAAACTAATAGATAACTTAAGAATAGGGAGATTGGATTAGACCTAATTAACTTTTAATGTATAAAATTTCTTTCACAATTTGATTTTTTTATATATTATTAGAATAAAAAGTAATTATTGAATAAATATATAAAAAATAAAAATATATAAAGAATTAAAAATAATTATTTTTAATTAACAAATTTAATAAATAAATATTTTAAAATAAATAATAATTAATTATTAAAAATAAATAATTAATGATAAATAATCCTAATATATCATAGTATCTTATGCACAATATCATACCAAACACTATATAGTGTTCAAATTTTAATAGACCCTATACTAATAGGTCTATTAGGCCTTATCCTGTGATGCATACCAAATAGGTTTAGGATTTTTTGATTTTGTCTAATAACTTTACTAGCTGTCCATATGAGTTGTTTAAGGCCTTCTTTGGGCAAACAACTTAATTAATTAAGGCCTTATGTAGAAATATCCTCTTATAAAAGGACGTATATAAAAAGTAATTTATAAATGAGCTATTTTGTGTTTGGATACTCAGTAATAGAAGTGATTGTTTTAGTCTATAATGCTTATTCATAAAAAGTTATGCATAAGATTTTTTTTGAAAGCTAAATATATTTCAACTAAAATTTTTCAAAAAGCACTAAATTTTTTTTTCTGAAAGTAATAAGTTGTAAACTGATACAAAGTGACTTTTGACTACTGAAAAGTTTAAAAAAGTCACAAGTAGTGCTATCTTAATGCACTCAAACTATTTATTCATAGAAGATGTGTTTAAAATTCATGAAATATAATGGTAGCTCTACTTTTTTTTTCTTTTTTTTTTTTTTTTGAAAATGATAACAAGAGTTGAAGGCAAGTTCTAAAGGGAAGTTAGAGGCCTTGAGTTTAGATCTTGATATATATAGGTCTTTGTTTAAATTTTTTGAGATTGTCAAAATAATTTTTTTATGGTCAGATCCGCTGGTTACTACACTGCTTGCATATTTTGGAGCTGTTGGGTGTGGCTAGGTTGATTCGCCATGGTAGCGATGGATAATTTACTTAATGGCATTTTATTTTATTATTTATTTTCACAGGAAAAAAATCTTTTCTAAGGATATACTTCTTTATTTAATAAAATTGTATTTCAAAAAAATAATTAAATTATAATTATCGTCACTAATTCATAATTTAAATTATCATATATATATATATATATATATATATATATATATTCACATTTATTTTATCTTTTTCCAAATTTCTTCACAATACGAATTTGTGCTTTTAATTTATGGTTTTATTGTATAAATGATTTATGCGAATTAATATTCATGACAATTAACTTGTAGTAGTTTTAAAATTGTATTTCAGAAATTGAAAAGAGGATATTCTTGCCATTGATGGATCGGATATGATTTCTGCGTTTTTACTCAAATTTTTTTAAATATCCATAATGGATCCTAAGTTATAAAACTGTTTATAGTTAATAAAGAGACATAATGATTTTTGTGTACATAGTATATTTAATTGAGTTGCAGGGTGATGACCGGATCTTGATCACGAGATGTACACATATTATTGCGAATTTTTATTGAAAGTGTTTAGCATGTACATTTTGTACCTTTTTCATATAAACATATTTCTTGAGAATTTTTTTTATGTTCTTAATTATAATTTCATAAAAAAAATATATTTTATATTGTCACATACAAATAATTGTTGATTATTATAAAATATACTTTTACAATTATACCCAAACATAAAATAACTTTCTCCTTTTGCTTCTGATTTTGCTATTGAAAAATTATTTTTTTATTTCTTTTTTAAAAATTATCTAAATGAGCCATTGTCAGATTTAATTATTTGGTGGTTATTTGCAAGTGATTAAATGTTTAGGAGTTCAATTGAAAGATTTAATAATTAGTAGTGGTTATTTTCAAGTAAGTAAAGTAAATATTTGCATGTTGGGCCATATATCTTCTAGTAAGTAAGTAAAGTTATACATAAATCTTATTCATGAAAAATTTCCTCCCTCCTTCCCCCCAGAAATATTTGCATGATTTGAGAATACTACGTAATTGTGCTCCCATGATTGGTCTGAGAGCACAGCCATGTAGTGCTCCCGGACCATACAAGTATTCCCCCTCTCCAAAATTTTTATGCTAACCAAACACACCTTAGATAAATGATACCACAACAAGAAACTTTATGCGATAATAAACAATGTCTTTTGCCTACAGCATATAGTAACTGAGCAAATGCACCTAGTTTTCCAACTTCAAGGTAAAATTTGTCCATTCCGAAAAAGAGTTTCAAACCTCTGTTTATGCCCTTTGAAGTATCGTAAGCATCGGTTATCATACATTGATAAATATCGCAATGATTTTGGAACAAGTAAAGAAAACAAAGTCATTAGTTGCAGTCATTTTTCATAGTTATTGTAAATTACATAAAATCAATATTGTCATATAGCGAAACTCACCTCCAGTACTCTCCAAATTGTACCTAGAAGAACATATAACAGAGTTTGGATGATGATTAAAACATATGCGATAGTGGCATGTTTCTTATGATAAGTGGTCTTCAACAACCTGGAATTGATGGAAAATGTTTTATACATGCCTAAACGGATAGAAAGAAAAATTTATTCATTAATGAAACAGCAAATCATATAGATACAAGAATTTAATTGAGAAATTATTTCCACTAAAAAAAAAAAAATCCTTTACTGGCTTAATTATTGACAACCAAGAAATCGGTATAATTCACCAATTAAACTTTTGCAATGGAACTTTTTGGCTATAATAAAACAAACTTAAGAACTGGTATTCTAGTGTAGTATTCTGAGACCATAATTTAAGTTTGTACTTTGTAGAGCCCTTTTATTTCTCTTTTTTTTTTTTTTAAAAAAAAATTTCGGAAGACTTCTAATCAGAATAGGATATGAGGTGCTTCAAATGGCTGAAAGAGATCTCTAAGGGTTTGAAGTTCTTTGGATCTATTGAGTCATCATGGTAAAGATCCTTACTCTTATTGATAAAACTCCTAATGAAGTTATTAAAATTGGCAGATAAATCAATTATCATATAGCAGCTTAACGCAAAAGCAAGTGTGAATAACACATTGTTGATAATAACCCCTGGCTTCTTCCTGGTGCACATTGGCAACAATTGCAACCACTTGGTGAAGTTTATAGCTGTTCGACAACAAACTAATATGTCAGAATCAGAAAATGCCAGATTTCTTCAGTTTGTAAGGAACAAACGATCATTATCCACTTCACTTTTACTATCAAACCCTTTTCAGAAGAAAGATTGAAATGAAGCATCTGCCATACCGGCAAAAGACATAAGCATATTATAATCCTGAGCGCTCTCAAATGCTTACAACATTGAAAGAAAGACAAAGATAAGCATGTAATTTCCACAATCCTCAACCACTACTTAATTGGAGATCAATATTTTAAAGTAGAGAATCACTTCTTTCTTGTAACAGTAAAAGAAGCCGTAGCAAAAGCTTACCAGATGGGAGAAGGTTTCCAATTTGTGGAGTTGGAACTGGAAACTTCAAACCAATGTGTGAGCTTCTGCTTGTGCCTACAGAGTTTCAAAGTGAATTTTGAAAGTGAGAGAGGAAGCTAGATGTGGGTTACAGTCTTCCTTTCTTTTTTTTTTATGAAAAAAATTTAACATTCATTTACACTTCTACAGCACTGTATGTGTATCTGACTCTCTCCATACTTATTTTGTCATTTTTTTTTTACATTTCATGCGGTATCTTCCATTTGTGTCCACTTTGAAGATGTCAATATATCATTTGTCATGTAGCACTATCACACAAGATGCAGCAGCAACATTAATTAACACGTAAAAATACTATAGCTATACCATAGCATTAGAGTAAAACTCTTTTATGATAAAAATAAATTACAATTATATATATATATATATATATATATATATGTAATGCTTCATTAATTCAAATAGTTTAACATTTATTCTTCTTAAATAAATTTTAAGTTTGAGTCTTGTAGGTAAATAAATTAATGCTAAAAAAATTTTACTTTTATAATAGACTGATCCAAATTGCATCAAATTACTTGAAATTTAGCTAGTAGTATTCAAATTTCGACAGTTTAAGAAAAAAAAAATCTTATTACCAAAAAAAAATTGGTCAGTGTCAAGCATTATCTTGAAAAAGTTAATAAATATTATTATATTAATTTGTTAAAATAATATTATACATTAACTAAAGAGAGTTATAGTGAGAGAGCCGTTGCATGAATTTTGTGACTGGCCCACATTATGCTTGACCGTACGACAGGCAGGTGGGTGGTGGTACTGCAATACGTTAAGTGCAAAGAATCCTAGTAGAGTAGAATCAAAAGATCATGATAATGATAGTTGCCCCTGTATGATATAAGAATTTGCGATGTCAACTAAATCTTAAAATAAAATATTAAAGACATTTTAAATAAAGAATGATTGAATTCAAGTATCTAAAAAAAAAATGGTTATAAAGATAACTTAATTATTAGATAATAATGAAATGATAAAAAAAGTAAACTTACCAAAAAAGATAATAAAATAGGACAAGATAATACAAAATCATTGAATAAGTTGTTTATCGTTATCTTGAGTCAGTTTAGAATAAAGATAAGTTGTTTATCGTTATCTTCAGTTAGCTTAGAATAAAGATAAGTTATCATCCTCTTCAAATAGCTTTTATATAGCTACACAGTCGTATCATGTGAGTCTCTAGGTTGGTAGAAGCCATGGCCTTCACTTCTAAAAGTCACGATGATAAGAAAAAGAAGGGAGCATCAACCAACACAGGTGGCAATGGCTGCAAAGGATGCAAATGCAAGAAGAGCGAATGCTTGAAACTCTACTGTGATTGTTTTGCGGCTGGAACCTATTGTACCGACTCTTGTTCTTGCCAAGGCTGCTTAAACACACCAGAGTATCAAGATACAGTTCTTGAGACAAAGAAGCAAATCGAGTCCCGTAATCCACATGCATTTCTTCCCAAGATTGTTCCGCAATCTCATGTTTTTCCGTCAAATGATAATAATGCAGAGGATGCAAATGTGGCGACAACGTCAAGAGCAAGGCATAGAAAAGGTTGCAACTGCAAAAAGTCAATGTGTATGAAGAAATATTGTGAATGTTATCGGGGAGAAGTTGGATGCTCCAATGAATGTCGATGTGAGGGATGTAAGAATGAGCATGGCATGAAAGGATCTTATGCTGCAAAGGATGATCATGCTTTCAGTAAAGAAAGGGTTGAAAATAATGGTCTCAGCAATGTCGGCATAATGGATCAATCATCTCCATACAATTCAGTTGCCACCTTACGTCAGGTTATAATCTAGCTTAGCCATGTTATTTTAAAATCTATACATATATTACATCATTGACCTCCATAAATAAAAAATAAAAAAATAAGTAAAATTAAAAGTTATATATATATATATATATATATATATATATATATACACTCATCCATCCATTCATCATTAAATGGGATGTAAGCTCTATTGAATGATGGATAGGTGGATATCAATATAATCTCTTAAAAAATAGGTGCACAAATAATATTTTTCATCCATCCATTCACTATTAAATGAGATGTGAGCTCTATTAAATGATGGATAGGTGGATATCAATATAATCTCTCAAAAAATAGGTGTATAAATAATATTTTTCTATATATATATATATATATATATATATATCAACCTAGATCATAAATATGTTTGTAGAATTTATATTATGTTAATTGTTTCATACAGTATATTTTTATATGAAATTTTTTATTTTAATTTTATGTTATATATATTTAGTTTGGCCCTTACTATTAAGTTTCTGACTCCGACCTTTAAAATAATAAAATCAATGTATGCAGCCTCATGGTTCAGATTTTGACATTACTCTCGAAGAGGGAATTTTTCCTGCTACAAGTGGCCACTCTAATTATCTATGGCAGATGTTTACAATGGAGAATGAATCCCACAACGCCAATAACAATATGCCATCAAATCAAGTTGGCCCTGCCCCACCTGAACAAGGACCCGTTTTGCAGCCTCAAGTTCATATTCCTAGGCATCAACAGCTACTATACCAAAACACTCAAAACCATATTGCACCTCAGCCTAATAACCTTCTTCCATCTGCATCTGGCCTAGCCCAGACTCCGACCCAAAATATTGGCCACAATAATCATATGTTTCCTGGTTCTCAGGGACAATCATCTTTTCTGCCTAGCCTCCTTCAGCAGCCTAACAATGTTCAGCAATCAACTGATTTCATGCTTCAGCAACATTCCCAAGCTATAAGGCAGAGGCACCAGCAACAACAGAGTTCTATTGTTCATCAACAACAAACACCAACGGCAATGAGTCATCAACAGCCAATGCTGAATGCACAACAGCATCATCAACGTATGGGACCACAGTTAAATGCACCAAACATCCAAGTGCATGGTCACTTGCTTGGGACACCCAACAATGTTGGTGATATAGAGCAGCCGCATAGGTTGTTTTCGCAGCAGAACAATCTAACACACCTAGTCTCCGAGTTCCTACGATATTTTTTTTAGGTGTATGACGCAGGGGTTCACCAAATTTATTAAAAAAAGGATTGTAATTTTTCTCTTCTGTCAGAATAGTGTCGAACTTTAATGCTATGGTATAGCTATGATGCTTTTACGTGTTAATTAATGTTGCTAGGTGCTGCATCTTGTGATAGCGCTACATATCTCTATGTGTTCGTGTGCGTTTTGATGCTTTGTCAGTATTTAGGCCTGCCCTTAGCTCTTTGGTTTCGGGAAATTGGGGTAGACCCGAGTGATAAAGCGCAAGGATAATACTTATTTTAATTAAATTTTAGATACTTAATTAGTTAAGATTTTGATTTAAGTTATTCCATTTTATCTTTAATTATAAGTTTATCTTTTTTCTTTTGCTATATGTTGATTTATCTCTGAATAATGCTTTGTGGTACAAACTTTAAGGTCTACAAATTACACAAATAGAGAAATATATAAGGATATCATTTTTTCCATTTTTCTCATTGTTACCCATGATTTCCGCAAAACTCATTGGTTAAACTATCCTTTGTATTGCCTTCGTTCAATTTTCTTTCTTTAGCATTATTTTTTACCTCTTATTTTATTATTATTTTTGTAATCACTTTATTTATATAATAAACCATTTTATGTAACTCATATTTGAATTCAACTAGCATTTCATTCAAAATGTCTTGATTTAGCAGCTTAGGTTTCATTTGGGTAAATAATTTATTTAAGCCTTTATATATAAGTAACTTTTAAAAAATAACTTATGAATAAGTTATTTTGTATTTAGATACGTAGTAATATAAATGCTTATTTAGAATATTTCAAAAAAGAGTAATGATAATATAAACTTAGATTTATGGTAGATCCTATATATGGAAATATCTCAATTATTTAAGATATAACTTAAAATTATAAATATATAGACATTATATAATTAATGGTTGAGATGTTTTCATAACTCAGGTTAATTGTGAATTCGAATTTATATTAATATTTTTCTTTAAAAAATACTTTTTAAGAAGTTAGATATTTTAACTTCTCAAAAAAATATTAAAAATGGTTTTTTGAAAAGTGATAAGCTATATGGCTAAATGAGACAAAAAGTTAAAAATATGAGTTTTGACTTCCAAAAAGCTAAAAAAAGGCTATAAGGAGTGTTATCCAAAACAGGCTCTCAATGCAAAATCCTGTTCTCAATTGTTGCTTGTTTTTCCTTTTTGTCTCTGGTTGTAGAAAAAATGGGCAAGGACACTCTTCGTGTACGGTTTGCAAATTGTTAATTTATTTACGTCTTCTCTGCACAGTGAAGAAGCGTGATAAGATTTTCAATTGTTGCTGGCTACGGGGTTGTTAGATGTCAAATTATATACTTAAGATAGTAGCTGGATTTGATTGGGTTGGTTAATTATATTGCACAAAGCCACCTTAGATGGAAAGGAGACCAATTGAACCATGTGGATATCTTATGGTCTTGTGAGTTATGACCGAAAGCTATACCAAGTTTTCACTTTTCATCCCAAAAAAATAGCTGTAAAGTTATGACCAATTGGGCCCAACTCCAGTCGTTGGCCACAAATAATTTGACAAAGTTAATATTGTATGAAAACCTACGTAGAAATAACGTTTTCCTTATTGTATAGTAAGTTTCACTGTTATTTTCACATTCATATAAAATTTTCTTTTCTTCTTTACAAGTAAAAATTCCAGCAATAATTTTCGATATATAAACTCAGAATATGCATATGTATATACATCGGAGCAGTTGATAAAACACCTAACGTTGTTGGTATAGCCAAAGCAAGACTTTAGATTGAAAGCGGAATAAGTTCAAAGACTAGTTTGGCGCGCTTAGACTACATTTGACTATAGTTTGTCTCTGACTAGTGGTTAAAATTTGGGCATTGATGGGTTGCCTTATGCAATTCCAAGGTTCTTACTTCTTTTCCTTTTTTCTTTTTTTTTTTTAAATATCTCTATGCCAATGCCGGCTTTGTTTTCACAACCTTTTTTTTTGTCTTCATTCCCCGTCTATGACAAAAACTGCTATGAAATCTATCATCTACAGTTGACGGTTCCTCCTCTCAGGGCAGGTTGACAGGAGGGGTTATGTTTTTCGGTCATATTATTGTATAAAATATGAACAATATTATTTAAAAATCTACATGGTCTGACGAAAATTAGATCATATAAAAATAATTTTAGTAGATAAAACCGTGTGTTGAAATTTAAATGAATATATACTACTTTAATATTTGATTCAATTTCTATTGATTAAAAGTTATTTCAATTTTTCCTAACTGTATAAGTAAAGAAATTCAAATATATATGGCATATTTATTATTTATTATCATATTTTCAAAGACTTGACTTGATAATATCATGCAAAAAAGTAATTAGCTCCTTAATTAAGAAATTACATAAATTTTTATTGTATATCTTTAAGATAAAAATGAAAAGCGTCGGGGGTTAATTAATTCCTTAGTTAAGGAACCGAAATAAATTTTTATTAAATACATGTTGAGAGAAAAATTAATTTTTTTAATATTTTGGGGGAAATATTATTTTAACAACGCATATATGATATCAGGGAAGTGCTCAGCTTACACAACGACAAGTTGGAACCAATTTGAAGGAACCAAGAGGGGATGAATTGGTTTAATAACAGAAATTTTAAAATTAAAATAGAATTAAATAGAAAAAATTCAGATTTGAAGTTTTGAACAATCAAACATAATAGTGCAGAAAATAAAAGAGATAAGAGAAGAGAAGAGAAGATAACACAAGTTGTTTTTATACTGGTTCAGCCACAATATATGACATATATCCAATCCCCAATTGCTTGGAAATTTTTCTTTACTTTCAAATTTTTGCTTACAAGGATTTGATAAACCTTCCTCTATCCAATTCTCCAGGAGAGTATATGGTGGTTTGTTTCTTATAAGGACACCACTAAACCCCCCTCATCTCAACCAAAGTAGGGTAATCACATAAGGTATAAATATTCTTATAGTTGAGCTATAATGGACTTCAAAGACTCTCAAGAGAAGATGAGTAAGTTAAGGTGCAAAGCCTATAAACTATGATAGACAAGATATAGAGCAAAAGAATTCCTCAATTTTCTTGGTGGAGGTTCATGCTCTCCTCTTCATTCTTCAAAGCTTTATATAGATGATGAATCATTGACATCTACTAGCCGTTAGAGAAGATTTTGGCTTCAATTTGGTTCAAAGGATTTGTTCAATCAATTTTCGCATGTAGTCGTTGGTTCCTGACTCATAGTTGCTAGTCTAATTGTTGTTTCTCTTAGACTTCAAAATTAAACTTGATTCTTGCTATATGACCATTGAAACTTTAATTGCACTCCCTAAAATTGATTTTTTGAGTAAAATCGAATCAAATAATCTGCATAAATCAATTATATTTTATAAAGATTTTAGACATTAAGAGTGGAGTAATTTCAATATGATAAAAAAAGGAAACAATTGAACATGATATTTTCCTTTAACAAATATATAATCAATCATCAAATTTATATAAATTAATAAGATACTCATCATCAAAACATTAAACCCAACATTCTCCCCCTTTTTGATGATGACCCCATTATGAAATATCATAAACAATTTAAGCATGATGGGAAGATTTATAAGACAATCAATTATCAATTCATATGTCTTATGAATTATTAAATCATATGTCCTATGATCAATAATAATCAGAGTTGGCAGCACTGTCATCATAATCAAATATATTTAAAGAAATTAAAGATTAAAAGTTTAAAGAAGGCTCCCCCTTAGTTCATGAGTTCTTTAATTTTTGAGGACTTGCTATGCTTCCCCTCAATCCATGACTCCAGTCTTGATTTTTGACAAGTAGCTATACTCCCCATTGATCCATGAGTCTTTTCTTGTTGCTATGCTCCCCCTTAATCCATGATCATGCTCCAAATTGGTAAACCTGTCCTTTCTCCCCCTGTAACATCAAAAAGGTTAAGTGTAATATACCAATAATTCATAATAACATGATCAAGATAATATACCAAATTATAAAAGGTGGGGGCCATATCAATTTTTAAATACTCAAAAAACATACTTCTCATCATCAAAACTTTCTCTTTGAGAATATCTTTTAATTCTATCTATCATATAAAAATCTTAACTAATCTTTCTGATCAACCAAAGAATGAGCAAGAGATTAGAGCCATATGTTTTGTTGTATCAAAACCAAAATGAAACAATTTCAAAAGCTCTAACACATAAAATTCAGATTTACAATTAGAAGAATAACCCAAGAATTTTAGTCTGTTTTAAACAAAAATCATTAATACAAGTCCACAGACCTAGTGAAAACAATATCTTGGAGTCTAGTTTATGAAATACCCAGAAGATCAAAGAATAACAACATATTACCGCACAAGGTAGAAACAAAAATAAACCAAAATTCATAGAGAAATTAACAATTAATTTCCACTTATAGTACTCAATCAAGCGCAGCATAATACTTTAACCCTAGTAATAGTTGTTAGGTCAAACAGAATATAAAATACCATTAATAACCCACTTTTGTCATAATAAGCCCATGATAAAATATTGATTTCCCGGTCAAAGGCACTAAACAGAGCATATTTCAGCAAATTCACTTAAACTTAGACCCACGCCTCATGCAATAGACGAAACTAATATTTCAGCATCATATCCTGAGCATCCATGTAAAACCACAAATAGCAAGATGAAAAGATATTCTTCCATATTCTCAGACACAAAAAAATTAAGAGGTCTTAAATCAAACTAACCAGAGAATTCACAAACAATGGAGGATCGAAGCTTAGGAGTTAATGCACAAACGGAGCAACACAAAACCCGTCGATGGAGAAGATGCTTGCGATGGTGATAGGCTAGTTTGAGGTTGCTACGATGGCTGTGATGAATGCTTGTAAGGGCCACGACAATGGAGCAAACAATGTTGTACGCTATTGTGGGTGTGGCTGGTGCAGACCGTTGCACATCGTTCATGAAGCTACTGGAGGCGTCGGTATCACTACTACTCGCCGGAGAAGGAAACCCACCATGGTGCAAAGTTGCCGTTGGTGCTTCGTCGGTGAAAAGCGCGGTGGTGGTCTGTTGCAAAAGAGCACATGGCAGTGGCTGAGAGGTATGTTTCCTATTTGAAAAATTTGGGGGCTAGGTTTTGAATGAGAAAGAGATGAAAGCAGAGAGAGAGGTTGTAACACCCTCCCAAGCACAGTACTATGCTTAAGTCATAGTACCACACCCTGGAGCTGTTATTGTTACCTGAGCGGACCTCATCCGGACAAAGAACTTCACCGCCTTCGGAAATTTCTACAATCATCTGGAGACAACATGGAAATAATAGTGAGAATTATAAAATTCTCAGTAGGATTCTCTAATCTTCATACATAGGGTCATCATGGTCGTCTCCAGTTTGCTTCGGTTTATTTTGAGAAAGGTGAACATGCTGCACCAACTGTTTAATTTTACATTTCGAAAAATGTCTTATCCGAAGCAAAGTTTATTTTAATCATACACTTAGCATTTAGGAGAACCTATAAAATTCATTCAATTATAACACCATGAATAATAACGGTCGCATATTAAAACACAGATAGCATCAATATGCTGGGAATATAACATCTGCACATAAAATTACTCGTACTTAAATTCATGCATATACATGAAACTTGCTTTTCTTTCTTCATCTTCCTTTTCGTCATAAAATCTTTAGTCTTTAGTCTTTTACTTGGCACACCTAGCCGTATCGCCGTCCCTAGGGTGCATTTACTGCCCTTGGGTAGCCTGGCCTTGGAGTGAGCTCGTCAGCATCACCCGTGACCGTCGTCACACTGACTCACCCGTAAGGGGATTCACTTGCCTCTAGTCTTGGAGGGATCTCATTCTGGTCACGTGCCTCTAGTTGAAGGGATCTCTTCTGGTCACGTGCCTCAAAATTGAGGGATCTCATCTGACCACGTGCCTTCAACATAGAGGGATCTCATTTGACCACGTGCCTTCAACATAGAGGGATCTCATCTGACCACGTGCCTCCAAGGTAGAGGGATCTCATTGTCTTAGCTGCCTTCACAGGGAGGGATTCAAGTGCAACTGCCTCCAAGTGAAGGGATTTCATATCTTTATCATTTAACTGCCTTCACAGGGAGGGATTTCAAATAACTGCCTCCAAGTGAAGGGATTCACATTCAATATATTCACATTCTTTCCTTCTCAAACATATTCAAGCATAGTTATACATATGCTACATCACTTACCCCCACATACCTCATAACATAATTATGTCATTCTTAAATATAGGGTTTCTATATACCCATTTATATTTCAATTCATCCTTACATTTAAACATTCATAACTTCTTAGACTTCTGCCGTAAATCCGGCAGTATAACGGATTAGGTCCGTTTTCCCATGAATAGTGACAGCTCTCACGGACAAATTAGTCATAGCAACAAAATCAACTTAACACATATATATCAATGTCAAGCTGGCAATCCTCCATTCAAATTTTATACGTCTCACTAACTCTTGTAAAATTATCATTTTGGCCATCCTGCCAATTCTATTCGGTTCTGCCCGAATTTTATATGATCCACTTTTATTTCTATTCAACTCATTTAGATCTGAAATTTGGATATATCATAGCTCTATATGTCTACTTTCTAACCTCCTTGGTCCCATATCATTTTGATCCATATAACTCAAGATATTTAAATCTTACCTCAACTCGTTCAGTCACTAACCCGAGTTACACTCCTGGAAGTATAAATTCACTAAAAATCGAAACTAAGCTCAAATCATGCGAAATCGGTCTCATATTGAAGCTATTAGGACAACCTTTCATTTGCCACAAGTTTCACTCCATTTGCTTAAGTATACCTTGAGTTATAAGTCCTGGAAGTCTACCTTTCTGAACTACTCGGTTTTGGCCTAGATTGGACATAGGACAACTTCCTCGAATCACTGGGAACAATTGGGATCATAACAAACTCGGAATCTTATATTGGGGTGTTCCCCTATGTGTAAGCTTTCTAACAAAATTAGTTTCACTCGATTTGGAGTTGTATAGGGTGAGTTATACCCTCCTCATGTCACCCTGCTCGGATGAAAATCCTGAACCCTAGATCAAACTTCAAAAATTCTTATCTCTCTCAATACTACTTCAATAACCTTATATGATATGTCTATGGAAAGCCCTGAATGTCTACTTTCATCTAAAAATTGTTTCATCGGATTTGACCGATCGTAGGTGGCGCTGTACACTCCGTCGTATGGACTGCCGTGGAATTCTCACTCAGGCAGCATCCCAACCCATCCATTTCTTCTAATTTTCTCCTTCTAATCATAATTCTAATCCAAAATCTACTATGAATTTAATCATAACTCATCATAATACATCCAATAATTCATCAAGTACATAAAGAAGGAATACAATCTCATGCAACCATAGTGCAAGGAATTCAAGAATAGAGCAGAATCCTACCTCTTTGAAGTATGATTTGAGCTAGGTGCTGAAACTTGGAGTGTTAGAACCTTGTTAAGCTTGAAGGAGTAATGGAGTTGATTGAGAGAGGAAGGGAAGAAGAAGAAGGCTGGTGCAAGAGGAAGGGGGACGTAAATCAGCTGGGAATGAAGAAAGAAGTCTGACTTAAATAGATGGGGGTAGTTGGAATTGTGGGTGTTGATTGGTTGAAGTTTTGTGATTAAAGTTCGGCCATGTCGCCTGTTTTTGTGGCTGTGTTGCTCTCCACGTCGTCCCAAAATTGGAATATGCTGCTGTTCTATCTAAAATCGGAGCTCGTCTCTATTATACCTTAAGTCGGAACTCGTGTCATCCCAGTTGAGACTGGAGCTTAAGTCGTATGTCGTAACTCATCCCATCTCGTTGTGACTTGAGGTAATCTTGTATCAAGGTCAGAGGTCGGAACTCATGTAACTAGCAATCCTATAATCTCAGAATGAACTCGGGAATGCCAATGCTGGATGTGAAATTGGATACCAGAACTCGTGTGACTGGAAATTGGCTCAAGGGTCCGAACTCGTGTTTGCTCTAATTGAGTTCAACATTAAGGTCGAAACTCGGAAATTCGAGTCACGTTTCCAAACCCAAGTACTTAAACTCGGAAGTCGGGATTTATATACAATATGGTTGGTGACATCGGAAGCCGGATATATTTTCCTTGAGATATGAAATCGGATCTCATGGAATTACGTTCATGAAGTTGGAACTCGTAATTTATAGGAATTGGCACTTCAACTCGATTTCGGAACTCGGGAAAGTGGATAAAAGACCTTGGTGATGAACTCAGAATCCAATTTAGCTAAAACTCGTAAGTCGCCTTTCATGTCCATTTTGAATCACCCTATGTCGGAACTCGGATATCACGTACTCGAGCCTAATGCCGGAAATCGTTTACATGAAGTCGTATATTGGAAATCGGAAGCATCTCATTCAATTCGTAACCATCACGTGAAGTCGGAAATTGGCCAAAATGAACTCGGAACTCGGAAATGGTCATCCTATTGAAATCCAAAGATGAAGTCGAAAATTGGAATTGATCAATCCTGAGGGCGAAGCCAAACTCGGAAATCGGGATGTTACAGAGGTAGATGTGAGAGAGAGATGAGTGGGGGAGACGTACAAGAGTCACCCTGCTTCCCTTTTTTCCCTTTTTTTCCCTTTTTTTTTTTAAATTAAAAAATAGAAAGACAGAGTTGCCCTTATTTAGTGGAGACTAGAACCGTGAAGCATCATATAAAAATCAGAGAAGAACAACAATTACTTCCAGCAACTATAGGGTCATTGCTGGTTTTGCCCAGTAATAAGATACTAATTGCTGGTTTTGATAGACTTGCATAGATATGAAAAACACGCTGACGATAATTCACAAAGCCCTGGATATGGTTCCAAACAACTAGAATTTGCATAGAATATCATATAAATCATCATTTCAAGCAATTTAACACATAAAAATACGAATTAACAAGTTATGCATAAAAAGTACATAATTTTGAAATATGACATTATGTATTGATGTTACTAACTCCAAAGTTTATTCTTCATAGTTATCTCCAAAGTGATATTTCTTTCTTCATGAGCTTGCTGCAAAAAAAAATTTGGCTAGCTCTTTTCATGTGACTCAAGCATCGTTGCTAATAAGGAGCTATTTTTTCTTTATGCACACCTAAAAAATGGATTTTACCTTTGGTACCCAAATTCTTTTGGGTCCTTGGGGTTTAGAGCTTAAAGATAATTCCTTAGTAGTCTTAGGAACCCATATCATATTAGAACCATATTTCTTAATAGCACATGTGTGTGATATGTGACCTTTTTGTCCACAATAATTACAAGTCATATAAGGGGTTGTAGAAGCACTTGATTTCACAAAAAAATTCTTATCATATTTTTGGCTTTTAGATTGATTAAAACCAAGTCCAGCTTTATCAAGTGAACATTTTTATGATCCCAAAAGGGTATCCAAATTCTCTTTTTTTTTCACAAATTTTGCAAGGTATTTAGTTAGCTCATCAATCTTTTCCTTTAAAGAGACATTCTCATGAAACAATTTTTGTTCATTTTCTTTTGAAGCATTTTCTAATTTTAAAAGATCAACTTCCTTTCTCAATTTATCAATTTCAACTAGAGCATTATCATATTTGGATTTTAGAGTAAAATATGATTTAGACAACTTCATAGAAGCATTAAGTAATTGTTGAAAATCCTCATATAACTCATCATATGAAGTGTCAAGATTACTTATCTCATCATCTTCTTGCACACTTTTTGCCATGAAGCTTGCTCACTTTTTGCCATGAAGCACATATTGACTATCTCCTCCTTTTCTTCTTCTTCACTTTCCAATGAAGATTCATCACTATCACTTCGAGTGGAGTTTGCAACCATAACTTTCTTCTTCTTTTTGAATTTTTGTCTCCTCTTTGGCTTATACTTTTTCTTGTTGAGCTCATAGAGTCTTTTGGTTAGGAAGGCTATCTCTTCATCTCTACTCATGTGACCTCCTTTATCATCTTCTTCCTCTTGGTTGGAGCTGATAATGGCTTTTAGTACAACTCCTTTTTTGTTCCTGTTTTCATTATGCAATTTGCTAAGAAAAGTAGTTTCATAAGTAATGAGGTAACCTCTTAAGTCATCATAGGACATGGAGTTGAGGTTATGTCCTTTTTGGATTGTAGCCACTTTTGATTGCCATTCTTTGGTGAGGTTTCGTAGAATTTTTCTTACCAATTCTCTAATCGTGTACACTTTCCCAAGAGCATCAAGTGTGTTGACAATGTTTGAGAACCTCTCAAACATCTCATCAATGTTTTCTTCCTTTTTCATGGTGAATAATTCATACTCATGTACTAGCATATCAATTTTTGCCTCTTTTACTTGGCTAGTACCTTCATAGGTGACTTCTAATTTGTCCCACATTTGTTTGGCAGTTTGGCACCTTGAGATTTTTCTAAAGTCATCCGGGTTCAAGGCACAATAGAATATATTCTTTGCTTTTGCATTTTGATCCATCTTCTTCATGTCTTGATCATTGAATTCCTCTTCTAATTTCTCCACCTCTTTACCATCAACTACTTTCTTTGGAATGCTTGGTCCATTCTTGATCATGAGCCAAAGCTTGTAGTCTATGGATTGAATGAATATCTTCATCTCCTCCTTCCAATAGGTGTAGTTACTCCCATCAAAATATGGTGGCCTTACGATAGATTGTCCTTCAATGATGGTTGAGTTCATCAAATGTCCTGAACCTACAAAGATCGTCTTCTCAAGCGATTAAGCCTTAAAGAGAATTAGGCTCTGATACCAAATGAAGGAACTAAGAGGGGGTGAATTGGTTCAATAACAAAAATTTTAAAATTAAAATAGAATTAAATAGAAAAAAATTCAAAATTGAAGTTTTGAACAATCAAACATAATAGTGCAAAAAATAAAAGAGATAAGAGAAGAGAAGATAACACAAGTTATTTTTATACTAGTTCAGCCACAATATATGACCTACATCCAGTCCCCAATTACTTGAAATTTTTCTTCACTCTCAAATTTTTTCTTACAAGGATTTGATAAACCTTCCTCTATCCAATTCTCTAGCAAAGTATATGGTAGTTTGTTTCTTACAAGGACACCACTAAACCTCCCCTTATCTCAACCAAAGTAGGGTAATCACATCAGGTACAAATGCTTTTATAGTTGAGTTACAATGGGTTTCAAAGATTCTCAAGAGAAGATGAGCAAATTAAGGTGCAAAGCTTATGAACTATGATAGACAAGATATAGAGCAAAAGAATTCCTCAATTTTCTTGGTGGAGGTTCATGCTTTCCTCTTCATTCTTCAAAACTTTATATAAATGATGAATCATTGACATCTACTAGCCGTTAGAGAAGATTTTAGCTTCAGTTTGGTTCAAAGGGTTTGTCTAATCAATTTTCACATGTAGTCGCTGGTTCCTAACAAATAGTTGCTAGTCCAATTGTTGTTTCTCTTAGACTTCAAAATTAAGCTTGATTCTTGCTATATGACCGTTGAAATCTTAATTGCACTCCCTAAAATTGATTTTTTGAGTAAAATTAGATCAAATAATCTGCATAAATCAATCATATTTTATAAAGATTTTAGACATTAAGAGTGGAGTAATTTCAATATGATAAAAAAAGAAACAATTGAATATGATATTTTCCTTTAACAAAAATATAATCAATCACGAGATTTATACAAATTAATAAGATACTCATCACCAAAACATTAAACCCAACACAATTCTTATACCATTATATAACTTTTTACTAAATAAAATTTTTATAAAGCCTATTAGATTGAAACTTCATACATTGTAGATCATGTATATAAAGTTTTATATTAATCCAAAATTATTTAATATGATTTTTATATACATAAAAAATCAACGTAATAAATATTTATTAAAAGTATAAAAATAAGAACTATTTGATCATAATCTAATTGATGTCCAATTTATTTGAAATTTGGCTTATATGATTAACTTGATAAATAATTAGAATTCAACAGCTAAATCAATAAGAATTATTTATATTAGTTCTATAAATTTTATCAAAGTGTAAGTGTACAAAAAACCTTTTTGTCACTGCCACCAAAACTATTTATCAATATGCTACTATTTTCAAATTATTTACCAAAGTGTTCTCCTTTTGTCGAATGTGGCATTTTTTATTTTCTTCTCATTCCATGTTGATGATGGTAATGCGTTTGGTGCTTCCAGTAAGAAGTTGCCTTTGCACTTAGCAATTTCCACATGGAATGACCACATGGTTGGTAATGCATTGATGATTTTCGTCACATATCACTAAACACAAAGGCGACTTTACTAAACCATGCCTATATATGGTATCTCCCACTATTCCTTTGATCCTATCTCTCGAACTTCTTACATCTCTTCAAATCTTCTCAGTGAAAGAGTAGTGCAAAATGGTCATTAGTGTAGATTAATATAGAATAGTATAGACTAATGTAGATTAGTTAGATTGATAGAGACTAGTATATATGTTAGTGTGAATTATATATGTCAGGTATATTATGTGTATTTGTGATAATTATATGATTGACATAAAGCATTGTTAATATAGATTTAAAAATGGAAAAACCTTTGCTTGTGATGGTTTATTATAATGGAAGGACTATTGACATCGAAGTTATTGAAAATCGAATTAGGTATGATGGTCCTCTTCTCAAGCCAATGACAATTAAAAATGATTTGACTTTCAGTGGTTTGAAGAAAAAAATTCATTCGAAATTAAGACTTGGGAAAAAACAATTTGTGTCAAGAGTTAGCTATTGAGTTCCATAACCATTGCCTGAAGGGAAATGGTTAGTTGTTGAAATGGATCATGATGATGATGGGGCTAGCTGGATGACAGATGATTTTGAACAAAATCGTCATTTGATTGCAATGGATGTGTTTGTTGAGGTGGAAACAAGATAGGTTGATGTGAGTATTGAAAGTGGTCCTTCAAGTCTTCACGAAACTTCATACCCTATCAACACTTAATTGTCAATGGCTTTGCTGCACCTTTCCCCCAACATCAAGATGTGAACATATTTGAACATCATAAAGCTTTTCATACCTCCTATGTAGCTTCGGTCACTCCAATTCTACTTTTGATGTAAATTTTTATTCTAATACAGTATTAGAAATAGTTAATCCATTAATAAGGGATGTATTATCTAACACAAGTGAAGATGAAGTGGAGTAACTTGATGGTGATGATTCGGATACAGACACATCTGCTTCTTTGAGCCAACAATCCACTCAGGCCAAGGTCACTGCACTGCTGTTGCTTTTCCACCATCACAGCCAACACCCACTTCTTATCCATCATATCCAGCATCATATTCATATTCGTATGCACCACCACCATCTTCATATCCTTGCCCACCACCGCCATATTCTTACCCACCACCATCATAGAGAGGTGCATACACTTCATCTAACCATTCAGCCAGACTACCACAGCCTGAACCTCACCACCATAGTTGACACAATATGTATTTTTCATTGTTTTTAATTTAATAATTTTTCTTATATGTAATTTCACAATGACATTAAAAGTTTATTACAAAATTTGAATGACTTATCTTATATTTTTATCATGAAACTTTATCCCTTTTTTTCACTGAAATTTTATTACAATGTTAGTTTCTTATTATGTGTTTAATATATTATTACAAAACTTTAGAATTGGTTTGGCTTTAAGGAAAAGCACCACCAAGTATGGCACCCTTAAGCTAAAGTCGCCATTGCAATAGATGCATGCCTTTTGCTCAAAGTCGCTATTAGAGGTTTGGCTATTTTAGTGTAAAATCGTCTTTATGTTTAACTTTTTCAAGCCAAAATCACCAATGCACTTGGTGAATTCAAACTAGAAGCACCAAATACATTGGCACCATCAACTAGGGGTGTTCAAATCCAATCCAATCCAATCCAATCAAAACCGTTAAACCAATTAAATTCAAACCGAAAACTGATCAAAATCGTAAACGTTTGGATTAGATTGGATCTTATTTTTCATAAATCGCTTGGATCAGATTGGATTTTAGATTTAATTTTCAAAACCGATCTAACCCAATCCAAACCGAATAATACCATCTAATATAATTTTTTATTTTTAATTTTATACTTTTACTTATAATAATTTTAATTTATCACATAATTTTCTATATTTGTATGTCATTTTCATTTAAATATCATTTTATACATATTACATTAGTCATTTTTATTTTTATTTTTATTGATTTATTTTATTAATTTAAATTACTTTATATTTATAATATTCTATAGTTAAGATTTTCTTTTATAAAAAATCGATTAAACCGATCCAATCAAACCGCAAAAAATTGGTTCAGATTGAATCGGATTTAAAATCTAAACTAAATTAATCCAATCCAAACTGCTATATATTTTATTGTTTGGATAGGATGACTTTTTTATTTAAAACCGATCCAAACCGCACTGCGAACACCCCTACCATCGACATGGAATGGGAAAAAAAATGTGACATTGGACATAGTGGTGCACTTTGGTAAATAGTTTGAAAAGAGTGGCTTATTGATAAATAGCTTTGATAGTAGCTAGTGGCATAAAGGCAAAAAAAAGCCATACAAAAAGTCTTTTATGGGTATTAATGTATCCGTCCCACAATATAACATATAATTCATAACAAAATGATACTTGAACAGTTTTTTATTACAAAATGAAAAATCGATAATTGTAACATTTTTGAAAAAATAATTAACAAAAATTATAACAAATTTAAGATGGAAGTGCCCATAGGGCATAAACCCCAATCTAGATGCGATTTAAAGTATTGTAAGCTGAATTTTTGTCAATTGACCATTAATGACAAAAAGCATAAACAATTAACTTTATGATGGAAATACACAATCAAAATAAAATGCAGATTGTAATTTAAATTACCATGGAATTTTGGGATTCTTAAAAGGAAATAACGGGTAAAATTACCTAAAAATCCTAAAAGATTACAGAAAAATTACAAAAAGATTATAATTAGATATCTAATGTGTATTAAACATATAAAATCTAATTATCGTGACTTTAGATGTCATTTACACAATTTACAAAATTTCCTAAGATTAGGTGCATAAAACCCTATACTAGCGGCTAATTTGACACCGATTTTTATCATAAAAATTTAATAATAGTAGAACTTGGGCTTAAGCCATAGAAAAACAATTTTGGGCCCTCAAAAAAAGGTAATGGATGTGGATGAGACACAAATGGGAGAATTAGGTCCTTTTTGGTCAATTTGACCCAAAAAAAAGCCCAAGTCAAAGCTTGAAACTCAAGTATATGATGTCACTAGATTATGCATGTGGATGGAATCATGAATGAGCAAATCTTGCTATAAGCCAATGTCACAACGTGCCCGGAGGGCGCCGCGACGAGAGGCAACAAAAAATATTGAAAAAATTTCAATGGAGTCGCCACCAATTTTTATTTATGGAAAAAATCGGAAAAACCTTTTAGTTTTGCAAAACTGGTCTTTTAAAGAGATTGAATTCGGGAGTCTAATTATGCACAGGGAAGGGTGGAAACTTAATCCCACTGCGCCTCTAATACATCCATTTCACAACGGTTACCCTAGAGCTTATCATGCAAATCGATAACTTTAATAATATTGATTTTTCCCCCTAAGAATATAATAATTATTCACAAATAAAATAAAGCAAAATTAGTAACACAACTCTTTACAAAAAAAGAAGACAAAACAAAATTAATATGATAATTATTTATAAAAGGAAAGAAAAGCAAAACTTGATATAATAATTATTTACAAATAAAATAAAATAAAGTTAGATTAGTACAATAATTATTTACAAAAGAAAAGAAAAATAAAATTAATATGATAATTAGTTATAAAAAGAAAGAAAAGCAAAATTGATATGATAATTATTCCCAAAAAAAAAGTAAGATTAATATATAGTTATTCACAAAAGAAAAGGAAAGTAAAATTAATGTTATGATTATTTACAAAAAAAAAAGAAATTTGATATAACAATTATTTACAAACTAAAAAGGAAGTGGAATTAGTGTTACAAATATTTAAGGAATTAAAATTGAACCAAATTTAAGAAAATTTAATTTTTGATTTGACAGAGATTGTCTGCTCCTACGTATCCTCTGGTGCAATGAGGAATTCAAAATTACGTAATTCTTGTAGAAAATAATTGTGGATTGGATTGATTTTATTAAGATTTTATTTGAAAAAAAAGAGAAAGAAAACAAATTTACTCTTGCACAGGGTTCAGGATAGCATGAGCTATACAATAAACCCTTACAATTCTCATAATCCTTGAGGATGACCATGCCATACATCAATGTTAGAGATCGTTGCATGAATTTTAAAGATAAAAACTTTTATTATTTGAGACAAGAGAGAGCTTATTTTGTATTAAAATAAATAAATAAATAGAAAATAAAATTAAAAGCCAAAAAATAAAAAAAGAAATAAAAAGAAAGAAAAAGTAACGCTCAAGATAAGAAAAAGGAACCAACGTTTTGTTTTGTTTATTATTTTTTTGTTTTAAAAAAAAAGCAACAAAACATTAAAAAAAGAAAAAAAAGGGGGGGCACACAAGTGTTTCAGCACAATGGCGATGCACCATAGACGCACCACATCATTAGCACTACCAAACCCAAAAGTAGTCACGAGCTGGGACCACTAATTTGGACGTTCCAAAACTAGATGGTAGCGATTTGCTTTTTGACTTTGGCTTCAATGTTGGCGTGGGTATGGAGATTTGGTGAGGAGGCTGTGACGTGAACAATGGAGGTTGCAGGTTTGGGCAAATAATAATGAGATTCTGGTTATGTTATGAATCAAGAGGGCGAAGACAATTTGTGGTGGTAACGGAAGGCTATGGGTGCAAGGATCGTTAACAGAGAGTAAGAAGTGGTGACAAGGTGGTATTAATGGTGATGCTACGAATATGCTGTTGTATTGTGAGAAATTCCAAACAAAAAAGTGTAGTGTAGAATTAAACGAGACAGACCGATAAACGAGCAGGAAGGATAGCGTGTGTGCAAAAACAAAGGGTTAAAGATATATACCAGCAATTGCGGCTAAAATGAATGAACAATTTGAAGCCAAAATGGATTGCAATTCTAGCTTCAGTCTTCTCCTTTTTCTTTTAATGTCCCTTGCACACAATCATGACTTTGCTCCTAGTGTTTGCAGTTGTTACTCTCCCTAAAAAAAAATCAGCTCTTTTTACCTCTCAACATTGGCTCTATTTATAAGTGTTGGAGGCATCAATTGCCATTAAATTTGATTGATTCAACCTTAATGATGATTGACGATTTGATTTGATTTGGATACAAATGCCAAAATTAAGAGATTCGCCCAAATTTGTTTTTATTTATTCTGATTTGATTTGATTTGATTTTTTTTTTTTGGTCAAAACATTTCATACTTGGGCTATTTCCTTATTAATGGGCCAACTTTTTTTTTCTCTTTCTTATTTTATTTTCTCACTTCTTCTTCTTTTTCTTTTTTTTTTTCTTGTGTGTCTCGGACAAAATATGGTGTTCACAGCCAAGGGAGGCATAGTCTTTCCAGCCAAGACAACAAAATTTCATGTGCAAAATTTCAATGGTAACAAGTTAAGCCATGCGTAAAGCAAGTCATGATCATATAGTAGCTAGTTTAGTTACCTTAGGCAATTTATTTTGAAACCAACAAAAACTGAATAGTAATCAAGATTCTTGGCCAAGCTTCTCACCTTATATATATACGCAGCCAGACCAAAAAAATAAATAGAAAAAAGAAAACTCATGTTGAGCTAGAAAAAAAAAAAAAAGAACCAAGAGAAAGGAAAGGGGAAAAAAAAAAGAGAAGAAAATTAGGCAAAATCATTAGAGAAAATTCCAAAAAGAATTATCTGGAGTCCCTAATCCTCTAACAACAAGGATCAAGCTTCACATTGCCAAGGAAAAATCTAGACAAATCCCAACGCTCTCTCCAAATTTTGTGCTCCACACTTCCAAGTTAGGGTTCTTGCCTCTCATCTCCATTCTTAAAACTCCCATAGCTATTTTTGATTCTATGGTTGTTGTGCTATATTCTACCTTGAGTTTTTGGATTATAAAGCTAGAAATGTTGGTGGTTGGGCTGTGTATTCTTGGTTGGATATGTTGATTTATTTTGTGAAATATCTGAATTTCTTGTGCTTAGTGGTCATGTGGCTTGAATCTCAATGACTGGACTAAGTGGAATGACATAACTTTTTCTTGTGTGATCGTATGGGTTGCAGACAAGGCACTGGAGGATAGAGTATTTATTTTCTTATTGAATAGATTGATTTCGTGACGCCTTTGGAAACTCTTTGAGTACTTGATTTTGGTTTAGATTAGAGTTTGTTATTGGATATGCATAAATCTTGAAGCATAGCTTGCTTGAGTTCAAAATTCCTTCCTTGCTATGATTTTCATGTATTAGGCATGAAAGGAAAAGATGCAAGGGATCTAGTTTCTTAACGTATATGATGACCACGTGACACTTTATGATTCCCTTCGATGCTTAATTCTAAAGTTGGAGGATAGATTTGCTTGAAACATGAAAGTTGGGTTGATTTGAGTGAAAAATTCCGCCATGGCTCATATATGCATTCTCGACATGAAGATGATTAGCAAGGCTAAATCATGTCATCATGTATATTGATCATGTTATACATATTAAGGAAGCTCTCATTGATGGGACCACAAGCTAGGAATCCAAATTGCACAGCTAAGAAGCAAGGACTGGTGGAAAGGGCATTCTCAAAAGATTGCATTTAAGAGATCAAGCTAGCTATAGAAACTATCTGTACCCGTATCACTTACTAGATCAAGCTACCCTAGGATCATACCATCCTTTCATGGACAAAAAAATCTATAAAATGGATGACAAAGCTGATATGCTAATAAAACTCTACTTATCACTCTTTAGTTTATCTAGAGAAATTAAGTTAGCAAAATCGATTTCTTCGTCTTTGTTTGCTAGCATAACTGATCCTATGTCTAATATTCAAAAATTTTCAGAAGTCAGAGATTGGCTACGAGGGTTAATACAAGATGGTTAGTTTTGACCATAATTGAAGAATATGGCTGATTTACAGCAATTTATACTAATTGAGCCGAATTGAATTGTTTATAAGGTTATTTGGGCCTTTTTGGATTATTTTATTAGTTATTAGGTTTGAGCCATAATTATTACTTATAGTTTGAGCCTATCTTTTAGTTATGATTAAATTCTTTTAGATTTTATTATCTAAGGATATTATTTAGGATCAAATCTAGGAACAAACCTTTTAATTTAATTTTATAATCAATATAATGTATAGAAAGAAAACATATGTCATGAAATCCTGTCATGTAGCACTTGGTATTAAAATTAGAAATGTTTTAGGTTTTTGAATTTGTGTCACGTGACAATTATATATTATAAATTGTTGAGACGTGATAATTTTTTTTTTAACTTTATGCATCATCTACGTTTAATGGCCCCTCCTTTAAGGGCAAGGTGAGAGGAAGGGCAATATGTTTTTTGATGATATATTTTTCTGATGTATGAACAATATTATATAAAAACCTACATGGTTTGATGAAAATCAAATCATGCGAAGATAATTTTGATATTTAAAATTATGTGATGAAATCTAAATAAATAATATACCACCAATGCTTGATTAGTTCTAGTGGTTTGGAGTTTTTCCTTTAAGCAAGCTCATGAGTTAATGTTTTGTAGATTAACAAAAGAATAGTATTTGGAGAGTTTTACGTCATAATAATAGACTGACTTTGTACATATAATTTACGGATGAGAACAAGTCAGTGGCCAATTAGGAGCCAACATTGAGCATGCTTGGGAATGCCTAGAAATAGGTTTTTTTTTTTTTTTTTAGAGGGAAAACTGCTTTTGAAAAATCCATCATGTTTAATAAACTAATGGAAATAGATTATAATAAAAAATTAATAATTTTAAGTTAAAAAATAACTTATAATTATAAGTAATTTTTTGAATTTTTTGATTATAAATAGAAATTGATTATTTCATACCTTTTTTAATACTAATTTTACCATACAAAATAATTTTTTCCTCTATACAATCCAAATAAAATAAATTATCTTAAAAATTACTTTTCAGTTGAAGTATCAAAATATAAATTGATTATTATATAATTAATTATATAAAAAAATTATTATTGAAATAATTTTAAGGTGCGTTTGGTTCTTCTTCTTTTTTTTTTTTTACGAAAAGTAAAAAATTACTTTTTATATAAGCTACTCATTTCAGCTTTTACTTAAAAGTTAAAAATAATTTCTTCCTTTTTTTTTAATTTTTGAGTAAAAATTGATATGAATAGCTTCAACAAAAAAGTAATTTTTTTAGATTAAAAAATTACTTTTTTTATCAAAAAAAAATTAAAACAAATGCACTCTTAATTTTACAACTTTCTCAAACACACATATTGTAACTTACTTAAGGCTTGGTCTAGCCTAGCCAATTTAATAAAAAGGATAATTCAAAACTTTTTGAAAAGTCTTTATGGTTAAATAGGCCCCAACTCTACACCTTAGAATAAAATTTATTAAGCATAACAAGTTGACTTATTGAAAATGCGTTTATTTCAGTTTTTTTTTTTATAAAAATGCTATGAAACTAAATTTTTTTATATAATTGAAAAAGATAAAAATAGATTCTTTTTAAATTCTTATTATTTGTTAAAAAAATTATCTAAATATGCCAAAAGTGATTTTTTTTAGTGAAAAAATAATTTTTTTTTGCAAAAAAAAAAAAATCTTCAGCAAACACTCCCTTGGTCATTGATAAAACTATTGTATGTATTGCGTTTGGTTGTGTTTCTCATATAGAAAGTACATTTGGAGCTTGTTTTTCTAGTTTGGTTGTGCTTATAACAAAAAGATAGAATTAGAAAATAATTAATTTTCTATTTTTTGAAAAGCATAGGGAGCTGCTCCTTATTTATCACAAACAATACAAGAGAGAAAGTCATGCATAAAGCATGGAACAAATTTTTTTTTTCTCTAAGTATCCTTAAAATTTTCAAGATAACATTGTATAACCTTCTAGCGTTCTTCTAAAATAATTGTTTAACCATTTTATATCATTTAAACAGTGATACTGCTTCTTAACAATACTTGATATTAATTTTTCTAAAAATCATTTATCCTTGTTATCATTTTATCCAAAGAAAAGTTTTCAAAATGAAAAAGATACATAAATAAATAAAATGTCTTAGAATGAAACTCTATGCATTATCGTGTTTAATTATTACTAATAGCCATTTTTTCCCATTTTGTCTTCAAATTGCTTGTAACTTTTCATTGATAAATATTAAAAAGTATATAGATATAAGATAATATATGTATAAATATAGGTGGTTTAATGTAGATCTTTGTCAATGAATATAGAACACCTTTATTAGAAAAATTAACTTTAAATTAATTTTTTATTGACTATATATATAATATTATATCATCTTTAATTAAAAATAAAGAATATAAAGTAACTATGATTATTTTAAAAATTTTTTTGTCATGTATAGAAAATACTTTTTTATCCAAACATGTATTTTGAAAAGTGATTTTTCATATCCTTATTTGTAATTTTATTAAAAACAATACTTTTATAATTGTATTCAAATGTAAGATAGTTTTCTACATTTGCTTGTATTTCTGCTTTTTGATAAAGTATTTTTTATAAAATCTTATTATACTATATAATATTTATATAATTTACTAGTTTTCAATAAAAATATTTAAATTTACAAAATAATTCAAATGCTTGTCTATGGTAAGTATATTCAAAAGGTTTTTATGTATTGACTTTGAAATAGATGCCTGCTAGCCTTTAAAGACCTTATTGTAAAGTAAGCCTTTTATATTGGTTTTAAAATCAGATCATACTTTTAAAAGTGTAGAGTAGTTTTAATAATTATATCTATGTCATGTAATATGTCAGACAGACTTGATACGTAGATGTGAACTTTGGCAAGGGATTAGTGAGAGATTTCTTTCTTACTACCTAATTTAGCTAAGGAATTAGTTATGCAAGGGAACATTTTTTTTAGTTGATCCTTCGCTATTCCTTTGCTGCTATTTCTCATGTCGCGATCCACGCGGGGTCATGTTCAGTGCATAAAAGACTACCACCCCTAGCAAGTCTAACCAGACTATTACCAAGAAACAGCAGGGTTTCCTACCTTCAGACCCCTCATCACACACATTTTAATTGTCGACATCTAGGCATTCTCAAAATACTATAATAGGTAAGCTACATATATGCTTTAATAAACTCATGCATCTTCTATAAGGTTACAACCCTCTTCTTAATAGGCACATAATACAAATCAAATCATAAACAATATACTAAAACTGCAGAAGCAAGACCCTCTGCCTATAGGTAATGGAGCACTACAACTGGAGGATCAACAAAGGATCCTAAAGGGCACGCCAATGTGCAATTGAAAGGAAGATGAGGGGTGAATCCAACCAGTTCAGTGAGGGATAATAGGTCTATAACAAGCATGGAACAAGTTCACAAAAACCAATGATAGTACTTAAATAATTGATATAATCATATAAGTTTCAAGTAACCAAATTACTTTTCCAAATGGAAAAGGTATCCACAAAAAAAAGTAAACTAGGAAAGCTACAAGACCTTTCATTCCTTTTTCGGAATAACATCACTTTCAACAAAACCTAACGAGTTTAAATTCCAAGTAAAGTTTTAGCTATACAACTTAACTTCTCAATTCTCCTTTCCAAAATAAAAGAAAAATACACATTTATATAAGATATAAAATCAGGAATCCATAAGTTCAAATAACAATTATCCAAAATATATACTTCGCAAATATGCTAAAGAGTTATCGAAATAAGTGGGGAGTCATCTAATCCAGGATGGATTGTCAGATCACACATAGGCAGACATTCCTTCATGTGACCTTGTCGTCATCACGCACCACTCCTTGAGTGGCTGTGTAAATTGTAACACACCAATTCTTGAGTGAATATGTAAATAACTAGTCAAAGTGCACTAAGGTTAATGCCTATTATCGTCAGCTAGATTCTGTCATAGATTTCCCAAAAGCCCTTTTTATTCGGATATAGATGTACATATACTTTTAATAAACATAGTTCAAGCTTTGAAATTTTATGTTAGCTAGAACTTAGTTCCCAGTTATTCAAATCCTTCGAAATGCCAAGCATAACTCACACCCAAAGTGTGATAATAGAAACTAATTGGCTATAACTTATACTTTTCAAAATCTTTGATAACGATCCAAACACTTTCATTTGATTTCAATAGAAGGCTTCATTCATAAATATCATAATTTTAGAACTTGACCCATTGGTTTTCAAGAATAAAAACATATATACACAGGCGTTACTACCATATCAAATATCTCAATCAATAGTTTGTGTATAACATATATTTACATATTCTAGAAAAATAATCCACTCACAATATTCCAAGAGATAAAGAAGCAGCTCCTTAGAGCCACAGAGTTAACGAATTGTCCCTTGAAGAGATCTAACAACATAGACATGACAAATATACCAAACATTAGTTATTGGAACCAAGGATCAGCATGCTTTAACCCAAATCATAAAAAAAAAACCTAAAGAGCTTAAAACCTAGGTTCATGGAAACTCTTTAAGAGTACCCTATGAAGGAATAGGAGCAAAACCTTGAAATAGGAGAAGGCTTAAGCTAGGGAGTTATCTTTGATGCCCAAGAGAGAAAAGAACCAAAGGGGAAAACATGGGTCTTCCTCTTCATGACACCTCCAAGCTTCACCATCCACAACAATGGAGGTTCTTAGAGAAAGAGAGAAATAAGAGATAGAAGGAAGATGGTAAGTGAGGGAGAGTAAGATTTTGAAGGAGGAAAAGAGGAAGAAGAAGATGTTGAAGAAGATGAGAGATGAGAGTTTAAAGAGAGAGGGTCGAGTTAGAGAGCAAGGGGCTTCACCTAAATAGGGATTGAGGCCCCTTTTGTAGACTCTCATTGAACTATTTGTGCTATAATGCAATCTGCTACACTATAGTGTGCTAGCCAGAATGTCCCCATAGCCCACTTAGGGTGTTGCGCTGTAGCGCAATCTGTTGAGCTATAGTGCAACTCCCTAGGTTCTGAACAACAAAAAATGACCTCAATCTCTCTTCAAGTCGGTTAAGGGCCAAACGTTTGGCCACAACCATCAATTCAACATCAAAACTTCACATCATACACTCCAGAAATATGCAAAACATCATTCAATCCATCAACCCCTTATTAGTATAGAATCAAGATAATTCTCTTATTTCAAAAGATTAATTCAAGTAAAATTAAATGTTTTAGGAAAACATAAGGCAATATCAATTAGAAAACAACTAGAGACATACCATCGCCTTACTTAGATAGTCAACATTCATTTTGGAAAACAAATCTAGAGTACAAAATAAAATGAAAATTTCACATTCCTAGTTCCTGAAATCCTTATTTTAAAATGGGAATTACGTCTCACCCCTTCTTTTCCTAAATTCAGTGAGGCATTAATTTTTCCTTGCTATCCCCTTGCTTTTCCCTCACTGATTTGCCAGGGATTAGCAAGGGAAAATTCACGAGCTAAATTTCATGATTGAATAGCACATTTTCTTGTAGTGATCATTAATGACAGTTTTAACCAACATTTGGGAGGTTCAAATAGTTTAGTACTTGTTTCCTTTAAACAAAGGTCTCAGTTCAAGTCTTGTGAATTAAAAAAAGCAACTAGCTCTTAGCCCATGGTGAGTTGACCTAACTCTAGCCAAATTAGTTGGAATTTAATATATTTCAAGTATTGTTAGATTAGACCAAAATAAATCACAGTTTTTGTTGTACTATATGGTGCATTCCAACATAGTATACTCTGAAATGGATAGTGTACATTATGACTTTGTCGGTTCTAGTGTACAAGCAAAGTACTATATAAGCTTATTTAGGAAAAACACCTTATACATTAAAAATAATGGATAATTTAATCAAGCCTTAAGAGGTAGGATTAGATTTCATTAGCTTTTAATGTCTAAGATCTCTCTCTTTCTTACACACACACACACACACACACACACACACACACAAGCTCTCTCTATCTTTTTCATTTTCTCTTTTCATTTTTTTAAAATATTTCATTAACATAAAAATATAATCATTACATAAATAAATAGTAGATAATATTTAATATGAATTAAATTTATATAACCACAATATAAAAATAATAAATATTTAAGGTAAAAATTCTATTTTCGTCCTTGATCTTTTAGCGATATTTTAATTTTGTCCCAAACATTTTTTTATACACATCGTGGCCTAAGCCCAAAAATTGTACATGCAAGTAGGCTACTATGCACTGAAAAATCAACTAAGAACACTAAAGAGATACAAGCTGAAAGGCTATCAAAGAAAGTGAGTCCTAAAGGAAGCCTATGACCAAACTTTGCTAACTTGTTAGCAAGTATAGCATTGACTAGAGCATCATGAGCATGTGCAACTAGAATATTATGATTAATAAGCTGAAAAGCATTGGCGAAATCCATTTTTAACTATACATTCCAAAAGCCTAAACTTCAACCCACTAATAGACTTCAAAATATTCCCCAAAATTCAGCCACTGCAAATGTGCAATTGCCAAGGTTGATACTCCAAAATTACCTTCATGACTTCTTTCACTTTCCTTACATGAGGCAATTGCCATGCCACCCAACAGAGACTGTTTGTATCGATTTTGATCCAATATTACGGGGGGGAGGACTCCATATCACCTGCTTGATCACTATATTAGGAATATTCTTCTTTGCAATTAACATGAGGTTAAGATAATGTTCATATTGGCTTGCAAGTTGAATATAACCCTACAAGACAAAAATAGATGTGCATTACCTTTTCCTTGAAAAATAAACAAATTCTGGCAATACCGTAATGAACAAGAAGCTGTAGAAAATAGCAAATGCCAACTAATCCCTAGAAACATTTAAGTTTCATCAAGGATATTATTCTTCAACCAACTCATAAAAGGTTGTTGTAAAAATTTGTCCTTAATAAAACTATTTCCAACGCTCTTCCACAACTCTTTAACTATAACAGAATCATAAAGAGTGGAGCATTGTTTTAGGGAAAGCACCACACAGTGCACAAAGGTCATTTGCCACCAAACCTATCCTAAAGCAGGCATGATTTGTAAGTAAGGCATCATTCATAACTAGTCACATGAAAGCTTTTATCCTTTGGGTAGTTTTCACTTTCTCCTATTTTTATATAAATTATTGCTAATCATTATGTCATTGTCAATCCAACTATTATATTTAGATTTCAAAGTAAAATTCCCATCTATTGTTGGAAACCAAGCAATCAGATCATTAGTAGCCCTTAGGTTAGGGGGAGTTGAAATAAAAAGTTCCAAACACTCATTCGATAACACTTAGCCTAATTTTTCCCAATTCTAACTCCAATTAGCCGTTGCATATTCATTGACATTCTAGTTTAAGAGATCACCATTGGAATTTTTTGTGGTAAGGTCTCCTAACTTATGTATCCTTAGGAGCCAATGGTCTAATCATATTCTAACCATGCCCCCATTTCTCAACCTCCATATTAAATTATGTTTGAATTGAGGCCAAACTTTCATGAATCCCTCTCCAAGCATTTGCAGATTAGGTATAATATTCTCCCCACAATCATATTTGTTTCTAATTACCTTTAGCCAAAGGCATTCTAGTTTACTCATCACACCCTAAGCTGGCTTCATCATACAAGCTAAGTTAACCTCTTTGTCCTTTTGAAATTGAAGGTCACCCTCTTTCTTTGGCCTACAAATTTTATTCCAATTTACCAAATGAAGTTTCCTTTTGGTTTCTGTAGATCTCCAAATAAATTGCCTATATATTCTATCAATTTTAGCACATTGTTTGGAGTTTCTTGGTTTGCATAGTATAATATGGGATAGTTGCCAAAGCCAATTTGGCTAGAGTAACCCTCCTTGGCAAGGATAAGAACTTGCATTTCTAGCCATTCAGTTTCTGTGTCATGTGATCAAATATAAATTGAAAATCAGTGGCGTTACACCTTTCATGAATGAGGGAAACACATAGATATCTACCTAGGTTTGAGATGAAGTGAAATCCAAACAAATCACTTAACTCTTTTTGCTGGTTAAGACAAACATTTCTTGGGAGAAAAATACAAGACTTTGATTAATTCTTTAACCAAGTAAAGGTTCATTTTGGTCCTTGACATTGTATGTGTACTTTACTTTAGTCTCTAAAAGCAATAAATTAACAATTTAATTTCTAAAATTGCAAAAATTGATTGAAATTAGCCCCTAAGGTGATATTTATAGGGACTAAGTTAAATTACCAAAAAGATTAACTTAAATCATTTTTTGCAACTTCAAGAAGTAAATTATTAATTTCTTAATTTCAGGATATAAAACGAAATAGACATATAATTTTATAATTAAAATGAACATTTACTCTTCTTTAACCTAAACTTTTACAAAATAATTCTAAAATTTCTTTTACTGCCCTAACTCGATTCTTAGTGGCCTTTGCAATCAAAACGATATCACCTCGATAAAGCTTTAATGTCATCTTAAAAAAGTTAATGAATATTATATTAATTTGTTAAAAATTGGTATTAAATGTATATTTATTTCAGCTTTTTTCACGAAAAATAATTTTTTAACTACTAAAAAAATACTTTTTACAAAAATTACTCATTTTAGCTTTTCTTCAAAAATAAAAAATATTTTTTTAATTAGAATTATTTTTTATATCAAAATAAGTTAAAGCAAATATATCCTATATTTGTTAAAGAGAGTAATAGTGAGAGAGTACTTGCACGAATTTTGTGACTGATCCAAATTGCTTGACCATAAGGTAGGGGACCGATGGTGTGTTACGTAATCGGGATCCAATACCACTCTATTTACAACTCCTATGCCATACTGACAGTCAACCTCAAGTTATCGCAAACAAAGAATCCTAGTAGAACAGAATCAAAAGATTATAATAATGATAATTGCCTCCATATGATATAAGAATTTGGAATATTAACTTAACTTTAAAATAAAATATTAAAGAGATTTTAAACCCTCTTACAATCAATGTGAATAGTATAAGTAACCAACTAGCTGACTCTCACTGTTGCCATCTAACTGACAGTTAACTAACTAATTAAATAACCAACTAACAATCTTCACTAAATACGAATCACATTATCACGTGCTGGTACAGAGGATGAAACTGATAGTTGCCTCTGTATGATATATGAATTTGCAATATTAACTTAATTTTAAAACAAAATATTAAAGTGATTTTAAATTGAGAATAATGATTGAATTTAGAAATAATGATTATAAAAGAACTTAATTATTAAATAATAAAAAGATAAAATATAAACTTACCACTATGGATACAAAAATAAGATAAAACAAAATCATCCAATAATTTGTTATAATTACCTTCAATCAGCCTAGAACAAAAGACAAGTTATATATCACCATCTTCAAGTAGCTTATATGAAGTAGAGCTATGCAAAAGATTCCTTGCTAGCTACACACTCTTTACCATCGCCCAAACACACAAACCAAAGCAAAGTTACGTATTCTTTCATCTCTGAGTCTCTAGCTCTGTCCAAGCCATGGTCTTCACTCCTGAAAACCGTGGTAAGAGGAACACAAATGCTAGAACTAGAAACCATCCCGAACAATTCGAGCAACCTGGCCGCATCAAGAAAAAGAAGGGAACATCAACCAACACAGGTGTAAATGGCTGCAAAGGATGCAAATGCGAGAAGAGCGAATGCTTGAAGCTCTACTGCGATTGTTTCGCGGCGGGAATCTATTGCACCGACCCTTGTTCTTGCCAAGGCTGCTTAAACACGGCAGAGTATGAAGATACAATTCTTGAGACCAAGAAGCAAATCGGGTGCCGCAATCGACATGCATTTCTTCCCAAGATTGTACGGCAATCGTCCAATGCTCCTCCATCCAATAATAAAAGCACACTGTCAAGGGCAAGGCACAGAAGGGGTTGCAATTGCAGGAAGTCAATGTGCATGAAGAATTATTGCGAATGCTATCAGGCCAATGTTGGATGCTCCGATGGATGTCGATGCGAGGGATGCAAGAACGTGTATGGCAACAAAGAATGCCATGTAATTGCAATGGAACAATCATCTCCATGCATTTCATCAGTTATAACTCCTCCTCTGTCCATTCCTGAGTCAACGTCTAGTGCTTCATCTAGTACAATGGAGTGGACAAACGTTAATCCCCAATACCAAGAGCAATATGTGCAGTTTCTTGATTCATATTTTGACATTCCCTTAGAAGAGGGGATTTTTGCTGCTACAACGAACCACTGCAATTATCTATGGCAGAATATGCTTCCAATGGAGAATGAATCCCACAACACTTATTGCACCAATGTTATGTCGTCAATGCAAGTTGGCCCTGCCCCTCCTGAGCAAGGACTTGTTTTGCAGCCTCAGGGAGAATCATCTTCGTGCAGTTCAATTGCCAACGTGCATTCTCCAGGATCCCTCGATTTAGATTTCGACATTCTTCTCGAAGAGGGAATTTTTGATGCTACAACAAACCACTCTAGTTACCTACTGCAGAATATGCTTCCAATGGAGAATGAATCCTACGACACCGATATGTCATCTTTTCTGCCTAGCCTCCTTCAGCAGCCGAACAATGTTGAGCACTCAACTGATTTCATGCTTCAGCAGCTCTCCGAGGCTATCATGCAGACGCAACAGCAACAGCAACAGCAACAACAGAGTTCTATTGTTCATGATCAACAACAAACACCAATGGCAATGGGTCATCAACAGCCAATGCTGACTGCACAACAGCAGCAACATCAACTAATTATGGAACTTCAGTCAGATGATGCAACAAACATCCAAGTACATGCTTCCTTGCCTGGGCCACCCAACAATGTTGATGTTGGTGATTTTTCGCAGCAGAATAACCTAACAGATCTAACAAACCTCTTCTCCGAGCTCCTACCATATTCTTTTTAAGTGTACCAAGCGGTATGAAGTTCAAAGAGTTGAACACTCATGCTAAGGTTTTAGCTATAGTATTTTCACGTGTTAATTAATAATGTTGCTGCTGCATTGCTGCATTTTCTGATAGTGTGCTATGTAATGTGTGTGTTTTGATTCTTTATCAAAATTACGTGTGTGATAATAACCTTGCCTAGATCATATTTCCACTTAATTTGACGCTCAACGCAAAATTCTGCTCTCAAATGCATGTTCTTTTTTCCTTTTTCATCACTGGTTGTGGAGAAAAAGGGGAGAGGACACGGCTCTTGTACGGTTTGCAAATTGTTAATTTCTTTACCTCTTACTCTGCACGGAGGAGAAGCATGATAAGATTTTCCAATGTTAATTGTATAATAATTAAGATAGTGGCTGGATTTGATTGGGGTGGTTAATCAATTAATAATTATATTGCACAACGCCATTTTAGATGGAAAGAAGCAAAGGGCACCGATTGAACCATGTGGATATATCTTATATGAAAGCAGCAGAGAGATGATATGGTTGGAGCTCTTGCTGTCTGTATAGATTAATTTGCAACAAGGCGAGTTCTTATGTGGAGAGCATGAGTTTGTCAGCGGACAGCGACTGACGAATAAAATGACATTTTTGTCCTCTGTTTATTCTCTATTTCCTCCTCCCTCCTACCTCACCTCTCTCCCTTCCTCTTTGTGCTTTCTGCCATTACTTCCTCACAGCTCCTACTTTGAAGTGTTTCATGTACCAAGTCATTTATATTTATGTTTCTATATCATAGGCAAATTTGAGAACTTGGAAGATTTGTTAAACGGATGTTTAATCGTCGCCCACTCTGGCTGTTGAAGCTTAGAAGCCAGGGGCACTAGGTTCGCTCCGAGTCCAGGACAAGAAGCTCACGGATGCAAGGAGAATGTAGCTGGGAGCAGTGAAAGAGTTGGGGAGGGAGCCACAGTGGCGGCGGGGCAGTGGCACCAGGGGAGAGGCGGGGTGGTGCCGGTGGCAGCGCCGGTGAAAGGAGTGGGGCTGATTCGTAGGCGGAAGGAGAAGGATGAAATGTTTGTGAGAAGAATAAAATAGAAAAATTAAAATTAAAATTTAATTATCTAGTAAGTTTGTTTTATAACCGTTCAATTGAATATTTGATAGTTAAGATTTATTTACCGATGACATACTCGCGCTTCCCACATAAAAATTCGCCATATTTGCAATATCTTGGGGAAAAAATCAACTATATGGTCTTCTAAGCGAAAGCTATGCCAAGTTCCTGTCCATTAAATATTTAGGAAGTTACGACCGATTGATCCAAACTCCAGTTAGTTGGTCACAAATAATTTGACAAATTTATTGTACGAGTACTATTAGTGATATATAATGATGTGGATACGTTTTTCAATATGTGTGGGATCATATATAAATAAGTAAAAATTTTAGTTATATAAGTAATGAGTATATTTATAAGAAAATGTGAAAAAATGTGTTAATAGTAGTATATTTCAGTTATATAAATGATAAATTTAGTGATAGAATTTTTCATATATTATTAATTATCTTACCACATTCATCATATTCATTGAAAATGTAATATAAATCCCAAGTCATTTATATGTATCGATCCTCAGATATCCAAAAGTGTATTTAAAACTTATATATAAATAATATTTTTCTTAAGGTACAGTAGGTTTCACTATTATTTTCTTTTGGTAAACGAGTTTCTTTATTATTCTCACATGGATAATTTCTTTATTCTTTGACGGATAAAAATTTTAGCAATAATCTTTATTATACTAAATATATCGGATTAGCTGACAAGACACCTAACGTGGTTGGCATAGCTAATTAAACTGCTCTAGAATGTAATACAACACGCACACTCGGCACACAAAAAAGTTGGAATAGCCAAAGCAATGCTTAGCGGAGCAAGTGCAAGTTCAAAGGTTGCGGCTTATACAACACTTGAGTATTGTTTGTCTCTTAAGTGGTGGTTGGAATTTGCGTATTGGTTGATTGGCTTATAGATTATTAAGGATTTGTTTGGTTTTTTATTTTTTGTTTTCATTTTTTGTGTTTTCTATTTTTAGAATTTTATAAAAAAAATAGTAAAGATAAGAAGTAAAAAAAAAAAAAAAAACTTAAACAAAAAAATGAAAATAGAAGCTAAACAGATCGAATTAGTTTCTTACTTCTTCCCTTTCTAGATCTTTATGTCAAATTATCAATGCTCACACAGAAATTATGAAACCTGTCATCTACGCTTGATGATCCCTCTTCTTAAGGTAAGTTTGAGAGGAGAAAGCTATACGTTTTTTAGTGATACTATTTTATGAAATATAAACAATGTTATCTAAAAAGTCTACATGGTCTCATATAAATCAGATCATATGAAAATAATTTGTGTATTTAAAATCATGTGTTGAAATACTACCTTAATATCCGTTTCAAGTTCTATTGATTTGTAAATAGTTATTTCAATTTTTTTTTAAACAAAACAATCCCTATAGTACCCTCTTTAAATTCCACTCATTGCCCCACCATTACTTCCTTAAGACCATAAATAACAGCAATGCCATTGGCTACTTGAAGTATAGTACTGGTATTTACAATCTTTATTTCAGTATTATATTATTTAATACATTCGCAAAAAATTTTACTGATCTCATCTATGCGAATGGTTACCATAAGTATTTCTTAATTAAATTTTAGAATAGAAAAATAATGTCCGTACTCTCTAAATTAACACATGAGCAGTTGGAGTAGTAGGTGTTTCTTCTCCTTAATTTTTGTCTTAATTTTATATGTTATGACAATAGAAATACAAGGTACCATGTCATTGCTTATTTTGTAGCCAAATCACAAACCACAAGGCAATTATAACAACCACATTTCTGATGGATTTATTACAATTTTTGAGCACCCACTCTCTCCCTTTATTTCAAGCAGCCAAAATAAAATAGCACAAATTAAGGCTAGAGAAATTGATACGGTTAATGAATTATGCTCATGGGATGGGATGGATGACTATTTTTCCGGTGGGCCTATGAGTCTTCAGGTAGGCAAATGCTTCCACAGCTTGAGAAAATAGAAAGGGGCTCTTGGGATCAACTATTGGCTTCACCTTGCCACTCTCCAAGTAAGGTTTCAGTTTCTTCCCCTTTTTTAATAGCCTTCAATGCCCTCTCATTCTGGCCTATTTTTGGAACCAACATTATTTCAGTGTTTTATTATATAATATAGATGAGCAACTTCAAGTAAAGCAAAGAAATATAGATGCAACTCAAATATCTGACCTACTGCATCTTACACTAGCAGCTCTTCAAAATTCTCCTTTCTATGGTCAATAGACAAGTCTGCTCCCAACTTCCTCAACAATTCCAATTTCCCAGTGCTAGCTGTAGCTGCAACCCTTGATGCTCCAAAAACATGCTTGGCGAGTTACCTCATCAAACAAGTGGATATCAAACATAAAGTTCTTTCCATTAGAGGATATTATATTGTATGCTACAAATTTAATTTGGTGTAAACAGAACAGGCGAAATAATGACCAAATAGAACTAATGTGATTTGTACCAACAAACAGGGGCGGATCTTCTTTAAGACAATGTGGGGCCATGGCCCCCCCAAGTTTTTTTAAAAAAATTATATATATTTATATATATATATATATATATATATATATATATATATATTATGTGTGTGTGTGAGAGAGAGATAAATAATTTTAAGACTTATCATATTATTTCATATAAATAAACTTCTCTAACTAAAAAGCCTGTTAGTTTATTTTTTGAATTAAAAATAGCGAAACTAAGATGATCAAAATACAATTAGTATCATTTTATAAGAGTTAAGTAACGGTTCAACAATTAAGTAATAAATTTATTAACTCCAAACTTTGTTTTGATTCCTAAGGATGCTTACAAAAGTTTGACATTATTATGTGTGCAGTTGGAAAATGCAAGAAAGTTACCTTTTTCTTTAATAAAAATTGCTTTGAAATGATTTCATATATTTAGGTAAAAATATAAGCGGATTATAAGCAAAATATTCTAATTTTCAATGTAAAATATATTCATAAGTAAAAGTAAATTTTTGAAGTTTTTGGTTATAAATAAAAATTAATTATTTTTAAATATCATATTTTTACCAAAATAATTCTAAGTATAAAATATAAATAAATTATTTAATTCTTTTTTAATTATTTATCACACAAAAATAATTATTTTCGCATAAGCTAAACAAAATATATTTCAAAATTACTTTTAAGTTATTATATCAGATACTATAAATATTAATTTTTTACTCCTTTTCTATAAAATTATTTTGTCATATTAGTTAAATTAATTTAAAGTTTATATCTGTAATTTACTATTAAGTTTTATTTAATTATCATAATTTAATTTACATATCAAATTTTGGCCCCCCTAAAAATTTTCTTGAAGCTCCGCCACTGCCAACAAAGGGATTAAATTGCAATTGTTATAGAAGATACAACCCGAACAACATGTGTTCCAACTCCTCCAGCTCGATCCTCCTAGAACAAGGACAGATTTGCCAGCAGAAAAACCAACTCTTTCAAGTCCTTGATAAGCAGTAATCACTGCTAAAGGAAGGCTAGCAGCTTCAACAAAGCTCAAATTGGAGGTTTTGTGAGCCAATACTTTCTCTTCAGTAGACCCAAGCTTTTATTTGAGATGGAATGCTAGAAGTGCTTGCCATGATCGTAGGGATGAATCTGTTCGTTGTATGCTATGACGAAAAAAGAGATATATGAAAGGGTAAGAGCAAGACATATGAAACTTGGAAGTTGAATTTATCGATGTTGGTGGTGTGATATGCTGAGTAAATGGCAATTTATATTCGAAAAATACTTGTATGGTTTAAGAGCACTGTGTGACTGTACTCTTAAATTAATTATGTTAGTGTATTCTATATAAGATCAATTATTAATATATAATCCCATAAAAATACATTTATATAATTGATTGGGAGCACGACCATGCAGTACTCCCAAATCATGTAAGAATTTTTCCTTTATATACATAGCGCAGTTGTGTCGCATTCAATTCGCATAACTCATTTGTAAAATTTTGGTGTTAGGCATCCTCTTTTGAATGAATTTTTAATTTTGTGTTTTGTTAATTTGGTACTTTCCAACTTCCCTTCCAAAACGGGAAAGACCCCATCCATTGCACTTATCATGACGTCACTCCTTACATGAAAATTAATATCCAATTTTCTTTTCTGGCTTCTTCTTGCTTTCTATTTCTTTT
This sequence comes from Pterocarpus santalinus, assembly GCA_031439595.1. NCBI lineage: Eukaryota > Viridiplantae > Streptophyta > Magnoliopsida > Fabales > Fabaceae > Pterocarpus > Pterocarpus santalinus. The sequence continues at coordinate 59,227,036 of CM062531.1, forward strand.
GGCCAAAGTCAGCATGCATTATGATGATTTTTCCAGCAATTTTCAGTGATGTTATGTCAGATTTCTTTGACCGTTGTACTTTATCGTCTGGAAATTCGAAAAGAAAACACTGTGATAAGAGATAAGTGGTACATTGAGGAACGAAGACTTTTACGTAAACATTTTACATGATTTAATTTTATATAATTTTTTATTTTTTATTTTTTATTTTTTTGAGTTTCAAATTAAATTCTAATTTTTAAGTAATAACTAAAATATATACATATCCGGATCGTATAAAATTTTCATTAATTCAAGAGAATCTTTTCCCGATATATTCGTTGTCTGGGCAGGAGCGGTGAATTCCGTCCGTCTCCCCAATAAAATACAGCAATAGTTGAATAAAAACCTAAATGTACAAAAAAAAATTAAAAAATAAAAGCTCATATATCTCTTTTCTGTTATTAAAAGCTCACAAAAAAAATTAAAAGCTCATAGATCTCTTTTCGAACTAGACATAATAAATTACTCGAATGTTATTAATTATGGCATTTCGTAAAACTATAGTTGCTTCGTTCGTAAGTTTATATTTAATTTTAATTACTAATATTATTATTTTATATATTCATTATCTCAATTATATTTTATAAGTTTAAAAATATGAATTATAATTATTAAGTTTTATTATCAATTAAAATTAAAATATAAACTTAATTGTAAGTAAAATAACACAATTTTCTCTACCAAAAAAAAAGTAACACAATTTTACATAACAGGACACAAGCATATATATAATAATTTTATGCATTATTTGTGCTTTATATGAAACTATGATCTATACGAACCCTAAAAGTTTTAGGGTGCGATAAACACATTATTAAAGAATAATTTAAAATAAGAGTTATTTTCATAAATTTCATAAATTGTTATATAAATCATACGAGAACACAAATCTTAAAAGAGAAATTTATGTTTTATTTTTTAGCTACACTTCACCAGCATCTCAAAATGATTATTCAAAAATAAAATACTCAACATTTTGTACCATTTCATTCAACCAAGAATGCCACTCATATATGGTTATTTTTTAATTATAATAATCGTAATAATGATGCTTTAACTTAATAAATGTTGATATTTTATTTTTATTTGACTGGTCTAAGTTGGATCAACAAAAAAATGTATGCTATATTTATAAAAGAGTTGAGCTAAATTCAAGTCAACTTTATAACTTAATGCAAGCTTTATTATCAACAGAATTGTGAGAAAAATTAATTAAATATCAATTACAAAATTTGAGATAGCAGTTATGATTTGAGTTTGAACCTTCTACATGATTGCTTTGTTTGTGAAATCTTTAAACTGTTATATTCATTTGTTAGTGATTGTTAGCAATCCATGTCGCATTTTAACCATAATATCATTTGAGAATATATATTTACACGTTTATAAATTAAAATCATAATTTTTAAATCCATCCCTAAAGCTTAATTTTTATTTTTAATTCAGTCTCTAATTTTTTTAATTTAAATTTAGTTTAAAGTTTTATTTCAATATTTCACAAGTGTCTTAATTTGATAACATTACAACCACGCCAACAAATTAGGTCAGCGAAAAAAATGTTACATCTATGCTAAAAAGTTATTTTGAGATGAAATAGAAGCTTTTGTCAAATTTGAGAGATGTAAGTAGACTTTTACCTATTGTATTCTTATTTTACGGATTTTTTAAGAAATAATAACAAAAGGTTTTAAGGACTTAGGAATTTTCAAACAATAAATAAATATATCAACCTAGTGTACTAAGCATTTTTATTATACTAAGCATTTTCAAGGGCTTGTAGTAACTTTTAGAATTTTTAATATATTGAATATGATAAAATTTTAATTCTTCTAACCAATGTTTTTAGAATGCTGGTTACACAAAAGAAAAAATTGTATTTTATTGAACAAACAAACGGAGAAAAAAGTTGATTGAATCCTATCGTAAATTGACTCCTCCTTTCTGAATATTTTTTTTGTCTATTTATAATTATCTTTTTAGTAAAAATTTTTTATCTATAATTATCTATCATTTGATAATTTTAAGATAATATTAATTAATTTTTTAATTTTATACTTACTCTTATTTATTCACCTATTTATAATAAATATTTTATAACTTCTTGAAAAAGGGTAATGTTAAAATAATCCAAATTTTTTTATATTTATACAATTTTAATAATTTTTTAATTTATATACCAAAAACTTAAAAGATAGGTATATGTGGAAGGAGTAACAGTTATCACCAGCACTTATCTCTCTTATCACAATCGAAGAGTTCCGATTTCGATTTCGAGCTTCAAGACATAAAGTGCAGCGGTCAAAGAAATCAGACATAACATCAGGTTTAACGTTACTTGAAAATCATCTCCCTTCATGCTCTTTTTTGGCCAAAACATATGTCAGGAGTGACGTCATGATAAGTGCAATGACTGGGGGTGTTTCCCGCTTTGGAAAGGTGGTCGGATTTGGTAGCAATTATTACTCAATAGTTAGAGAAGTAGCAAAGTAACAAAACAAAACTCCATTCAACATAGGATGCGTTACACCAAAATTATAAAATTATGCAAATATGACACAACTGCGCTATATATAAAGAGCCATATACTCTACATATCACACCACAAATATCAGTAAGTGCAACTTTCAAATTTCATATCTGTCCTCCAACCCTTCCATTTCTTTCTCGTCGTACCATAGAGCTAAGTGATTCCTCTCCACGACCATGGCAAGCAATCCTAGCATTCCATCTCACATAAAAGCTTGGGTCTACACTGAATATGGGAATATTGAAGAGATTCTCATATTTGATCCTAATGTACCTCTGCCAGAACACAAGGAAGACCAGGTTCTCATCAAGGTTGTTGCTGCGGCTCTTAATCCTGTAGATTATAAGAGGGCTCTTGGGAATTTCAAGAATACGGACTCTCCTTTACCAGTAAGATTTCTTAACTATGTGTGCATTTTATCAAGTTAAAAGGATTCAGTTTTAATATGTTAATTTTTTTATATTGTCAATTAATTATATATTATAAATTTATTTAAAATATTTAACTTTTATAATATTCCAAAAATTATACATATAATAATATTTAATTAGTCGATAAAATAAGAAATTTTATACTAACAACATATTAAAATTAAAATTAAGTTTTAAAGGCCATTTTCATACATAATTTATTTTTGTCTTCTTTTCATTGTATAATTTTTTATTTTTGTTTGTGGTCGTGGGAAGACTGTGCCGGGATATGATGTTGCTGGTGTGGTGGTGAAAGTGGGAAGCCAAGTGAAGAAATTCAAGGTTGGGGATGAAGTTTTTGGTGATATCAACGAGAATGCTTTGAAGCATCCAAAGGCCATTGGGTCTTTGGGTGAATATACTACAGCTGAAGAGAAAGTATTGGCTCATAAACCCTCCAATTTGAGCTTTGTTGAAGCTGCTAGCCTTCCTTTAGCAATCATTACTGCTTATCAAGGACTTGAAAGAGTTGGTTTTTCTGCTGGCAAGTCTATCCTTATTCTAGGAGGTGCTGGAGGAGTTGGAACACATGTTGTTCAGGTTTGGTATCTTCTAGTACAGTTGCAATTTAATCATTGTTGGTTACAAATCACATTAGTTCTATATGATCATTATTTTGTTTGTTGTATTCACACCAAATTTGTGGCATACAATATCCTCTAATGGAAACCATATGATTTGTGATATCCATTTGTTTGATGAGGTAGCTCGCCAAGCATGTTTTTGGTGCATCAAAGGTTGCAGCTACAGCTAGCACTGGAAAATTGGAATTGTTGAGAAAGTTGGGAGCAGACTTGCCTATTGACTATACAAAGGAGAATTTTGAAGAACTACCTGAAAAGTTTGATGTAGTGTACGATGCAGTAGGTCAGATATTTGAATTGCATACATATATTTCTTTGCTTTTCTTGAAGTTGATCATGCATATAATTTATTATAAACCACTGAAATAATGTCGGTTCCAAAAACAGGCCAGAATGAAAGGGCATTGAAGGCTATTAAAAAAGGGGGAAAAGTTGTGACAATAGTGGAACCTGAAACTCCCCCAGCTATTTGGTACTTGCTCAACTCAGATGGGGCTGTTTTGGAGAAACTGAAACCTTACTTGGAGAGTGGCAAGGTGCAGCCAATAGTGGATCCCAAGAGCCCCTTTCCATTTTCTCAAGCTGTGGAAGCATTTGCCTACTTGAAGACTCATAGAGCTACTGGGAAAGTAGTCATACACCCCATCCCATGAGCATAATTCATTAACCATATCAATTTCTCTTGCTTTAATTTGTGCTATTTTATTTTGGCTATTTGTAATAAAGGGGGAAGAGTGTGTGTTCTTAAATCCCTCATGAATGTGGTCGTTATAATTACCCATATCGTTTGTGATTTGTGATTTGTATACAAAATAAGCAATGACAGGTTATGTCGTTCGACACCTTATAAATAATTGTTGTACTTCTATTGGCATAACATATACAACTAAATAACACTGCTATATGGTACGAAAAGTTCAAATACTAAAGTAACAAAAACTGTTACTATACAACAGAGGGAATGGTTAAATATATAAGGGGGGAGAGAGAGAGAGAAAAAAAGTAATCACCAATATTACAATGACACGTCATTTCGTATCCCTTTGTACCCATTAGTATTTCACAAAATTAACAACGAACAGAGCATAGTTTTTACTTTCTCTTTGAAGCTTGAAGAGGTAAAACATCTCTTAAGAAATTAATCTAGTTTCTGAAACTTCAGGGCACATGCTAACACAGAAATGATCAACTTTCATCAGTAACTGCGCATACAATTTGTGTAGAGAGAAGAGTAGCTAAGGCAAATGCCATAAACGCAAGGAAGGACAGATCCAACTATGCATTCGCCATTTCTACCAACTTGTCTGCAATGACAGAGGATTCCAAAAGATAGGCTACAGTGGCTGATGTCGATGCTAAGCTTAGTAGATATGTGTCAAGATCTACAGTTGAAAACATGCAACCAACATCATGCTCTGTATATAAGCATATGCCATGAAACTAGAAAGGGTATATATCTCTTCTGACCATGGAATAGAGGGGAAAGATCAACAACAATGTCATGCATTACTTTAATGAACATGAAATTAAACTTCTATGCATGATGAAGATATGAGAATTATTCAACAACTGAAGAATATAAATTTGTTTGTTAAATAATTAACAACAATAACCATTTTTTGTACTAAACTTATCAATAAAGAAGATATTAAAACATTTTCTTTTATTTCAAGATGAATCATCAGTACTAATACCTCAATTTTGAGAAACCGAAAGCCAAGCAAGGCTAGTAGAATAATAGATTAATTAAATATCCCAGACAAATTAAGCTCTGAGGGAAGAGTTCGACCTTGTCGGATCCAGAGCAAAATTGAAGCAACGCAGCGGCTAGGGTTCCACCATGTGTTTTTTGGTGATCAAGTGCTTCACTAGATCTCATATTTGCAATCCAAAGTACACAAACTCAAACACATTTACTGACGAGCTACCCTGCACAATCACAGTCAAACCAAAATCACAGCTAATAGCACCACCATAAGCAATTGAAGAAGCATCATAAAGAAACAGTAATAAAAAATTAAAAATAAAAATACTAATTGAAGATGCCTTTCGGTGGTACCTCTAAAAAAGGTAGTATACCGCAATGTCCTTAAAAATTTGCAATTTCGGATAGAAAAATTATAGACTATAATAAAAAAGTTACAGCTAGAGTATTGAAAGTTACGATGTTGGAGCATGGGATCTAGGGATGGCAACGGAAATACGAAGGTGGAGATATCCACAACGGCATCTATAAATGGGGATTTAAATATGGAGATTTTTTTTCTAGTGGGGATGGAGATGGGGGGTTATATCGCTCATCCTCTAAGAATATCCACTTGAGGGTATATTGATTATTTCACAAATAAAGTTGATATTTATTATATTTTTAATACAAAAATAAAGAAAATACAATTCGAACTTACTTACCTTCACATTCTCATATATTTATTATTGTTTATTATGATGTTCTTATGATAGACTAATAATTGTGACTTGATTTAAAATTTAAAAATTTGGTGATGATAACATAAGACTATAAATTCAAGATTTGAATCAACTTTGTATTATTACTTTATTTTTAAGTTTTTTTTTTCAAAATTTTTAGGTTAATTAAATTATTTAAACATGTTTTCTTAATTTTTTAAATATTTTTTTAGCATATCCGTGGATCCCTGTGGAAGGTGGGAATCCATGGAGAATGGGCATGGGGAGGAATTCCCTCCACTGCAAGGAGTGGGGATAGGGATGGAGAGAACTTTGGAAGTGTGAGGCAAAGACTAGGGGACTACTCTCCACCCCCGCTCTGCCCCATTTCCCTTTCTTTAGATGAAAAAAAATGAAAAATTATCCCATTGTCTGCTTTTCAATAAAAACATGTTGCAATGTACTACATGTTTTGGAGGTAGTTCCAATGCGAGCGGCCCTATACTTAAAATTAATTTGGTAGACTAAGAAGTCCCACTATTACGATGGAATAGAAAATCCAAAGAAAAATAAAGAAACTGAAACTTATCCATGACACAAAACACAAACCCCGTTAGTAGGAGGAAAGGAGCAAGACTGCACGAGCAACACTGAGAAAGAAATCAGTTACAGAACACAAAGGTAGTCATCCTGAGCGCCAAAAATGTCATGTTCGACTTGGACTCTAATTTCTTGGACATCAAGAAACCGCTACCTCCCCACCCGCCATGCCTTCTTGACGCCTCTTTTGTGTCTTGGGTTAAGCTTTTGCTGTCACTCTTTCTCATGGGATTCAAAACTTCTGGAACTATAAGCACCGAAGCTGTTTTTTTCACTTGAGCAAATGAGCACTGCTGAAAATGCTGCTTCCATGTGTAAGGGTTGGTGAGTAAATATTACCAAAGAAACCATTCAAATTACAACCCAAACTTTTGCAATGTGACACTGAACCGTGCTATATATATTGCTAATTGCTCTGCATCATTAGCTTATCCTCATCAATCAGCTTAACTTGAAGTTATATATATCCTCATCAATCACCCAAGAATCACGTTTAGAGTTGAAGGAGTGTCAAGTCACTTTTGATGTAAAAAATTGTCTCGAAACTGTGCAAAGCATGTCCAGATAATATGAAGTAGTGTGAAAGCAACATTTCGTTGCTTTTGTATTGAGTAAAATCCGGTTCAGGTGTATATTGATAAAAATATCCTTATGGCTTAATGTTATATTATTATTTAAATATTGTTTAATTAAATCAGATTTAATATTTTTAGGTTATTAAAATTATATTTTAAAATTGATTTTAGTTTGTAATGCTTAACTAAACTTTAATTGTAAAGGAAATTATTTTTTCATCAATGAAGGGATTAGAACTAGTTTAAGTAAAAATTTAAGAAAATCTTTGAAAAAGACAAAAAGTTAAGTAACCCTAAACCGAGCTTTCTTTTATATTTGATTTCGTCTATCAACCTAACATCTGTCTATATTAATTTCCTAACCTTCAACATTTTTCTCTATTTTCATATTATTTTAATGTTATTAATGTGTTTATCTGATTTTTCTATCAATAAATTTTTATTGGATAATAATTAAAATCCATTTATAATAGAGAAAATAGTCTAACAGAACATATTTTATTTATCTTCTAATCCTTGGTTTTCATCCTCTCTCTCTCTCTCTCTCTCTCTCTCTCTCTCTATATATATATATATATATATATATATATATATATATATATTGGTTAGAAAAATTTCATTTATTAATAAACAAAGGCAAAGCAAAGGTATCTTATACAGCTTAAGCCTAGAAAATTAAACCAATTAGAAATATACAAATTTTAGTAAATATCTAAGAATATGGATGCTATCATATCACACCATAGGTACCCATAAATGCAAAGATGAGTACGTCAAATCTCATATATATCTGAAGTATCATGAAACCATTCTTCTCTAGCTGTATAGAAACAAAACATAACAATTGCAACTTCTTAGAGTTAAGAAGAACATGATAGCACCCATGTTCATAGTAAAGCTAATGGCACAAATTTACACAGGAAATTCTATGTTCGACATTAATAAATATAAATACACTGAAGTGTTTACAAGTAAAAGTAAAGTTCTATTGGCTATAGGCTAAATATTTTTAAACCAAATAATGAAACTATAATTCATTTAATTATAACTCTATATGTTCCTAGCAGCTGCAAGAGTTTGACTTCCTCTAGGGTATTATTTGACTAGTCTGAAATCACTAGAAATAGAATGAGAATTGAAAATTCTCAATAGATAATGAAGAGCTCTAAAGTATTTGAACTATGAATATTTCAGTTATATCTTAGCATAGAAATTTACATGGCTACTATATTATAATCATATGGATCAACTTTTACAAGCAAGTAATACTTCATAATATTATGAGCAATGAATACTAAAAGAAATGTGTTATGTAATTCAACACACAGCAAGCAGTGATAGGATTGTGATTTCTTTGATTTAATTTCCACTATTTTTTATCTGCTTGTCTCAAAGATATTTGAAGGCTTTTTCTTAAAGAATTCTCATTATCTAGTGTTACTTTTAATATCATGATGATAAAGTGATATATTTATGCCACACAAACCAAGGCAGGTAATATAAAAGTATCTTGCACATATTCCTCTACCTTCTTGGCAGTTAGTAATAAATCTTAAATATCTTCTTTTTAAATTATTTACTTACTATTATGCATAAATTCACATTAAATATAAAGATGTATAAACTTAAACAATAAATATAACTTAAATAAAAGATTTAAATAACATAAAATAAATAATAACTTGAATAATATAAATTCATTACTTAACAAATTAAATAATAAAACATAAAATTAAGAAATAAAATAAATTGAATAAAATGCAGAAGATATAAATTAAGTCTTAAACTTAAAATAAATGAAGTGTATAAGAACTAAAATAATATAAATTTGAGTAAAATAAATAACATGATATCTTAATAAAATTTCTCAAAATATAGAGTTATCAAATCTAAATGTTAATTTCTAAAAAGACTGATTTTAACATCATTTTTATTCAATTTCTTTTAAACTTTCTCATTATAGTCCATAAGTTTGTCTAGGTCACCATGGTTAGTGCATAAAAGTTATGTCCTTGCAATGGTCATTATAGAGTTATAGTGATATTCATAAGTTAAAAGTCATCATATTGTCCATAAGTCAAGGTATAAAATTCAAAACAAAAGTATAAATAATTTAATAGTTTAGGTCTATGTATAATTTTTTTTACTTATTTTAAGTGTTAGATATAATATTTTACTATTAATATTGGTCCCCTAAAAAAATTACCATAAAAATTGACAATTGAAAATAATATATCATTATATAAATAATCATTATAATAATAATGAGCTTTGTTGATATAAAAGAACAATAAAATAAATTGCAATAATACATAAAGCGAGGAACTTTAATGTAAATGAACAGGGAATAAAATAACTTGAAATAAATAATAGGCAACGTAAATATGAGCAAACAATATAAATGAAATAAATTGCAATAGAAGTGTTGGATCTATAGTGGTTTCATTATTAACGATGACACAAACATTGTATTAAAAGTTCTTTACACTTGATGTTGGAAAGTTATTTTATGTGTAGGAGCTAGACAATCCAACAGCAAAGAAATAAATGATTTGAAGCAAAATCTACTAAAAAAGTAGCAAATAGAGTCACTGCAGAACTCAAGCATAAAAGCACGATGTCTAAAGCGTTGACTCAAGGATGCAGTGCTATCAACGGCTATATCAGTAAAAAGTTGTTGAGATGAAAAGTATCTTTTGTATTCTCCCAAGTTGCTTAGTACTAGGATAGAAATGCAAAAGGCATGAGCCAAAAAGCGACATATCTAAACGAGAAAAATGACAAATTGACTTGTACTATGATAGAGAAAAAGTCATGATACACGGATCAACATATGGCAGCTAAAAAAACAACTACATGGACTGATTAGGAAGCTCCCCAACATTCAAATCAATTGGGTAGAGTATAAGTCACATGCACAAGCTAAAGTCTCTATAAATATTTGTTTTCTAAATCTAGTTTAGTGTCTTTGTAACATTTGTCTAAGTGACATAGTTTGAGTGACTTAAAGTTCTTTGTAAACTTTCTTGAGAGTTTTGTGCTTCTTGTACTCAATATTTCTTTTTCTCAGTTCATATTCTGAATTTATTGGAACTAAAGTGAGTAAAGCTTGAGAGAAAAGAGAAAATCTTGTGAGGTAAAAAAGTGAGAAAAGCACTAATGAACTCTTAGTTGACAAAAAAAGAGTAGTTTAAGGTTGAGTAAAAGTGTAATAAAGCATGGAGAAGCTTGTTGTAACAAAAAATACTCATAATAAAAAATTCCACAAGGTTGCGGGGATTGGACGTAGACTCCAAGTTGTGGAGATCGAATCAGTATAAATTCTTGGTGTAGGCTCCTTTATCCCTTATCTTTTACATTTCTATTTTTCCGTCATATCTCTTAAATTTGAACTCTTATTTCTAAAATATTTTGTGAGATATATTCTGTTTATATTTCGAGTTATTTGATAACTAAGTCTAATAGGCACTTTCAAGATTTCTATTAATTGTCTACTAGATAATCTAATTGTGTAAATTTTTTGAACTATATGTTAAGTGTGTAGAAAAAGTTTTAGTTTACCAAGGACTTGACTTGATTCAATCCCCTTTCTCAAGTTCTTTGGTACTATCAAAAAGTAATACTGAGCAACTTTAATATAATGGAACAATGAATAAAATAACTTGGAACCATAAATGAAATAAGTTGCAATAATAAATAACAATGAGTCACTTTAATATAGAAGAGCAATAAATAAAATAACTTAGAACAATAAATAAATTATGAAAATAAATAATGAGTATTAATATAAACAAACGTTAATAAAATAACTCAAACCAATAACAAAAATAACTTGCAATGATAAATAATGAGTAAATTTAATATATAAGAATAGCAAATAAAATAACTTGCAATAAATAAATGTAGCCATAGTTTTATTTTATAGATAATTTCATTATTTATCTCTAATTATTATAGTCAATTGAAAATGATATGTACACACTAAACTTCTCTCCTTTCTCGTGAACTGCCTTTACTTCTTATTCCTCTTCTCTCTTTCTCTCTCTCTATTTTCTTTCTCTTCTTCTTTTTGTTTCATTCTTCTCTCTCCTCTTTTTTCTTCTTTCCTCTCTAACAACTATTTTTACTCTTTTATTCTCTCATGCCACACACTCACATCAACACACACACACACACACACATAGTTACACTCACTTTTTTTTTTTTCACAGGGAGTAACTATCCCTTCCCCCATATTTATAGGTGCTTGGGTTAGTTGGAGGTTGGCAATGCATTTACACACAACCTTCCTTCAACAACCATATTAATTTTTTTCTTTAGTAATTGTTCTTTTAACTTTTAGATTATAACTACACACTTAATTATTATCACTCAATTTAGTATTAGTTATTGTTTTAATAAGTTGGTGTATTATATTTTGAACTCACACTTAGCAATGTATTTTCTCACTTTAAAGAGTGAATACCTTAAATTTAACCACTTGATCTATTCTTTAAAATATTTATTGATATAAAGGTATCAAGTAAATCAAATAAAATATTTCACATAAGGAAATTAAAACTTCACTACACAAAGTATTTTATGAAAACAAAGGATGTTACAGTAGCCAAGTCCAATAATCCACTCTATGGTACATATTAAATCAGCAAAGCATTTAAAGACAACTATATGTTGTAGCAAGAGATCTACTGTCTCAAAAAAAATCCCAATCAACATCTATTAATAGAGGTTGTTAATCCATCATTATCACAAGTATAGTCATCCGATCCAAGGATAATTGCAACCATAAGACTCCAAAGTATGAGTCCCCGATCCAAACATTCTGCCATTAAGATAACTCACTAGAAATGAAAAACATGCATATCATCAACTAGTAGAAAGTGGGCAACAAAAGATAGAAAAGGGGGGACCTAAACCTAGAAAGGAAGGTGGTGACCAACCATTATAGAGGGGATGAACCATCTCTATGTGTAGGAGTGTTTAGACCAATCAAAATCGCTAAACTAATCCAATTAAAAAAAAATCAAAATCACAAAAATAGATCTTATTTTGTGCAAACTCAATTGATTAGATTGAATCAAACTTTAAATTTAATTTTTAAAACCAATCTAATTCAAACTGTATAATATTATATAATATATTTTTTAATATTAAGTTTATACTTTATTTAAATTTATTACATAATTTTTTTATTTAAGTATTGTTCTTACTTAAATAATATTTTATAAATATTAAAGAAGTTATTTTTATTTTTTATTGCATTAACTTACGTTACTTTTATTTTACAATGTTCTAAATTTAAAATTTTATTTTTCTAAAAGTTGATAAATCAATTCAATCTAAATCAATAAAAATTGGATCAGATTAAATTAGATTCAAATTTTAAATTAAATTGATCCTATCGATACTCTCAATATACTATATTATTTAAAATAGATTAATTTTTTATTTAAAATCAATTCAAATTGAACTGTAAACACTCTTATTCATAGGGTAGCTCTCCCTCGGTCCGAAACGAGAAACGAGAAACGAGAAACGAGAAACGAGAAACGAGAGGCTAGAGGCTGGAGGGCTGTTGAGAAAACAGGAGGGTGCTAGGGTTGCAGATGAGAGAGAAAGGTACAGCCCATAACTAATATTGATGCATCAAAATATCAATTTGAGTTGGGCGTGCCAAGCTTATTCACTAATATTGACGTAACCCAATACGTTGGCTCGCTTGTACATGCGCCTTCTTAGGCTGTAGTAGGGGTGTGCACGGGTACGGATCGACCCGCGAATTTGAAGACCCAATCCGACCCGTATGCAAAAAAATGGTTCGAGTTGGATAATCGGATTTAATTGAATAAAATTTGATTAACCCATCCAATATTCGGTTCGGATAACGGATTTAAAAATTAAACCCGTTACCCGATCCGACCCAACCTGAACCTTTTTTTTTTCATAAATAATAACTCATTCATTTATATATTAATATACAAAATTATAATCATAAATATTGATTTTTAATTTCTATTAATATATTAGTATATAATTAAATTTATTGATGATTGATATTATATAATATATAATATACAATATATTCATGATTATGATTATAATTATGGAATTATTAATTATATATATAATTTTTTTAAAAATATATTTGATTATATTCAAATTTTAAAAACACAATTTAAAAGTTTTAAAATATCACAAAATAAAATATTTTAATATATTTTTTATCAAAAAAAAGAAATAATTGTTTACCTTAGAATCTGATCCAACCTAAAAAATGTTAGGGTTGGATTGAATTTAATGAATAAAAGTTAAAACCTGATCCAACCCAACCTAATTATATTTAATTGATTTGGATATTTTTTTTCTCTGAACCAATCCAACCTGATCCGTGGACACCTAGGCTGTAGGCAGCATGCACATCTTCGCCATGTCACCGATTACATCATTTCGTCTCTATCCATTACTTTTCCAACTTCCAGCAGAGTCTAGATTTTTCACTTTTTTGCCCTTTTTCATGTAAATACAGGATGATCTATTAGCAGAGTAGGACTTAGCAGCCTTTGACTTCAAAGCCCTCCAAGTGTTAACAACACATATGCAAGGTTTCTTCGAAATTAATTTACAACTCACCTGCCACAAAGTCTTGTCACTTGGTTGCACAGAGAAAACTTGTACCACTGTTCAGCTTTGAAGCATAGACACGGGATGCAAATATAATACTACACAAATATAAAGATATAATATAGTTATAGTATAATATATAAAATTAATATAAAAAATATAAAATTTAAATTAAAAGAGAAAAATAATAATTTTAAAATTAATGTAAATTTTTATAAATATATTAAAATATATATTTTATTGATTATCATCAAATATAAATTTATATAGACATAAAAATTTAAAAATATTAAAATAAAAACTTATATAATATAATTAAAAATATCTAAAACTATCTATAAAATATCTAATATAATCCATATTAGATATAAATATGATGACTGTTTTAAAGTATCAATGTTATGTAGCTATCAAGTTACACATTGATCAATAATATTGCTTTACTCCTTTTACAAAGTTTTCTTCGGTAATTAAAATTTAGAAACAATAAAGGGCAATGTGGTCAAATAAATGATGATCACGAGTGAAGGCAAGACATCATGAACCTTGCTGGAAAATCGGCTGCATGCATGCTGACTTTTGCATAATGATTAGCGAACAAGAAGAGAAAACACTTTTTGTTTTTTCATATCTTTCTATGTATCTGAACGGAAAGGAAGGCAAGGTGGTGAATCAAAGCCTGTGTTTGGATGGGCGTTGAATGTGACGTTGGAATCGATTTTGGGAAGACAAAATCGATTTTGACATTTTTTTGTGGTTATTGGTTGGAAATTTTCCAAATTAATTCTTATCTTTAGAATTGATTTTAAGAGAGTGAAAATTTTTTATTTTTTGTCAGAATTATTTTTAATGTATGTTTGGTTGTGGGTTACAACTAGCCACCATTGATTATGAAGAAGTAGAATCAATTGTCGTTTTGCTTCAACGTGTTTGGTTACTGATTATTAAAATCAATTCTGGCCTCTGTAATTGATTCTGGGAGAAGTGATAATTTTTTACTTTCTGTCAAAATCATTTTTAAAGTAACTACCAAACATAAATCACTTTTCCTCAAAATCAATTCTATTCAAATCAATTCTCTCTAGAATCAATTCTACAAAAGTAGAACCAAACACGCTATTAGAGGAATTATCAAATATAAATTATTTTATCTTAAAATTAATTTTATTCAAATCAATTCTATCCCGAATTAAGGGTGCGTTTATTTCAGATTTTGAAAAAAGTAATTTTTAAACTTAAATTTTATATGTAATTGAAAAGGCTAAAAATTTATTTTTTCAGAAGCTACTATTTCAACTTTTCTAAAAAAGCTAAAAATAGATTTTTTTGATAATCTGATTATTTTTAAAAAATTATCTAAATATATAAAAATTAATTTTTCAGTGAAGAAAGTGATTTTTTATCCCCAAAAAATACAAATAAATGCACTCTAATTCTACAAAAGCAAAACTAAAGCCAGATGGCCTTTTCGAACGATAGTTGGATACGATAACCATCACCCATCGGTTATTACATGTTTTGATTAGAGTTTATGAAATTAATTTGGGGTTAATTTGATTCTATAAGATTGATTTTGATCAGAATTAGGGATAATATTATATCACAAATCACAAAATTTTTAAGTATTTTGAATATATTATTCAGATTGATAAGAAAATAGAGAGAGACGTAAACCATAGGAATTAAGTTGAATGATTAAAGTGGAGGAGCCTTTTGAGTATTTTTTGTGATAAGGAAATATCATTAAAGCTAAAGGATAAACTTTACTGCATAGCTATAAGACTGGCTATGTGCTATCAGATTGAATATTGGGCAGTGAAAAATTGGTAAGACAATAAACTAAATATTGCGTTATATGAGTGGGCACAATAGAATTAGGAATGAGTACATTAAGAAAGAGAAAGTTTAGGTAGTGCCTATTATAAATAATATATTATAATCACACTTTAGGTGGTTTAACCATATATAGAGAAAACCTATAGAGACTCCAATAAAAAGAGTGAATCAAATAAAGAGTTAGTCTTACAGCTAGAGATAGAAGAAGATCTAAAAAAATCATAAGTGAAACTATAAGAATGGGTTTAGATATTAATGGCTTAAATATGAATATGATTTAACATTATGGTTTTGTTTGATTCATGCGATTAATCCTATTTAATAGAACAAGACTTGGTTGTTGTCATTGTTACTGTTGACTTTGATCATAATTGAGTTAATACTAACATAATTTACATATGTAAATATTTATCTAAAAATGATTTTGATGTAATAGATTTGGATAATATTGAAAAAAATTAATTTTATATGTATAATTATTAAAAAGGATATAAATTTACATTTAAATAATAACATAATAGTAATTTAAAAAGACATTTTTGTCGGTACATACTTTAATGAGTTTTTACTCAATGCAAAAGCAATAAAGTGTGGCTTTCACCATGAAGACCCTACAATCAAGTTTAGGCCAAAATTAAGGTGGTGTTTGGTTTGATGATTTTCATTTTCATTTTCACTAAAAATGGAAATAAAGGCTGAAAATATGTTTGGTGTTGCATGATTGAAAATATTTTCATTAAAAACAATGTTAAAAACGCATACAAATTGAAAATGCTGAATTCATGTTTTCAGCATTTTCAAACTATTTGACTCTGAAAGTTGGAAATATTTTCATCAAAAATGCGGTGACATGGTGGTAAATAAGTGGAACTCTACTACTTTCACCCTGCACAACCCGCCTTCGATTATCGCGGAGGATTTTCTGGTTTTTTTAAACGCAATTTCGAAGGGACTTTGTTATATATTATTAATGACCAAAATTGACATCTCCGCGCTGGCAGTGCAGCGGTTTGCATGTTGGCCTGCACGCGCGAGGGTGAGGGTTTGAATCCCTCTTTAGACAACTTTCACAATTTTGTCTATTATTCTCTTTTTTAAAGAGATAAAAGAAAAAAAAAAGGACATAATGTACAAAAAGAAATTGGTAGTTTAGTTGGCTCTATGTTGAGTCTAGAAATCTTGTGGTATGTGTTCGAAACCTACTATTCATTTTTTTACTTTTACCAATCATTTAATTTTTTTTCAAAAGGAAAAAAAGAAAAAAAAAAGAACAAAACAAGAGAGGAAAAAAGTATTATATATTTATATTTGTATTATTCTTAAAGTAATGAATCAAATATTTTTGTTGATATGATAATATATAATTAAATATCTATACTTTATATTAACAGTATATATAATAAAATAATATTAACTATAATATTTAAATATTATCTATGTACAAACCAAAATATAATAATTGATAATAATAAAAAAATAACTTAAAAAATAAGTAACTTATTTTATTTTTAATATTTTATAGAGTTATTTATTATTTTAATAAATATTTTTAATAGATGAACAAAATACTAATATCAAATATAGATATCAATTTCATTATTTAATAATAAATATAATTTTATTATCTCAAATTTGATTTTAAAAATATATTTTGAAAACAGGCAAACCAAACGTATTTTCATTATTTTTTCTTTTTGGAAACAGACAAACCAAACGTATTTCCTAAATCCATAAAATCTAAAAATGAAAATCCTTTTCAGAAAATGAAAACAGAAAATAAAAATAAGAAATATTTTCACAAACCAAACACACCCTAATTTTGCTTAAAATCATCCAAACATAGTTGCTTTCAAGCCCTTAGAATTGATTTTGGATGCCCTCAGCATATATTCAAATACACACTATAATGTTTCAAAATTATATTATTAATTGAATAATTAAAGTATATTATCAATTTTTTAAATTAAATTAAAAAATTGAATAATATGACATTTAATTCATAATTTAATTAGTCTAACTTATTAGCTATATAATTAAATAGTAACTAAATTATGTATTAATAAATTCAAAAATTCAATCAACCCATTCAATGCAATCTTTTAAGTAATGATAATTTGAATTTAAATTTCTTTTTATACTATTAAATTTCTGAACAAGGTGACATTGACACACAATGGCGTTATATAAATTGCCATCCACCTTTGAATCATTACACTACCCACCGCACTAAGTTCAACTTCAACCTTAGGCCTTAGCACTCTTCATATCCTCTTTCTTAAGCCTTTTCCCTTCACCCATTTAGCACACTCAGATCATCATGGCGGCAAACGCACCTAACATCCCATCTAACATAAAAGCTTGGGTCTACAAAGAATATGGAAATATTGAAGAGATTCTCAAGTTTGATCCTAATATACCTATACCAGAACTTAAGGAAGACCAAGTTCTCATCAAGGTTGTGGCTGCAGCCCTTAATCCTGTAGATTATAAGAGGGCTCTTGGGTTACTCAAGAACAATGACTCTCCTTTCCCAGTAAGATTTTTCTTTTTCTTCGGTTTGGTTTTGTTGTAGGGCTTCCATGTTCTTCTAATTGACATATTGTTTTTTCTTCCTTCCCTTTTTTTTTTCTTTTTGGTGTGGTGTTGGAAAGATTGCTCCAGGGTATGATGTTGGTGGTGTGGTGGTGAAAGTGGGAAGTAAGGTGAAGAAATTCAAGGTTGGAGATGAAGTTTATGGTGATATCAATGAGAATGCTTTGAAGCATCCAAAGGCCATTGGGTCTTTGGCTGAGTATACTACCGCTGAAGAGAAAGTATTGGCTCACAAACCCTCCAATTTGAACTTTGTTGAATCTGCTAGCCTTCCTTTAGCAATCATCACTGCTTATCAAGGACTCGAAAGAGTTGAGTTTTCTGCTGGCAAATCTATCCTTGTGCTAGGAGGTGCTGGAGGAGTTGGAAGCCTTCTTATTCAGGTTTGATATCTTCCATCAAAGCAGCATTATTGATAGACAGTCTAGTAGCTAAAGTTGATATTATCCACTCTTCCATTATTTCAGTTGATCATTTTGTTGGTTTCTGTAAATCACCCTCTATGATCCTTATTCTTTCTCTTATATTTACACAAATTTTGTGACACAATATATTATTGGTTTAATTAATTAATAATAATGTGTTTGGATTGATTTTTTGTAGAAAAAAAGTGCTTTTATGTATTTTTTAGGATATTTAAATTGGCTTTTGAAAAAAAGTATTCATAATTAAAAAAGTCATTTTATCATTTTTTTTAAGTTAATGATACTCAGCTTAAAAAAAAAAATAAAAGTAGAAGTAATTTTTAATAAAAATATTTTCTAAAAATATCATTTACCTTTATTAATAATTATAATTTATATTCTCTTTTTTTATTCTTGCCAAATTTTAGTTCTTTCTCCATTTTTAAATGTCCCTTTTTGTAGTTTTGACTGTGAAAAAAAAAGTAATTTTAGTTATTTTTATCTAAACATACTTATAAGTATTTTTAATAATTAAAAATACTTCTCATATACATCTATCCAAATCTAAAATAACTTCTTCTTAAAAATAAAACTCTACTAAAAAAAGTTTAGTGAAAAAAGTATTTTTTTTAAAAGCATATTCATACGTACCCTATTGACCAAATTTTCAATTAGGTCAATATAATTTAAAAGTTTTTAATCATATTTTTATATTAAATAAATTTTTATAATCAAGTCTTTGAAGTAATATAATGTTATATTTTTTTAAAATTTTATTTAATTTAATAGGTTCTCATCCAATTTTATAAGTTCAAATGTAAAAATTTATTTAATCTAACCGAAAATTTTGTAACGATAGATTACACCAATGACTTGATTACATAAATCTATGTAATATGGAGACTTGATTAAAAGCTTTTAAATTATAGGGACCGATTAAAAATTAAGTCAAATTATAAAGGCATATAGATTAATCAAACCTATATTATTTTGTCCTCTGATGGAATTCAAATGATATGTTATGTATTTGTTTGATGTTGTAGTTGGCCAAGCATGTTTTTGGTGCATCTAAGGTAGCAGCTACAGCTAGTACTGGGAAACTGGAGTTGTTGAGGAAGTTAGGAGCAGACTTGCCTATTGATTATACAAAGGAGAATTTTGAAGAATTGTCAGAGAAGTTTGATGTGGTGTATGATACAGTAGGTAAGATATTACATACTTGGACCTATATATGTATGATGTCTCTATTAATTCTTTATCCTTTTCATGAAGTTGGTCATGTATGATATAGTTGAAGACTCAAAACACCTTTGATTCCGAAAACAGGACAGAGTGACAGGGCATTGAAGGCTCTCAAAGAAGGAGGCCAAGCTTTGACAATAGTGCCACCTGGAACACCACCAGCTATTCCTTTCATTCTCACTTCGGATGGGGCAGTGTTGGAGAAACTGAAACCTTACTTGGAGAGTGGCAAGGTGAAGCCAATACTGGACCCCAAGAGCCCCTTTCCATTTTCTCAGACAGTGGAAGCATTTTCCTACCTGAAGACTAATAGAGCCATTGGGAAAGTGGTCATCCATCCCATCCCATAAGCATACATATATATATATATATATATATATATATATATATATATTACTGTGCTATTAAACTGTTTGAGTGAAAGAGAGTAAAGAGCACAGTAATGCAGATGTTCGGTATTTCTAGTTTCAGTGAGAGCGTGTGTGTAAATTGGTAATAAATCCCTCAGAAGATGTGGTTGCGATAGTTGCATATGTGGGTTGTGTTTTGGTTACTAAAAAAAGCGGTATATGTATTATAACATTATGGCTATTACATGGGTTGTACTCCCGCTAAATTCTACTGTTAATTTATCCTTTTGCAAATTTGATTTTTAAAGTCTTATTGCATTTGTTTGTTTTTTTCATATGATAAATTAATGAATTGTTGACATATCAATTTTGTCTTCTATTTCTACATTATTATTTTATAAATTGATCAAAATATATGCCAACCACTCATAATAACAGAGTTTTCTCACTTAACCTGTAATATGAAACTTGCGATAAATGCTCTAGAATGCAAAGAGCAGACTGCCAACGATTGACTTGGACTTGCAGGGATAATCAAAGGATTAAAAAAGGTACTTTTTTGGTTGAAAAATAGGATATTCGAGCAATTAATATTTAAGGCATATTTCGATTAACTGTGAAATAACTGTGGTATATATATATATGACGAGTATAGATAATGACAAAAATCAATTTTATGTTTGGATGTGTTAACTAAAATCCAGTTTTAAAGTATTTATATTTTATTTGAACTGTATAAGAAATAACTTTTGTATAATAAATTACTAAATAGGATATAAATAATTCATTTATATTATATAATAGTTAATATTTATAGTTCTTTTGATAAAAATATTCTAACTCTAAAATAATGTAAAATATTACAATCAAATAATGTTGGAAAAATAAGTTTCACTTATAAGCAGTTTTCACTCGAAAAATTATAATTTGTGTTTATAATCAATTTAGATTTGTTAACTCAAACATGTCAAATTATTGCAAACTAGAAAAAATATATATATTTCATCTGATTCAAAATAATTATTACTTTGGTCATTTATACAGGTATTAAGAAACTTAAAATAAAAAATTAACTATAAAAATATTTACTAAAATACTCTTATTTAATAATTAATTTAATATATTAATATTTTATTATTTATTATGTTTAGAATTGTGTGGAGGGTAAAATTAAAAAATTCATAATAAATATTATATTAAAATATGATAGTAATAGATAAAATAAGCAAAAATTTTTACTTAAAATGATAATGAGTTTGAACCAGAGGGAATATATAATTGCTTTGAAGTACTCATATTTTTTGGTAAACAAATGCTTTAAAGGAAAAATACAAAAGAAGAGAAAAAGGACACAAGCAACGCTAGGTTGCATCACCTAGCAGCAACATGGTCAGCCTATAATTAGGCGCATCCCAAGAAACACGGCCACCACCACTCGAAGCACCAACATGGGTCATATAATCAGCACATATGTTCTCGATTTTTGGTACATAAACGAATTCAATAGACTAATTCTTCCTAGTAAACCTTTGAATCTCATGGAGAAGAGCAACGCGAGTGGCAAAAAAGGATTTTTTCAGCTGTCATAGCCGAGATACCATCTAGACAATCTGATTCACATATAATGTTTCGAAAGCCACCCTCCCAAGCAAAATGCAAATCATGAAGAATAGCAAGGAGTTCAACTCACAAAATGTCACAGCAGGAAGAGGAGTTAAAGAAACCCGCCACCCAATGACCAGACGCATCACGAATTAACCCCTACAACCTGCACAATGCTGCAAAGCCACGCTGCCATCCACATTGATTTGAACCACACCAATTGGAGGGGCGATCCAACTTATCCACCTGAGTAGCTAAATGGCACCTACCATTCTGAGAAAACAATCTCAAAATGTCTTGCACCAAGTTTGCAATAGCATGCATGATTTTGTGATGCATCCGGATGTCATTTCCAAAGATACACTGGTTTCTCTAGTGCCACAGCCACCAAATTCTAGCAAGAAACACATTGGAAGAAGGATTTCCAATAGCTCTCTTAATCTAACTCATAGTATTATCATATTGGGAAAAAATTGGATCCTCAAACCCACGGTGATACCAAAGCTCAAAAGTAAAGGGCCAAACTCAGATATAGTGGATGGCACTTTCTTGACATCACCACACCTGGAATAGATCGAGAAAGAATACAAATTACGTCTAAAACGGAACAAGTTCATAGGGAGAGCATCCCACATCAACAACCAAAGGAATAGTCGAATCTTCTTAGGAGCCTGGATCTTCCAAAGCCAGGACCAATTATCCAACTAGGACAGATCCTGTTGGTGACTCAACAACCAGTGATACTCATATACATACATACACTTAGACCTTTTTGTTTTTAAAATAAAAAATTAAAGGTTCCAAAGGGGAGAATTTTTTTTTTTTTATTTTAAAGATTATCGTGAATTTGAATTTGATTAAAGTGATTTTTTTAAAAAAAAAGTAAATAACGCCTACTACCCTTGAGGTTTTATAAAACATCACTCAACTGCATTTTTCACCAAAATTAACACCTCGCCTCATTGAAGAAACTGAGACATAATGGCTCTATTAAGAGAATTGTAATTCCTTTGTGTGTGTGTGTGTGTATATAATTCTAAAAAGGATCAATTGCTTAGCTTTGTCAAAGAAATCCTTTTCAGATAAGGTTTCACTGATTTTTAAAAGTAGAGACGGCAAAACGGGCTTAATTTACTAGGTTGGTCTGTCAAATTTGTCAAAAATAGTGGATTAAGTTGATATATTGAACCCATAAAAAAATTTAAACCTCCAGACAGAGAAGTGCAAGTTGAACTCGCAAGCTAGAATGTGTGTGTGTGTTTTTTTTAAAGCTAGTTTGAGTGATTTCAGTTTTGCACACATGATTTTTTTTTTTTTTTTAATCTTATGACCCAAACCCACGAAGGCAACAGACTCACAGTCACACACACTTCACTTTACTATGGTTTTTTGTCATCTTTGGATTTGGGAAAACATATCTGATATGATCTCCCTCACTCTTTGTCTCATCTCTCTCTCAACTCACAATCTTGTCTCTCACTTTCATCTCAGTATCTCACAGCAGCTATAGTGGCCAGCAAGCAAAAGAAGAAGAAGAAGCAGGATGTGATCCGATTGGAAGGCCAAGAAGCTGAAAGCAAAACGCAAACGCGAACATAAATGAACAAGAAGAAGTAGGACGCGATCTAGCCAACGAGCAAGAGGCAGAAGCTGACCACAAAATATCAACCAACAACAGTAGGAGCAGCATGCCTCATCTCCATTTATATTATGCTCTTTTGGGATAATGTCATTGATTCCTTTGATTTATTTTTCGTTTTCCTACTTTGAGGCTTTCTACCACGGTGGTTATGATCTAGATTGGCTTGACTCCTCATATATTGTAATTTCCCCAAGTAGGTGTATTTTGAATGTTTATTGCTTCTAATATTGGTTATGTTCTGAGTATTTCATTTATCAAACTGATATGTTGGAGTAAGGGTTGTTGCTAACTTTCAGGATTTGCAGTCTTTATAGCTAAGGTTGAGTTAACTTATGCTTCTTATTTATCCGTGCTAAATTTATAGATTTTATCTAATTATCATACACTAATATAATTGTAACTGCAATTATTTTTATTTGTAGAATTTAATAATTATTTTTATTTGTATCATACACAATGATTTATTTATATTTTTTAAATTATTTGATGGGCGAACCCATCATTAAATGGGGTGAACTAAGATATCTAGCCCTTTTTCCTAAAGCAATCCGCCTTACTTTACTTTGCTTTTGACAAGTTTTTGGTGGGTTGGGACGAGCCGGCTCGCTTTACCGATACTATTTAAGTCTCGAGTTTGGTTGACCAAAACATAAATCTTAGTTTGTATCTCTAGCCAAGTCTTTCTCCGTAATGCCCATGACCCAACTATAACACATTAGAGTTCATAAGCTATAAAACAAGAAGACTCTATGAGAAGCTCAAATGAACACAAACGTGGAAGATAAGAAGTTCATCGTGGAAAAAGAGTGTAAAATAATACTTGACAAATTAGAAACTTAATTCTGATAAGCCAAACTTGATAAATGATGACATTAAACAAAAAAATAAATTGATAATCCAATATAAAAAAAACGTAATTCTGGAAGCTCTCCACTGATTCTGTAATGTCGTTTTCATAATGTCCAGCCCATATTAGACACTATCATTTCTTGTGAACTGGCAGTGAATAGTAATTTTTCAACTTACATTTTTAAGTTATAAATTATAATCAGCCTACAAATCTACAAAATCAACACACGCTAAAAAGGTCCTCTCGCACCACATAACTGCAAGAGGCAGCAAAAAGAGTCAACAGTTTCCTGTGGAGCGAACCAAATTTCAATACAAATAGCACCATTCAAATCAGAGGACACCCCACCTAGGAAAGGATATAAGCAATCCCTTGAATGAGTTTCTTTTGCTCTTTGAAGCTCATAACCTTCCCAAAGCTAACAACAGTGATCTTGAAAGTGCTACCAGAATCCAAGCATGGCAAGTTCCTCTCATCTGGGAAACTCACCACAGAATCTTTCAACTCCTTATCCGACTTTTTGGTTTTTTAATATGCTTCCTCTGTAATTCTTTTCCATGACTGTGCGTAATGATTAACGAGCAGTCAATGGGTATGGTCAGCGACCAGCTAGCCTACGGTCGGGTGGAACGCAGAGAATGGCCGATGAAGGAGAAAATTGCTTCTATCACCTCTGTTCAGCGCGCGTGCTTAATGTGTCTCCAGAGCTAAGAATCCGACGGGGTGGAAGATGGCCTCCAACGGTCTTTGACGGCTATCAAGGTCCAAGGATAATCTGTTAGTGACATTTGAGATGCTGCGGAGTGTTAATGTGTGTGAAAAATGAGCTGAGTGACATTTCATAAAGCTTCAGGGGTACTATCTGCTACTTACCACTTTTTTTTTTTTTTTCCCCATCCATTTGAAAATTGAGTTTAACTAAGGATTAGTTTTAATCTAAATGGCTGAAAAAATAATTCCCTAATTAGTTAATTTGAAAGACTTCCACAATCCGTTAAGGGATCACAACTCGTTTAAGTAAAAATTTAAGAAAATCTTTGAAAAAGTCAGATATCCCTAAGCCTAGTTTCCTTTTATATTTGATTTCTCCCATCATCAACTTAACATCTTACTTTTATTAAAATCCTAACGTTCGACATTTGTCTCTATTTTCAGTTTACTTTTAATGTTATTAATGTTGTTTATCCATGTTTTCTATTAATAAGTTTTTATTAATTAATAATTAAAACATTTATTACTGAGAAAATAGTACAACATAA
The DNA here is from genome assembly GCA_031439595.1 of Pterocarpus santalinus. Taxonomy (NCBI): domain Eukaryota; kingdom Viridiplantae; phylum Streptophyta; class Magnoliopsida; order Fabales; family Fabaceae; genus Pterocarpus; species Pterocarpus santalinus. The sequence goes on from CM062531.1 coordinate 59,252,638, forward strand.
CATATTTTATTTATCTTTTAATCCTTGATTTTCATCACTCATACTTTTGTTCCATTTTTTTTATGGGTTAACGCACATACTTCTTCACTGGAAAAGAGAAAAGTTCATATACCATATAGCAAGCTCTATCTAATATCGAACCCGAATGCAATTAATAAGAACCATACAAATCCATTATTAAACTAAGGCTTCGACTACACTCGTACTTTTGTTTATCACTTTTTTTTTTTTTTGCTCCTATTGTTTATCACTTATATAGATGTATCAAATATCAATTTGAGTTGGGTCTGCCAAGCTTATTTGGGCAAACCCACTACATGTTGACGCAACTCAGTACGTTGGCTGTCTGGTAGATGGGCCTCTGCTTGGTGGGCTTCATGCGTCAAGTACATCTCCACCAAATCACCGATTACATCTCTCCCCATTACTTTTCCAACCTCCGGCAGCGTCTAGATTTTTTTTCATCCCTTTTTTCATGTAAATCTAGGATGATCTATTAGAAGTGTAGGACCTTCTAGCCTTTGTCCTTCGACTTCTAAGCCTGTTATCATGTGTTAACAACACGTGTACGAGTTTTCTTCAAATATTTTACTTCTCATCTCACTACCACAAAATCTCGTCACTTGATTGCATAGAGAAAACTTGTACCTCTGTCCGGATACAGATTGATCAACAATCCTTTTTCTCCTTTTGCAGAATTTTTTTGGGTATTTAAAATTTAGAAACCATAAAGGACAATGGGGTCAAAGTAAATGACGATCACGAGTAGAGATAAAACATCATGAACCTAGTTGGAAAATCGGCTGCATGCATGCTGATTTTTGCACGAAAAATTAGCGAACAAGAAGAAGGCAGAAAAGAAAACCTTTTTTGCTTCTCATATTTTTCTATGTATCTGAACTGAAAGGAAGGCAAGGTGGTGAATCAAGTAGTCATGTGGCCTGACCTATGGAACAATAGTTGGATCCAATAACCATCACTAATCGGTTATTAGTGTGCTTCAATTAGGGTTTACAAATTTGATTTTGGGTTAATTTGATTTTACAAAATTAATTTTGATTAGAATTGGCGACTCTACGACAAGTCACGAGATTAAAGCATCTTGGGTCCATTATCCAAAATAATGGGGAAATAGAGAGAGACGTAAATCATAGAATTCAAGCTATGTAGTCAAAGTAGATGAGTGCTTCAGGTGTTCTTTGTAATAAAAAGGTACCACTTAAGCTGAAGGATAAATTTTACTGTACAACTATAAGATTGACTATATTGCATGGGATTGAATATTAGATGATGAAAAATTAGCAAGAAAATAAACTAAATATTATAAAGATAAGGATAATACATTGGATAAATGGACACAGTAAATAAGATAAAATTAGGTCTAAATGCATTAGAGAGAAAGTTGGGGCAGCAAGTAGGAAAGATGGTAGAATCTCGCATTTGATGATCTAGACATGTATGGAGAAGACTTGTAAAGGTTCTAGTAAGGAGTATGGATCAAATGAAGGTAGTCTTATAACTAGAGGTGAGGGAAACCTAGAAAAACTCTAGGAGAAATTATTATAAGGGATACTAATGACTTAAATATGAATATGATTTATGATAGAATACTGGAATGCTGTCTAATCCATATAGCCGACCCCACTTAATAGGACAAAGTTTGGTCGTTGTTATTGTTGATATTGATTAGAACTGAGTTAATATTAATGTGATTTATATTTAAAAATATTTATCTAAAAATGATTCTGATATAATAGATTTTATTTGAATAATATTGATAAAAATTACTTTAATATGTATAATTACTAAAAAGATATAAATTTACATTTAAATAATAACATAAATTAAGTAAGAAGGATATTTTTATTAATACATACTTCAACGGATTTTTACTCAATGTAAAAGTAATAAAATGTTGTTTTCATACTGAAGACCCTAAAATCAAGTTTGCGGCCGAAATCAATTTTGCTTGAAATCATCCACACATAATAGCAATGTTTTCAAGACCTTAGAATTGATTTTGGATGCCAATGTCCTCAATGTATACCCAAACACACGCTATAACCATTTTTTTTTTAATCTCGATAATTTTGGATATTAAATTTGTACGTCTCTTGTAGAGAGATACGAATGCTGACTTGATTATACCTTTAGTTTAAATAATTTTTAATTTAATTATAACTTAATTATAAATTTAATTAATTATATTAATTGAATCATTAAAATATATTATTAACTTTTAAAATTAAATTCAAGAATTGAATAATATGACATTTAATTCATAATTTAATTAGTCTAACTTATTAGCTTTATAATTAAATAAATTATGTATGAATAAATGCAAATATTCAATCAATCCATTCAATGCAATCTTTTAAATATTGATAACTAGTGTTTTGTAACCTGTGCAATGCATGGGTTAATTTTTTTTTACTTTAATTAGAACATTAAAAAATTAATTTAATTAAGTTGTAGGATAAAATTTTAATATAAAGTAATAAACTATTATTTAAGTAAAAATATACAAAATTGATATATATTGCCATATCAAATGAATTAATTATGAAAGGATAATATAGAATCTAGGTAACTCTTTATTATTTTGCATTCATTCATAATCTTCAACTTCTCATAGTACACTACATTATATAAATATAATTATAAAAAATAACTATATATGATGTTCAACTATCAACTAAAACTTAAAATTAAAATTAAAAGCAATAATCACTATTAGATAAATGCATTTTAGAATAGAAAATAAAATAGATAAGTTTTATGGTTAAATCTCTATACTATTAATAAAACAGAAAAAGTTAACATAGAAAGTTTTACAAGTGTCGTAACTAAGTTAATTCTACAGTAAATGCATTCATTTTGAAAATAAAAAAATTAAATAAAAAAAGAACAAAAAATAAATATATTCATTTATTTGATAAAAATATTAAGTTAGGGGGATATGGCATCCCCTAGTCCCCCTTTCCTCCACCATTCACATAATTGCACTAGATCACATATTTTCAATCGAAAATATACAAACCCACTCACAATTATTAACAAGCTATACCTGCATAATCACACCCAAACCAAAATCACGGTTAAACAACACCACCATGAACAATTTAAAGAAGCAATAATAAAAAATAAAGAAATCAATTGAAGGTGCCTATTTCAGTTGTACCTCTAAGAAGTTTACAATTTTGGATAGAAAAGTTATAGTCTATCATAGACAAGTTACAGCTATAGCATTGAAAGTTACAACATTGGAGTATGGGCGAGTCTTACACGACATTTTATAAAAACTTTATCCCATTGCTTGCTTTTTAACATGCATCATAATAAATATTTGTAGCATCTTAATCAAATGAGAGGTGTCTTGACATCTTAATTAGAAATCTCATATTCAAGCATTGGAAATGAAAAAAATTATCATTGGAAGACTCCTACCCCTTTTAAAGATATCCATGAAGTTGAGCCGAATTAATCGAATTCTCAGTAATAAGGTTCGATACTAATGGATATATATATATATATACTCCTCCATACAATATTTCTATTTTAAAATGTAATTTTTAAAAAATATTGCGGTGCACTACCCTTTCTGGAGGTAGCATTGAGGTGAGCACCCTAATTAAAATTCATTTAGGAGACTCAAAATCTCGTTCTTATGATGGAATAAATTAAAAAGTCCTGGAAAAATAAAGAAATTGAAACTTGGTCAAGACAAAAAATATAAACCCCTTTAGTAAGGAGGAAAAGAGCAAGATTGCAAGAGCAACAAGATAGTTGAATTCCTGGTGCTAATAGAATGAGGCATTAAGCCCCAGACAGATAAAGAAATCACACAAAACACAAAAGCAGTGATCCTGAGCCCTAACAATGTCATCTTCAACTTGGACTCTAATTTCTTGGACATCTAGAAACCATAACAATGTCATGTCATGCCTTCTTGATGCTTCTTCCATCTCTTGAGTTAAGCTTTTGCTATCATTTTTAGTATGTGTTTGGTTCTATATTTGTAAAATTAATTCTTGATGAAATTGATTTTAGTTAAAAGTGATTTTGAAGTAAAGTAATTTATATTTGATGGTTTGATATAAAAAGTGATTTCATGTGATAATTGATAAACATAATAATATTAGCAATATTCAAGAATGATTGTTATTGATTATGTGGTTGTGTTTGAAAGTTGGTTGTGTGTGTGTGTGTGTTTTCATCCATTTGAAATTTGAGTTTAACTAGGGATTAGTTTAATCTAAATGGCTAAAAAATAATTCACTAATTAGTTAATTTGAAAGATTTCCACACTACTTGTTTTTAGTAAAAAATTAAAAGAGTCAACTAACCGTAAACCTAGTTTTCTTTTATATTTGATTTCTCCCAACAACTTAACATCTTCCTTTATTACAATCCTAACCTTCAACATTTATCTCTATTTTCAATTTATTTTAATATTCTTAATGCTGTTTATCTTTGTTTTCTATTAATAAATTTTTATTAATTAATAATTACAGTATTTATAACATGGAAAATAGTACATCAAAACATATTTTATTTATCTTTTAATCCTTGGTTTTCATCACTTATACTTTTGTTCCTTTATTTTTGTCAACACTTATAATTTTTTTTGGGGTCAATACACGCACACCTTGTAACACCCTACTAAGTTTAATGCTATGCTTAAGTTATAGCATGAAACTCAGTAAATGCGTTACTATCTTCTTATCCTGTTCTTTGAGATATTAACTCCTTCCACTGTATATATATATATATATATATATATATATATATATGCTCTATACCAAGTCTTTCATGTAGCGTAGCAAATATTTAGATGGAAATAGTAGTGCATCATATGCGTATACATAATTGATGAACATGAGTTACTGACGATCAATAAATAACTCAACAGAAAACATGCAGTAAAGTAACCTAACCTCAACTGTATGTATATATGATGCTACCTTCAGTTTTGGTACATATGCAAAAGATGAGTACATGTGCTAGGCCAATATACACAAAAAGAGAGATGGCTCGTGTCAGTGGAGTGCAACCCTATACGGTCCTCAGAGCACGTTTCACGCTAGTGTCAACATCACTATTTAAACTACTACTCTCATGGCCCAACGTTGCACACTGTCAAAAGAGGGTCATATTATACAATGTGGTCTGCTAGCCTGATGTCTACTTCGTCAGGAAACTGTTGGCCATACCAGGCTCAGCTGGAGTATAGTCTGCATCTGGCAAGGAGGAGGAAAAAGGCGAGTCAGTGGCCTCCAAAGGGTCGCTCTTGGAGTTAAGTGAGATATCTGGGACTACCTAGGCAGGTGAGGCTGGCGGACCGGCCATTAGGGCTGCGGGTGCAGTGGGTGGTGGAGGAAGTGCGGGGTGTGCCACGTGTAGTGAAATTGCAAAATATGGTACTGATGGGTCAAAAATAGGATGGAAGAGAAGGATAGAGAAGTCCCTACAGCCAAAGAAATATACACCAAAATGGCAAGAACCAACTATGTATAGTGAATCGAACTTGGGATCATGGTGGAGCTGCATAGCTCGAATCTCAAGGAAAAGTACGGTTGTCATATCCATCCCTGTAGTTTGAGAATGATGCAGATAAACGCAATAGGGTGCGAATTTAGGAAAATTCTCAATAGGATTCCTATATCTACAAGATACTAACATTGCATTCATTCCCACTTGCTTCGATTTTTATTTAATTATGAAAAAGTTGAATAACATAATACATGATTCTTATTTATTAGATTTAAGAAATCATAATCCGAAGCAATGTTCGATTTTTACTCAAGATAGCAAAACAGGGCATCATATAACGTAAGGTGCAAAAATTGATAAGGATAACATTTTTAAAAGAGCATAACATTTAAATCACAATTAAATGACAAGTCTATGTGATGCAGTATTGCATATGCATAAGACTCGTGTTCCTTAATTGGTTCCTTAAATCATATATCTTGGCTTTTCCTTACTTGCTTCCCTGTGAGTTTTTGACCATATAACTCTTAGTTAATAATCTACTTTTCAAGACCGAGCTCGTTCCTATACAGAAATATTTGATTTTCTTTCCCCGATCTTTTCACCGATTTATTTTCCTTAACTTTAATCCAGGGCTGGCCCAAGTATTATAGAACTTTCCTTATAATATAACTCTTATAAGCTTCATACAAGTAGCACATGTATCAATGTGTATCTCATAATTTATGTATAATTTCCACTTACTTTCAGTAGTATGACAGACCGTGTTTGCTTCCTCATGAATAATGCTAGTCACATAGACAATCAATTATTCAAAAAAGCCACAATAGCACATTCATTTTCAATATGGTTCAATAAAATTGCCAAAGAGACAACATTTATACCTAAGTATAAGCTTCTGCCTATGTGCTTCATTTCTGCTAGAATTTTGTAAAATAAGCTATAATTTCTATTTAACTCCTTTGGGCTTGAAATTTGGATATGTTGAAGTGTTATGTATCTATTTTCTAATCTCTTTGGTCCCATTTGATTTTGATAAATATAGATCAAGTTATTGGGGTTTTATATCAGCCTGCCCTATAGTAGGCTAGAATTGCATACCCAAGAATAAAAATCCACCAAAAATTGAAATATGAGTGGATGCCTACCAAACCTATGTTGTTTTAAAGCTTATTGATCAAATTTTTATATCCAAAAGTCTCACTTTGTTTGACTAAGGATAGCTCAAGTGCTCACAAAGTGGATAAGTTTGGGTTGTCCTATCTTTGTTCTAACAAAACATGGGATTATTTCAAGGAATTACTAGGAACTATAGAGAACGAATTTGACCATGAAATTTTTATAGTATATTCTTCATATTCTTCTATATCTTAGCTTTCTAACTAATTTTATTTCACCCCAGTCCAAATTATATAGGGCGAGTTATGCCCTGTATATCCTTCCCTGCCTAGAATCAAGGTCAGAAATCGAGGATAAACTTAAAAAAATATATATCCCTCAATACTAATTCAATGACCTTATGATTTATATGTATGGAAATCCCTAGAAATATATTTTTATCTAAAAATAGTCTCTTTGAATTTTAAAGGCCGGATGGTGGTTTGTATATCTTGCAAACATGAACAGCTTAGGGTTTTCTTAAAAATGCTAATTCTATTTTGGGTATTTTTAGTGATTATCACTAAAGCTTCAAGTTAACCAAAACAAAATCATTCCAAATCAATCTTAAATCACCCAATAAACATCATACAACATCATCTTCATGAGAGAAAAGAGATCAACAACAGCCACCATGTAAAGAACAATAACCAAAACAAGTGAATCCTACATCTAGTAAGTGAGTTTCTTGATTAAGATTGAGGTTTGTGGGGAAGGAAGTGGATGAAGGCTTAAAAGGGTATGAAATGGAGAAGGAGAGGAAGAAAGAAAAATAGAGAAGGAGATGCATGTGTGTGGCCGAAATTGTGAATAGTGTAGGGGAAGGAATTGAAGTCAATTTAATGAGGTGGTTGGCTTTCTTTGATTTTGATTGGTTGGTGAGCCAACAAGGCTCATGGTTGTATGGCCATGGAGGACACCACACAGGGGTTGAGGTGGATGGATGTTGAGCCCTTAGATCTGGGGTTTTCTTGTGGTAATTTTTGTTAATTTGATTTAGCAGTTTAAAATACCAAAATTTTACTAGTTTTTCCTTAAATCGGCAACTCTTCTCCATCTATTTTTGCTAAGGTTTTCTAATAGTCTACTCTCATCTTCTTAACTCTAATCTATCTAATTAACATGTATTTAGTTTCTAATCAATCTTTAGTTGGCTCTCAACCAACTGTATTTGTGCAAATTAACCGAATAATCCGAGCAATAATGTAAATCGGACGTTTCAAAATTTCTAGACGTTACACACCTCTACGGGAAAGGGGCAGAGTTCATATAACACAAATCAGACTTTGATCCACTACTAAGCCAACGTCTCAACTGTGTCATAATTTTTTTTTGGTCGAAACTATCTTATACTTTTGTTCATCATTTTTTTTTGGTCGGGGATTAGGGCCTTGCCCCTTGTGACTCGAAGTCATACCCTCAAGGATGCACCTGCTTTTAAGGCCACTTGCATAGGAGTGTTCAAAACCGATCCAAATTGAATTAAAATCGAAAATCGATTCAAAAAAATCGAAAACTGATTAAAACCGAAATAAATTGATTTTAATCGATTCTTGTTTTATAAAAATCGATCAGATTGCTTCGGTTTTCGGTTTTAATTTCTAAAACCAAACCAAACCGATAATATATTACATATTAATAATTATATATGCATATAAGATATATTACATATTATATATTACTTATCCATATCTATACTTTTACAAATATACATGTAAGTATAATCTACAATATTATAATACTATAATTATTCAAATATTCTTATTTTATCTTAACTCAATATTTTAAATTTATAATTATCGATTAATTCTTTTAGTTTACTCAAAATAAAATTTATTTTTATACTTTATAAAAAATTTTATTAAAAAACCAAAAATCAAACCAATCCAATTCGATTTAAATTGGTTTGGTTTCGTTTGGTTTTTCAATTGTAATTAAACTGAACCAAAATAAAATTTATTATTTGAATTGGTTGATTTTTTCCCCAAAATCGAATCAAACCAAATTACGAACACCCCTATGCCTGCATGACCACTTCAACTAAGGCCTGGGGTGCTTTTTCATCACTTATGTAGGTGTATCATGTATCAAGTTGAGTTGGGTCTGCCAAGCTTATTTGGGCAAACCCACTACATGTTGATGCAACCCAATACCTTGGCTCAATGACGGGTGGGCCTTTATGTCTGTTACGTGCGCTTTATGCATCAAATAACATCTCCGCCAAATCGCCGATTACATTTCTACCCATTACTTTTCCAACTTCCAGCAGTGTCTAGATTTTTTTCCCCTGTTTTTTCATGTAAATCTAGGATGATCTATTAGTAGTGTAGGACCTTCTAGGCTTTGACTTCTGAGCCTGTCTGCTATCAAGTGTTAAGTGTTAACAACACAAATGTGAGTTTTCTTCAAAAGAAATTTACAACTCACCACCACCAAATCTTGTCACTTGATTGCATAGAGAAAACTTGTAACTCTGTCCAGTTATCGATTGACCAACAATCCTTTATTCCTTTTCTTCTTTTACAGAATTTTCTTCGGTAATGAAAATTTAGAAACCATAAAGGACAATGGGGTCCAGTAAATGATGATCACGAGTAGAGACAAAACATCATGAACCTAGCTGGAAAATCAGCTGCATGCATGCTGATTTTTGCATAAAAAATTAGCGAAGAAGAAGGCAGAATAGAAAACTTTTTTTGTTTTTTCGTATTTTTCTATGTATCTGAACTGAAAGAAAGGCGAGGTGACGAATCATCTAGTCATGCGGCCTTCGGAACAACAGATGGATCCGATGACCATCGCTAATCGGTTATTAGTGTTTTTCAATAAGAGTTTGCAAAATTAATTTTGGGTTAATTTGATTTTATAAAATTCATTTTGATCAAAATTAGCAACAATACTATACCACAAGTTATAGAATTTAAATATCTTGAATCCATTATTTAAAATAATAAAAAAATAGAAAAAAATATAAATCATAAGATTCAAACTGGATGGTCAAAGTTAAATAGTATTTTACGCATTTTTTGTGATAAAAAAATATCATTTAAGTTGAAGTGTAAATTTTATCGCATAACTATAAGATCAATTATGTTTTATGGGACTGAATATTGGATGGCAAAAAGTCAGGAAGAAAATAAACTAAATATTGCAAAAATGGAAATAATATATTAGATGAGTTGATACACTAAATAAGATAGGATTAGGAATAAGTGCATTAGAAAGAAGGTTAGAGTAATGCCTATTTCAGAAAAAATGGTGGAATCTGGCCTTTGGTGATTTGAACATATATGAAGAAGACTTATAAAGGCCTCAGTAAGAAGAGAAGATAGTGAAATTATTAAAGAGAATTTAGACATTAATGACTTAAATATAAATATGATTTATGATAGAATACTATGTTATTGCATGATCTAGGTAGCTAACCTCACTTAGTGGGACAAGATTTGATTGTTGTTATTGATGAAGATTTTGATAGAATTGAGTTAACACTAATGTGATTTATGTTTGAAAATATTTATCTAAAAGTGATTATGATATAACATATTTTGTTTGGATAATCTTAATAAAAATTACTTTTACATGTATAATTACTAAAAAAGATATAAATTTATATTTAAATAATAACATAATATTAAGTTGAAAGGATGTTTTTATTAACATACTTCAACGGATTTTTACTCAATCCAAAAGTAATAAAATGTTGTTTTTAATAGGGATGTTCATGGGTACGAGTCTACCCGCGAACACAAACAACCTAACCTAACCCATGCATAAAAATCCAGTTTAGGTTGGGTAATTAGGTCTCAAGTTGAACCCGATTAACCGGCCTAGTATTTGGTTCAGGTAATAAGTTTAAAAATTAAATCTATTACCTAACTTGACTACCCAAACCCCCTTTTGTATTTTTTTTAATGGTTAATGACTTAGTCAATTAACACAAGAACCCTAATTTCTTTTCGTCCCCAGTCCACCATACATAGCGCCGTCCCTCCCCTTATCCTCCCTTCCCCTTTTCGGCTCTTCTCACTCCCTCTGCTGGCTCACCTACTACTGCCGCATGCATTCGTTGAAGGAAGTTACAATCTATGCAAGTACACAAAGCCATTGTTAGTCCTCCAATTGCAGCCTCCATGATCCTAGTTCATGTCCTCCATCGCCACAATAGTGAGCGTAGAGAAGGAAGCCATCGTTGATTTGCCGCGAAAACAAAGAAGCCCTCCACAAAGACGAAGAAGCCCTTACTCAGCCACAAAGATGCTCTCCCGCGAAGCCTCTACTGCCGAGAAGCCCTCATTAGTCAATATATATGAGATTCTGACCTAAGATTTAGCGTGTGATTTTACTTTTGTAAAGTGTGATTTTTACTTCTATTAGTGTTCATACTAACTTGAGATTCAACAGGTGATACTGCCATGGTTGATATGGTTTAGTATGCTTGTGTTGAATCTGTTGATACAATTTGAGAGCCACTTGATATTTTGTTTAGTACGCTTGTGTTATGTTGATATGGTTTGTGAGCAACTTACGTTATGTTTGTGTACCCGAGTACCCGATCTAATCCAACACGAAAGTGTTTGGGTTGGGTTAGTTTGGGTTGAGGGGTAAAAAAGTTAAAATCCAACCCGACTCGACCCAATCCAACCAAAGCCTGTTTAATTAGTTTGGCTATTTTTTTCTCCTTAAACCCAACTTGGCCCATGCATGGCCCTAGTTTTCACATTGAAGACCTAAAATCAAGTTTTCGACCAAAATCAATTTTGCTTGATATCATCCACACATAATTGCATTGCTCTCAAGACCTTAGAATTGATTTTGGATGCCGATACCCTCAGTGTATATCCAAACACATGCTATAGTATAATGTTTCAAAAACTCTATCCATCATTTTTTTCCCCTCATTCAATAATTTTGGATATTAAATTTGTACATTTCTTTCAAAGAGATAAGAATGGTAACTTGTTTGATCATACTTTTAATTTAAATAATTTTTAATTTAAGTATAACTTGATTATAAATTTAATTTATTATATTAATTGAATCATTAAAATATATTGTTGATTTTTTAAAATTAAATTCAAGAATTGAATAATATGACGTTTAATTCATAATTTAATTAGTCTAACTTATTAGCTTTATAATTAAATAATAACTAAATTATGTATGAATAAATTCAAAAATGCAATCAATCCACCCAATGCAATCTTTTAAATATTGATAATTTGATTTTAAATTTCTTTTTATCCTATTAAATTAAAAAGAACAACAGAACAAGGTGACATTGACAATTAGTTTTTTTTTTTTGAAAAAGAAAAAAAGAATTAAACCATTAATACGGGAAGTGCAGGTTACCCATTTGCAACGTGTACCACATAATGGCGCTATATGAATTGCCCTCCACCTCAGAATCAAGACACTACCGACCCCCCTGAGTTCAACTTCAACCTTCGTATTCTTCATATCCTCCTTTTTAAGCTTTTTCCCTTCACCCATTCAAGCCACTCAGAGGTCAGTTCATCATGGCAGCAAACACACCTAACATCCCATCTCACATAAAAGCTTGGGTCTATAAAGAATATGGGAATATAGAAGAGATTCTCAAGTTTGATCCTAATATACCTATACCAGAACTCAAGGAAGACCAGGTTCTCATCAAGGTTGAGGCTGCAGCCCTTAATCCTATAGATTATAAGAGGGCTCTTGGGTTTTTCAAGAACACTGATGCTCCTTTCCCAGTAAGATTTCTGTTTTTCTTCTGTTTGGTTTTGTTGAAGAGTTTACATTTTCTTCTGCCTAACATATATTTCCTTTCTTTCTTCTTTCTGTGTTGTTATTCTGGATGTGGTGTTTGAAAGACCGCTCCAGGGTATGATGTTGCTGGTGTGGTGGTCAAAGTTGGAGGCCAAGTGAAGAAATTTAAGGTTGGGGATGAAGTTTATGGTGACATCAATGAGTATGCTGTGCAGAATCCAAAGGCCATTGGGTCTTTGGCTGAGTATACTACTGCTGAAGAGAAAGTGTTGGCTCACAAACCCTCCAATTTGAGCTTTGTTGAAGCTGCGAGCCTTCCTGTAGCAATCATCACTGCTTATCAAGGACTTGAAAGAGTTCAGTTTTCTGCTGGCAAATCTATCCTTGTTCTGGGAGGTGCTGGAGGAGTTGGAAGCCTTATTATTCAGGTTTGATATCTTGTATCACAGTAGCAATTATTAGTATATCCTCCCTGTTTTAAAATAACTATTGCTTTGAATGAATAGGTATATTTTTAAAATTAATATATTTGAATCTATCCGAATATATTAATTTAAAAATTTGTATCCATATATATTCAAATATATTAATTTAAAAATATAATCAAAGTGATAATTATTTTGAAATGGGGAAGGAGTATAGTAGCTAAAGTTGAGATTATTCACCCTTCCATTATTTCAATTGATCATTTTCTTGGTTTATGCAAATCATCCCCCATGATCTTTATTCCTCCTCCTCTATTTACACAAAATTTGTGACACAAACAATATAATGTTTTGTCCTCTGATGGAAATCAAATGATATGTTATGTATTTGTTTGATGTTGTAGCTAGCCAAGCATGTTTTTGGTGCATCCAAGGTAGCAGCTACAGCTAGTACTGGGAAACTGGAGTTGTTGAGGAAGTTAGGAGCAGACTTGCCTATTGATTATACAAAGGAGAATTTTGAAGAACTATCAGAGAAGTTTGATGTGGTGTATGATACAGTAGGTAAGATATTTTACATACTTGAACCTATATATGTATCTTTATACTGTACATGAATGTGATCATGTATGATATAGCTGAAAACTAACACATCTTTGATTCCAATAACAGGACAAAGTGACAGGGGATTGAAGGCCATCAAAGAAGGAGGCCAAGTTGTAACAATAGTTGCACCTGCAACACCACCAGCTATCCCATTCTTTCTCACTTCAGATGGGGCAGTGTTGGAGAAACTGAAACCTTACTTGGAGAGTGGCAAGGTAAAGCCAGTACTGGACCCCAAGAGCCCCCTTCCATTTTCTCAGACTGTGGAAGCATTTTCCTACCTGAAGACTAATAGAGCCATTGGGAAAGTGGTCATACATCCCATCCCATAGGCATATATATTAATGTCTGCTGTGGAATCTGCTGTGCATGCTGGCCTTAACCTGTGTTATTTGGCTATTTGAGTGAAAGAGAGTAGAAAGCACGGTAATGCCGATGTTCAATATTTCTAGTTTCGGTGAGAGTGTGTGTGATTTGGTAATAAATCCCTCAGAAGACGTGGTTGTGATGGTTGCATATATGGGTTAAATTTTGTGTTTTGGTTACAAAAATAAGCGGTATATGTACAATAATATTATGGCTTTTTCTAGGGTTGCACTTCCGTTAAATTCTTCTTTTGTTAATTTATTCTTTTGCAAATTTGATTTTTAAAGTCTTATTGTATTTTTGTTTTTTTGCAATATAGAATCATCTAAAATATGGTCAGCTGGAATGGTAGATATACATTCTTTTTAATCAATAGTTTTGAATTTGAGTCTTGAATATGGAGTAATCGATGTTAAAAGAGTTATACACCTTATAGAATCTTAAATACTCGAGCAAGATTGCTTTTGATAAGAGGATACGAGTGAGAAATCAAAAAAAAAAAAGAAAGAAAATAAAATAATATTAAACTAAATAATAGCTGTTAGCTGTTGACATATCAATTTTGTCTTCTATTTTTAAATTGTTATTTTATAAATTGATCAAAATATATTCCAACCACTCATAATAAGAGAGTTTTCTCACCTAAGCTGTAATAAGAAACTTGCGATTAGTGCTAAAGAATGCAATGAGCAAACTGCCAACGACTTGGACTTGTAGGGATAAAAAGATAAAAGAAGGTAACTTCTGGTTTAAAAAATGGATATTCCAGCGGTTAAAATTTAAGGCGTATTTGGATTAACTGTCAAATAAAAATTTTTTAATAATTAATTATAAATGTAAAAGATTTTATTTATAATCGACAATGAGAAAATCAATTTGATGTTTAGATGTATTAATTAAAAAGTAATTTCAAAGTAATATAATTTATTTGAACTATATAAAAAAATTACTTTTGTGTGATGAATTACTAAAAAAGATATAAATAATTTATATGTATTATATAATATTTAATATTTAATATTTATACTTAATTTGATAAAAATATCCCGACTCTAAAATAATGTAAAAGATTACAATGAAATAATGTTGGAAAAATAAGTTTCTTTCACTCAAAAAATTATAATTTCTCTTTATAATCAGTTTAGATTTTTTAACTCAAACATGTCAAATTATTGCAAAACAGCTATATATATACTTGATTTTTTTTTACTTTTTTAATAACAAAAGTTTCAAAGGGGAAGAATTTTTTTGACTTTAAAGACTATTGCGAATTTGAATTTGATTATTTCTGTTCAAAAACATTTACAGTTCAGTATATTAAAAAGTGATTTTATAAAATAATTTTCTTCTAAAAATTAAATAAATTCAAACATTCATTTAATTAAGCATAATTTTCAATTCCACCAACTTATGTCAATAGTTTGACCCGTTTAAGGTACAAAGGAGTAGGTTGGAGATATTAGGCATAACTGCCATAACGTCACGAACCTTGCCTGGAAATAGTTCGACGTTGAAAACTAGCAATCTAGAAGAAAGAAAATAAAAATGGGTTCGGATTACTTATGCGAATTACTTGAGTAATATTTATTCCAATATGGGGCGTTTGGTATGGGCTATTTGCTAGAAGGGTTGGAAAAATATTTTTGGGAGTATTGTATTCTTAGGATTGATTTTGGGTTAAGATTTTCACCAAAATATTCCTATTTCACATATAGAATTATAATATTCTCATGAGATAGAAATATTTTTCCCTGTAAAAAGATTAAATTACTCTTATTGTTATCCACTGCCACCTACCAACAATTATGCTCCGCCGCCATTAGGCCACCCGCCCTCCCTGAAAGGTATTTTTGGAAATATGTAAAATATTTCTAAGAATTCAATTTATCTATCAAACGCTCTAAGAAACACATGTTTGTGAAAGCTATTCATGGGAATAGCAATCCCGAAAATCCTATTTTCAGAAATGAAAATTCAAACCTCCTACCAAGCACCCTAAGTGACTGAGCTTATTGTTTCTAGATCGAGCTATATAGCTTACGGATTTAATCCAATCCACTTTAAAATCCTGACAAGGAGTTAGAAATATAGTCTATGCTCTTGTGTTAAGAATCGAGGAATTAGGTTTAAATTTGGAGAAAATCAATATTTATGATATACATGAGGTTGGATATAAAGGATTGGGAGTGGTGTGTATTAATCGTCACTCTTCTCCTTTTGAGAGACCATACTGTTGTCATCTAATTCCTCTTCAACAACACAATTATTTACAGACCTAATTCTAGGTGGATAACTATGCTTTCTATAGCATGCATCGACCAACTTACCAATTTTCCCATAGCAAGAGCCAACTTTATTGGATTGCCCTTTGTCAATAGTTGACATACTATTAGCTAATTTTTAACATTAGCCTTGACAAGTATACCAAGCCACAAGTAATAAGAGTAGATAAGGGATCGTCATTCCTTTGATGACTAAGACTAAGCACCTGTTTGTTTGAGCTCATTACTATTTCAGCACATCGCAATTAAAGGAAATCAGGAAATTGAAATAATGCAAGAATGGAAACTAAAAACATGAAAGCAATAGAAAGTGTAAAAGAATACTCAATGAAAGGTGGTGTTAGGAAACAATTTCATTTGAATTCCTGAATTTTGCATTATCCAATATTAATTTAATTTCTTTCTCAATTCAACTGCTAGTCAAATTTCTCAAACTTATAATTACAATTCAGTGGCTTAATATTTTAATCCTCTTAAAATAAATTGAATAAATTAATTACTTAATGTTATTTTAAATTTATCTAAGGATGAAAAGCAGAAAATTCCTATGATCACATAAATAAGTACTTCTATTTCTAGCTGCTTTAATTCATGATAATTTTTAAATTGACTCTTTTTATACAGTAAATTGGCATTCATCAATATAGAACCATAGGGCATTAGCTAATTCCCAGAAAGTATTAAGAACACTAAAAACTGCTCAATTGATTGAAAAAGAAAATTAAATCGATAATAGGAATACAAAATTCATTTCTACAAACTACATTGTTCCTAACACCTAAAAGAAATTTAGCAAGCCATAGAAAAGAAAAAGAAAACTATAAATCTCAGAGTCATGTCAACTAGAAGAGTCATGTTATTGCTCTCTAAAGTGTCCAGACCTTCGCTTATGTTCCTCTCTCTAAATGCATCAACAATTAAGATTTATTAAATTATTCCAAGAAAAATATTATTATAAGAACAAATTTGGAAAAAATCAATAAACAAATATGCTGAAAAATAATATATTTTCACAAATTATCATATCCCGACACTTGAATTTTTGCTTATCCTCAAGCAAAATAAGAGGTAAAAAGAATAAGAAAAGGACATTACACAATCTCTCAATTATCGGGTACCAACTAAAATTTTATGCAATATAGACAACAATGGATTCATAAATGTCAACTTTAACACAAACTTGCAAAATTACACCAAAATTCTAACCTTGATGAAATGCTAGAAAGCTCTAATCAATTTAAGCAAAGGTAAGATTGCTCAAATCAAATTCTTTTATAGGCTCTCTAAGGGAAAAACAAATTAAGCACACAAAATTTTTATGAATTGACCAATGGGGCAAAAATAAAATACAGGCCATATATTTAGCACATTTTTGGGGCTTGACTAACTCTAAATGCTCTGTCTCATAGGAACTCTTTAAAGGAGTGTTCAATCAATGACTCCAATTCTAGTTGGCCTAAGGCATTAGGTGATAAAACATCCATTGGATCTACTTACTCAAGTCATCCAATTGCATAAATGCATCACAAGTACTCATTCAAGATTAATAACAAGCAATATGCACAGCTGAACATTGGTACTTCGTCAATTTTTATTTTCTTTGATTTCTCTCTCTCTTTCTCTTTCTCTCTCTCTTTGATAGGGTCTACCACATGGACAATATTAGAAGCACACAACAAATAAATTAATTCCAAATAGAAAGCCACTACGAATAATGGAATCAACCAAGAGCTTACACAAAGCTTAAAGCGATTCTAACAAACTAGTAAATCAAAAGGTAGAAATATTGGTGAATTAAAACAATTTTGGAAAAAAATTGGCATTTATCATTGTAAACAATCAATTGCCCAATTTATGCCACTGACCTAGTAAAAGAAAAAGAAGTGAGATCACATATGGCTAAGATAACATGGCTCACAAACTAAGCTAAAAAGACTAGAAATCCTAAGCCAATAATAAAAATAAACTAAATGAGAAACAATTCAAAATAAAGGAAAATATCAAATTGACGAAGAAAATTAAATGGAAAAGAAAGTAAAGGGATAGTAGATACTCTCAAGTTTTTGTTTGGGAGCCCCTTGTTCTCTTGTTGGATCTAGTGATTTCATTTGTTTAACTTTAAAGCTCTTTAATCTTCCAATTTTAATATTCAAATTGCATTTCAAATTGAGGCCAAGTGGAGTATCTGTCAAGACACAAAAGAAACACCCTTTATAAGTCTTATATAATTAAAATTGGCACCATTTGTGGTATTATAGCATCCAAGCGTGGTGCCGCAGCGCTTCAATTGGCGTTGTGGCACTCCCACAACTGTAGTGCTGAGAGATTTTTTTTTTTTTTTAGCGTTGTAGTGACTAGATTAGTGCTATGGTGCTGACATCACTCAACTAGACTAAAAAAATTTCCTAGTGGGCGCCATAGCGCTCTTAGGAGCACTGCAAGGTTGATGTTCTGCCTTAGTTACACATGTTGGATGCTGTAATGCCAATGTCACTTGTCTAACTTCGAATTCTAGTTCCAGCAAGTGTCTTACACTATACCTAGACACCTAACAATGAAATTAACATGAAAATTAAAACTAAACATAAAGAATAACTAACAAAACTTAAAAAAAAAAGGAAATAAACACTTGGGTTGCCTCTCAAGAAGCGCTTGTTTATAGTCCTAGCTAGACTATATTCCCTTTTCATGTCCTGTCAAAACTGATGGAGGAGCTGTTGCCATCAACTTTTCCTCCCAAAAGTGCTTCAAGACCTTCTCTTTGCCACATGAAAATATTTGAGCTGTGCTAACCCAAACTAAAATGGATATACATTTACATATAAATAATAACATAATATTAAGTTAGAAGGATATTTTTATTAATACATACTTCAACGGATTTTTACTGAAAGCAAAAGCAATAAAATGTTGTTTTCATGTTGAAGATCCTAAAATCAAGTTTGAGGCCAAAATCAATTTTACTTGAAATCATCCACACATAATAGCAAAGTTTTCAAGACTTAAAATTGATTTTGGATGCCGATACCCTCAGTGTATATCCAAACACACACTATAAGCATTTTTTTTTAATCTCGATAATTTTGGATATTAAATTTGCACATCTTTGTTAGAGAGATATGACCGGTGACTTGATAGAATGTGACTTGATTATACTTTTAGTTTAAATAATTTTTAATTTAATTATAAATTTAATTAATTATATTAATTGAATCATTAAATATATTATTAATTTTTTAAAATTAAATTCAAGAATTGAATAATATGACATTTAATTCATAACTTAATTAGTCTAACTTATCAGCTTTATAATTAAATAATAACTAAATTATGTATGAATAAGTTCAAAAATTCAATCAATCCATTCAATGCAATCTTTTAATATTGATAACTAGTGTTTTCTGACTCATGCAATGCATGGGTTAAAAATTTTTATTTTAATTAGAAAAATTAAAAAATTAATTTAATTAAGTTGCAAGATAAAATTTTAATATAAAGTAGTAAACTATCATTTAAATAAAAAAATACAAAATTGATACATATTATTATATCAAATGAATCAATTGTGAAAGTATAATATGGAATCTAGATAAGTCTTTATTATTTTGCATTCATTTAAAATCTTCAATTTCTCATAGTACATTACATCATACGAATATAATTATAAAAAAATAATTATATATAACGTTCAACTATTAACTAAAAATTAAAATTAAAAACAATAATCATTATTAGATAAATACAGTTTAGAATAGAAAATAAAACAGCTAAATTTTATGGTTATATATCTATACTATTAATCAAATAGATAAAGTTAACATAGAAAGTTTTAAATATGCCGCAACCAAATTAATTCTACATTAAATGCATTCATTTTGAAAATAAAAAGTTAAATTAAAAAAGAACAAAAAATAAATATATTCATTTTTTTAAAAAAAAATCACCTTTATATAATGATAAATTTTGAAAAGATTAAAGTTATTGTATTTAGAAAGATTAAATTCAAATTTTTTAAATAAAAATTTTCTTTTATAAATTTAATAGGTAATATTTGATTAGTAGGATATTTAATATTTATAAACATGATGTTAAATCTCTATGCAAAAATTTGTAAATAAATATTATGAATATACTTTAACTTTTCATTCTTCTACTCTTATTATATAAATATTAAAAATTTTATATATCCATAAAAACATCTAAACTACGTTTATCTTATATTGTTAAAAATTTATATATATTAACTTTATTTTTTAAATTCCTATGTGTTGCACGAGTAAAAAACACTAATTTGTATATAATTTTATACATAAATGAAATTTATGAAAATTTATCTCCTATTTTTGCTTTCATATCCAACATATCCTAAAATTCTTCCTCCTCATCCTTGATCCATTTCAGAATGGAATAGATAAATATTAAATTATTTTCTTTAAAATATTTTTTTATTAAAATGTAAAACAGATTTGACTAATTAAATGAAAAATAAATAAAATATATCAATTTTATTTAATTATATCATTTATATGCTCCTTAAATCAATAACACATAATTGAAAGAAATTTTTAAATGTGATTCCTTTTTTTTTGTCTAATTTTAAAGTACATTGAATCTATTTCTATAATTAGAATATTTTAAAATAAAAGTATATAGAATTTACCATATTTTGACACGTGTAAAATTTTCAAGTATAACAATCTTAGTTTTATAAGTGGTATAGATTTGATTTTAAATTTCTTTTTATCCTATTAAATTAAAAAGAACAACTGAATAAGGTAACATTGACAATTAATTTTTTTTTAAGAAAAAAGAAACCATTAATATGGGAAGTGCACGTTAACCAATTGCAATGTATAACGCATAATGGCGCTATGTAAATTGCCATCTACCTTTGAATCATTACACTGCCCACCACCGAGTTCAGCTTCAACCTTCGCACTCTCCATATCCTCTTTTTTAAGCTTTTTCCCTTCACCCATTCAAGCCATTCAGAGTTCAGTTCATCATGGCAGCAAACATACCTATCATCCCATCTCACATAAAAGCTTGGGTCTATAACGAATATGGGAATATATAAGAGATTCTCGCGTTTGATCCCAATGTACCTATACCACAACTCAAGGAAGACTAGGTTCTCATCAAGGTTGTGGCTGCAGCCCTTAATCCTGTAGATTATAAGAGGGCTCTTGGGCTTTTCAGGATCAGTGACTCTTTTCCCAGAAAGATTTTTGTTGGCCTTCCGTTTCGTTTTGTTGAAGAGTTTCCATTTTCCACTAACATATATTTCTTTTCTTTATTCTTTTTGTGCTGTTATTTTATGTGTCGTGCTTGGAAGACTGCTCCAGGGTATGATGTTGCTGGTGTGGTGGTGAAAGTTGGAAGCCAAGTGAAGAAATTTAAGGTTGGGGATGAAGTTTATGGTGATATCAATGAGAATGCTTTGCGGAATTCAAAGGCCATTGGGACTTTGGCTGAGTATACTACTGCTGAAGAGAAAGTGTTGGCTCACAAACCCCCTCCAATTCGAGCTTTGTTGAAGCTGCTAGCCTGCCTTTGGCAATCATCACCGCTTATCAAGGACTTGAAAGAGTTGAGTTTTCTGCTGGCAAATCTATCCTTATTCTGGGAGGTGCTGGAGGAGTTGGAAGCTTTACTATTCAGGTTTGATATCTTCTATCACAATAGCAATTATTAGTATATAGTCTAGCAGCTAAAGTTAAGATTATTCGCTCTTCTATTATTTCACATTTTCTTGGTTTCTGCAAATCGTCCTCTATGATCTTTATTCCTCCCCCAAAATTTGTGACACAAACAATATGATATTTTGTCCTCTGATGGGAATCAAATGATATGTTATGGATTTGTTTGATGTTGTAGCTGGCCAGGCATGTTTTTGGTGCATCCAAGGCAGCAGCTACAGCTAGCACTGGGAAAGTAGAGTTGTTGAGGAAGTTGGGAGCAGACTTGCCTATTGATTATACAAAGGAGAATTTTAAAGAACTATCAGAGAATTTTGATGTGGTGTATGATACAGCAGGTAAGATATTTTGCATACTTGACCTATATATGTATCTTAATGTATACTATACATGAATGTGATCATGTATGATATAGTTGAACACTAAAACACCTTTGACTCCAAAGACAGAACAGAGTGAGAGGGCATTGAAGGCTATTAAAGAAGGGGAATCTTCTAAATTGGGGTTGTGGCCACTACGATTGCAGGTATTGCGGTTACTGCGATGCGGATTGTGGCTGTTGCAATGTGATTTTTTTTTTTTTGTGCACAAAATGTAAAAATAAAAGAAGTACAACAATTGTAGCACTAAAAAAATAAGTCTTCAACATATTTGACACAAACTTGTGTCTTCAGTATATTCAAATATAAACTTCTCATATTTTTAGAATAATACAATAAAATTAGAAATTCTAAAAGGAATGCAACTTCCTGTAGTTGTAATCAAGTCACTAATTGTCCAATATAATGAACAAACCGTCAATTTAGATATATGACTTCACCATAAAAAATATGAAAATAAATCATAATTAGAACCTTAAGATTTTAAGAGAATCAATATTTTTCTTTAAATATAAATATAATTAACTAAAAATAAAATTTAAAACTAAAAAATAAAGCAAAATAACTTAGCATAAGATTTTGATATACCATACTAATTAATTGAACACAACTAACTTAACTAAATAAAATATATTATACATAAATGTAAACTTAAAATTAATTATTTTAACTATTAATTTCATAACATTTAATTATATATTTTTACATAAAAATTATTACATATGTATTCTTAAATTATTTTATTTTTTAAAAAAATAATTTTAATCACAATATAACTATATTGCCCTTTTTCAACCTCACAACCACATATATGTAAACTCTTTTTAAAAAAGAAAAACTCAAGACCTGTTAAAAGAAAAAAATTTACATCCACTTTTTGACAAAAAAAAAACCACTCAAAGCTCATTTTTTAATCAGAAACTCAACACATCTAAAAAGAAAAAAGTCACCCCAAATGACAAAAAAGAGGAAAAAAAAAATCCCACCCCCTAAAAAATATAGCCAACATCCCATTAAAAAATATTTTTTTAAAAAAAAGCTAGCACCCACCCCATAAATATAGCCAATGTCTCATCTTTTTTTTTTTTTGAAAAAAAAACTACCATCCACCCCACAAATATAGTCAACGTCCCTTTGTTTTTTTTTTTTTTTAAAAAAAAACTAGCCTAAAAAGAAAACAAAGACCAACGGTCCTCACCCTCACCCACCCCACTTTCTTCTACACTCTTCTAATCTAACACTCCCCCACCCCCACAAACAGAGCAACAACAACACCAGCGCCCCCTCCTTCAACTTCTTTCTTTTGCGGTTCTGCCATCTACTACCCCTTTCCCTTTCTTCCTATTTTCATCCCTTTCCAATTTCTCCAAACAACACCCCTCTTAACAATCATACACCATATATGCTGAGATCTACACAAAGTGGAAAAAGCAAAGAGAAAGAGCACAAAGAGCTTATCTGCTGTGGTGATTCAAGATCTGGAAGTGGAAGAAAAGATGAGGATGGGAAGAGTTTAGGAGTGGAAGAGAATGTGTTCTTATCTGGAGCTAGAAAAATAATTGTGAGTATTTTGTAATATTTGTTTGATACTTTGATCTGAATGTATAGTGAGTGATTTCTGCTCTGTTTACTTTTGCTCTGTTAATTTTTGTCATCTTTCCTTTATGAGAATCTTTTGTTTTGACCAAAAAAAGAGTTCGATTCACGAGATATGGAAGGGAAGAACGGAACGGGAATCGAGTTTGGGCCTATTGCATTCCCTTGCGGCCACAACGCTGTTGCGTTGCCGTTATTCCCGTGATTTGGCATCACCTGCAATTGTGGTCTGATGCCGTTGCAGCCTCTGCCACATTCGCAATTTAGAGCACTACCAAGTTATGACAATAGTGTCACTTGTAACTCCACTAGCTATCCCATTCTTTCTCACTTCAGATGGGGTAGTGTTGGAGAAACTGAAGCCTTACTTGGAGAGTGGCAAGTTGAAGCCAGTACTGGACCCCAAGAGCCCCTTTCCATTTTTCTCAGACTGTGGAAATATTTTCCTACTTGAAGACTAATAGAGCCATTGGGAAAGTGGTCATCCATCTTATCCCATAAGCATATAACTAAGCATATATATGAAGGGGGATTCTTAGGTGAAGCATTTATGAAATGGTTCATAGTGAAGTGCTGATGTCGGTGAATAGTAACCTTACATGTGGTGTCTGGGCAATAGCAGGTCAAATTTCTTTTAGATGGGTTAAAATATATGGAAAATGTTAGACATGCAGAATTTTTGCCAGAATTCTAGTGTCAGAATGATATGACATTATTACTGATCCTTGGATGAGTAAATAGGTCCCACCATTTTATATCATCCAACCATCATCATGATGTTATCAAAAATAATTTTGAACACTAGTATTCTAGCTTTAAATAATAAGAATAAAATGACAGCAACAATAAGAAGTAGTAAAATAAGATTACCACGAATCATGCAAAGCATTGTCCTTAAGGGTTGAATTCTGCCCTACCCAAAGCTATACTCTATGGAATGGCGTTGATGGTTAACGCTCCAAGATTAGACGTGGGTCTCCACAGGAACTCGTCCACACAATGATCCTAGTACGTTGAGCAGTAGATCTTGCAAGTAGCAGAAAATGCAACAGAAGCAGTAAGGGCAACTTCTATTGCGCAGAAGAGTAAGAATGAGGAGATGATGGTTGTTTTGTGCGTTGTGTTGTACCATATAGCAGGGTATATATAGGGGAAAAAAATAGTGTTGTAAAAGAGCCGTTGCAAGCTAGCCATTAGATACGGGTAGTAAAAGCTTAGCAGGCCCACATGCGCGCGGACGAGACGAGACAGGGCAGGGCGCGTGTGTGTATTTAACTAAGGCTCAAGTCCACAATGCTACCTCAATGACATAAAGTATTTATTGATCAAGTATCATCATATATAAATACTTATTAAAACATTTTCATGAGTAATGTAAGACTTCTTCCATAGCTAAATACACATAGACAAACTAAGTTTGAAATATATTAAAACTCATATATATACAATACATGATTTCTAGCAAAAATTTTGGTTATATCCTTCTGACTATACAGTATTGCTCAAAATATATTAATAAAGTGCACTGTTTTGTATAGTGATAAAACCTTGTATGTGGGCATTTTTTTAAAAATAATAATAATAATAATAATCCTTTGAAACCACATAAAATTAAAAAAGAAAAAGGAAGAAAAAGCCCAAAGTCAATAGCCATTGTCACCGTCAATGAACATATGACACCGGCGGTATGTACTGCCGTGCAGCCGCTCCTCCTGTTTGTGTCCCCTTCGTCCTGTTCGAAGTCATCCACCGCATGCCAATTCCATGCCTTCAACCTTCACAAATCTATTAGAATTTTTTATCCCAAAAACAGCACACTTCACAAGTCAATTAAAAAATGCCCATTCTGCAATCCTCCCCAAGTCACCCTTCCTATGTGGAAAGTTGCAATAGCAACTAGTTCCAAAAGGGTTCCCACATTGTGAATCACTGATCAACATAGAGCAACATAGTGGGGAAAATAAAAAGTCGTTAAAAATCAATAGCTCACCATGGTATGTATCACTTGAAATCAAGCGACCGTTGCAACTCTTCCTTAATGATGCGTTCCCTACCTTTGGTGTTGCCGCCGTCGCCTCCACTAGCTGATGCGGTGATTTGCCGTGGAGCTCTTCGCAGTACCCCTTTCTTTTTTTTTTTTATTTTTCTTTTTTCCTTTATTGGGTTCAACACTTAGCTAAACGGTGAGTTTCGTTAACTGGTATCAATACTAAGCCTAATCGGTAAGTTTCGCTAACATGGTTATAAACATTTTAATTAAGTTTGACCTAATACTGGCCCCATTCTCCACTTGTGACATTACCATTGGCACACATTAGCACTTCACGATGAAACACTTCACAAATGCTTCACCTGAGAATCCCCCATATATGAATGTCTGCTGTGCATATTACTGTGCTATTAAGCTGTTTGAGTGAAAGAGAGTAAAGAGCACAGTAATGCAGATGTTCGGTATTTCTAGTTTCAGTGAGAGAGAGTGTGTATGTGTCTGTGAATTGGTAATAAATCCCTCAGAAGTTGTGGTTGTGATAGTTGCACATATGGGTTGTATTTTGGTTACAAAAATAAGCGGTATATGTGTTATAATATTATGGCTTTTACAAGGGCTGCACTGCCATTAAATTCTTCTTCTGTTAATTTATCCTTTTGCAAATCTGATTTTTAAAGTCTTATTGCATTTGGTTTTTTATATGATAAATTAATGATTTTTATATCACAAATCTGTTAGCCGTTGACATTTCAATTTTGTTTTCTATTTTTACATTATTATTTTATAAATTGATCAAAATATATGCCAACCACTCATAATAACACACAGTTTTCTCACTTAAGCTGTAATATGAAACTTGCGATAAATGCTAAGGAACGCAAAGAGCAAACTGCCAACGATCGATTTGGACTTGAATATATACATAAAAGATTAAATATATACAAATAACTTTTAATTTTTCTCACATTTATTTTTTTATGGCGATCGACAAACTATTATAATAGTAGATTTTAAAACAAATTGATCGAGTTAGGCCCCTTTCCTCCACATCCACATATTTGCACTAGATCACATATTTGCAATCCAAAATACACAAACCCATTCACAATTATTAACAAGCTATACCTGCACAATCACGCCCAAACCAAAATCACGGTTAAACAACACCACCATAAACAATTTAAAGAAGAAATAATAATAAACAAAGAAATCAATTGAAGGTGCCTATTTCAGTGGTACCTCTAAATAAGGTAATAAACGCAACCTTTTTCGAAGTTTACAATTTTGAATAGAAAAGTTACGGTCTATGATAAAAAAGTTAAAGCTATAGTATTGAAAGTTACAACATTGCAGTGTGGGTGACTCTTACAAGACATCTTATAAAAACTTTTATCCCGCTGCATGCTCTTCAACATGCATCATAATAAATATTTCTACCATCTTAACTAAAAGAGAGGTGACTTAGTCATTTAATCAGAGGTCTCGATTCGAGCAACAAAAATAGAAAAAATTTTGTTGGGAGATCTCTACCTCTATTAAGGACCTCCATGGGGTGGTACTAAATTAGTCGGGTTCTTAATAATAGGGTCCAGATACTTATGAATGACCAAAAAAATATATATATTTCTAACATCTTAACTCATCCATACCAACTGTAATATTTCTATTTTAAGATGTAATTTTTAAAAAATATTGTGGTGCACTATCTTTTTTGGAGGTATTATCGAGGTGAGCTCCCTAATTAAAATTCATTTAGGAGACTCAAAATCTCGTTATTATGATGAATTAAAGTAAAAAGTCCGGGAAAAATAAAGAAATTGAAATTTGTTCATGACAAAAATTACAAACCCCTTTACATAGGAGTAAAAGAGCAAGATTGCAAGAGCAACAAGATAGTTGTGTTTCTGGTGCTAATAGAATAAGGCTTTAAGCCCCAAGAGAGAGAGAACAAAATCACACAAAACACAAAAGCAGTGATCCTGAGCCCACAACAATGTAATGTTCAACTTGGACTCTAATTTCTTGGACATCTAGAAACCACTACCCCCACCCGCCATGCCTTCTTGATGCTTCTTCCATGTCTTGAGTTAAGCCGTCACTTTTAGTGTGTGTTTAATTCTATAATTGTAAAATTAATTCTTGATGAAATTAATTTTAGTTAAAAGTGATTTTGATGTAAAGTGATTTATGTTTGATGATTTGATCTAAAAAGTGATTTCCTGTGATAAGCATATTAATATTAGCAATATTCAAGAATGATTGTTGTTGATTATGTGGTTGTGTTTGAAAATTGGTTGTGTTTTTCTTTTTCTTTTCATCCATTTGAAATTTGAGTTTAACTAAGGATTAGTTTAATCTAAATGGCTAAAAAAATAATTCACTAATTAGTTAATTTGAAAGAGTCCCACAGTACTTGTTTAAGAAAAAATTTAAGAAAATCTTTGAAAAAGTCAAATAACCCTAAACCTAGTTTTCTTTTATATTCTCCCATCAACTTAACATCTTCCTTTATCAAAATCCTAACCTTCAACATCTGTCCATATTTTTAGTTTATTTTAATGTTATTAATGTTTTTTATCCTTGTTTTCTATTAATAAATTTTTATTAATTAATAACTAAAACATTTATAACAGAGAAAATAGTACAACATACCATATTTTATTTATCTTTTTTTTAATATTGAAAAAATTACCGGCATTTAGACCTTATTATCAGAAATCCAACTAATCTGGCCCAATCTGACAGAAATCTCTAAAAGAGTAGAGGTTTCCCGATGAAATTTTTTTATTTCCATAACTCAAATTCGATATCTCTAATTAAGGAGTCAATGTACTTTTCTACTATCTTGATCAACTCTATATTGATTATTTTATTTATCTTTTTTAATCCTTGGTTTTCACCACTTATACTTTTGTTTTGTGTTTTTGTTTTTTTTTTTCGATCAACACCTTTACTTTTGTTCATCACTTTGTTTTTTTTTTTTTAATTTTTTTTTTTGTGTTTTTGGCCGAGTACTCACCAGTTATATAGATGTACCAAATATCACTTTGAGTTGGGTCTACCAAGCTTGATTGGGACAAACCACTATGCCCCAATACGTTGGCTCACCTGTTAATGGGCCTTAAAGTCTATTAGGTGGGCTTTATGTATCAAATACATCCCCACATATGGAGCGCCGATACAGACACAAAATATGAATGCCATGCGACACAGATATATAAATATAATAATATTTAAAAATTATAAGATACGATAGTATGATATGTTAAATTAATAAAAAATTAATATAAAAATATAAAAATTTAAATATTAAAATAAATTTTTATAAATATATTTATTTTATTAATTACTTTAGAATTTTTATTTATATAAATATAAAAATATCAAAAAAGTATTTGCGAAATATCCTATATAATATGTATTGAATATGAGTACTATGACTATCTTAAAGTATCTGAGTGTGGTAGATGGCCACCAACTCGCCGATTACACCTCCACCCACTAGTTTTCCAACTTCCAGCAGCGTCTAGATTTTTTTCACCATTTTTACGTAAATCTAGGATGATCTTATTGGCAGTGTGGGACCTTCTAGCTTTGACTTCTAAGCCTGTCATCAAGTGTTAACAGCACATATACGAGTTTTCTTCAAAAATAATTTACAACATACCACCACAAAATCTTGCCGCTTGATTGCATCGAGAAAACTTGTGTACCTGTCCAGGTACAGATTTATCAACAATCCTTTTCTCCTTTTACAGAATTTTCTTCGGTAATTAAAATTTAGAAGCCATAAAGGACAATGGGGTCAAGTAAATGATGGTCACAAGTAGAGAAAAAAACATCATGAACCTAGATGGAAAATCCGCTGCATGCATGCTGATTTTTGCATACAAATTAGCGAACAAGGAGAAGGCAGAAAAGAAAACCATTTTTGTTTTTTCTTATTTAATCATATGGCCTTCGGAGCAATAGATGGATCCGACAACCATCACTAATCGGCTATTGGTGTTTTTCAATTAGAATTTGCAAAATTAATTTTGGGTTAATTTAATTTTATAAAATTAATTTTGATTAAAATTGAAGACAATACTATATCACAAGTCATAAAATTTAAATATCTTGAATCCATTATCTAAAATAATAGAGAAATAAAGAGAGATATAAATTATAAGATTCAAACTAAACGGTCAAAATGGAGGAATGTTTCGGGTGTATTTTGTGATAAAAAAGTATTATTTAAGTTGAAGGGTAAATTTTACCATATAGTTATACGACCAGCTATATTGTATTGAATTGAATATTGAATGGTGAAAAGTCAGGAAGAAAATAAATTAATTATTGCAGATATGAGAATAATATATTCGATAAGTGGACACAATAACTAAGATATGATTAGGAATAAGTGTATTAGAAATAAAGTTGGAGTAGCGTCTATTATAGAAAAAATGGTGGAATCTGGCTTTTGGTGATTTTGCCATGTATGAAAAAGACTTGCAAAAGCCTTAGTAAGGAGAGTGGATCAGATAATGGAAACTTATAGTTAGAGGTGAGGGAGACCTAAGAAAACTATTGATTAAATTATTAGAAAGAATTAAGATATTAATAACTTAAAAATGAATATTATTTATAACAGAATACTATGTCATTACCTGTTCCATGTAACCGTCTTCATTTAGTGAGATAAGGATTGATTGTTATTGTTGTTATTGATGATGATTTTGGTTAGAATTGAGTTAATACTAATGTGATTTATGTTTAAAAATATTTATTTAAAAGTAATTATGCTATAACAGATTTTGTTTGGATAATCTTGATAAAAATTACTTTTACATGTATAATTACTAAAAAGATGTAAATTTACATTTAAATAATAACATAATATTAAGTTGAAAGGGTGTTTTTATTAATATACTTCAACCTTCGCATTCTTGATAACCTCCTTTTTAAGCTTTATCCCTTCACCCATTCAAGCTACTCAGAGGTCAGTTCATCATGGCAGCAAACACACCTAACATCCCATCTCACATAAAAGCTTGGGTCTATAAAGAATATGGGAATATAGAAGATATTCTCAAGTTTGATCCTAATATACCTATACCAGAACTCAAGGAAGACCAGGTTCTCATCAAGGTTGAGGCTGCAGCCCTTAATCCTGTAGATTATAAGAGGGCTCTTGGGATTTTCAAGAACACTGATGCTCCTTTCCCAGTAAGATTTTTCTTTTTCTTCAGTTTGGTTTTGTTGAAGAGTTTACATTTTCTTTTGCCTAACATATATTTCTTTTCTTTCTTCTTTCTGTGTTGTTATTTTGTGTGTGGTTTTTGAAAGACCGCTCCAGGTTATGATGTTGCTGGTGTGGTGGTGAAAGTTGGAAGCCAAGTGAAGAAATTTAAGGTTGGGGATCAAGTTTACGGCGATATCAATGCTGCGCAGAATCCAAAGGCCATTGGGTCTTTGGCTGAGTATACTACTGCTGAAGAGAAATTGTTGGCTCAGAAACCCGCCAATTTGAGCTTTGTTGAAGCTGCTGGCCTTCCTGTAGCAATCATCACTGCTTATCAAGGACTTGAAAGAGTTCAGTTTTCTGCTGGCAAATCTATCCTTGTTCTGGGAGGTGCTGGAGGAGTTGGAAGCCTTATTATTCAGGTTTGATATCTTTTATCACAATAGCAATTATTATTATATACTCTATTCAGTTAAAATGACTGTTACTTTGAATAAATTAGTATATTTTTAAATTAATATATTTAAATATAATTTATATCCAAACATATTAATTTAAAAATGTGGTTAAAGTAATAGTTATTTTGAAATGGGGGAGCAGTCTAATAGCTAAAGTTGAGATTATTCACTCTTCCATTATTTCAATTGATCATTTTCTTGGTTTTTGCAAATCATCCTCTATGATCTTTATTCATCCTCCTCTATTTACACAAAATTTGTGACACAAACAATATAATATTTTGTCCTCTGATGGAAATCTAATGATATGTTATGTATTTGTTTGATGTTGTAGCTAGCCAAGCATGTTTTTGGTGCATCTAAGGTAGCAGCTACATCTAGTACTGGGAAACTGGAGTTGTTGAGGAAGTTGGGAGCAGACTTGCCTATTGATTATACAAAGGAGAATTTTGAAGAACTATCAGAGAAGTTTGATGTGGTGTATGACACAGTAGGTAAGATATTTTACATACTTGAACCTATATATGTATCTTAATTTATACTATACATGAATGTGATCATGTATGATATAGTTGAAAACTAACGCACCTTTGATTCCAAAAACAGGACAAAGTGACAGGGCATTGAAGGCTATTAAAGAAGGAGGCCAAGTTGTGACAATAGTTGCACCTGCAACACCACCAGCTATCCCATTCTTTCTCACTTCAGATGGGGCAGTGTTGGAGAAACTGAAACCTTACTTGGAGAGTGGCAAAGTGAAGCCAGTACTGGACCCCAAGAGCCCCGTTCCATTTTCTCAGACTGTGGAAGCATTTTCCTACTTGAAGACTAATAGAGCCATTGGGAAAGTGGTCATCCATCCCATCCCATAAGCATATAACTAAGCATATGTATTAATGTCTGCTGGGGAATCTGCTATGCATACTGGCCTTAACTTGTGTTATTTGGCTATTTGAGTGAAAGAGAGTAGAAAGCACGGTAATGCATATGTTCAATATTTCTAGTTTCAGCGAGTGTGTCTGTGAATTGGTAATAAATCCCTCAGAAGACGTGGTTGTGATAGTTGCATAGATGGGTTAAATTCTGTGTTTTGGTTACAAAAATAAGCGGTATATGTACGACAATATTATGGCTTTTACTAGGGTTGCACTCCCGCTAAATTATTCTTCTGTTAATTTATTCTTTTGCAAAATTGATTTTTAAAGTCTTATTGCATTTTTTTTTGTAATATGGTAAAGTAATGAATTAATAGAATCAATGATGATTCGATAATATTGAACTATCTAAAATGTGGTCGGCTGATATAGTAGATACTCATTTCCCTTAATCAATAGTTTATGGATTCAAGTCTTTAATATGGAATAACTGGTATTAAGAGAATCATACGCCTTATAAAATCTTGAATGCTCGAACAAGATTGCCTTCCATAGAAGGATACGAGTGAAAAATTGAAAAAAAAATGAAAGAAAAAAAAACAATATTGAACTAAATAATAGCTGTTAGCTATTGACATATCAATTTTGTCTTCTATTCTTACATTGTTATTGTATAAATTGATCAAAATATATTCCAACCACTCATAATAAGAGAGTTTTCTCACCTAAGCTGTAATACGAAGCTTGAGATTAATGCTAGAGAATGCAATGAGCAAACTGCCAACGACTTGGACTTGTAGGGATAAAAAGATAAAAGAAGATACCTTTTGGTTGAAAAAATGGATACTCGAGCAATTAATATTTAAGGCGTATTAGGATTAACTGTGAAATAAAGATTTTTTTAATAATTAATTATAAATATAAAAGATTTTATTTATAATCGACAATGATAAAATCAATTTGATGTTTAGATGTATTAACTAAAAAGAAATTTTAAAGTAATATAATTTATTTGAACTGTATAAAAAAATTACTTTTGTATAATGAATTATTAAAAAAGATATAAATAATTTATATGTATTATATATTATTTAATATTTATGGTTAATTTAATAAAAATATCCTAACTCTAAAATAATGTAAAAGATTACAATGAAATAATGTTGGAAAAATAAGTTTCTTCCACTCAAAAAATTATAATTTGTGTTTATAATCAGTTCAGATTTTTTAACTCAAACATGTCAAATTATTGTATATACTTGATTTTTTTTTCTTTTTTAATAACAAAAGGTTCAAAGGGGGAGAATTTTTTTGACTTTAAAGACTATTGTGAATTTGAATTTGATTATTTCTGTTCAAAATCATTTATTGTTCAGTACATTAAAAAGTGATTTTATAAAATAATTTTCTTCTAAAAATTAAATAAATTCAAACATGCATTTAATTAAGCATAATTTTCAATTCCATCAACTTATGTCAATAGTTTAACCCGTTTAAGATACAAAGGAATAGGGTGGACATATTAGGCATAACTGACATAACATCGCGAACCTTGCCCAGAAATACTCCGCATGCTTTGATTTTGGCGTCGAAAACTAGCAATCTAGAAGAAAGAAAATAAAAATGGCTTCGGATTTCTTATCCGAATTACTTGAGTAATATTTATTCCAATATGGGGTGTTTGGTAGTAGAAGAGTTGAAAAAATATTTTTGAGAATGTTGCACTCTCAAGATTATAGCATTTGTATAGGATAGAAATATTTTTTCCTATAAAAAGATCAAATCACTCCTATTATCATCCACTGCCACCCATCGCCACCATTAGACCACCCGCCCTCAACCACCGGATCACCGCCGCCCTCCACCAAGGGTATTTTTTAAAATGTGCTAAACATTCCCAAGAATTCAATTCGTCTATCAAATACTCTAAAAACCCACATGTTTGAGAAAACTATTTTTGAGAATAACATTTCCGGAAATCCTATTCCTGAGAATGAAAATTTAAAGCTCCTACCAAACACCTTAAGCGACTGAGCTTATCATTTCCAGATTGAGCTATACAGCTTATAAATTTAATCCAATCCATTTTAAAATCCTGACAAGGAGTTATAGACATAGTCTATGCTCGTGTCAAGAATCTAGGAATGAAGATTAAATGTGGATAAATTCAGTATTTATGATATACATGAGGTTGGATATAAAGGATTGGGGATGGTGTGTATTAATCCTCACTCTTCTCCTTTTGAGAGACCATACTGTTGTTGTCATCGAGTTCCTTTTCAGCAACACAATTATTTACAGACCTAATTCTAGGTGGATAACTATGCTTTCTATAGCATGCGTCTACCAACTTACCAATTTTCCCATAGTAGGACCCAACTTTACTGGATTGCCCTCTATCAATAGTTGACCTACTGTTAGCTAATTTTTAAAATCAGCCCTGACAAGTATACCAAGCCACAAATAATAAGAGTGGGTAAGGGATTGTCATTCCCTTGATGACTAAGACTAAGTACCTATTCATTTGAGCTCGTTACTATTTAAGCAAATTGCAGTTAAAGGAAATCAGGAAATTGAAATAATGCAAGAATGAAAACTAAAAACATGAAAGAAATAGAAAATATAAAAAGAATAGTCAATGAAAGGTGTTGTTAGGAAACAATTTCATTTGAATTCCTGGATTTTGCATTACCCAATGTTAATTTAATTTCTTTCTCGATTCAATTGCTAGTCAAGTTTCTCAAACTTATAATTACAATTTAGTGGCTTGATATTGTAATCCTCTTAAAATAAATTAAATAAATTAATGACTTAATGTTATTTTAAATTTATCTAAGGATGAAGAGCAGAAATTCCTATGATCACACAAGTAAATATTTCTATTTCTAGTTACTCTAATCATAACAATTTTTAAATTGACTCTTTTTATATAGTGAATTGGCATTCATCAATATAGAACCATAGAGCATTAGCTAATTCCTAGAAAGCATTAAGAATACTAAAAACTGCTCAATTAATTGAAAAAGAAAATTAAATCAATAACAAGAATACAAAATCCATTTCTTCAAACTACATTGTTCCTAACACCTATAAGAAATTTAGCAAACCACAGAAAAGAAAGAAAAATATAAATCTCAGAGTCATGTCAACTAGAAGAGACATGCAATTGCTCTCTAAAGTCTCCAGACCTTCACCTATATTCCTCTTTTTAAAACCATCAACACTTAAGATCTATTAAATTAATCCAAGAAAATCATCATTATGAGAACAAATTTGGAAAAATTTAATACACAAATATGTTGAAAAATAATATATTTTCATAAGTTATCATATCCCCACCCTTGAATTTTTGCTTATTCTCAAGCAAAACAAGAGGTAAAAAGGATAAAAAAAAAAGGGACATCGCACAATCTCTTAATTACAGGGCACCAACTAAAATTTTATGCTATATAGATAACAATGGATTTATAAATGTCAACTTTAACACAAATTTGCAAAATTATACCAAAATTCTAACCTTAATGAAATACAAGAAAGCACTAATCAATTTAAGCAAAGGTAAGATAGCTCAAATCAAGTTCTTTTATGGGCTCTCTAAAGGGAAAACAAATTAGGCAAACAAAATTTTTTTGAATTGACCAATGGGACAAAAATAAAATACAAATCACATATTTAGCACATTTTTGGGGTTTGACTGACTCTAAATGTTCTGTCCCACAGTGACTATTTAGAGGAGTGTTCAATCAATGACTCTAGTTCTAGTTAGCCCAAGGCATTGGGTGATAAAAAACCCATCGAATCTACTTGCTCAAGTCATCCAATTGCATAAAAGCACCACAAGTACTTATTCAAGATTAATAACATGCAACATGCATAGGATGAACATTGGCACTTTCCCAATTTTTATTTTCTTTGATTTCTCTCTTTTTTTCTCTCTCTCTGTCTCTCTCTCTTTGATAGGGTCTGTAAAAAAAAAAATTCCAACTACTACATGGACAATATTAGAAGCACACAACAAATAAATTAATTCCGAATAGAAAGCCATTAAGAATAATGAAATCAGCCAAGAGCTTACACAAAGCTTAAAGAGATTCTAATAAGCTAGTAAATCGAAAGGTAGAATATTGGTGAATTAAAACAATTTTGGGAAAAATTTGGCATTTACCACCACAAACAATCAACTGCCCAATTTATGCCATAACCCAGCAAAAGAAAAGGAAGTGAGATCACATATGGCTAAGATGACATGGCTCACAAACTAAGCTAAAAAGACTAGAAAACCTAAGCCGATAATAAAAATAAACCACATGAGAAACAATTTGAAATAAAGGAAAATATCAAATTGACTGAGAAAATTAAATGGAAAAGAAAGTAAGAGGATAGCAGATACTCTCAAGTTTTTGTTTGGCAGCCCCTTGTTCTCTTATTGAATCTAGTGATTTCTTCTGTTTAGCTTTAGAGCTCTTTAATCTTCCAATATCAAGATTCAAATTGCATTTCGAATTGAGGCCAAGTGGAGTACCTCTCAGGACACAAAAGGCACACCCTTTATAAGTCTTAAATAATTAAAATTGGCACCATTTGTGGTACTACAACATCCAAGCATGGTGTCGTAGCACTTAGATTAGCGTTGTGGCACTCCCACAGCTGTAGTGCTAGGATTTCTTTTTTTTTTTAGCGCTATAGTGACTAGATTAGCGCTATGGTGTGGACATTGCTCAACCAGAGTAAAAAATTTGCCCAGTGGGCATCATAGCGCTCTTAGGAGCGCTACAACATTGACATTCTGCCTTGGTTACACACGTTGGATGCTATAGCACCAATGTTGCTTGTTTGACTTCAAATTCTAGTTCCAGCAAGTCTCTTGCACCATACCTAGACACCTAACTATGAAATAACATGAAAATTAAAACTATATTCCCTTTTCATATCTTGTCAAAATTGATGGAGGAGTTGTTGCCATCAACTTTTTCTCCCAAATAGTGCTTTAGAACCTTCTCTTTGCCACATGAAGATATTTGAACTACACCAACCCAAAAGCTAACTAAGGGATCACCTGGATCCTACTTCTTGGTGATGCTTGCTTGCTTTGCTTCCTTATATGAGCCCTTCTTTTGAATTATGCTATAGGGCTCAAGGGGCTTGGTAGGCTGAGACCCTTTCTTTTGCATATCTTCTACCACCTAGTAAGCTTCATTTTTGCCTGAAATGTTGTCTGTATGGCTTCTTGGGTACCTTCTATACTGGAGGATCTTTGATGTCCACTCTATAGCAATTATCTTTCTCTGCAAGGTAGTCAATTACTTGAAAAACTTTGAAGTTCACCTTTTTATCTTGGACTCTGAGTGTTAGCTCCCCTTTTTGAACATGTATTAGTACTTTCCCAGTGGCCAAAAATGGCCTTCCAAGTATAAGATGAATATTAGCATCCTCTTTTATGTCCAACACTATGAAGTCTACGGGGAAGATAAATTTATCCACTTTCACAAGAATAACCTCCACAATGCCATATGGAAACTTTATGGACCTATCTACTAATTGAAGTAATATCATGGTAGGCTTCACCTCACTATGCCTAATTTATTCATAATAGAAAGAGGCATCAGGTTGATGCTTGCCCTCAAATCACAAAGTGCCTTACCCATGGCCATATTGCCAATGGTGCATGGTATAGAGAAATTTCTAGGATGCTTCAATTCAAGTGGCAATTTCTTTAAGTATGGCATAGCATTCTTTAGTGAGTGGCATAGTCTCGTCTTCTTCTAACTTTCTTTTCTTTGACAACAACTCCTTCATGGATTTGGTGCAAGATGACATCTACTCCAAAGCCCTAACAAAGGGATATTAATATGGAGTTTCTTGATGACATCTAAGAAACAAGCAAACTCCTTCTCCTTCTCTTGCTTCATCAACTTTCCAAGATATGGGATTCTTGCATATGGATTATCTTTTAACTCTTCCTACTTGCTTATCTCTTGTTTTCTCATTTTTTTCACTCTCATTTTGTTCTTTTTTCAACTTTTTCTCTTTCTCTTTTTCTTTTTCACGTTCCTCTCTTAACTCCTCACCTTGTTTCATGATCCTCCCACTCCTCAAAGTAATGACATTGCAATGTTCCCTTGGGTTAGGAACAGTGTCACCAAGCATATTGCCATGTGACCTCTCTAAGTTGAAAATTTGCATTGATATTTGACCCATTTGCAACTACAAGTTCCGAATGCGTGAACCATGATTCTTGAAATTCGCTCTAGTATCTTCCATGGATGCCATAGTTTGTTGAGACAACTGAGCATTTTGTTCAGCAAGCTCTTCTATGGCAAGCTCCTAATTAGCCTTCTTCTCTTTGTGGAGGAGCATTTGGTTGTGACCCCATATTCCCTTTTTTACTCTAGGAGAAGTTTTGATGATTTCTCTATCTTAGGTTATAAGTATTTGAATAGGGATTGTGCTCGGGTCTCTATGGTTGTCCCATGTAATTGAGCTATGCTGGTGGGACTTGAAAATCTAGAGTAAAGTCCCTAATATTAAATGATGGAGTCTTTACCACGACTAACTGCACCTGACTCATTTGCTTATTTATATCAATCATCCGTTGAGTCATGGTGGTCATCGCCTAGGTAAAGAGCTTACTTTGAGCTAAGAAGGCATCTTTGATGTCAACTTAGAGAATCCTATCTGCCTTTCAGATGGTATTTGATACTCATTGATTGCTACGGTCTCAATTAATTCCCTTGCTTTCTCAAGAGTCTTCATATTCATTGAGCCACCAGTCGATGCATCTACCATAGCCTTTATAATAGGATTCATGCCACTATAAAGATCCACCCCTGCTGTTAATCCATGAACACATCATTTGTGCATTTCCTTAGGAGCTCCTTGAAATACTCTCAAGCTTCATATAATGACTTATCTTCTTTCTACATAAACCAAGAGATGTCAAACTGCAGTTTAACAATCGAAGAAAGAGGGAGTATATGCCAAGTAGAATTACTCCCTGACGACTATGATAACCGCTAATGAGTAGCCTTATCTCTTAGAGAGAAAGAAAATAATCTCAATCTGATGGCATCATCACTTGCTCCATTGATCTTGAAGGTATCACAAATTTGAAGGAAACTAATGATGTGTGCATGAGGTTCTTGTAGAGGACTTGCTCCCAATTGGTTTTGCTGCACCAAGTGCACAATTGGTGGCTTAATTTTAAACTTATTTGCTTGCACTGGTGGCTTTACTATGCTAGATCCACAACCACTAGTAGTTGGAATGACATAGCCTCCTAGATTTCGCAGAGGAGGAGGATTTCCATCAACCATTGCACTTTCCTCTTCTTTTCTCTCATTTGCAAGTTTCCAGTTCTGCTTGGCAGTCTTCTTTATCTCAAGGTCAAAGAGAAGTAGCTCTAGTGGAACAATACATCGCATAAACCAAAATAGAGAACATAGAACAAAGAGTGAGTAATAAATAAAAACAATGATTTTTTTTTTTTGAGACAGGAATAAAATGAACAATTGAAAGAAAAAAAACAAAAAAATAAAAAAATAAAAAAAATATGAAAATAAATAAATAAAAATAAATAAATAAACAACCCAAGTTAGCAACACCCAAATTACTAGTGATATTGATCTTTAGTCAGCGACAATAGCGCAAAAAACTTGTTAGCCAAATTCTAAAATTAGCCCTAGCAAGTATACTAGGCCACAAGTAATAAGAGTGAGTAAAGAATTGTCATTCCCTCGAGGACTAAGACCAAGTACTTGTTCATTTGAGCTTGTTACCATTCAAGCAAACCACAGTTAAAGAAAATTAGGAAATTGAAATAATACAATAATGAAAACTAAAAACACGAAAGCAATAGAAAGTGTAAAAGAACAATCAATGAAATACGGTGTTAGGAAACAATTTCATTTGACTTCCCGGATGTTGCATGGCCTAATATAATTAGAATTCAATGGCTTGATATTGTAATCTTCTTAAAATAAATTGAATAAATTAATGGCTTAACGTTACTCTGAATTTATCTGAGGATGAAGAACAGGAATTCTTATGACCACACAAATGAGTGCTTTTATTTTTAGTTACTCTAATTCATTGCAATTTTTAGATTAGCTCTTTTTATATAGTGAATTGGCATTTATCAATATAAAATAATGGGACATTCAAGGAGTAGCTAGCTCCTAAAAAGCATTAAGAATACTAAAAACTGCTCAGTTGATTGAAAAAAAAAAAATTAAAGTAATAACAGAAATATAAAACCCATTTTTTCAAACTACATTATTCCTAACACCTAAAAGAAATTTAACAAGTTATGGAAAAGAAAAATAAAATGATAAACCTCAGAGTCATGTCAAGTGGAAGAGGCATATGGTTACTCTCCAAAGTCTCTAGACCTTTGCCTATGTTCCTCTCTCTAACAATGGATAATAATCATCTAAAATATAAAAGAATTTAAATCAAAACAGAAAGAAATTGATTCCCTTGATTTTCTCTCATTTTTCCAATCTTCACGCCGATTCTCTTTTAAATCTGATTCATATATTCAGATAATCTTTTCTATCTTTTTCCTTCTTTAACTCAAATCAAATCTTTCAAAAATTTTCTTTTTGCTTCTCTAAATCTTCAAATTTCTATCCAATTGATCCCTTCTAATATTCAAATCATTGATGTTGAAAATCAATTCTGCAAACAAATAAATTTAATAAGAATATTTGCCAATTAAACTCAAAATAATTAATTTCTCATTGAAAGCATGAACAATTAAGATTTATTAAATTAATCCAAGAAAATCATCATCATGAGAACAAATTTGGAAAAGTTTAATACATAAATATGGAAAAAAATATTTTCATAAGTTATCATCTACCACTCAAATTTCCAATTTGTCCTCTCATTCCTCTTTTTTCAAGCTATCCTTCTTCCTCTTAAGTTGTTGTCAGGACCTAAGAGACTAAACAAGATCCTTGGCCCTCTGTTAGGGATGGCAAAAAAGCCTATCATTATAGATATCTACGGATAATACTTGTAATGAAGCGGGTACGGGGGGAAGGTTTTGTTTCTCCGAGTAATAGAGATGGAAATTTTAAATACCCATATGTTAAATGAGACGGGGTGGAGATTATTGTCCTATACTCGCGGGTATCCAATATAAAATTATTATTTTGCCCTTATGTTATTAACTTAGTTAGGTAATATTGTTGTTATTTAAAGTGATTAGACTAAAGTTTAAATTTGAAAGTTGGATTTATTTGTACTTATTATATGTTAGACTAATAGTTGGATTACTATTACGTGTTTAATTTTATTTTAAGTATTTTAAATTATTAGAATTTGGATTGTAGAATTAAATTACTATTTATGCTTATTTTAAGTATTTTATGATATTAAAATTTTTTATTTAATTTAATTTTTTAAAATTTTTAATATTCTAATATGTATCCATGAATATCTGCAGACATCCATAAATCTGCGAAGAAGTCAAAAACGGGATCCGTGAAGATATGGAGTAGGAGATGAGGACGAGTATTTAGCTACTTGTCCCCTGCCCCCACCTTACCCTGTTGGCGCCTTACTCTCTGCCCATTGTCATATCAAACTGTACTTCTTGCTGTAAAAGTAGAGAAAGAACTTGACTAACATCTAGAACAAAGATCCATTAGCATAATTTGATACCGAACCCCACCATCATACTTGTCATTCGAATCGATGAGAAATCTTATTACACGATCATCTTGCTTGTATATATGAATGGTTCCTAATCCACAAGTACATGGAGGTGGATTGCAAGGACACACATTGGTCTAAACATGTCTAACTCTTCCCAAATTCCTTTCAAACGAGTACAATATGCGATAATAAAGGATCTCCTTATTTTAAAGCAAATATCTCCTCTTACAGCCATGCCCTCCTATACAAGTCTCCTTGCTTATACCTATTTTTCAACTCATTCCACATATCAAAAGCAACTTCCATTGACATCACACTTTCCATAATTACAGGGGTGAGGGAGAGAGTAATCCAATAAATAGCTACATTATTATACCTATCCCAAGATAAGAAAAGCGGATCCTCAGGATCAGTTTTCATTATTCTACGATCAAGAAAATGCAATATATTTTTCGCTTTTAGAGCCATTCTCATGACTCTTGACCAAGGATGATAATTTTATCCTTTTAAAACCATAGGAGTTAAAGGTGCACCATGTACTTTAGTTGGATGTAGAAAATAAGGGCCGAAAGGATCAGCAACAATGTTTCAGATCCGATTAGCCATTAATAAAATTGAAAAACTTGAATGGAAAAAAAAAATTCCAAATCAGTATTGCAGAAACAGTCTTCGCTTGCAAGAAGAGCAAATGCTAACCATTTGCTTGGATCAAAAGAGAAAATGAGAAGGAAAAAAATGAAAGAAAAGAAAATAATAAGAAGAGAAATAGTAAAAAAAGTTTATTTTTTCTCCTATGCTTGGATAAAGAGAAAATAGAAAAAAAAAAAGAATAAGAAAGTTTCTTTCTCTTACCTGGATAGAAAGAAAAGTAAAAAGAACGAAAATGTAGTCATCAAATGACTATTTTACCCTTAATATAATATAATATAAATATTTTTCTATATTTTTATTTTTAATTCATTTATAAATAGATTTAATATCTATACACTGT
Source organism: Pterocarpus santalinus (assembly GCA_031439595.1). Classification (NCBI taxonomy): domain Eukaryota; kingdom Viridiplantae; phylum Streptophyta; class Magnoliopsida; order Fabales; family Fabaceae; genus Pterocarpus; species Pterocarpus santalinus. The sequence continues at coordinate 59,295,592 of CM062531.1, forward strand.
CAATATAAAATAATTTTATACTGTCAATCAATAAAAATTTAGAAAAATATCAAATCATGATAAATAATTATCTACTATGATAACAATTCACCATGATTAGTCAATATTCTGATTTTTATTCACTAACAGTATAAAATTATTTTACACTATCAATGCATAAAAATTATTCTCTTTATAAATTAAATATAATAAATTGCACAAAAAAATAATTAGATATAATAAATTAAATATACAACAAATATTAAAAAAATTGACAATCCAACTTGAGATAACACCAACCAATCCTATGTTGAAAGAAGTGAAGAGTTCTTTTTTACTATAGCACATAATAACAATTAAATGACAAAGATAGAATGGCCATTTTATATAACATCACCCCATCAGTTTAGTTTTCTCGCCAGTTGAGGAGGGAAAAGATTTTTGTGGGTTCCACCATCAATTTTTTTATCTTTTTTTTGCTATTTTCTTCTCTCATCCAAGCAAAGAAAAAGTTGAAAATCTCTCCATTCTCCTTCTTTTCAATTTCTTTCTCTCCTTTTTCTCTAGATCCAAGCAAAGGATAAGTGAATATTCTCCAATGAATCAACTCAAAAATCAATAATATATGCTAATCACCATGAACAAAAATGGAACCACGAACAAGAGCTGAACTTGATCGATCAATGAACGCAATCGCACAACAAAGATCCTCCTTCAAGGAGCTCTAATGCCATGTGAAATGGTATCAATTCTTCAAGAAAGCATTTGAGAGCAGAGAGAAAGCTAGGAACTTAAGAGAGATTTGTGAATTGAGAATACGAATTTCAAATATTGATTTGATCTTCAAGTATTTACATGTTATGTACATGAGTTTGCACTACATAAATTAAAATGAAATTGAACTGAAATGAAAATGAAACTAACATAACCAACCCCCCCTTTTTTTTGTCTGGAACCAACCCCTTATAACGACTTGCAACTACACTAACTTGCGCTAACTACTAGAAACTAATCCGGTAACATCCTACACAAAATTCAAATTGAAGCCCAAAAAATGTGACCATTCTTAATTAGATTTTTTTCACCCTTTTGATATAGAGGAGGATTGCTAGAGCCTAGACCTAACAAGAGAAAGAGACGATTTCAATTCTTGGAAGAGGAATATCTAGGGATTGCACCATTTACTCCCCTTTAATTTGGATATCGACCATAGTTTTATGTCCTTGCATTCTTTTTCTTGCTTTTCTTTTAGAAGTAGCTAAAATTCCTTTCAGCTAGGGAAAAATATAACTAGATCTAGATGTTGATATTATTAGATTTTCTGCCTAATGTAAGTTCTATTTCCAATTAGAATTTATCTTTGTTATGCTTTTGATACTCCGTAAAGTATTTTATACTGATAACCAATTATATCTTATATTTTGTATAATTTTTAAGGTAAGTATGATAAGGGTCAAACACTTTTAATGATTATAAATAACATACTAATTATGCAAAAAAAATTACGATGTATTAAAATCAAATCCATATTTTAGATTGTAAAACTTTTATATGCTTTTATTTTGGTGATAATTATCATAATCTTACCAATATTCAATGATGATTGTTGTTGATTATGTGGTTTTGTTTGAAAATCGATTTTTTTTTCCATCCATTTGAAATTTGAGTTTAACTTAGAATTAGTTTAATCTAAATGGCTAAAAAAATAATTCACCAAGAAATTGTGCTTTAGTTCATTTGAAAGATTTCTGCAATCGAACAAGGGACTTGAACTAATTTGAGTGAAAATTTAAGAAATCTTGGAAAAAATGAAGTAACTCTAAACCTAGCTTTCTTTTATATTTGATTTCTCCCATCAACCTAACATTTTTCTTTATTCTTTAATAACTAAATTCCATTTATAATTAAAAAAATGATACAATAGGACATATTTTATTTATCTCTTCTTTCTTGGTTTTCATCAATTGTTTTTTGGACTTTTTTTTATCACTTACTCTTTTTTGGTCATTTTTTTCTTTTTCCCCTTTTCCTTTTTGGGGTCATTTTTCCATCACTTATATAGACGTATCATATATCAATTTGAGCTGGGTCTGTCAAGCTCATTTGGGCCAACTCACTCCATGCTGTCCCAACCCAATAAGTTGGCTCACAGGTAGATGGGCCTTAATATCCATTAGGTGGATTTTAGGATATGTTTGGAAGGATGGCAATAAAAGGAGTGATATAGAGTGGAATAACTAAATTTAAATAAATTATATTTTGAAGTAATTTTAAGGGAGGAAATGGAAAATGAGCATGTAGTACAATGGTGAAACTACACAGCATTGAGAAGTTACAAGTGGGGTGTCCCATATTTGGCCTCTCAGTGTGTGAGTATGACCAAAAAAAAAAAAAAAAAAGGAAGGGAGTGAAATGATTAAGAGAAAATAAAGTGTTCATTCCTTATCTCTCAAAACAATCATCTCATTTTTTCATTAAATTATTCAACATCTAAATAAAAGAATGATATATTCTACTCATTCTATTCTCTACCTTTATCTTTCATTCCATTATTAACTATTCCCTTCCATTAAACACATCTCCACCAAATCATTCCATACATCTCTACCCATTACTTTTCCAACTTCCAGGAGCGTCTTTTTTTCAACCCTATAAAAATCTTGGATGATCTATTAGCAGAGTAGAGCCTTTCTAGCTTACAACAAAGATAAATTTATAACTCACCGACCATAAAAGTAATTTCTTGTACGTCTGTGCAGATACAGATTGGTCAACAATCCTTTTTTTCTTTTACAAAATTGTATTCCCTAAGTCAAATTTAGAAACAATAAAGGTCAATGTGGTCAAATAAATGATATCACGAGTCGAGACATAACATCATGAACCTTGCCGGAAAATCCGCTCCATGCATGCTGATTTTTGCATAAAAAACTATATATATATATATATATATATATATATATATATATATATATATATATATATGAAAGAAAAATAAATTTAAACCGTATAATCATATATAAATGATTAAGATTAAAAATTATTTAATGGTTATATAATCATTTAAAAAATTATATATTTTTATATTTTAATCTTAATCATTCATATAAAATTTAATTATCAAGATTTGCTCTCTCACTCTTATAATAATTCACTCATCTCACTTGATCATTTCCTTATATATAAAAGTGAGAGAAGTAAATTTTGACCATTAAATATTATATAAATAGTCAAAACATAAGATTATATGACTTTTTTAAATGATTATGTGATATTTAAATAATTTTAAATCTTAACCATTTATATGCAGTTATATAGCCCAAATTGACTTCTCTCATTCTTATAAAAAATCACTCCTCTCATGTGATATACCTATATATAAAGGGTGGTGAATCAATTAATCATGTGGCCTTAGGAACAATAGTTGGATACGTTAACCATTAAATATAAACATTTTTTCCATGGAAATTTGAGAATGTGTTTGTCTTAGGTTTTTTTTAGCAAAACGAAAAATTATTTTTCAATTAAAAAATTACTTCTCATATATTTGAATAAATATTTTAAAATAATTAAATTCTCTAAAAAAATATTTTTAATTTTTTAGTAGAAGTTAAAAAAGTAATTTATCAAAAAAATCTATTTTCAACTTTTTTAGTGATATAAAAAATTTAAATTTCATAATTTTTTTTAAAGTTAAAATAAATACACCCTATTATAATTTGATTAGAATGTGACTTCATTATTTTTTAATTTAAATAATCTTAATTTAACTATAAGTTAATTATAAATTAAATAAAAAGTTGAATAATATGACATTTAATTCATAATTCAATTAGTCAAACTTATTATATTTATAAGTAAATAATAACTAAATTACGTTTGAATAATATGATATTATACTTAAAAAGGTATTAATTTTAATATATAATCAATATAAAATAATTTTATATTACTATTTAATCATAGGGTACTATATACGTGAGATTTTTTAGATAATAGGTGTGAGAGTCAAATATTTTTTTAATTGTAACAATATATAATTATGTATTTATATAAAATAATTTTAATCTGACAGTGCATCAAAATGAAATCCAATTAAAAATATAATCGATCCAAGAATTCAATCATTTGAAGCTACTAGAAGCGAGCTAATGGTGAAAATTTTGAGTAATATGGTTCAAATCTCATTATCGATAATATACCAAAATTAAAGAACGAATTCAATCAATAGATTCAACGCAATCTATCAAATATTGAATATTAATACTTTGTTTTTAAATTTATTTTTATACTATTAAACTAAAAAGAACATTAGAACAAGGTGGCCATTAAAGAAAACAATCCAAGAAACCAGTCACATGGGAAGTGCATGTTACGCCAATTGCGATGTAAAACAGAATGGCGCTGTTTAAATTGCCACCAACCTTTGACTCATTTCGCTACCTACCCCACTGAGTTCAACTTCAACCTTAGCACTCGGATCATCATGGCAGCAAAAATGCCTAGCATCCCATCTCATATAAAAGCTTGGCTCTACTATGAATATGGGAATACATGCAGAAGAGATTCTCAAGTTTGATATACCTATAACTCAAAGAAGACCAGGTTCTCATCGAGGTTGTGGTCGCAGCTCTTAATCCTATAGATTTATAAGAGGGCTCTTGGGTTTGTCAAGGAACATGACCCTCCTTTCCCAGTAAGATTTTCTTTTTCTTCTGCTTGGTTTTGTTGAAGAGTTTCCATTTTCTTCTACCCAACATATGTTTTTCCTTTCTGTTTTTAATTTTTTTTTTTTTTTTTGGTGTTGTTTTTCTGTGTATGGTGTTGGAAAGACTGCACCGGGGTATGATGTTGCTGGTGTGGTGGTGAGAGTGGGAAGCCAAGTGAAGAAATTCAAGGTGCTACGCTGAATTCAAAGGCCATTGGGTCTTTGGCTGAGTATACTACTGCTGAAAAAAAAGTATTGGCTCACAAACCCTCCAATTTGAGCTTCATTGAAGCTGCTAGCCTTCCTTTAGCTATCATCACTGCTTATCAAGGACTTGAAAGAATTGAGTCTTCTGCTGGCAAATCTATCCTCGTTCTAGGAGGTGCTGGAGGAGTTGGAAGCCTTGTTATTCAGGTTTGATATCTTCCATCACAGCAGCAATTATTGGTAGACAGTCTAGTAGCTAAATACTAAATCAAGACAAAAGTAAGAAAAGGACACCATCATTTTTATAATGCAGTGACCCCATGCCTCTTGTTATGCTCATTAAAGAAAATAAAGTATTATTTTAAATAAAGAGATAAATTTTTTTGGAGTATTATATTTGCAAATTGTATCACACAAGACAGATGAATTGCACCGAGCCAATAACATTGGACTGTGGCCAATGATTTCATCAGTACTTGGCTCAATAAAGATGAATTTGATTCTTAGATCGAATTTATTACTATTTGTCAAATAACGATGAAATCGATTTAACTTGAATTTAATTTTATATTTTTTTTATTTTGTAGTATCAAATTTATTTAGTAATAAAATCAATTTAGTTTGAATCAATTTTTTTATAATTCAAAAAAATAGAATATTTTAAAAAATAATCTTCAAAAGGCACGTATACATAAATAATCTTTTTTATTTTAAAAATATAAAAAAAGCCATCTATATAATATAGTAAGATTCCAACCATGGGCTACTACACTGAATTCTGTTATAAATATTTTAAACAATACATACCCTCGCATTGCATGGGTTAATTGCCGATGATGTCTATAAAATTTCATATTATTTTAAAATTGTTTGATATAGTGTTTATATATATCAACATTAACAAAATATATGTTTAAAATATGCATGAATAATTAAGAATTATTTGATTACATTTTTATTAATGCTCAATTTTTATAAAATTTAGCACAAATAATTTTTATAATAAATAATTATAATTCAACAATAATTTGAATTGTAATTTGATTAGAATGTGACTTGATTATACTTTTAATTTAAATAACTTTGATTTGATTATAACTTACTTATAAATTTAATTAATTAAGTTATTTGAATCTTTAAAACTGATTAATTTTTATAATTAAATAAAAAAATTGAATAATATGAGATTTAATTCATAATTCAATTTGTCAAAATTATTAGATTTATATGTAAATAATAACTAAATTATGTATGAATAAAAGGATGTTCGAATTAAAAAATAGATTAATTTTTATATAATGTCAATATAAAAGAATTTTATATTATTATTTAATTATATATTATTATATATGAGACCTTTTAGATAATAGGTGTAAGAGTCAAATATTTTTATTATTGTGGCAATATATAATTACTTATTTGTATAAAATAATTTTATACTAATAATACATCAAATTTAAATCCAATTGAAAATATCACCGTTCGGTCCAAGAATTAATCAATGGATACAATACAATCTTTCATATAGAGTATTAATACTTTGATTTTTAATTTTTTTTTATTCTTTTGAATTTGAAAGAACGTTAGAAGAAGATGACAATTTAAAAAAACAAACCAAGAAGCCACTCACATAGGAAAAGCATGTCACCCAATTGCAACAACGCAGAGTGGCGCTATATAAATTGCCATTTACATTTGAATCATTACTCTACCCACTCCACTGAGCTCAACTTTAACTTTAGCACTCTCTGAATCAGATCCTCTTTTTTAAGCTTTTTTCCTTGACCCAGTTCAAGCCACTCAGATCATCATGCCAGCAAACACACCTAGCATCCCATCTCATATAAAAGCTTGGGTCTACAAAGAATATGGGAAGACAGAAGAGATTCTCAAGTTTGATCCTAATATACCTATACCAGAACTCAAGGAAGACCAAGTTCTTATCAAGGTTGTGGCAGCAGCCCTTAATCCTATAGATTATAAGAGGGCTCTTGGGCTTTTCAAGGAAAATGACTCTCCTTTCCCAGTAAGATTTTCTTCAGCTTGGTTTCGTTGTAGGGTTTCCATTTTCTTCTACCTAACATATTTTTTGCCTTTCTTCCTTTTGTGTTGTTTAATTTTGTGTGTGGTGCTGGAAAGACTGCTCCGGGATATGATGTTGCTGGTGTGGTGGTGAGAGTGGGATGCCAAGTGAAGAAATTCAAGGTTGGAGATGAAGTTTATGGTGACATCAATGAGCATGCTGTGCTGCATCCGAAGGCCATTGGGTCTTTGGCTGAGTATACTACTGCTGAAGAGAAAGTATTGGCTCACAAACCCTCCAATTTGAGCTTCATTGAAGCTGCTAGCCTTCCTTTAGCAATAATCACTGCTTATCAAGGACTTGAAAGAATTGAGTTTTCTGCTGGTAAATCTATCCTCGTTCTAGGAGGTGCTGGAGGAGTTGGAAGCCTTGTTATTCAGGTTTGATATCTTCCATCACAGTAGCAATTATTGATAGACAGTCTAGTAGCTAAAGTTGATACTATTCGCCCTTTTGTTTGGTTTCTACAAATCACCATCTATGATCCTTATTCCATCTCTTCAATCTACACAAAATTTGTGACAAACAATATAATATTTTGTCCTCTTATGGAAATCATATGACATGTTATGTATCTGTTACTTTGATGTTGTAGCTGGCCAAGCATGTATTTGGCGCATCTAAGGTTGCAGCTACAGCTAGTACTGGGAAACTGGAGTTGCTGAGAAAGTTAGGAGCAGACTTGCCTATTGATTATACAAAGGAGAATTTTGAAGAACTGCCAGAGAAGTTTGATGTAGTGTATGATGCAGTAGGTAAGATATATCATTTGTCCTGGAAGCGGAATGTTTTTTTGGATATTAAAATTAGACACCTAGCAGAGACTCAGAGTTACTTTTTCCTTTTGGAGTAAAAAGAATATTAAAAAAAAAAAAACATTTCTCTTGTTTTTTTAACTCAATTCCAATGTAGGATTGTCCTGATGTTCCAAAATTTATGCTGAAATAAGATTTCTCTTGAACCTTTATATAAATTTTCGATAGAAATATTATTTATACTATTTTTTTAGATATCTTTAAAAGGACATTCTAATATATTCTCTAAATATTAGTTCAAAGTGGATTCTAATTTTTTTTTCAATTAATATTTAAGAGACATTCTAAAATATTTTTTAAGATATGTCTTTTAAAATATGTATTAAGAAGTGGTATAAATAACATTATTGTTGATAACTAAAGCTCCTTTGAATCCAAAAACAGGACAGAGTGACAGGGCAGTGAAGGCTATTAAAGAAGGGGGCCAAGCTGTGACAATACTGCCACCTGCAACTCCACCAGCTATCCCATTCTTTCGCACTTCGGATGCAGCTGTGTTGGAGAAACTGAAACCTTACTTGGAGAGTGGCAAAGTGAAGCCAGTACTGGACCCCAAGAGCCCCTTTCCATTTTCCAAGACTTTGGAAGCATTTTCTTACTTGGAGACTAATAGAGCCATTGGGAAAGTAGTCATACATCCCATCCCGTAAGCATATATATCAATGTCCGCTGAGTGAAAGAGAGTAAGGAGCACGGTAATGCAGATGTTCAATATTTCTAATTCAGTGTGTGTGTTTGAATTGATAATAAATCCTTGAGAAGATGTGGCTGTGATTGCTCATATGGGTTGTGTTTTGATTACAAAAATAAGCCGTACGTATTATAATGTCATTGCTTTTCCATGAGTTGAACTAAATTGGACTCCTGCTATATTCTTTGTATCTGTAAATTTGTCCTTTTGCAAATTTGATTTTTAAAAGTCCTATTGCGCTTTTTTTTTTTTTTATGTGATAAACTAAACTAATGATCTAATAGAATCAATGATTATTCCAAAACTGAAACAACAGCCGTCCGCTGTTGACATATCAATTTTGTCTTCTATTTTTAGATTCTTATATATTTTATAAATGGTTATAAATTGATCAGAGTATATTCCAACCACTCTCACAATAAGAAAGCTATAATATGAAACTTGCGACAAAAGCTAAAGAACGCCAAGGGCAAACTGCCAATGAATTGGACTTTTAGGGATAATCAAAAGATAAAATTGGTAGCTTTTTGGTAAAAAATTGAATATTCGAGCAATTAATATTTAATGTGCATTTTAATAATTAATTATAAATGTAAATAATTTTATTTATAATTTATGATGTTGAAATTAATTTCTTGTTTATTTAGATGTATTAATTGAAAAGTAATTTTAAAGTAATATATTTTATTTGAATTGTATAAAAAATTTACTTTTGTATAATAAATTATTAAAAAAGATATAAATAATTTATTTATATTATATAATATTTAACATTGATCATTAATTTGATAAAAATATCATAACTCTAAAGTAATGTAAAAAATTGTAATCAAATAATGTTGACTTTCAGTTGTAAGCAGTTTTCAATCAAAAATTTATAATTTGTGCTTATAATTTTTTTGAACTTTTTAACCTAAATACGTCAAATTATTGCAAAACAGCTTTCATTAAGAAAAAAAAAAATCTGTTTTGGAATATTCCCATACTTGAGAGATTTTTTTATAGACACAAATTTAATAACTTATATTTAGGTACACTCATAATAAAAGTAGATTTTATCAACTTTTTTTGTGACTAGCTCACTCACTTATTTTTAGCCCGAATTAACTCTATTGTGAATGTGTTTAAATATGAGTTATCAAATTTATGTTTATCCAAAAGTTTTCCCCATACACATACTTAGATTAATTTTTATTAAAATGAGATTTATAAAATAATTTTCTTCTAAAAAGTAAATAAATTCAAACAAGCATTTAATTAAGCATAATTTTCAATTCCACCAACTTACGTCAATAGTTTGACCCGTTTAAGGTACAAGGAGTAGGTTGGAGATGGCGAGATGGCAAGATGGCGAGGAAAGGAATAGAGGGAGACGTGGGTGGCCAGCAGAAGTCTCAAAGGAGAGGTATTTCAGAAACCTTGAAAAAAACTATTATACCATTTTTATAGACAATCTTCCTATGTCTATGTCGAAATCATGACTGTGGCAACTATTTAGTTTTGAGGGTAGAATTGTTGATATATACATTGGAGGAAGAGGAGGAGAAACAATTCTATGCCGTTTGCCTTTGTCCATTATGTTAGAAAGGAGGATGCCATGGGTGCTGCTAGAAATATGAATGATATGGAAATTAGAAAGAATACCATATCGGTTAAGTTAGCTTAATATAGGAAGGGGAATGCCAAAAAATGCTCATGCAGAACTAAGCTGTCTAAGGAACTTAGTTCAAGATAGAAGTCATAATATCAATCTCATGGAAGGTCCTAGGAGCTTCAGGGATGTTGTAATCGGAAACAATCCATATGTGGATGCTAATAAAGATAAATCAGAGATAGACTGGAAGAATGAAAGAGTCAACAATGGAGTGGAAGTCTCTGATGATGACAAGAAAAGATTGGAAATTGATGAGTTGAATATTAGAGGGATAGTTTGGACAGTGGTGGAGAAGGTATTCAAATCTGACAAACTGGAGAAGCTTAAACGAGAAATCCGAAAATTGGTGGAAAAAGAGGTTGTGGTAGAGACGATCGGGCATAGGAAGATAATAGTGAAACCGACGTCGAAGGAGAAGAAAGAGCAAGTAGGGGCATTCGAGGAAGAAGAGCTCATTCTTTCAATGTTACACAACGCTCAAGGTGGAGATAGACCCTTCTGCACAGAGTCTCCTCCGTACCTGATAGAAGAAGACTCTAGGCATTCTTGGGCAGAGGTGGGCTCTTTGGAGAGGTGTGCTGAGGAAGATAAAGGGGCAACTATGGTAGACCGCCCTCATCTAGGCTCCAAAGCAAGTTAAAAGAAATTAGGCTGTGGAGCAACACCATCAAGCAGACCTGAATTCCCACCTAGGTTTGAAGACTTCATAGGTTTGGTTGGGCCTTGCAAACAAACTGATAAGCATAGTATGCCATTACATATTGATGAATATGAAAACTCTATAGTGAGGGGGAATGAGAGTGATCAAAATACTAGGGAATGTCATGGAGCATTCTTGAGTATGGAAGAGAAGGTTCCCTAAACCTCATTATTAGACTCGATATCAAATCGAATGATTGATGATTTGGAAGGTGTGATGCCGTGCAAAGAAGACCTCGTGGAAGCAAGAATCACCAGGGAAATAGGGAAGACACTGGGGTGTAAGGGCAGTAATGAAAAGACTATGATCTGTGCTTTAGCCAAAGTTTCAGAGTGCCAAGATTTTATCCTTCCAAGAAAAAGAGGACGACCTAGGAAAAATAAAGGTTGTTCTAAAGAATGAGGGAGCTCTATTGTTGGATATTTGGTTAGTGATCGAAGGTAGGTTGTGTTACTTTTGGCTTTTAGGTTGGTCTTAGCGCTGTTAGAGTAGTTTCCTCAGGTGTCCTCGTGGGTGTTTGTGTTTTTTCTGCTTAGTTGGTGTCTATGCTATTGGAGGGGGTTTTTTTTCTATGGCTTGGGTGGATCCTCTCTCGTGGTTTCCTTTGGTGGGTTCGCGGTCGATGATTGCTTGGGTAGTTTGGTGTTGTCTATATTTATCGGTTGTGGTGTAGTTTTTTGCTTTCTTTTTTGGCTTCTTGTGTTGTTTTGGCTGTGCTCTGGTTTGTTTCCTTTTGCTCCTCTCCCTGGTGGAGAGTCTGAGTATCGTTGAATTATTGAAAAAAGGAGTAGGTTGGAGAAATTAGGCATAGCTGACGTAAAATCACGACCCTTGCTTGAAAATAGTCCGCATGCATTCTGAAATTAGGCCTACTCCAAGTTTTTTTTTTTTTTTTGGGGTTCAAAACCAGATATATTTTTCTACTAGAGGCAATCCTACTCAAGTTGAGTAGGACCACTTAGGTAACAAAGTTTTCTCTTTTGAGTTTTAACACAACTACGTATCTAAGATTCGAACCTGAGACATCTAGTTAAGTTAGAATAGTCTCCCGCTAGTTGATTTACGCGCTTGTCAGTCACTTCAAATTCAATGGGATAAAAAAAAGCTAGACTCATAAGAAAAATTACTTTACTTTCTTTTGTCTATTTTGATGTAACTTAACTTTCTTTTTTCAAGTTTGATCTATCTCTAATTTATGAGCTAATGAATCGAAGATGTGAAAAATTTAAACTCGTCTTATTTAATGAATGAACAAAGATTTTTAACTCAATATTAACTCATTAGTTTATAAACCTAGCTTATAAAATATCAAGAAATCCCGTTATTAGCAACTTGCAAACCGGCTAGACCAAAAAAATTCAAAGAAAAAAAAAGAAAGAAAGGATGATGGAACAAAAGTTAACAAACTCCCTTTTAATATGAACAAATGGGAAGGATATAATTTTTTTTTTGTAGATGTTATCATTTTTTTAAGGTATCTCTACTCTCGAGCATTATCCAGACTAAGAGATCTTCTCAATAGTTGACTTCTTTGGGGATTGAACCAATGTCCTCTCCCTAAAAGTATAAATTACTTATCACTGCACCTGACCCTTGTTGGTTGTAGCCATTATCATTTGTTTACTTTATACATTTTTGCAAGTTTTCTATGTAAATTACTTTTATTACGTAGTGTAAAAAAAATTAATATTTATGTATATAAATGTTTCTTGGCACATTAAGTATCCATTCAACAAAAAATGAAAAAGAGAGAAAAACATTAAAAGAAAATGGGGTATTTCACTATTTTTACTTGGTTGGTTTAGAGAAGAAAAAGGAAGGAAGAAAAGAAAACATTAATGGGACCCATAAAGAATTTTACCTCTCCCACTTGTGAAGAAAATGGTGGAGCATGGGAAAAATGATTGAAACAACAATTAGACCCCAAAAGAAATGAAAGAATATGGGGTGAGTATTACAGACAAATCATATATATGTCATTTAATATAATTATAATTTTTTTTCCTTTATATTTTTATACAACTTAAATTTTCTTTTTTCTCATAACAAATAAAGAGAAATTTTTTTTTTCTCTATTTCCTTTCCTATCATTTTCTTTCCCAATCCAAACAAAGATGAAGATAATTCAGAGAGACAAAAAATTGCAATCTAGTGAAAGATACTCCCATGGTATTAGCCAACATGCAGAGCTTAATCTCATTTGGAGAGGCTATAAGCACTATCCACTTCTTGCTACACTTTGTCATTTACTTTACTTAGCCAACTAGTTAGGTCATTATTGATTTCCTTCTCTCAAGCTATGTGATATTTTCACCTTCCAATTATGCTCCAGTAGACCTCAATTGGCTTTAATGATGCTCAGAGATAGACCTAGATCCTTTTCTTAGGAGGAGCCAATATTTAATAATTAACTTTATGTATAGAATAATATATATCTTCTAATTTTTTCTTATCTAAAAATTTAAATAAAAGTCACAATATATAAAATAAAATAAATATTTTACAATCAAAGTTAAAGAGAGATACATATATACATAATATATTGTCTATTATAATATTTAAACTTCTAATTGGGTCAAGGATTTATAAGAACCTAACCAAGTTAAAAAAAATTAGAGGAAGGCTAAATAAAAAATGAAAGAGAAATTTACCGAAAGTTAAAAATCATGTATATTCATAAAGCATCCCAATATTAGGGATGTCACCCGCACGAGGTGGGGACGGGGAGTGCCTCCCCACTCCCCATCCCCACTACCCCAAATGCTCCTTACCCCCATCCCCGATTCTCGCCGTGGGGAATTTTTCCTTCATTCCCCATTCCCTACCTCCCCGTCGGTCCCTGCTGGGTCCCCAAACATAATAATAATTTTTTTCTAACAACAACAACAACAAATCATGTACCAAAAAAATAAAATAAAAAATTAAAAAGAAGCAACAATAGGATAGAAATCATTTTGAAATATCATTTAATCCAACATCAAGAACAACAACAATAACAACAAACACAGATAGATCTAAGAAAGGACTCGCATAAATCTTTCGTGGAGGAGCAACAACCAGCTACAATGGTGGAGGAGCAGCTATGTCGCGCTTGCCGTTCATGGACTGGCGGAGGAGTAACGATGTCAATGTCATTCGTAGTGGCAGAGAAGAAGAGGAGGAGGTGGAGGCGGTGAGGCGTGAAGGGAAGGAAGAGACGCGTTGCAAGAGCGCCACGAGGTCGCCTCTGGTGGTGTAGCTCCTCTCTGTTGCCGGTGGTGTAGTAAGTAGAAAGGCTCATCGCGACATCGCCTCACCCTCTATCTTCCTGTTGCGTGACTACTGTGGAGATTGGAGAGTTGTGTGTGTGTGTGTGTGTGTGTTTTGGGGGTGAGAGACAAGTAGGGTTTGAGAGATTGGGTTAGGATAATGGGCTTAGGTGATTGGGTCTGAGCTTATGGATCACTTAAGTTGGGGATTTTTTTTAATAATTTATGAAACTAAATTTACATGTGAAATGTCATAAATCTACAACATAAATATGTATATAGTGTATTTTTTAAATGGCATTTTAGTTTTTTCATAAATGCGGAGTCCTTGTGAGGCAGGGAGAGTGATCCCCGCCTCGATCCTCGAATCTGCTACAAGGAGAGTTTTATCTCCATCTCCATCCCCGCGAGGGAAAATCCTCGAATATGGGCCCCGAATGGGACAGTCCCCGTGGAGATCCTCATTGCGTGGCGATTTTTGACATCCCTACATCCCATACATTAGTTACAGAAAATTAATTCATTCAATAATTCATATTAATAAACTTTTAAAGTTATTTAAAAATAATTTCCAATATAAAAATGCTAAAAGATTCAATCCAATATTAATTTCCAATTTCATTATTTTTATATAAAATACATTAGGTTAAATTTTTTTAGGTAACAAAGAAAAAAATTAAATAAAATAATTTAGATGCCACCGATACGTATAGTCATGTTAATGAATTGAATGGTTACTTCACATAATTTATTAGAGTATAATTTTTTTAATACTTTTAAATTGTAATGTTATTTAAAAAAACATATGAGAAGAAATTTTAATAAATTTTTGTTAATTTTATTTTCACCTTTCTATTTCTCGTGTTGGGATCTTAACCAAATCTTTTTATGAAAAATCAGGAGATTTAGAATTGAAATGTAATATGTTAACATTGTGTTTGATGTTGATTCTAGCATCGAAAAATATATTTAATGGATCAATTTTGATTCCAAATCTCAATTCGGGAAAGAAAATCACTTCCTCTTAAAGGATAGGGGTTTATGTGAAGTGAAGCTTTCGACGTAGGAGTATTACTCAATCGTCGAAATTCTCAAATCGAGGATTATAATTAAGAAATTTGATTGAACAGAAATGTAAATGTTTGCTATAAGAATTGAAATGAAATGCAAAAATAGACATGAAATAACTAAAAGCAAGTAAATTGACCGAAAGAAAATGAAATGAAAAAGCATACTAGACTAAGGCGATAGTGTTGCACTTAGCATTTCCCTGCAGCTCCATTGTCGCGGTGATGTGTAGATTACAAGGTACTTTGTGAGTGTCAACCATCCTCTTCTAAATGACCCAAAGGTCTTATTTGTAGATAAAATTCTACTTGAACTCTAAGTAACTGATTTGATACATGGCAAAATCCTAACTCTTGGAAGTAAGTCAATTTTTTGACATCTCAACTGTTGATTTTCTACCACGTTCTAACTATCTTGATAACCACTCTCTATGTTTTGACGTACTGATTTGGGCCCAATAATTGCTGATAACTGCTCTTGAAATGTTAGACACATTCAATCGTGGGTTTGTGCTCTCTTTTTCGACTCAGCAATGTACAATTCATTGACCGAAGTCAACACCTTTCTTAATCATATATCTTTCATGAAATTTACTAAGTGTTGAACACGACCTCATCTCCTACTCCATACTAAGGCCGAAACATTTCTCAATGAGTCAACCCAAGCAATTGGCAAACTTTCGACTATTGAAACATTGATGCATGTTTTCGACAAAGACTTAGATTGCATCCATTGTCAAATAAAACTGATGCTAAGATTTGACGAACAATTATTCCACACCTTTAGTCGAAATAAACTTTTCAACCAACCAACATATTTAAACTATTTCTTCAATCTTATATCGTACAATGGATTTTTTTTTTTTTATTGCTTGGGTCAAATACAATGGAGATGTTAGAAACACTATGTCCTGTATTTGGCTGTAAACATCAGTTAATAAGTTTTATTATGAACCAAAATATATAAAAAAAAAATCAGAAACATACCTGGCAATTTACTGTAGATAGATGTTAACTTTAATTCATACATGAAAAATGGAACTACAAACCTTTCTGTGCCAGTCTGAATCAAAAAAATGAAGCTGTCTCATCCTGAATAATTAAGTGAAAGTTTTTGTACTTCTACAATAAATGTAAATATTTGTTTCACTTTGTGTTTTAAAAGATGATTTTTTTTTTTCCCTCTCTGTCGTGTTAATGGAGT
Source organism: Pterocarpus santalinus (assembly GCA_031439595.1). Lineage (NCBI taxonomy): Eukaryota > Viridiplantae > Streptophyta > Magnoliopsida > Fabales > Fabaceae > Pterocarpus > Pterocarpus santalinus. Next base: position 59,311,948 of record CM062531.1, read on the forward strand.
AGCATATTACAGGCAGTTGTTGTTCTGCTATATCTTCAAGTCGAATATGTTTGTTGGTGTACAATAATAACTATGAGTTTCTTATTTGTATCTGATGAATTTTTATTAAAATGCTAATGATACAAGTTCATTAATTCTTCTATTTGCAGTATTGGGCATTTGTAACGAGTAAAATGGGCCCAAGCCGAAATTGCAAAGGGAATGGTGGATTTAAAAGCAAGGGCCTTGTTTTTCTTCTTGGGATTAGATCTCGTTAAAAATCTCCAATACACATCCAAGGATTGCTTCGGCTCCATTGAAGCTGTTTGGGCCTATCCCATAGAAATCACATTTCTTGAAAAGTTGGGTTCAATAAACAAAGGCGCAATGCAATCCCAAGTCAAAGCCCATCTTTGTCCCTACAAGCAGTGTGAATAAAATTCTTACTAGCTTCAAAAACTTCCACCTCCAGAGGTTTTTTCCACAACAACCCCAATCCTCCTGAGCGCCCAGCTACCAATGGTCTGCAATGAAGTTTGTTGATAATGTTCAATCCTCATTTTGCTGTTATATACGGACGCTTTGAGCAGGGACCGGAACAAAATGTAGAAGACAAACTGTTGAAACAACGCAGGAGTTTGCTGATATATTGTAAACATTGAGCAATACTTTCAAACTGAATGAATGCGGAATACCCATTTCTAATATATAAGAGTTGTAGTAATCATCTTTTAATGAAATTTTTCTCATAAGACTCACGATGTCTACTTCATTGTTACATTTTCATAGCTATATAGTACTATATGTAAATGTTAATCAGAAAATGATTAATACATTTTCATTGCTAAACTGTCACACCCACAAATACTTATAGGAGACTTACGAGATTACTTATCAATAGAGCCCTCATATCGATAGCGAGAATCGAATTCATATTCTTGTGGAATACGAGTCCGTTCCTTACCAAATAAAATTGTTGATGAATTGAGTTTGAACTATTTAAGGCATGTTTGAATCTAAGCTCTCATGTAAATTATTTAAATCTTTTATCACTAGATCATTACTAATAGCTTTCTTAAAATAGTTTATTTTCTTATTAACTTGCTTTCAATATAATTTGGTATGTTTGGTAAATATTGATGAAGTTGACTACAATTTTCAGTTTATTTTTTTTGGTAGACAAAGAAATATTTTTATCTAAAGTTACTATTTTTGGGTATTTTAATTACAAAAAGAAGCTAATTATTTTGAAATTATAATATTTTTACCAAATTAATCATAATATTAAATATTATATATATATAGATAATTTATTTCATATTATTTTTAATAATTTATTATGCTGAAGTATATATATATATATATATATATATATATATATATATATATATATATAATCTTAAAATCACTTTTAATTATGATTTTATCATAATTAATCATAAAAAAATCAATTGTACATATTAAAACTTTTTTAATGTGTATTTATTTGTGATTTTTTTTGATGAAAAATGATTTTTATATATTTGGATAATTTTTTTAAAAAAATTTATTTTTAATATTTTTTATAGAAATTGAAAAAAAAATAACTTCTAAAAAAATTAATTTTTAGTTTTTTTAATTATATATAAAATTTAAATTTTAAAATTATTTTTTTTAAATCAAAACAAACTCACTATTAATTTCATGGCGAACTTACACACGAAAGTGATTTTATTAATAATTATCTCCTAGGAAACGTAATTGACAGAAAGGTTCAACTGTCGAAAATATAATTACAAAAGTCGAAAGCGAAAGAAAGGCCACGGTTATATACAATAAAACTAGAAAGGCCTGAAGCATGACGTAACGGCCTGCGTCTTGATGCAAAAATTTTCACAATTTTTTGAAGGTCATTTCTGATGTCTTTGTCTCTTAGTTAAGGGACGGATGCATGCGCATGACGCTTGCGGCTATCCGCCCACTAAAATTTGAAAAAAAATTTAGTAGTATATAGATATATGTATATTTATTTATGTTATTTCATTATATTTAATTTTATACTAAAAAAATTATATAAAATTTTTAGTTATATTTATGTATTATTTTTATTTTTATTATTTAAATTTTTTGGATCTACTACTATTTTAGTTTAACTTCTTTTTTTAATATATATATATATATATATATAAAATGCAAAGAAGGCCCACAATCAAAGAAATGAACGAACCTCACTGGATTAGCATCTCAATGCTGACTTTAACAGGCAAATCGCAGCCTATAAATATGCCATTAATTTTCTCCATCTCCATCAACCTGCCTGTGCTATTCAAATTATCGAACATTAACTTAGCAAAGTTTTGTTTCATTTTTCTCTCTTCCAAGTTCCAAAAAATCCATCAATCACCATAACATCTCACATGGCAGCTCATTCTTCAAGCACTCATCCTACCATTCCAACTCACACTAAAGCTTGGTTCTACTCTGAACATGGGAAGCCAGCCCATGTTCTAAAGCTAGATCCTAATTGGCCTATGCCCCAACTCAAAGACGACCAAGTTCTCATCAAGGTTGTGGCTGCATCCCTTAATCCCGTAGATTATAAGAGGATGCTCGCGGTGTACAAGGACACTGATCCTAATCTGCCTGTATGTACTATAATAAATTCCCTTGTCAATTAGTTTATATATACAGCTAGAGTTTTCAAGTTGCATGTTTGGCCCTTGTATGAAATTTTACTCGATTTTTTCTTTACTGATGCTATACCTACAATTTGATCGTCCATGGTTTTAATTATTACTATATTCCTTGTCAATTTTTCGTTTTCACAATACATATATAACCAAGTAGAGATGAACTAAGCTGAATTGAGTTCGGCCTAATTTAAGGTCAGTTCAATTAGAATTTGAGCTCTCTCTACTCGATTATTTTAACTCTTGCCATTACGTACTCGATTATATTATTCATAATGAATTTTAAAGTTCTTTAATGTAAAGACAAAGAACTTGATTTGGCGCATAAGTATGAATAAGAACATTTTGAATATATCTATCTAACTTTGATCTTTTCTTTTAAATTTTTTGTGGGTGGCATGAGAAGACTGTTCCAGGCTTTGATGTTGCGGGCGTAGTGGTCAAAGTGGGAGGTCAAGTGAAGAAATTTAAGGCTGGGGATGAAGTTTATGGTGACATAAACGAGGAAGGCATAACAAACCTCAAGATCCTTGGCACTTTGTCAGAGTACACTATTGCAGAAGAAAGACTTTTGGCTCACAAGCCACCAACTCTGAGCTTCGTTGAAGCTGCTAGCATTCCTGCAGTAATTGAGACTGCTTATGAAGGCCTTGAGCGAGCTGAGTTTTCTGCAGGGAAATCTATCCTTGTTCTTGGAGGAGCTGGTGGAGTTGGTACCTATGTTATTCAGGTATGTATACTTCGAAAAATGATTATTCTCTACTACCACTATTCGAGAAATAGTTTTATACTGATTAATTATGTACAAATTTCTGGTTAATCATGTGTCCTATATGATTATCGCCTCAAGAATTAATATCCTTGCATTAATTAATTACCAATTATACAGAGGGTAGCTTGTACGATACTCCTACTTGATAAGATCTAAGGCGTATAGATGTAAGCAATCTTATCATTACAAATAAAAAGAGAGCTTTTAAGATTTGAATCTGTGATGGAGATAGCTTTTAAGATTTGAATCTATGATATTTATATCACAAGACAATAACTCTACGGTTATGTCAAACGCTTTAACCACCAAACACGCAGAATAACTAAAAATTTATACATGATTCAATAAGTGTGAAACTGGGGCTTTTTTTTTCCCTATAGGAATATATCATTGTCCATACTCCATATATGTGTGCGTGTGCTATACAGTCATGGATGTAGAACTAGTGATTAATTGCTACACATATATTTGGGTGCAGCTCGCCAAGCATGTCTATGGCGCATCAAGGATAGCTGCAACTTCTAGCACTGGAAAACTTGAATTATTAAGGAAGTTGGGAGCTGACTTGCCTATTGATTATACAAAAGAGAACTTTGAAGACCTGCCAGAAAAGTTTGATGTAGTGTACGATACAGTAGGTAAGATCTTTGAACTATAGTTTTATTTGCTTTAGAGCAATATATGTTAAAAAAAGAATTGTACATATACATATTGTTTCTAAACACTAATTCTCTTAAGTTAAACAATACCAAAATTAATAGGGCAAGCTGAAAGAGCGCTGAAGGCTGTTAAGGAAGGCGGCAAGGCAGTGACAATACTACCCCCTGGATTTCCACCAGCTATTTTCTTCGTGCTCACTTCCAAAGGATCTATCTTAGACAGGTTAAGACCTTACTTTGAGAGTGGCCAAGTGAAGCCAATACTCGATCCCAAGACTCCAGTGCCATTTTCTCAAGTTACTGAAGCTTACTCCTACCTGGAAACTACAAGAGCCACAGGAAAAGTGGTCGTTTATCCCATCCCTTGAGTATGATTATTGGCTGATACAATTACTAATAAACATATCAACGCGTGTGCTAGTTATAATAATCGAGGCTTGCGTCAAACAATGTATCCTTTACTATGGTTTATGTTTGTCTGTATATCATTTTGCCGTTGAATAATAAAGATTGGCGACAAATATTGATGTGTTCATAAATAATCCATGGCCTAGTATATATACAAGTACCCCCTGGACATTCTGTTGAAAGTTGGAATAAGCTATTAACCATAGGCAAGAATAAACTGCGACCTGATTGGCGTGGCTTGACTTTTCGAGCAAATGGAAGATACAAAACAGTGCCGTTAGTCATGTTTTCGGTGCACCCAATATTAATTGAAGATAGCAATATTTCAAACGTTGCAGGAATAGTTTTGAGAGCAAGCACCGAGGACTGAATTATGCATTAAATGTGGTTTGAAATATTTGCATGAGGAGCTCTATAAATAGAGCTTTTGTTCGCAACTCCTAGCACCACCAACAATCACCATCGATCAAACCATCTTGTCTTCTACTCAACCATTTTGAGAATTATTTGTTCTTCTTTTAGTTTCTCTCTTTTGTCTTTTGAGTGTATATATCGGTGAGAAAAATACTGTGAGGTATTTTGGATGCATTTGAGAATTAGATTGAGGGGAGTGTAACCACCTTTTGTACTCTCCATCATATTTTCTTAATAAAATATTTGGTTGTCGTCTTTACACATGAACATAGGTTACAAGCCAAACTACATTAAATTTTTGTGTCTTTTTTTCTTACGCTTTCGCATATTATTTTTGTGCTACTTTATTTGTGCCTAATTTTTTTAGGCCATCTCTACATTTTATATCAAACTAGTATCAGAGCTCTTATAGAGTTCTGGGCTGATTTGTTCAAAGATGTCTACTGCAAAGTTTGATATTTAGCAGTTTGATGGGTACATCAATTTTGGAATGTGGAGGATTCGTATGATGGCTATTCTTGTACAGCAAATTGTAAAAGTAGCACTCGATGACAAAAATAAAGCAATGAAAGATTCTGAGTAAGAAAAGACTGATCAAAAGGCTCTTTCTATTATTCAATTGTGCATTACAGATAATGTATTGCAAGAGGTCCTTTTAAAGAAAACAGCCTATTCATTGTGGACCAAGTTGAAGTCATTATATATAAATAAGACAGTAGCCAACCGTTTCGGTGTTTTGCAATGTTTGTATATGTTTCATATGGCAGAAGGGACATTAATTCGATCTCACATTGCTAAGTTCACATCACTCGTCACAGAGTTGAAAAATATGGATGAGATGTTCTCAAGTGAGTAACGAGCAATGATGTTGATTTGTTCCTTACCTCCTTTCTACAGGCATTTTCGTGAGACACTCATATATGATCATGAAAGCCTCAAAGTTGATGAGTCTAAGTCCACACTTTTAAGTCATGACAAGATGGAGCACGATAGTGGCAGTCGTGATGACACTGTGTCTTGCTTAGTTGTCAGAGGGAGGTCAAAGCAGATTGGATCGAGTAGTAGTAGTATTCAAGTTATTCAACAAGTATTACTAAAAGTGTTGACAATATTCTCTAAGTATCAACTAGTATAATTGGAGATGCTTGGATACTTGATTCAGGTTGCTATTACCACATGTGTTAGAATTGGGATTGCTTTACTTCTTACCGATCAATTGATGGTGGTGTTGTCCTTATAGGAAAAATATGTCTTGTACGGTCATTATCATTGGGACAGTCCAAATCAAGATGCTTGATGGAGTTGCGAGAATAGTGACTGATGTTCAACATATACTGGACTTGAAGAAAAATCTTATATCCTTGGGTGTTCTCAATTCTCAAGGTTGTAAAATATTCTACTCAAATGAAGTTCTAAAGGTCTCCAAAACTGTTCTTATTGTAATTAAAGGTAGATTAGTCAATGGTCTTTATTTACTTCAAGGAAGTGCTGTTATTGGTGCCGCTTCAATATCTTCTTCATCATATTTAGATTCAGACACTACTTGCTTGTGACATATGCGTCTAGGGCATATGAGTGACATAGGAATGTCCATTCTGAGCAAATGTAACTTGCTAGGTGATCACAAAATTGGGAAGCTTGACTTTTGTGAACACTATGTTTATGGGAAGTAGACCAGAGTCAAGTTTAGCATTGCCATCCATAGGACGGAGGTCATAGTGGATTAGATCCACTTTGACTTATGAGGCCTTGCACATGTTCCACCAAAAGGTGATGCCAGATACGTACTGATATTCATTGATGATTTTTTGAGGAAGATATGGATTTATTTTCTGAAGCACAATAATGATGTATTCCATATTTTCAAGAAATGGAAAGCACTTGTTGAGAACCAAGCTAGCAAGAAAATCAACTGCTTTCGAACAAATAATGGCTTGGAGTTTTGTGAAGGTAAATTCAACGAGTTTTGTGAAAATAAAGGCATATTAAGACACCATACCATGCAAAAGATACCGCAACAAAATAGAGTCGCAGAGCATATGAACAGAACTCTTTTGGAGATAGCTCACTGTATGCTCTCTAACACTGGTTTGTGAAAGGAATTTTGGGCCGAATTTGTTAATATGGATTGCTATTTGCTAAATTGATCTCTGTCAACTGTGATCAATTTGAAGACCCCTATTGAGGTATGGTCCGGTGCTTTAGTTGATTATTTGAATCTAAGAATTTTCGGGCATCTTGCATATGCTTATATTGATAATGGCAAGCTTGAGCGAAGGGCATTAATATGCATATTCCTAAGATATGCAACTGGGGTGAAAGGTTATAGATTGTCGTGCATTGAACCAAAATCACCCAAATTTATAATCAGTAGAGACATCAAATTCGATGAATTATCCATGCTTCATCCGAAAAAGGAGGTTGTCGATGCAGAAATAGACCACAATCCTAGTAAGTAGGTGGAGTTTGAAGCTAAAACACCAAAGTAAATACAAGAAGATGCCCCTGATCAACCCATTCAAGAGGAAGAATAGCAAATCCTTAATGATGTAGATGTTTCATAGCAATTACAACAATATAGCCCCACCAAAGACAGAGAAAAGAGGCAAATAAAACCATCACAAAGATATGGTCATGCAGACATAGTCTCTTTTGTATTATCAGTAGTAGAGGATATTGAAACACAAGATCCTATAACATACCATGAGGCTATTTTGAGTAGTGAGTCTACACAGTGGATTACTACTATGAGTGAAAAGATAGAGTCTCTTCATAAGAACTAGACTTGCGACCTGGTGAGACCACCTAAAAGACAGAAGATCTTTGGCTGCAAATGGATCTTCAAGAAAAAGGAAGGATCACCTGGAGTTAAATTGGACTAGTACAAAGCATGTTTAGTTGCTAAGGGCTTTAGCCAAAGGGAAGGAATAGAATTTAATGAATTATTCTCTCCTATTGTAAGGCATAGCTCCATGCTCACTATGGTTGCACTGTTTGACTTAGAGCTTGAATAGCTTAATGTCAAGATAGCTTTTTTTTCATGTTGAGCTTGATGAACAAATCTATATGTAGCAACTAGAAGGCTTCATTGTTCAAGGCAAGGAAGATCATGTTTGTCTCTTAAAGAAGTCATTATATGGTTTAAAGCAATCTCCTCGCCAGTGGTATAAGAGATTTGACACCTTCATGCTAAGTCATGGTTACTTTAAGAGTGACTATGATTGTTGTGTATACTATAGGAAGCTCTTAGATGGATCTTTCGTTTATTTGTTGCTCTATGTTGATGACATGCTCATTGTTACTAAGAATATGTCTGAGATCAAGAAATTGAAGGAGTAACTTAGTGGCGAATTTGAAATGAAAGATTAGAGTGCAGCTAAGAAAATCGTAGGCATGGAATTTCACAAGAATCGATATGTTGGAAAATTATATTTGTCTCAAAAGAAGTGTATTGAAAAAGTACTTGAGCAGTTTGGAATGTAAAATGCAAAGCCTATGAATACTCCATTGGCAACCCATTTCAAACTATTAATTGCATAGTCACCATAGTTTGTTGAAGAGGAGGAACAAATGTCATGTGCAAGGTTGTCAAGATCGAGTTTTTGCATGCAGGATCACACGATCCTATGCTCCGGGAAGCAGTGAGCATGCTCGATCCTAGTCTTCAACACGCAATTGTAGGAACACCGCCGGAGTGCCATGCAAGGGCGTAGGATCGCAAGGATCGTGCGATCTTAACGACTTCACCTCTCCAACCTGACCCATTTGAGAAACAAAACCCACTCTATTCCTCTCGCGAACACTATCTCTCTCACTCTCATCGAGCTCTATCTCTCTCACCCTCTGCCCTTCTCACATCGAACTCGCATTCGATCTCACGGTGTCGCCGTTCACCACGCCCTTCTCTCTCTCTCTCTCTCTCTCTCTTTCTCTTTCTCATGGCGTCGACATTCACTACGCCTTCTCCAGCCGCCTTATCCCTACCAATCTCGTTCATCCCCATCCGCATCTGCTTTCACCTAGACGATGCTCTTTGTTGCTGGTTGGGTGCTCTTCAGTGGGTGAGTGTGTCTTCACCTCTTCGGACAGCTGGTGGCTGCTTCTGCCTTCTTTCCTCTTTGGATGGTGCGTGCGGCTAGCCCCTGCTTCTTTCAATCTTCTGCTTTTGGTGAGTGTGTGCCTGTGTGGTTTTTGTTGATTTTCTATTTGAGAAAAAAATGTCATCAAGTAGAGGAGCTAATGAAGGTAATAGTAGGCATAGAAATTCAGAATCTGGGTCTGCGAGTGTGGCTGTGAATGGAAGTGGAAATAGAAAAATTAGTAAGAATGCTCCTAAAAATAACAGTGATGTTGCTTGGAGTCATGGGACTTGTATTGATGGAAATGCAAGAAAAATAAAATGCAATTACTGTGAGAAGGTGATAACTGGGAGTGCTTATAGATTGAAGCATCATTTGGCTAGAACACAAAAAGATGTTGGAGCTTGTAAGGCAGTTCCTGAAGAGGTGAAGAAACAAATGCGGGATATTGTAGTTGGTTTGCAACAAAATTTGATAAAAAAACAAGAGATGTTGAAGAAAGAGGAGAAATCAATGATGATGGTGATGATTGTTCTATTGGTGAAAAAAGGAAAGGGAAGGAAGTGGAGACATCTAGTAATCTTTTCAAAAGAAGGGGTATTAGCACTCAAAGCACCATCAATAGCATATTTAAGAAGAATTTGAGAGAAGAAGCATGCCAAGAAATTGCTTCTTTCTTCTACAACAATGTCATTCCTTTTAATATGACAAAGAGTAAAGAATACATTAGAATGTTTGAAAAGGTTGCCAGGCATGGTTTAGGATTCAAGCCTCCTTCTTACCATGAATTAAGAGTTAAATACTTGAAGCAAAAGGTAGATATTACTACGGAATCATTGGACGAACATAAAGCTTATTGGAAGAAAACAGGATGCACTATCATGACTGATGGTTGGACGGATAAGAGGAGGTGAACTATATTAAATTTCTTGGTGAATATCCCTAAGGGGACTATTTTTTTGAAGTCTATTGATGCCTCTCATATTTCCAAAACTTCCAATAGGATATTTAAGATGATAGATGATGTTGTTGAAGAGGTTGGTGAAGAGAATGTAGTCCAAGTTGTCACAGACAATGCAGCTAACTATAAAGTTGCTGGAGAGATGTTGATGGAAAAAAGGAAGAAGCTTTATTAGACACCTTGTGCTGCTCATTGTATTGACTTAATGTTGGAGGATTTTGAAAAGAAGTTGGAGTTTCACAAGGAGACAATTTCTAAGGGTAGAAAAATTACAACTTATATCTATTCAAGAAGTCTTCTCATTTCCTTATTGCAACATCACACCAAAGGGAAAGATTTGGTGAGACTGAGCATGACTCATTTTGCTACATCTTACCTCACCTTGGGTTGCCTCTATGAGAAGAAAGTGCATTGTTGAGAATGTTTACTTCTGATGAATGGAAATCAAGCAAGTTTGTGAAGACAAAGGATGGGAAGTTCATTGAAAATGTTGTTTTGGATAGGATATTTTGGAGAGACATTGTTATTTGCTTGAGGGGTGTTTATCCTCTTCTCCATGTGCTTTATTTAGTGGATTCAGAAGAGAAGTCAGTTATGGGGTATATCTATGAGGAAATGGATCGGGCTAAGGAAAAAATACAAAGGCCTTTCAAGGTGTCTAAAAGAGGTAAGATATTTAATATTCAAGTTTAGTTTAAATTAGAATATTTTGGTGTTTGTTTAGTAGCTAATCTTAGTTTCCTATTCTTTAGTTATATGCCTTTGTGGGAGATTATTGATGGAAGATGGGACAATCAACTCCATAGGCCCTTGCATGTTACAGGCTACTACTTGAATCCTCAGTTGCACTATAGTCCTGGATTTAAGATTGATTATGAAGTTAAGAAAGGACTTTATGATTGTATGGAAAGAATTGTGGGAGATAAGGAGGAAATAACCAAAATTGATGCTCAACTTGAAGATTTCAAGAGCAGATCAAATTTTTTTTGGTAGAGAAGTAGCTAAGGCTGCCCTTAAAACCAAAACTCCAGCACAATGGTGGGATTCTTATGGAGATGAGCATCCAGAGCTCCAAAGATTTGCTATTCATGTGTTGAGATTGACATGTAGCTCATCAGGATGTGAGCGTAACTGGAGTGCATTTGAGATGGTAAATTCTAAATTTACACTTCAATTTTAGAATTAGTTGCCAATTCATATATGTTGATTGATTTAATATTTGTTTAGGTCCACACAAAGAGGAGAAACCATTTGAAACAAAAGACAATGAATGATGTAGTGTTTGTGATGGCTAATTCTAGATTGACCAAGAAGAAGCAATCTAGAAAACCTATTAAGTATAGTCTTGATGATTTGGATTCTGATGAAGAATGGATTGTGGAAAATGATGATGAGTTTGAAGGTTTAGAGGATTTGGAAATTCCTGATGATCTTGACTTGCTCCCTCAAGAAGGTGGTGGTGGAGTTGGCGGTCCTTCAGATGATTTGGAAATTCTTGCCACTGATGATGATGATTTTGATGAACTTCAAAGAGATGGTAATGAAGATGGAGGAGATCCTATTGAAGATGATGAATATCATATGATCATGGCCTTAATGATTTGCTTTAGATGTCATTCTAGTTCTAGTAGTTAGGTTGTTTTTAATGTTTCAATATTAAGTGATGTCAAAAACTTGTGGGTTGTTGTGGCTTTTATGCTTTCAATTATGAATTATGACATATGCACTTGATATAATTATGTGTAGTTATGTGATCTTTAAATTTGAAGTTGTGATTTGTGACTTTATTTACTTATTTGTGTTATGTTATATATATATATATATATATATATATATATATATATATATATATATATATATATATATATATATATATAATTTTCTATTCTGGTAGGATCTTACATTCCATGCTATGATCCTACGTTTTACGCTCTTGTATCCCCCTCCTGTTCCTACATAGGATTTTGCTCCTGACAACCTTGGTCACGTGTTCCTTATGCCAGTGCAATTGGAAGCTTAATATATGCTATGGTATACAGTTGGCCAAATATTTCACATGTCATTTGTGTTGTTAGTAGATATATGGAGAATCCTAGCAAGATGCATTAGCAAGCAGTTAAATGTATACTTTGATATCTTCAAGGTACTATAAATGTTGGTTTAGTATATGACAGAAGTTCTAACATTAGTGATAGTGTTATTGGTTATGTTGACTCTAATTATGCTATAAATATCAATAAAGGAGATCTCTGATGGGATATGTCTTTACACTACAGGTAGTGCAATTAATTGGAAAGTGACTATTACATTATCAATTACAGAAGCTGAGTACATGGAAGTAGCAGAAGCGATGAAGGAAGCCATCTGGCTCAAGAGTTCAGTTGGCAATTTTGGTTTGGAACAAGATGTTACAATTATTTACTATAATAGCCAAAGTGCAATACATTTGACCAAAAATTAGATGTATCATGGGAGAACCAAACATATTGATGTCCGATATCATTTTATTCAGGAGATTATTTCTAAAGGCATAATAGTTATGAAAAAGATTGGTACCTCAAATAATCCAGTAGACATGTTAGCGAAGCTAATTACTATAGCTAAGTTCAAGCAATGCTTGAACTTAATTGGCATCCACAATATGTAAGTTTGCCCTTACGGCCACATTGGAGAAGGCGACTTCAGAAATTTGAAGCTGGATGAAAATCAAGCCAAGATGGGGATTTGTGAAGCGATTGGTATGGCTTGACTTTTCAAGTAAATGTAAGATACAAAACAATGCTGTAACATGTTTTCGATGCACCAAATATTAATTGAAGATAGCAATATTTCAAATGTTGCAAGAATAGTTTTGAACACAAGCACCGAGCACTGAATTATGCATTAAAGATGCTTCGAAATATTTGCATAAGGAGCTCTATAAATAGAGCTTTTGTTTGCAACTCTTAGCACCACCAACAATCAGCATTGATCAAACCATCTCATCTTCCACTCAACCATTTTGAGAGTTATTTGTTCTTCTTTGAGTTTCTCTCTATTGTGTGTTGAGTGTACATATCAGTGAGAAAAATGTTGTGAGACCTTTTTGGTGTATTTGAGAATCGAGTTGAGTGGAGTATAACCATCTTTTGTATTCTTCAGCATGTTTTCTTAGTGAAATATTTGATTATCGCTTTTGCCCGTAGACGTAGGCTATAGGCTAAATCACATTAAAATTTTTGTGTATTTTTTCCTTACACTTCCGCATATTATTTTTGTGCTACTTTATTTGTACATAATATTTTGAGGCCACCTCCACATTTTATAACATAAGCTAATAACAACTTGATGCACCAATAATCACATAACTAATGGCCTTATTTACGTGGCTAGAAGCATAAATGTGCAAATGTAGAAACAAGCATAATATATGATCCTTTTTGTACGAGTGTGCTTTTTTTATCCTTTATTTTTTTACGAAAGTATAACCAATCTCTCCAAAAAGTTCGCAAACACATTGTTTATGAAGGAAAATAATATTTATTACGAGTGTTTATGGCATGAAGGGCTTGCGAATAATGCAGTATGATGTGATGTTTTCAACTTCCGCTACTTACTCCTTCATCTTTCCATTGATTTCCAACTTTTATTCGTCCGTACTTTTTATAGGAGAAATTATATTCACCAAAGATCTATTAAAAACATATTTATCTTCTCTTAAATTTTAAAATTATTTATGTTTTTCTTAATTATTTATAAATCATTGAAATAATATTTCTTATAACTTAAACAAACATATAAAATGGCTTTTATGCTTTTATCGCCCTCTCCTCCAACCTGCTCTGCTTTCTCCCGTCCCTTCCCCACACATTCCCCCCACCTCTAGACTCTAGTCACACCCTTCAAACCCACCTTCCCATTCTCCTATTGCTCACCATTCTTGAGAGGCAGAACCACGAGTTCACTTTGGTGGCATTGGCGGTATGTAATGGCAGCAATAGATGAAGGTGGGTTTGGAGGTTGAGCTTCCATAGAGCTCTTACTTTCACCAAAAAATTGACCCCTTTTTTCCATTGTCTTCAACCATAAGATCCCATGCAGCCAAAAATCCCAAAAATTACTCGACCCGGTAACCCCAAAAATTGATTTCAATTCTTGCCTTAATTTTGTCATATTCATACAATACAAAAACATGAAACAATGAGTTAATAATTTAACAAGGAAACGATGAAAAAAGATGCACACAAAATGAATGAGGGCCGAAAATATCAGAAGACAGTAGAGAAAGTGGCAAGAAAAAAAGGATGCACACTAACCAATTATTCTTCTTTCTCTGATGCGTTCTCCATGTTTCCAGTGTCTGCTCTGCCAAGATAGTCACTCCAAAATCGCTGAATCCACTCTTTCCTTCTCGTCTTTCTTTGCTATTTTCTCAAGCTGAAAACGAAACAAGCAGGGCACAGAGCAAATGTGGCATAGACGGTTCAGACTCTACATGGCATTGGGGCAAGCAGCAGGTGAAGAGTTGCGTGAAGATGGTGCCCAAAAACAGTTTCACGAAAGTAAGGGGAAGAGAGCTTTGCTTTTGGGGAAAATAAAAGAAAGAAAAGAAAAGTGGGAAATGAAAAAAATAAATAAATAATGGAATGGAGCGAGAATAGGGAGAGTATCCCGCGAAATCCTGCAACGCAAGGTGTTATTGTGGCAAATGTAGGCCGCTAAATTTGAGTTTGCCACCATTAGAGCAACAATAGGTAAATGAAAGTGGTTAACTTCCATATTTTTTTTGTAGTGCTTAGTTTAATTTAATTTACAATAAATTGATCCAGCAACTTGCGAATTTATTTCTTAAGACAGATTAACTTATTCTGCCTCGCTTCTAGGCTTAATATCTAAAGCGGTTTGAGACGAATTGACTCAAACTCTAATCATCTACTTCATAAATAACTAATTAATACATCTTATATTGGTAGTACTCATGGATACAGCCTGATGTGGAGTTGGATGGACTTCTATTTGGTTGGCTTGGCTGACTCCATTCAGAAACCGTATAAAGAATCCAAGCACCAGCAGTAGTAGTCGGACCTGGAGATTTCCAGCATTTGTTCGGGGGTCATTTTCTCAAGCTCACTTTGCCTCCATGAAGCAAAACTGTTCCTGTTTTGTGGGTCAGATGCCAAAGGGTAATCCTCTTTTATGTGTGCTTGGGATCGCATTCTCTTGTAGAGCCTCATTGCTGCAATACAATCATCCCAAGGATCCTGTATCCCAGTTTGAATGTCATGCCTGTATATAGTGCATGTAAAGACAAAAGCTTCATTATTTTGATAATGACGACATACATTTGAAGAATTCACATCTCTCTTTTTTCCTTTGAAGAATTCGCATCTAGAATATCCTCTCTCTTTCTTTGATAAAGATATACTTGCCCAAGATAAGCTTGTGTCAAGTACTTGAGTGAGTTGCTTAGCTTGCTCGTTTTCATCAGTGGAGGGTATTTTGCTGTGTCCCTGTTGGCATAAATATTTGTTCAATATGCATTCAAAATTACCTTAAAGTAACAAAGCATATACCTTAACACGTGGACGGATTACTTTATATAAGATGCATGATGGAATGCAGGATATGGATCTCGATAAAGTGATGTTATGAAAAGAAAATAATCATATATCAATTTTTTACAAAAAATTCATGAATCCTTAGAAAAGTAACGATAATGATATAATGATTTAACAATAAAACTGTGTCTTTTCCTCTTTTATCAATATGAATGAGGAAAAATAGAGCATCAAATTCTAAAGTGCATGTCCATTGGAATAATATCCTTTCACTTAAGGTTATCTTTAGTCTGAAGGATCCAAACAAAGGAAAAAATAAAATTTTCATTAAAACAAATATTCTTCTTATTGAAGAACTTTTTTGAAATGAAATAGTATCTTATGTAACATTTTAAATAATCTCGTTTCATTTTTATAAATATATTATAATTTTATTAATTTAAAAATAAAAGAGTTAGTAAACGTCCTTCTATTCCAAGTACTTCCGTCTAAGTATATCATAAATAAAAAATATTATTTATACCATTTTTTTGATATTTTTGAAATATTTTTTAATTATTAGTTGAGAATAAATTTCAAAATTTTTTTTAACCAATATTTAAGGGACATCTCAAGTGTTCCTCGAAATATATTTAGAAAAATAGCATAAATAACATTACTATCATATAAATATTCAATTGGATATATACCTTATCCTCTCTGCTCTATATTCTATCTGCAAGCATTCTAGGTCATGATCTAAACCGTGACCAACAAGAATCCTGGCATTTCCGCCTCTGGGCCGAATTGTCCAGAGAGGTTCTCCATTGCATAGGAAGTCTTGAATCCTCCTCTTCACTTCCCTCACTGTCATTGCATCCCTCAAGTATTCTGGTCGAATACCTGTCGTCGCAAACCTGCTAATCATTGAGCACCCTCGTTCATAAGCCCATATTTTTTCAAAATATATACGTTAATAAACAAATATGCTGGAAAGATTGACAAAGTTATGATTTATTTTCACTGCAAATCGCATGAGCTAAAGCTTAAGGATTGAGTAATGCTATACAATCAGAAATATTAAATTTTTCTAACAAAAAAATAACAATAATTATTAGATAAAATAAAATGAAAATTTTTTATGTTCTGCTAGTGTAAAATAATTTTACACTGACAATCTAATAATATTTCGAGAAGTAGTTATGTCATCTTGAGAGGAGCTAAAGCTCATTTCAAATATCTTTTTTACAAAAGCACTAGATATGTCAAAGTTATGTAAAAGTTTATGTAAAAGTTTTAATGCAAGTTTGGCCAACCTATAGTTTGTAACTGGAACTTGTGGGTTGACATAAGAATGGAAAATGATATTTTCATGCTCATCGATTATGCAGACTCTTGCACAGAGATCGACTGAGCCATCAGTGCCGCCACCAACCATTTTACAAGCTAGAGCAACTAGTTCTTGACCTCTTCCGCCAATTGTCAATTTGTCACGAAAGCCCAAGTTTGAAAAGCGACCAATTAGCCCCTAGAATGCACAGAACACAAATGTTGAAATCCAAGCATGTGTGCATAAAAAGGATTTTGCAAATTTTGCAGTTGCCAAAGTGAGAAATAATTGATTTATAATACATCATTTGTTCTGGAGAGTCTGCATCTTTCTTGGTGGATCCTGCGAGAGTAAGGGCTATCAAGGACTTTCAAGCACAACTTGCACCCTAGGTTAGCAAAAACATCTCTGCATTCGTGCTTTGGCAATGGACCTAGACAAAGCAAATATTTTTAAATGAATAATCTATAGAAAAATCTTTATATAGATACAAATTTAACATTTCACCAGGAGTGGATTAGTGACGAGAGGTTTAGATAATTTACATAAGGTGATCATAAATTCAATTTTCAATACTACTAATATATATAAAAAAATAATAATAATATTTTATATTTAAGCACATCCATAATATATAAAATTTATGAGGTCTAGAAGTAAGTGTAAGTATGTCATGAACAAAACTGGTGAATCCCAATTTTGTTGTAAATATACCTAAATATGAGAAAAATTAGATTTGTATCCATACAAAAATTTATTTAATCTATATATTTTATTCTTGAAAGAAAGCCCTCTTAAAGAGAATATTACCTAAAAGATGCTCCCTTAGAGACTCAAACGACCTGCAGTGTTTCTTGCAAATGCCACAGGTCGGTTCATGAAGCGAATGATATGAGATCCGCATGTGTTCCACCAGGTGCTCCATTTTGTTGAACTGTTTGAAGCATGCTGCACACTTATTCCTATTATGGTATATAAAAGCTATGTTACGCTTAATGGTCATGCGTTGATATATGAAAACCTCATTCCACTTAATGTCTTTCTAGTTAGGATGAATGCATGTATGTGTGTGATTTTCGTATGAGACAACGAGAATTAAAGAGAACCTGTGAGTTTCTGCGCGCTCAATTCTGCTATCCATGGGTCTTAAAACTCTGAAAGACCTGGAAGACTAGAGGAAATTGAGGTTAAAAGTATGATGAGATAATACTTTATATACTAGGGAACTTACTCCAAGTTGCAGACAAGGACGATTCCCATGGCATAATTTAAAGTGCATTTTGGGGTCTCCCATTTCTGCCGCCACTCTACCCTTTAATGTTTTGCGCCTACTTTGTAGAATAGTTTTACATTCGAGCAATGCTACATTGCCATTAACAAAACTTTTCCGGATAGGAATGTTCAGATAATTTTATATTTTAATCTTAATTATTAAAATTTAAATTTTTTATTTTCACTCATACAATATATTACTCTATCTCTCCTCACATTTAATAAAATTTGGATCCTTTAAAGTGGAAATAATTGTAAAGTAAGAAAACGAGGAGTCATTCACATTTGTATCATTTTGATGGAGTCCACATACAATAGAATTATTAATCTAAGGGTAAATAGTTCATCACTTTTTTATTTTACAGCTCAGATTTGGATCCTCTAAAATGGAAATAGTTGTAAAATAAGTAAATGAGATGATATATTTGCATCATTTTGATAGGATTCATACACAATAAAATTATTAATTCAAGGATAAATAACTCCGCACTTTAGAAGATTCTATTCCCGTTTATATATTGTAGGGCCCACTTTTGTGTCCTCTTTTAAGACTTTGCCTATCATATTCCCTTAATATGCATATTTCATGGTTCCAAGTTGCAACGACAATTTTCTTAAAATTTTATAATTAATTTCATGCTATTAGGAATTTTTTAATGTTTAGTTTATTCAAGTAGTTTAGAATTTAATTTTTTAATAAAATTCTAAATTAGAATATAAATAAAAAAATAACATTAAATGTGTATTTGAAAATGCTGTGAGAATAAAATTATTTTAATAATTTATTATAATTATAAAACAACCAGGTTCTACTTATAATTAAAGGTTTCTTATTCAATTTAAAATTATTAGGTCTTAATTCATTTTCATCTTTTTACCAAATGTGGTAGATTTTTTTAAAAAACAGCTTTTTTCCTCTAAAAAAGAAAAAGCTGTTTTTGAGAGGTCCCAAACATGCACTAAAAGAACTCTACTTCAACAATAAACTAACTCGGTTAGAATCAAATTAATGGAGTCTAGACTACTTCTTTCAATTATTAACATTTCTCAGGCCTGATCTTGTGTCTTGGATGAACCGAACAAATCTTTAATTGTTAGAACGCTAGCATTCATTTCATATGGTGTTTTGATTTCTTTCTCTCGTTTCGATCCTGAGCAACATATATGGAGAAAGTGCCATTCGAAATACGGCTCGTCTCACTTTTGATGTTGTTGTTTTTCTTTTTTTTTTTGGTCAACATATATATACTTTTATTGATATGTGACCAAAAGTAATAATCTAATTATAATAGAGAAGCTGGTACATCAAAGTTTGAGAAACCTATGATTACAATTAATATAATTACACAATTTTAATTAAAACATATAAGAATACAGACGATTATACATCACGTTACAAAGAACCATAAGAGCACAACTGAGCTCGCTGGATCTTTCATCTCTGGTCACGACTTAACTTTTAAAACCAATTGTGCAGTGAGATAAAGAATAGTATATGGCTCAAAGCTTAAAATTCCTAACTAAAGCATCTCAATCAAGATGCTACTGCAAACCAATGTGGGAGCACCAAACCAGCACAGCGGTACACATCAACACCAACACAATAATAGATTATGGTTAGACTGCGACATATAGAGGCCTATCACCTCATCAGCGCCTCCACAAAAGAGTGCGTGTATAAGAGAATGCACCACCACCAAAACATAAAAACAAACAAAACCCCCATCCTATCCACCATTAACAAAGATCGACAACAAATTTAAACTATCCTAACCCAAGCGCAATCTTTTGATGCTACATAATGTGTAAGCAATAGCAAGAACCACAAACATGTAAACGAGCCTCACACAATCTCTTACTATCTTGACACTGCCACCATCATGAAAAAATTCACCGAAGTGATTATAAACCGAATCATCATATGATGAGAAAGTGAGGAACAGAAAAAGAAAAAAAAACAAGAAAGAGAAATAAAAGGAAAAAGATAAGGGGTCATTGGAAACTTTGGAGGAGATAAGCTGCCTCCATAGAGCCAACTCCACCGTCAAGGAGGTTGAAGGTGGAGCTTGTGTTTCAAATGAAGAAGAAAGGGTACTATGTGGCTATAGGGTGGTGGAAGAGAGTGAAGGGCTTCCACTTCACCTACTTGTATGTTGACTTCCAAGGATGTTGACTTCCGAGTCCTGACCCGTTCGTAACCCAACAAGTCCTAAGGCATTATTGCAATTTGGAAAATAATTATTCATTATTTTCTTCACACATTTTATTTCCACATGTTATTTTGAAAAAAAGAAAAATATATATTAAAAAATACTTTTCTTATTATATTATGGAAAAAAAATAATGTAAGCATGATATAAAGAAAGTCATATAAAATGGTAAAAACACATATATTCGTTGCTAGTAGAACATAGATTCATATAGACATATGTATCATTTTTACACCAGTGATTGATAATGTACATTTCGGTAATTGATTGATCCATTATCACACAATATAGGTTGGTGGAGTCTCAGAAGGCCACTTGAAGTCTCTGAAGGTTGGTGGAGTCAGATCAATATTGCACTTGCTTTTGAGGAAAGGAATGTTGACTAGGCGATGTCCGTAACGCACCATGTTGAGTTTGGTGTTTGATGCACTTTATATGTCATCTAAGGGTGTCACATTGGTAGATTTTCTGTACACCTACATGTTAGTGGTGTACTCTAGCAACTACGCAACTCTTACCTCTTGCCTCAATCCTCCTTCTCTAACATGCTCTCATCAGCTGCCTTCCTGCCCTCCACTGGCCGCTTGCACACCGCCCTTCCTCCTATGTCTACCAAGATCGACTTCATCCACCATGCCTCCACACCGCTCCCAGCTCCCCCCGGACTTCATCCCTTCCATAGATGCCGCGCACATTCAGTGGCTCCTATGGTGATGGCCCTTGGCAAGGAGGAAGGCAATGGCACTGACTGTGACTGAGACCCACTGGACATCAGAACTATCATCACGGTCGGACGTTGAAGGCAGAGATGCAAAGGAGCCACTAGATGTCGGAATGTGGTCTTGCGATGACGATGGCAATGGCGACGGCGGTGGGCAAGTCCTTCGCCGTGTCCACTTGATGTTCTCCATCACCTGCCCCAACGTTTGAATTCTTCTCCGATATTGAAGGATGACTTCGTGATATCGACCTCCATGGTGGCGAGATGGTGGGCATTGTTGCAAGCAAGGTCGCGGTAGCTCGTTTGTTCATGGTGACAATGGCATTGCTACAGGCAACCTCCGTGGCGGTGAGATGGTGGGCGATGTGGAGGCTTTTGAGGGAGCGACGACGAAGGCAAAGAGAGCTGGGTGGCAGCGGGGCAGTTTTGATGATAGCCCATGCTATTGTCAGCAAGCTCATGCGGATTTCAAGGTGTATAATCCAAAAGTGAAGCCTCTCATAGTGGATAATAACATCTTCAACCCTAAACTCATCGAAGGTTGGTACTTTGGTCCAAATGGCTTATATTTTACGTCCAAGGCCAAGGCAGGAATGGCCCAACAAGAAACTTAACTTATGGATTTAATGTGCCATTTGGCTCAATTGTTAGCCTATATGGTTGACAAACAACTCTGTACAGATGAAGTAGGTTTAGATTGCATTTATGATAACAACCTTTTAGGATTTGAACAATCTTTGGAAGAAGAAATAAAGAGTCGGAGTACAAGATCCACTGGAGAAAGTCAATTTAGGGGATGAAGATGAGTACCATCCAACTTATATTAGTTCTTTGATTGCTCAAGAAGTTCAAAGTAGAATTGATTGGGGTGCTCAAAGAATTCAGGGATTGTTTTGCCTGGGAATATGAAGAAATGCGAGGGCTCAATCGAACTTTTGTCGAACACCAACTCCCGATGAAAGAAAATGTTCAACCCGTGAAACAAGCACCTCAAAAATTCTCACCAGAGATAGTGTCAAAAATGAAAAAGGAAATCCAGAAATTATTGAAAGCCAAATTCATTTGAACTGCCAGGTACGCAGACTGGGTCTCTAACATTATTCCTGCTCTTAAAAAGAATGGTAAACTGAGAATTTGCATTGATTTTAGGAATTTAAATAGTGCTATGCCGAAAGATGAATATCATATGCCTATTACTAATATGTTAATAGATTCTACCTTTGGCTATGAAATTCTGAGTTTTCTTGATGGGTATTCTGGGTATAATCAAATCTATATCGCAAAAGAATATATTTCAAAAATAGTATTTCGATGCCCTGGTGCCATTGGCACGTATGAATGGGTAGTTATGCCCTTTGGACTTAAAAATGCTGGAGCTACATATCAACGGGCCATGAATACAATATTCCATGAGCACATCGAAAAATTCATGGAAGTATACGTTGATGATCTAGTGATAAAATCTAATTCCGGGAATACCTATCTCGAGAATCTAAAAAAGGCTTTCGAAAAAATGTGTAGGCACAATCTTAAGATGAACCCCCTAAAATGTGCATTTGGTGTTTTTGTAGGAAATTTCCAAGGATTCCTCATTCACAAAAAAGGAATCAAAATCGATAAAAACAAGGCAAGAGCAATAATAGAAGCCAAGCTGCCATCGAGCAAGAGGGAACTATAAGTTTTCTTAGGCAAAGTAAATTACTTGAGAAGATTCATTTCGAATTTGTCAGGAAAAATGAGGGTCTTCGCCCCATTAATCAAGCTCAGAAAAGCGAAGAACTTCTTATGGGCTCGGGAGCATCAAGAGGCATTTGAACAAATCAAGCAATATTTATCTCAACGTTGGATACCACTATAGGCAGTATGTTGGCATAGAAAGATGAAGATGGTGTCGAAAGGGTGGTATACTACCTAAGTAGAGCGTTATTTGACACCGAGACTAGATATTGCCCAATCGAAAAATTATGTTTAGCCTTGTATTTTTCTTGTATGAAACTCAAACATTATTTAATCCCATGTGAGGTCTTTGTAGTTTCTTAATTCAATGTTATTAAGTATATGTTTTCTTCCCCAATGCTCCATAATCGAATTGGAAAATGGATATTGGCTCTCACTGAGTTTTCACTCCACTTTGTCTCTGCAAAAGCCATAAAAGGTCAAGTGTTAGCCAATTTCTTGGTCAACCACCTAGGGCCTGAGGTACAGGTAGATCTGGTTGAGATAAAGCCATAGAAGCTATATTTCGACGGATCGGCACATAGGAAAGGAGCGGGAATAGGAATCTTATTGATCTCCCCATTAGAAGAGCCGACGAAATTCCTTTCTGAGCTCGATGAAGAATGCTCTAACAACGAAACCAAATATGAAGCTTTAATAGTAGGGCTAGAAATATTAATTGAAAAAAGAATAAAAAATATCGAGATAATGGGGGATTCCCAATTAGTCATAAAACAAGTGTCAAAAAAATATAAGTGTACAAATGAAAATATAGTTAAATATTTGTCAATCGTCCTAAGATTGTTAGATCGATTTAATTATGTTAGTGTTTGACATGTACCAAGGGACAAAAAATTCGAGGCCAATGGACTAGCCCAATTGGCATCAAGATATAAAATCAACATACCTACATTAAAGAAGTTGATTGAATTGAAAGGACAATATGCTCCCTACAACGAAAGGGAGGCATGTTTTTTAAATCAAGGTGGCCTTTCAGATTGGAGAAGACTAATTATTGAATTTTTTGAGAAATCCCGACGCCTCCATCAATAGAAAAACAAAAAATAGAGCCTTACACTATATAATATTAGGGGATGTTTTGCTTAAAAAAGGTGTCGACGAGAATCTAGTAACTTGCCTTGGTAAATCTGAGGCTTACATAGCCTTGGCCGAAGTGCACGAGGGAATATGTAGAGCTCATCAAGCTGGTGAAAAAATGAAGTGGACCCTACATAAACAAAGGATATATTGGCCGTCCATGGCCAAAGATTGTTTTCATTTCGCAAAATCTTGCAAAGAATGCTAGAAACACAGCAATGTTCAGCACCTACCTACAAAACAGCTACACTCGATTATGAAGCCTTGGCCATTTAGAGGATGGGCTCTCGACCTTATTGGGCATATCCATCCCCTCTCTTCCAAAGGGCATAAGTATATCTCGGTAGCTATGGATTATTTCTCAAAATGGGTCGAAGCAATACCATTAAAGGAGGCAACACAAACTGAAGTCATCGATTTCATTGAAGAATACATAGTACATAGGTTTGGGATACCCCAGACATTGACTACCAACCAAGGAACGGCCTTCACGGGTCGAAGGATGTCGGAATATGCCGAAAGTCGACAAATAAAAATGGTAACTTCGATACATTACTACACCCAAACAAACGACCAAGTGGAAGCAGTAAATAAATTGATAATTGCTTTAATAAAGAAAAATGTTAATTGAAGACCAAAAAATTGACACAATTTGTTGAGCCAAATCTTATGGGCCTATCAAAACTCGCCTAAAGATGCAACAGACACCACACCTTATAAGCTTGTTTATGGGCATGATGCCATTCTACCAATTGAGATTAATCTCCAAAACATTTGTGTTGCGAGGCAAAACAATTTACCTATCAAAAATTACTATAATGTGTTGTTTGATGAGTTGAATAAGTTGGAAGAAGAAAGATTGAATGCATTAGAAAATTTGATTTGACAAAAAGAGTCCATTAGGAAAAGTTACAATCGTCGAATTAAAGCAAAAACCTTCAAGGAAGGTGAGTTAGTTTGGAAAGTCGACAAATAGTTAGGGAAGTGGTCCCCAAATTGGAAAGGACCGTTTAAAATCAAAAAGAAATGTTTGGGTAATGCATATGCAATGGTCGACATTAATGATGGCTTAAGAATTGCATCAATAAACGGAAAATACCTCAAGCATTATAAGGCCACAATACACGAAGTAAAAATTTGATAAGAGTGCAAATTGTTAGAACAATGTTTACAAAAAAAAACAAAGCCTAGAAGGTCATTACACAAAACAAAGAAAATAAAAATTCTTAAGCTAGACTAAGAAGGTTCTAATTGTCAATTTCAACTCGGCTTATTGTTTGGCAACTCCTTCTTTGACAGCCCAAACTACCTCCAAAGATTGGCTGGTTTGTTTGACAAGCATTACTTTGGTTTGATGCTGGGATTGTTTATTTGCAAGTTTGCTTTTTGCCTTGATAATATCAACCCTTAGCTTTCCCACGGCCTAGTCGAGAGTAGTTTTCTTTTCCTTGAGCACTCGCAATCTTTCCTCAACAAGAGCAACTCTATAGCCATGTCTTGTACCCGAGCCTCCCCTACGGCCAATTTAGTTAAAGCTAGATCCTTAGCTTTTGTGGACCCTTCAAGCTCTTTGTCGAAGGCTTCCAATTGTTGTGAAGCCTTAGAAAAAGAAGCCTCAACAGCATCAACTTTTAGCATTTGTTCCAAGAGCTCTTCCATAAAGTGGCAAAGAGACTGGTAGAGAGGCCGAACAGAAGAAGGCAGAGCAGCTTTGCTCAAAGTAGAGATCAACTCGATCAAAGAGTGTTTGGCATCCCTATCAGCGGCCAAGATGCTCAAGGGATGGTTTAGAAGAGAAGAAATCGAGTTTAGAAGATTGATAGGAACTTCAAGTGTAGGAATTGAAGGTAGTGGGGAAGTGTAAGTCGAAGTTGAAGAACAAGACCTACCAAACGATTTTTGCACATCCGACCTGGATACAATCGGGACCTTCTCGAGGATTGCAAAACTGGCCAATAAGATATCATTGAAGGCATTGAGGTCGTCAAAATCGACATCATCATCATTATCATCCTCGATAGTTGAAGGTACGACTGGAATAGTTTGTGGAGAGACTGGTGCTTATGTCGACTCAGAAATCAGAACAAGGAGAGACGAGCTAGGGGCCTTTTTTGGTTGATCAACAGCGTCCTTTTCATCATCAATAAGGATGGCATCTTTATCGAGGGCAGGAGATACTACTTTGTCATCCTTGCAAGGGTCCTTCTGCCCAGATGTCATTTTTAATTCCGCCAAATTTGCTTTTTCGACCTCTTCACCATGCATTAAAGCATCATTTTGCGATTAAGAGGAAGGAAAATGAGCGGTATGTAAACAAGTGCAAAAGAAAGGTAGGATCAAAATTACCTTTGTGCCAGATAACTCCTTATCATCTTGAGGATCATTTGGATTGATGGAAGGAGAATTACTCTCGACTTTTCCAACTCCCGACTAAGAAAAAAAAAAGAGAGAGGAAATTCCATCAAAAAAAGAAAAATAAGGGAGATCAAGAAAAGAGAAGGGGTAAGAAAGTTACCTTAGCAGAAGCCGCTTTCTTCGAAAAATGCCTCGATAAGAAGGGGCATTTTTTAGTTTGACCCTCTTTTTCTTTTCCCTTCATGGGAGCAGGAGCTTTTCTCTTGCGGGTCTTGGGGGAACCTCTCCCTCCTCAAGATCATTCCAGTTTTTAGTCATTTTAACAGGGTCAGGAGTAACTCCCGTAATCTTTATCGATTCCGTAATTGTAAGGAGAATAGGTTAAGCCTCGGAAGTACATGCAGTAAGGAAAGACGTAAAATAAGTTTCCTAGGGGAGGATATTGCATGACCCTCGATGATGAGCTAACAAAAGGCTCAGTCATATTCGACAAGTAAAGACCAGTGAATGTCATGGCTTTATGCCAAGGATGCAAAAAAAAGGTCCCATGGGGACCTTGAGGTGGATCCGGGTAGCTATCAGTTAAGCCAAAAGGAGCATTTGGTAACGGAGGAAACAAAAATGGAGTCATGAAAGACTTTTGTCGAGCAAAAAGATTTATGGACTTGGCTTTTTCGAAAGCACGCCAACATCAACCCTCGTGTTGCTCCTTTTTCTTTTTGAAAATATCCATAGCTTCCCGGATCACCCTCAAAGTTGCCGTGGATTATATTTGACTTTGAAAAATTGCTCAAATTGCAAGAGTTCGCAAATGTGTGTACCTTTGGTCTTCATCGAAGTAGCTTTTTTCTGCAAAGAATCAGCAGGAAGGTTAGTAATCAATCTTTCTTTACAAATTGAAATTCTTTGACGCTGAAACTTGTAATATTCAGAGCACCAAGTAATAAACGAAGGGGTTACAAAGTAACTTGACTCAAAATCTAATGGGAAATAGAGATTTCTTTTTTCATCATTCTCTGATGAAAAATATTCCAAGTCAGAAAAGTCTCCTAAGGAAGCACCATAAAGTTGAACCTGAGGATCGAGAGAGTAAAAAGCAGGTATAGCCTGAGAAAACTCAAATCGACGAGCCACAAAAGAAGCATTATGTAGTTCGACATTTTTATTTTTCAAATCTGAAAGACTTGTTGGAAAAACTTGGCAGCACAAGAAATTGGACCAAATCTCATCCAACTCCCTCTGAGCAGAAGGAGTCGAGGTAATCCTTGAGCAGGTAAACCAGGAAGGTCCGATTGATCGATCACTATAAGGAGAAAGGTTTAAACCCTTATTATCAGAAAATGATAGTTAGTGAAAGTGTTTAAAAAAGAAGAAAAATTCATCGATTATATGGGTATTTTTCGGAATGACTCGATGAAAGATGACAAAGCCGAGGACCGTCAATGTCTCGAGGAAGTGCATCCAGGGAAGAATCTTGAAGGAAAGATTGGAAGATGGCATTAGCCCATAACTGAAGAAACCAGATAGGGCCCCTAGAGTTGATCGAATCATTGTGTTGTAGTTTGGTAACAATAAGACCCATCTCTTTATATAATTGGGCAATGATTAGTTTTGCTAAACAAAGGTGATGACCTTCATGAAGCATAACTGCCAGGGGAAAGTAACAAGGTTGCATTTGCAGACTTCGACCACAAAAAACGATGGCATTAAGCCAGTATGAAAGGAAGGCTACGTGTTCTGTATCCGAAATAGAGGTCAGTGGAGAATCCATGTTATTTCTAATGAAGGCCAAATAAGAAGGTTCGGAATCATCAAAATTGTAGTTTTTCACGTAATCGAGCATAAGATCAAAATGAATGATCTTCCCTATAGGTCGAAGACCGGTGATAGCAGCTAACTCAAAAAGGGTGGGGGAGATCATAACATAAGAAAGTTGCAGAGTATTAGTGGTCTTGTTCCAAAAATAGAAAAGAGGACCCAACATAGCAGGGTTAAAAGAAATCTGATACTAAAAAAGTTGAAGGAAATAAAAAATGCCAATTTCTTTCCAAAAGTTGCCCTTGGATGATTGTACCATATCTAGCTAACTAATAAACTCTTGGGTATTCTTGGGAGGATTTCTGAAAGGACGTTTAGACAGTATGAACTATTTGATAAAAATGTCTTCTTGACTAGCAAGAATGGATTGGTCAGAGGTACACGGAAAGAACCTTGAACTGATTGGGCTTCCTCGAGGGTAAGAAGGGGACCAAGAAATGCGTGAATGGAAGAACCGAGGGAATAAGGGAAGGATTACCTGACTCTGAAATAATTCGCTAGCCATAGGGTTCGGTGCCAAGCAGCGGTCACTATTGGTGAAAGGCTCTGGTGCAGAAATGACTATGCAAGTTTGAGAATTTTCAGCCATGGCAAAGCAAACAGAGTGAAAGAAAGAGAAGGAAGGCAGTCAGTAGAACTCCAGAGGCAAAATATGGAGGGAAGAAGAGGAAACAACAAAAAGGAAATGTAAAGAGACGTTAAGAAGAGAGAAGCAATTCAGAAGTGTTGTCTATAAAAATAAAGAAAAGGAAGCAAGAGAAGGAAAGCATTAAATTGAAAAGACGGTTGAGATAACTGAAGGCAAAAGGGTGTTAACACGTGGATGAAATACACACCTCAGAAAGAAAACCATCCTGAGAAAGACGTAGAAAAAGATTTGATTTCTTTCTTAAGAAAAATCAAATCTTGGGGGGCATCATGTTGGACGATTTCCACAAGAGAGCATATCGAAAATACGAAAGAAACTATCAAAATCGACAGAATCTAATGTTAGTCGAGAAAGGAACCGAGTGGGTAAAGATTGGTTTCAAAGGAAGGATAATATTTCGACTGAATCAAAGTGTCAACCATAAAGTGCGTAGTGATAGAGTGACATGGCAGAAATAACTAGAAGAAGGGGCCCACACATGATCCAGAAACATGGCATGAGAATGTGGGATGATGGAGAGCAAAGAAGAACGTGAGCCTCAGTGGCACAAACTATCAAAACGTGGATGTAATGGGCATGGGTTCTAGGAAGTCATTTGGCTATAAATAGGAAATAAGGGTAGCATTTGGGGGGCTACAGACTTGAAACATCCGGAGGAACTCTCTCACAATGTTCATCTTAACATTACGGAGTGAACAAGAACTCAAGTAATGGTTCTTTGTTCTTTACTGAGTTAAATTACTGCATTCTCACGCTCTTATTTAGTTCTAATTTATTTCTTTTGTATCTTTGCTAGTACATATATTTCATTTACAATACATTATCTTCTTTAAAGTTCCATTAAATTGTTGGTTATTTCTTATTGCTTGCACTTTTAAGATTATGAAAACCCACTAGAAAAACCGCTTCCATTCCCCAAATTGAGATCGAGAAGCAAAGCTGTCATTGTTTATTTGTTCATCGACGAAAAAAACCGTTAAACAAGTGCATATGATTTCCAATTCATTTATATCATGCCTTCCTCAGTTCTGTCCATTCAGCAAATCGAATCTTAATCAAGGTGTAGAAACTAGAAAGTGCGTTGGATAAGACACGCACGCAGTTAATATCAGGCGCCATTAATTAATGAGATGATATATTATTCTTAATCCCTTGCTTTGCTTCTATTCGAAAATTCTAGCTGACCACGCTTTTTCTTTTGGAAAATACTTAAGGGTTCAAAGGGATATTTATATAACGATGTACAAAAAGTAAACAACAAAAAAGATAGAATGTGCTTTTTAAAGAATTTTTTTATGAATTTAATTTAAATACAATGACAGTGTAAAATAGTTTTACACTGTCAATCAATAGAAATGGTGGAAAGTGCCAACTCATCCAAATAACCACCCATTATAATGAGGGACCCACCATAAATTCTCACTTTTCCCTATTTCTATTGGTTGACAGTGTAAAACTATTTTACACTGTAAGTACATACCAATTAAACTCTTTTTTTATTTATATAACCAACCCTTACTGATTAGTTGTATCTCATTCGCTATATTTTCGCACAATATCGCTTTATACTGAATAATATTAATACTGCTTTCTTTTTCTCGCATAATCGCGAAATAACTACATAAAGACGATTAAGGTACTTAGATATGGACGGAGATTCCTTTAGCCACAGATAAGAAGAATCGCTATTTTCGTCCAAGCAAAGGAAACAAACAGCATTTAACAATACGTACTCAATCTAGATATAATTACAGAGATAAGGGATATTAGTCTTTATGGGCCATGTCAAGCTTAATAAGGCAAATTAAGGAATATGGAATGGAGCCACTCTCAAGGCGCTAGGTTTTATTGTACTCTTAATTGTTAGGGCTTGGGGGTTATGAGAAAATTTTAATTTAAAAAAATTATTCTATTAAACACTAAGGCTTCTGTTGACCCCCCCCCCCAAAAAAAGTACGACTTTATTGCAACCAATTGCTTACACAATTTTACATTAAGAATGATAATTAAGTAAAGTTATTTGCAAAATAATAGTTTTAAAATTCAAATTTCATGGTACAATTAAAGTTTATTGGAGATCGCAATCGATTAACTTTTATTGCAACCAAATATTTTTTAATATAAACTACACTAACTTATATGAAATTAGGTGTTATTATACATGATATTTCTCGATTTTTCATACCTATACTAACATTCCTTTACATGGGTATTTAATGTTATATTTACAGAGATTCTCAGTGTCACATTCTACAAAAAGACAAGGATATTGGCTATAATATCATATAAACCTTAGCAAGAGGTTAGTTTATATTTCTGTAAATTAAGGGATGTTATGTGTAATATCGTCTAACTTTATAAGAAGTCAATATTATTTAACCTAAAAATATTATAGCTGAAATATTACATTAAACTTGTTTGCTATAATTCGTAACATTTAGGCATTTAAGCTTCTTGCATGTAATAGCTAGCCATCATTGCCATGCCATGGGCGCATGGGCGTGTGCTTGACTAGGAATCCCAGGGAATGTGGGCTAGCTTCTTTTGATCACTATGAATAATCAAGGTCCTCCAAAGTGGATTCGTTATTTGTGCAGTGCGAAGCACCCGAAAGAAAGTAGCATCGGAGAAAATATATTTAT
This sequence comes from Pterocarpus santalinus, assembly GCA_031439595.1. Classification (NCBI taxonomy): domain Eukaryota; kingdom Viridiplantae; phylum Streptophyta; class Magnoliopsida; order Fabales; family Fabaceae; genus Pterocarpus; species Pterocarpus santalinus. The sequence continues at coordinate 59,343,216 of CM062531.1, forward strand.
TTGCTCACGAGATACAAGACCACTTAACTTACATTGAACCATATAGTTGTCCACAAATATTCCATTGCCCACTGAATTTATTACGCTAAAATGGAAAGGTTACAACATAAAAGTCCTGTTTTAGGTTGATTACATGAGTTTATTTCCAATAGAGGGAAAAATATAAGGTCTGAAGAAATTGGTTTTACGTGTTCAAGAATAATGGTCAAAAGAAAAAGGCATCTACGGCTGTGAAGCATATGAAAGGCTGGAGAAGAGGCCTGAAGCCAAGTTGATTGCCATTTTCTCTTGCAAAAATACTTAATATGAAATTGACATGGATATTATTGTTATATGTCGAGGTAAACGAGATGTTTGCACAAACGCGATGAATCTTCTTTTTTTTTTTTTTTTTTTGGCCCCGGGGGAGGGGGAACATAAGTTTATGTGAGCAGAGCCTCAATTATCCCACAAGGGTAAAAAAAAAAACTCAAAACTTAGAGTGCACTTACAGAAGGCTTAGCAATCTCCCTTAAAATTCATCAATAATAACCTAGACTTTCCTAATTTTCAAGTTGACATCCGAGTCCTTTAATTTGTTTAAGAATGGTACAAACATCCTTTATCTTCAAATAATTTATAAAATTCCAAAATTATGCTTAGCACAAAGTGAGATTATTAATTAGAGTAAAGAGTGTGGGGACTTAGGCTAAAGAACACAACTCTGGTATAGGGAATTAATTTGAGAGCAAAATCAGATTCCTATGGTGAAGAACAACTGACAAAAGAGAGATTTGGCCACTGCGTTAGTACCTAGAAGGGTAAAACTTGTATCATTTTCATTTATTTTTCTCAAACCATTGCAATTCATGGTGTAGTAGCTAGTTTCCTTTTCTTCCATGAAAGATCAAAAGCCACAACCCAAAATCACCCAACTCGAAATCACCTAGCTTAGAATCACCAATAAAACCCATTACCAGAAAAACGAAAATAAATACAAATAAATCAAGAAAAAAAAAAAGAAAAATAGAATGGGCCACAATCCCGTTCATGGGTCTAAAAACTGAATCGGATATTGAATTGGACAAGACATTAGTTTAAAGATTTATTTGTTCATCTGAAACAAGAAGCACAAACATAAAACATGGGCTCACACCGTAAAGCAATACAAACCACATTTGTCTATATAAATATATTAGTTTTTTTAAAGAATGTGAGAAATTTTATCAAAAAATGGGCTTGGATGTAAACAACCATGACCCATTTGTACAAAGAAAAAGTGAGAAAACCCTAATCCCTTACATGTGCCGCATCCACCCTCTTGTTCTTCTCTCTCTCTCTCTCTCTCTCTCTCTCTCTCCCTGTTCACGTTCTTCTCTTTCACAAAGGAGCAGAATCAAGGCACCGTTGGAGAGTGGTTAGATAGTGGTCCTCTTTTAATGTCGGTGCCAATGAGATGGTGGTTATGATGGTGGAGAGCAATATCACGTCTAGGGGTGGAAATAGGTCAAGCGATTTGTTGGGGCCTTCGACTTAACTAATATTAAGCCTACTTTAATCTAGCCTATTTAGTAAACAAATTGAGCCAAGGCTTTTTAAAAAGCCTTTTTAGCCAAAAAAAAAGCCAAGCTATAGACTATACAAAAAGCCTATTGGATCGAATAGACTAGCCTATTTATACTATATTATTATTATTGTTATATAAATCATGTAAATTATTATTAATTTAAAAATGTAACGATAATAGAAGCCTTTTAATAGATTTAGGAATTGACTTTTTAGCATATTTAGGAAACCTTTAGGTCTACTTAAGAATATGTTTTGGGCCTATTTAACAGAAAGTTTCTTAATCAATTTAAAAGTCTTATTATTAAGTATGCCTCTAAATAAGCTTCTAGCCTAAGTTAGGCCTTAGAAAATGTTTATGTCAAGTAATAGGTCTAAACTCAGGCCGTATATTTGAAATGCAAGCCAGGCCTATTAAAGCTAAGGTCTAGCCTAATCTAACTTACTTCCACCCCTGATCACCTCTGTGAGCACACTTCACAAAAGCAAAATTAGATTTTTTAAAAAGTTTCTAGACCACCAATTGTGTAAACCGTTGCCAATTCAAGCTTTTTTTTTTATCGGTTTATCAGATTTTTTATTGGTTTTTGAACATATGGTTTTTAGTAGACAACCAAACTAAAAAGGGATCCAATTCTCAGTTCGACTAGTTGAACTAGCTAGTGCAATTCTATTTTCATAATCCTGATCTCATTCCATAAAAAAGAAGAACAAAAAAGAACCAAAAAAGTAAAACAAAACCACAACATAGAATAACCTATTAGTAAGCCTCATGACTAGCCACCACCACCTTTGTCCTCTACCTACGGCAACCACTGCCACCCTGATCTACGACTTCATGACCCAACACCCCTCTACGTTGAGCGTGGCATAGTTATTTATTTAATTTGGGAAGGAGAGAAAGTGGCGGTCATTGAATCAAGTTTTATCGAGCTATTAAAAATCTCCTAAGAGTTGAATTAAGCTTCACCACTAGAGAATTCTTACTTTATAGGGTTTTTCTTCCTTTTTTTTGGTCTAAACCATCGATATCTGAAGTCCTCTAGACATCAATGAATTTGATTCGAGTCTGGTAGGTCTTTTATGGGAGTAAAGCTCTCCCAAGGCTACTTTTTTTCATCTATAACATGAGATCTTACTTAAGAGAAGTAAATACCAAATAATTTGAACCAACCAAATATTAGTAGGGTTTTCCTTCTAAAACTTGCAATTGAACGGTGGAAAATATTTTATCATAAATCTAAAGCCAAATTCATAGAAGTCATTCTGCCGAATTCAAATTACTCAAAAAAATGTTTCATTTCTAACTTATGCGCCAAAATACATTTCAAAGGGCCCCACCAAAATCTTTGATCACAAGCAAGGATCTTGTCGATCTCATTTTCTCATATAAGAACAATTTCTAACCAAATAAATATATGGACCTATTACGACTGGTTTCAAGATCCTCTCTCAACTGTCACTAAATTGCTCCAAACAGCTCCCACGAGTTCCAATCTCTAAGGATGTGTTCACGAATTTGATTTAAAGGGAGAAAGGAAGGAAGAGAGAGGTTTGTAGAGTTTTACTTTTATTCACGAGTTTTACTTTTTACGACAGAAAGGCTTTTGATGATTTTACTAACCCTCAAAATCTTTTATTACTTTTATTTTATGGTTTCCTCGGAGATAGTTTAATGAGATTACATTGTAGTTTATTATCTTATTCCTATTAAAATATTAAAATATCATTTTTTACATATCTTTTGAAATCTATTAATTTTATTTAATTATTTTAATAAAAATTATAAAAGTACATTATGAACTCTTGATTTCCTTTCTCTTCATCTATTTTATTCTCACAAATAAGGATATGGTAAAACTGTCTAAACCCCTTTTTCCTTACCCTTCCTTTTTATTTCATGCCTTCCATTCTCTTTCTCTCATAACTCGCAAACAGACCTAAGGAAATGGTCAACTGCAATAAAATGACTCCCCATATTATCTGAGATCATCTCCAACCAACCCAGTCGAATTCTGCACCCATTATTTATTCAAACGTGCACCTCATAGCTCAGGTATGTGTTATTCCAACTTTTAGTATCTCTTGGTGCACACGCTAACTCGAGCGTATGTCTTGCAGGTACACCACCCCATTGTGTTGTTACTCGCTTTCGGAAACTACCGCCAAATTAATATCGTCGTTCATCTTCAACATATCTCGGATCACAGGAAACCTATTCCTTGGGTCACTTGTGAACAGGAACTATGCTAAGTTATACAAAATATGGAATAGACAATTGGATATTTTAAGGATCTTCTTCCTCTATTTTAAGCATCCAAGTTCTTTATCTCTTGAAGCATCGATCAGATTTTGAGCCGATTAGAAGTGGTAAGTTTGTTGTAAAGCATGATATTCGATAATGATGAAGATGCTTTATGGATTGAATTTGAGCATAAACATGAATGGACAACAAGTCTGATAGGTATGTGTGATGCTGCCTGTTTGACAATTGACATATACATAGTGCATTGTTTGGGTTATTTTTGGTAAAACCAGGACTGCCCAGAGCATTGGCCTTTGGTCAAATTAATATGGAAAGTCGGTCCAGAGCATTGGCCTTTTGTCAAATTAACTTTGTTTTGATTCTTTCTGACTGAGAAAGAGAAAAAGTGGGCTCGGGGAGAGGGAGAGGAACGAAACCATTTTTTGAATGTGAAGTTTCTTGCGTCATGACTCTTCGAGAGAGATAAAGGAAATATAGTTGTGATAAGCCTGCGGCGAGGAATCCATAATGGAGATGGAGGTTTCACTAGTGGTGAAGAATATGTGAACTTGTAATTGCATCGATCCCCTTTCTTTTCACGTCACACATTCTATTTTATATATATATAAAGATGGCAAAATCATCATCAGAACCCAATAAATTAAATTATTTAACCTGCTAAAAATAACAAATTAGGTTGTATGGTGTTTTTTTTTTTTTTAATGTTGGGTTATTTAATTGGTATTGTATAATCTGAGAGTTGTAACGGATCAAGGTGGGTTGATAATTGAATCTATTAAATTTTTTTAGAGGAAATGGTAGCCATTCATAAATAGAGCTAGGGGAATGCTAACTTTCACCCATTCGGATGAAAGTTAGCGGGTGAAAGTTAGCATGCTTTACGATTTTAACTCAATAAAAATGCGCATTATATCTATTCTTAAACAACTTAAGTGTTATGTTTATTTTATTAATTAAATACGTTATTAATTATAGAAAAATCTCTCTTAATTAATAATTGTTAACATCATAAATTACCTTTTATTAAATACAAATTTTATAAAATGAAATTATTATATTATTAATTTTTTAATATAAAATAATAAAATATTAATTAAAAAATTATTTTTAAAATTAAATTAGTATACTATCAATTTTTAAGGTAAGATTAATAAATTATTATATTTAATAAATAAAATATTAATGTTTTTCTATGATGTTTTTATAAGTAAATTATTATATTGTTAATTTTTTTAAAAATTAATAATGAGAGAAAAATTTAAGAAAAACGTATTTCAAAGGTAAACTGAAGTACTATTTAAAAATAAATGTATTGTCATTCTGTACGAGATTTTTATTAAAAAGTATAAATTGTACCACTATTGAATTTTTGAAAAAATATTATAAAAGTATTTATGAAACTAACATTTATCACGAGAAAGAAAAACTTGTTCAGTAATTAACGGCTATTTAATTAGGATTTAATTATTAGTGTAAATATCCTTTTTAATCATAACATTTTAAAGTTGATATCAATTGTGTATCAAAACAATTTTTTATATCAATTTAGTCCTATACTAATAATTTGACGAAATATTTGGTTTTACAAAGAAAATTGTTAGAAGTAAATTAATGTCAAAGCTTAAAGTGTTAGGGTTAAATTGATGTCAAAATTTAAAGTATTAAAAAATTTATGCCAAAATCCTTTTCAAGACCAAATTGATGTCAATTTCAAAGTATTAAGACTAGATTGTTGTTAAAAAATTTTTAAGATCAAATTGATATCAAGTTTAAAATATTAGAACTAAAAAGAGGGAAGTTTTACAACCTAATAGATATTTATTCTAGTTAAAAGAGTGAAGTTTAATAAATTTCACCTAATTAAAGTGGTAAAAGTTAGCACCAATGAGCTGTAATTCAAGTAACATTTCCTTTGGTTATTGTGTCAGAGAGTTGTAGTGTTGGATCAGGGATGGTAAAGGTTGGCATTTGTTTTTAACCACTTATAAATAATTTATTTCTCTTGAAATATTCTATGTTTCACAATAAATAAATATATATATATATATATATATATTTATATATATAAACCTAGGATATTAGATGATTATGTATTGTTAAAAATCAAATAAAGGGATAGCTAGGTATGGGCACTTTATTTTTTCAAAGTAAGTAGAAGTTTTCTTTTCTTTTTAAATCCATGTTTATTTTAAGTTATAAATACTGCCAGAATTTTCTTATTATCATTTTCATTGTTTAAATTTAAATTCGCCATTACTTAACAAATGTTTATCATTCCCATTAGCACGCATCTGTTTTGACCACATTCTGCTGCAGCAAATTTAATCATATTTCTGCAGAACATTTTTTCTTTTTCCTTTTCTATTTGCACTTCAGATTTGAACGTTTGGGCTCGTGTACTCTATTTTTGCTGAAGTGACACGTGTTTAACGTACATATATTCAAAATCTATGGACTGAATTTTGGCAGAAGGTTCTTGGTTTTCAAAGGCTGTTAAGCATTAATGATGATAGCCACACTCCATCTACAAACTCCTAATTCATTTTAATACACACCCGAGTCCTCTTACACCGTACTTCATCTTGATTTGGCCATGAGCTGCCGCTAAACATGATAGGTTAGGTTTCTTCGTTACAAGAGCATCAAATTTGCAAGATTAGCTTGTAGCCCTTGCAAAAATACAGAATTTTTTTTTAACATTAAAAATATAAATGATGGAGTTTGAGCGACAAGAATAAACTACGTGGAAAATGGAGATTATGGGATGGATATTTGAAATTTAATCATGGGATGAATTAGATGTGATTACAAATATAATTTGATTAATAAAAAGGAAGTATTGCAAAATAATTCGTCTCGACGTGGAGATGTATTTTTTGTTATATATAGCAGCCACGGTGCGTTTGCAACATGCTTTTCTCAGGAAGGTCTTCACTGAAAGGAAAGCATCGCACAATAATCAACATAATCGTATTTAAAAAATATGACAAGACCTGGTCTTTACTGTTTCATTGTTTGCTGCAATTAGTGAAGAGGGTGCAACTTCTTCTCCCTTGTATATGTATTGTCTACATTCATACATAGCGGCAAATTAAACAGCGTGTTCTTTTAACAAGAAAATCCATGTTGGGCTTTGACCTAATAGAAAGACTTGGTCTTGATGACCTTGAACCTATGTTATCCTACAAGTGACATTGAACCAGAGGATCGAAAACTTTTCCTATATGATTATTTTGACGCGTACGGTTTGATTTCAAACAGTATGTTTTGATTATAATCGAAAAAAAAATCAAGTTTGAAACCCCCCCCCCTCCCAATGTAGTGCGTGTTATTTTGTATTTAAAAAATTTATAATCATGAATTTATTAACATACCCTTTTATAAAAAGTAATCTTATTTTGAAGTTAATATAATTTAACATCATTTCATATTTTTATAAATTTTTATCGTTTAACAATAATTAAATTTATATAATTTTTTACATATTTATGTAGTTATTTTGATGCATAAACTTATATGAAACACAGCTCTCAAAAAATGTGTGTCTAACATTTTTATTTGGTAGTGGTACATTATTTTGATCTTACACTGGCTCAAAATATGTGGGCAGAATGTGTCTAGTCTACATAAATATATTAATCTCTTCCGATAGACTTTGACGTTGATAACAAGTGGGCTTATTTTAATATATTAATTTTGAGGAATCAAGTAGTATAAATTGGGTTCCATAGTAACGGAGATATTCATCAAGCAACGTTTCCTCTCTTGTCCTCTCTTTCCCTTACCATATTTCAGCAATTCACACTCCAATCACAAGCAATCCTTTCAATTAGTCCCTGCAAACACAATGGACTTTGTAAGCTGCACACTGCTTCTTCTTTTGACATGCGCCACCATTCATGCACTTCGTGTATTATTCCTAGCAAAAACCAGAAAACCAAACCACAAGCTTCCACCAGGACCTTCCCCACTTCCCATCATAGGAAACCTCCTTGAATTGGGGGAAAAGCCACACCTCTCCTTGTCCAAGCTTGCTAAGATTCATGGCCCCATAATTAGTCTAAAGCTAGGGCAAAAAACAACTATAGTGGTCTCTTCTTCGGACATGGCAAAAGAGGTGCTTCAAACTCACGACCAGTTCTTGTCAAACCGGCCAATTCCCCAATCCGTGTCAGTTCTCAACCATGAGCACTATAGCTTTGCCTTCATTCCCGTTTCACCTCTTTGGCGAGAGATGAGAAAAATATGCAACACTCAACTACTATCCCACAAGACTCTTGATGCAAGCCAAGGTGTTAGGCGCAAGCAAGTGCAACAACTCCTTAGTGATATCCACAAGAGTAGCCAAATCGGCGAAGCAGTGGATATTGGAACACTTGGGTTCAAGACTACCATAAATCTGTTATCAAACACCATTTTCTCTGTGGGTTTGATTCAGTCTACAGGTGCAGCAGGAGAGTTCAAGGACCTGGTAACCAATATCACAAACCTCGTTGGAACACCAAACTTGGCTGATTTTTTTCCCGTGTTGAAGATGATTGACCCACAAGGCATAAATCGAAGGCAGGCTAAGAACGTTAGGAAGGTGTTGGATATCTTTGACCAATTGGTTAACCAACGGTTGAAGCTGAGGGAAGGCAACGGTTTCAACAGCCAAAACGACATGTTAGATGCCCTACTCACCATTTCTGAAGACAACAAGTTGATAGACAAAACAGTGATAGAACATTTGTTCCATGTATTTTCCCTCTTCCTTCCCATTTTACTCTAGTCATTTTAAATTTATCATGTTCTTGGTATTCAACCACCTAACTAACTCACTTTAAAACTATGATTTGATAGGATATATTTGTTGCGGGAACGGACACAACTGTATCTACCTTAGAATGGGCAATGACTGAGCTAATCCGCAACCCAGAAGTTATGATAAGAGCCAAAAAGGAATTGGAGGAAACCATTGGCAGTGGTATCTCTCTTGAGGAATCTGATATCTCTAAACTCCCATACTTACAAGCTGTAATGAAAGAAACATTACGCCTACACCCACCAGTTCCATTTTTGCTCCCACGAAAGGCTGAGCGAGATGTCGATGTTGGTGGCTACACAATCCCAAAAGAAGCTCAAGTGATGGTTAACGTGTGGACTATTTGCAGGGATCCAACCTTGTGGGAGAATCCAACTTTGTTTTCTCCTGAGAGGTTTATAGGATCAGATATTGATGTTAAAGGACGAGACTTTGAGCTCGCACCATTTGGTGCTGGTCGGCGAATATGTCCTGGCTTACTATTGGCGAATAGGATGTTGCTCTTGATGTTGGGTTCACTAATCAACTCCTTTGATTGGAAGCTTGAAGATGGGATGAATTTAGAAGATATAGATATGAGTGAGAAATTTGGAATAACATTGCAAAAAGCTCAGCCACTTCGAGTTGTTCCAATCAAAATAAGCAACTAATGCGCCATGTATCTAGTGTACTATGATGTACTAGGCGGTCTTCTCTTTTGCCTTTTCGTGTCAAGAGTTATTCTATTAATTTTTTTTTTTTTGTATTTTTAATTGTAGTTGTTAATAATTTGAGTGAAAATAAATGTATTCATGTGACTAAATCGATCATAAGATTGTTTTTATATTAAATTCATGAAAGGATTTAAGTTCTCAGTATATATATTTTTCAATCAGAATTAACATTTTTTCCTTTATTTTGCTTTACCAAAGTGAATCCCATTTTTAATTGCCTTGATTTGTAGAATGTTGTTTAAAAGATACAAAAATAAGTGTGTATAAATAGCATATATCTTGTTGAATTTGGATCATCTAAAGTAAGATCTCTTATAAAGTGAGAAAATGATTGGTTATTCACTATTAAATTATTTGATGAAATCTAAGTATAATATAATATATTGATCCAATAATGGATAATCTCTTATTTTTTCATTTTACAAGAAATCTTGTTTTGGAATATATTAATCCTATTTTGTTTTGGCAATGCATTTTGGAAGTATTAACCCTTTTCTTTAATTTATTTTCCAAGTGATTCATTGTATATTCAGTATTTCAAATAAAACTTATCATTCCTTATGAAAAAATATTTAATCCTATTTGCAAGTACCTTTGTGCACCCAAATAATTTAATGAGATTTCTTGACAACTTACTTTTATTTCTCGAAAATTAAATTTTACTTTTTTGTTGTGCATTTTAATTGTTTAGTTTTGAACATCTTTTTATTCGAATTTGAATTTGAGCTTCGATTGAGTCCCTTGCAACCTAACTACAGCTGATCTTTTTCACTTGGCTTAACACCCTTGTTTAATTGGCCACATATCATATCCTATGCTATCATCTATCATGTTTAATTGGCCATTTACACTTGATAGGTTAGTTTTCTTGTTGGAGCTTGAAATTTGCAAAGTTCAATATATAGAAGCCTTTCTTAACTGTAAATGATGTTGACTTGACTTTTTAGACAGATGGATTGAATAAAAACGGAAAATAGGGAAACTAGAAAGTATTGGACAAATTTAGACTAATTATGGGCTGAACTAAATGTGTTATAATTTTTTAGTAGATTCGTTTTCCAAATGGATGATGTGTTTTCTAATTTATGTAGTAGTACTTAAGTAGACATTTCGAGACAATGGGAGGGTGCATTTTTGGGTGCTTTTCTTGACTCTTTCCTGGCTGCTTTTCTGGTGGAAGTCTTGTGAGCAGGGAATTATTGCATGCACAAAATCAAGTCGATGGCAAACCAGTCAAGCACATTAAATAGACTACAAAAAAGACCAAATAAAAAAGAGCAAGAGGGGGGGGGGGGACCTGGTCTGGTCTTATTGTTTTACAGTATTGATTCTTTCTCCAAGTGCTGAGGATTAACTTCAACCCAAAAGCCACATTATGGACCAAAAATAAAAACTAAAACAAAAGCCACGTTCACACATATATAGCATCAAACTGTGCGTTGGGTTTTGACCTCTTAAAAGACTTGGTCTTGCTCGATTGAGCCCTTATTAGGCAATAATTGACATTCACCAAAATCCAATGAACATGATTAAGCTAAACTTAAGGAATCTCCTGCGACTGATATAACTTTTTTTCTGCAACGATGATGGCTTCATTTTAAACATCTTTTAAGCGTAATCTAACAATTCAACGAATGTTAGGAAAGCCCCATCTACTGATTATTAATGGAATGTGGATTGTGGATTTTGTTCTTAGTAGCATATGAACTTAACACACGTTAATTCGTACTTTATACGTTGATTATTGAATTATGCCAAAGCGCGTACGGTTTGGGTTTGGATTTGGCCCTCAATATATGTGGGCAGAATGTTTCTATAACAATTTTCCTCTAATCAGCAGCTCATCATTTGAACCTGGAATCAGGACTCTTGACGTTGATAAATTGCAGGTAGGGTTATTTATTTATTTATTTATTTTGGCCCATCAAATGGGACTTTTTTATTTCATGGGTTGCCTGACAAGTCAATTTATAATTGAGTTCCCCTCAACCCATCATTAATAAGTCAGGTGGCATGCAAATGTGTAATATAATGTTATGTGAGCTCTTTAATTATGTTTGATTTCTGTTTTTATTTTCTATTTTTATTTTTATTTTTAGGATATTGTGAAAGAAATAATGAAAATTAGAAAAAAATTATTTTAAATATATTTTTTTCATAAAATCTTAAAAATAAGAAAAAAAAATAAAAATAAGGTGACCTTTTTTGTAGTTAACATTAAAAATACAAGAAACGAAAATAGAAACCAAATAAATCTTATGTTTCCCATTAAAAGTTATTTTATTTTATTTTTTAAGTCCAAATTTAAGGATAGAGTGAATACAAATTTATATATTCTGTTGCTAAATTAATCAAAGAAAAATAAAATTCTTTGAAGAATTTAATTCTCATGTGTTCTTTTAGTAAAAATTTGTATACAATCATTTAATTATCAATAGTGTATTAAAATTATTGCTAACCTTTACCCCTTTAGGTGAAGGTTAGCAAGCTTCACACTTTTAACTAGATTAAAATATACTTAAATATAATTTTAGTTCCTATAAATATAAATTATTTTAATTTTAATCCCTCTAATTTTTTTTTTATTTTTGGTCCTTCTTTTTTCTAATATTATGTTTTTGATCCTATTGTTGGCTAGTATTATTAAGTGGTGATATTTATAAAAACCTAAAGAATATTATTAAAATATTTATAAAGAACAAAAATGATTTTTTTAATATTTTTAATATTTTTAATTTTTTTAAGGACTAAATAATATTTTAATATACTTACACGGACCAAAATTTAGAACAATAAGGGCCAAAAACATAATACTAAAAAAAAAAAAAAAAGAGAACCAAAAGCTAAAAAAAAAATAGAGGGTCTAAAACCAAAATAACCTATTAAAAATATTTTTAAACTATTAAAATATCTATTGTGTCTTTTCTTAGGCAATTTAAGTGTTTTATCGATATTAGTAATTAAATGGGTTATTAATTGCTGAATAACTCTCTCTTTCTCTGTTAGAGGTTGTGTGAAATTCTGCTTAATGATATCTAAGAGCATCTCTAATGTTAGCCTCCATCTAAATCACACTTCTAGCCCTACTACTTGCCACATCAATGCTATACAATTAATGTGTCATAAAAAGTAAAAGTGTCTTAAAGATAGGATTCATGTCTCCAATGGAAGGGACCAACTTTGGTCCGACATAATTTTTAACCTTAAAAAATAAAATTGACATATTTTATGAAATATTTTGTTATAAATATTTATATTATACAATTTTATTTTCAAATTGGATAAGCATGTAAAATTTAATTTTTCAGAATAATTTTTATTTCAAATTAATTTTTAATAAATTAAATTATGGATAAAAATATCATGCATTTATTTTTAACAAGTTAAAATCTAAAAAATTTAAACTATTTTTTTCAACTAAAACAAGTCTTCAATATGTTTAGAAAATATTGCATGATTAATAACAATATTGTAAAATTTTAAAAGCTTTACATAATTGATACATGGGAAACATTGCATAATTGAAACATTATATAACTGGAAGTTTTGTTTAACAGGCATTATGGAGTTGCTAGATATATTCTACCAAATCTACTTATAGTTGTTGATAGTTTTATCTATCACAAAGTCAGATATTATTTTGGATATATCTCTCACATAGAGCAAAAGTTTCTTCACTCAGTTCTGGTTGTGATATGCCATTTTTCACATCGTCTTAAGAGGGAAGTTGAGCAAAGTTTCCTGCATATGTGTCTCTCTCATTCTCAACAATAATACTATACAATATAATGCATGCTGCTCATTATCTTCACAAGCTTTTCTTTTTCCTAGAATCGTGCAGGGTCATGTATAATTGCAAACCGAGGCTGCAACACTCCAAATGCTCGCTCCAGATCCTTTCATTATCCTTCTTGATATTTTGCAAACAACTTTCAGTTATCTCCCTATAATCGGGGGATTGTTTTGACGAATGTTGCCCATTCAGTATATATATCATATATTAAATAGTATCCTATATTATAATTGCTACCATTCACAGTATAATTTACTTCTGGAACTCAACTATCCAGAGCTTCATCAAACACCAGTGAACGGTTTAACACATTGATGTTGTTGTTCGAACCAGTGACTGCAAAAAATGCATGCCATATCCAAAGGTTAGATGAAACCACAATTTCTAGTACTATAGTTGGAACCCTACGATAACCACTCATTTATAACCACTCATGTACATACCTTTCCATGCTTTTGGGCAATTTTTTCACTACCAATGCATGCAATTGATGCTGCCTATCATTCCTAGGAAGTTGCGGTCCTTAGCATTTGTAGCAACCATTGTACATCATTTGAGTTTAGTTCTCACAAATATTCAGTCTCGAATACCAATATCACATCTTCGACAAACTTCTCTAAGCATTCAATTGTTGTGCTTTTGCTTATCCACACATAATCATCAATGGCATCAGTTGATACTCCATATGCCAACATACGCATGGCAACCATGCATTTTTGTAGTGAGGATAAGCCTTTCTTGCCTATAGCATCGACCCTCTGTCGGAAATATGGATCAACATTTGAGAGGATTTCTACTATGTAAAGGAAGACATGTCTTCCCATTCGAAACCTTCGCCAGAATATCTTTAGAGGATACAGCAAATTAGGTGAAAAGTAGTCACTAAAAGGACATTTATGTCTTGTTTCGCAGTCCCTATCTAAGATCCTATGAGATTTGTAGGAGGAGTTTTGCCTATAATTTTCGAGAATAAGTTGACGTTGGTGCTCATCTGAATCATCAAACATAAAATCCTCAATCCATTCATCAAAAGATATGTTGTCAGGTTGGTCTAAATCACCGAGCAAAATATCATCAATCAAGTCATCAAAAGACTTGATATCGGGTTGATTATAGATTCCAGCCTTTTGTAGTAATAGATATTTTAGTGGTGGTTGTGAGTGAAAAAGTGTTTTGCGAGCAAGTATGGAAGAGTAATACTTCATATTTATAACCCTTTTTCCACAACGAATAGTATGACTAAACAGTTGGTTCTGTAATAGCTAGTTTTGCAACAGCTACTTTTGCGATGGCTAGTTCTGTAACAGCTAATTTTGTAATAGCTAGTTTCACAACGGCTAGTTTTGCAACGATTAGTTTTTCGTTCATTTGTTTTTGATAAGTTCAAATCTAAATAACCTTGCAAGATTTTAAAACACTGCATAATTAAAACATTGCATATAACTAAAATGGTTACTTAATAGACAACAACATTACATAATTGAAATGTTTCATAATTAAAAGCATTACTTAATAGACATTATTGATTTACTACTTATGCTCCATCAATACAATCAACATTTAAATTAAAAATACTTTGCCATAATTTTCTCTACAAGCTTAGTATACAAAGATTGTTGGGTTTCACTCATCATGGAGGTGTCTGCATAAAATATTTGCATGTTCGTTTCCCTTTCCTTAACCGCTAGCTAGCTCCTTTGCCTTGATCGTCCTATCCTTTTCCTTCTCCTCTAGCTCCTTTTCATTGATCATCATCAACCTTTCCTTGAACGCCCTATCCTTTTCATTGTTTGCTAACTCCACTTTCTTGACTTTCTTAAAATCTTTCATTAGAGATAGTTTCCTAATTATAATGGATTTGAGTGCATCAATATCTTCATTGAAACTCACAGATGCTTTTGATTTCCCTTTACCCTTCCTTTTAGATGCTTTGGTGCCTTGTGAATGAACTAAAGACTCCACACCAACATCCTCACCGGTTCATGTTTTAGGATTTGATAAGGATGTGTACGCCTCACAAGCACCTATCTTTATTCTCTTGAAACCTCCATTTTGAATTGATTGGGTTCTCCATTTTTGCTCCTTTCGAAACTCATTCCAGCATCTTTGAAAAGTGCATTTCTTTTCATCCTTGGTAAAATAGAATTCATGAGCCAACTCTATTATATCATCACTATTCAAATCACTCCCTACTCTTCAACATGCTTAGTTGTAGCAACCATCAAATTGTTGAACCCCTTTGTTGATCCTATGCCATCATTTCTTACCTCTCTTTTGATCAAGTCACAGTTGCTTTCCTCATAATATGCGTGGATCCGGTTACAAAATGCATCAGCTTTTTGGTGGCTCCAACTTCTATGTGCTTCGCAATCCAAGGTGCTTAGTGCACCTTGTGACCGCAGCGCATCAGATGGTGGAGATTTATGAGGTGTATCGATATACTAATTACCTATGATGTATTATAATAATATATTAATTTTAAAAAAATTAAAAAATATGATTAAATATATTTTAGAAATTAATTTTTATACACTGACAGTATAAAATTATACTAATAATATAAAATAATTTTACATTATCAGTGTAATATTATACTGATAGACAGTGTAAAATTATATTGACAGAGTAAAATTACACTGATAAAATTTTTATAATTTTTAGAAATTAATTTTTATACACTAATAATGTAAAACTACATTGACAGTATAAAATAATTTTACACTATCAATGTAAAATTATATTGACAGAGTAAAATTACACTATCAATATAAAAATTACATTGGCAGTATAAAATAATTTTATTAGTGTAATTTTACTCTATCAATATAATTTTACATTGATAGTGTAAATTATTTTATACTACCAGTATAATTTTATATTGTCAGTATATAATAATTAATTTTTAAAATATATTCAATTATATTTTTAAATTTTTTTAAAATTAGATATTATTATAGTGCATCATAGGTGATTGATGCATCGATGCATCTCACAATCTCACCGTCAGATTATAAGGTGCACCACACTCCTTGACCAGCGAAGTCACCGTAGAATGCGCCCTTTTTGGTTAGTACCTACCAAAGGATCGATTGATATATTCAACTATGCATTTATTAGCAGTTCATCCTCTTCCCATCGCCACTAACTACTCTTTTGCGCACAATCTTCAAATTGCTCATCGTTGAGGTTGATAACCTCTAGCCCGTTGTGGTTGGAAAATTGTAGATATCGTGAACCCAGAGTCGAATTTATAAGCGTTTGATGGGATGGGTCAAATGATGTACCAACATCGGTTGATCCTGATCCCAAGCCCCCGGATTGGGTTTAAATGGGAATGAAAATGAAAATTGAAATATATGTGGATTTTAATTATTTGTTAAAAAGGAGCTTAAAAATTTGTAGAAATTTAAAGATTAGAAGAAACTTGAAAATTAGGATTTGGAAAGAAACTTGAAATTTGAAAATTTAAATTTGGATTTGGATTTTAAGAGTTTAAAGATTATGAATTTTGGATATTTAAATTTTGAGGGAGGTTGGATTTTTGTAAATAATTGAAAAACGAATTTAAATTAACTTGATTTGAATCTCTTATTTTTGGAAGAATGAATGAATATAATTTGTATGAAAAGAATTTTAAAAATATTGAAAAAGATTAAGAGTTGTAAAAAAAAAGTTGAAAGAAATTGATATTTATAAAGTGAAAATAAAAATAAAATAATATTTTAAATTATTACCATTAATTGCAACGGTAAAATATGTTCAATAAATAAGAAAAAAATTTAAAAAGGCACTCACTTTTGGCGTGGGACGTGTGTCTGAGCTGGGACTCAACCTTCTCTCTCTTGTCCCACAGGTCCATCACCAGTGACAAAATAAAAGACATCCCTGATACCTCAGAAACTAGGGCGGGAGCAAAGAAGCCGTTGGAGTTGCTCTAAGGGGCCCCTTTGCCTCATATGATTCGATAGTTTATTTGTTTGTTGGGCTTCGGCCCCCTTAACCAAAATAAAATAACAGTATGTACACCATTCAATTTGGTCCCTTTGAACAATGTAGAACCCCATGACCATTATTAAAAAGAGCCAATGTAAAACCCCAAACGTGTATTAGTAAGGAAATGACTCTAAATGACGACCAAAATAGAAATGACTCCATTGTATTTTGCTTTTGGTCATTAATGCCACAATGGTTCACATAGCTTTTTTTTTCGGTTCACATACCTGTATTGTGTAAATTAAAAACTGTTGGGTGGGCTCGGACCATTGTCCTCTAAATGTCCAATAGAGGGGTTGGGTTTCAGGTCAAGACTAGGTCCATATAAATCCGTTAACATGTTTCATGATGCTAGTATACACAGCCCTATTCCACGACCCCAAAAAATCAAAAATCCCTCAAACTAATGTAAATAAGGAACAATGGTTGGATAATGGTAATAAATAAGCCGTATCTTTAAAAAGAATATTAAAGTTTAAATCTTGAAAAAAGTTATTAAAAGAACCTATTATCAGTAATAATTTCTAAAAGATTGGTCTTACAAAAATACGTATTAAAATATCTTAGTTGCAAGTATAGCTAGATACAGGTTAAGTCACTTCATGAGCTTTTTTCAACTCAATTAATTAATCATTCAATAAGTTGAGTTCATGAGTCTAGTTTAAATTAAGAATTTGAGCTCATTTATTAAATAAGTCAAATTTAAGTTTTAGTAACTTGAGATAACTATATATATATATAAGGAGCATATCATATAAGAGGAGTGATTTATTATAAGAGTGAAAGGAGTAAATCTTGATCATTGGATCTTACGTAAATAGTCAAGATTAAAATATAAAGTTACATGATTTTTTTAAGTAATAATGTGACGTTTAAATAACTTTAAATTTTGACTATCCATGTATGGTTATATGGCCTAGATTTGCTCTTTTTACTTTCATAATAAATCACTCCTCTCATGTAATATGCTCTATATATATATATATATAAGATTTTATTATTATTTTTTGTTACATATAGCCATATTATTGTTGTTATTATTATTATTATTGAGATTAATCTTATGACTAAATATTCTAGCTCATTAAGTCCAAAAGACTTAATTTGTATCAAATTCGAGCTAGTTCACAATCTATATCTCATCAAGTTTGAGCGACTTGTGAGCTAACTCAAGTTCGACGAGGATGAAAGACAAAAAGGTTGCTTCTCAGCCCATATTGAGCATTAAGATGTACCATTGTGGAACTGTTGGCAGTGAAGTTTGGCCTTAATCTACTTTGGAACCTGAGTTATAGAAGGTTGTTGAGTGAAACAGATGCAAGGAGACTTTGGCCTTGATATCTTCTCCAACTCACCCAAGGTTTCATCTAGTGGATGCACTTATCTTGGAAATTCATGCTTTGTTGCAAAGGGACTAGCTGGTGCATTGTGTCCATGTGTTGAGGTCTACCAATCATTCTGCGGATGTGCTTGTAAAGTTGAGTGCTACTCGACTTGAGAGTCTGTGGGTTTGGAGCTCACCACCACAGGAGCTTCATGAGCCCATGCATAAGGATGTGATTTAGTTTGGTTTTATGTTCTAGTTTTATTTCTATTTGTTTCCCACATCATGAAAAAAAAAAAAAAATCCACACAAAGTTTTTGTTTCCCATTTGAATCCCCTTAAATTATGATTATAGCTCCAAAATCAAACTAAGCAGGTGAAAAGCACTGAACCCATGTTTCAGAGTCCCAATAGCCCAACCCCAATTTTTTCACCAAAATAAATCATACATCCTCCATAACATCAAATTTAAAGAGTTTATTACAGAACACAAAGAGAACATTAGTTAAGAGGTGAACGTAATGGTGAAGTACATAAAGGGAACATTAGTTAATAGGTGAATACAGTGGTGACTTAGGCCAAAGGGAAGAGAATTAAATCTAATGGAGAAGGGTTTTCATGGACCACACACATACCGTCTAACCAGCCCAACTCTGAGAGTAAAAATTATTCAGATTCTGACCCAAAGCAGCCACCAGGTTTTGGGTCGCTATGTGAATCAATGAGGGTGCAAGGATGTTGATGGATCGTGATGTTCAAGTTTCAGAGCTTAATGGTTCATGAATTGATCAAACCATGTTGTATGATAAAAATCGTTCTGAATTTGGCCCAACATATCCTTTTATGTTTGGGAACAAGCAAGATATGCTGGAAGAAGAAAGAAGACATAAGGAGCGGGTGGATGAAGTCAGGGTGAAGCTAAGGGTGCAATGTGAGGAAGAAAAGGTGTCTTTTGATGAGGGTGAGCTGGATGAAGCTAGAAAAACATGGGAACTAAGGAGAAAATTAGGGCTCAATTTTTCAAATGAGGAGGAGTCCATCCTGGCAATCTTTGACATTTGTAAGCCTTGAAGTGGTAAGATCAAGCAGAGATCGAAGATAAAGAAAAGCAGAAGGATATTGGTGAAAATTCAGAATCCATTATGCCTCATGCCTCATGCCTCAATGTGGCGAAGGTGCAGTGCTCAAGTGAGTCCAATTCAACACAATGATGTTTTTTCACGTTGAATCTATGGTTGCTGGGTGTGGGTATTTTGGTGGCTGTAAGAATTTGGTGGTGGAAAAAGGAGGTATATCTAGGGATAGTTGAATCGAAATGTTTCAACTCTTACAGTGCCACAAGGCAATAGGTGAGAAAATGTGTAGTATAAATGAGTGGCATTGAAACCTTTGAAGGTAAGGTGGTTTGATCTATAAATGGGAAAAGAATTATGTGAAAAAGAAGAATATTTTAAATGTCATTGATGGTTGTGTGTGAAAGAAGTCCTAATGTCAAGTGAACCTTGTGGAGAATTGGCATAGTCTCGACTGGAGAGCATCAAGGTCAGCAGTTTGGTTTTTGTGAACTACAAGGAAAGAGATACTGTCAGTATGGTGTTGCCTCTGATTTTTAATTATGTGCACACTAGAAGGACGAGCAATAGCTATCATGTGTTACTAGAAAAACGGTGGATGGTGCTCGATGGTACGTTTACTAAGTAGTATTATTGCTTAGTAATATATAAGTGCATAATATTAAATATATTTGCTCAATGAATGCCTCCAGAGTCCAGATCATCCTAGCTGCTGCTTTCATAGGGAAGTATAAATGTACATCACAAAGCTAGGGACTTGGGATTCAATCATAAAACGTATAGATTTTTTTTCCCCCTAACAACCAGTATCTAGGTTTACAAGATTTAATTTATCTAGTTCAAGTTGACCCAGCCTACTATTAAGTGCACTATTTTTTTTTTTTTCATTTACAAGATTCTATATTATAAAATAAGGTCCTGCAAAAAAAATATACAAAAACATGCAGAATTGTACGGTATGCGTTGTGTTAATCATAGGGAGGGGAGGGGGCAAATACCTTACTTTCATTGAACCCAAGCCGCTGGCCCATGTCCTGAGCGCATGAGTCCACCTTTTTTTTATTTTTAAGGCTTTTGTAATTTGAAGCTACTTTGATATATTATACCAATAAAAAACCTTTGAAAAACCTTTTTTTTCTTGGATACCTTAGCAGAAATAAATTTTAAATCTATAACTTTATACAAATTACTCAAATAATTTAAAAATTTTGAAGTACTTTGCTTCAAATAATTTGAGGCATAAACCTTTTAAAATAGAGAAATGTTTTTTGTACCACTGGGGTAGGTAGACACCTTAGACACCCAGAGATAGAAAGAAGAAAAAAAATTGTAAAAGAAAGTGAAAAGAGTGAAATGATTGATGGAGAGAGAAAAAGCTGAGAGAGGGTGTTGGGGTGTTGAAATTTTGGATATGTACAAATAATATAACCCTTTAAAATATCTCGCAAGTTTTAATACACAATAAATTTAAATTCAAAATTTCAATTAAGAGAAATAATTATCGAATTACTTCCACAGACCAAACATTGATCATAAAATACAGTAATTAAATAAAAACAAATTGAAGTTTCTGAAATACGTCTTTTTCCATTCCTCTGTCACTAGTGGCAGGGAATAAAAGGCATCGCCTAGTTGAAGAGTAGTATTGCTATGACTATATGGCACAAGAATTTTTTTTTTAATGTAATTTTCTTCTCTTTTTACTCTCAGACCCCCTTTCCTCCCTCTCCCTCGAGACTTGGACGCAAAATGGAAAATGCTTTGTGATTTCGAGGAAAAATGTTCATCGGACGTGGCTTTGTTTGAAGGTTTCACGCATGATTGCATGAACTAACGCTATGGTTCTCCAGTGGATGGTTGCGTGGATGTTGCCAACTCTAGCATGGTCGATTTGGGGCTCAAAGGAACACGTGGTGTGCACGGTGCACGTGGCTTAACATTTGTCTAAATAAATTACGATAGCACCATTATTATCATTTTCTGTCAAATTAATAATTAAAGAAAACTCACTGCCATAATCATTACGTAAAAGTTTAAATCTTTATATGTATTAATATATCATTACATGACAACGTAAAAATTTATGTAAAAGAGTATAACAAATTTGAATTTTAATAGAAACACACTTTTGATATGTAAGATATAAGAAGCAACGCGTATTTTATCATACAATTTTAAATAGTTAATTTTTTCGATTTTTTTTTTTGTTTTTGTACTTTACTGATTTAATAAAAGAAGCTTACCAGTTGTTTTCAAATGTACTTGTCATAGTATGCATACTCGAGATTGTTTCCAACATAATAAAACGACGTTTCATGTTTTTCAAGTTACTTTTATAGGAAGTAAAATTCTTTTACTTCTATGAAACGCTTGATGAAATTGATAATGCAACTACAACAAAGAAAGGACTAACAGATTAAGACACATTTAAGAGATCAAATAAATGATAATAGAAGAATCTGTCAAAAGCTAGGTGAAATGAATATGCTATATAGGAGTTTTTTTTCCCCCATAAGTGAAATGCCAGGCTCAAACAGAAGGAGCCATGGGCTTTGCTTTCAAATAAATACGGGGTTTTACTTACTTTCAATTTTTTGTTTCTTTCTTTAATTATTTTGTCCTATTTATTCTCTTACTATGATGTAACTTTAGCTGACTGGCTTTATAATCTTAAACATCTTCCGAACTTGACTACATCTACTGACTACCGGAGAAGAGTTTCTCTTTAACATATGAGGAACGATTATATGATTGGTAACCATATATCAATTTGTTTTTCTAAGTAAAATTAGGCTTATATGCTCTACTCCAACTGGAACCCTGTATTATTGAAAGAAAAAAAAATGTTACTAAATTTTGCTCGCATTGACATTAGCCTTACACAATCTTGACATACTGAAAGAATGTTATTTGATACAAAAGATTTTCACGAATCTTAATTATTATAAAAATGTGAATAGTGAAAAAATAAAATAATTGGAGAAAGAAGTTTGAAATATTCAACAGTTCTAGTGAAGATATGCAATACATGGAAGCCAGCTTTCATTAAAGTGGATTAGAAAATAACCCATCAAGAAGGGAAGTGAGGCTTCACTGTCTCTATAATATGACATAATTGTATTAGATAAAGACTTTGCTTGTTAATGCTACTCGCTACTCAGTGGTATGGTAACATTTGCACCTTTTCGAACCTGCTTTTGCGGAAGTTAAGCAGAGAACAAATATAGAATTCTGTGTAACGAAGAACCATGTTTTGGAGCTTTGAAAATATTGTATCAGAGTCCCTTTCCCGTATGCAACGTACCTCCTATGGTATTTAATAAAGGTTAAATATGTTTCTTCCCTAAAAATATAATATTTTTTGTTTTGTTTTCTAAAAAGTATTTTAGGTCGTCTATTTTTAAAAAATGAGCATAAATTATTCATGTTATAGGGTTAAAAAATAATTTTTTATGTTTTTCAACAATCATTTGAGGTTTACTTTTTTTTAAAAAAGGACTTAATTAACCAAACAAAATTATTTTGGAATCAAAACTAAAAAGTATTATATTTTTATGAACGAACATCATATTTAAGCATTTAGTAAATAAGATTTTTCAAATTGAATACAACAGATATATAGAATAATTTCGTACCGTAGGTGTAAGCTTGAAGCGCTAAAAAATAGTAATTAATATAAAAAGAATAAAAGTTTATTTAAATGATACCACATAGTTGGAATTGTTTCTCAGAATTGTGTTAACAATTTTTTTTTTTTTGTTGGAGTTTTAACAAAATTTGTTAAGATTCAAAAATGATAACTGAATAAGTCAAATTAAAGGAGTAAAAACTACTGGTTAATCTAAAAGTTGAAAATAATGTTACATCATTATAACAAAAATCTTGACAAAAAATTCAGACTATTTAATACTACTTCCATTCTATTTTATCTGTCACTTTAAGTATTGGTTCATTTTATTTGTAATTCTCACATATCACTAAAGACTTTTATTATTAATGTTCTAATTTCTTTTTTTTTGTAAACATTATGAATGTTCTAATTTTATCCTTCACATATACAACTTTACAAGCACAACATACTTTTGATAAGTTTAATAAGATGAATTAATTAAATGTTAAAACTTAAATAAGGCTGTTTTAATAAATACTTTTTATAATTAAGTTTTGATTTTCAGTTTCTTAATTTTTGTACAATGATTAGAGTGACAAATAAAGTGGTTTGGAGGCAATACTTTTTAATTTATTTATACCTTTTACCAATATGGGTTCTGTTTCTTTTAAAAAAAATTAGCATGTGTGGGGAATGTTGATTGTTAGTGGTTATGGATGAGACATCCCATTAAAACCAAGATAAATTGTAGGTAGATATGCATTAAAAATGAAGTAGTTTGTTGGTGTATCATTTTTAAGATTCCCTATCATGGAATTGGTAGATCGTCGACTTCCCTATGAAAAATTATACGTCACCAAAATAAGATTGTGTCTGCTTCTTTGTAGGCTTCTTTATTTCTTTAAGATCACAACTCGTTAAAAGAAAATATTAAATAAAAAGTAGCCTAAGATGCCTTTCATGTCTGGTGGTGCGTTTATATTTTCTTTAGTTAACTTTAACTAACAATTGAACATTCATATTAGTGGCATAAGCCCAACGGGGCCACTTAATCAAAGTTCCACATTAATTGACATGGAGTTTTCCTTATCTCCTAATTAGTCCTTACCACCTAATTAATTAATCCGAACCACTGGGGGAGGGGTTGCACCATCAGAATATATAGGTATGAACTTTAGAAAATACAAAAAGAAAACAAAACATTTAAACAATGTTCAAAATAAGTATTGTAACGTAACAAAATTGGATGTCAATTTTGTCTTCAAGTCCAGATCACAATAGTTCGTGTTTACCCAACAACATTAATGATTTGATTTGTCTTGATTTGGTTCCTTTGACTTTTCATAGAATCTCTTTTTCCCCTTGCATTAACTATTTAATTTACTGAAACAAGAAATTGTTTACTGACCTTAAATAATTGAGACAAGAGGTAGCTATATTTGGTTTTGAGAAGATAAGAGGAGCAAGCGGTTTATCTGTGGTAAATTGTTATTCATTCTTAGATTTGGGGATGAACCTTTAATTATTTAATGACTTGGACTATAACATTAATCGGTAATGTTTAAAATACTCACCCACAAAAGTGAACATTCAATATTTATCTGATTTTTAATAATTAATTAAGTTAAAAAAATAATTAATTAAGTTAAAATAATAATCTATACTTTTGTTCTCAAATTATGCATTGTTGATAAGCATCTTTATTTGTTGTCGCGTTGGAAAGCTCAAGTACTCGTTCTCACGGAACCACTCTGGTTAGCATGGTGAGCAGCATAACAATTTCCAATGTCACCAATCACAAAGTCACCTTTACTTCCTAAGGGGACTGGGTTAATTTTTCTATTGCCGAAAAAAAAAAAAGACAAATTTGAATTGAGAATGCGATTTAGAGAATTGTTATTTGAAAATTTTTAACACCAAAAGCTATACATTATAGTGATTTAAGTAGACATTCTATGTTTAAAATGTAATTACTATTTTTAACATAAACTTTTAATTTACAAAACCAAGGTTGTTATTTAATTGGCTGGACTTCAGGATTCTATCCCTTTAAACCATCCACGTAATGAATGAAACTTTGGCAATAGAGAAATTATTTCTGAATATCACTTTTTATATTTTTTTATTTACACATAATTGTTTAGAAAACAATTAAAAAAAAGTATATTAAAAAGTGTATTTTTTTTATTTTATTGTTTAAAATAAAAATGATGTAGAAGTAGTAGTATTGCTGATAATAATGCTATCGAAATAATGTAGCTTAAAAGGTGAATGAATTCCCATTAATTTATAGCTAAATACTAAGAAATCAATATATCCATTTTTATCTCATAGTGAAAAGTTACTGTTGATTGTGGACTATGTCCTCTTTCTTTGCTTCTGAATTGTTATTTAAAATTTAAATCCCTAATCGGTAAAATTTACATAAGATCTTAGTTCACTTCTATTGCAATTAACTATTTTTAAATATCTGTTGAGCAAGTTTAAACAATAATAATATTAAGGTTTAATTACTTTTTAAATCGCTATAGTTTTATTTAATTTTTAAATAGATCTTTATAATTTAAAAATTTGTAATTAATTTTTTATATTATATAAAATTTTTCAATCAGATTCTTGTAATTAACTACCATTACAAGAACATCCCACCACCACCATTGAACTCGATCTCCTGCTGTGAAACCCAAAATTCGAAACCTGGTCTTATTCGGGTTTAACTATTTCATATTGAATATTAACATATTAAACTATTTAGGATTTTGAGTTCCTTCATATCTATTTTATATTAAATGGTAGCTTGTTGAACTTTAGACTTTGAGCTTTGGGTGCCGAGTGTTGGGTTCAGCTCTATCATGTAGCAATGGATGGGGTTGGTAGAGCGGAAGATGAAAAGGGAAGGCGAAAAGGGAGATGGGGATGGAATATTTCACGAATATATGAAATATTTTATTTTTTTATAATGGAAGAAATTTGATTGAAAAAAATTTATACACTATATGAATTTGATTATAAAATTTTAAATTATGGAGATTTATTTAAAAATTAAATAAAATTATAACGACCTGTAAAATAATTAAATCCAATATTAAATACATTATCCTTTACACCTTTAAAAAAAAATCATATTTTTATATATTTAACCATCTTGAATTTTTCTAGGGCTTTAAATCTTAACCCCAACTTAAAAATTTATGTATTTAGTAAATCTTAATCTCACTAAACACTGTTCAATCAAAACACAAACGAACTAATTTTTATGAACCATGTATACAAATTAGATATACATCATATCATCTCAAAAATATCCCCCAAACACCCCCTTTGGCTTGATCTCTTCCAAAACTCCCCCAATAATTTTTCCCTTTTTCTTCATCTGCGTGTGAAAATGTATAAAAATCATTATCAATCGTGGAATACATACAACTTTGGGAGGGAAAAGTGGGCCCGGGCCTGGGCCCACACCCGCGGCTTCGTGTGAGGGGTCCATCAATGGTGCTAACAAGTTACCAGCCTCAATGTAGCTGGATGTGGTCCACGTGGACACTACCTTTTTCTTCCAAGATCCCAACCAATCATTGCGTCCAGTGGAGCCTTCTACTTCTGCCACGTGGTAGCTTCCTATTCGGTCCTTTCGCGGACCCCCACGACACCGCACTGTCACGTTAACATGTCCCCTGGCCTTTCGCGTCGAAAAGCCGTTAATCCCGCCACCCTTATGGTTTTTACGTCTCAACTGCAAGTCTGCAACATAAAAAATAAATACCCTCAACATAAGTGAAAATAAAGTATTCAGTTCTTAAAAAATTAGATTTAATTTATAATGATAGATAATATAAAATAATTTTATAATATTATTTAATCAAATCTTTTTATTTACATGGATTTTAAATTAATGGAGATAAAAATTATATATATTTATTTATATAACAATTAGATAATAATATATAAAAATTTTATACATATATATAAATTAAATTCTAAAAATTTTAAAACTCTCAATTTTTTAAGTAATATAAATTATTTAAGGAAATATTAAGTATTTATTAATCAATGTCCTTAGAAAAAACTCATTAAGAAGGCTTTTCTTTTCTTTAATTTATTTGTAAACGTTTGTGTGTTAAATAACAATGAGACATTGTTCTTGTACGGATTTCAGTTAAATAAGATAAAAAGTTATAGACTATTCTACCATCTAAGAACGGACAAATATGCTAAAACATTCAAAAAAAAAAAATTCGGACAAAAGAATTATGATTTTTTAAACATTTTAATGAGTATATATAATGTGTGACACTTTTTCTTATTTTATTTCAACACAATTATATTTTTAACGGCGATGTTAGAGACTTATAGTATCAGATTTGAAATCTCTGCTAGCATTATCAGTCAATTATTAAATACTTATTAATTATTAATTATCATAATAAGTATTTGCTATTCACAAAATATAGTCAATAACGAGAATGAGTCAAAAAAGAACATGCACCAAAAATATATGAATATTGGATTTAATTTGAATATACTGTTATTATAAAAAAAATTTATAGATGCATCTAAATATATATTATCATATCAGTAAATCTCTTTAATATAACCACTTATTATTTGAATAGTCATGCAAACAGAAGATTTTGATTCGACGAAAAAGTGCACCCAAATTAAGCTCATGAATATTTTACAATTCCTTGAATATTTTACAAAATGAATACTTCGGAAAATTACCTTGGGAAATGCAAATTAACTGAAAAAGACAATAAATAAAACAGTTGAAGTCGAGGAGGGAAAGAAAGAGTGGGAGAGAGGTCAACTTCCTGGTTTTGCTTCAACATTCCAACTCCATGCTGCAAGCACAACTCTTACACTTACACATGCATTATCTAGAAAATCTCAATAATGTCACTTTCAATTCCCATTATGCCCCTCCCATCACCCCAAAACTCCATTAACTGCCACAACAACTCTTCTTCCTCTCTTGCTCTTCTTCAACACCCCCACATGTGTATATATATAAATGCATAGCAATACAAATCATACCAGCTATAAATTCACATTGACCCCATATCTCTTTATCTGTACATAACACCCATACAACCTTGTAAAGTTTTGGCGTTTTATTCTTCGGAGAGTACTAAAGGTAACACTCCATTCATTGTTTCATTTGTGTTATTTTAGTTTGGTTTGTGATTTTGTCTTAAAGGCGTTCAGTCATAGTTAATTTTGTTCGGACTTAGAAGCATTCAGTCATGTTTAATTTTGTATATGTTATCAATGAGGTGCTGCGTTTGTATTGATTTCCGGTGTTTCATGAACATGTTTTTTTTATTGCTGCTATTGTTTCATGTTGGTTTTCTGTTGTCCTGAATTTGATCAATGATAACGATGGAATTTCAGAAAAGCTTTTGTGTTGTTGTGTTGTGATGTTCGTGGGAAGGAGCATCTGGGAAGAAGCAATTTCACGCAATCAATAGGATGGAATATATTTAGTTTATTTACTTTTGGCTTTTTTTTTTTTTTTTTTTTTTCCTTTTTCTGTGTTGTGATGGGTTCTAAAGTTTGATTCATCTCTTTTTACTTTTTGTTTCTTTTCCCTTTCTTCTTAGATAATTTTTTGGTTTTGTTGAAATTTTCATGGCAACCATGAAGTCATCAATGCTTGTTTTTGAGGCCTGTCTCTGTAAAGTAAAAATAGGCTGTTGAATTTGTGACTGAGGCCTCAAGCATTAATGTATAGTGTATTCTAAATTCTTCTGCAGATTTTGTTTCTTGTTTTTCTAATTTGAAATTTGACGAATTTTAAAACCCTTTTTTTTTTTTGGTTTTATTCTTCCTTGTCCAGTTTTAGGTGACTGCTGATTATACTGTTTCAATGCCTGGGTTAGCAATGGATGAATTAGATCTGAATAGTGCAACAGAAGAACATAGTGGGAGTTATACACCCCACAAGGAAAACTTCACTCAGCAAGCATCTCCAAGGAGCACACTGAGTCCAAGGAGTATTCAGAGTGACTCAATTGATTTGGCTATTGATGGAGTAGTAGATACCTCCATTGAGCAATTGTATCACAATGTGTGCGAAATGCGTAGCTCTGATCAGTCGCCATCCAGGGCTAGTTTCTTCTCATATGGTGAAGAGTCCAGGATTGATTCAGAATTGTGCCATCTTGTTGGAGACGTTGTAGGTTTGGAGATTACAAAGAAGGTGGTCACAGAGAGCAAAGAGGACTCCAATGCCAATGCTAGTGGTTCAACTCCTGAGAAAGATGTTGTTTCATGTGGAAAGGAGTCTACAAAGAAGGACAATAACCAATCACCAAACTCAAGGGTCATTGAAGGATCAGCCAAATCAACCCCCAGAAGCCGAAACATGCGTGAGAGGCAATCTAGGAATGAGAAGGGTACTAGAAAAGCAAATGGTCTTTACAATATAAGGAAGCTTAGGAACCTTGGTTGGAAGGGGATTGATGATCCCATTGCTGCTGGTTTAGACAACCCTGACTTGGGGCCTTTTTTACTCAAGCAAACAAGAGATATGATCTCTTCAGGTGAGAATCCCCGGAAAGCTCTTGATTTGGCTCTTAGAGCTTTAAAATCATTTGAGGCTTGTGCAAATGATGGGAAACCAAGTTTAGAAATGGTCATGTGCCTCCATGTCTTGGCTACAATATACAGTAATTTAGGACAATACAATGAAGCTGTTCCCATCCTTGAGCGTTCCATTGAGATTCCAGTCTTAGAGGATGGCCAGGATCATGCATTAGCCAAGTTTGCAGGTTGCATGCAACTGGGTGATACTTATGCAATGATGGGGCAGATTGAGAATTCTTTACTGTTTTATACAGCAGGTCTAGAAATTCAAGGGCAAGCCTTGGGGGAAACAGACCCAAGATATGGCGAGACATGTCGATATGTGGCTGAGGCGCATGTTCAGGCATTGCAGTTTGATGAGGCTGAGAAGCTTTGTCAGTCAGCTCTCGATATTCACAAGGAAAATGGTTCTCCTGATTCCCTTGAAGAAGTAGCAGATAGGAGACTCATGGGGCTTATTTGTGACTCAAAGGGAGATTATGAAGCTGCACTTGAGCACTATGTTTTAGCAAGCATGGCCATGGCAGCAAATGGCCAGGAAGTTGATGTTGCTGCGGTTGATTGCAGCATTGGTGATGCCTATCTTTCGTTGGCACGCTACGATGAGGCGGTATTCTCTTATCAGAAAGCACTCACTGTGTTCAAATCAACCAAAGGAGAGAACCATCCAACGGTTGCTTCAGTCTATGTAAGGTTAGCCGATTTGTACAACAAGATAGGGAAGTTCAAGGAATCAAAATCTTATTGTGAAAATGCTCTAAGAATTTTTGGGAAGATCAAACCCGGGATCCCCTCAGAGGAGATTGCTAGTGGTTTAATAGATGTTGCTGCCATATATCAATCAATGAATGATTTGGAGAAGGGGTTGAAGTTGCTCAAAAAGGCCTTGAAGATATATGGCAATGCACCTGGTCAACAAAGTACTGTTGCAGGAATTGAGGCCCAAATGGGGGTCATGTATTACATGCTAGGGAACTATTCTGATTCTTACAACATCTTCAAGAGTGCCATTGCAAAGTTTCGTGCCAGTGGAGAGAAGAAATCAGCTTTGTTTGGGATTGCTTTGAACCAAATGGGTCTTGCATGTGTGCAGCGTTATGCTATAAATGAGGCAGCAGATTTGTTTGAAGAGGCTAGGACTATATTGGAAAAGGAGTATGGTCCATATCATCCCGACACCTTAGGGGTCTATAGCAATCTCGCAGGAACCTATGATGCAATGGGCAGGTTATGTTCATTGTCTTCTAACTTTCTCAATCTACTAGTGTTATTTGTACATACCTATTTAGATATATTAATCAACATTTGTAGATCGCAGTTCAAATAAATATTATGTAAGTATGAAACAATGTAGATGTATTCTTAGTTAATATCATAGTTGATACTTAAATAATTGGAATCGACACTTATTTAAAGTGCAATTCTTAAATGTTAATCAGAATATCTAATCACTATGTCCAAAAATCATTTCTTAATCCATATTGTTCTAGTTTGAAAGTATCAAGTGTCTTAAGAGCATTATGGTATTTGTTATTACTACTTTATGCAGTATAAGAATATATTCATAATTTTCAGGCCTTAATTACTAATACTTGTTATTTCTAATGTTTTGCAGAGTGGATGATGCCATTGAAATTTTGGAGTATGTAGTTGGCATGAGAGAAGAGAAGCTTGGAACAGCAAATCCTGATGTGGATGATGAGAAGCGTAGGTTGGCAGAGTTGTTAAAAGAGGCAGGCAGGGCTCGGAACAGGAAAGCAAGAAGATCACTGGAAACTCTCCTTGATGCAAACTCTCACCTCATGAAAGACAATTTCATTAAGGTCATATAAATCCAGGGGTGTATATATAACACGTTGAGATTAGTTGGTTTGCTTATTTTGATCATTGTTTGCAAATTTAGCCAAGAAAAAAAATAACAAAGTGGAAATAGGCTCCACTTCCAATTGTTACATTGCTGAAGGATGTTCACAGAAGTTACTTTTGTATTTCTATAGTGCACAGGAAATTTCTCTGTAATTCATATTCTTCTTTGTATTATTGACTTTATAAATGGTGGAAATTCAATTTTCTATGTACAGAAATGGATGGTGGAACTTTATTTTCTATGCTGGTACACCTAATGGCGTACTAGAAAGTTCAGTTGCTTCTAACCGCGTTTGAGATGCTACCATATAAGTTTACCTATCATAGTCAAGGATCTTATGAATGTGACATGCATGAACATGACATGACACCGCTGACTGAAAAGTAGCAGTTGTAAGTGACATCATAGATGAAACGAAATATATATATATATATATATAAGTACTTGGAATATATCAAGCATTTGATGTGATTTTCCTAGTGAATCATGGAATTTATTTGGGATATAAGTCACACATGCCCACGTCTTGACCAGAGTTGGGATTTTGATATTTCATACGGTTAGTTCAAAAGACCAAGTCTGCAGCTTAGAAGAGTTCTGCACTAGAATCTTATTACATAACTTCGATTGAACTATCAATTCTTGTCTTCCATTCTTTCAAAGAACTGGATATTTTCGGGCAGTTGAGCCATTGTAGTGACCTGACAATTAACATGTCCAAACCAAGGTTACATTTGCTTGTATTGCAATAACATAAATTATGACATGTGCTTACTCACTTGCACAGCTCACCAATTGTTGAAGTAATCATAAGCCTTAAGTCTTATTTATTGAACTACCAACTTCAAAATCCACATACCATGTGGTACTCTATCTCATTATGCGACTAGCTAATAGCACATCAATTGAGCTATGCTCAGAAACATGCCTGCCCAATTGGAAATGGAGGGTCAGAGAAGGAGCCATAGAGAATGCGTTTAGCAATCCATTGGTTTGCTGCTTGAGAGTAGTGTATGCCATCCCAGCTAACATGTTGATAAGGATTTTTGCATGGATTGCCATAAACTGTTCCATTTACTATGGCTTTCTTCCCACAATTTATGTGGTAACCATAGAAACTGCCACAACAGAACTCCAATGGACCGACAAAACCTGCCACAAAGCAAGCACCAAAGTTAAATTGCGCACAGGCTGATTTGAAGATAACCAAAACACTGCATTACACTCAATTATCTGTTCTTTTGGTGACTTGAAGACCACCTTGGCTCTTTGCAGTGCTGATTAGTTGATATTTGGCTGTGTACACATCAACATATGTAAATTTGGCTAGAGGGAGCTTTCTCCTGAGCTGAAACACTTGGTCCTTGAGCTGCCTGTTAAATTCCTGAGCGAGCTCATTCTGAGGTTTCACACAGCCATTTGCATCCAGGTTACCTTTCTTGGGCTCATAATAAATGTAGCTGTATGGTAAGCATCCAATTGGACCTGTGTTGTGAATCCAGAACACTCTTGCCCCTTCATTGTATAGTTGCTGAAACGTAAGCAAGACAAATTTTAGTTTAGTCCTTGGAACCAAATTGCTCTCTGATAATGCAAATAATGCCTTTTGTGGCTCTTTTACCTGCACTGCTTTGGAGAACTGGCTCAATATATCAGGAATAGACCCTCTAACTTGTTCCTCTGAACCATGCTGAAGACCAAAGGCAAGATCATTTTGTCCAATATCAATGGTGTATATGGCCCTGGAGAATTCCTCAGGCCTTGGAAGACCAATTTTCAAAGGTGGTTCTGTCCCTGGAAATATAAAATAAGTTCAAGCGTCACTATCATCAGCAAACACCATGTTACTGCTTTTTCAATTGTAGCACTTTATCAAATTGTGACTCTGCTTCAGGATGTTCACAATTCCCAATTGTTGGAAACAATAACTTTACACACGCACTCAGATTTTTTTGTTGTGGTTATATGCTTCTAGAACACTAACATAATGACATAAACATGAAAGGAAAATGTTATAGGGTTGAGAAAACCAACTGTTGTCAGAGAGCTGGTTGAAGAGAATCTTTGTATGTGACTTGAATTGGATGAACTGAGATACTTGAAGCCCAAGATGGAATGGACTATAACCACCCGGACGAATTGAGGAGCCTCCTGTTGCAAAGTTTGCACCATGCCTATAATTGGACCCAACTGAGTTCAAATATGCACTTAAGTATGGCAGCTTCAACTCTTCAGCTGCATATATTCATTCCCACAAAATAAATAAATAAAAAAGGAT
Organism: Pterocarpus santalinus; assembly: GCA_031439595.1. Classification (NCBI taxonomy): domain Eukaryota; kingdom Viridiplantae; phylum Streptophyta; class Magnoliopsida; order Fabales; family Fabaceae; genus Pterocarpus; species Pterocarpus santalinus. Next base: position 59,377,067 of record CM062531.1, read on the forward strand.
ATCTAACATATGAAATGCATTAAAATAGCCAACAACATTTACATAGTCCACTCAGTGAGTGAGCACCCCAAAATGACTCCATTAAAGATTGGTGAAAAAAAATGCACATTTAATTGATGCATACAAAAAATAAAGCTCAACCAAGCCTTAAGTGCAATAATCCATGGTTGCGAATAAAGGAGCATTATGCTTTTGCTTACTTATGAAATCTATAATGAGACGGCCATCAGAAGCCCTCCCTGAGAGGATACCAAAGTAGCTTTCACCATTGGGAGGCTGCACCCCTGTGAATGCTGCAGATATGGCTCCGGTGTCTGAATTTGAGTCCCCAAAGTTGTATATTGCTGGAAACCAACACTTGCTAGGGCTATTCACAGCTGAGGCTTGAATGAATGAACATGCCACACAGAGAGTGAAGCACACAAGGGCATGAATCAGCCTCCTAGAATCCATGGTTGAGGTACCAATTCACTAGATATTTTGGCAACAAAAGTTCTATCATAAAAGTGGTTCTCTACTGCCACTGAATACAGCACAGTTAGTGTGCTTCCTCAAACTCCAAGGAGACAGTAAGCATCTTCACATGCTAACTCTAAAGAAGAGGTTTATATCACCGACATTTTTTTCTTCAAATAGAATGTACTGGCACATAGAAAATATATACATATTTACATTACTGTCATCATCACACATCATATTTCTCTTTCTCTTTATTTCTCTCGTTTTCACAGCATTCATAATCCATAATCTCCCATATCAATTATGATGGCGACATGTTATGTGACAATTAACATTACTCATTTTCTTCACATGGGAAAAGAAAAAAAAAAAAAAAAAAAAAAAGATTCTCATTTTCTTATATCTTATTATTTTGTTGTCATATGTAAAAGTTAACGATTGAATCACGGGTGTGTCGAGCTCAGCTGATATTACAGCCTACACTTTTTGATATATCTTGAGTTCTTGAACTTATAAATGAAACAATGTTCTCCTTTTTTTTAAAAAAAAATAAATTATGGCATCACCTGTATAGGGATGATAAATGACTTGCCAATGAACGTTCAAACTCAAGATTTTCTATCCATGCAGTTTGAATTTTTGATTGTTAGTTTAGCCAATTGCTTTAACTTCAGACCGCTTTTGATAAATTATCTGCTCAAACTTTTAGTATTTAACAATTTAGTATCTTTATTAATCTTTTTTAAATCGTTGATGCCAAAGGTTTCATTATGCTTATTTTCCATTTTCTTAGCCAAATCTTTTCTAACATATTGAATGGTAAAGTTGTATGGAACAAAAATAATTTTTTTTTTTTTTAAAAAAAAGATCATTCTTTGACAACTTTCAACCATTACATTAGGACTGGTAGAGTTGCAATTATCTTTGAACTGTAGAAGTAATATAAAGTTATATACATAAAAGTGTGTGTGTGCGTGTGTGTGTAATGCAATTTTCACATATAATAACTTGTACAACAAAAAAACATAATATATAGCTGCTGTTTATGCGTATTTATCCAAGTGCAACATGTTACACCAAAGTTTCTCTTTATCCAAACTCAAATGCAGAAACAAAAGCATTTTCCTAGCAAAGATGGATGACTGACAGATGTAAAATTCCTGATTGTAGATGAATTTATAATATGATTAACTTGCATGAAAGTTACCCCAAACCTCATGAATTCCTTCATTCATTTGCAATTACTAGTGCATGCATTTTATATTCTCAGTCCCTTGGTTAATCATTCAAACATGGTCAATGGATTGTCCCTTCTCTTTCTTTGATGATAAGGCATCACCAAATTCACAACTTAAGAGTGAAGGATAAGGTTCCATGATTGGCAGTGGCGGATCTGACAGCAAGCCATCAATAATGCTTGCAGATTAGCTTTCAATGGGGACTTCAAAACCTGCACATATAAAAGGATTGAAGAGTCATATGCACACTAGTGACCAAAATTTAGATATTGTAGTGTAAACCAAAAGTGTGACACATTGATGGTTGGTTTGGATGAAGAGAGAAAATAAAAAAAAAAATGAAAATGAAAAAAAGAAAAAATTAAGAGAAAAAAAGAAAAAATATATTTTCTTTTATATATATTTGAACAAAAAATATAAAAAAAGAAAAGAAAATGAGAGTAGTGTAAAAATATAAAAAATAATAACAATTTAATAAAATAACATTTATGTCCACTCCAGTCTATACCACTCTTTCTATTTTCAAAGTTTGTCCAATTTTTAGGTGAGTATACTTGTCATTTAATCAATATCTTCTCTGTGGGTCTCACATTCTTTTCCCCCTTGCCTGTTTTCTCTAGGTAAGCAAACAGAAGAAAAGTATAAAATCTACTCATTTTCTTTTTATGGATTTTCTTCTCTCTCTTTTAACCAAAGAGTTCCGGTAAACAAATGGGTCCAAGTTAAAACATATAAAGCCTTTAGCGTTGTAGATAAGTGTGAGTTTGACTGAATATATATAGTGCACATTTTTATATATATGCCTACATAAGTCAATGGAGCAAAAGGGTGCATAGGAAGGTCAATATGCCACTTAAACCCATGATAAAAGAGGTACTTGTAATAGATGGAGCTACGCCTTTCGCTGAGTGAAATTGCCTCTACGATGCGATGCTTATTCTTGAAGCAACGCAGCCAGTTTCTAGGAAAATGCTTTTACATCTGCCAATCATCCATGTTTGCTAGGAAAATGCTTTTGTGGCATTCGAGTTTGGATAAAGAGTATCACCTATTGCTAGCGTGGCATACGGTCCTATCAATGCTAGAAGGGAAGATAATATTAGGGAACGTTTAAAGTGTTCCATACAACACTAACGTTGCAAATTATTTACCGTCACTGATGCACCATATTACTTTCACCCAGAAGTCCACCAATCCCTTCTTCTCCAAAATTTCCTGCCTAGCCACCCCTCCTCCTTCCACCATGCTAGACCAAGCATCACTCCCCATGCTAGAATGACTGCCACTTGCATGTGCTGCCAAACACCGCGTCAGTCTCCATCTCAACTGCAAGCCACCGCACACGCCGTCACCTCCAACACTCGCAATCACTATTCCCCACCACTAAAACCACTGTAGTTCCACTCAACCACTGTGGAGATCACTTCCTGTGTTTCACTGCGACCACCAACTGCACTGCTCATAGCATGAGCAATGATAGTGGCAGTGGAGCCGAGGGCAATGGGGTGGCGGAGGGGGGCGAGGTAGCAGAGCCAATGACCAGTGAAAGAAAAGGAAGAAGAAGAAAAGAGTAACTATAGAGAATCCTTGTAATTGGTGTGTAAAATTAATTTAAGTACATATAAACTGTTGTGTTATTCTAACTAATATCTGGATGATTGTAAAAGTTTGATACACTAGTGTTTCAAACGCTTCTGTGAATATTAATCAAAATAATACAAATTTACATTAACCCTCTTTAATATGTTATTAAATAACGCTTTGGATTCTGATATAACTTTTGTTTTCCCCTAAATTATTCAGATTGGACACATCATGCAGTATGTGCAATTATCATTTTCCAAAGTTCTATGGTTTGTATAATGATGACGGAAAATGATTTATTGCAAGCCACTTTCTAAGCACAATATACTTCCTAACAAGTAGTAACACCATTCTAAGTTATTAACTTGATATTTTTATTTTATTTTTGGGGCACTAATAACTTGATTTTTAATTGTGACGTAACCTTGTCACAAGCACTGATTTCCCACATATCAAGGATGTCTAGAGTTAATCGTCTGCTTATATTTCATGAGCGTGTTCACTAAGTATGTCGTGAATCGTTGCACCAACTCGATAATCAATAATAATGTGCTGTAAACTAGATCCAAGATCCTTGTGGCCAATACCCTTAGTATACAACAAGGCATTTGCAGACTCATTAGGGTTTTTTGGCATATGATTATTTTTTTACGGCTCGTTTCTTATCATATGGTAATACAAGGTGCTGAAAAATTATATATTCATGCAATAGTTCAAGGAACATAACTAGTTAACTCCTAAAGTTCACACAGAAAAGTTTCGACTTCAAGAAGATGAACGGAATTTGCATCCATGGAAAGGAGAGCACACTGCCATAAGCGAAGCTGCCTTGCATCTGGTTTTGAAAGCTCTAAAGATCATAATTAGTTCAAGGTGACAATAATAGCCTAATATTGCATACTTTTGCTAATAAAAAAGGTAAAATTTATGTTGCAGAAATTCTGCAGTTCTGACCATCAACTTATGTTGCACAAATTACTATATTCTGCTTGCTTTTTTGTTATCAGAACTCCATAGCATAATCCCCACTAGCAATGTGATTGATATAGGTTCACATGTATGTATCGCTGGAACTTCCAATTCCTACATAATCTTTACGTGAATATGTAGGTCATAACTCCGGAGCATCATTTGATCTTGTTAAGCATTGTCTAGAATCTTGAAATAACCAATCCACCAGTAACTCTTATTACATTGATAGAATGAATATGAAAGTGAGCTCCTGAATAAGGCACTTTGAAACTCCATTTCAGTGATTATTGGCTTGCACATCTCATTAGAAAATGCAATAGGCAAGTGTTCGTGTCTTGCAACCTCATCACATAGGTAAACAGTCATTGCAAAGTCAATCGGCAATTCATAGCCGAGGGGAAGAAAGGAAAACTCAAAGTATCAAATTTTTTTCCCCTCATATCCTACATGAACATTCAGGATAATATTAAACCAAAAAAAAAAAAAAAAGGCATTTCCGATGGTAACAGTATCTGTAGTCATACAATACTCTGATTTCCATGATTCTGAAGTTCCACAAAGATTCCACTACTATTGCTAATGATCATTAATATGGGAGAATTCTAACATATAAGAAATATGCCTGTTTTAGAGTTAAGTTCTACTGATATTAGAGAGTTGCCGTAACTGATACAGAACTGGTAAGTGCATGCAATAATTGAGATGGTGATAGCATACAAGTACCAAAGTTAAAAAATATTCAAATCTTGAGATTTGATTCAATGTGAAAGTGCTACATCTGTTAGAAGGGACATTGACTCAAAGTAGCTATATTGAATATATTTCTTACTATATTTAAACAATGAATCAGAGAATGTACCTTTTTTAGGAGTAAAAAATTATAGGGGGGAGTAATACTGAGAATTTGATTCCAGCAATGGGTTTACCCTTTTGGTGCTGATTTTGATATATTTCAATTATTGTTCCCCATTCATATTTAATGGCAGAAATTGATGTGCACAGCCTTACTGATACATAGGCTGCTTATGTAATTGCCTAGAACTCCAAGTGCTGTTTGCAGGTGAACTTGGAAAAATGATTGTTGGGAGCCTCTCACTTTCCTCAAGATCAGGAAAATCAATTGTGTAATGAAGGCCACGGCTTTCATGCCTAGAAAGGGCACTGCTGACCACCAGCTTTGCACAACAAAACAAGTTTCTCATTTCACAGGTCTCAGGAGCCACCATTGTTGGCTTCCATCCATGTTGAAATAAGTACTCCTCCCATTTAGCCTCTAATTTACCAATTTTCTGCTCTGCAGTTTCTAGTCTCATTGTGGACCGAACGATTCCTACATAGTTCCACATGACAGATTGCAGTTCTTTCCTCAATTCCCTTGTCATTGATAGAGTTTTGTCTGTGACATTACTTCCAAGTGAAAAAGGCACAACAGGTCTAGGCCAAAAATTTGAAGCAGTCAGATCAAGGCTAGAGTTCCTCATTAGATCAACCGAGGGCTGGATTGCTCGTCGAGCAAAAACCAGTGCCTCAAGCAATGAGTTGCTAGCAAGTCTGTTTGCTCCATGCAGACCTGTGCATGCCACCTCACCAGCTACATACAGACCCTTTACATTTGTCTCTCCTTGGAGCCCAGCACGAACTCCTCCACATATGTAATGAGCAGCTGGAACAACTGGGATCGGATGACGGGTTATGTCCAAACCATACTGGAGACATGTAGAGGCAATATTGGGGAAATGGGAGAGAATTTCCTCCTTCGGCTTGTGACTTATATCAAGGAGCACATACTTCTCGCCACGCTTTTTAAGTTGGTCATCGATACTTCTTGCCACCACATCCCTCGGAGCAAGCTCTGCCCTCTCATCATACAAGGCCATGAACCTTTCCATACCTAAATTATAAAGGATGCCCCCATCACCCCTGACAGCTTCGGATATCAGAAATGCATTTTCCCTTGGCTTGGTTGGTTTAATAGGAAGCCCTTCATCAGCTAAGGCAGTTGGGTGGAACTGCACAAACCTGCGCCAATCATGATCAAAAAAGATTACAATAAGAACAAAATACTGTATACTAAGTTTGACTACAAACAAACAGGGTTGAAGTTTGCACCTTCTGATTGAACATAGTTCATCACATATTAACTTCTAAGGTTTGCAGGTTACGCATTGCTAATTTACATTTTAAAAAAAAAAAAAAATGTTTTGTTCAGTGCTACAGAAAGAAAATTTCCCCCACATGTGCGCTATCAAATCGTTCATATAATTCTGTACTGAAATGCAACTAAATTGATAATAATGTTCCCAGATCTTCCAAATTACTGCAAGATTGGTCACAGATATCTTTAACAAGTACCAATTTCTATTTAATCAGTATAAGTGGCATGTGAATTGTGAAATTCATCAAACAGTAAATATTCACAATTCTGAAATAATCTACTTACTCCATGTTCGAAATCACAGCTTGAGCTCGGTGTGCCATCGCAATTCCATCTCCTGTGGCCACCTTTGATAGTAAAAAGCAAGTGAAATTAATAGAAATAAGACAAGCCATAAAATGCAGGTTATGCAGCATAAGCAGGTCAACAGATGGTGTAATCAGAATGGGATGGTTCATTTCAGTACTATCAACACTACAAAGGGCAAATTAGACCACTTGATGGCTCAACATTTTTAACTTCAGGTAGACTGCATTGCTCAATTATTTTTATTTCTGTTTTAGTCATTGCATTACTAAATTTATAGTGCATCATCCATGTACATTAATGATATGTAATAAGCAGGTCAGCATATTAAGGGTGTAACCAAAATAAGATGGTTCATTTCAGTACTATCAACACTACAAAGGACAAATTAGAAACAATTTTAGCTTAAAGTAGACTGCATTGCTCTTTGATTTTTATTTATATTTTAATCATTGCATTACTAAACTTGTATAGTGCGTCATCGAAGTAAATTAATGACATGCTACAATAAGCAAGTAACAATAATGAGTAATTTATTTTAAATTTTTTATTCAAGATAAAACGAATAAGATGCTACCATCAATAATTTCAGATACTGTAATAAAGCTGCATTAATAAATTTATTCTAGAATATTCCATTTTCCATAATGATTTATGTTATTAAATACTTAAAATAGAAAAGTGAACCAAGCAGCAAAAGAGGAAAGAGAAGAAAAAGGACTACCAGAGGATTTGTAGTTTTAGGATAAATATGTCCAGCTCCACCAGATGCAAGTAAAGTCACCTTTGAAAGAAATCTTACCACCTAAAAGCTAAAAAGATGAAATTTTAGAAAATATATTCAATGTCGGCAGTAATTGCCTTCTCAAACAATCACAGATAATTGCTTTTCCCACCTCTAGTGTTTCAGTGTTCAGAGTGTCAACACCAACACAAGTTATATCAGATCCATCCTGCAACACCAGTGGCATGTTTTAGTTAGTGAATGCATCAAAACATTCAACATGCTCTGAGGTAAAATTTGGATAGTGGCAATTTCAAAATAACAAAACCCACGAAAACTCAAAATTTAAACTGTCAAATGTTTGACAGATACCAGCACACATGCATGATACCGCCACCATATATGCTACGAAATCTTTAGTATACCAAAAGAGAAGGGAAAAAAAAATCCAAAGAGAACAAACCTGACAAGTGAGAAGATCTATAGCAAAATGGTGTTCAAACACAAAAATGTTAGGATTATTGACAACCGCCTTCAGCAGAGCCCGTTCAATCTCTTTTCCAGTCATATCAGCAGCATGAACAATTCGACGATGTGAATGACCCCCCTCCCTCACTAGATGCAAGTTACCATCTTCCCCATGATCAAATGATGCACCCATAGCAATTAGTTCTTTGACTCTGTCAGGTCCTTCAGTACAGACAACCTGGAAAAGGAAGGGTGTCAAAGTTAATGCAAAGCTCAATGCAGTAGTCAAAGAAACCAGTAATTGATTCCTTATATATCATCTAAGGGTATATGGGCAATTCTTGCACGTTGAAAATAATCATTTCCTATGAATTAAAAACAGAATTCAGCTCAGTTTTATAAAATTAAGGATTCACTGTATTTGTGTGCTTAGCCGTTGCAAAAAGGAATCAGGTGCTTGCACTTCATTTTAAATTGAAAATACCCTGCTTACATATACAAAACATCACTGTCAGCAAATGGGAACAATGACATTAAGGGATGGCCTAATGCACTGAGGCTCCCACCAAGTGGGGTGGGAAGGATAGATGTCTGCAACCATACCCCTACACCCTACAAGTATAGAGGTTGTTTCTAGAATTTGAACTCATGACCTCTAGATCACAAGGCAACAACCTTCCCCTTATGCCAAAGCTCACCCTCGGAAATATTAACATAAAAAACATGAAAATTCATACCATAAAACAACTTGAAAAAAGAACCATTCTTCTACAGCCCATGGCATTTTCAGATGTATTTGGTATAATGTTCCAGAACACATATCAGACACTAAGAATGATTTACATGGTAAACATAACAGGTTTAGAACATACTCGGACGGTCTCCTCGTCACAAAGGTAAGCCCCTGCCACAATGGTGTCCTTCATGTGACTCTCCACAGAATCGGAAGAGGATAGCACAGCACTAACACCACCTTGAGCGTAGTTAGTGTTGCATTCATGAGACTCAGCCTTTGTTATCACTGCAACAGACCCATATTTTGCAACTTCTAGTGCATAGCGAAGGCCAGCAATTCCACTCCCAATGACAGCAAAATCAAAGTATTTTGTGGAATCATCCCTTTTGTATGAGGAAATAACATTGAAGAGTGTCCGATTCTTGTAAATTGGAGATACAGAAACCTCACATCTGTGTATCTGCAGGACCTTGGATACCCCATGAGACCTAAAATTTTGCACCCCCAAAGCAATTGAAAATTGTTAATTTAGTTAAGAAGAACAAACCAGAAAGTGAAGATTGATTTCCAGTCAGTATTTCTGATCAAGTTTTCCTAAGTTACTTCCAGAAGCTTTCGTATAAATACTTAAATAGGCAATCAATGTATAATAATACAACTGTTTTCTTTAGAGATAGAGAGATGTCTAGCCAGCCCCCAAAATGATTTGCTTCAAACAATATGAATAATAACTGTACAAGTGCTACAAACCATATACATTTCAGACTCTACAAATTTAACCGCAACGAAAATCATGCAATCTTTTCAAAACAGGTCAACATTCATTAAAAACAATTCTAGACTACTGCAAAATCAAAATTAAAAATATAAAAAAGTTCTTCCCTTTTGGGCATTTTATCATAGCAAGATATGAGATCACTACTGAACGCCAATATGATTCCTGGCTCAAAATCTTCTAAGAATACCATGACAATAGTATATGTGGAAGTTTTAACTGCAATAGAAAACATATGATCTTGTGCAAACAAATAAAAACATCATTCAACAGTAACTCTGGAGAAGCAAACAAGAAATCCTTTCTAGAAATCAAAACAGATAATGAGATATGAAATAACTATTAAAATGATTCCTCTGATATGAAATAACTATTACCAAGAGAGCTCTTTATGCATGTTTCTCTTGATAGGCACATCAGAAACCCAAGCAGTCCTTCTGCAGCTTTGTCCCTTGCAGTCTGTCACTCCATAATGCAGTTTGCCACTCCCAGCAAGCATACAAGTTGCCATTGCCATGCCTCTGCACAAAAAGCAGAAAAAAGACTTGAATGAAAGAAAAACTTCAAACAATAACCCTTCACTTTAGGCATTCGCTGCCACAATCAACAACAATGAACAGGTGAAGTACTATGCATAACCAAACTCTTATTTAATAGATGATAGCTTGAAAATTCCATGTAAAATATATCCAAATTAATTCCCAATTAAACCAAAAAAAAAAAAAAAACCTCTTTTGTCCTCCCCATGTGGTGAAGGTCGAAGAAGAAGAAGAATAAACATGATAGGAAACATCAAACAGCTAAGAAAATCCAATTCATTAAAGCACTGCTGAAATTTCAGAAACAACATACACCAAAGAACAAGCTGTTGTTCAAATACAGAAGAAAGCGTTGGAGAAACACATTAAAGAGAGAAAGAGAAGTTAAACTTAAAAATAAGAAATGGGTTGGAATGGAAACGGTTGAACAAGCCAAAAAAACACAATTTAATGACCAACCAACCAAGCACACAAACAAGACAACCTTAGGATAAAAAGCCAAAACACATAGATTTATATGTTTTTCACTCCCAACAAGCTCAGAGGCATGTTTGGCACCAACGTTAGAGACTAAAGATACCCCACATTCAGTTTTGTTTTGATGATCCCAAAATTGAACATAGAAATGCTAAAAGAGCGTACCTTGTTGTTCTTGTCTGGGAGATCCTGGATGGAAGAGAGAGTGAGGAAGACAAGAAAACGAGAATGTGGGTGGCGTTGCTTTGCAGAGAAAGAACGAATAAATGAATCTAGAAAATGCAGAAATATTCCTAGAATCCGCGCTTATGACCCATGTCATTGCAGAGGAAAAACACATATAAATATAATATTAAAGAGAGTCTTTGAATATGAAACTACAAACTAGTGGCGGCGAAGACGACCAAGGTTTCCACAGAACTACATTACAAAAACTAACTGCACAAAAAACTAATAATAATAATAATTCAAGCAATAATAATAATAATAATAATAATAATAATAATAATAATAATAATAATAATACACATAGAAAGACCAACACTAATAACATTTAGAAAGACCAATGCTAATTTGTTTCGAGTGAGTCGAAACTTGTTTTTTAAAAATTGAGGTTTCATATTTAGATTTGGTGAATACAAAGAAATTAATATTAGGTGAATTTTAGTCTATTATATGCTAATTTAATTTAAATTAAATTGGTTGAAATTTAAATTCATTTATAATCTAGACAAAGATTAATAAGATAAGAAAAAATAGAATTTAATAATTTATCAAAGGATAAGATAAATTATATTTAATTATATATATATATTATTAATATAAAAAAATTATATAAATATTTAATTATATATTATTATATTAATAAAAATATTTAACTTAACTACTTAACTAATAATATAAATGAATTTAAAAAAAATAAAGATACATCTCAACATTCCCAAGGCGCCACACGGCAAGGTTCATTACAACCCCATGTCATGTAAACTCTCCATCCTTGTCTTTTCTAATCCATTGAGGCATGTATTATTGTGAGATTAATTATTTGGTATGATTAATTATTAATAAAATGAGTTTTTAATAGCTATTTGTTTTTAATTCTTTTATGATTTATCAAATTTGTTCTAACCATTAATAATAATAAATGAGCTATCAAAGTTATTACAATGACGTTTGATAAGGACAGAAGTGTACAGTTATAAATGTGAATTTTTTATAAAATCATAGAAGCGTAATTTTGTTCCTTTTTTGGTACATAATTTTTCTCCTTTTTATTATGAAATGTGTATGACGTCAAGTGTTATGTTATAATTACATATATTTGTCTGTAGCTAAATGCTCAAGCTATATCATGCCAAAATTATTATGATATTTTATATAAGTATATTTATATCTAATTTTTTAATAGAATTAATTTACATGTACTAATAATATAAAAAAACTTTATACTATTAATTAAAAAATAATTGACAAATCATCTATATTTTGTATTTTTAAATTCGAATTAAAATTAATTTTAAAATAGATTATATGATATCTTTTTATTAATTGATAATATAAAAATATACTGTTGATCTATAAAAATTAAATTTTTAAAATAAAAATATATGAATCAATGTATTTGTTAATAATAAAATATTCAAAGACTAAACAAAAAAAATCCTCAAAATGATTATTTAAAAGCTCCAATGAAGAAAACAATTTAAGTATATTATATTTAAATATAATATTATCTTTTTACAGTGGTTTGTAAGCCACTTGATCGTAATCCTCACGACTTGGTCGCAGCCACCCAAAGGTGTTCAAGTGGAAAAAAATAAAAAAACTTTCAAAAAGAATAATAAAATGAGTGGGATAGTGCCATAAAGGGTCTATGGCGATCAGAAGGGCCCCATCCCCAAACGCTTTTAATGAGAAGCGTCCACCAATTGGAATTCTTCACGTAAGGCGAATTGGATCCGATCATTGAAATGCCGTTTTCTGACCGCCAAACAAAAAAAAGGGACTCCCAAATTCAACATAAAATGAAGAATAAAACTATACGTGAAAATTTTGTGTTTTAATATTTTAATATTTGAAAAATTATTTATTTATATTTAAATTTTTCAAAAATTTGATAATATAATACTTTTTTTTATTAAACTAAAGTATTATAACATCAAATTTTTAAATTAAATATTATAATTAATTTTTTAAAAATTAAAAAATTAAAATATAAATATATTAGAGACCAAAATATAATTTTACTCTAAAATAAAATAAAAAGGACTCCCAACATCACAAATTGAATTGGACAACTACGCCACCATTTCTTGGAACCTTCAACTCATGACGTTCTGGAGGGATTCTATTGGACCCACTTCACCAACCCCTCTCCTGCCACCCACTACTTTTTTGTTTTTCGGCCCTTTGGCCTTTTGGGCAATGGTCACAAGCCTCCCACTCGCGTTCTTTTCACCATTGCGGATGTCTACAGAGTTTAAATTTAGACACAATATCTAGGGAGTTTCGATTTAGAGTAGTTTAACTATTTTCCTATCTTAATTGATTTTACTGTATTAACTTCTAATTAATTGTTTATTTTGGAGAATAATTACATCTTAACGTGTGATTATTAATTTATGGGGTTTTTTTTTTCAATTTCATACTTAAAAGCCCCTAGCATACTTCTTGTCTTCATGTATGTCTTTATTAAGTAGGTTACGAGCGTGTTTAGGTTGGCATTTACAACCCCAAACGCCGGCTCTAACTCATTGATCAGAGGAAATATTTTGTTTTCGCTTCCTCATGTGATTTTCATTCCAAACCTTGGTTCTGGTTGAAGCAAATATTTGCTGCTTTTGTATTTGATTTTAGCAATTAGTGTATTGAAGGTAAATATAAATTTTCAAACTATCATTTTTACCTTTCTCTGAGCATTGAAGTTAAATACCATTTGAAGCATTTATAGACAATGGGTAGAGCATCTCCAAGATAGAGAAGCTTTGTTATGGGCTTGCGAAGCATAGACCCAAATTGAGTAAATAAGTGACCTCAATGTGATATTTAAACTATGGAGCTCTCCCACCTAATAGGATAGTTTTTGGTGTTGAACTCTCTTTTATGGGGTTGGGTCATAATAATGGGTACTTTCATTAAGAGTTGGGCCACGAAAAGGACTACCTATAAGCTGGATTAAAGTGCAATAGTAAAAATATTGTACCAAATATTGATAGATGAATAAAGCCGCCAAGAGAAAAAGGGCTACCGTTGAGTCAACATCGATAGAGTGAAGCCATCATTGATGTCACCTCTTAAAGGGAGCAGCAATGTTATGAGTTACACATCAAGCAAATAAGTCAGTTCAATGTGTTACTTAAGCCATAGAGTTCTTCCACCTAATAGGCTAGAATTTTATGTTGGGCTCTCTTCTGGGTTTAGATCATAATAGGTCCCACCTTGTGGCGTCACTTGAAGAAGTAAGAGGAAATTTAGAGAAATTTGCTTGAATAAAGACCTATAAGGTGGAGGAGGTTATTATGGAAGAGTTTTTGAAGCTTGAGAGGAATAAAGAGGCTCTTATGATAGCTAAAGAGGTTGAGGTTGTGTGGAAGGGAATAGTGGTGGAGACACTGGTGTAAAAGGGGCCGAAGGCCAAGCAAGCATCCGAGTCCAAGGGGGGAAAGGGATCGTGAAACATATTGTTAATCTATTGTCGATATTTGTTGATCTTAAAAATAAATTTATTTATAATAATATTTTAATATAGTTTTATTTATAGGCAAATTACACTCACCTCCGTTGAGATTTGCCGAAATTTATCTTGACTCTCCTTTATTTCTAAAATTTGTTGTGTAGGCCTTTAAGTATTTTAAATTTCCACACTGGCCTCCCATACTAACGTTGCTCTATTAGTGTAATTAACAGAGACGTTGTCATAATGGCATTGTTGTAATCTTTTAAGCACTTTTGGAAAATCAAAATTACTATCTTACCCTCATTAGTGAAGGTTAGAAAACCCACTTCTCCTCACTTAAAGCCATAGTCAATAGTTCTGGTTCCAAAGGGTGTAGGGTACGTTCTGGAGGTGAAGGAGTTCTTCTTCCAAGCTACTTTGGTTGTATCATATCATGTAATGTAATAGGCTCTCTTCCCACTAGTTCTTTAAATTTTCTTCCATTTTTGTTGCTTTTTTTTTTTTTTTTGCCAACCCAAGATATAAAGTTCCATAACTTGTGTTTCATAAAATACCATGCTGGACTTTAACCCATGCATCTTTTATTTTATACCTAGGATCACAATGTCTTCAAGTATGAGCGAAAGTAGAGGAGAATTAGGGTTGAAATATGTGAACTAGAATTATCAATGTGGAAATACTGCTAATATCACGGTTTCAAATACTAGAACAAATCCAAATAGGCTATTCTATACTTGTAGAGAAAAGCAATGTGGCTTCTTTCAATGGTGCAACCCAATCAATGTTGACATGTTTGTCCTATGCAAGTTCAAAGATGCTGATGCTGAAGAAGAGGAGGAAGTTAGTAGGAAGAATCAAATGTACAATGTGAGAATGAGAAGGATTTGGCTGAACTGAAAAAGCAATTGATTATGATGCAAGGGTTAACTGAATCTCTAAAGCTACTGGTGTTGGTATCGATTGGCAGTTATCTAATGTTGTCTATGATGGGTTTCATTGGAAGTGTAGCAATGTGAATATAGTAGTGCTATGTATGTGTTATTTTTTGGTTTAAGGACACCCCTCCTTGTAACTTAATTACATTGACCTCCCCTCCTTTAATGTTGTAGTTTAATGTAAGGATATAGTAGTTGTTTTGTATTTGACTTAAAGACTTGATATTTATGCTACTTAATGCTATATGATATGTGCACTTAAGAGTGGTTGATCATTTCATTTCAAGCAACTAGGAAAAAAAATTTGTATTTGACAACATCCTTTAATTTGTTCATATGTTTTGGAAAAAAATTGATACTTGACAATATCCTTTGATTTGTTAATATGTTTGGGAAAGAATTGTACTAGATAATATCCTTTGATCTGTGGATATGTTCTTGCAAAGAACATTTTTGCCTTAAAAAATTTGGACCTTATCCATATAAGACTAATCAAAGAATCAAAAATAATAAAATCCGTGAAGCTTATATTTTGATAATAAGATTGCAATAACAATTGCAATAACAATTACACTAAGCAAACTATTTGCACATAATTGTCCTCAAAAAGTGGACCTTACATCAGAATATAAGCACCTGTGCAACACCTATACAGGTATTTCCTTTCCTTTACATTAGTATACCAAAATAAAAAGGGCTTATGTTCCAGATATACCCAGCTGTAAAATGCCCAAATAACAAATGCACAATATAACCATATATAGACAATTACCAAAGAGATATGTGTCTTATCTGTGTAGCAAAACAAAATAAAACACAACTTCAATTCCTATTTGTGTAGCAAAAAATCCAACATTCAGTCCCAAAAAATCCATGTTATATGTGCAGCATTGTTAGTCCCAAACTATATGTCAAATTAACTGCAGCAAAACAAAAAAAGTCAAATACCAGGTATCCTTCATGTGTTGCCCTGTTTTGTTCCCCTTCTTAGTTAAAGCTTTTATCTATTTGGTTGTGGTTCAGGTTGGTTTCCAATGGCTGGCATGGTAGTGGTAGTGGTTGTGCATGGTAGTGATTGGTTTGCACTTACAATCTTTTGTTTCTGCAACACCAAAATCCAAGTTAGAATCTAATATATTTAGACAATTGTAATGTTAAAGTTAAAATTAAGGAAATATCTTTGTCCTAGTCCTAACTAAAGCTAAAGATTGAGTGGCTATTTCATTTCCATGTGCAGTATCAAGATTTCCTCCATCATCATTCCCATTAAGAAAGAAAGGATGTAGTATGTGATTTATATCTATGTGGCTTCCTCCAAACTCACCCCCTCCACAATTTCTCTAACCCCTTCCTCGATATTACCTTTTTCCACTACCTTCTAGCTATTAATGCCACCCATATCCTGCAACTTAGACACTAACCCTCACCAATCTTAACCCCCCTTCTAGTCTATCTTTGAAACCTTCTTCAATGAAGGGTCTATCAAGACAAACCCTTTCTTTGTTGCCTTTGCTTCTTCCCTCTAGGTGATATACGCACCACCACCACCTTCAGGATGGCCACCATTGTGTGTTTCAGTTTCATTATCCTTCCTCCCTTAATCACCCCATTTAGTCTCATCGCACTAAAATTTCATCATTGTTGGCATCCCCTTATCCTCAGCTACCTCCTCATTCACACTTCATTTGTTTGGTTCTTGCTTTTTAGTCACGAGAACCTTAGGGGTTTCATTTGCATGTATTTCTCCCACTGTGTCATATGCCTTTAATCTCCAAACGTGATAATTTTGCATGGGAGGTCTTTTTTGTGGGACTTGCTTAGCATTCTCGTCCCCATCAAGCACAGATTTACCCTTATCTTGCTTGACATTTTTTACCCCGAATCCCTTATTTTTCTTTCTATTTTCAACCAATATCCACCACTGATCTTCCTCCTTATTCTTTGCACTAAAATCAGCTCTGAAATTCAAATTTGGATTTGGCTATTGCAATCTTTGATTTTGTTGATCTTGAAAATCGCACTTCTCCCCTTCAGCCTCCTTCCTCCTTCCTCCGTATTCATGTTTCCTCTACCACGATTGGTACTTGCTCTAGTGACACCACCTCCCTAATGCAATTACGTGCTACATGTCCATGCAAATACTCGTAGCCCACTAACATCACATCACATACTGCCATTAGCTTCCACAATTCTTCAGTCTCCTTCATGACATGGTAGTTTAATGACATCCCTAGTAGTTTGATAATTATAACATCTTTCCATGGCATAGCCAACTTATCCAAGATCGCCTTATCAACTGCACCTTCGGTACCCTACCTTCCTCATCTTGAAACATCACCTTTGCAAGATTTTGCTACATAAGGTCATTCGACAAATCCCTTAAAGGCAAAGAAGCACCCCTAAGAACCTTGTCCTTGAACAAAATCTTAGGGTTGACATCTTGCGGAGCCCCTCCCTTCAATAATCCTTCCTCTCCCTCCATCCTCCTAGTTCTTTATTTTTAGGACTTGTGTTTGAATCTTGGGATAAGTATTTTAAGTTTTTAGATAAAATAATTATATATAAGTATAAACAGGCAAGCATAACAGGCTTCATAGTAAGCTTAAGTCTGGTCTCTTTAAATAATCAGGCCTTTAAAAAGGCCTGAACCTGGCTTGTTTGTTAAAATGACTAGGCTTAAAGTAGGCCAGATCACAAGCCCTTGATAGGCCGCATGACCTATTTTCATCCTTAGTTTTGCCCTTATGGGGAAATTTACTTTTACTTTTTTGTTTTTAATATTTAAAATTGTAACAAAATAAATTGGTTAGTCACTAGAGTAGAAAGGCTCCAATCTATCTATCTATGTATATAGTAAAATTCACTACAAGCTTGCATTCATTATAATGTTCAATTATAATTAACATATATTTATAGTAGTGAAAAATGTTTGACCACCAAAATTCTCAAACAATAATGACATTTAATTATAAAATTTAAAATAAATTATTTGATTACCTATATTAAAATAAATTTATTAGACACAATAAACATTACATTTATAAAAAGTTTAAAGAATATAATACCAATGATAAAAATTTTATTTTTTTGTATTAAATTATAATTTATGTTTAATTAAAGTGTAAATTTTATTAATACAGTATTTTTATTATTTTATTTTATATTTTAAATATTATTTATAAGTCTTAAAATTTTGATTTTATTTTATTATAAATTTTTTTATTTTTAATTATATATTCTAAATAGTCTATTTTAACTTGATTAAATATCCGTACTTTATTCTTATTTATAATAAAACAAAAAAAAAATCACCACATGAAAATTAATGATTCATTTTTCAATTATAATTTTATATCCTAATTAATGTAGTTACAAGATGGATTTCTTTACTTAATACCAAAAAAAAAAAAAAAACAAAAAGATAGATTCCTTCACTTTAGTCAAACTATATTTTTTGAAAAGTCTTAAGGTAGATTTGTTCACCAATCGTATACTTGTAAAATATCTTATTCAAAATAAATTAAATTATTGTAGCAGAAGAAAATTGACATCTTATGTTTCATGTGGAATGTATATGCAACATATATTCTATTAGTTAAATTTCTAACGATCAATTGCTAATTTATTAGACAATAATCTATAAAGAGTATTATAATTGTCTAAAGTGACCTTATCAAGGGAGTTGAATGTTTTTTTATTCTTATAGTTGAGAAAGATAAGAAATACTTGCATATACTAAAAATATTATGTACAATAATTAAATATTTATATCTACTTTTTAATTGCTATTACAAATTTCTTTCGGAAGTGTTTTTATTAAAAACAATTTTTTAAAAAATTAACAAACCCGTGCAACGTGCGGGACTTATCTCTAGTTACATATATTACTATATTAAACTAAATCTATATTTTTCGGACCACTAGATATATTAAAATTTTATATCAATGCTCAATGGTTATTAAACAGGGGAACATTGAATGTTCCATTTTATGAGAGGAACATCGTAAATGCTTCTATGTTTATGGATACACACATTGGCAAGGTTACTTATTGTCGCTGACTGGAGATAAGTACAATGATTGAGTTTACAACTATGGCGAATAGCAATCATGAGTTATCTAAAATTGGATATGAAGGTATTTTTTAGTGCTAAAGGCTCCTACCCTACTTCATTGGACGCAGAGGAGCACAAGCAATACAGATTGCACGCACACAAGACGCACAATGTATGCATAGACTGGTGCTGTCTAATTTGTTAAGCACCCCCTTCTGGATTATGCCATGGTCCAATCTTCTACACCGTTAGATTTAGTTTTTTTAAAATCAGACGGTTAATATGTGGCCCGTGTCAAATTGTTTTAAAATTGACACCAGAGGATTTCAAGTGTTAAGTTTTATTGATAAGCCCCCATAGAATTTTGATTGGAACGCGGATTGATACTTTGGCGATGGATTGTGGAAAGCAAAGTTGACCAAGACCTCAATGCCTTTTTTATTTTTTTTCTAAATTTTCTAATATACTATTGTTTGAATTTCACTCCACCATCTCTATCTCTTCCACCATTCCAATCCTTTCTCCTCCAACAACATTCCATCATCTTACCCTTGTCCCTCGTCAGCAGCTAACAATGTCGGGCCATCTTTACCCATCCCGCTGCCACACCCATTGTGACCATGATGTTCAAAATATGAAGATTTTATCAAAGCTAAACTTTACCACAAGCACATGAATCAATTTTCCCAACCCAAAATCAACGTAGACCTTGAGAACAAATGGGAAAAGAATTTTTTTGACCCTTTTACAACGGCATTTTCATCTTGCTATTGTTCCAATATAAATGCCAAACAAGAAAATAAAAATATGCAACATAATGTTCAATTACTACATGTCAAGAAGGCAAAAATTACTAGATTTGAACAATAATCAAGAAGTGTAAATGGATATCATATCAGCACCAGTGCATCACTTTGGTAGTCAGAAAACTAGATCGAGAGATCGAGAGAGAGAGAGAGAGAGAGATAGTTACAAGTTACAAACATTAGATCTATCCTTAGAAGACCAAGATTTAGCCCAAAAAAAAATGGAAAAAAACTTTTTGATAAATAGAAGCATAAACAAAACAAAACAAAAAGCGTGGAAATAAAAGAATGGTCATCCAACTCTGCCTGTGAGATGAAAAAGAAGATGCAGGATATAGTTCTCTGGTGGCAGCGCAACAAGCTTTGACATCAAATCGTTGTACTTCATGGCGGCAAGCCATGACCCTCTCAAAGCTTGACAAGAAAATCAACATTGTTACGCGTTGGTGGTGCTTAAGGGGAGTCCTATCCTGGCGGGTTTGGTGGCGGCGTGGAAAAGGTGGTCGAGGTCATTGTCGCTTATGACGGAGATGATGGCATTAGGGTGAGATGCTTCGGCAGAAGTGAGTCGTAGGGGCCGGTGAGCCTGGAGATTGGAGAGGAGTTCTTTGCAGATTAAAAATAGCTTTCAATTTTATAAAAAAGTCCTGCACCATGTGGTCCAAAAATAAATATGGACCAAATTAGATGCCACCGTATAGGCAATGCATATATGCTGTGTAGGGCCTTAAGGTGTATACTGCCTATAGCGAGATCTTTGTAGTTATGTACTTATAATAAAAGGTGACACATAACGTATGATATATACATAGAGAGAGTAAATGGAACATCAAATGTATGATATTGTTTGGTATGATATTATATTGGCGGCGTTTGCAATGTTCCAGGCTTATTCTTGCCACATCAGTGTACCAGCTTTTTTAACTTGTAAAGACTTGAGTAAACAACAATAAAAAAAAACTGTGACGGTGTAGATCTTTTGAGCTAATTCCAGTGTGGTAAAGATGGATGGAATACCATGCATACACTCACAGTCATCCGATAATACTATCTGACAAATTGAAAATAGAGATAGCAAAGCAGGCGGAATTAGGAAAAAAATAAAAAATATAAGTAAATTTATTTTAATATTTTTATGAGTTAAATTATTTTAAAAATTAAAAAAATATATTAAATAAAAAATTTACTTAAATGAAATAGAATAAAATAATTAAATTATATAATTTGTATTCAAATAAGATATAAATATAATAAATTAATTAAGATATATAAATAAAAATTAATTATAAATTTATAATATAAAGTCTATAGCATAAAGTTCGTAAATTAATAAAAGTATAATAATAATATAATTTATAATAAAAATCTAAAATTTATTTTTAAAAATACTATTGAACCTAAAAAAAGTGACAAATTTAGCCTAGTAGGCCAACCCGCCTCGGCCCGCAAGTTTAGCAGGCCAAAAATTTTTGGCGAGCAAAATATATCAACCCAACCTATTATTTTTGACAAATTTAGCAAGTTAACCTAATAGATTGAGCCCATTTTACCATCTTTAATTGAAAATGGGACATTTTTAAATGTCGTAATTGGGCACAATGTATCGCCCTCATTGTTTGTTTTACCGTAGATACATGTGGCTTGAAGATTGATGCATATTTATATTTTTCTTCAATTTTTTTCCTTCTTATACGAATTGGGAAGGGACACAGCATATGGGGCAGCGTAAATAGTGCACTTTACTTTTACAATTAAAGCATACACCACATATTTTTATTTTTTGTATTAATCTAATTAATCTAAATTTATAGATGAATCTTTCCATTTTTGATTAACAGTTAATAAAAATGAAAAACACTGAGACCGTCCCGCCGGGGGGGGGGGGGTTAGTGTATTGTATGTAGATTAGGACAAAACTTTATAGTTCACTGTGTGCATAGATTAGGATCTAGGAAGAAGAATAGCTATTGACAATATAATTTGATCTATATTACGGCGGGACAATGAGAAATAGTCAAATACGAGACTAGAACGAAGGAACAACTAGATCAAATGTTTCCGAGTTCTTCCAAGCAAATCATCCCAAAAAATTAAGACAATCCCAAAACTCCAAGACAACAAAAACTTTACAGATGAACAATAAAATTTTGCTTTCAAATCAACCAAACAAAAAAAAATGATCTTCTGTTTTTACACATCCTTTTGGTGATCAATGCAAATTGCATAGCCTTCAGGGAAAAAACCCAAACGAGCACTTCATGTTGATTGATCATAATGGAGATCTTTCCCCCAAAAAACACAAGATCCTCCATTATCAAGCACATATATGTAACTCAATCTCAAGAACCCAAAAATTCAGCAGCCATGGAGATATCAATTCAAAGCTATGTTTCTCGCGCTAATGTAGCTGCAATGAGATTTGCCTCTCCATCTGAAGCTGCCTTCTTAAATTAGCAATGAACATCTTTGCTCTTCTATCAATATCATCATCATCCGAAGGAAGGGTTATAGTCCTCTGAAGGCTAGGTGAAGAAGAACCCGAACCCTTTGAACTAGTTTCATCTGAAGAACAAAGCTTCAATCCGGGTGATCGTTGAAACTAAGGTTGCTTTTTGCCCAGAGAACATTGCAACTTTGTGTTTGTGGTGTCCCTAACACAAAAGCTTTGGCTGAGTGGATAATATCGATGAACATAAGAGAGAGAGAGAGAGAGAGAGAGAGATTGATTCTTCGGAAGATTTTGACCGCGTATGCACATAAATTGCCGTAAAAAAGTAGATGTCAATGTTGTGAAATACTCTTTATAATGTGGGTTACTTTGTCATTTCACAATGTCAAAACGAAATTACCTTTAGGGTATCGGGAAAAAATTGGTACACGGTGTGGCAAAAATAAGCCTGGAATAGTGCGAACGTCGCCTATTATATAAAATGATATGTAATATATTATTATCTTTTCACTATCATAAATAACTCTAATCTTAAGTAAGTATTTAAAAAAATTAAAATAATAATAAAATGATAAAATTTATTAATTGCTTTATCATAAATTTAAAAATAAAATTATTATTTAATATTTATAAATTATTTATTATAAATAGTTATTAATTTTTATTAATTTTATATTAAATGTAATTTATAATTTATGTCAATTTCTAAAAATTATTTATTAATCTAATGAAATATAAACATTAAAAATTTTATAACACTATATTTTAATATGGTGTTATATAACACTATACAAATATATATATATATATATTAAAATAATATTTTTTTATTAGTTATTCAAATTTAAGTTTAGAAACAAATACTATAATAAAATATTTATATATTAATTGTAATTATAATTATTTTTATTTTTATTATATATAATTTAATTTATGTTAAATATTATTTATTAATTAATATCATTCATTATTTATTTATAATTTATTATAATTAACTATTATTTAAATATTTTATATTAAATATTATTTCTTGAAAGTATTTAATTCTTATAAAATATTTTTATTTATTGTTATTTATTTGAGAATCATTATCATTTCAATATAATATAAAAAGTTGAAAAAAGACTTTAAATATTAAAAGCTAATTAAGTATAATCTAACCTCTTTAAATTTGATTAAGCTATCTATTATTTTGATATATAAGTATAATATATTACTTACACCAAATAACATATAAGGGTATAATATATAATATTAACTTATCCTATCATATTTAATATAATATGTCAAACACTTTTTCGTATCCAAATAGATTGCTTGATTTTTGGACCACATGTGCTTAATGGTGGGCTTCTTTTTAGTTTTTTTTTATAGTATCTTTTTATCTAATAAGTGAGAACCTAATTTTTTGGGATACAGCCAGACATTTAAGCAGAAATTCCTTTCAATAGTATTTTTTTTATATGTATGTAAATTTTAGAATCAAACCCATGATGCCTGAATTTCTTCCATTCCACTTGGATCAACGGACAAGATTTGATCTCCCTAATCCTAGTTTTGGTCTGGTCCACCAACATTCAAAATACCCCTTGACAACAACAAAAAATTCAAAATACCCAAAATCCCTTTATACAAAAACGGAAAATAGACCACTCTATACTTGAGTTCGTCCATTGCTTAATGAACTGTCATATTAAAAAAAAAAAAAAAACTCCAATTTTCTTTGAAACTGAAAGTTTGTTCAAATCTACGTGCTAGAATTAGAAGACTATTTGTGTTATTTTTGTCTGTCTCTCCTTTACATGACCTTATTATATAAAAAACATACATGAATTTTGCCATTACTGGCGAGCCATGCATAAAGGGTGTTACGCGGGTAGTGTTGTAAAGTTGATACGTGTTTTTTTTTTTTTTGGTCCGATAAACTTGATACGAGTTGAAATCGTCATTGAAAGGTGCGAGAGAATGGCGCGAGCACTGATTCGGATCGTTGAGTTACTTGTCTTGTGTACCTCTCGCTCTTCCACTCACAACTACCTCCTCCTCCTTATTCTTCTTCTTCTTCTTCTTCTTCTTTTTCTTTCTCACTCTCACAATCACAAACACGAACTCTCTTCTCTTCTGAAACCCTAGAGACAGAGAGAGAAAGAGAAAGCATTTGCAAATGTGGAATTGGTTCTGGAAGGATCCAAAGCCACCACCTCCGGTGGTGCTGGTGCCTCCTCTCTTCGATTTCCCTCCCCTTTCTGCTCGCACCAGGTTCCCTAACGCTTACTTCACCCTCATCAGTCTCACTTCTTCTTCTTTTTTTCATTATTCCATTTATTTCAGTTATATTAGCATTGAGTAGATATTCGAATTAGTCCTCTAAAGATATGTATTCGATATCAAGTTAGTTTTTACCGATTTTGAAGCTCAAATCGATGTCTCAATGTTTAAAATAAGTATTAATTTGGTCCTTTAATTTGTATTTAGACATCAATTTGATCTTTAAATTGATCCTTATGTTATGATTCTAAGGACGAGATTGATGTAAAAAAAATGTTTAAAGGTATAGATTGATGTTACATATATTTTTTAGGACCAATTTGAGTATTTGTTTTATTAATATTTATATCTATTTGAGGCGATGATTGTTGATTGATGCATTGCTTTGCTTTGTAGGATGTTGGAGTCGTCCTATAACGTCTTGTTTGGGAAACTGGCTTTGAGATGCCTCTTTGAGGATTACTTTCACCAAGCGAGGCATTTCACCACAAGAATCATGCTCAAGCCCATTGATGATCCTCATGTCGATCTCATTGCAACTGTATCCATCAATCAAGACAAAAAAGAAAAGAAACTAATTTATGTTACTTGGGGCGCGCTTGATTTGTTTTTCTGTTTTCATTTTAAGAACTTAAGTTTATATATTTTCATTAGTAATTATAAGGTAACACCTTATTTTGTGTTTTGTTTCCTTATTTACAAAGTTTGTTTTGCAAAGGAAATGTTGAAAGTAAGAAAAAGTTGTTTTTACCAAGGTGGCATTTTTTATATTATTAGTGAAACTATGCTAACTAATAATGAGATAAAAAATAAACCAAACACTCTCTGATTTTGCTTTGTACCATGTTTTTTGATTAAGAAACTTGCAAAGTTGGAGGAGCTATGAAAGTGAAACAATCATGTTTATTGCCCTTAACATGCTTAGGTTTCAGGCCCTCTTGATCATAAGCCAGAAGAGAATATTACAGGAAATGCATTATTTCGCTGGCAAAGGTATTGATTATACTTTTGGTTTTCTTCTTGTGTCGTTTGTGTTTTTTGCATTGCACCTGTGCTTTTGTTGAGCTTCTTTGCTTTGTGGGCATGCAGTGATGTTAATGATCCTCATACATTCGTGGATCTTTATGTATCAACATCTGATCCGTAAGAAACTCTAACTTGAACTATATAGCAAAGCTCCAATCCTAATGCCTCCCATCTGTGTTGGTGGATTTTCTGATTTTATCCTATTGAAATGGTGAATTTTGGGCTGTGCATGCTGTGTCTTCAGGGTTTTGCAGATGAGATCATGTGCTTACTATCCAAGATATGGATTTGGTGCTTTTGGAGTGTTCCCCATGATATTGAAGAAAAGGTGTGTTTGATGGTAGCAGGACATTTATTAGATTCTTACTTCTTATTGTAGTTTGTACATCCACTTACTACAACATACATTGTTGACAAAGTTATCTAATTCTGCAGAGAATGCTCTCAAGATTATGGCCTGATGGGATTAAGATATGGTTCTGGAAATCTATCTTTTGGAGTAACACTTATGCCTTTTGCCAGTAAGTTATATGAATTTTATGTTGATGAGCAAGTCTAACAGATTTGCACATGACACTTGAGAGAAGTTACAGTTTTGTCTTGAAGCCCTTTCTTATGTACATTGGTTAAATTTGGTTCATGGTTGCTGCTGACTGCTGTTATCCAATTTATTGTTGGAGATTATTTTGAGGATTTGTAGCAATAAAAAAGATGCAGGAAAGACTAGGATGGGCAACCTTATTCTTTTTCTTTTTTTGCCCCCTCCACTTTACTTATTTCCTCCTCCTTGGCTGCCTGGAATCTATGGCACTGGGAAATCTTTATGATATGTCTTAATAAATGTTTGGATTAATACTATGAACGGCACAATGAATATCTGTTTATTTAAATTGCAAATAATTCCCTTTGTGAGAACAGAAGACATTTACACATTACCGGCACTTTGTCTCCATGTTTAAAGTTTAAGATGGTAATTGTCTTACCATGATCGCTAATTATTTTGCATTTCGTGATGTATTTTATAAAGTGTTGATTTGTTATCTCTTTATGAAGCAACGGTTATGAACTTTGTTATGTAATTTTCATACTTTGCAGTGAAAGATGAATTACCAAAAAGTGCATGGCTGGTAAGCAGGATGGGAAGGTTGACTGCTGGAGTGCAGTATGAGCCACAACGTAAGAACTAAACAGATTTTATTCCTTTAGAAAAATTTCAGAATCTTTAGAATTTTCTGTTCAAATAAATTAGGTTAAATTAATAATTAGGTCCTTGTAATTTTATTCAAAATTCAATTTTATTCTTTATAGTTTAAAGTGTAACCAGTTTTGAAAGTTCTTGTAGTTTTCAAGCAATGCAAAATGGTCCCTATTAGTTGGATTTGTTCTCTATTTAGAGTGAGGTTATAGAATTTAACAGGGATTGGTTTCCTATTCCATTGCTTGAAAAATTATATGGACCATTTTACATAATTGAAATAGACCTTTTTGTAAGAGTTTTATACTGTCAAGACTTACTTGAATTTTAAGTGAAACTGTCAAGAGCAAATGAGTAACTTAACCATGTTCCCTACATCATTGCTAGTTTTTTAGTTACTTTTTAATTCTTTTGGTTTCTTTCTGGTGCATATGTTGAACTTTGTTTATCTATCTGCTTGTTATTGTTTCGAGCTTGACTTTCGTTCAATTGTCTAAGGCATTTGCTTTTGTATTTTGTAAGTAGTCATATAAATAATAGGCTAAGAGGTGAAACTATATATTTATTTTCACCAGATTTGACATTATTGCATGAATCTTTTAGTGCTCATATACATTTTTTTTTTTTTTATATAGAAATCTTTTAGTCTGTATGATTTGCCCAATTCATGCATTTGTGATTTGAGTCCTTTCAATATATTTAGAATGAAACCTATGCGGCACTTGCAAGTCACATGTCGCATGCATTGTCCGTGTTCAAATGTGAATACATGTTCAAAAAACTGCACATGCATTTAGGGCTACATTTAGATGAAAGATGGAGTGATAGAAAGCAATCTACAGAGGGCTGAGAGCTAGTCACAGTGGGCAGAGGGGATTGAAGAACTTGAACTAATGATTTATTATTTTCAAGTACCTTTTGAAATGTAGATTTTTTGTATAAACTGAAACAGTTACAAAAGACTAAAAGCATTCTTTGAGCACATTTATCTAACATGAGATTTACATGTATTGAGTATGAAAGTTATTTAATATGTATGTACTGCCTTGTGGTGCTGCTTTTTTAGATGGAAATTCAAAACTTTCAAATTTGATGAACTGGAGTTGTGCCATGGGCTATGGTGGGGGATCAGGCAGCCCCTTGAGTCCATCCTTCAATTTTGGTCTCGAGCTTGTCAAAAGCTCTCAGGTATGTTTACATTGTTAACGTGATTAGGATTTTGCATTATTCTATTCTTTGGTGCCTAATAATGTGACATTTTTAAAATGGAGAGTTTTGTGATTTGTGTGATTGATAATTTGATATCATCTAAACATTTCATCAACCATCACATTGGAATCAATATTAAATTTTGTATAGACCTGCTGTATGATGTGCTTTTGACACATGATGGTGTGATTTAAACTTCAAGCCAATTAAGTGCATCTAGGCATCTTTCTACCCTAATGTGTTTTGCATAGTTCTGATAAATATTTTGAGGAACATTACTGAAATTTTGAACTATAAACAATCTGCAGTTTATTGCCTCATTCTATCAACATATGGTTGTCCAAAGACGGGTATGTTTCTTTGGTCCTTTCTCTTTCTCCATTGTCTTGTCAATGGTCCTTTGTCTCCATATTAGTCTCTCATTTTTCTTTTTTGCAAAGCACGTTAATTTTTTAATTTATTTGTTGCTAGCAGTATCTCTTAAATTTAATTTTAGGGTTTTCCTTTATTTTCTTTAAAATTCCAAAACATATACTTCTATGTTAAAGGCATGATAAACATACATGTTATAGAGTCTGGTTGGTGGAGCAACTGTCTATACTCGGGTTCTTTCCCATGCCTTGGTAGATAAGATGCATGGATGCACCAAATTGGGGCTCATACATGTATTGTGACTGATGTGTGTATTAGATACATTTATGAGGCAGCTGCCCTGTATTTTGTCTTTATTTTTTTTTCCACATTTTCTCTTTTGGCCAAAATCAATGAATACAAGATTGAAACAGATGAAATCTGATTGAAAATGTTAAAAATGCATGAAGGCTATCTCAACTCAAAAGTTTTGAGATGCACAAACATTCCAAAACACTAAAAAAAGCTCAAAATTATGCAAAAGCATGACAAAATTGACTAAAATGAAACCCACAGACACATATAAATAAGTAAAAGATTTTGTACCTGTTAAATTGACTATGACTTTTGTAATATTTACTATCTATATTTGCATAAATATATATAGTTTCATCATACTGTGCAGCACATGGATCTGCATTCTTTTCTCAAAAGTAACCATACCCCCCGTGTTAAATTATGTTGAATATAATACTTGGTTCTTAGCTTGCAAAACTACACTGTATTGTCTTTGGATACCAATGTGACTTAAATTTTCATTAGTTGCTGAGTTGGGGTCACTGACATGGAAAGATATTTGAATTAAAAGCTTATTTACCCAACACCTCGGCCTATATTTTGAGTTATATTTTGGATGCAGTTTCCTTGAGTAACAATTAGATACAGGTTTACCTTTATGCTGAAAGAATTCTGTCTATGATTACTTGGTGTGTGTTTGAATTAGCTTATTTTGTGTTCAAAACAACTTATAACTAAATCTACCTAAGAAAAACTATTTTAAAAAACAAAAAAAAAAAACTTTTCCCCCTTCAAAATAACCTAAACCAAATGTGCTATTATTATTCTTGTTAAAATTTATCCTCATTTATTGTTATTGAGATATGTTATTTTTTTACCGTGAGTTGTAGTAAATTGACAGATTTAATTTATTGTTGGATCAGAATATATTATAATTTAAAAGTCATATTCTTGACTTTAATTGAACAGGTGAAGAACCCCCTTGAACAGAATGTTGTTGTTGGAATTACAAACTATATTGATTTTGGGTTTGAGTTACAAACAAGGTACTCTTTTTGGCTTAAAACATATATATTCAAACTTATGTGTAGTTGCCCACAAATGTGGTGAAATCTAATTTTCTTTGTGTAAAGTGTCGATGATGCCATAGCAGCAAATAATATCTCGGACTCCACTTTTCAAATTGGTGCATCCTGGCAAGCCAATAAAAACTTCTTGCTGAAGGTAAAACAAATCGATGCAATGTTATGCAGGTTTCTATAGAGTATATAGGAATCACTCAAGTAGATTATTCCTCATATTTTCAGGCAAAGGTTGGACCTCGTAGCTCCTCAATGGCATTAGCATTCAAGTCATGGTGGAAACCTTCTTTCACTTTCAGCATTTCAGGTGCCTCTAGAGGGATTTTTCCATTCATTCACGCTTCAGTTCTCTATCCCCTGTTCTTTCCTTTAACAGGGTGTTTATTTTCCATTTGCATGTGTTATTGTATTCAGGTATTAGGATCTGATGCTGTGGCACTTCTAACCTAATTATTCAGTTTATATTTATGCTCTATCCTGCATATGTTAACAAAGCTCCGTCTTCCATCATTTTTTAGGCTGACACTATGTAGCCATATTATGTGTCCATGATCAAGGGTAGGCTTAAGGTCTCGAGGCTCTTTTTGGGGAATGGAAGGGAGTGTGGGGAAAGGAAAACTGCTTCCCCAATGTTTGCGAAGTTTATTACATTTTACTTATTTTCTTGGTGGAATATATCTTTGCTCCCTTAAAATTATTTATTTTTCTTAGAAACGCTCATTTTGTTTCTATTTTGGCCACTTTAAAATTCTAGTCCTAATTAAGCCCCTGATCAAGGTAAAGTGTCGAGTGCACTAGATGGCATGCTTGCCCCCTGCAAAGTATGTTTTGCTATGTGGTGTATTATTTTCTATTAGAATACGACATCAGTAATATTATTTTCTAGTTGTATGGTGTGTGCTACTGCTGCCTCATTAGTAGTTAAGCTATTTCTGTGGGAGGCAATATATATGACAAATGATCTAAGATCTATATAGTTCTCAAAATCTCAACATGTGAAATTTTATCATATGTGCAATCTGACAATAATGGTAAGTCATAATCTAGATTATAATTATTAGCTCACTGTTATTTGTTATACCTTCCAACATTTCCACGATCATCTGTGCTCTAAAAGTATTAGTTCCCTTTGCCTTTGCCTTCTGGGGCTTTTTTTTGTTTTTTGTTTTGTTTTTTTTTTTTTCTTTTTTGTGTTTTGTTTTTGTTTTTGGTTTTTTTTTTGGGGGGGGGGGGGGTAGTTTGCTTGTGAAGAAATTGTCATCCTTGTATTGGATGTTTGAAGTGCTGAGGATGTCCTGCTTTTCTGCAGCCACAAGAGATCGTGCTGATGGTAAAACGCAGTATGGGTTTGGCATCCAAAGTGAAAGTCTCAGAGAAGCCAGGTTCCTTTCTTTGTAAAGAACTCTATTTTTTTATTCAATAAATTGTCTGCTAATATCGCATGACTTGTACAAATGCTGCTTCCTGTTATAAAAATGAGAATAGCTTTCAGCATAGCTTCTTTTATACTTAGCTCATCACATAATATGCTCTTTCTAAAACCGTACCATACGTTGGTAAGTTTGTATGTTTACTTGCAATTGTTTCACTTATTTGCAGGTATCAAAGAGCTGATCCCAATTATGTAATGCTCACCCCAAGCAAGGAGCACCTAGCAGAGGGCATTGTGTGGGAAACAGGGAAGCGACCTATGCTACAATCTGACATAAATGCTGGACATTTTGATGGCTTACCCAGAGAATTAAGACCCCTTGATAAATTTTTGTAACTTCTTTTTTTGGCTTTATTTTTCTCGTTGCAGATAATGTTAAAGACTATTTTATAGGAGTGACAAGTGAAAATGCCTTCATAAGAATGTAGTCTAGGGCACTGCATTCAGCGAATGAGTCGAATGTTAATACGAGATGATCCGAATTTTTGCGGTACGGATCTTGCTTCTGTTCTACTTTGATGTAATTTATCGTGGACATTGGTTTATTCATCTATTCCTACTGAAATTGGACCTATTGATGATAAGCTGTTTGCATAGGCATCTTTTCTTATAATAGATTGGTTTTGCTAACATCCTCCCTCTACTTTTTGTACTGTTAGAAGTTAGCAACCTCTATCATATTATGATTAAACAAAAATATCAACTTCTTTATTTATTAAATAACTTATTTTATTATTATAATTTATTACTTTTCTTGATAGAAGTAAACCCAAAAAATTTTTCTCTCCTCTCTTATCATCTATGGTTGACCTATGTAAAAATTAAGTTTTTACAAAAGATAGATGAGAAGAAAATTTTTTTTTTTAGGTTTATTGTTAAGGTTTAATTTATATGTATTGACAATATAAAATTTTTTTACATTGTCATCTAATCATATGTTGTCACACTAGTAAACATATATAACTCTCATCCTTGTTACTTTAAAAGTTATACATATGGAGGAATTTGATAGGATGATAATATCAGTGCATATAAATTAAATTTTTTTTTAATCAAAACAAGTAGAGTGAATTACACTAACCTCCCATAAGGTTTAGTGTAATTATACTTGACACCCCTCTCATGAGTCAGTGTAATTCACCCAAACAAATAATAAATTACAATAATACCTTTAAAAGTAAGTTATTTAATAAATAACAAAAATGATATTTTTATCCAATTATCATGTGGTGGTACAAAAAAGAGGACGGAAGTTAGCAAAACCCATAATGGAGCTCTTAAGTTTTGTAGTGACATCTAGGAGAAAGTGGTTTTTAATTTTTTTGAAGTATTGATAGATAGGTTTTTTTTCGGTCAATAAATTTTATTGATTGATAATCAAAGGCAAAGTCTGCTTATATCAAAGGATTTGATAACATAATCTAACAAATCAATATCTAAGCCTAAGACAGTAATCAATGAACTTTATACAATTATAAATAATGCACATCAAACCATAGACAATTCTACATCACACTATGAATGAACACGAAAGCATAAGTGAGCTCATCACAGATCTCTGATTTGGGTCTTGATGCAATCTTTTTGCGCCAATTGCGTAGAGGGAGAACCCAAAGGACAATTATGCATTCTAAACAGAGCACCATGACAATTCTGAGCTATACATTAGTATCAAACACAATAAGTTGACCGTGTGATACACATTAAGATATTAACAACCATAGAGCATAATTGAGCTTCCTAGATTAGAGACCTGGTGCCTCAGGATATATGCTAATACACATAGACATAAAACATAAAACAAAAATCAGGATCCAATCATCTACCACAAGCAAATGTCGTCGATGTATCACCAGCCCCAAGTGCGGCCCTTCGATATAGTCTAAAACATAAGCAATTGCAAGATCTACAGATCTCATAATATAGAAACCACTACTATCAAAAGAAATTCACAAGACAGTAGATCTCAAGCAAAGTACCCTGTAAAGGATAGGTGCAAAATAAAAGAAAAGGATGAGCAAAAGGTTGCTACTTGCTTGTGGTTGAGGGGAAGGAAGATTAAAAAAAAAAAAGGGCTACGATGGATTTTAGGGGGGAGTGTGTGTGGTACTAGGGTTTAGAGAGCCCCTCTCAACTATGGCTTATGTGGCTGTGACTTGAATCTAAACTATGGACTGCAACTTTAGATTGGTACCATGTTAGCCCCAAAAATGGAAATAGGGTTGTAAGTTGAAACAAGAATGAAACAAATTATTATTGAATGCAATAATAAAATTTGGGCCATGCAATTTTTATTTTTTTAAAATCTATTAAGGATTAAATCACTTTGCTTGAAAAGTTTTTGTTCAATTTTCACTGCCTACAATTTCCCTTGATAAGGGGTGGCAATGAAGATCTGTATGCAGAGATATTAACAGAGATCCTCACAAATGGGGATCCGAATGTAGAGATTTTTTCCCTATAAGGATGGGGATAGAGACAATGATTATGCCCCTATTCTATGGAGAAATCCACCTTAAGGATTAGTTTATGCATTTATTTATTTATTTTTTTTTTGGGAGTGGAACTCAAGTTTAGTTATAAAGATTATAAAGATATTTAGTGTTTTGTTAATGATGTTGAACTCTTTCATATTTCATTATTGTTTATTTGGTATCCTTATGATGGTTGTGACTTATTTAAAATTTAAAAATTTAGTAGTAATGATATAAAACTAAGAGTTTAAGACTTATATCAATTTTGTTTTATTATTTTTAATTTTTTTAAAATATTTTCCAGCTAATTAACTTGTTTAAAATGATTTTTTTAATTTTCTAAATTTTTTTTGAGGTCTTCGTCATTGTGGATTCTTGTGGAGAGATAGGGATCCATATAAAATGGGAATGAAGGGAAACTTTTCCTACCATGTGAAATGAGAATGGAAATAGGGAGAACTTTAAAAGTGTGGGACAAGGAGTGAGGAACTATTCCCTGGCCTGTCCTAAGCCACCGCCATCCTTGCCCTTGACAATGATCACAAGTTCTCTCCTCAAGGCTTGTGACATGTTCCACAAAACACTAATGAGCTATAACAAATATGTTACTAGATACGAGGCTTATGTCGAACATGCTATCGTATCGAATTTAATTAGTTTTTCACGTGTGCGATCAATGGGTAATATTAAAAAATTAAAATTATTTAAGTAGAATAAAATAAAATGAGAATATAGTGTAATTTGTGTTCTTTTTTCAAATAAAATTACTAGAGAGATATCTGCAAAAATAATTAAATAAATAATATAATCAACTAATTTGTCAATATAACAATCATAAAAAGTTTATTTTGTGAAAAAAAATTTGTATACAACATTATTTGTTATGTTTATGCATGCATTATGATATAATTTTATTAAAATCTTTATATCATTCCTGTAACTCTTGGCAGTACTACATACAATTGGCCATAACTATGAACTGGTTTCATAAGGTATAAAAACACATGAGAAAGGGTTTGGCCTTGAGTTTTATTAATTGTCACGGCAAAAGAAGTAATCAACTGCCTTCTTTGAAATTTGTTTGGCAAGTTTGATCCGGGGAATAAATACCGTATCTTTGTTATATCTATCAGAAAAAATCTTGCAATTTAGGACATGATTGCCATTTCTTGTAATCTAAAAGTCGTGTACCACTGCAATGTCTTCTTGACTAGTCAATGTTCTCAATTAATATCACCGGTGCATCTATCCTCAGTTTTAAACTGTAAATCGGAAAGCTTCAATTTTAATCTATGATTTGGAAGCCCCAAGCATGAGACAATATAGAAAAACTTTATTGAATATATTTCTGCATTTAGCTTAGTATTGGAATCTTCTTTAGACATACTCTGTGTGCTAAAATATGCTTTCTCTTTTCCGAATACCAATAACAACAAATAATAATTTATGAAATTAGTGGTTTCACAAACTAGTCTTTTTCCCTTTTGACGAAGAGGTATGTAGTCTTTTTGGATATTTGAACTCATCTTAAGAGGTCAAGTTATTTACGGCCTCAATTAAACTTTATAAGTTTTTTTTTTAATTATTTTTTAGGTTCATTTTTCATTAATTTTTGCTTCCATATAGCAAACCCCAAGGAAGCAAAATCCCAGTTAGTTATGAACTTGATTCTTTTAAATTGAGAAATTTACCTTTTTTTTATACTAAGAAAAAAAGATTTAACTCGTGATATAAGAGAATCAAAAGAGTAAACTTTGGCTAATTACTAGAGGAGATCTCTTACTTTTCACTCTAGATGGAACAATAGGCTTAGACTTAGTTTGATATTATTGTGACTTTTTAAAACTTATTAAATTTTTTCAACTCTCTAAAAGTTATTCTTAAAAGTAATAATAGTATTATTTGGTAAAATAATGTAAAAATTGCTCTCAATAAGTAAAATTCGCAAAAGTAGTATTTTGTAAAATTACTCCTAATATCTAAAATAACTATAATGATTATAAACATTAAAGAAAATAATTTTTATTTTTAATGTCATTAAATAGAGTAATATTGTATTAGTCTTTTAAATTTTAGAGATGACAAACTAGCTTTAAAAAGTATTCTATGAGAACTCCCAAGAGCATCCTCTGATTTTTAAAAGCTAAGAGCAAAAACATCTCGACTTTTTGATTTATCAAACAGAAAAAATTAGTTTACACTTTTTATAAATCAAAGTACCCTACAAAAAGCACTACAAAATTAGACTTTAGAGTTGCACTTCCCTTGATCTTGATGTGAGTATGACACTCGTATACCTTCGGGTGAAAATAGGTTAGGTTAGACGACTTGTTGAAAATCTTTGGTTTAGCCTATATTATGTTTGATTTAGTCTATTTAATAAATAAATCAAATCAGGTTTTTTTTTTTTTGTAGAAAAGTCAAAGCTTTTAAAAAAAAATTAATAAAAAAGATCAAATTATAGGTAGATTTGACCTAGTTATATTGTATTATTATTATTATTTTTAAAATTTAATTATAATAGAAGCATTTTAATATATTTAGAAATAGATTTTTTGATATATTTAAAATTTTTTTGATCTATTTAGGAAAATAGTTTTATTCTATTTAAAAGAAGACATTTTGGTTTATTTAAAAGTTTTTATTATTATGTAATTTCTAAATAGATTTCCAAATCAAACTAAGCTTTTAAAAAGATTCGATTAAGCTTTAAAAAGAGTCTATATTAAATAATAGGCTCAAATTTGGGCCATATATTTAAAATTTAGAACAGATCCATTAAAATTAAAACCTAGCCTAATCTAACTCAGTTCTGCCCCTACCTCTTCTTGCATCAAGGAACACATCATATCATTATTTATTGTTATATCATATTTATTATACCATCAAATCCATTATTTTGAATCTACCAAAGAAAATAATCCATTATTTTGAAAATAGTAATTGGATACCGTAATTGATATATGATAAGCTAAGTTTATAAGTGTAGATTTTATATACATAAATGGCAAATTGGTATAGTATTTTTAGAAACAATTTTTATCTATTATTATTTAAAATAAATTCAATACTTATAGAACTTAAATTCATATTTATTTGCAAATTGTACATTAAATATTGATTTTTTTAATCAAAATCATAGGTATTGTCTTAATAAAGACGATTTTATTTGTGCCGACAAGAATCATTTAGACGATAAAGCTCTTTCTTACGATTTTTGCCTCAGCTGCCCATTAAGGACTCGAGCTCGTCCCTGAATATTGATTTTCGATTGGGAAAAAAATATGTCGGAAAAAAAAAAAACATTTCTCTGTTTTTTTATTATTATTACTACGATGTAAAACTAAACAAAGCTCCATCACACACTGGCAGAAGCACACGAAGACTCCACGACGAAAAGCCATCCAACATTGCGAGCACCACTAGTCCAACCAACTCCGCCAATGGCCACTTCCTCTGCACTCATCTCCGCATTCTTCCATGTTCCCCTCTCACTTTCTCGCTCTCCAAACACCAAACCCCCTTCTTCTTCACTCCTCCACCTCCCCAAGCCCCTCTATCGGAACACCCTCTTACTCCTTCGCCCTTATCAACCACAGCAACCTTCTCCATCATCATCAAAAACAATAACTACCCTTCTTCCCAAACTCTTTTCTTCTTCTTCTTCTTCATTTTTGGATTCCTTCTTCCTTCTATGCACTTCATTGGCTCTCTCCTTCACCCTCTTCCTCACTGGTGTTGACTCAGCCTCTGCCTTCGTTGTCACCACCCCAAGGAAGCTTCAGTCTGATGAACTCGCCACTGTTCGCCTCTTCCAAGAGAACACTCCCTCTGTTGTCTACATCACCAACCTTGCTGTCAAGTAACTATTTGTTCACTCCCAAAGTTTCAATCTTTCTTGTTTTTTCTCTTGTGGGTCTTCAATGTTCATTGTTGTTGTTGTTGTTGTTGTTTATTGGGAATGCCCTTTTGCTTTGTTTTGAAGAATTTTGGGTTGTTTTTTTTTTAGGCAGGATGCGTTTACCTTGGATGTTTTGGAGGTTCCGCAAGGTTCAGGGTCAGGATTTATTTGGGATAAGGAGGGTCATATTGTGACCAATTACCATGTTATCCGGGGTGCTTCTGATCTCAGGTTGGTTGGTTTTTGCATATTTTTTATCCACTTTTGTCTGTTTCTCAAAATTGTACATTTTTTTGATCCAATTGAGGTTTCTGGTTTTGGGGAAGATACTGTGTAGTTGGAGAGCACTACACTCAATTCAATGGAGGAGGAGAGGATCCTCTTATGTGTAAAGCGCACATGACTTGGTCATCTGCACATCCTTACCATTGATCAGGTCATGTTAAAATGTTGAGAAATTAAAAAAGGTGAGAAATCAATGGTGAGAATGTTCACGACCGTGTGCAATTTGCACGAGAGGATGCTCTTCCCGATTCAATAGAAACATAACATGTCGACTGCTTAGCTTAACGATACAGGCCATTAGATTAAATTCAAAATATTGTTCAGTAAGTTTTAAATTACATCTCAGCCTATGAGAGTATTACTCTTACTTTTATAATGGAATTTCTTCTGGTTTTGAGTCATATGATGCTGGGAACTCGATGCTGTGCAGCTTAATCTGTAAGATAATGTATAATGTAACTTACCTAATGGCGAATTGATGGTATAACTTACCTTATATTAATTAAAAAAAGGGGGGGGGTGAATGATGATTATGTGTATTTAAAATTTAGTTAGATATATGATGTAATACTGGATTCCTTTAATTGAACTCATTGAGCAGAAAGTTTAACTGTGGGTACACATGTTGGGATGGTTTAAAATGTGTAAGTGAATTGATTGCTCATGTTCAAAGAGCTGCTAGTTATGTGCAGGGTCACTCTTGCTGACCAGTCAACTTATGATGCAAGAGTTGTTGGCTTTGACCAAGACAAGGATGTTGCTGTGTTGCGTGTTGACGCCCCCAAAGACAAACTCAGGCCTATACCTATTGGAGTCTCTGCTGACTTGCTTGTTGGTCAGAAAGTGTACGCTATTGGGAACCCGGTGAGATGCCTCTACAGATTGATAGACGTTGTAAATATGCATTACCTAAGAATTTTCCTATGTAGAGAGATGATGGCAATCCTTGATGAATTTACTTTTATTTAGAGCTTGAAAAAGAGTTGGACTTTTGATGATAAAGGGGGTTTCAATCTTTCTCAATCATTTTTTAACAGTTGTCTTCTTTAATCTAACATGTAGTTTCTGTAACGATATGGTTATTTAATCAGCATTGCTTGCTCCTGTCGTAAACATTTTGTCTCTGCTAAAATTTATGTTAAAAAGGGTATTGGAGATATGAGTTACAATGCTTGTGATGAAAAGCCAGAATTGATAAGTTGATAAATTGTCATGGTTGTTAAACTAATTTTGTCTGGAATTTTTACCTTTTGATGGCTTCCAAACTGCTTTATCTAGCTTTTAAATATTCATGACTTGAATGCCATTTGTTTTTTTGATTGGATGTTGAGGTAATGGACTGTTGATGAATCTGATGTTGTGATTCTTAACTTGCAGTTTGGACTTGACCACACTCTTACGACTGGTGTCATCAGGTATGAAAGCAGTAAAGTGACTATTTTTTTTGTAACTTTTTCATTTATTTATTTTTTTAACCATTACCTAAGGAAAGATTTTCTACTTGGCTACTGCCTTTCCTTTCCTCATGTCAGATTATACATTTGTGCCCATACCTTTTAATTTAGGTGTCTGAAAATAGCAACAATGGCATTCTTATTCTCAATTTCACACTTTCTGGAGCAAATTTCAAGGTGGCATGCACTATGTTGTAAATTTTGTACTAGAAACACGAGGGAAGATGAATGAAAGATATCAATTCAATTGTTGTTTACAGTTTATCACTTTTGTCAATGTCTGTCTGAAGTTTATGCAAAAGCTAAATAAATTAATAATAAATGAGATTGCATCTATTGTACCAAAAATAGAAGTGTGACTGCATCCAATGTCAACTTGCTAATATGATTGTTAGAGACAGATT
Organism: Pterocarpus santalinus; assembly: GCA_031439595.1. NCBI lineage: Eukaryota > Viridiplantae > Streptophyta > Magnoliopsida > Fabales > Fabaceae > Pterocarpus > Pterocarpus santalinus. The sequence continues at coordinate 59,416,799 of CM062531.1, forward strand.
CTATGGTCAGAAGTATAGTAGGAGGTATAGAGCAGAAGAGGGCCAAAAATAGGCCCAAAAGTGTAATAGGCTGTTAATAAAAAGATAGAAAAGGGCGGGAAAGTTAGTTAGGTGGTTCAGAAGTTGTTAGGCTATAGGAGGAATATAAATAGAAAGTTGGAATAACAGAAAGGGTGTCTAGTACTCTAGTCATTTTTCTGATTGTGAAAGAGTTGAGGGCTCTTCCCTCCCTCTGAAGTGAGTTCTTGCAATTGAATTCTAGGGTTCATGGTGTTGCCCAGAATCCCTAATTTCAGTACATATCTTGTCTAGTTCCCTTCTTCTAGTTTCTATACCTGGTTCCTATCAATGATTATTTAAAAGTAATATAAATAAGGAAGAGAAGTAGGTTCCAAGAAATTGACAAAAAGGTTTAGCAGAAAAAGAGTGTGGAATAGGAGGGAATATTAAGCTGAAGGGACATGTTATAACATAGAAAATCATGGGCAAAATCTTAATGTAGAATTTTTTTTCAAATGGCATACCTTTAATCCCTTTACTGAATTAAAGATGCTTCAAGAGTTTATACAATATATTCCCTTCCGTCTTTCCTTGAAACTTCAACTTTTTAATCAAGGCATATCATGCGATAAATTCAGTTTTGTTTTTGCAAACAAGCACATCATTAAGATATGCTGCGCTGATACTTGATAACTTGATAGCTGGATACTTTTTCAATTCCCTTTTCTGTTTCTTTTATATTGATTGTGTTTTACTGGTATATACTTTCTCAATAGTGGACTTCGGCGAGAAATTAGTTCTGCTGCAACTGGTCGTCCAATTCAAGATGTTATACAGACGGATGCGGCCATTAATCCTGGTAACAGTGGAGGGCCACTTTTAGACAGTTCAGGGAATCTCATTGGTATTAATACAGCTATATACTCCCCGTCTGGTGCATCCTCCGGTGTTGGATTTTCTATTCCAGTGGACACTGTGAGTTCTTACTCAGACTGTTCTTTATACAATGCTTTCTTCATGGAGGCAGTGTCTGACTTTATGTGGAAAGTTGGAAACACAGCATTTTTCCTTTCATGTTCTCTAAAATATCTTTTGTGATTCTTGTTTTATATATTCAGGTAGGTGGAATTGTTGACCAATTGGTGAGGTTTGGGAAGGTTACAAGACCTATTTTAGGAATCAAGTTTGCTCCAGATCAGTCTGTGGAGCAGTTGGGCGTTAGTGGAGTGCTTGTCTTGGATGCTCCTGCCAATGGTCCAGCTGGGAAAGCAGTAAGTTTATTTTCTATGTTATCTTTGTAAAAGAAATTCACTAAGATGAAGCGAAGGAAATTATAAGTACTTTAGAGGATAAGGATCCTTCAGAACAAAAAAAGCGGAAAATAAAACAATGAAAAAGAGAAAATGTCATTAGAGAAAAATATCATTAGAGAAGTGTTGTTGATTTCCTCTGTATATCTGTTTCAGAAATCCTTTAGAAAGATCATGTGCTTTACACCAATAGAAGCTAGCCATTTAATCATTTGCCAAACCAGTTAAACATCGCTAAAATTTGAGTTTTATGTACCAGCTAATGCACCAAATACTAGTATAGATTTCACATTGCCATAAAAACTTAGCCTTTGTAATTTTGCTAAAGCTAGTCACGAAAAATTGGTCCAAGGATTTAGGGCACACCGAGTTTATTCTTATGTCAGCTTCATTTGTCGTGTTATTAAAACTACTTGCTGTTATTCATTGAAATGCTTTGGCTTGATTTTCTTGATTACAGTTTTTCAAAGATGAGGAATTTGGCTAACTGAGCTGGTCCAATTTCAATTTTGTAGGGCTTGCAGCCAACAAAGCGTGATGCCTATGGTAGACTCATTTTGGGTGACATTATAACTTCTGTGAATGGTAAGAAGGTCACTAATGGAAGTGATTTGTACAGAATTCTTGACCAGTGTAAAGTGGGTGATAAGGTATGGCCCTGATGCTTTTCCCGTATTCCTCATTTCTCCCTGCGCTCTGTCTCTTTTGTCAATTTGAATATAAAGGTGAATAGTTTCGCCATTCTAAAAATTCTTGTTGAATCCTCGAATTGCCAAAAAAGACAAAAAATTGTAGGAACATGATCAAATTCATTTGATTTGCATGTAAACCACCCAAGGTAAAATATAGTTCTAAGCAATATGTTCAAGCGTGCCGTTCACAATTGAGTTGCATACTCAATCAAATGCCTAAAAGTGATGGACATTGACTTGTCATATCATTCGTTTTTGTGCATATAAACTTTTTATTGTAAATTGTTTATCATAAGTTTTGTCTTAACAGGTATATAAAAGTGAATTTTTGGAGGATTGATCCAAAACATTTATCTATTTTCTTAACCTGTTTTAATGTGATGTGTTTCTGGCTAATCTCTCTAATTTTTGGTTATAGAGTTGCCTCTATATATTAAGTATCAACATTTAGAGAATTACCCCAATTTGAAGCTGATTTATCATCATAGCTTATGTTTGATCATGTTGATATTCAGGTGATTGTGGAGGTGTTGCGAGGTGACCACAAGGAGAAGATCCCTGTTATTCTCGAGCCAAAGCCCGATGAATCATGATACACAATTCATACTGCATGTATATACATTTCATATGCTGGGGCAATGCAGCTATTCTAATGTTTATTCTTAGGTTGTTTCTTGACAAGAGGTCCAAATGTACATATGTACCATGTGCTAGGCTACTAGCTGCTGATTATCCTTGAACTTTTTCATAATTAAACTGTGTACTATAACTCACCACGTCCATCTACCCCCATACAAGTAGAAGGGGGAGGAGCACTGGAAGAATCATGTTACTCAATTTATACTCGTGGTGGTGAAGGTTGATTCATTTTCATGGAAATTGGTTATGTTTGCATGCTTTAACAAAAGGTATATTCTTTATGGGATTATGTCACTGTAATCATTTTCTTAATTTTAGTTAAGGGGGTCAGAGAGAATACAATTGGAAATAGTAATGCCAAAAATTGGAATAAACATTTGTTTAGCTAGAAATAAACATGCAACGTAACTTTACAATGTCTTCCTTATGTCCCTTAGAGGACATGTTGAATGGTTGACCTTTTGGTAGTGGAAGGGCCGAAGGGGAACATTATTCTTGGATTCAATATCCAGATGCCGGCTAAGGTGGCTGGTTGTTCTTGGGGCCTGCTTATATAATCATGCAAGGGGGCTTTGCTGAGTACAAGGAGGCGAAGTCCTTTTGTCTTCTTTTGCATGTGCATATACCTGCTTCTTCTATTTGGAGAATGGCAGAAATCTTTCCCCTTGATGATAAATTTTTCCAATGTGTCTACTATGCTGGTTGTTTATGCCAAATTTTCAAAAAAAAAAAAATTGGATATAAATAAGGATATGATATCAATCCAAACGTGCGGTTAGTTGAAGTGGCTAGATATTTTAACTCTTTAACCAAGTATTTTGGATTCGAGTATTGGGAGTGGAAAATGCCTCCATTGGGAGACCTAGAGCCCCATCTGGGATTTTTATAGGTCGAATCAGATTACTTATATTCCTAGTAATAGGGTTTGGTAAACTGGTGGACTTCATCCAATAAGGATATGATCTAATAGTTCTTATTTGTATACTTCTAAGAAAAATTTATTATGTTGATTTAAATATATATAAAAAGTGTATTAAACGATTTTGAATTAATATGAAATTTTATAGATGTAATCTATAACATATAAACTTTAAATCTAATGGTAGATTTTGTGAAAAAAAATTCTGCAGTACAAAGTTATTCAATATTGTAAGATGTATATTTAACTTACATTGGTTTAAGTTCGGATCCAAGACTTTCTTTAAGGGAAATAATAACCTATTTGATTATACTTTTAGGAGGGTCAAAAGGTCTTTTATTGTTATGAGAATAAAAATATACAGTAACTAATGTATTATGGTATATAAAGGTCTTTTTTTAAAAGGTCTTTTGGGATAAATACATTTGAAGTTATTTTTCATTCTAGGAAAATATTTTTTAAAAAGAAATTTTATTATTATTTTCATATCAACAATCAAAAGTAATTTTACTTTATCCTATCCAAATAAAAAATTATTTTCTTAAACTTATTTTTGACATATTTAAACTAAATAAAAATTATTCTTTTAAAAGTAATTCCTCTAAAAATAATTCTTTTAAAATACTTTTTTCCAAAAATAATTCTCTAAAATATTAAACCAAACATACCCTTAGTCGACCAAGCATTGGTTTAATATAGTTTATTACAAATCATAATTTTTAACTCATTAAGGTTTATTCATTTTTATTAAATTCAAAATAAAAAACTTAGAATATCATTTCATCATTTGGTAAAATAAAATTTACAATTTCTGATTAAGTTAATCGACATCTTATTCTTAATAAGAAAGTGAACATATACGAAAATTCCTACTTTCTCCAATAGAGTTTGAGTTACTCGTGTTTAGTTCAAATCATTCATAATATTTTAATTAAAAAAAAAAAGGAAATACGAAAATTCAATTCAATGTATATGCAAATAATTAGCATTGAATAGGATTGATCCTGTGGCAAAGGTTTAGAAGGACTCTATCCTATTCCCAGACAATGAATCATGACTGCTTTTCATTTTTTTTCAAAAAAAAAAACCTCTATTTTGGTTTGAAATAACAGGGCAAACATCCCAACAAACTTTAACTAGAACTATATAATTAAATTTATTAATTATTGACGACCAAAAAAAAAGTTATTAGTTATTACGTTACCATGTTATGTTGTCAGATCGTGAAGAGAGTTTGCTCCAAGCTAGCAATGAACTAAGATCGAATTTTAATTGCACTGCCATTTTTTTTTCTTTTTTGTTTTTCAAACTATGTTTTTACTTGATAGGTGAAAGGCTAATATTCTGGATACAATTAGGTGTCTAAGTAGAGATTTTTTCCAACAATATTGTTTTTATATACATGAATTCTGGGATTGAACTCAGTACAATATACTTAAGAGATCCGAGTTCTTTCCACTCAAATCAACAATTTATTGGTTTTGTTGCATTATTTTTAAAACTATGAATAATAATATTGTAATTAAATTTAAAATTAAAGAGATCATGCTTTAATTTTAATTAATTTAAGAGAAAAAAAATAGGATAAGTATACTGACATTTCCTGAGTTAGTGCTTATTACACCAACATTTTTTTTCCTAAAATGATAATAACAGCCTTTATTGTTTTAAAGAAAGTATTTTGTGAATGAATAGAAGTATGTGTAACATTTTTTTCGGTGTGTAAGCCAAGAACTCAACCAATGGACTTCAGTATCCAAAAAAATAAAATAAAATAAAAACTCAGCCAATGGACTTGGTGGATTGGTCTCCTAGTGAGACCTTTAAAAAGTCTGAAGTCCTATAATGGAGTATAGATGAAGGGTGTGGGATAATTGGATAAGGAAACGACAATTGAAATGCATAGCATGAGCAAAGATTGAATTCCGCTACTTTCTTTATATGAAGCGAACTCGTACTGACTGAGCGACTACCGTGAGACTGTAATTTCTTAAATAATGAAGGAGGTCAAATATATGAACTATTCATAAAGTAAGGGATATGTGTAAATTCCCAAACAAAAGATGTATCAATGTAATAAATAATAATATTTGAATATGCTAATAAGTTGTAGCTCAAGTGGCATCTCTTTTGATTTTTATATCATGAGTTGCCATTGTTAGATTCGGAATTTGATCCTTACATGTCTATTCTTTTGAGTTTTCCTTAACTCCACTAGGATCTCCATAAAAAAAACTATTTCTACATATTATAATTGAAATTGAATTATTTTTATCTTTTTTATATAATTGGATGAGGAACCTCTCATGTTTCTTACTAACATCTGAGTGTCATGTTATGAGAGAGAAAAACACAAATTTTGCTATTGTAAGACCCATCATTATTTAAATTCATCTATCAATTTTATTATCTTTCTTTCTTAATACATGAAACTGCATGTTAATAAAGAACATGAGAGAATTCTCATCCTCCTTTGAATATTATAACAATTCCCTTATCACCTATTGGTAATGAGTAAGCTTGTTATAATGCCTATTAATTGATTTTTATCACTGTTCAAATTAGAGATGAGCACACACCCCGTCATAAAACTTAGAGCAACGTTGTTTGGATATAACAAATAGACATTCTGGGACATGTATAAAGAGAAGGATACAGATGTGGTGGGTTTACCATCCTTTATCTTTCAACATTCACTTCTTTTGTATCTTTTTCTTTATTTATGTTCCTATAATGTCTATTTTTTATGTCAATGATGATGATTGATGACTATAGAACTTAGGGACTAGACAATTTGAGTTTCCCTTCAGTAGTTCAGTGTATGGCCATACTTTTGTCCCTGCTGTACCATGTTTCTAATCTGAAAAATGCTAAAGTTTGTTAACTGATGAATGAGTAATTGGATGATAATATTTTTTTTTCATCTAATAAGTAATAACCGTTATTCTTTTCTGTTAAAAGTACTAACCATTTTTCCTGAGCAAGTACCATTGCTTTTCCAATTTTAATTTCCAACATTTTCTATAGTTTGTTGTAAAATCTGGTAGTTTGCTAGTATATAAGCAACGAGGCTAAATTGTTGAAGGAAGCTAGAAATATTTTTATAGGAACGTTTGATGTCGCCAAATAAAGAAAAATTTTGCCTCAGGAGGATTTCCAATCCTTATTAAAGTTAAAGGAGAATTTCCAAAATAAACCCAGTTCATAATTTCATATTATATATAGGAAATATCATATGATGAAAGTAGGGGCCTCTTCATTGCAGACACACGACCTCTAAGGCATGACCCTATAGCTTCCAATGCAGAATTGTGGCCACATCTTTTACCTAACAAAGAAGAAAAATGCATTGGTGAAAGACCTTAATTAAATTACATACTTTGCTCCTTATTGAAAAAGCAGCATTTTATTTTTGTAGCTATGGAGAAGAGAGTGATGAAGAATCTCCATCAATTTTTGATTAGGAAATTTAGCTCATAATAACAAGGGTAATTACATAGTACATTTTAGGGAGGAAAAGAGAATACTTAGGGAACCAAGATGAGGTCATTGATAATATGGTTGATGATCATACGGAGAAAGAAGAAGCAAGGCCAAACTGAAGGCCCCAGAGCTCAAAAGATCCCTTAACAAAGTCATAGTATCCTCCTTTCAGTGCCAAAGTTTTGTTCACCAAGCCATCCCTAACAAATGGGTAGGTTAGCAGGTTTCCAAGGGAAACATTCACTGCTTCCTGCAATTGAATATCCAACTTAGATTGTTAGCATCACCCCACATTGTAACTGATCATTATGTAAAAGTTAATTATTTGAGTTCCGTGAAATATTATTGATATGTTCATCTAGCTTATGCCTTTTCATTGTCTCATACCTTCTCACAGTGTGTGCACAGCTCTGCAAAAGGTGCATTACCATGTTGTGCCTTCACCTTTGCCTTTGCAGGTAAACCAATTTTGACCCACTCCTCAATAAAATCACTGCACATGAAATAAATAAATAAATAAAATAAAATAAATCAGAGATTAAAAATGAAATTTCCTATAAATCACTATGATTAGTCCGATTAATTAATAGTGGCCAATTTTAGTGAAGGCATAGTCCTTTCTTTCTATGTTCCAATAAAAATGCAAGACGGTAGCCCTTGGAATTTGGAAACAAGGGCAGGTAAAATGATAAAGTGGCACCTTTATTTGCATAATATAATGATGATCTAGGAATTGGGTTTCAATTTCAAGTTTAAACAAGCTAATATGAAATGAAGTTCCGTCATAATAATTACAGCAAGGAAGCTCCATCTTAGTCCGTCCAAAATTGCAACATTGCATAATTTATTTTTCCTAAAACTGTAACCGATTTGTCGTTGTACGAAACACTGGAAAATTTCAGCTTCAATTATAATTGATGTGAAAGTGTGCTTGATATGAAAAGCAAAATTACTTACGTAGAGTAGGTTCCATCGTAAGGAAAAGACAAAAGCCCCTTGATGCCACCACAAGCACTGTGTCCAATCACCACAATGTTGGACACCTGTCGGAAAAATTAGTTGTGTTAAAAAGCCTGGGCCCTTCCTAGAATTATTAATTTTCATATTATTGGAGCAGAGAATGCACTTCATGAAACTGACTGTAGTTAATTTATCTTCTAATGATTGGTTACATACCTTGAGATGCAAAACTGCATACTCAATAGCAGCCCCAGCTCCAGAGTATTTGTTCTGATACAAAGAAGAGTAAAACCAATAAATTAACCATTTGAGTATCAAATAGAGTATAACTGTATCAAGACAAGGCAACAAGAGGCATTGCTTTGCTTGTATTGCTATCCACAATCATAATTGCAGCTACAATATTGCTGTTGTGGTAATTTCTGCAATCCCATCGCAGTAACAATTGTGGCTATATTATCGGTATTTTTTGCAATTTTCCGTAATCACTTAAATTGTAATACAATTGCAACTGCGATTAAAACCACGGCCACAATTTAAAACGATGGTTTGTATTGGAAACAGACCTGGTCATATGGTGGGACAATGTTGGCAACATTCCTGACCACAAAGGCCTCTCCTGGCTGGAAATCTAGCACATGAGATGGGCAGACTCTTGAGTCTGAGCAAGCAAACACCATAAACTGCGAAAACCAGACAAGACAAAGTTAACATTCAAGCAAACAGAAGTTTTAATCTTTATCCAAAAGGGTTCTAATATATATATATATATATATATATATATATATATATATATTCACCACAAATTACCTTGGGACTCTGGCCTTTGGCAAGTTCACCATACAAAGCTGGACTCTTGCTGTGGGAAAAAAAATAATAATAGGAAATGAGAAAATGAGAAAGCTTTAGCTCTAAGAAAGGAAAAACTAGTGAATGAAATGTTATATAGTGACTAACTCATATTTCTCCTTCTTGAAGTAAAGGAAGCCAGATTTGATCCTTTCTGAGGCTTCAGATGATGGGATGCCATCAGATGATGTTGTCCCCAGCTGAGCTGTTATCTGCTCTACTCTTTCAGCTGCTGTGGCCCTCAGTTCACCCTTCTCCCTACATTAGAGACATATACAATGCAAAGTGAATTTGCAATTGCAAGGAAAAGGACTCATATTGTGAAATACTGCATATATAAACTTTCCTGGCAGAGAGAGTGTTTGAGATTTACCTTAGCAGTTTCTGGAGTTCTTCAATAGCTTCCTCGTAGTCTTTCCCCATATCCGGCCTCTTGGAAAAAAAAAATAAAAACACGTGTCAGCTGAAACCAATAATAATAATAATAAGTTACTTTGAAATAGAAATGAGAAACTAAAAGTAAATTTCTCCTAAAAATAGTGGAATTTTAACACCTATAAGTCTCTAACTATGAGAATAAAAAGGATAACTAAAGGAAAATAGCTACTGTTTATAGTTCGGTTATGCAAATAAATATTGTCAAATTTCAGGAAAATATAAACTGGAAGGTATATATATTATGTGTCGTGGTGTCAGAGGATTAATTAGCAGTCAATACGGCAAAAACTGGATTTTGAATGGACCCTTTCTTCTGAGCAGTTTGGATTTGCTGTACTTTATCCGCCTTAGAATCCTCCAACTAATAGTCTTAACACAGCTCCACTATACAGCGCGTTATATATAGATTTTAATTTTGGAATAAATTTTCTTCTAAATAAAAAAATTGGTTAATTGTATGGTGCTGACTGGGGACACATACTAGTGCATGAACGTATACATGCCACACACCTGTCGCTCAAACCTAACTAAGCTACCAATGAGGTAGATGCCAATCAAATGTTGTCCCACGTGAAAACTCAACTTTAAAAACACAATGAAACGTTTATCTTCCAAGTTGCAACCAAATTCACCTCATAAGTGGACATTGTTAATTAAATCAGCATGATCACCTAAGCCAAAAAGGCAATGACTTATGAGGTAGTTATTAATAAAGTCAAATATTTTTAATAATATATCAATATATATGCTTGAACACTATGTATAAATTAAATCCACCAAAAAAATCTATGGCACTCCACTCACACATTATGACCCAAAAGTGCAAATAGAATTTTGGGTTCTTACTCGAAAATTGAAAGACAAGCAACAAACAAGCTAAACAACAAAAATGCAATTTACATTGATTAAAAAAAGAAGAAGGTGTATTTGGTGTATGTACCAAAGTGGGGGTGATGATGGGAGAAGGGGCAGCAAAAACAGGCCTGTCTTGGATGAGAGGTGGAAAAGAAGATGAAGATGATGGTGATGAAGAAGAAGAAGAAGAAGAAGGAGTGCTAAGGGTTGCAAAGACTGAGGGGCGCAATGTGGCTTTCCTGAGGGAAGTTTTGGCAGGAGAGATGGAAGAGAGACACCAGCCGTTGATGGAAGAGGTCGACATTGGTGCAAATGGGGACTCAAATTGTGTTGCTATATAGCTATTGGCTTTGGCATGGTCATGGCTATATCATATCACCCCCATTTTAATGTGACCAACGGGTAGATAATGAAAATGAAAGCCAAACAAATGAGAGCTTCATTCCTATCCTTGTAGATGAGGTTTGAATGTTGGAGATTAACTACAAAAGAATGACCATAACCCCATGTCACTTTGGATCACCCAACTCTTGTCATATACCCTTCGTTTTCTTTTCCCCCGTTCACCTACATAATAAACATATCTCTCTCACACACACAAAAAAAATTGAAAAATAAAAGAAATTGCTATGTATTTTATAAGTGCACTAGAATTGACTTTTTGAGTGCTTAACACATTGTTATCAATGGACCATTCCATTGTGTGTGTAGATATTATCTGTGAGATTGGACGTTAATTCTTATGAGCATTCGGATATCAAATTTGAAATTGTGGCACTGGGTATTCCAATGGACTTGGAGGTTTATGGCTGTAGGGTACGTTTGTCCCCTTGTAATTTATGAGTCATGACATGCACGCAATGCCGGTTTGCCACGTAGGTGAAAATGCCACCACTTGTAACCCAGCTGAAAGGAACAAAACATTGCATGCTTGGTATATTATATTGCTGCAAATACATCTTCCAGTCACTGCTTTTGCCATAGCTTAGGAGAATCCAATCCATTCATTGCATACTTATACATAATGAAATTAATAATATTATTATTTATACATTATTTTTACTTCATTGCTTTCACACTTTCCTTTTAGATTATAAAATAATAAAAATACATATTTCAAATTTTCAATACACTTTCTTCCATCTATACTTTACCAAACTTAAAAAAAAAAATGTACAAAAGCGAATAAATGTGTGAAAATAACAAAGTCCGTAATGCAATAGTGTGACGTCTCTTTTCACTTAGTGAAGGGCTGGGATCGCTCTACATTTCCTCTTGCTAGCATCTCCTTTGTGTCCTGTGTGAAACTTCAATATGGTTGGTTGATACAGAGTGATCCAACCGTTCACTAAGTAAAAGGAAATATCTACTTTGTGCATTGTTGGAAAACTGAGATCTTGGAACATTGGAGATTCAAATTTTTTATTTTTTGTTTCGTTTTCTTTACGTTGATTTTATTAACATAAATGTGGTACAAATTCTAATTCAGGTATGATACATAGGTCATTAGTCATCACAAGTTATATTACAGATATTTCAGTCAATATTAAATATATTGCTGCTTTATTGTATTGCTGAAATTAGGTAAACTACATCCTTTAGTCAGATAAAAGGGGGAAAACATATAAATAACTGAAAAATAAAAATAAAAATAAAAATAAAATAATGATGTGGAAAAGCATCTGCACTAGTTTCTTTTTTTTTTTCTTTTTCTTTTTTTCATTTACAAGATTTAAATTTAAGTTATTTTATGAAAACAACTCTCAAATCACTTAAACTTACATGAGTGTGGTAGAAAAGCCTCTTTTTTATGAATAGCCCCTCTAGAGGATTAACTTGAATAAAAGTAGAAAGTTAAGCATCAAACTAATTAGTTCCCATATCTAATGCCAAAATATATATAAAAAAAAAAAAAAAAGGATAGAAAAAGTTGGACATGTGGCCGCAGTTTTAGCATTAAATTAAGTTGCAGATTCAATGAAAAATATATATATAGAAAATAATAATCTATCTTCTAAACCTTCTTTATCCGTTGCTTGAACCAATGGTTCATATGTAACGGAGCTGATAAGTGATGGACTATAAGGATAAAACCCTATCCTTGAAGCTTCGAATTTGTGGCTTTGAACCTGAATACATGAAAGTATAGTTCCTTTTGTCTTTTTGTCGAGATGAAACTTGATTTCCATTTTTTTTCTGTAAGAATGAAAGTTTATTTCTCTTTTTTCATTTTTTTTGGTCAGAGTGAAACTTGATTGCTGAGCTTCACGACATACGTCGTTAGTGGGCGTACACACATAATAGTTATGCAAAAACTAGACTTACAATCAGCCCACGGCCCATTTTTCTACCAAATGTGGCTAGCATTACTAAATATATAATTTATTTCGTGGTTGACAAAAAGAAAAATGAACACGACCAAAAAAGGAAAAAGAAAAAGAAAAATGAGCAAATATATTTCGATCATTTTCATTATATAGGGAACGAGAAACAAACCTTTGTAATCAATCTGAAGTCTCAAATGAACTAGTGTCCATTCCGTGAAATTTTTCTTCTTTGATTAGTAAATTGGTAATGTGTATTGCTTCTGCCTCCTTATTTCTTCTATTTTTGATCCAACAATTTAAGAAAACCTCAGCATAATGCTGGTTTGTTATATTAGATGTCTATGCCCGGCCGTGAATGTGCCTATAATCAACTACTAGAGAGTTCTTTAAATAAATGACTCATGAGAACTAACATAAGATTGATTGGAGTAGCAGATGCTTATTCCCCTTAATTAGTAGTCTTGGATTCGAATCCTGCAATAGACATATACTTGTGATTTCAACAAAATAAAAAATAAAAAAGGACTTGTGAGAGAGAGATAAGAGAGATAGAAACATACATTCTCACCCTACCCAACAATGTTACTTATACACTTCATTTTCTACACTTTTACTCTACACCTCCCTTTTATAACAAAATGTTAGAGAAAATGTATTTGTTTTTCTCTTTTTCTCCCTTCCTTTTCATCATAAAAGGAAGGTGCAGATGATGAGTACAGAAAATGAAGTGTAGAAGTAACATTACTGATTCTCGCCCAAGGCTGTACCAGAATCATTGACCATTAGCCATAATAGATATGCTCTGTGGTCATTGTAATATTTAAGAAGCGACCCAAGATGAAAATGTCTATAAAATTGGAACAGCTAATAGAGGATTTTTGCTTTCTGAGAGACTGGGAAATATTAATACAGTAGCTAGGAAGGAAGAGAGAGGAAGTTTGGGGTTGGTTTTCTGATGAGCAATGATCAACTTTGATTTTTATATTAAATACAAGTACAATTGTGATTGTGGCATTTGATTTTGATGTCAACATTCAATGTGCATAATGAAGATATTATGTCGACATTTTTCTTGGCCTGTCTGTCACTACTTGTTTTGCGGGTAACATAACATGCGGCACAGGTTTAGATTAAGAATTCTGTTTTTTTTTAATACAAGTTTAGATTAAGAATTTAATTTAAATTGAAAGTGTATAATATTTTTACATTATTATCAAAGTTTGTTTTCACAATTCAATTAATGTGTTTAACTACAACAATTAAGTTTTTTTTTTTTTCAGTTAAGGAAAACTACATAGATCAAATAACATTGTAAATTTATAATGTTTTATTATAAATTAATTTAATGAGTTTAACTATATTAATAAATACATAAGATATCAAATTTATTAAATGTTACAAAAATATATTATTAAATATAAGAGTAAAATACCAATAAGGATTGGATTTAGTGGCTTAGTGAAAAGAATTAATCTCCTATAATTGATGAATCATGTTCAAATCCCAATTAAAAAAAACATCCATATTTGATATTTGATTATGTCTCGTATAGGATGGCCTCTAATAGAATATATATATATAAAAAGAAAAAAAAAGGATTAAAATGTTCAAAGTGACGTTATATCAAAATTAAACCTTTACAATAATATAATAATTTTTAAATATATTACATATATGATAGAAAATGAAGCAACTTGCATTCATGAATGAATACATTCTGACGTTAAATCCTCTGACATGTACGAAAAAGCTCCTTTTGTGGGTTGGTGAGAACGCCAATTCTCCTGTGTAAATCGCTATTAGTGCCAATATCTTATTTGGCAAATGGGCTAGTGACATGTGAAAATATAGACCCATAATTAGTCAACTTCATTTTAACTAATCTCAGAACTCGAAACTTGGAGGTTGAATTCCGAACTTGGATCGATGGTGCAGGTATCCAGTCTGGCAAACAAGCTGGTGACAGAGATAATCTTGAAACTAGAAACACGGAATTAGGAATGAAGAATGAAATTGGAATTCGAAACTCAAAAAATATGGAGAGAGTATGCACTTAGTCCATGGGGCCCATTAAATGTCCAGTACACATCACACTCTCTTTGTGCCATAACACATCTGTATCATCTGCACCAATATTGATCTGCATTACAGTATGCACTTGATGAGAAAACAAGTATAGTTTGAATCAATCTAGTCCAAATCGAACTAAGCCGGACTATATTAGACCAAATCAAATCATATTGAACCCAATTAAATTGGATCAAATTAGGCCAATTCAAATCGGATCAGACCAAACCAAGTTGGACCAAACTGGATTAGACTGGACCAAATCAAACTATATTGCACTAGACCAAACCAAATTAAATCCAATCAAACCAGACCGAAAGGTTAAAAAAGAAAATCCTTAGGTTCATATTGCATCAAATGGCTGTCAATTTGATGCCAACTAGTTATCTTTAATCTATTATAGCAATCTGAACATTGATTTCGATGTGGCAGTTTCTTAAAAATAAGAAAGTATGGACCCAACATTATGCTTTGTTTGAGCCATTATAAAATTAGTAATGATCCTTCGGCAGAATATAAATTCCAAGGTCATGACTTCAAGAAAATTATTGAAAATTGGTGGAACTAGCAACTCTCTAGTTTCAGTTTTTATCCTTGCTAGCTAGTTTCAACATGAGGGAAGAACTTCACTGCCATCAAATAAAAATTCAGAAGAGAAACAAAGTGCAGAATCCAACTGGGGAATGATGAATAATTCTATATCCTCTCCTACGACATAAATGTTATTTCTTTTTATTTAGTTGTAGGATGAATTTGCTAGGATTTGGGAGGATAGCGTTACTGGGCATATAACATGGTTGATCAATTACACCTATCTTAAGAGAATGAATGATGAATTGCATATGATATGAAGCATGTTGTGATTGCTAAGGAGAGGATATAAGGTAATCAAATTCGAAGTAATTAACCTTGAATTAAACAATGGTTTTCTATTACTTGAGCCTCGGGAAGCAGCAAATTATACTGTTGCCGCTACTAGGGATACATACCAGGTGACAAAACAGAATCACATCTACAAAAAACATGGGCCTCCGCTCCACTTTGAGATCCAAATCAAGAAGGGAAACCAAATCTATAAAGAAAACAATGGGCCAAACCTTTTAATCTAAAAGCAATGGTTATTAGCCCAAGGTTTAGATTTTGCTGACTATTCCAGAATGTTCTTTAAAAGTTCGTACTGTAGCCAGAGCCATAGCACAGTTGGCACATCTAGTGGCCTCGCTAAGTGTAGCCACATATGGGGCATGAGTTTGACTAGCCATGCGGCTGGAGACCGCTTGCCCCTCCCGTCCGGATTGTGTACGGGACCAAAAAAAAAAAAAAATGTTCGTATTGAAATTTGTACAGCAGTCGAATGTTTAGATTAACTTAAATTTTAGTAAAATTGTGCTATTTCTTCAAAAATCCTCTAACTAAAATTTCAATTATATAAATTTTTTAAAATATAAAATAAGTGAATCTAAATACACACAAAATAAGTTAGTAAATTACAAATAAAAAAATTGATCTATATAGATAAGTGTACTCTTCTGACAAAAATAAAATAAAATAAGTGTACCATTAAAAAAAAAATACCCTGTTGCCGTGCAACTACTTCTTTTGGCAACTCATGTCCATAGCAGCGTCACCCCTCTCTCTCTCTCTCTCTCACAGTTGAAGGTGATAAATTTTATTAATGATCAATCTCAATATACAAATAAAAGATTATAATAAGCTGATAACTCAAAGCTCACAGTTGAGAAATATGCATAAGAGCCCAATAAAGCTTACTAGCCACAAATCCAAGATGCTACTTAGGACAATAGGATTAGAATATAATGAAACAAAGAAGAACAATCCACTACCTAATTCCATACAAGTGTTCACATAATCAAACAATCCTATTTAAGAAAAGGATACACACAGATAATTCTATTCTATAAGGACTCTCTAAGTGCTCTCCTGTACTAAATCTTTCATCGTATACTTGGATTATATCATCTTTGAGTTTTCTCCTAAAGGAGAGGGCCTAAACTCCTTTAGCTTATCAATCATATACATTCATAAAAACTATATATGTATAATGCATCTCAAGTCGAACAAGGTCTGGAAACCCACCACCTCCCCAAAAAAGTGTGCAAAACACATAGAGGCTACAAAAACAAACAAAGCCCTCATATATTCATTAGCAAAGAGTATTGCGAATTTGCCATAACCTAAACGTAGTTCTCTGATGCTGCATACACCGCAGCAATTATGAAAAAGCAAAACAATAATAATAATAAATCCGTATTATTTCTCATAATACGAGTACAACTATTATCAAGAGAAATAGATTAGACAAAAAAGTACACAAATTACTGCTCAATAGGGAGGCGAGGCAGCATAATAGAAAAAATAAATAAAAAAAAAAAGAAGGAAAGAGGGGTCATCAGACCATCATAAGAGGAGGAGAGCCCCTCCATGGAGCCGGTTCCCTTATGATCAGGCTGGAAAAATATGCGTTACCTTTCGTACAAGATACAAAAAGTGTAGAATGTAATGAGTCAAGGGGTCAAAGCCCAAATTGCCTTAACCATGGGTAATTAAATTAGGTGGTCAATGAGAATTGTAGATATAGACTTTTTTTTGGTAGGGATCGTAGACGTGGACTTCGAAGTGTGACTTCCAAGTTTATTGCTATATCACTGAAAATGAAAAATGGAACATGATGGCATCCTAAAAGCAATAACATTAAAACTTGAAATCCTTTCTAAATTCCATGGTCTATCTTATAATACATCATGAAAAATGATTTCGACTCAATATGCGACTTATGTTAAAAAAGTGAGTAAAATGACAAAAATACTGGGATGATGAGTTCTATATAATTATTGTTACTTTTATTCAACTTTTATTTTATATAAAAATTTACTAGCGTTTTTGTAAAACTTACCAGTGTTTATGTAAAACTTACTAACTAATTGTTAAAAAATGCTAGTAAATTTTTTTTATGCAAAACTTACCAGCGTTTATATAAAACTTACCAGCGTTTGTGCACTACTTACACTAGTAAGTTTCTGAAAAAAAATTAAATAAAAGTAGCAATAATTATATGGGACCCACCATACAAGCATTTTCGTCGTTTTCTCATTTTTTCGTATGAATCACGTATTGAATCGTAAAAAATGAATCCCCGCATCAGTTCTCATTCGCCATAGTCCATATGCTATTACCCCTTCTATCATGAATCCTGATTCAGTATCAAAAGTTACAAATCATCCTAATCCATATCCCCAAATTCACTCTCTCCACATCCTCGCAGCTAAATTCTGTAACAACAGGCTGTCGACTAAACAGGACACTCCCAAAAATGAACTAACAAAAGGCAAAGAGTGATTAAACCCACTACAAATTGAGTTTAACAATGCTAAGCAAAATGCAAAATCAACAGAGGACAAAAGTCTGAAAAATACACTCTATGGCTACCATTATGGCATCACCAAACAAAATATAGATTTTACTCTCTGTAGGGTCGACGGTAGAGGATAAAGTGTACAATATCATATTAATATTTATTCCCTCAAATTTATTTTATTTTATTTTATTTTGTTTATAAAACCCCCAATTTATTTTATTTGTTACGGTAAGATTTACAAGAATTGAGAAATCTTAAAAACGAGACGTATTTATGAAATATTTTTTCTCAAAATACTCTTACTCAAATTTAAATATTTAGTTATATCACTCTATTAATCTTATAATATGTTTTTTAATTAACTACAAATTGTGCAGGATATAATTGAAAAATTAGCCATAAATTCTTCATTATTATGTGAGAACACCAAATATTATAGGCCAAAAAATTTTCTCAAAGTGACAATCAAAATAAACCAGAGAAAATATATCTTATAAAATTTTATACAGTTAATTTTTTTCATTAATAATTGAGATTATACAGTTTAATATTAATCCCATTCTAAAAAAAATATTAAAAAAAATAAAAAAAGTTGTAAGAATACTCAAAATGGAGGGAAGGTCCTTCCCGCGCCATTGAAAGCAGCACAGAACCCAACCAAGTCTTGCTTGTACGGCAAATACGTCCTCCTCTTACCCACTCTCCTCATCTCTCTGTTCCTCACATATAACGCCTCGTGCGCCGACACTGCCGTCGCCGCCGCCGCCGCCGGCGACCTTTTTCCGGCGATCTCGCCGCCGCTCCTATTCCTCTGGCTTCCACCGCCACGTTCCTCCTTCGATTTCACATTAGCACTCGCTCCCTCCCTCTTCTTCTTCTCTTTGTCTTTCTTGGCCGTACCGAACACTAATGACGAAGACGATGACGACGGCGTTACGAAGACGAACGAGTCCTTCCCGTCGCTGTTGCTCCGCCGGAGCAAATCCAGAAGCTTCCATCGCTTCGCCGGCGACGACGACGATCCAGTCGAATTGCTCTTCTTGCATCTGTGCGGTGAAGCCTGTACCGGATTCGGAGTCCACACGCAGTAGGTCCCCGCCGGGATCGCGTCCAGCTCGTCGTCCACCTCTTCCTCCCCCGATGACGACGACGGCGGATTGAGGAGCCTCCGGCGATCCTCCTCGTCGCCGATGAGCAACTTCTCCATCGAGAATCGAATCTCCTCCGCGCCGGAAATCCTTCCGCCTTCAACGCCGCCGTCGCACTCGGGCGGAGTTCCGGCGAGGTCGCGGTTGAAGATTGGGAAAACGGGACCGTCGTTGCGGTCGAAGAAAACGCCATCCGCGGTCTTTCGAAACGCGACGAACTCGAAGTCGCTGTCGTCGTTTTGGTGGTTGTGTTCGTCGTCGTTGTCGTTTAAGTCGAGATCGCTGTCGTTTTGAGGGAGCGAGTGGTTTCGTGTAACTTGATCGGCGATGTGGGCGAGTTTATCGGAGGAGTAGGCGCTGAAGCTCGGACACAGCAACGAGTCCTCACTCTCTTTTTTTTGTTCTTCTTTCTGCATTTCTATAACCTTTCACTTTCTTTCTCACTTTTTTCACCGTCAATATTTTAGGAAAAAAATGGTTTTTTTTACCGCTTCTGGGTTTCGTCTAAGGAATGGGAAGTGGCTTGGATCCATATTTATACGAGGAAGAGGAACACGGAAGAAGGAAAGCGCAGCCTCAAAGGAACTGTTTGGCAGCCGACGTGTGTCGAGCATTAGAATGATCATGAGTGGCGCTTTGTTTTGCTTATACTTTAATTTTAATATATTATTATAACATTTTTTTTATAAGTTTAAATTTTATTAGTTGATAGTATAAATTTATTTTTATATTATTATTTAATTATATATCATTATATTAATAAATATATTTGATTCTTATATTCATAATTTTTTAAGACTCTTTTATATATATATATATATATATATATATATATAAAATAATTTGATTAGATAACATTGATGTAACAAAATTATTTTTTTTATATTATCAATTACATTATATGTATATTGTAAGCTACTCATACATCTACCGAAAAAAAAAAAAGGAAGCTACTCATGCAATTTTTGGGATGGAAGTGTTGGTTGGGTAAAATTCTTGCCCAAATGACTAATCTAAGATTTAAATCCTACCATTACAGTAAAATTATTCAGTTAGAATTGCAATTCACTTTTATCTTAACCAATCACTTCTGAAAATATATTATTGTATGTATAAATTTTAAAATGGTTACTATATAAATTAACTATTTATTATTTCGTATTAGTATATAATTCAATAATAGTATAATTTTTTACGCTAATAATCTACAAAAATTAAATTTTTGTCTATTTAGACTAATAATATATTACTTTCTTGTCTTGCTTGACATCCTGGACCATGTAATATGTTTTTACAGACAGAACATATATATCATATCTCAATACCATTTATGCGTAATCAGAATAATATCTTCAACTTGAAAATTATGCAATTAGATTTTCCGCTGTAATACACATCTGCAGGATTCGCACATTTATTCTTGCTTAAATCAAAAAACATACTTTACTTATCTAAGTCCCTGCGAGTAAAATGTTCGCGCATATGGATTTACATTGCCAAAGTAAACCTTTTTTAATTGTTTGTTTTATTATTTTTTTATAGGTCAAGAATTAGAATGAGAAAAATGCTAGATATATTGTTTTTAGAGGCGGGTCTTTTAAAATTTTCATATGAAAAAATGAAAGTGTATGTATGCAGAAATTAATGAAGTAAACTCTAATATATAATCTACGATAAAAAGTATAAAATATATAAAACTATATAAATATAAATAGAGAGTAATTTTTTATGCACTATCAATATAGAAGAATTTTATATTATCATTCAATTATATAATTTTATTTATAAAATTTTAAAAGTAATGAGTGGTTAAATTAAATATTTTTACTGATATAATAATATATAATTGAATATCTACACGAAATTTTTTTACATTGATAATATATCAAAATTTAATTTTTATAAATGTACGTATGTAGTGTTGTTGTTAGAATAGAAAATGACGCTTTGTTTTTGCATTTACATTCGCTTTATTATTACTAATTAATTAGATATTTTTCTTTCTTGTATTGGTTCACGCCCCTTTTTTTTCAACACAAATGGCCGCATGCTTCCAAAGTAGAGAGATATATTCCCTTCATCTGGGATTTCCTGTTTTGTCACTTTTTAGTTTTCACACACAAACAAAACCCTTTTTTCATTTTGGTCATATTTCTTGCTTGCACTAATTTGGTGCTAAGTGCCTTCCACTAAAACGGCATAATTATGAAAATTACGTTTTACTTTGTGTTTGCGTGCGAGTGTCGTGAGTTACAAGGAGAGAGACAGGTAAAGTGTGTGAAATAAATGACTATGCCTTTTGGGGGCTAATGGAAGTCTCAATCAAGAGCGGTGGGATATAAATTAGGTGTCCTCTTTTATACGTGTGACACACACAAATTCATTACACATGAAAACTGGCAAATTTCATATGGATGGTTATGTCGTTTCTAGGCTTTGATTATTTGGGCAAGTGCAAAATTTGAGGGGTTGGTCGATGAGGGAACTTTAATACCTGGGATGAAAAAAACTGGCTGAGGCTTTGTTTGGTAAAAATCTGAGATATTAGATTTGTGATTATATCATACCAAAGAAAGATTAAACGTGATTGACGTGTTTTTGAGTTTCTTTAGAGGTTCTATGAATTTGGCTCCGACTAATAGACGACGGAAAGTGAGGAAATTTTAGATATTATAAAAGGGGTAGTGTCTGCAATACATCAAGTTAAACATGGTGTATCATATATTGGCTAATTCAATGGATGAGATGGAGGGGTATATACACCAAATTATATGTAGTATATTACAGCATGTTTTAAATTTAGCCAAATTTTAAAAAATATGGCTAAATGTATTTTTGAAGTGCCTTTTTTTTAAGTGATCCTAAAATTAAATAAAATTTTTTGAACATCACACATATAAAATTTGGCCACTTCTAAAATACAAAGAATATCACATAGATAAAATTTGATCAGTTTATAAGTCATCAAATTTTATTTATGTGATCATGTAAATAAATAGAATTTTTTTATATATTATATAGAAAAATTTTGATTACATCTTAAATGCATTTAACCACTTATTTTTAAATTTGACTATATTAAGAAAATATTGTAGTGAACTATATACAATTTAGTGTATGAAAACAACCCTCTATCTCATCATTAGATTACCTAGTGTATGATAGATCAAGTTTAGCATTCTCCATAAAAGGGGTAAAACTTAATTAAAATATTTTAAATATTTATGGCAATCTTTATATTTTAAAAAAAAGTACAATATGGGAATTCAACAATATTACCTAACACTCCTGATACAAGTTTCACATGATGAACATGCTTTTAAATAATTTTAAATAATACGTTGCCTGTTATATCATAATTAATATAATGGCCCCATTGCTTGCGGCATACGCTAGATTATCACGCTATGTAGACTGCATTACATTATGCTTAATCTTTTTTTTATTAAAAAAATCTCAACCTCCCCTTGAGTCGAGGGATTTTAGGATTTTTTTTTTTTTTTTATCAATAGGCTACATCAAATTTTGTTCCTTTAGTTGGCAGTTGGCATGTTTGTACAAACGTTTAATTTTTACATATGAAAATATTTTAGATGAATATAAAGTCGTAACTTCAAAATTGTTCGAGAAATTACTAAATGTTAATTATTTTTTCTTTTTTTTTTGGGGGGGTAAACACTTAATTTTAATTAAATGAAAGTTAATTCGGATATGTGCTTACCTTATAATATTTTTTTTTCGTTAATTTAAAACTCCAACAACTTTTTCATCTTATCGAAGGATAGGATACTACGCTTAATTAGTGGAGTAATATGTTATCTATCTTTGGATGGAGGGTAATAGCATATTTTTCTCATCGTCGACGGTTAGTCCCACCATATATGCCATCCAGTTTCTGGAAGCAGGTTGCGATGAGTCTCATCCCCATGATTTCGTCTTTGTGCTCGTGCCGCATTAATTCTCTCAGTGATGGACCATAGTCTTCTTCGCAAGTGGCAGCATTTCTTTTTTCTTGCAATAGCGGCCGCATATTTACTGTGAGGTGACTCCCTAGCCAAGTGCCGTAGCACGCCTGAATAGTGGGTGTATTAAACTAGAGAAATTATTGGGCACTTGACATCACGTTTGAGAAGTTGAAAGTTTAAGTGGATCTATATATTTTTCCGTGAAATAAGGTATTAAGTTTAAGTTTTGTAAAAAAAACAAAAAAAATTAATATTAAAAATTTTTATTTTATAATAAATTGATCTTATTTAAGTGAGAGTAGTTAAAGTTTAATGAATTTTATATATCAATAGTTTAAATTTTTTATAAAAAAAATCTTATTGAATGCTTCGTTTTAGGAAGGATTAAGTACTCATCCCACTTACAAAAATAATATTTCAGCTTCGCGACCAAATTTACCACTAGCTCACATGTTTATTCTTTAAATCATATTTTTAAAATTTAAATAAATAAAAATAATAAATATATGAGTTAATAATGAGTCCTATCACGAATGAAATTAAAAATATCATCCTAAGTAGAGTAAGCATAATCCTAGATAATGCAGGAGAAATATCCAATA
Source organism: Pterocarpus santalinus (assembly GCA_031439595.1). NCBI lineage: Eukaryota > Viridiplantae > Streptophyta > Magnoliopsida > Fabales > Fabaceae > Pterocarpus > Pterocarpus santalinus. Next base: position 59,440,429 of record CM062531.1, read on the forward strand.
AGTTCCCTTTTCTTTATATTTAATTTTCTAGCTGACGTTTTAAGGACTGGCTGGCCGTCAAAGTATTAGATTGTTAAGTTTCGGGTACGTTTCAGCCTGTTCGTCCAACACAAGAAGTTAATATACGGATACTAGCACATCCATACATATACCATGACAAATAAATTTGAATATTAAGTGCATCATAAATTATGGAAAGATTTTCCAAAATTGAAATAATTACATAGATAATTTAACACCGTAAAGCCCAACTTGATGACTTCAAAAGTTAGCAGCCATGTGGCTTCTAGAGATGTTGCTTGAATCCTCACAAAGAAAACAAAAACGAATTTTTTTTAATATAAGATCGATGTCATTATAGACGTGAGTTTACATGGAATCTGATGCATGACAATATATTTATTATTTAAAATAATAACAACGTAAATATTATAAACAAATAATGATAAATATATTGGCGTATATAGAATGCAATACAGGGTGAGGTTATAGCATGCACTCTTTTTTTTTTTTTTAATCTGCACTCTCCACTATTAGTGTTAGTTTATAATTTTAATTTTCTAAACTACCCTCACTTAAATAAATTTATTTTATTAAAATTAAATTTTATGTAGTATATTATTATTTGTGTATTCACAATCAAATTTATATGAATTACTCTACCTTTATTTTCTTAAAATTCTTCCCTTTAGTATATCACATCAATCATCCCTCTATTACATTGCATTAGATTTTCTCTCTATTACATAAACTTCTTAATTTATTCATATTTTTATATTTATTCAAAACTCTTAGAAAAATTATATGCAATTAATGTTTACCACAAAAGTCATATAACAACATATTTTTTAAGTGAATGTTTAATATCAAAATATCTCAATAAAAATTTAACATCCAATAATTAATATAAGGCCATAGAATATACCATTCATAATACTCTATTTTGTTTTTTATTCTTATTGCAAAGGAGGATTTAAAAAACATAATTGTTGCAATCAATCAAACAAAAGGTGGATAAGTTTTTTTTTTCTCAAAAGAAAATAAATTACAAGGAATTATGCATATAAAATAATATGATTATTTGTTCTTAATTTTTATGTAGGCTTATTGGGATTAACTAATATAAAATAAAGACATATTGGCTTTTGACATGCACTTTTTTTTAACGCGACATGCACACTTGTTATTATGAATAATACTATATACTTTTTATTAGTTATTAGATGTTAACTTTTTATTGAGATATTTTGATGTTAAGTAGTTGCTTAAAACTTATACTTTGATGTGACCTTTTGTCGTAATTATGGAAATTTTGAATAAATATAAAATATTAACAAATTAAAAAAAGTATGTGATAGAGAAAAAAAAAATGATCTGATGGAACGGAGGGAAAGAATTATGTGAAGGAGAAAAAAGAAAAAAATTTAAAAAAATAAATGTAAGAATAATTAATATTAAAGGTAGATGTAAATAGATAAATACTAACGTACTCAATTAAGATTTAATGTTAATAAAATTAGTTCATTTAAGTACCAGTAGTTTAAGAAATTAAAGTTATAAACAATAGGGTAAAGGGAGTTTCAATAGCCCTACCATTATAAATCCAAATTCATATCAATATCATTTAAAAAAAAAATAGCAACAACTTAATTAAATATGTTTTACAAGCTATTAATAAATTAGAAAATAATTATAATCATTGTGATAATTAAAATTTTTCACACAGAATTTTATATGATTTATTGGCAATAATATTATTTATACTATCAATATATTGGATTAAAATCAACTTATACCTATATAACTTTGAGCAATTATTACGATATCACCACATAAATATTCGTGTAAACTACATAATCATACGATATTCATTTGACTAAAAGCTTGAAATGAATGACTATGGTTTTGCTTGTTTAATTTTATTTTATTTTTTCCCATCATCTCGCTTGTTTAAGTTTAAAAGGATATTTTTATAATATAGTTTTTTTTTCACAATTTTTCAGTAACTACTCTTTTTAACTAAAAGAAATACTAAGATTTTTTTAAATTTTTTTCAAAAGACATATTTAATGATCTTAAATTTTTTACACATATCTATTAATTAAAAGAGAATGATTTCTATTTACTAATAGTGTAAAATAACTTTATATCATCAATTAATAAGGACTTAAGAAATTGTCAAATTATGGTTTAATTAAAATATTTTTTTAAAGAAATAAACAAATGGGCATACATTGCAGATGAGTATATAGTTTTGTATGAATACAATATATATCTACAATTATGTATTAAATTCGTATAAAATTATTTGAATTCCACATATATTAGTCATTAGTTTGCTTATTTACTAATATCCAAGCAAGTAGATTCTGTATTCCTATTTAGAAGTGCTGTTGGTCATGAATTTTTATGTGAAATCCCATAGAAATTCAATTTATTATGGGAGTGCTCCGCTGTCTCTTTTTTCCTCAGATAATTAAATTATTTAGATCTATTAAGTCTTAAGGTCAGTTGTTCATATCCATTTTGATTTTTGGAAATCGTAAGAGTTTTGATTTTCTCATTGTGATGATTTCTATCTTGGTAGTTGATAGCCTTATAAATAAGGAAGAGTTTCAGGTATATTTTGGGAGGGGAGATGATATGAATTTAATTTTGATATATTGATAATATAAATTTTTTTTTATACATTCATCTAATTATATTATAAAAAATATTTGACTCTTATTACAATTATTTCAAGAGTTATATACAAATAAAATATGATTAATTATCAATGATCATGTATCAAAATTAATTTTGTATAACATATAAAACATATTAATATTTTATAATATACTATTCAACATTGACAATTAATTATATTTTATTTTTTACATAATTAATGAAATAGTTATCGTAAGTGTCAAGAAGTCAACCAAAATAAATAATATACTATTCAAACCACATTTCTGCATTCTCAGATCTGAAACACGATCAGTCATTATGGTTTTACTATTCTCACTTCTCAGATGTAAAGATCCTCCAATATACTTGCCTCCTTATTCTCCATGACCTGCAGGTGGTAAAGACGGAAAGAAGACCAAAGACTTGACGGAAAGAAGTCCAAAGACTTAGGCAGAATACAATGATGATGAATCAAGTTTTCCACAAGCCACCATTACCCAAACAGCTTGAATTTAAGTCTTCCTTGACTCATTCTAGAATGAAATATCAAATAATCAATTATGCTGATGGCCCAAAGCCGACGATCTCTTCTAGAAGGAAAATCTTATAAAAGAATGCATATCTATACTTATGCATATGAAAACAGCGCCAGACATGACGTTGATGAATGAGAAAGAGTGAGTATCAGATTTTTGAGTAATAAAAAAAAACCTTGCTTGTGAAGAAACTAAATAATTGATTAATGCAGCCAACTTGGCCCATAAATTGAGGATAACTCTTTGAATGGTCAAGAAGTCATGCTAGTGTTGCACATGTTAAGCCAATTGTATGTGGTGGTCATGCTCGGGTGGAAATTCCGAAAAAAAAAAAATCCACCCATGAATATGTGAGGTAGCATTCTCAGATCATACCATATGGCAAGGCTTAGGATAAAAATTAGTGATTGTATTTCATAGCAGAGACTCCTCTTTTTCTCTCCCCGCTTCACCCCTCTGAGTTACTTACTCCAAACAATCTGTTCTTACGTTTTGCCCACCCTGTCCCCAGCCACTACCCTTCTTCCACCCCAATTCATAATAAGATTTCTCAAGGATGCAGAGGCCAAAATCCAGATAAGAAATTATATATATAACCATTAACCATAACATTGTATCACCATGACAAAGAATTTGATAAAAAGGACATTAGATATTAACCATGGGCAAAGGCCCCAGCTAAAACAGCAGTAAACAAATGATCCCTCAACTTCGATCTATGCCGCAGTAGTAGGTGAAATTGTTTCCAGCCTTGTGATCTTGCCATTAACTGCGCTGACAAGTTCGACCCCGACCTCAACCTCGTCAAGGGTTGCGACGACGCCCTCCTCCGCGAGAAGATGGTGGATGCCGCCTCCGACAAGTTCGTTGTTGTTGTCGGTGACACTAAGCTAGTTTCGAGGTTGGGTCGTGGCCCTGTCATGAGGTGGTTCAGTTCTGCTGGAAGTATTACCTGGTTCGGGTTGGCCTCAAAACTATTGTGATGATTGGTGATTGTTGGCTGCATGACCATGGCTAGTTGTAGGGGAGGAGAAGGCGAAGGAGAAGAGGGGTGAACGATCAGGAGAGGGAAAGAGAAGTCCCTACTGTGAACCACAATCAACAAACTCTATCTTAAGCTTGGCCACATGGCATAATATGAGAATGCCACGTCACATATTTATGGGTGGATATATTTTTGGTGCTTTCTCTAGTATCTTTGCAAACTCACCATCAAGTTGTGAGATGGATAAACAAAGAGAATACGTGTGTCTAGTGTTGATAATAAGGAAAATTCTAAAATGATCCTTGCAAATTAAGAACCATCATAGTCCTCGTAACTTTTTTAACTTATGATGTTTTTTTTCTTTTCCTTTCTTCTCCTACCACCACCTCCTTCATTGGTCATCAGTGACGGCTTCTTCTCCTTGTGTGACGTGAACAGAGGCGGCGGCGGCGTTTTGGTGCACGTGGTGGACAGAGACATGGTGAAGTTGGTTCGCACACTTGTTCTTTGCCACCCACCGGCAGTGCTTCCAAAATGTAGTCCATCCCGTAAGCTCAAACATGGGGTTTTGAAAAAAAAATATCCCTCTTTTTTTGGTTTGATCTAGAAAAATTCTAGAAAAAAAAATTCCCTTTTTTTGTTTGATCTAAAAAAGTGCAGTTTCTCTTTTTTATTATGCAAAATCATTTTTGTTTCCATCTCCTAAAACTTCACTTTTTGATTTGAAGAACATTGTCTCTTCTCCATCTAAAGAAAGGCAAGGTTTTGTGAAAAAACCAAAGTGATTGAAAATGTATGTGGTGTGACCCACATATCTTTACCTTCACTTTCGGGTGCTTTCGTTAAGGAAGAGAAGAGGATCTTCAACTTTTTGGTGGTGGGGTTTACATTATTGTGAAGCATGAATCCTAACCTATGATGGGTTTTGTCTAGAAATCATGTCTTTGATCTTGCCTGCGCCTAACCTTCTGGATATATAGCACCAAAAAACTTCCTTTGCAGATCAATTGCTTCAATTTTTCATTTTTTGGGATTGGAAATGTTTTGCTAAAACTACTTGGAGTGTATAGTTTGCAGAAAAAAAAATGGCACCTTTGCAAAGAAAAAATGTTTGGTGTGTGTTTTTACTTTGTGGTCTTTTTCTTTTTCTTTTTTTTTTTTTCCTCTTTGGTCCATGGCTTGAATTACGTTTGTTTGGGATGAGTACTGGGTCTTTCATTATTTGTGTGAGTTGTTTGTGTTGATTCTTTATGGGTGTTGAGCAGGAGGAAGAAAGGGAAGGAATAAAGGTCAAATGGAGGCAGAAAACTGTTCTGTCCCCAAAAAAAAAAAATTGAAGGTCGTGATTTATTGACCACTATAGTCACTAAATCGACAAGATCTATTATAGAATTCTTCAAGCTGCACCTCCTAGCACTAATGTCCAAAGAACAACTCCATATGTCATCTAATCATTTGAGACAACTCAGCTCCATTGTGAAGGGTTTTTCAAAGATTCACCAGAGAATAGCTCTATATTTTGGGTTTCCACCGGAGTGTGACCCGTACTTACAAATGTAGCTATACTACAATTTTGAATTTTCTATGAAGTAGTGGGAATCAATTAAGTAATGAAGTGACAAATAATTCTTTTAATGGTGAAGATTTAAGACATATTAATGTTACGTGTTAAGTCAATTCTATGTGCTATAAATCTAGATATAATACAGTTTTGATGATAGTGGTGCTCATTAATTAAGTAACCAAGTGACATTTTTTGGGAGAGGGGGGTTGGTTGTTATTTTGTTACTATCAATTTATTGCACACCAGCTGTTGCCGATTTTCTACCCTTCTAATGTGGGCCACTGACAAAATTATTTCCATTCGTGGAAATATTTTTACAATCATTTCTAAAGTGTAAAAACACTTAATCTTCCACTAATTTACTCTACGTGCTTATGTGAACAAAAATTATAATTTCATTTGAGAATGAGATATATATAATGATGGACGCAACACACTTGGATGCCTATCAACTAGTGACTGGTGACCACAAAACAATGAACATTGATAATCCCTGTAGTGATGTTATTTGCACTATTTTTGGGAATATATTTTTAAGAGATATCTTAAGATGTCTCTTAAAAATTAGTTGAGAGAAAAATTTAGACTCATTCTCAATCAATATTTAAAAATATATCCCAAAAAATAATATAAATATCACTTCTTCGGTTATGTAATTATTTACACTAACCACCCCATGCCTTTCCAAATCTTAAAAGGGGAACCCCTTTTTGATACTTAAGCATAACCTTAGTTGGTACAATATTAGAGAAATGATTTACATTAGCCACCCCATGCTTTTCTTTTCTTACCTTTACTCATATTTCAAATTATTAATTTGATAGGATGGCTGGATTATCTAGCGTATGCAATGATGGCGGACAGGGTACAATTTCCATGCACCTTTCATCTTGCTTGCGGTCCTCACCAACCCACTCTCGTGCCTCTGCTTTTTGATACATCAAAAGGAAGTAAGAAACATCATTTATCAGTGACATGGATTCATTCCCTTTTCTTCTTCTTCTCCGTTTTTTTTTTTTTTTTTCTGCCGGAGAGAATCAAAGATCATCACAACCATTTATATTTCCTTCTTTTTCCAATCTACATATAATGATATCATAATTTTAAATATTGCAGTTACAGATGCGGTGCAATTACTGCAATTACGGAAAAATGCAATCGCATTAGCTGCAATTGCCACTCTGATGTGATTACGGATAGCATTGCAACAGTAATACTGTGACCAAAATTACACTTGTGAATCACAATTTAAAACCTTGGATGACATCATTCCCTTGCAATTTCTTTCACTTTTCTCATACACTAATGCTACACCTACACCTTAAATAGTTCCATTTGATTATCAATGTGTTAATTTTTTGTTAATAACATTTATTGTGTATAAGTAACGCCAATTATTCATATTTATACACACATCATATTACATATCTATATAATTTTTTTTATTTAATTATAGTAGCTGATCTCGTCTATTACCTCATACAGAGGTGAAGTGATATGCTTGGTACAGATTTGTCGTACCAAACATTATTTTTATTATATGATTAACCTACAATGCGATAAACACATTAGAAATTAACAATTAACTCATCGGCACGAAGCCAAGTGCACATACTGTTTCTCATGCATGTACAGCACATAGGGCGCACTGGCTTTATTTAATCTAATGAACTAGCAAGATATTACAGTATTTCAAGACCTCATACACAAATCAAGTTGTGTTTGGGTTAAATAATTTTGTGTTCTATCAATTTAAATTCTATATTGAAAGTGTTGTATTTGGAATTTTCACCAGATTGACCATGAAGATCATATGTCCAGAACATGAGGAGATTAATTTATACCGATACAAGTTAAAATATTTCTTATACTATTGAATAATTTTATCAGAGAAATTTTTAACAAAATTTATTATCAAATTAAAAGTTCATATGTTTTAAATTATATCTATAAAAAGTTATGTTAATTTAAAATTATTTAATAGAGAAACCCCTTGAACCCCTCAAGCTTAGTAGCTTTACTATAGAGAAACTCTTGATGCCTCTTCCTAGTATGCATATCACTTAGTAAGAAATTTGATCACCTTTAACAATGACGCATATTCAATCATCTCATTCAATAAGATTTTTTTTATGATTCTACTTGGCACATCAAGACCATATTTGATGATCTTGTACATGTTGGCAAGATGCCTTCCCATCAAGATCGGCAATTTTGACATTCACTATGATTGGGACTCACCAATCATCTCCATTCATGCCATGGTCCAAACTTGGCTTTGCATAAAAAGAAGTGATAATAATTGAAAAAAAGGATAATAGTCTATCTTATATTGCCAATGAGGGATGACTTACCTTATTGGCTTTCCATTCATACTTGTTGTGACTTTAGTTTGATTTTTTGATTCTTTCATTGGTAGGTCATATGCAAGTATCTATCTAAATATTCGATAAATTTGAAAGCATATATTGAGTTTGGATTAGTGTTGGGCAGCAAAAACGCAAAAAATAGACAATACGTACAAAATTTAACATGATTTAGTTACTCTTAACCTACATCTACAAGCCCTATAAGGAGTTTCAAAATAAAGAATACATCATATAGATAACTACTAAAACTACCTATACATCTTAATCACTTCCACTCCTAGAGGATATCTAAACCGAAATTCAAGACCTTATTTGCAAGTCAAACCTTCTATTATGCTTTTACTCTCAAGCGATGTGGAACTTTGGTTTAAGTCCCAACAATTAGGATGATCTTTCCTCTAAGCTAATTAACTTTTTGTAAATAATTGAAGAAAGTCTATCTTATGTTAGGATTCATTTTTAGTTTGATTCATCGCATTCTTTTTGACTGCCCAATGATTCATCTTATTCTCAATTATATGTTTAGCTTTAGTTTATTACTATCGAATAAATTATCTTATAACAATTATCTTTAAATACAAAAATTTTTCAGTTTGACTCGTGCTTGATATCAATTAGCCCTTGTAATGTACAAATTATTGAACAATCCAGTATCCAACAAGATATTGGTTGTTAACACCAATTTATGTATTATTCAGAGTTGGAAATTGAACGTAAACCGTGATGACTTTGACACAAAATAGAAATTAATAGAATGATGAATGACACGACAGCATGGAATTTCCGTGTTTTCCTCGCCCCTTGCCATACCAAACCGTTTTCCCTGCTTCTCCAATGGTTTCCTTCTTAATTTGTTGAGCCACACGAATATGAAGCCCCTTTCTTTGTCATATTTTCCCAACCCCACTTCCCTTCCTTTCTCTGTTTGCACTTCCTTCGATGGGAAATTAATTGAAAGCAGAGAAGGTTTTGCAAACATGAACGGAAAAGCCTCTGTCTCTAAGGAGCTCAATGCCAAGCACACCAAGGTTCCATTTTCCTTCGACCCTTACCCTCCATTTATTTTCTTTCACCCTTCGGGTTTCACATTGTGCACACTGAATAATTTCTATGATGTTTTGTCGATGTGTTTTATTATGAAAGTATGATACTCTAACCATACTAGGCTTTAAGAAGACAAATGGAGCTGTTTGTGGGTCCATTGTTGCCTGGAGCCTTTGGAGCCTTTCTTTTTTTTTTTTTTGTATAATTTTATTTTATTTTAATTTTAATTTATTATTATTTTTTTTGTGCTGTGATTGTATGCAGATTTTAGAGGGACTTCTTAAGCTGCCTGACAACAGGGAATGTGCAGACTGCCGGAATAAGTATGTTCTTTAACCCATTTTGTCATAACGTTTTCGTTCATGAAGCTTCAACTACATTATTCGGAACCCCTTATTTTTTGTCGTAATGTTTTTATTCATGAACAAATATCATTTTCATATTTCAGGGCACCACGATGGGCAAGTGTGAACCTAGGAATTTTCATTTGCATGCAGTGTTCAGGAATTCACCGAAGTCTTGGAGTACATATATCAAAGGTTTGTATACATCCCTCTCCATTGGTTCATAAATTGATAATGGCTGAGCCTTCTGATTTTGCAACTAGGTGCGGTCCACAACTTTGGATACATGGTTGCCAGAACAAGTGTCTTTCATGCAACGTAAGAATCTATATAATCCGTTTCTTCTTTCTTAGTGAAATGCATACTTCAGCAAATTATGGGTAGATATGAGTAAGAAAATGATTGTTTGCGCACCAATTTTATACGCATTTTATTTTATTGTACCTTTTAAAGGCGGTCGGTTAATGTATGTGACTCCTATCCACTGTGGTTTACGTAACTTTACCCTGCAAGGAAAGCAGCTATCTCTAGAATTTGAACTTTGATGTCTATATCATAGAGCAGTAACCTTAGTATTACACAAAGATTCAACCTCTTTTAAAGGGTAGCACAATGTAAAAGGGTGATGATATAATAAAATAAAAAAGAATGGCTTACTTAATCATTTAAGGATTAATAACTATATTATATCTTTCTTATAAATAAATTTTGACAAAAATTCTAATTTTCTAGTATTTTTAACAAAAATAGAGTAATGTTATTTGTATATTAAAGATGAACATTCTTGATGTATAACATAGTGAAAGAAAAAGATAAAATTTTTTATAGCAATAGATAAGACTAAAACTTTATCTCTTTCTCTCTCTATATTGTCCATTAAAAATATTCACTTTTGATATATAAATAACATAGCTTATAAAAATAATGTACATATATTATTGCTGATTAACTCAGTTCTTAAAAAGGATAGATGTAGGTCTGACAAAATTATATAGTGAATCACACAAGTGGTATGGTTCATTTCATCTCTATCTAGATAGACATATCATTTATAGGAGATAACTTAATATCCATTAATTGATTAGTGAAACTAATCACTCATGGAAGATATGTTGATTTTGGGGATCTTGAATTATCTTCTTGGGTAATGTGAGTTGTATAATGGCTAGTGACTGGTCTCTTGATTGTGAGTTTTATGCAGTTACGGGTAATGTGAAGGCAAATATGCACTGGGAGGCAGAACTGCCGCCAAATTTTGACAGAAATGGATATGGAATCGAGAAATTTATTCGTGCCAAGTAAACTGTTTATGGATTCTTATACATGGCATTGCTTGAAACTGAAAGATTAAACTTTCATGTAATTTCCTATTTTCTATTGTTATATCAACTAGCTTAAGATCTTTCAGGTATGTGGACAAAAGATGGGCTTCAAAAGGTGGACTACAATCGACTTCAAAATCAGCTGAAACCAAAGGTAGTATTCCAAATCCAAGGAATAGGAGATTGTCTCTTGAGGAAAGCGTTCTTGTGGGCCACATAGCAAAAATTCAACCCCCAGTAACAAAATCTCATGAGGTATTCATGTGCTAAAAAATTATTGTATAGTCTGCATTCAGAATTCTGTAGCATTATTTCTTATTTAAGGATGGACGAGTGGTTTTCACTATTTAATTTATCCAATCACCTTCTTACAATTTTGACAAAAATTCTAACAATAATTGTGACAAATAATTACTCTCGTTTTTTTTTCATGAAATTCACTTAATAATCCTCGAGAAAGAATGTCCTTTATGCTTTTAATTGCATACACATGCATGTTCAATTAGGGGATCATTCAAAAGTTTATGTTTTCAATTCAGGCCCCCTTAAATTTGCAAAAGAGAATTTCACCACAATTAAAGAGGCCATCCGCATCCCTTGATTTTGATAGCTCCAGCGGAAAGAGCAATGTTACAGTTGATCTTTTTGGCTTGCTTAGCATCAATGATGATAAAAAGGATGTCTCAACTGTAACTCCTTCAAGCTGGACAACATTTGATTGTGAGATGACAATAATTGTATCATAGTTCTTCTTTTCTAGTCTTATTTTTTGTTCAATTCACTTGGTAATAAGAATTCTTGGAGAGTTATATGCAGTTTTAAATTATAAAACCAATATTTATGTTTGCAGGAGAATGTGTGATCAGAGGCGTAAGTAGATTGTTGAGCTAGCCCTTTGGGTAGGTGTCACAAGATTATAGGTTGCAGACGATCTTGCAATGTGGCAAGAGTATTGCGCTGCATTGGTTTGGTGTGTACTTTCGTTCATTTCAATTTTGTCATCTCCAATTTGATGTTTCTCTTTACTTTCCATATTTTAATGACCCTAATATTTCTGTACCTTACAATTTTAACAGCCTTGAAATTATCTGATCTAAGTATCAAGTTAATACTCCCTCCTATTTATAATTTTTATCACTTTAGCCATTTGCATGAATATTAATGAACTCAAAATCATGGAATGATTATAAAAATATTTACCTAAACAACCTTATTTAGTAACTAATTTATTGTATTAATATTTTATTATTTATTATGTGAGAATTGTACGGAGGTATAATTAAAAATTTAGTAATAAATTCTTTATAGAAATATGAGAATGACAGATAAATTGAACAAAAAAAATTTATTTAAAATGACAAATATTATGAATCGGAGGAGTACTATAATACAAGTATAAGTATTTTTTACTGTTGAGTTACATTCCATTGTCATGGATTATGTAATATCTTAACAATTGTGCTTCGAATCTTTTAGTGCATAGGTATTTTCGATGCATGGCATATTTATTCAGTGGAGCTAACAAAGATTGTGTTTTTACAGGCTTGAATTGACGACAAAGTTTTCCATCAACATATATACTGCAGCAGGATATAAATTAGGCACACATCTGCACCACTTTGGCATTGATATATGAATATCACGCAGCCGGAGGTCGTCCACAAAATGGTTTGCTTTGCATTGTAGCTCCTATTACTTTGTTCCTACTACAGCCATTGATATTGAGGTTGGGAAGGGATCAACGAAAATAACAGTTATTATTCTTTTCTTCTTTCATTGTCACTTCAAGAGTCGACAATTGAGGAGTTGTAAATGAAATATGCCCTGGCTTATGTTTACTCTTCTTTTTCTGGTTGCGCCACTTTTCTCTTATACAGGCCAAAATACACAAACAAGCTTAACTTCCTGCATTGGATTTTGGGTCTTGCTTAACATTGGTATAACTAGTGCAAAAGAAGTGATGATGCGACTTTAATTGATCAAATAAAGATAACTCATGATGTTTAATTAGTTTGCGTAATTGGTGCTTTTGACCTAAATCAACTTTCAAGGAAATTCTGAATCTTGATCAGCAATTTTTATATGACGAATATTATATGATTAGGAAGCAGCATACAACACGAGTAGTGTTTTGCACAAATGGAAGAAAATGTTAGAGCAATAAAGAAATTTCAATAATTCTTTGTCTTAGCCACTCCTCCTGCAGCACTATGGTTTTGATATGCGTATATCTACTCCATTATAACAGAAATATTTGACAGCCTTCTATTATAGGACAATATCTGTATATATGCTATAATTAGGGAAAGATTATGTGTGTATATTTGACCCGGCAATATAGGAACTAATATAGGAAAGCCGCTGGTATAGGAATGATTGGGTGCTGTAATATTGCATTCTGTGTGTATTTATACGTGTGCATTCTGATCAATGAAAGACAGAAAACTGCCAAAACCACTTTAGCATGGTATCAGAGCGGCCCAGGCTCTGATATACAAACAACACGAGGGAAGTTTTGCATCTGTGTGATGGCGGAGAGCGGAGAAGAGAAACCTCAGGGTGATGGAATAAAGAAAGGTCCGTCACCTTATGAGTTGAATGCTAGTGACAATCCTGGAAGTGTGATCACGCAGGTGCAACTGAGAGGAGAAAATTATGAAGAATGGGCCAGAGCCGTAAGAATCTCTTTGCGTGCTCGAAGAAAGTGGGGGTTCGTAGATGGAACCCACAAAGAACCGAAGAAGGATGCACATGAGATGGAGGATTGGTGGACAATCCAGTCTATGATCGTGTCTTGGATACTAAACACGATTGAACCAAATCTGCGTTCCACTATGACGTATGTGGAAAATGCAAAAGACTTGTGGGAAGATATTAAAGAGCGTTTTTCAGTTGTGAATGGGCCAAGAATCCAACAACTAAAGGCGGAATTGGCGGATTGCAAACAACAGGGAACGAGCATGGTCGCCTACTATGGAAAACTAAAAACGCTGTGGGATGAGTTGGCCAATTACAAGCAAATTCTGCAGTGCACGTGTAGAGGATGCACATGTGATGTGGCGTCCAAACTTGAGAAACGGAGAGAGGAGGAGAAGGTCCATCAGTTCTTGATGGGGCTCGACGATGCAAGCTACGGAACAGTGCGGTCAAGTGTGTTGGCAACGGACCCCTTGCCCTCACTGAATCGAGTCTATGCAATTATGGTGCAGGAGGAAAGAATGAAGACGATCTCCAGAACCAAGGAAGAAAAGGGAATGGTTGTGGGCCTCGCAGTGCAAGCAGGATATAAAAGCAAGGGAAGAAGAGATGGCAAAGATAAATCAGTGGTGTGCTCTCACTGCGGAAAAATAGGACATAATGCAAAAGGGTGCTTTCAAATTATTGGTTATCCCGAATGGTGGGGTGATCACCCACGAACTGAAGCAGGAAGCAGTGAACCAAGACAAGGAGCATGTAGAGGGAGGGGTAGAGCAAGTACAGCACGCGCCAATGTAGCCTGCGCTTTTGGGGGAAGCTGCGATACCCCTGGAATGGAAGCAGGGACACATGAGACAGCGGGTTTGAGCAACGAGCAATGGCAAACGATAATGGACATGCTAAAATCACACAAGACAAGTGACACTGAGAAAATGACTGGTAAGAAAGCTTGTGATTGGTGGATTGTAGACAGTGGTGCCTCTAATCATATGACAGGGAGATTGCAGAACTTGTGTGAGGAGCGAACTATACAAGATTGCCCAGTAGGATTACCGGATGGAGAAATAGTGCTTGCAAATAAAGAAGGAACAGTAAAACTTGATGGAGGATTCAAACTGAAAAATGTCTTATATGTGCCGAAATTAAAATGCAACTTGATCTCTGTGTCTCAGTTAACAGATCAAGCACAGTGTGTGATAATGTTTACTAATAAGCTGTGTTTAATGCAGGACCTCACTTCGAGGATGCTGATTGGAATGGGTGAACGGAAAGATGGGCTCTACGTATATCGTGGTGTGAGCGGCAAAGCTTGTCATACCAATGCAAACAACCAACTAGAGCTATGGCACAAAAGGCTAGGACATCCATCTTACAAGATTGTCCAAATGATTCCAAATATGAGTGGGAATTGTAAAAATAAACCCGTGAATGAAATTTGTGAAGTATGTGAAAGATCCAAGCAAACTAGAGAAAAATTTCCTTTAAGTGAGTATCAAGCATCAGACATTTTTGATTTAATACATTGTGACTTATGGGGACCTTATAGAACCCCTTCATCTTGCGGTGCTTCATATTTTTTAACTCTCGTTGATGACTGTTCTCGAGCTGTTTGGATATACTTGCTACATGATAAGAAAGAAGTGCCCCAGATGTTGATAAATTTCTTCACTTTAGTGGAACGGCAATACCAAAAATGGGTGAAGGCTGTGCGTAGTGACAATGGAACGGAATTTTTGTGTCTTAAACAATATTTCCAACAACATGGGATCATTCATCAGACTTCGTGTGTTGGCACACCACAACAAAATGGAAGGGTCGAACGAAAACATCGCCATATCCTAAATGTAGCCCGCGCCCTCCGATTTCAAGGAAATCTCCCGCTTCGTTTTTGGGGTGAATGTATCTTAACTGCTGGTTACTTGCTTAACCTCACACCTTGCTCAGTACTCAATGGCAAGACCCCATATGAAGTCATCACTGGCAAGCAGGCCCCCTATGACCATTTGCGGGTGTTCGGATGTCTATGTTATGCACATAATCAGCATAGACAAGGGGATAAGTTTGCAAGTCGTAGCCGCAAGTGTGTTTTCGTTGGTTACTCTTATGGCCAAAAGGGATGGAAGCTCTATGATCTGGAGAAAAGAAATTTCTTTGTGTCTAGGGACGTGAAGTTTTTAGAGGATCAATTCCCTCTTAGCTCGTGTTCACCTTCCACTGAAGCAACTCTAACTACCGTGCAGCCTTATTCGATGCCTGTTGACTTGGTTGTAGAAGAAGAAGCACTACATGACATTGGCCCACCTGCTGAGACCCTTCGTGAGCCCACGTCTCCACTTGGACCCAATGTAGCTGATGTGCCCAATATCGAAGATAGGGGGGACTTGACATGGCCCATAATGCCCCACAAACCAGTGAGGACGCGGCTAACTCCCAAACTCTAGCAATTGATGCAGACCCCACTTCCCCACAAACAAGCATGACCGACGCACTACTCGGAAGAGGCCACCGTCTGAAGAAGCCATCTGTTAAGCTTCGAGACTATGTCACTCATGCCACGATACAGCTCAGCCCATCGACACGTTCTCCCCTTTCATCAGATAACTCAGGTGTGTTGTATCCTCTAGAAGATTATGTGACTTGTGAAAAATTTTCATCTCTCCATCAAGCCTTTCTTGCAGCACTACAGGCCGAAACAGAGCCCACACTCTTCTCCGGCCGCATGATGCGTCTTTGGAGGGATGCCATGGCTCAAGAAATTAGTGCACTCCAAAACAATGGCACCTGGGATATTACCCCACTGCCTCCTGGAAAGAAAGCCCTTAGGTGTAAGTGGATTTACAGGATCAAGTATCACTCTGATGGCAGTATTGAACGGTTCAAGGCACGCTTGGTCATCTTGGGTAATCATCAAATTGAAGGGATCGATTATAATGAAACTTTTGCTCCTGTGGCCAAGATGGTCACCATCCGCACTGTCCTTGCCATTGCTGCTGCAAAAGATTGGGAACTCCACCAAATGGATGTTCACAACGCCTTCCTTCATGGTGATCTTGTGGAAGATGTGTACATGAAGTTACCTCCTGGCTTCAAGATGTCAAAACCAAACATGGTGTGCAAGCTCCGCAAATCCTTGTATGGTCTCCGCCAAGCACCCCGCTGTTGGTTTGCCAAGCTCTCCGTTGCTCTTCTCCAGTATGGGTTTCGCTATTGTCCATCGGATCACTCTTTGTTCTGTTTTAAAAGGGACAGCGTGCAGCTAGTAGTTCTGGTATACGTTGATGATCTTGTTATTTCGGGCAATGATTCTAAGGCCATTCGACAGTTTAAAGGTTATCTGCATCGCTGCTTCCACATGAAGGACCTAGGCAAGTTAAAGTATTTCTTGGGGGTAGAAGTTGCGAGGTCCCCTACAGGAATTTTTTTGTGCCAACGGAAGTATGCATTGGATATTATTTAGGAGGCCGGCTTACTTGGAGCAAAACCGGCAGCCACTCCAATTGAAGAAAACCATCGTCTGGCCTTAGCTATGGGTCTCGTGCTTTTTGACCCTGGCCCGTATCGTCGCCTGATTGGGCGCCTTATCTACTTATGCTTCACACACCCAGAGCTCTCCTATAGCGTCCACATCCTATCTCAATTCATGCACCAACCGAGAGAAGAGCACTGGCAGGCTGCTTTGCGTGTGGTATGCTACCTTAAGGGCCAACCCGATCAAGGTATCCTCCTACGCAGGGATAGTGATCTACGTCTATATGGGTGGTGTGACTCTGACTGGGCAGGCTGCCCCCTCACCAGGAGGTCTCTGACCGGCTGGTTGATTTTCTTGGGCACCTCCCCGGTCTCTTGGAAGACCAAGAAACAACACACGGTCTCTAAATCCTCCGCCGAAGCGGAATATCGATCCATGGCCACCACCACATGCGAATTAAAATGGCTGAAGGACATTCTTTCTACCCTTGGCATCTCTCATCTGGAACCTATGCACCTCAATTGTGATAGCCAAGCTGCGCTCCATATTGCCAAGAATCCCGTTTTCCATGAACGCACGAAGCATATTGAAGTAGATTGTCACTTTATTCGGGATGAAATTCTTCGCAACTCTATTCGCACTTCGTATGTCTCCACTCATGCTCAACTTGCTGACCTCTTTACCAAAGCCCTTGGAGCCAAACAGTTCAGTTCATTATTGCGCAAGATGGGCATTCACAATCTGCATGCTCCACCTTGAGGGGGGGTGATACGCGTATATCTACTCCATTATAATAGAAATATTTGACAGCCTTCTATTATAGGACAATATCTGTATATATGCTATAATTAGGGAAAGATTATGTGTGTATATTTGACCCGGCAATATAGGAAAGCCGCTGGTATAGGAATGATTGGGTGCTGTAATATTGCATTCTGTGTGTATTTATACGTGTGCATTCTGATCAATGAAAGACAGAAAACTGCCAAAACCACTTTAGCAGGTTTGCTCAGCTTCATTCCATAAGCATGCTGCAGGTTCGAGGTCACTCCATCTATCCAACCAAAATAATTCTTGGTCTATGATGCAAATGCTCGAGTATCAAAGAAAGACATTCGTGGCATATACTTAGAAGTGTCCATTTGTTGTTCCTTGGTAAAAAAAATTAATAAGAAATTCTTTTTTTCAATAATATACATGACAATATATAAAGATAAAAAATTGATGAGATATAATTTGTGACTTAGATAAATAATCTAACTAAATCAGTTAATCAAAACTAGGCAAAGAGTACAGTTATTTGTAATGACTTGAGTAATTTTTAAATCTTGAACCTGCAAGACAAGGAAAAATTAAATGCACTCACTAAAGTACGAATATTTCGCTTTCTTTAAGATAACTCATAGTTTTTTTATGTCCACTTATATTAGAGGCCAACTTTCAAGAATATTCTAATGATTAACTTCATTATGTATATTAATAAAACTAAATTTACTTCGATATTTTGTAATAGTAACTCAAAACCTGAATATTTTAATATTTTTTAACTACTTTAACACTTTAACTCAAAATGCGCAGTTATATTCATTGATTCAATACTTATTCCTTTAAAATAAGATCTCAAATTTAATTTTGTGGATGAAAATTAGCATTATAAAAGTTTTAAAGTAACATACAACTTTCCCTTAAAATATGGCGTTATTACACTTTTTTTTTCCTCTATTTCTTAAACATACACTCACTCTCCTTAAAAATTAGAGTAAAATATAACTCCCTTCCTTAAAAAATGATATTATTACATTTCCTTCCTCTCTATTTTTAAAATATACATTCCACTCTCCTAAAAAATTAAGATAAGCTATATTTTAATCCATTTTTAAATTTTTCATTAATTCCAGTTATCTCATATTTATTATTTTATATTTGACCAAAATACCCTAAACATATATAATATGTTTTAAATTATTACTATATTAAGAGAACAAATTATCAATACTAACAATAATATAGCAATATAGTAACATTATAGAAATAATTTATTCTCTTAATATAGTAATAATTTAAAAATTAAATTAAACTATATATATATATATATATATATATATATATATATTCTTTTAGGCCATATATAATTTATTTTGTGAAAAAAATTAATACATAAAACTATTAATAAAGGGTATTTTGGTAAAAAAATAATAATATAAAAAATTTAATAAAAAACTTAAAAATGGTTTACAATGTAGTTTGACTTAACTTTTTATGGGATGAAAGTGTATGTGTTAGAAATAAAGGGGAGGGGAGTATAATAATATCATCTCTCAAACGAGAAGATTGTATTGTACTTTTTATCTTAATTTTTTGCAAGATAGGAGTGCATATTTTAGAAATAGAGAAGAGAAAAGTGTAATAATATCATATCTTAAGGAAGAATATTGTATTTTACTCAAAATTTTATCCCCATAATGAGTCGATATTCGGCTCAAGTTAAATTAAATTGGAGTCTAATAAACTTTAAATACTGATAATTTATATCAAAATAAATACTTTAAATTGCACGTTATCTAGTCTCCAACTAGGAGTTGTGGCCAATTGCTACTATATATAGGATGGCATGGGAGTTATAGCTTCTTCACAATAAGGAGAGAAGAGAAAAAGGGTGGTGTCTCTCTTCTATCATGAAAAGAAAATGAAAGTTGTTATGATTGGTAGGAGAAGTTATAAATATATCCCGACAATTTTTTTCTTTCACCATAAAAGACAATTAATATAAAAGTCATTTTCATACAATCACATTTTCTTTCTCTTACTTCATTTTCTTTCTTTCCATTTTATTTTCTCTTATTTTCTCTGCTCAATCAAATAAATCATTAGAGTCTAACCCCCTCCTTGTAACCAAAAAACAAAAAAAAAAAAGTAGAATTACATGATTGGCTAAGAATTTAAAAATACACTTTAAATGATTCAAAATCTTAAGAAATCATTTTAAAAGCTTTTAAACATTTCAGTTTGTAACTAGGGGTGCATAATAGCCGAGTTGGACTGGGTTAAACTGGACCTACACTAAACCCGATTTTTTGACCGAGTCATTTAGTTGAACCCAAACCTGACTCGCTAATGATCCAACTAATGATCAGGTCAACTTAACATTTAGAAAATATATAAAGATTTAGATACTATATATAAGAAAATCATGAAATTTTGGAAGTAAAAAAACAAAATTCAAGTAATGTTCTACAATATACATCTTAAAACAAATTATATCAATACAAAAATAATATCATGTTATATAAAATGTATTAATTAAAGTATAAAGATTTTATAATTTAACATTAACTTTTTTCAAAAAATAACTTTTAAAAAAGTATTTGACTTGGGACTTAGTCGGGCCAGTCCAAAATATGACTTAAATCCAATCCAAAAAATATATCGAATCATATTTTACAACTCAAACCTGACCCAAAAAGCTTCAACCTAAGATGGGTTATCAAGTTGGACCCGGCCTTAAACACCCCTAGCTGTAACTCTCATTTTCTCTTAATACTTATTTCCGAACTTACACTTGTAATTAGTTATTAGTTTATTTTCATTATTTTTGTTAGTAAAAAATGAAGCTGAAGATTCAAAAATAAAAACACTACACAATGGAATGAATTTAGAGGAGAAACTTGACGGCGGTCCTCGATCCTTTACGACTGACAAGTCACGAGTGATATATCCCGTGCTCACGATCCTTACGGTGGGTGCGCCCGCATTGTAGCTGAATCTATAACCGAATCAAAAAATGCGATCCCTCAGCTCTCTCTTTCTCCATTTCTCGTTCGCTCTCTGTATAAAGGCGGGAATACGCCGAACTCTCTCTCGTCGATCACCGTCACCGCAATTCCTTCCTTCACACTCTCCCACTCGAACGTGCTCTCTCTCTCTCTCTCTCTCTCTCTCCTTCTTATTCTTCTTCGCTGCTTTGAGAATTCGCTTGCTGAATTTGCAGGTAGCTACGTTTTCTTCTCTTCGTTGCTCGCTAGCTTGTCTCGTCTCTCACTTTGAATTCCGAAGCTTAACTACTACAGGTATATACCTCGCATTTCACCTTTCATTTTCTCGAGAAAATCAAACTACTCAAATTACTCGAGCTTTAGGTTTCGAGATGTAGTTGCATTTGCACGGTAAATTTTTCAGAGAACTTGTGTAGATATTATTTGATGCGATTAGAATTAATTACTTTGGTATCGGTAGTTATAAATAGTTGATGATGAGTGAGTGTGTGCTTGGTTGAAAGGAAAAATGGAAAAACTGAGGCCAGCGTGGGCTGTGAAGGCTATCGTCGTGATCGTAATCACTTCGATTCTCTTCCGATGCGTCTGCGGTGCTAACCACTCCGTCGGTGGAGCTTCTGGCTGGGATCTCCGTTCCAATCTCCAGGCCTGGTCCTCTTCCACCAGCTTCAACGTTGGCGATGATCTTGGTACGTTCTTACATTATCTTCAATTTCCATTTCAAGAAAATGATGATTGATTTCTGCGATCTTAATTAATCTTCGAGTTTCCGAAGCTTTAAATCCAGCACAAGCAAATTAATTAACCTTAGATTAAGTTCGGTTTAGTTGAATTTTCTCTTTTGGAGAACATCAGAATTCACGGAAAACAAGCACGCATTTTTTCGTAATCATGTTCATTTTCTTTTTTGTCCTTCTATACATTTTCTTGGCAGCCAAACGCTTCAATTTTCCTTCAACAGAAAGCCATAACCGTTTTCGTTCTCCCAGTTTTTGCCTACTAACAGAAACAGCTGCAAAGCCAACGGCAAATTTGGCATAACGGACAAAAAGAAATGTAAAAGAAAAATTTATGCATAAAAGACAAATTTAACACTTTATATTTACATATAAGTACGATATAGTTAATAAAACCAAAAATCACAGTAACTCTACTTTAAATAAAGTTAATAAAATTCAATTTTATTGTAAATGTAGTTAAATACGACGGGTTAAATTTATATTCATATGGTATTGTTTCAACCATGGAAAGCATAAGTAACGGAATTTTAATTTTCTAACTATGCTATGGAAAATTTGATCTGCGTTGGCAGTGTTCTCGTACACGCCGGTCCACGATGTGGTGGAAGTTAACCAGCTAGGTTACGACACGTGTACGATCGCCAACGCCATTGCCACGTACAACTCCGGGGACACGGTGATCCACCTCCCCTCACCTGGCACCCGCTATTTCGTGTGCGGGCGATTGGGCCACTGCCAACAGGGCCTCAAGCTCCAGGTCCAAGTCCTGGCCCAGTCCAACAACAACAACGGAACCAACAACGGCAGCAACAACGACGGTGCTCCGCCACATACTGACCTGGTCCTTCCGCCTCAATTTTCCCCAGGCACTCCTGATGCGCCTGACACTCCTCCGGCGGACGTGCCTTGCGACTGTTCACGTGCTGACCACGT
The DNA here is from genome assembly GCA_031439595.1 of Pterocarpus santalinus. Lineage (NCBI taxonomy): Eukaryota > Viridiplantae > Streptophyta > Magnoliopsida > Fabales > Fabaceae > Pterocarpus > Pterocarpus santalinus. The sequence continues at coordinate 59,462,872 of CM062531.1, forward strand.
GTCGGAGTGTGGGCTGCTGCCATCGATTACGCTCGTGATCACCATCGTCGCCCTCTCTTTCACTCGCGTCGCGCTGCGCTCCTTTTCCCACTGACGCATCATCTCTTGGATTTTATTTGATGCGGTGAGCTCGCTCTGCTCCCGCTAGACATTTTTACCTATGGGCCTATGGCCTATTCCTTTGTGCATAATGTAGTTGCGATTTGAGTTAGCCAATTGCTCTGTTGGTTGGTGTATTCGAAATTGAGTTTGCATTGTGTTGTTGTGTGTGCTGCTGTAGCTGCTTGCTCGCCATCCTATGTACGTGTACATGCGAATTTGTTTGCGGTTATAAATCTTCTTCGATTTGACTTCTCACACGTTCAGTCTTGGTTAATTAAATTTCTAGTCCTTAATCTTATAATTTGACTTCTCACATGTTTAGTCTTTAATTTATGAATTTGGCGGTATTTTATTCAAATTATGTTTATTATTATGTATCAAATGGTTATCGATTGATGTGATAATTCCAAGTATACAAGAATTTTACCGTGTCACGTCATTATTAACAAAATAATTTTTTTAAAAAAATGGATTAACCCTATATTTTTCTTGCAATAATTTTCCATTACTACCGTCAAAGGCTGATTTAATTTGGTAATGTTCGTCAACGCTTTTCTCTTTGCTCTCCCAGCTTTTTTTTTTATTTTTTATTTTTTCCCGGTCAAGCTTCCACAGCCTTAGAAATGTCATGAACAAAATGTACAAGGCCCTGCTGATTTACAAGGCTCTTTTACATTCTAAGCCAAACAAATATTGCTTGGGCCTTCAACCACAGCCATTGATCGGCTTTATCTAGACAGATACTCAGGCGCTGCTCTTGTGATGCATTGTGTTTTTAATTGGGCAGTGGGGACAGGCCCACTCCCATTAGTGGCGTAGCGAGAACCTTCTTGCCAATCAGTTCTGAAGCACTACCAAAAAAAAAAAAAAGCACTTCTGAAGCTTATTTTAAAAATCCCTGACCATTGGAATCCACCCACACTAAGTATGAAAGATATTGCTTGACCTGAAAAATAAGTATGAAAGAAATTGCTGCTAACAAGTTTGTAATTGTCGATCAAAAGAAAAGAAACAAAAAGAGTTTGTAATTAAATTAGAATCGGGGTACAACTATTTAGACTTGATGTCTACATAATGCTTTAGGTTGAATATTTTGTTAGGTCATCAATTCCCTTTGTACTTGTACGGCGCATAATATTTGTGTGGAAAATGCTAGGGAGAACTTGAACGTATAATCGATTATAATGTTTTGTTTTCTTAAATTTTAGTCATAACAATGACTGGAGGCTCGAACACAACCGTTCCCCCAGCTGTGTCCTTTTTGTGTACGTAGGCTTACATAGAACTAGGGATAGATATCATCCCCATTGGTATTGATGAATATGAACCAAAAAAAAAAAAAAAAAAAAAAAGAGCCCCCGGCCGCCCCGGCCCCGCCCCCCGGGGGGGGAGTCACAAAGACAGAGGAATGAAAGGTTATGAGTTGATTTTTGTGTAAGTTATGCGAATTTATTTTATGAAGAATTAAACAAACTGTATTGATATTTTCAACCCAACCAAGAAAGCAATTAGAACAAAAAAAAAAAAAAAATCAAGTAAGTCCGTCAAACTTTAAAAGGTTCCATCAAATGATATGAACATCTACAAAACTTTTATTTTTTTTCATAGCTATTCAGAGAAGGACTCGGCATTATTTCAATTTGCATTTTGAAATAATGGTTCACACATTATTCAGTCTAGGCTTCTCAGAGAGACGGAGGGGAGTTAACATCCATATGGATACAGGTAATGGTTTTGTAAGGAAGGCTTCCTTCTGTGTTTTTTATTTATCAATTTACCGTCTGTTGACACGAAAAAGAGAAGAGTTTAATTAAAGTATTCTGTTGCAGCCATTAAAATTAGAACATAGAATTCTTCAGGGCCAATTCTGTAGTCTGCATCCTGAAGGCATTGCTTAGTGCTGCTTATTACAGCTTGAATAGCTTCTTGCTAAAGGAAGCAATTACTGTTATCTTGCATGTACTGTCTGGTTCCCTACTCCATAGCTTCAGGTCCACAGCTTAATAGGTAATAGTGCCATAACAACGTGTACAAGCACCTTGTGGTTTGTTTACATTAGTGGGTTTTAAGAAAAGGACTCGTCTTTGTAAATGGCAAACATTTGGGTCTTATTCTTAGGTCATCTAGCTAGCAAATTCATCTTAATCAAATTTTAGACATAATTATTGCGATAACCATCTATTATGTAGACAGCTCTTCAATGCATTCCCCCAACTTGCACTTTGTCTTTGCATTAATAATTGAGGGTTTTGTTAAGAAATAGTAAAAAAAAAAAAAAAAGGAAAGATGAAATTTTGAATACATTCAATGTATTGAAAATTTTCTTTTCTTGATTTCTTAATCATTCCCTTAGGATATGGGTTAGAAAAACCCGATAATTAAAATTTCTAGCCACAGAAAATAAAAACTAGCTATTAAATTATACAAAATTATCTCAAGCTGTTGATTGAGGTGGTAAGGAACTTAGACTTATTAAAAGAGATGATGCAAGTTCAAATCTTATAGAAATATCTCTTAGCTAAAAAATGGCATAAATTTTATGTTTTCATAGTCAAATAAAAATTAATCTCGTGGTCTCCTATATATATGTATAGGGTAGCAGGAATCCACTTATAAAAGTGGAAAGAAAAAGTAAAAAGAGAAAGAGAAGGTGAACGTTCATATAAAAACTAAACTTTTCTAATTTAAGTTACAAGGCATTTTGCAGGAGATGGAGGGTCCGTGTGTGTGGTTTCTTATAAACAAAGAAATTAACTAGCTGGTTCCATTTATGCTTCAATCTGTACAACGGTCCTACTTCTTTATGAGGTTCTGTACTCTCAAACCACTCGGGGCTGGTGACACACCGAGAACCATGGGGTTCTTTTGTCTCAAATTTCACTGGCACGTGACGACTGACGGGGCGGCAATTTGCTTTGTGACCTCACGGATCATAATAAAAAATCAAGGATTGAAGCTATAGCAAGTCCTACATCTACATGGATGTACACCATTCCGACAGATAAGATGCATGTGCGTGTGTGTTCGCTAAGTTTGTAGCCTTAATCTCACAATTTGGTCCCAAAACTAAATGTGCTTTTCGGGATATTGACCGCATAACCAATCTGCTTAGGCCAAGATGCACATCTTAATTAAAGGTCCCATGCAAACCATCAACAGTTGAAGGGACAACTCACTCCTAGACGTAACTTTCGATTTATCCATGTTCATTCCCTTAAACCCATGTTCCAAAAATTAATAAAAGGCTAAGTTCCTTTTTAACACCACAATACACCAAAGGTGGTCCAAGTCTTTAGTCAACTCTCTGATGTTAATTAGATATAGGTAGCGTCCCCAATGCCAAAAGCATTATATATATATGCAAAATCTGCAAATATCACATAGGCATAGACAAGTAGTAGTAATGCTGCTCTGAGTTGGGTATATATCAATGAGCACTAGCAGATATCACCTCCTAGCATGTGTATGGTTTGGTACTTCTTTATTGGTAGGCATAGCTGATCATGTTCAATTGGAACCTAGTCCAGGGTTGTTTCCTATTTCTTGTATGTCGGTTTCTATATAATTTTTTTGTGAAAAAATGGTAAAAGGAAAAAGGAAAATGACAACCATGCATCATACTTTTTATAGCTAAATTAGCTGGCAAACTAGCTCTGCATAGAATTGCAGAAATTGTACATTCAAATAGCCCTCCTCTAGTACTGCCCAGGGTTCAAATTACGTACTATCAATACAGACATTATGTAATATAAAAAACACTAGACTTCTGAATGGCTAGTAGAACATGTAGAGGAAAGATCTCGACAAAAGAAAGAGCACGCAACAGATTAGGGAGAAACTAAATTATTCCCACTATGTCACAAAAAACTTGACAAGGAAAAAAGTCCACCATGTTTCATACATGTCTTGGCTTCTTCACGCAGTCTCAGCAGCAAAAATATGTACACATCAAGTCCTGCCAAGGGAGAATAAAATAGTGAACATAGCGAAACCGACAAATCAAATGTGTGAGATTAGATGTGCTAGTGTAGATTATATTTTTCTATTTTTCTACACTTCAATCAAGTGCTTTTTAGGTGGAACAGCCTAATCAAAGCTGGATTCATTTATTTGTATAGAGTACTAATTATATTTCCGCCAGGTGTTGAAAGCCCAATGCTTCAAGACTTGAATATGCCACAAGCATGCACCAAAGAATCAGAGTCACTTTTGAAGTCATATAAATTCATATTTGTGTATACAATAAGCTTTTCTGAGGTCATAACTCGTAAAAAAACAGGATAAAAGTTCAACAAGAATATGGTTATATTCAATTTAGATATGCAAAGATTCCATACGATAGTGCTATACTTAACTACCATTACCAATTCAGTATTAGCGAACTGTCCTCATCTACCATAGCCAATTATTCTAAAATGTTAGCTTATCAGGTAAAGGCTGGTTTTATATCTAACAGCACATAGGTTTCATACGACGATATACATAGCTGAAAGTAAATTCTGCAGAAATACACATAAAATTGGCAACGTAATGAATGTACCGAGAACACGCTACACAGTACTAAAACTAACATAAAAAAGTTAAGAATATACTCTTAGATATACATACCTCGAAATGGTTAATATACTTCCATAGACTCTCATTTTGCTAAATTTTCACTGTGACTGGTGAAAAAGAAAGATTAACCACATTAAACACCGCGATTGACCATTTCCATGAAACGCTGGTAAGATTCCAGTCTCTGCAGCTTCATCTGATTGTTGAAATTCCTGATGAAGGCTTCAGCCCTGAGATTCAACTCCTCAGGGCTCATTAACTTCTCCCTCCTCAAGGAAGCCCTGTCGTTGAAAGTATCAGACTTTCTGAGCTCCCTCTTTGCCCAAGCCACAGGGTCATCATCATCACCACCTTCTCCATTGTGTTGGAATGGCTCTGCCTTGGCAATCCTTGTACTTGCACCCCATGTGTCACTCTTCTTCAGGTGTGGCTTCATGGTTTTCCCTTGACCCTCCATGATTGCCCTCCATGTGGCCTCCAGTGTGTCATCATGATCATCACCCTTGTCATCGGAATCCGGCAAGAAATAGTCATTGGTGCATTTTTCCAGTGATGATGGGTCGGTGGTAACTTTGCTGAAGGATAAACCAAAGTCTTTAAGTTTGTCATAACCATCATCGCCATCTTCTTCTTCTTCTTTTTCCTCTACTTGTTCAATCTCCTTTTCTTCTTCCTTGGTGGGTTCATTGCTTTGGTTTTCTGGCTCGGTTGGGATGGTGGCAGTGTCTGAAACAGTGGTGGTTGTATCTGCATCTGTTTTCTTGTGATCAGAGAAGGGTGCAAGTGAATCAGAAAAGGGTATGCTTTTGTGGTGAAAGTTTGAGGAGGCTGCAATGGTGATGATGATAAAGTTGACAATGATGTAAACGAATGGCAGTGTTAGCCAGCTTCTTGCTGAGGCCCAAAGGCGAGGGAGAGTTGAGAGAACAAGGTGGAATGTGTATGGGATTATTGCCACTTTCAACAAAACTAGAATGGACATAACCCCCATGAACATGAGCACAAGCTTTGCAGCCCATACAGCTGTTTGGAATCTGTTTGATTTTGCGGAAGATGGGATTTGAAAAAGATCCATCAATGGCAAACGGGAATAGAATACTAACAACTCTTCAGAGCACCCAGAAAAGAAAGGATTTTTCTGATAAGAGCTGTTCGGCAAATGAGAAGGAACAAGACCAAGAAATTGAAAAGTTTTAGGGAAGGAATATTATGAACTAGGAAACAAACAAGAACCAGTTTTTGAGAAGAAATATGAGAAGAGGAAGGAGTTCTAGAAGTAGAAACTGAGGCCTAAGTATCAAACCAGGTAGCAGGACATTATACCAGAGAATCAGAAACTTCCGAAAGTTGGATCAGGGTGTCAAGGAGGGGTTGAAGAAACAAAATTTTTATGATGAATTTACTGAGGAGGATCCTTGAACTTGAAGGAGAAGAAAAGAGGAACAGGAAGAAAAAGGATATGAAAACTGAGTACAATGTTTACAGGTCTAGAACTTCAGTCCTAACTGCAGTACTAAGAAAGAGAGAAAGCCTTTTAAATAGAGAGAGCTTTCAAGTTTCACTGTTTCAGGTGCTGTAGTTAGTTGCAGAACCAAAAAAAATTCCATTGGCACTGTGTAGGCTGGCTGGTTATAGAGTAGCAGTGGTAGAGGACCACAATCTGGGACTTAAATGAAGGAAATATGAGGCTCTCTTGCACATATACTGCTGTCACCAAGACAGTGTTTGGTGAATTTCCCACCTTCAGATGCTTCAGAATAGTTGAGAATTAGGAGGAGGAATTCTTAAATTTTGTACCTTCATCATCATTCTTTTAACCATAATATAATAGTACATGATAGAGATCGACCCACCCACTTTTTTTTTGGTTAATTGTTTGGGAAAGTATTTTGAAAAGTCAAGAAGATTGAATTGGAATGCAGTTCATACAATTAGTTAAAGGATTTTTTTTTTTGGGAATTCCACGGATATATCGTGCGTTTGGTCTTGATTTTGTAAAATTGATTTTATTAAAACTGATTTAATTATAATTATTTTTAAAATAAAATAATTTATATTTGATAATTTATCTAAAAATAATTATGATAGAAAATAAAAAAAATTTATTTTTTTCAAAATCAATTCTAAAGATAAAAATTGATTTTGATTTTTTAAAGTCAAACATCATAAAAAAAAATTAACGAAATCAATTTTGGGGTTCAAAATTAATTTTAACCCCCCAAAACATGGATTTAAACATCCTAATAATCTATTGGGATTAATTGAAGAGTTTATTAGTTCAGTTGTTAGCATGTTTTAAACTCTCTTTTTTTGAAAACTCTACCAAACGTTTTGAGGTAATTTAAGTAATATAAATTAAAGTAGTTGTGCTGCGCGGCGGTGGCCACAATTTGCGGAGGTGATAACACCAACTTTTGGCACCACTAAGCCAAAGCGGCAAAACTAACCATAAGGATACGTGCATATATGTAAAAGTAGGAACATCTCTGTGGCAATTTATCGCTATATTCTGCATCTGGAGTGTTCTTGCATGGGTAATGCTATTCGGCATGCATTATTTAAATTTCAAAAACTTGTACAATTGTATTGGTGAAAAAAGTTCACCTAAACTCCCACAAAACCACATAAAAGTTTGTAAGAATTTGTTCATGTCAAAGTTGTTCAATTAAACTTATTATGTAAGTTAAATTGTCCTTTTACCTTCATTAATTGTTACATGATTACATCTTTAACCACGTCACTGTTTTTTCTATACTTTATTATCCTAATTGTCCATTTACCGCTATTGTTGTATCTTTCACTACTCCACTAGTTTTTTCTTTTTCTCCAATTCCATATACCATTAGTTAATTGGAAGAAAGTAGACGGTACTAAAACCGCAAAAAGATTCAATAAGATGTCAGGCAATGAGTGTTCCATTTTTTTCTACTGAATTCACGATAACTGGGTATACGGTTGGATCTGCCCTAAGCTGTGTAAACAAGTTGAGCCTTTAGATAAGCTAAACACTATCTGTGACTGTGTACAAATAAGGTAGGAAATGATAGCCATTTCCTGTTGTTATCAGCAGATATATGCGACTTAACGTGTGTTTGTTTGTAATATTTTTTTCATTGAAAAAAATTAGTTTTTAAGAGCTGAAAAAATAACTTTTAGAAAAAATTAATTTTTAATATTTTTAATTATATATAAAATTTAAATTTAATAATCACTTTTTTAAAAAATTGAAACAAACACACCTTCAAACATAACAATGAAAGAGAGAAAAAATTGGAATTTTAAAATGCTATGAGAGGGAGGCAGTGCATGAGAGGAAATATAACTTTATTTTTCATTAAGCACAAGACACAAGTACTTAGGTAATAATTTATAGATTTACAAAATAAAATAAATTTTCAATTTTATAAGCTCACCTTAATTATAAAGTGCATTTAAATAAGAGGAGAGAGTGACACTCCTAAGAGAAATTATTTAAAAAAGAAATCAGATATTCTGTGGAGCGCTGCGATAGGCGTGCAATATAATCCCTATGCTTTTCTACATTTTAGAAATTGGTCAAATATTCGGGTGAGAAAATGAAAAGCACTTTTTTTTTTAATATGAAAAGCACATTTTACTATATGGTATTGTAGCTGGATGGTTGTAGTTTGTTGCTACTTGACTAGTTGAGCGAATAGTGGCATCTGGCATGGGGTCTGTTGTCTTACCCCAGGGAACCAGCCAAGCCCACTGACCCACCCTAAGCTACTACCGCACACCTTCTCTCTCTCTCTCTCTCTCTCTCTCTCTCTCTTAGCAGCTTAAGTGTCTGCTAATCATAGACATCTAGAACAAGAATCTGATAATCATAACGCAAAAAAAAAATCACTTTTCTTGAAGCCGGGTTTTCAAATTTGAGCCAGCAATATTGTCTTTACCTCGGAACAGTTATTAACATCATCAACAGCAAGACTATCTATAGTTCATTGATTGAGTACACCTTCATGTTGGCAAAGTATCAAAATTAGCTCCCTAAATTCTAAAATGATAATCAATTACTTTCCCGGTCTTTGTCTTCTTTCTTGCGTTTGGGGGGAAAATTCCTTTAAATGAAATTGAATGCAAAATAAGTAAATACTGAATATTTATCCTTGACTTTCAACTAAAGTGTATTATCATTTTAGCTTATTAAATGTTTAAAATTGTATGAACTCTTGTTTATTTTGAATTAAGAGAAACTTACTCGCTGAGTCACTTTCTTTCTTTATTTTTTCTCCATCGAATGGTATTTTTATTGATTAGTGGTTCTTTTTGTCTCGTGGTTTTGTTATCAAATTTATTTTGATATGTGGTGGCTTGATTTTTTGTTAAAGGACAAAACTTAAGTTGATAGACGGTGGTGAATTGTCCAAGGAAACGGCGGTGGTAAGATTTTACGGTGCGGCAGTGCACACAAGTTGATGGCTGAATTGCTACACTTATCGTAAATACATGCAAGTGGAATCTCAAGTTGCAACATATGGAGCTTGATTTTTCACCCTCTTTCACCGCTCACAGAACTTACGTGTAGTCATTGACGTTTAAATATTCATACTTCCACTGAAGTGGATGAAAGTATTTATTGCCTTCTTTGAAAATTCTGCACCTAGGGCTCTATGTATAGAGCATCGTACAACGCTGCAAAAGACAACATTCCAAGTTCGCTCTAGTTTTAGGCTTTGAGCCTTTTAGGTCTCAAGTGTTGTTTTGTTTCTATTTGAATACTTATCTTTTGTATATTGGATGTATATATTAATAAAAAAATATTATAGATATTTTAGATGTATTTGTGATTTAAATTTGAGTGAAGTGTTATCACTTTTATATCTCTACCATTTTTTTAGGAAAATGTTTGTTTGTCGTCTTTGTTTGTAAATATAAGCTATTAGCCAAATTACGTTAAATCTTTGTGTCACTTCTATTTTTACACTTTCATATATTTATTTTATACTACTTTATTTGTGCCTTATTTTGAGGCCATTTTCACATTTTACAATATTTATTCATGTTGACTAACTTAAAGTACATTTGATTTAGCTTATTTTAATAGAAAAAATAATTTTTTAACTAAAAAAATTATTTTTTTGAAAGTTATTCATTTTAACTTATACTTAAAAATTAAAAAAAGTATTTTTAATAGTTAATAAAATTACCATTTATAAAAAAAAAAGAAATAAACACACCCTTAATTTGCCCATAAATATACAGTGGGAAAGGGTGTATTTATTTCCCTTGAGCAAAAATTTGTCTATGTACATTAAAAAACATTATGTACCAATACTACTAAGGTCGTAAGGTAATGAATATCTTAAAAACTGCATAATCTCCATTTTTTTATAATAAAAAATAATTTCATAAGTAATTGGAATGAACAAAATTGAAGAAAATCCAGTAATTTTCACTATAAGAAAATAGTATTTTATTGATAGATTTATTGATGAAAAGGGCTCGTTGGTAAAATTTTAGTTGGTCAAATTTATTGATGAAAAAATTTATTCTTCCGTAAATTATCGACGAATATTTCGTCAATAAAAAATAATAATCTATTGATACTATTTTAGAAATTTGTCTACATTTTCGCCTTGAAATAATATATTCTCGATAGATTTGAGAAATTAGGGACGGAATATTCCGTCGGTAATATTGCATTTTTAAAATCATTATTATATTATTATTGATGGAATATTAACGTATTTTTTTGTACTAATGATTTTTTTAATTGATTATAATTATTGTTTCTATTTTTAATTTTCTTTATAATTAATTTTTTATTTTATTTAAAAAATTATATAATTTAAAATAATAATTACATAAACAAATTAATTGCAAGTCGAATACATAAATTAATTAATTCAACTTAATATATAAAATGTAAGGGGAAAAAAAAAGAAACTATATCAAGAGTAGTCCTTAGTGTTAGAAGAATCATATGAAGAAGCATTGGTTAGTGCTAAACCACCCCCTGCATCTACTAGAAGAAGCCCATCATTTCCTTCCGCAACCTTTTCTTATCCTGCTTCGACTCTTTCTTCAAGGCCTTGATTTGGTTGGTGAATTGCTTCACCAACTCATATTTCTCCTTGAGGTGGCGCTGCTCTTTGTCCTTGACCCATTAAGTCGTGCCTAAAGTTCTACATTGAGTTTGAGAACCGTTTTGTAGAGATCCCCCAACCTAAGCTATGCTCATAGAGCTAAGGGACATGCTATCAGCGTAGTAGGTCCCCATGTTGTAGATGTCGTTCTCGTAAGAATCACCAATTGTACCTGTCCACACCATGTTCTCATCAATAATTGGGCAGCCCTTGATGCCATCCACGGCTTGCTAAGACCTTGCCTCTTACAGTTGCTATGTAAATTCGGCCTACAATTATAATTAAGTGAAATAAATTGAACTTTGAGAAAGGAATATATTAGGAATAATTGAAAAAAGCCTTGAGTTTATAAATTACAAAGGCCTGATCGGAGCATTGGTCGATCCATTGCATCTAGTCCTCTTTCCAAGTGTGGGTTTCTCGGAACAACTCTCCCTAAGTAGGTTTATTGTTCCAGAGCTTGGTTTGCATTTCAAATTCATTTTGACATCATAATAAGTAAATAAAAATACAAATAATTATTAAATTAATTAAATACAAAAATAATTTAACTTTTCAACCATGCCTTGGTGGACTCTGTGGTGGTTGAGCATCGCAATGGAGTGAGCCATCCTTAACTGAGGCTCTACTAGCCTTAGCCTTTGTTGACTTCCGCTGACTCTCAAATTGGCCTCAATTATCCATTACGAATTGGGAACACGACCCTCATGGATGTCAAGGTACATGTCTTACATCTGCTTTGCCGCACAAGTCTTGAACACCTTGAAGAAATAGGCTTCTTCTCGTGGGTCAATGATATAGTGTCTCTACATATACAAATGTTGTACATTATATATAGAAGAAAAACATTAAGATTACTTTCCATTTGCAGTACCCGGCCGCTTTTTCGTGAGTTTGCCAAAACTCTCGTATGGCCAATCATGCAGCTTCTAGATGGTCTTGATGATCTTATGCAGACCGTCAAATGTAGGGAGCTAACTATAAGAGACACATAACAAATGAAAATTGATATACTAATTAATAATAAAAAATAGTGACGGACATTAAATTTAAAATTCGAAATTACTTTCCAAGTTTTTTTGTTTGGAACCAAGTGAATTTGTGGCTCCGTAGATAACCTCTATGTCTGCCCAGCTGATAAGCTAGCTGCTCCTCCACTATTGGGTGTGGGCTATAGCTGTGAAATAGTGGGGTGATCACCTAGTGGTAGGGGTGGTGGAGGAGGGGTAGATGTGGTGGTTAGAGTTCGTGTGAATGTGCCCAGCAGTGATAGAGTGGGGTAGACACCGTAAGGGTGCTAGTCGAATCTAGAGTGGTGAAGGTGGACGTCGGTGTGGTAGAGCAGGTACTGCTCTTCTTCAATCGACCTCTACCTTTGTCCACCATATCCGAAACAAATATATATAACAATTAATTCAACAATTAATGAATTTGGTAGAGTCTCCACTTAAATTAGGAGACTCCACAATAATTAACTAAACAATCAGACCCATTATTTAATAATTTCAACACAATTTTGGAAGAGTCTATCCTTAAATTAGGAGACTCCACAACAATTAATTAGATTAGTATTCAACAATTTCAACACAATTAATAAGAATAATAATAGCAACTCATAAATTTCAATAACCTAAACTCATAAATTTCAACACAATTTAACAATTTCAATAATAATAGTAACTCATAAAATTAACATGCTAAACTAAAAATGTTAAACTAATAAAATTAGACTCATAAAATTAAACTCATAATAATTTAACATGTTAAACTAGTAAAATTAAACTCATGAAATTAACATATTAAACTAAAGGTTAGAAGTCTAAACCTCACAAATTAAAGAGGTAGTGGTAGGGCGATGGCGGTGGTGGTGTGAGTGTGAGGAGAAAAGAAAAGAAAGAGTATAGAGAGAGAAGAAGAAGAAAAAGAGAGAAATGGGAGATGAAGAAGAAGCTCACATTTAAGTTATAAGCCCTAATATTACCGAAATTTGTCGTCGGTAATTGAAAAAATGAAGCACAACATATAACTAACTCATCTTACCAATGAATAATCCGTCGATAATATTTCCATTTTCCTCAAAAAATTATAAATTTGAATATCAATGGAACTTTTTTGTCAATAACTAGAGGATGAACTAGTTTGTTGGTAGTGATAGACACTCCGTTAGTATCTTTTTCACGTCATATGATGCTAATATTATCGACGGATTTTTCGATAAAATATCTATTCTGTCAATTATTTTTTGTTAGAAAATTTATTTATTGCGTTACCAATGGAATGTTCGTTGAAAATTCGTCAGTAATATCGATGGAAATATTCCGTTAGTAAATTTTGTCAGTAATTAGCATGTTTCTAGTAGTCCCCCCAAAAAACAAAACAAAAAAAAAAGAGTTAATTTGTACAAACTTTGAGTCAACATTTCTATCAAGCGTTTGTTTTACTAAATAAACTAATCGTAGATCTTTAATTAGATGCATATTGCATGTATTTTTTTTGTTTTTTTCACCAAAACAAAGAAAAATATGTACAAACGATATCTATCGATAAGACGATGAAAAAAGTTCAACAGAGAAACTCCAGAATATTTAACCTCGACAAATTTCTCAGCATCAATCAGGGCTCATTATTTTGACAAATAACTTGGACTGAAGGTAAACTGTAAACATTCATCATGGCTCTGAAGGTCATTCATGTATACTACTGTTTGGTAAGTACTTTAGACAAACGAATTATTGCTTATAGTATAGTTGGATCTAAAGTCAATTGGTGAGGACAACTTGGACGTTCAAAGGAAAAAAAAAAAAAATGGTCTCCCTGATTATTTTGATTGTAAACTTAGCCATTCCTAGAGTTGAAATAAAATATCTCTAATCATTGGTGAAAAAGGAAAAGGATAGAACTTCTCAAAAGCCTTATTATGCTTCCTTCACGGGATTATGTTTTATGTTAGGTATAATAAATTTCAACTTTGCATTGGAATGTTCTATTCGATCTCTGTGTGACTCCAAAGTCCAAACAGTACTAGGATTTCATAAGGCTGCATATATAAAAGTAGGATTAATTAGGTGCGTCAAAACGTACATCATTCGGTAAAATATGTGACTTAAGAATAAGATATCTAATCCTTTAGAAAGTATCCTACATATATATATATATATATATATATATATATATATATATATATATATATATATATATATATATATATATATATATATATATATATATAATCCTTCAGAGAAAGCATACGGAAAGATATGATAAAAAATTGGGTATTATTTAAGGTTTGGGGCGGTATGTATCACTATCAAAATGCTAAACTACTTTATATAGTGGCTAAGATAATAATGGTTACTGCAGTTCAAAAGAAAACAAGGCCACCTTATTTGAATTTATGGTACTATGAGTGATGAAACTAGTTATCACTAATAGTGCTACCCTTATAAAATAAGAATAAGGATGGAGTAGCGTAAAAGTTAAACACACAACTTATACAAGTTAAGAGTGAACAGAATGGTGAAAATAGGGTAATAGTTAATAATGTGCATACGAATCACAAATAATACAGGGTAATAGTTAAGATATGATTTGCATTTCTTGCTTGTATTTCTTCTCTTGGAATTCCTTCTTTTCCAGCGTCTTCTAGGAATTCTAGGTCAACTAGTTGTTGCAGTGACTTAGACACCTTAATTCTTACTTTTCATGAGTTTATGCATGTTTCTAGTTCATTTTGAGGTAAGGGCTCCAAGGGTTTGTCCACGTCCTGTCCATTTTCCAAATTTCAAGTTAGAATTTAGATCTACAAAGCGAGAAATTATTGAATGCTCTTAGAGCATTATATGAATTATATTTAAATCTAATAAGAAAATGATATTTCAATATAAAATTTGCAATTAACTTAAATTTTTATCATAATGGTCTACGGCCACCCAATAATTTCTCCTTCAAAGCTGTACCCAAACTGTTTGACTAGAAAGCGACTTTTAAGGACATGAGCCAACGTAACTGTTAACCAATTTAAAAGCAGAGCCCTTCAATGGGTCACCACTCACCAACACCTGCAAAATCTAACAATGTATATTAAATACCACCAATTTTACATTATCAACTATTAGGATATAATATACTGGAAAATATTACACAACCAAAAAGTTTTTATTAGAATGTATTTACTAAAATGATGTGGCATATTTATTTTATTTTTAGATAAGTGAACAGATTATTTTTGTTTTTTTAAATAAAAAATTCCGATAATTCTTTTTTTAATTTTGTAGCATTATGCTAATATCTACAGAGAATCCACTATTAAATATCATCAGCGATAAATTGTCAAATACTAACAGCTAGAAATCACAAACACCATGCATAATATACTTGCTGTCAATCAATTTCAAATTCAAACCAACATGATTATAAAATTAAGGCTCAGAAATTGTGATGTCGAATTCATGGACTAGGCTAGTACATAGAGACAGCAAGAGGAGGAGAACCAAAAAAGAAAAATGAAAAAAAAAAAAAAAAAAAGAAACCATAGAACTAACCTAAAATAAAGGCAGTGCTTGACTACATGTAAAGATGTCATCTTGCAGTCTCTTTTACGTGTGCTTTTGGCATATGTTTAAATTAATCATCAATCATTTACAAATATACTAATTTTAGTTACGATAATGATTTACTATTTTCAGAAAGAAAACAAATGCCACCTTATTAAAGATTTCATTGGGTTGCTAAACTGCCTAAAGTAGACAATTTCTTAGCTTCTCTTATTAGCCACTACTTTATGGTGTATGGGTAAAACACTACTAATCCATTCTAGATTTGTAGATTTAATTATCTCCTCAAACATTAACCAGAGGAATCCATATTGATCCCAATCACTGGACCCGCTGTAATTAATTCATACCTTCAATGAATGTGTTAGCTTTCTAGAGATGTTCACAAAATGGTCTTGATACACCATTATACTACCTGTGACACTTGGAATAGCATTTGAGAAAGTGCACTAGACAGAGGAGAAAAAGAAGCATTGCGGAATCGGCAAGGTAAGTAGTGTAATGACATGATGAAAGGTGGGCCACCAATATTTTTCAGTGACCAAAGTGCTTAGATTGGCAGAAAAAGGGGGTGTGCCATCCTGCAAATTGAATGGGGGGCCTAGCCTTCCAGCCAAAGCATAGAGATCACGAGAAATTATTGAATGATCTTGGAGCATCACGTCCGTATAAATGTATTCATTTTATTCATCACATATCATTTCAGTTTAATTAGTATTCTCATTATGAAGATAGGCATTTTTTTTTATTAATTATATTTTTAAATTTAGAAGAATTAAAGAAAGATAAATATGCTAGCAATGAATCTTATCACTAACTAAACTAAAATTACACACATTGAGGAAAAAACATGCAATAATTTCTCATCAAATCAAGTCCTTGCCTTGATCAGTAGATTTGCCGGGCAAAGAACACTTCCAAAGTTTAGGGGACCCATCCCAATAGATTTTACTTCTTGTTTGTCCCTATAGGGCCCTCTTCAAATTCAAAATCACCCCCTCCTTCCTTGTAAGCTAGCATGAATAAAGAAAAATAAATAAAACTCACAAAGAAGGAGAAGAGAGATCATTGAAAGGGGCAGAACGCCGTCCGGTGGAGACCCACCACTTATATCATGTAGCTCCCAGGTCATTAGTGGCACCAACTCCATTGCCACAACCTAGCTAGCCCCATTAAAGAATTTGACCCTTAAATGTCCCCATCCATAGGCTTCTAAGAGTCAAAGAGTACCACATTGCTACAATGAAGCTAACCATTTTCCATTACATCCAGCTAAGCCTGTAAAAGGCAACATTGGCCGGTAATTGGGAAGATCATGATCATATTTTTGCATTTCATTTCTTTTATATTATAATAATTTTGGAAATGTGTAAATCTCAATGTTGTATATTTTAAAAAAAATATAATTTTGATACATTATCAGAGTAAAATATTTTATATTATTATCTAATTATATATTATTATAAGATTAATTTTATTACATTATCAACATAAAGAGCTTTACCGTATCATTTGATTATATGTTACATTTTATGTGTGACTTTTAAAATATTAATTGCAAGAGTAAAACAATATTGATGATATATTAATACATAATTAAATAATTATGTGAAAAAAATTTATATCAATAAAGTATCAAAATTAAATCATATTATTATATTTATGACTCTTAAAATAGTTATCCTAGAGTTAAGCATTTTTAATGAGAATGTATATATAACTTGATGATAATATACTAAATTTTTACACTAATACAGTAACACTATATTGAAATTATATAAATTTTTTTGAAAATAATCTTTATATAGAATTTTTGATGTAAAAAAGTGACATACAAGAGGGTAAAAAAACAAATTTCATTTCTCCGTATCGGTTGGCGTTTTGTATGGCCTGACAAAGATACTATAGGAAACAGGATCAGGCTACAATGTTATAGCTAACCCTTAAAACCTTCTTTGGTCTCGTTAATTTAGTAGTCTTCATAAGTAGAAGATCTTCCATCTAGCCGTACGTCTAGGCCTCCCACGTGAGATGATCTATGATAGATTTGCATCCATGGTAGGGCCAGATGAAGAAATTAACCACATTCGGGGCTTCATTATTAGGAAAGACAAGGACAAACGAGCTAAGAGAAAAAAGAGCAAATGCTTTTCTAAACTTAAGACCATTTTACACAATTTTATTGCATTATTTGATATATATGGTTTAAATTAACTTGAGGTCCCTATGATGCGTATTTTAAAATAGATCTTCATATTTTAAAAATTTTTAGTTAGGACTTTTTTAATACTTTAAAAAAATTTTAAGTAAATTTCTACCATACGTCAATTTATCATTTATTTTTCATTACATCATACACACAGGGCCATTAATTATATTGAGGTGTTAATACTTAATAATAGTTTAATGAGCTAGATGGAAAAGAAAAGAAAGAACTAATTATATTTAGAACATGTATAAAAAGAAATAGGAAGAAAATTTATTTTTGGGAGAAATCAAACAAAAACATTGACATTAACAAATTTAATTGAAAACCGATGTATGGTGCAATGAATTATGGTTAATAGCTATGTGTATTTGATGAAAACTATATGATCCACAATGTGTGTGTGTGTGTGTAACATTTATAATCACGGTTTCCATTCTATTTTGTTCACAAATTTTTTCTTGGCTTATTTATCATTGATCATAATCTAACTTTTCAGTGTACTGATTACGAGAGATAATTGTTTTCCATAGATGTTCTTCCATACAATATGAAACCCAAAATTCATATTAAATTAATACAGCCCTATCCTTATTATTTGGGTTAAAGCCAGAGGACAAAAAGCCATTTTCTTCGGTGTCTAAAAGGCAAATAAATGCACTACCACATGCCATCAATAAATAGATACTCAAAGTGGGTAGGAATATGTACATGAGTGGACCAAAGCCAACCAGTTCCTATTGTGGATTCATACCTTAAGTTCAACGTTTATGAACACAAGTAATTTGCATTTTTCAAATATCCCATGCAAAATATATATAGTTAGTTATACTTATAGTCATGGAAGACCAAAACAATCAATCATGGACAATTCTTGTTTCACCTAATTGTCTTTGGTACCTGAATTTTCTTCTTCAAACTTAAACTAGAAATGTCATTTTCCTCACCCATCAGCTTTTAGGCAAAGCCTTGATATGCATCTTTATTCTTAGTAAATTTCCTCTAATTTAAGGAAAGTTTTCTCATTGCAGTTGAAGCATTGGTTTAGTGGTAGAACTGTTCATCTCTCATTAATTACACTCGAGTTCGATATTAGGCAAAGCCTAATTTGTGATATATAAATCCTCTCCTCTCCTCGTAAAAGTGTGCTTGCATTGACCTACCAAAAAAAGAGAAAAGGAAAGTTTCCTCATTTGTTTATATGAAAATAACATTGAAGAAAATAGAAGAAATACTCGTGGTGGGTAAAGCATTAATGCTCCCACAATAACCTAAGGAACTGTACATAAATGAAGAGCATTTACATGTATCCTGGTTTGCGTTGGGTGGGTTAATTTCTTATCTTACCTAATGTTAACTTTCAATGTATTATATACATACTCGTGTTCCTAGTTTCTAATATATCACTTTCAAAGTCCACAAATAATACACCATTGTGATCCCCTCAATTCTCAAAAGGACTGTTGCTTTTTCTTTGTGACACTTGTCACAAGTATGGCGTGTACCCATTTCATGATAGGTAGCTTAGTTTAAATGGAAAAAGGGTAATTGATGATCCCGGGAAGCACCAAAGAAATGGGAAATAACTGAAAGGGACAAATATAAAGAAACAAAAGAAATGGGAGGGAAAAGTTTAGGTGCATCCTCTTGCTTACTATTCTGAACGGATGGCCTCAAACATCCCCATCACAATTTTACATGAGACAGAATAGTATGGATATATTAGCATCAAAAGCAAATTCCTTCTAACAAATCATCTAATTTGCACATGATATTGTCGGATTTGGTGTCAGTAGTTGATTTTGTTATGTTTGATGAAGGCCAAGTATACTAACATTCTTAGCCTCTTCCAACCTTATTCATAACAAGGACTAAACGAATTGAATAATTCTGTATGTTTATTATATTGTCCAAAGAAAGTGCTAAGAACCTGCATCACAGTTTTTTTTTTTTTTTTGGGGTTCGAACAAGCCCTATAGATTGGATAAGATAGCTAGTTTGTATAGAGAACCCTTCTTTGTACATTCATAGTTTTTTTTTCATATCCATATCCAACCCCTAAAGAGAAGAGGAATAAAAAATTACAGTAAAATAATACACCCAAAAACAAAAAAACAAAAAATGCAGTCAAAAGTAAGAAGAGTGTCGTATGTGGATGTGGAGGAACAGTGTACAAACATAACAATTTTCATTCGTATAATACATGGAAACTAGACCAAATTACCCTAACCATTACCCCTTATCTTTATTTTTATTTTTATTTTTGGATTCAATAAATGAGACCTTTTTTTATTACGTTAACTCCACTTAATTATGTGGGCAAAGGGCAAGGGCCCGTATGAACAGTTGGAATGTCAACTTAATAATGATATTGATATCTATGGATTTGATTGCAGCCATGCATGCATCGCTGTACTAACACACAAGCGGGTCAAACCATCATCGTTTTGAAATAATTCGACTTGGTAAAACATCTGCTTCAAATATCTCAACATTATTTTGACTCATACTTAGAGAGTGGATGTTACGAGACACACGCTTGAATACATGGAATCAAGGCATCACAAAAATTCTTTTCTTTCAAAAGCATTTATAATTTGATCGTATCTTGAACCGTATATCATTGTGGTCCTACGGTTTGCATAATTTTTTTTTAATGCAAAAATAGGCAGGTTCTGGATGAGTTTGGTGGCTCTCAGATCTCTGAAGAGACAAGAAACTAATTGAATATTTAAAATAGCTACAATTTGGTTCAGCTAGTAGTACGTGGCTATTTTCTTATGAAAATAATTATTCAACTATAAAGTAATACAGTAGTATCGAATGACTAAAAAGAGTATAACTTCTGCGTAAAAATGGTTGTGATAAACTAAGATAAATATGCTTGGTTCGACTATATAAATATGACTAAATCATAGCTATATATTTATATTTTCAACCACTTTATTGATCTACGACCACTTTATTCGATCCACGATGCTGTAGCAACAGCTTACAGATTCCTCTTTTTTGTTCGTTTAAAATACTGACTTTACCAAACGATGATTAATCTAGTTTGAAATCAGACATGGGGTAAGACTCTTGCAATGTTAGTTTCTTTTTCACAAAACTCAAATGCAAAATAAATTCCTCTATTAATATATCTAAAGAATCATTTGTTTGTGGCTGCGCCTTAACGTTTGAATAAAACAACTTCTTTTCCTCCCCTATACTTTTATGTACCAAAGAAAACCTAGCCATCAAGCCACTGCTATTTTAACAGTAAAGGCAATGATTATATCCACTTGTAATGGAATATGGAATATGGACTCCATGATTGAGCAGGCAGTAACAGAAAGATAATGAAGACAATATAGAAAAAGGGTAGAAGATAAACAAATAAGCAATAAAGGAGAAAGGGGAACACGAAATTATAAAAAGCGTATAAGCATACAAGGATTTCACTCACTAATTGCATGATTATTAATCTATTGTAGTCGTCTTTTATCATTAGAATATAGTTTAACTTTTATGCATCGTAAATTTATATTCTTTAACATTATTATTATATTCAATTGACTATTATCACATTTAATCAATTTGTTTAATCCAACCATGTATAATTAAATGATAGCGTAAATATCAACAATTGATCAAATTAATTGATGCTTGAAATTTAGGCATTGAATAAGAAAATTAGACTACTTACTAGTCTTACGCTGTCGACTTTCCTTCGGGATACTTGCGCTCAGGCAATTATAGAGTATCTCTTTCTTTTAAATTTCGTTTTGTTTGTTTTCCTCTTGGGGTTATCTTTTGTGTTTGCCGTAAGGAACAGTATTTCATTCGTAATCCATAACATTTAAATTCGACCGAGAAGGACGAAATCCATCTTTCTGTTAAGTCGTGAGGAAAATACAACTATTTTGAAGGTCGTTTGTTGATGAATTTATAAAATGATAACTGAAACTACGTAACCCCAAAAAAATAGAAAATAACAAACTGAACCAATGATATTCACAGATATCAAGTTCTCTGAAACACTCGACGCGATATGCAAGTTTTATGCGTCCTCGAAATTTTCGGAGATGAGATTTGAAGCCACATTATTTTTTCAAATAAATTATACATATTTTTCATTATAGAAGTGAAAAGGTAGGGGTTAAACCATCCCGCACATTATCCGCTGACATCCAAATTAGCACATTGAAATAGAGTAATTCATGGATTGAAATATCTTAATACGCAGTTCAGAATATTTTAATATACAAACGAACATGAATTTAATCGTGAGCTCCATGTCTTGGTTTTCCAAATAAATTTGGTGATCTACCTGCCGATAATGCACAACTAGAATGACCTTCAGTCAACTTTTTGGAAATCTTTTTGAGGACAACAAGGATTCGCAATACCTAATCTGGGGGAATTATACGTTGATCACTTTAAAAATCCACGACTTATCCACTTTGAACGTTCCCTTTCCATAACCCACAAGATAATATTTTTGGACAGAAAAAGAATGAAAAGAAGGTATGGCCACTTACTATTTCCCCTATCGACCCAGAACGTAGTAAACACGATTACTTTTATGCCACAATCCCACCCAGCAAAAGCATCCAGGAACTGCAAACAGTAGCTCACCCAAAATTCCCCCACAGGTACTCCCTCCACCAATTCATGAAAGCACCAATTCAAAACGTTTGGGTAAGTAAACATGAATATATTGGGTAAAACGTTTGATTAGGAGTCACATCAACGGGCAACAAGTTTGATTTCGGTCGTCCGAACTATATACGCCAGAACTAGCGGAGGAAACAACATCCAAAAGTCCATCCTCATCTAAAGTCTTCACAGCCTGATCTTATGAAATAATAAAAAGTAATATCGACTACATCAATTATAATTTCAAAAGCCATAAATTGCTTTTAGAAACAGTCAATCAAACACGCCATCATAACAAATCCAACTCCAGCATTTCAAAACAATAAACACAAGTTTACGATGTAGTTATAGACCAATCAAACGCGCCATCACGGCAGGTCCAACTCCAGCACTTCAAATTAAAACGTTAAGTTCGCGATATAATTCTGCCCTAATAGGAAACTAAAGGGTCTCATAACATCACATCACACACCATCAAGCAATCTATCCATGATAAAAGCACTAAGTACAGTGCCAAGAAAACAATATCACCACAGCAAAGTTCCAAAAGCATGATTAAGGTATAAGCGATATAGTCATAGACTCAAGGGCATGCACAAGCTCGAGGATCCTTAAAAACCACGCGTACAAATATCTGGTTCCACCTACAAAACCATGCAAAGCAAATGGTCAACTCAGCACGTGAAAGTACTAGGCAGTGCCTCAGCATGCGCTATTGCGCTAGAACCCCTAAATGCCAGCATGGCAGTTTAACAAGTGCCTAGGCAAAAATACCTTGAAGTAAAATTGATAACCAACACAGGAGAGAAAAATATAAGAAAATTCAAAAATAGTTGGTAAAAAAGATAATGGCAAAAACGCTCAACAAGAAAGGAACCAGCATTGTTTCTTCTCCTTGCAAATTATAATTACGAAAGTAGTTACTATGGACCATCAAACACCAAGAAAACATTTTCTATTCATTAACAACAAAGATCTGTATCAGCCAAATCATCATGCTGCATGGAAAGAAAAGTAAAATGCACCTCTTAGCAGAATAACTATGCGGATGAGCTTTCTTGTTGATCAATGCTTTGCTGGACTACAGAGACAGACAGATCCAACATAGACTACGAGGCAAAAATTTTTAAAAAAATAAATAAATAAATAAATTCAATTTGTATTAAACCTCATAATATCTTTAAAAAACCAGACGAAAGAGCTAGAAGTTTGCTAGTTAAGCTTGTCAATAAAAAATTTGCAAGTCATACTGACACAAACTAAGTTTGAAAATTTAAAAGCAACAGAAAAGTTGGGAAGGTATAATCTTATCTCCACAATCATAAGGAAAGAATCTTCCATTAACAAACGAAATATAATATATAGTCTTAAATCTGTGAGAGTAGACAAAGATTGGTATCAATCTGACCAACTATGAAAATAAATGGTCAACAATTCTCAACAGCTTCTGTAGCAGTTAACATAACAGAAGCTAAATGTCGAAAAGAGAAAGAAATTAATGAGTAAATGAATTAATCTGCATTAGTTCGTTCAAGTACCAACCTACATTGATGCTAGTTTGTTTCTTTTGAAAGCATGATTTTCGCATTGCCTTTCCGAGCACACGTAGAGAGCAGAGGTGCTGGAAGAGAAAAACCAGAAATAGTTTGAGACATACTCAAACAGATAAAGTTAGAATGAACACAAGTAGCAAGAGTATTTAGCAGATTTTCACCAGGCGTTGAAAGTGAGGTTGCTGGCATTGGTAGCACCAGAGAGTGGGGACGGGACCATGTAGGAGAGCAACTCGGGTCAGACCAAAGGACTGTCGAGGCAAAGCATCTGAAAAAATACAAGAGGAAACAGTTCAAGAAATTGCTTAAAAATTACAACCAGAAACTTTTCATACGAAGTTATCCCTAGCAAAACAAACAAGTGCATTAAAGACAACAGAAAACACACACGCTAAAAATAATGCAGGAAAAAAGATGACAACATATAACCTTGATAAAAAATCAAACTTACCATGCAACACCACAGACGTGGGTGGAGGTGGTGGTGGAAGAGGAGCAGCAGCAGCAGTTGCAGTGCATGCAACCCCCTCACTTACTGGTGCAGGTATTTTGACCTCCTTTTCCTGCACCAGCAGTGGGAAGTAGTTCATTGATTGCTATTCTGAATCATAGACACCTCCATCATCAGAGAAATCATCAAATGACCTCATGTCAAGCTGGTAACGCAAGATCCCACCTATCCCACCAAAACCTCTGCAAAACTGTGAACCTTCTTGTGATTTATTTGTGACAAACTCAAGAGTGCAACCAAACCGTTTGTATTCATTTGCAAACCACTCCAGCAGAGACATCTTTTCTTGAACCTCATAATCGGCATTGGTTGCAGGATCCCGGAAATTGTTCTGGTTGGCTTCCTGTTCCTTGTTGAAGTGCTGAATGACAACCTCACCACTGGCACTATTTTTTAAGACAAACCTATTCATATCCAGATTTTCCCAGACAATAAGCGTCTCAACAGCCCCCATCTCCAGAGCTTTCAGAGTATCATCAACCCCAAAAACATATTTTCCAGTGTCCTGGCTAATTTCCTCAAAGTATTTTCCAATCAAGCGTTTCTCCTGGATAAACTTCACATTGGACAGAATCTCAGCAGAAAGTTCGATAGCCTGATTAAACCCATTCTCCCCTCCATAGGACACATCTACAACATTAAGAATTTTTGCCTGAAGTCGTGGATCAAACATATCTGACTGACTAAGCTCAGTCTTGAAATCAGCTGAACCTGCAAGTATTAATCCAGAAACATTCGGTTGGCTGGTAGAAGGATTGATATAAAACTGGGTTGCAAGCTCTGCAGTCTTCCTCACATAGTTATGACGCTTCTCCATGCGAAGACGGGCAAATCGTAGAGCCGATTGCCCTCCTCTTCCATGTTTCTTTGGAAGATCCACACTAAATTTATGAAGCACCTCTCTTGTGTTACCGCTCAAGGTCCCAAACAGGGTACCATTGCCATCCATGACGATAAATCCAAACTTGTCATCAGACTCCAGCAGCTCATTTAGAGCTTCAGTATGAAACTTGTTGTCACAGAGATAGAGGGATGCATTGATAGGTCTGAAAGGCTCAAAATCAATAGTCACCTTCTTCTCCTTCCCATCTTCAGTCACGATTGTGCCAGTATACAGAACAAGCCCGTTTGGAGGAACCTTGTTATAAAGCTTAAGCCTCTGCTGGGCAGAAGTGATTGCCCCAAGCACAGACTGTCGATTCACCCTGCTTTTGATGTTTGAGGCCGTACCAAACTCATCACCAAGCATCTTGGTAACACGAGATATTTGATCACGTGGGGGCATGATAAGGGATATCATACTTGTCCCATTTCCTCTAGCAGCCTCAAGAGCTTTGATCAATTTCTTGATCTTCCACACCTCGATGTTCTTGTCAGTCTCATGTCCATCAGCCATCTCAGAACAATTGTTGGCCAATAACCTGGGAAGGAGTAAGTAGGAATAAATAAGCAAAATTCATATAGATGAAAAACACACTGATGCCGGATCAAAACCATCAAACATAAAGTCGAAAACACAATTACAAGCCCCAAATAAATAATCAAAGAAAAGTCACACTCAGAAATCAAACCATTCAACTCATCACGGCTCGGCTTCATTCTTCCCAAAACATGGGAAGTAAACATAGCAGGTCAATTAAGAAAAACAAAAGAAAGCCACAAAGGTCCCATAAAACGATCTGATAGATTTTTCATCCACACTTTTTTCCCATAAAATTCCATAAACCAAACAAAAAGCTCCTTTTTATCCAGAGTCCCACATAAACTAATATAGAACACAAGGTCTCAGGCGCAATCATAGAATTAAAAATACATATTATAATAAAAACGATCCCTTTTTGTCATTCTTCTTCACCCTTATCTTCTCTCTCATGCCAAGTTGCAAATAAAAAATTCAAACCAAATAAACCACAACAAAAACCCTAACATTAAATAGAACAAACCAGCAACATGGAAGCACCATGCACATATATCAATAGTAAAATCCACACACAACATGCCTCTGAAGCCAAAACTCAGAAGCATCAATAATACTCCAATAAAAATCATATAATAATACCAGTTACACGAACCCCAACAGCATAGGACATCAAAAAGAAATCCACATGCATAAACAAGAACATCAAAAAAACCATAATCAGAGAAAACAAATACACGATCAACTATCGGAATATTGAAATCTGAGATTCAGCGATTGGAATTAACACAGAGAGTCACCGTTTTAGCAGCGAAACGGAAAGGAGGCCGAGAGAGAGAAAGAGAAAAAGAGAGAGAAGAGTTTTTGTGCCCTAGCCGAAAAACCCACAGCACTCGAATTTCACACAAAAAAGGCAAGGAAGGTATTTATAGTACAGATGGAAACGATGTCGTTTCCTGCAATCTTGGCGTGGCAGTTCCTTCCTCGTTACTCGTAGTGGCGGGGAGAAGGTGTAATTACTTTATTACCCCCGCATTCTGGATGTTTCTTGCGGTCAGGTGCTGAGGGTGGAAGGGAATTTCAAATAGATATTTTGCAAAGGGGAATTTAAAATTACACTTTGATACAGAATTTCAGTTTGAATCCGGGACGTAAGTCGGCAGCTTCCTTTGAATTACGTTTGTAACAACCAAAATTATAAATTGATTTAATTTAAATTAATTTGAGTTATAAATTAAATTTTATATTTAAATTGATTCTATTTTAATTTTAATTTTAATATATTATTAATATAAAAAATTATAATAATATCATTAATAAAAAATATTGAGTTTAATTTATATACATTATCAATGTAAAAGAGTTTTACACTGGTATCCAATCATATGTTGTCATATAAGTAAAAATGGTTAACTCTCGTATGTACTATCTCAAAAGGAAATTATTTTTGCCTATGTGGCATCACATGATTGGATGTCAGTGTAAAACTCTTTTACACGAATAGTATATACAAATTAAACTCAAAAATATTATTTGACTCAATTACTTACAACCTTAAAAATTTTACGAATAAAAAAATGTGATTAAATAGTAATATAAATTTTTTTAAAATTAACCCTCTATCAAAATTAATCTTTTATATTTAATGGAATTTAAATTGATTTTAAAATGTGGTTGAGTCCACGACACTGTATGCTTTATTTGAATTTAGGATGTCCCATATTCAACTCTTTCTCTATCTCAAAAAATATCTCCTAAGAATAATTCTTAATATCATTACCTTCAATAAAAAAGATGAATTGATTTAGAAAATAATTATCATATTTAAAATATATTAAATAGTATTTAAACTTTAAAATATACCAATTCCTATTAAATCCTATCCAATTTGGTAAGATTTCAAAAATAAAGCACTTAAATTCCAAATCATATGAGATTTAACAAATAAAATTATTTCTTTTTTATTAATATTTAAACACAAAATTTGATGTACAAATCAAATTAATTTTTATTTTTTTCCCTTCCAAACACTACCTAATATAACTAATCCAATCCAATTTTTAAAGATTTCATCATAAAGATAAAGTCATTGCAATTCAATCCAATTTTTTGGGTTGAGGAATTAGCATAAGTGATAAAATTACTTATTCAGTTCCATACATTAGGGTTTCCATCTCATCCCATTTTCCCCTTCGCAATATCTCCATCTTCTAGGCGCAAAAAAAAAGGGGTTAATAACTATTTATCCCTTGAGAGTGTTGGGCAATTTTTAAAAGTCAAATATGATAGTACAATAAAACCAAATTTTAAAAAATTTAATTTGTATTGATAAAAAATGTAAAATAGCTTTATATTGTCATCTAATAAGAATACAAAAAATTATTATACTATCATAGGCAATTGAATGAATTTAAATTTAAAAATCATAATATGACACATTTTTCCATCTGAAGGGTTGTCAAATAAGTCGGGCTAGGCCATTCAAGCTCGGCCTACTTAGACTCGTGAAATAAACGAGTTAAACGGGTTGGCCCGTTTAACCTATGGACCAAAAATTTTCAGCCCGACCTATTTAAAATTAACCTACGGTCTTAAACAGGTTGGCCCGTTTATTTTTTATTTTTTTATTTTTCATGTTTTAAAAATTATTTTTTATTAAAAAGTGAAAATATTCTAAATTTAATTATTAAATTATATTTTTATATCCTAAATTTATATAATTTTATTTAAAATAATAAAAAAATAAACATGGATAAACGGGCTGACCCGTTTACCTGTGTGGGCTATCCCGTTTAACCTGCGGGTTAAACGAGCGGGGTTAAAAATGAGCTTTAAATAAGTCATTATTTTTTAAGGTCAACCCACCTATTTTTAGCGGATAAACGTGTTGGCCCGACGGGTTTGGCCGATTTTGACGGCCTTATCCATTTGTATTGAATGACAGTGAAAAACTATCTTATATTGTCAAAGTATAGGAATTAAACTCAATTTTAAAATAGATGTAATCTACCAATAATAAAGTTTTCTTTTTTTTTTCTCTCTCTCTCAAGTTGTCACCTTATTTTTATAATAATTAAACAAATTTTAAGTCAGTTTCAAATCAAACACTTTTTGATCATAAACTATTCATAAAACTATTTCATTTTTATGAATGTTGACATAACTAATTTTATTTTGTAATAATATCGTTAAATTTATTTTTCAAGTTGTAAAACAATATCTTAAAGTTGTGTGCATTTTGATTCTCAAGCTTTAAAAATGTATAATAAGATCCTTAAACTTTATAATGTTTACTATTTAATTATTTCATTAATTTTTTCATCAAATATTAACCGAAGTTGTCACATTTATAAGTTTTAAGACCATAGTGCACAAAAGCATAAGTTGAAGGGAGTAAAAGTAAAAAGAAGGAGTGATGGAATTTTTTTTTGATAAATTTAGACTAAAATCTTTTTAAGTATATCCCACTAAAATTAATTATGTTCATGAATCTACATATTTCTTAATTTTGAAATCTTTTATTTAATACAAAATTTCAGCCACTTTTTATTATTTAAGAAGAAAAAGGAAAGGGAAAATTAGTACTAAGGATCATGAGAAATTCTTAGGTAGTAAATTTCTATCACGTCAGTATTTAGGCATTTCACTAATATTTTGACACATATAAAAATAGTGTCCCATGTATCTCAATCCCTATTGATATTTTACAGCTTATTAATTAGTATCCATTTATTATATTTATCTATTTATTATATCCATCTATTAATAATCACTAATATCATAATATAATAATTATTTATTTTCAATCTTTTTTTTAATTACTCTTTCAGAAATTATTTTTTTAATTATTATTGTTAATAATTAATTTTTAAGAATTTAATATAAAATAAAGTTATAGACATGTTATTTAATTTTAATTATTTTTTATTTAACTAATTAGTAAAAAAGATGAACGTTGTGATACTGATTCTGGTATCAGTATTCAGCCATTCACATTAAACCTTTTATGACAATAACCAGTTCATTTCTTCTCAGGGGGAAAATTATGGCGTACAGAAAAAATTATGTTAGCATTAAGCTGGATCTAGTGGTTGCCCAACATTAGACTGGGTCTAGTGTTTGTTTTAACAAATAAAAATTTCCGAGAAAGTAATCTGAAAAAAAGATAATTTAAAAATTGTAATTATTATTTTATGATATTAGTAATTATTAATAGATAGATATAATAAATAGATACTAATTAATAAGCTGTAAAGTACTAATGAGGATTGAGGTATGTGAGAAACTATTTTTACATGTGTTAAAATATTAGTGGAATACCTGCATACTAACATGGTAGCAAGTGTCCACTTAAAGATTTCTCTACGGACCATTAACAAGATTAATTAATAAAAAGGACTAATTATATCAAAATTGTTAAGAATGACTAAATTAAATAATATTTAAGTAGAATGACAAAAATCCTTTTTTTTGGCAGATAATAATATCTTTAGATAATAATTTAAAATACAGTAAAATCATCTCATTTGTTTTTCTACCAAATCTTCGGCTTCTCAAAAAAATAATTTTAAAAATTTTTATAAGCCCATGCTCAATAAAAAAGAGTTATTTTTTTATGGAGAGTTATTTATTTTCAAAAAATAGTACTTATGATATATATAAAATTAAAAGGTTAATTATTTATAGTTACAAATATTTGAGTTATTATTGATTAAAGGCTCTATACGTAATGCACCTTGTTAAAAATGGTGCATAATGCACTTTGAATCTAATGGATGAGATTGGATGGTGTATTGATACAACTAATATTTATAACATATGATAGAACCTCTCACTTTCTCACACTCCCTCTCCCCCTTCCTTCTTCCCAACCCACCACCCCCAAGCCTTCCCCCATCCGCCCTCAGGCCCTCCTCTCTACCATACATTGTGAAGTCGCCGACCATCACTGCCACCCCACTTTTGTGCCCAATCCACACCGTCTCTAGTGGTGGTCCACCTTCATGGCCCGGCGGTGGTCATTGGATCACCAAATGATGGAGTCATCGGATCCGACGGAGAAGAAAGAAGGCGGCGACAACGACGGTGGCTCTGTGAGTGGCCCGCCATCGTGAATGTCGCACTACTGTCGGAGAAAGACCATTGCATCGGGGCTCCAACCATCGCTGTTCGCAGGAGGATGAGTGCCCGCTCGAGCCATCAACCACCATTGTTGGAGGTTGCACTGTCGTTGTTGTGAATGTTTCAAGCACAGGAAGAAAGGGGCGTCACTCTAGTGTATCATAACCAATCAGAGCACTGATACACCATCAATTTGTACCATTGGATGACTCAGGTGCGTAGGGCACCATTCTTAAAGCGGTGCACATTAAAACGCGCTTGATTAAATCTTTCTTTCATAATTAATATATTAATATTGATATATAATATATTACAGTATTTGTAATCTAATCATATATATTAGGCGTAACATATATAAAACTTCTTGTTAATAACTATCAAATCATTTTTTTATTTATTTTGCTTCATGAATCGTGCCTGTGGCTTACAGATGATAGGAGCATAAGAATGTATTGGAAAGATAAGTGGAAATAAATGATATTCATTGGGGTAAGGAATAAGGACTCAATTTGATTTGAACGGTGATGATCAGGAATTAAATTTTCAAATTGAAATATGAATTTTAAATTTTGTTTTTTTTTTCATAATTATAGATAAAAAATTTCTATAATTAGTAACTCATAAAAAATAATTTTTGTATATCTCTCTCATTGTCTGCAACACGACAAAAAGTTTCTTGTTAATGGCTCTATTTTATTATTATTATTATTATTATTATTATTATTATACATGTAGATATAGACTAGTTAAATCTATTTTACATATCAATCAAAAATATTTTAAAGAAAATATTTTAATATTTATCTATTCTATTCTAAAATAGATGAAGGATGGAGTGGGAGAATTTTAGGATATGTTTGATATAAGAGTAAAAATAAGATATAAATTTTCATAAATCCTATTCATGTATAAAATTATATATAAATTTTTGTTTTTTTTAATCTGTGCAATGAACGGAATTTTAAAAAATAAAGTTAATATATATAAATTTCTAAGAACATAAGACAAAAGAAGTTTAAATTTTTTATGGATTTATAAAATTTTTAATATTTTTATAATAAGAGCAAAAGAATGAAAAGTTAAAATATATCCATAATATTTATTTACAAATTTTTACATAGAGATTCAATATAATGTTTTTAAATATTAAATATTCTACTAATCAAATATCACCTATGAGAAGTTGAAGATTTCAAAGGAATGTGAAATGATAAAGATTTATTCAATTTATACTTATCTTTTCTTTAATAGATTCCGTGTTATACTTTCACAGTTAATTCATTTAATATGATAATATGTAACAATTTTGTATATTTTGTATTTAAATAATAGCTTATTACTTTATATTGAAATTTTATCTTACAACTTAATTAAATTAGTTTTTTAATTTTTCTAATTAAAGTAATATTGTTTAACCTAAGCATTTTACGAGTGACAAAACACTAGTAAATATTTATGAAATATCAATGATTACATGGCCATCAAAACAAAATAATAAGTACACATCATGGCTAACAAAACAAAATAGTTAAATTTCTTGAAGGTAAAAGTGGTATATATTCTAAGCAATTAAATTAAAAAAGAGAATCAATCAATTAAGATGCAAAAGTTTAAGACAATAATTATAAAGCTCAAAGTGAGAGGAATTGTTGGAGAACTTACAAATAATGATAGAGGAAAACCAAAATTGCATTAACAAGTGCGCGCAGAGTGACAAAGCTATGCCAGACAAACAAGGGTGAGGGTTTTAGAGTGAGGTTGAGAGAGAGTGTGTGTGTGTGCTTAACAAGAATGTAGAAGAGGTAAAATGACAAAAGATAGATTAATAGACGGTCTAAGAGTATTATTGTCTACCTAAAAAAAGATTTTGTTTCTTCTTCTTAAATATTATTTAAGTTAACTCTTCTTACTAATTTTAATTTAATTGGTCCTTTTTATTAATTAACTATTAACTGTCCTTGTTACTAATTTTCCCATAAAGGAAAAATTAGAAGGAGGGGTGATGATTTTTTAAAATTTTTGCATATCATGCTCATAAACTCTTAGTAAAATATTTTAAGAGTATACACTTAAATGAATTATGTTTATACATCTCTTTACTTTAAATTTTTTTCATTTCATTTAATATAAATTTTCATTTTTTTTTACTCGAGAAGCGAGAAGGGAGGAAGCAAGAGATAATGATTTTTTTTGTTCATAAATCACCACTAAAACCTTTCAATGATATTTCACTTTATAACACCCTAATAAAATCACATTATGCTTAAGTTGTATTGCAGTATTTATTAATCATTACAGCTGAACTAGTGGAACTTTTGTAGTTATAAAATAAGTCAACTAATGAAAATAGTATATAATTTTTTTTCTCAAATAATAATTTCTAAAACTAAGCCTCGTAACGCATATAATTGACATTATCGTTATGATGTACAATACTAGAATTTGTAATTTAATTCGCATCATAATAATATAAAATAGAGGAAAAATATAATTTATATGAATAACTGTATATTCATGTATTTATAAAAGTAAGTATTAGGTGTACATATTTACTCAATAGTATCTCAAAAATATCCAAGTGAGCCAAATTAGCAAAGCTCTAGGCCAAACTAAACAAAAAATATGTACAATCATCCGAAAGAAAGTAGACCAACCCAAGAGTTCATATTATATCCACACAATCACTCCCCAAGCATGCATAAGGTACTGTGGCATCCAAAATACATAGTTTCAAGCCACGGTTAAAGCACTCCAATGCAGGTATGCACTTGTTAGCTCACAGTTCAAGATCCATACATATATATATATATATATATATATATATATATATATATATATATATATATATATATATATATATATATATATATATATATGTAGCAAAAAGGCTAGCCCACACTAAAACCCAAGCCTATGGAGTGTGAAACCCGTTCTCCAACACGAGCTCATCAAGATCCTCTTCTAACTGCATCTCCAGCAGAACCTCGGTGCCAGTAGAAGATGAATTGGACTTGGCAACATGCAGGATCAAATGAGGTGAACTCCCCTCAGAGGGGTCAGTGTCCATTGAAGAGGCGAAGAGAGCAGGCACTGGGAAGTATGGTAGGTAAGTAAGACGCAAGGGAAAATCAACATACGGATGGCGGGGGTCGAAATGCCAACTAACTACAGGATGCTGAACCAGCAACGGAAGAAAATGTACAACCGAAGCCACTATGAGCTACCTAAACTAGCAAGTCCATGGTAGGATTATAATGTCAAGACCACTTAGGCACTTTTAGGAAGATCACCATAGTCGCCATCTACAACGTTTGAGGACAACATAAGAACACACATGAATGAAAAATATAGTATTTCTCAGTAGGGATTCCTAACTAAACATACAACTGACGTTGTCATCACCTCAGCCACTTCAGTTTATTTAATAAAATCACTGAATAGGCATAAATAGAATAATGGTTCCCTTTTAATAACTTTTGAAAACATAACTCCAAAGTGGATCGATTTTTATTCATTCACTTTAATCAAGACTCTAAAGTATAATAATATTCATAACACATTGAAACATCACTCAAATGTCATTATGCAATAAATGCCATGTAGAACTTGTAATGCATGCTTATGCTCTTTATTCCTTTGCCATTAAGGCTATTTTTTAGCACGTGCTCTTCTCATTATTACATGCCCTTGGATAGACTACTCTAGGATGTGAGTTCACTTTATGGCCATTGTCATACAGTACTATCTAAATCAGATTCTGGCTGACAAAGAGATCTACTACTACACTTGGAGGGATCTATCTCGGCTACGTGCCTCCAAAGTAGAAAAGTATCGTAGTAGGTCATCCTTCATTACCGAAGGATTATACCTGATTATCTTGTCTGTGTGGATCGCCTTCCCTTACCGAAGGGTCACTTCTTGATTATCTTGTCTTTGTGGATCACCTTCCCTTATTGAAAGATCATTTTCAAGTCTTAATTAGAGGATTGTGCATTACTTACCATATAACATTTTAATAAGAGATCTCATGATTCATGGCATAATTTTCTAATCTCATGATCTTATGCCTTAAGATGTATTTATGAAATCTTTCTAGCAAAAATTGAGTAGCATAACAACTGTACCGGGAGAAATCCAAAATTTAAATGACACAAATAGACAGCCACAAAATTCCTAATCATAATCATAACATCAACAACAGCTCATCATTTCATACTTCCAACACATCTTTTACCACAAATACAATCATCATCATCATAAGGCATGAATGAAGCAATCGAGGTGAAATCATTAAAGTCCGAAGAGTTAAGAGTAGAAAGGCATACCTTGGTTTTCATTCTTTGGCCTTATTGTCCATAAACAATTATTCCATAATTCCATTCCAAGTAATTTCCCACCATCATATTTACCTCGCCTTCAAGTAGATATGTAATATAACATTTTTTCTCAAGAACTCTTGGCTTCAAGATTTGAGTTTTGTTTAAAGGAGGTTATTGCAAACTTGTTAATACTTTACTCACAATTAAATTTAAATTTCAAGTCTTTTAACTTATCCTAAGGAAATTGTCTAATACGCTTTTTTGCTTAATCTTAGTAACACATCTTTTTCTTGCTATTCACATCTTTAAACCAACTCTAAACCTTTTTAAACTTACCCCACATTATCATATATGACCCAAGGCACTTAAATTTATCATAACGACTTTGAATAATTCACTAAAACATGGATTTAGTTAACTCTCAAACACATGGGCGAAAATAACTTCATGAACTAGGGAACTTGACTAGCTAAATCCCAACCCTTCCCTAATTCACCTTAGATCAATTCGAACCCATTCAAGGACATTTCTAAGGTCTATATAGCTCAAAAAATCAAGCCTAAAATTAGTTTTGTTATCCATTGAAGGACAGGAACTGAAAATCACCATTCTAGTGGCTTACCAGAACTAGTTTATATCCAAAGTTGTTTCTACTCATCTTTTCACCAAACCAAATACTCAAAGACAATTCTAGACTCCATACATCATGTATTTTAAGGGTTGAAATCACTTTCTATTTATTCCATTGGTAAGATAATTAATTTTTTATTTCTTCTAGGTTGCCAGTGTAAGATTTAACTACTTTTTTTGTGACAAAATCCAAGATAAGGATTCTAACCAATTTGTATCTATAATCACACTTATATTTAAGGTCAACTAAGTTATTTAAACTCATAAGAACCTCAATCTTATATTTAATCTTTGGGATTCATGTTTTAACCCAAAATAATCCTATACTAGCTAGTTTATGGCATAACTCAATTAATTGCTCTCGCAAAAATTCCACCTCACAAAAACCATACTAGAACACTTATCCAAGCTAATATAAACTAAGTTTAAGCTCTAAACATACCACTATGTTGAAATCTTTGAACCCTAGAATAGTGACCCAAACCTCAAATCACATATTTATTCACAACACAAGAGTGTTAGAGATCCCTATCTCTATTTCCAAACTTGAAAACCCCTTGAAGATTTTGAGCTACATCCTTCAACAACCACCACTTCAAGAGAAAAATCTCTCCCCGATTTGGATGCAAGAGCCGCGGCCTTGAGGGAGGAAAAGAGAGGGGATTTTCGCCTAAAATGGAGGCGAAGCAGAGGAAACAAGAAGAAGAAGAAGAAGAAGAAGAGAGCTTGGGGTTTGAGGGAGATTTTGTGAGGTTTGTGGAGTTGATAGAAGAGAAATGGAGAGGGTTTTGGGGGAGGGGGGAAACAGCCATAGGTTTCTTTTTGGAGAGCGTGAGGGAGGGTGTGTTTAGGTTAGTGTTATGTTTAGAGAGAGTTGGAGGGTTTGAGGGGTATTAGTGTTAGTGGGTGTGTAAACTCTAACTTTTGGATCAAAGACAAGACTTGTAGCTTGATCCAAGCCTTTGATAAAAAGGTTATAGTAGGGGTATTTAAATCCAATTTAATCCAATCAAAACCGCTAAACCAATCCAATCCAAACCGAAAATCGATCAAAATTACAAAAGTTTGGATTGGATTAGTTCTTATTTTTCACAAATCACTTAGATCGGATTGGATTTCGGATTTAATTTTC
Organism: Pterocarpus santalinus; assembly: GCA_031439595.1. NCBI lineage: Eukaryota > Viridiplantae > Streptophyta > Magnoliopsida > Fabales > Fabaceae > Pterocarpus > Pterocarpus santalinus. The sequence continues at coordinate 59,499,724 of CM062531.1, forward strand.
AAAACCGATCCAATCCAACCCAAACCAAATAATATCATCTAATATAATTTTTAATTTTGTACTTTTACTTATAATAATTTTAATTTATCACATAATTTTCTATATTTGTATGTCATTTTCATTTAAATATCATATTATACACATTACATGTGTCATTTTTATTTTTATTTTTATTGATTTATTTTATTAATTCAAGTTACTTTTTATTTATAATATTCTATACTTAATATTTTCTTTTATAAAAAATCGATTAAACTGATCCAATCCAAACCACAAAAGATTGGTTTGGATTGGATCGAATTTAGAATCTAAACTAAACTGATCCAATCCAAACCGCTATGTTTGGATTGGATAAATTTTTTATTCAAAATCGATCCAAACTGCACTGCGAACACCCCTAGTTGGAAGTAATAGTTATCACTTTATGTCACTTATAGATATTTTGTGACATGACACACGTACTCTATTGTACCCAAAATCGTTAAATTAAACAATTTCGGAAGCTTTAAGAGGATCCTGAAGAAATTCTAATATGTTCCGAAATATTTTTATCGAGAATATAATTTATTAAATTTCTATCCTTGACAAGATTTTAACTATGTCATTTAATCTGCTATTATCTTATTTTGTTTCCTCGTTTAATTTTTATTAGTTGTATTCACACAAATAAATTTCTCTAGTAGCTTTTATTTAAAATTTATAGTCGGTAATTAATTTAATTTTATTTTAAACATATTTTATCCCTTAATGACTTTACACAATATTATCTATTTAATTTGTAACGCAGAGTCACAAACACAACAAAATCAGGGATGTTACACACTTAATTGAATCATGGAAATTAATTATGTTTATATTATATAGTATTTGAATTTTTTTTCCTTATACGAGATTGATTATTTACATGAAAAGTATTTATATTTATAAGCACAAACTTAAAATCTTAGCAAAACTATATATAGTTAGTTTAAATATGTAATTGTTAAAAAATTAAATTATTATCTTAAATATTTTGGAAAATCATTTCTCAAAGACTTATTTCTTGTCTTCTTTTAAAAATTATTTATTACATTTTGTGAGAAATTATTTGCCAATTTTAAATAAAAAAATTAGTTACTAACTTTCAATTTTATCTTTATATTAGTTTTGTTTATTGATAGAATGAAAAAATATAAATAATTTTATAATTAGCTTATATTTTATTATTAATAAAACAAATCTATTATCTATAACTCCATAGACTATTGTCTCAAAGTGTCATATGACAACTCATAATTATAATTGAAAAAAAATTATTCCCACTATTTTTTTGCCTTTTTCTTTCTTTTATTTTATTTTAGCAATATATCTATTATCTATACTTAAATAGATTAAGCATCACATGATCACTTCTAATTGCAATTAAAAAAATTATTCTACCTTTTTGCTTTTTCCTTTCTTTTCTTTTATTTTAGTAATCTATTTCTATTATTTACAATAAAAAATTTATTTTGATTTCATAATAAATGAAATGACAAATGCTTTATTTTAAAAATAAGTAAAAAATAATAATGAAAAATAATCATATCAAATAAAAAAAAGTCAAAATGAACCCATAAAATTACATGCACAAATACTAGTAATAATAAATATCGTGAACGGGACGGATTAATAATTGTTAATAGAAATCGATAATATATGCGGGTTGAGTATTAATAAGAATAGCAGTATGTATGCGTGCTAAGTATTTACATCGCAATTTGTATTTTATTAGACATGTAGGAAATCAATACTTGTAATGTCTGTTTGGCATATTAACGGTAATGAAATTTGAATATAACATTTTATTTGAACTATTCAAATCTCTAATCACTAAATCAATCCTACTGTTTTATACTTGGCCCTGTAGATATTGCATTCATGCCGAAGAATTTGATAACAATTATAATATAGTATAATATATGCACAAAAAGATAAAATATTCTAAAAAAGGGCTATAATTAAAAAGAAACAAACTAATATTAAAGAGTTGTGTGTATATAATTATACTACTTAATCACGAATAACATGTTTTTCGGTTTCGGCTTCTAATCACGAATAACATTAAAATCAATCATTGTAGAATACGAATAATTTAATCTTCTTCCATTAATATTAATCGTTAAGCATGTTATTATTAATAGGAACTAGCGTATTACCCATGCATTGCGTGGGTGATTATATATTTACAAAGGCTAAGAAACTGATAAAATGAATATATATATTAAAAATTGAATTGAATTGAATTGAAATGTATTAAATTTGTACAATCTCTTGTGCAAATAATTTAGCAAAATAATTATCTAAATATTAAACACTGTGAAAATTATATATAATCAAAACAACATCAATAATTGTTGATTATATAAATAGAAGAAACTGAATGATAGTAACTTGATTTTGATTAAAAAAAATAGAAGCTGAAATGTATATTCTAAACCATTGCTATAAACATAGCAAATAAGTCAAATCACCATAAACCAAATATAAATTACCAACTATATCTATTGTTATTATTTCATCTTAACAAATGCTGCAAAATATAAATTATGCATAAAAGCATTCATAGTCATCATCTGACTAACAACATCAGATTAATGTACTAAATTATTCACCTATTCTAGATATCAATATTAGTAAGAGAAACTATTATATGTCTAAATTCTTTTGTCATACATGCGCTATTGTTTTAAATAAAAGTTTAATATGCACATATATTAATTTATTAATTTTTATGTATTATAAATTGATAATAATTATGAGGTAAATAAGACATTATTCATATAATGTACATCTTTGCCATTTTTCATGCAATATGTATGTTGGGTATTACCTATTTTAGGCATCAACATCAGAAAAAAAAATTGGCTATACCTAAATTTTTTGTCATGCAAGTATTATTGTTTTAAATAAAATTTTAATATGAACATATATTAATTTATTAATTTTTATTTATTATAAATTGATAATAATTGTAAAGTAAGTAAGTCATTACTCATATAATGAACATCCTTGGCATCTCTTGTGCAATATATATGTTCGGTATTATCTATTTTAAGTATCAATATTAGTAAAAAAGTCATTTTCTGCCTAAATTCTTTTGTCATGAAGTATCAATATTTTGAATAAATTTTAATATAAAAATATATATTGATTTGTTAATTTCTTTATTATAAATTGATAATAATTATAAGATAACTAAATCATTATTCATATAATGAAAATCTTTGACATCTACCATGAAATATATGTTCGATATCACCCATTTTAAGTATCAATATTAGAAAATTGTTCTAAATATAAATTCTTTTGTCTAGCCTCATTGTCTTAAATTAAAGTTTAATATGAGCATATATTAATTTATTAATTTTTATTTATTATAAACTGATAATAATTATAAGGTAGGTAAGTAATTGCTTGTGTAATAATCATCTTTAGATCTCCTATATAATATATTTATTCGGTATCATCTATTTTAGGTATATGAGAAAGTCATTCTATATATAAATTTTTCTATCATGCATACATGGTTGTTTTAAATAAAATTTAATATGAGCATATTTATTAATTTTTATTTATTATAAATTGATAATAATGATAAGGTAGATAAGTTATTACTTGTGTAATGATTATATTTGACATTTCCTATGTAATATACATGTTCGATATCACTCGTTTTAGGCATAAATATTTGTAAGAAATTGTTCTAAATCTAAATTCTTTTGTCATGCAAGTATCATTGCCTTTCTTCTTCTTCTTTTTGGGTACATTGATGGCAATGATCCTCATTGCTTTAAATAAAAGTTTAATATGACCATAATTAATTTATTAATTTTTATTTGTTATAAATTGATAATAATTATAAAATAGATAAATTATTACTCGTGTAATAAACATATTTGACATGAGAACCAATTAAGAGTGTTTTAGGAATAATAAAAAAAAAAGCAAAATTTGATTTATGAAATGAATATTATGTTTAAAACCTTTGACCCAAAAAAATTAATTTAATAACTTGTATGCTATTTTAGTCTTTTAATTAAAAAGTAATATCAAATTTAATAAGATTTAGCTGAAATTGGTTTAATTTTAGTTTAAATGGGTTGGATTAGGGAATCAACTCCCATTTACCCAAAGGAAAAAATTGACACCATCCTTGCCATTTCAAAAAAATCTTCTTTGAGTAGAAATAAACTCCTTAGCTACTTGCTTGGGCATTTTAAATAAGCCCAACTAATACATAAGTAGGTTATTTATAACAGAATTTATTAGAGTAAATCGCCTTACTCTATATAATAGCTTGCTTTTCCACCCACACAACTTCTTCTTAATTTTATTAATCACTAGTCTCTAAGTCTCCATTCTCTTAGGCTTGGCCCCCAACGGAATTCTAAGATAAGTGAAAGGCAAGGATTTGACATCATAACCCAAGAGATGTTTAGTCTCCTCCACCCAAGATGATTCACAGTTAATTGGAATTGGTGCCGATTTCTCAAAATTAATTTTGAGACTTGATATAATGCTGAAACAATCCAAAATTCTTCTATAATTCAGCATCACTTCCAACTTTGCAAGGTAGAACAAAATGGTATCATTAGCGAACTGTAAATAAGACAAATCTATGCCATCCTTACCCACTTTATTACTTTTAATAAGCCCCATATTTAAAAGCTTTAGATACAAGCTCATTGAGAACCTTAGCCACCAACACAAAAACAAATGATGACAATGGATCATCTTGTCTCAAATCTCGTTCCATATAGAATGGCTTTGCAGGAGACCCATTAATCAGAATAGACATCTTAGTAGTGATTACATAGCTATGAATCCACCTCTTCCATGGAAAGCCAAACCCTATTTTTGCCAAGACTTGATCCACAAATTCCTAATAAACAGAGTTGTAAGCCTTATGGAAATTAAGCTTCATCAATATTGCACTCATCCTTCTTTGCTTTAACCATTGAACAGTTTCACAAGTGATGAGAGCACCATCAAGGATCAGCTAGCCCTGGACAAACGCTAATTGCGACGCCCCAACAAGACCATCCATAACACCTTCATTCGGTTTGCCAAAAGCTAAGCTATAACTTTACAAATACAGCCCATCATACCAATCGAGTGATAATCTTTGATTTCTTGGGCATCATCAAACTTCAGGCACAAGGTCACTAAGTCAAATTTGGCTTCCTATGTAAGCAATTGGATTCAAAGAAAGCCCAAATACATTCAGGAAACTCCTTCTTAATAGTCCCCCAAAGCTCCTTGATGAACTTCATATTGAACCCATCCACCCCATGCACCTTCGAAAGAGTTGCAAGACCACACAACACTTTTAATTTCATCTTGTGATGGAAAAATTTCTAGGTCCCTCACTTCCTCCTCTAAGATCCTCCTTAACAGACCATCTTAAAACTCAATTTCAGGAACTAGAGGCTTCTTATATAAGTTTTTACAAAACTTCCTAATTTCATTCTTAATGCAGATTTTTAAAGATTCTTCTCTCCACTTTAATCTCCACCAATAACTTCCTTCTATTTTTGATGGCAGCCAAGTATTTATTATTTCTATGCATGCCTTTCAGTGACTTCTTTCTAGTAAGTTGCCACCAATAACATGGCCACCTCTTGTACCACATATTTAATCGACACTTGAGGGCCCTATATCTTGCAAGAGTTGGTTCATCTTCCACATTCTCTCCACAGCTGCCACTTCTTGTTCAAACTTGTCAATATTACTATCAAAGTTGCCAAAAAATCTCTGCTCTAGCATTTGATCGGGTCTCTCAACCAACCTAGCTTACACGCAATATTATTGCCTTCCAATTTTCGCCATTCTGCGTCCACCATCTTAATAAATCCAAGACAAGAAAACCAGATATTCATGCTTTTGAAGGGCTTCGAGCCCCAATCAATAACACTAGATTCTGGTAGCAAACGAAAATGATTAGAAGTAGAGCAATTCAAACCACGAAACTTAAGACTAGGAATTTGATTAAGCCAATTAGGATCAATCAGGACCCAGTCTAGTCAACTACAAGATTAGCCCTTCCTCCATGTGGATTTTCTGCCTTGAATAGGCATATCAAAAAGCTCAAACTCGTTAATCCATTCATCAAATTCCATCATGCTTCTGGACAATGGCAGAAGATGACTTAAAAATTTTTTGGGGGGGGGGGGACATATTAACTAAATAACTTTTAAATACTAATATGCAAATGAACAATTTTATGTATCTCTATTCTGACTTTCATATATCTCTATACAAATGAATTTTAGGGTATCTTTATTCTAACTTTTGAGATGGGTGTAGGTGAACAAAAAAAAAAGAAGGTGAAACAGGTTAAAAATTTTGGGCTTAGTATGTATTAGTAGGCTTTTTTTTTTTTTTTTTCATATAACAAGACATATTAACTCCCCAATAGTCACAATAATCACATATATTTTTTTTGGAAGGGCAACATATATATGTATATTCATGTAGGTTCAAAAAGAAATTTTTTTCTTTGGGAGGGTAGCTACCCCTCTCTGCCCTAATGATCATCCACCACTGCTTCTAGATATCAAAGTGCACCCTTTACATTCTTCCATCTTTCTGATTTCATTAAAATCCTCAAATATAGCAAAGGAACATTTGAATTTCTCATTACCTCTAGTAACTCACCCTACATCCTCCTTTTCCCTTTAATATCATGTGGGCCATAAACCATCACAAAAATCCCAAAAACATTCCATTTTAGCACTAACCTAGATATGTATAGCTACCGATCACTCGTAATGACAAATTCTACCTAAAAAAAGGTCCTATCCCACATCAGTAGTAACCCCTCACTAGAGTTAACAGCATCCACTGAAGCCTAGCCACAATAATCTACTCCCCACATTCTATTAATCATTTGATCATCTATATTTGATGACTTCATTTCAAATAAAACCATAGTAGAGACTTTCTTGTCAACCACAAGCTTCCTAATAACTCCTAGCTTTCCATTCTCACCCAAACCCCTAATATTTCAATTGAGTAAATTCATTAAGGAACACGCAACACACCTTGATCCAGGGACTCATCTTGGACCTTTGCTCTATGAGATGACTTCCCTTTCTTCCTCCTACTCTTCTTTCTCTTCACAAGACTTCAAGAAGAGCTTGAATTGTAGCACCATACAAATTTGCAGAGATGCCTATAGATCTTCCCATACTCCATGTCTTGACTGCTTCATTAGATTTGCTTTGGTTAGAGCTATCATTGTTAAAAACCTCAGCCAAGTTTTCCTCCTCTATGATCGAACAGGGAACAATTGATCCACTCTCCCCAGTGGCCTTATCCACATGAGGAGTTTCAAAGCCGGGGGGGAGGACTAGCTCATCTAGAGTATTGGCATTCTCATTTGATACTGGGCCAAGCACCTTAGGCCCCTTATGCTCCTCCTGCACACCATAAGGAATCATGTTGAGGCCTAAGTCCTTAAGGACTTTAATGGTACGCCTATCATCCTCAAAGCTCTTCATGTGACTAATCTCATCTTCAGCCGGCCCATAGACCACTAGACAACTGTTGTCACAATCTTCCAAATTCCTGCCACTACTTTTTTTATAATTACTTCCTTGCTCGAATGCGATGTCACCATTATTGTTATTCTCCATCTTATTATTAAGCCCATTATTAACATTAATTAACTTAGGCCCCACCATCACTGGAGATACCACTTCTTCCTCAATCGTCAGAGGTTTCCCAGACCCACTATTTTTTGATAGTGCAAAAAACTTATCCTCCCAACTTTTGAGTTTTAGCTCGAGCTCCACCATTTTAGTATAGCATGCACATTTCCTTTCTTCATAAGATACTTCCTTCACAAAGATATCATACCCTACACCTTCAACAGATAAGTAAACACATCCTTATATATTATGAAAGCATCATGTCTCTATTAGAATCTTAGCAAAACTGAAGGACTCTAAGTTCTTTGTATTTTGATCCATATCATGAAAGTACCCCAGAATTCACATATCTTCTAAATGCTAGCCCTAGTCCATGCATGTGGGGGACACCAAAACAATCAAGCCACACTCTATGAGTCTGACAAAACTCCTCCTTCAAATAGTTCCTAATTTCATTGAATTATTCTTACAGGATACTAATGCTATTAGACATTGCATCCACCATACCTTCCATCAAAGAGAATGTGTCGAGGTTTGTAAGCCCCTATTTCCTTGACTCTTGATACTGCAGAGAATTTTTGCATTTGTTCAAGTTCCACCTTCAAGAAGTTTATTGGTTCCAAAGACTCCCCAATAACACTTCTTGTTAGAACCTCCATCATACCTTTATTTGCTTCGCCATAAGCCACCTTTGTTTTCTCATATTTGATATCTTCGTTGTTCCTGATAGCCTATCTTCCTTTCATATTGGCAGTCTTGTATCCTCCCTTCGAAGTCCCCTCACACATTAAGGCTTCTTTGAACAACTTTCTAGCTTCCATTTGAACTTTCCCGTTGACCTTTTGTTGTACATGGAAATGATTATCCTGACCCCTATTATACGTCCTCAGATTTCTATCTCTCTTCTTATAATTTGCCTTGGACATAGATAACTTCAAACCCTTTATCTCAACTCCATCCATTTCCTTGATAGCCGCTTGAGCTTTAGAAAACCTTGCAAACCTAACAAAAGCAAAAGGTGTTGGGTTTGCTCTCCCCCTTTTCCATGAGATGAAAACATCTACCACCTGACCAAGGTAATGGAATAGTTGCCAAAGCAGTATTTTGACATGGATTTGGGAAGATTATCCATGAAAATAGTATAAGATAATCCTCTAATCGTTTCCATGCAATGTCCTCTGAGTCCCCGTGTTTTGACTTCTACGGCCCGGACCATCCCACCTAATAACCCCTTTTCCTTTTGCCTATTTGACCTTTTGACTGTTTGACTTCCATCTCCACACTCTTTCTCCCTTTCACTCATCTCTTTTTTTTTTCTCTAAACAAAATTCACTTAATCATATATTAAACACAAAAAATAGTTTAAAGTAATGAAAGAAAGATTGTGCAAAATTTGCCAAATATGGATATAAAATGGCTAGTATCAAGATCTTGCAAAATATATATCAGAGATATATATAACTCTTTCCCTTATTAGTTTATACTATTTTTAATGTTTATTATAGCTTTCGATAATATATATTCACTCATTCTTGAAAAATTACTGATGAAAAGGAAATTAAAATAGGAAAAATTGTAAGCACAATGAATGGAGAAAAAAAAATAAATGAAAAAAATTATATAAAAGTAATAGGAAAAATACAAAGATGATGAAGATGAATGTGAATAAAAAATAGAAACAAAACAAATACAAATTATCGATGATTCCAAGTCAAATCACTTAAACACTAAAAGGTCAACTTAATACGAAATTAAAGTATACATATAAACAACATAAACATGAGAGAGAGAGAGAGAGAGAGAGAGAGAGAGAGAGAGAAATACCCAAAATCCAAAGCTAGAAAGCCATGGTCATGAATGAAGATCCACATCACATATTAAATTGTTTGAACAATGAGAAAAAAAAAGGAGTATCAATGTATTCATTAGAAAAAAAAGGGTAATGTTGCTATATAAGATTTAAGAACGATATCAATGTACCCATTAAAAAAAAAAAAAATCATGCACATCATTTAAGTAGAAGAGTTTAGCCATTGGCTATAAATTGGATCAGTTGCATAAATCAAGAATGGCGTTTGAGAAACTGAAACGATGGAATCAGACATGGGGAAAATTTTGATATGAACATGGAGTTTATTGTCATAGATGGGAGCAAAATAGGGGTACAACATTGCAAGAAGAAGAAAAAGGAGCGATTGGCTCAAGGAAGAGGGTCAAAAGAACATTATTGACATTCTTCAGCAAAGTCGTTGGCATCAAGAAGAGGGGATAATGCTATTCTAAAAATAAACATGGGACATCATAGACTTACAATGCTTGAAATGGAACCATAACGTGCATAAAAAAATTGAAAAGTGAGAAGATTGGAATTACTAACAAAAAGCCATATTCAGAACAGAAGGAAGATGAAAAGGAGACAAAATGTGTAAAAGAGGAAACACAAAAGAAGAAGAAAGAAAAACAGCATAAAAAATTGGTGGACAAACGCAGGTGGAAAAAGCTTTTTACAAAAGCATCCTCTGTCATTCTCTATCTCTCATAAATTTGAATTTTGAAATTGATATAATAACATATTGAGAATTGATTAAGTATTTATGACATGTATTGAAAAGAATAAAAGAAATATGTAATTGATTTGACAATAATGATTTTATTGTAATTGATTTGCTACGATTATAATAATTATAATTATTAAAACAAAAGGGTAGAGTTAATCACTTTTCATTTGGGCGAGAAATTGGTTGAACTTAAATGCAACACACGAGCATTTCTTTAGTTGTAGAAATCTTCTTTTATATATAGATATACAAATATAGATATTATTAATAGAATATGAAAAAAGAAAAGATGCATATATCATTTGAGAAATTAAGAGTCAATTTTTTAACTTGAATAGAAGTTAAGATTAATAACTTTTATGAAAAGTTTTTTCCTAGTTAAAAATTCACATTTTTTTTAAAAAAATATTTTTTATTTAAAAATTGAAATAAATGCACTCTAATTTGCTCTTTTAATAATTGCTTTCTCCATTATTTGAATTGTGGTCTTTTCCTTAAAAATGTAGCTTGCTTACAACTTCACCTAAGCACATGTTTGGTTTCCAGTTCTAATCTTTAAAAATTGATTTTGAGACACTAGAATTGATTTTGCCTTTTCCTTAATTTGTTTGGTTTTCTATTGAATCTATTCTCAAAATCGATTAAGGATTCAAATTTGTTTCTAGATGAAAGTGAAATATTATTGCTTTTATAGTTGGTTGGTGTACATTTATGTGGAAATTAACTTTTTCAAAGGTAAGTTTCTTTTCTACCCTTCACATTTGTTGCTCTTCTCCTTCATTCTTCCTTCCTTTTTTTTTTCTTTTATTCTTGAAATTCACATCTACCTAGAGACTCATTATTGTTTCACATTTTTTCAGTGTTAAAACTATAGAAAGCGCTCCACCTTGTTGAAGCTTTGGATTGAAACTCTTCATTTTGGAACCCTTAGGATATGAGTTATTCACATTTCAAGAGCGCAAGCTCTCCATAATTTCTTTTTTAATTCCCAAAGCATGTGGTATTTTAGCAATCTTCTACTAATTTTCTCTATTTGTCATGTGTATATTTTTCAATTTTGTTTCATTAATCCATATGCAGGTTCTAATTCTGAGTAACGTTTAGTCTTTTGACAGCATGTTGAGTGTTAAATAGATTATAAGTTTAATAAAACATTGGATTTTTTATGTTAATTATTATCAAGTGCTTTTATGTTGCTATGTCGTTTGCATTTAAGCCATGAAAGGGAGTGACACTCATGGTTCACTCGGTTGAGTGGTGATAATTTTGCTGCTCTGGACTAGTTGTAGCATAAAAGGGCAAAAAAGAAAAAAAAGAAAAAGAAAAAGAAAAGAAAAGAAAGAAAAGCTTCTTTTTATTTTGTTGTACATTATTTTATTTTTTTTTATTGGTTTGGATCATCATTGAAGTTTGAGACCAAAATTTTTTAGGTGTAGCTTTCCATCTCCCATACATAATTGAAGTAAAGGGACCAAATAAACTAACTTTTTACCTGGATGAGGAGAAAAAATAGAAGGAAAGAAATTAAATATAGTAGAAAATAATGAAAAAAGTTTTTTTCTTTTCTATTATTTAGATGAAGAGAAAATGGAGAGAGAAAATAAAAAAGTTTTCTTTCTCTTATTTGGTTGAAGAGAAAAGTGAGGAGAAAGAAAATATAATAATAATAATAAATGATTTATTTACCTTTAATCTAATATAATGTAGAAATATAAATAAGGATAACTTTGACATTTAAACAAGTTCTCTCTCTTTGATTAGATTTCTCTCCATAAATAGAGAGAAAAGATTTTGGTGGATCCCATATCTACTTTTTTCTTTCCTTCCTATTTTTTTTCCCACATCTAAATAAGAGAAATATCAAAATCATCTTACTTTCCTTCTTCTTATTTTCTTTCTCCTCATTTTTTCATGAACCAAGCAAAGGGTAAAAATATAGGAACCAAAACATTAGGCACTTGGGGGCTTGCTTTGACTTTGAAGTTGGGTAATTTCCCCCTTTTTGCTTGTCATTCTCTAAAATTTGAATAGTCTAATCAAAGTTTGGCAGTGTAAAGAAAACACCTACATAACTTTTATTTCTAATTTAATTATTTGACAAAGGTGACAAGGAGATATTATAAAAATATGAGATAATATGCACTTTGGTTCTTGAAAAAATAAAAATTCAGCATATTAATCCCTATAAAAAATTTGGTAATACTTTGATCTCCAAAGTTAAAATATGTTGTAAGATTTTAGTATTTTTAGTAACTTTTATTCTTTGAATGTTATATTGTATCTAAATTGAAATTCATTTAAACGTAGCGTTTTAATAATACATACAACAAAGGTCAAAATTACCAAACAAAAAGACTAATATGTTATAATGAGATTTCTTTAGAGGATTAAAATGTATGTATTGGATTTTTTAGATACTAAAATATCAAAATAAAAATCTTTTAGGGACCAAATTGTAGATTTATTCTAAAAATGTTTTCTTTTTTATATGTATATCTTGAAATTAATGAAATAAAATAGAAAAATAGTTGGGGCAAAATAGTATGAAATATAAGTTTTTTTTTTAATTATAAACCTAAAAATAATTTTAATTAATATTATTTAAATAATATTTATTCTATCACAATTACTTAAAAAAATTATCAAATATAAATTATTTTATTTTAAAATCACTTTTGAGTAAAATTAATTTTGATTATAAAAAATTAATTTTATAAATATAGAACCAAACACGCTCTATGTCATGTCACTTGAATTAATTTTGTTTAGTTTAATTTAATTTTTCAATCATTAATTTTCTTGGATGAAACCCGGGGATTCGCCCGGCCCTCATTCATTAACTTTATGCGGCTTCATAATTCTTGGTAGGACCACGTCACTTTTGAGATAGCTAAAATATATATCTTTTCTCTTTTAGGGTGCATTTCGTTGGAGCTAAAAATGGCTTCTACATTTATCCCAATTAAATACACCGAATATTGTCATAAATCAGAGGCTATTTTCTTTTTTCCTTTTTTTGAAAACAATCACACATCTAAATGAAATTCCTCTTAATGATATATATTTTTTAACCATGTAAAATAAGTCTCTAAATTAAATCCAAAATCACAGACTTACAAAACGCACCTTCACTCGGACCAACGCCAGCAAAACTCGCCATGTTGGTAGATGGAATATTAGTTCCTCCTGCCTTCGTCCTACTAAATAGCGGGCGCTCCTTTGACAAATAGAAAGGAGACAAATGTTGGAAACTCAAAACTGAGTGAGTGAATCGTCAATCGCCGATACGAAACAAAAATCGAAGCAAAATAGGCTCCAAGCAGCTGCTACGACACTCTCTCCTCCATCGCCAACGCACAGATCTCAGAGAGAGAGAGATGGGAACGATGTCGTCTTCGGGGGATGAAGCATCACCACTACCATCATCATCATCAACATCGCAGCATGAGGGGAAGAAGGAGAAGAAGAAGGAGGGTTTGGGTTGGATAGAGTGGATGAGAGGGTGGCTGTCTCTGATACAGGAGATGCTGTTCCAGAGGATCATGGCCTCTCACTTGCACGACCCCATGCCCCTCCCTCCCGTCAACAACCTCACCTGCATTGTCACCGGATCCACCAGTGGCATAGGCCTCGAAATCGCAAGGTTCTATGTTATTTTTTTTTTCATTTTTGTTTTTGTTTTTTTAATGGTTATAAATAATGGGGTTCTTTTAAAATTGTGGAATTTGGGGTTGTGTTTGTGTGATTATGGGTAAAGTTGCAATTTTGAGAAATGGGTGTGTGTTGTTTTTGAGTAATGTTAAGAAGTAAAAATAATAGGATTTTTAGGACAATACAACGATGGACATTACTTGAAATAAAGTAGTATAACTCACTATAAAGATCGAGAGTAATGCTATATTGCCGGAAAAGAGTGAATGTTCACTTTGATCCTGTGTGCATGCTTCATTTTAGTACATAAAACTAAGAAATCAATGATTTAGTCCCTGAATTTGCAAAATATGATTCAAATTAATCCCTGGGAATTAGACCTTAAGTACTAACTTGAGTCATATTTTACAACTTGAGGGATTAAATTATTAATTTCTTAATTTCAAGGTCTAAAGGAAAGCGCACACATAACTTTAGGAATCAAAATGAACATTCATTTGCTAGAAAAATATTGCCAGAACCTTTGATAGACATTATAATGGTTGTTGAATATAATAAAGTGGTATGGTCCACCTATTCATCCAAAAGTGTTTATGGATAAAGTTGCAATTTTGAGAAGTGGGCGTGTGTTGTTTTTGAATAATGCTACAGCCAGAAATAATAATAATAATAATAATAATAATAATAATCAGAATTGTTTGATAGAAAACAATGGGGATCATTACATGGAATAAAGTAGTGTGACCTACTTGCCTAATAATCAATAAGCATGTCATGTAATTGTGTTTCTGTTTGGAAATGGGTATTAAATGATGTAGCATTTTTTATTAGTATTTTTGCCTCATTTGCAAGGCATGGTATGTAGGTAACTAAGGAGAGCCCCACATGGGAAGCCATTTAAGTTTGGTGGCATGGTCAACCTTTTTCATTTAGAAAAATGGGGGAGCTGATAATTTTTCTTTTTTTTTTTTTTATGAGTTAATTCTTGTTCATCATGCAGGCAATTGGCACAAGCAGGGGCCCATGTTGTTATGGCAGTGAGGAACACAAAGGCAGCTAATGAGTTGATACAGAAGTGGCAGATAGACTCTGAGGGGTTTGGTATTCCTCTCAATGTTGAGGTAATGTATATGTCCATTACTCATCACAGTGTAAGGAATTAGGAAAGCTGAACTGGCACTCTTTGAGAAACTGATCATACTTTGCTGGATTTTATTTGAATATATGATCTATGGAATTTTTTTTCCTTGGTCAGTGTGTTTCTACTAGATTATTTTGTTCTTAGCAAAGCTATTTTACAAAATGCTCAATAGCGAGCTTTTGGTTGAAAATCTTTTTGAATGTAAAATAAGTTAAATCAGACATTTACTTCTGGCTATTGACATTTGTTTTTGGCTTAACTAGGTGATGGAAGTTGATCTTCTCTCATTGGATTCTGTTGCAAGGTTTGCTGAAGCTTGGAATGCTCGCTCAGCACCCTTGCATGTTCTTATTAACAATGCTGGAATCTTTTCCATTGGAGGTTGGTATTTCTGTTGTAACAATATTGTTTCTGAATTTTGGCATTTATTATCTTTTGTCCGACATTCTTAAACTGAGACAGCGCCAAGTGCTGTGCTCTATATGTTTATGATTTGAGTACATCATTGTAATTTTTGGGATCCCATGTTGTAATATATTTACCTTTTATCATCTTTTGTTGTGACAAACTTATCAGGGTTAAGGTAATGATTTCAGGCTGATGCTCATTAAAGACAAATGTAACTAACCCCAACTACCTGCTTTTGTTCTTATTCAGAGCCACAAAAGTTTTCAAAGGATGGTTATGAAGAACACATGCAAGTGAATCATCTTGCTCCTGCTTTGCTTTCGATACTTCTTTTGCCATCACTTATTAGGGCTTCTCCTAGTCGAATTGTGAATGTGAATTCCGTTGTAAGTCTCTTGCAATGTGAATGCTAATATGTGCATAGGATGCAATCTGACACATAAAAGTTTTTTCTCATCTATTTTTCAGTCAAACTATTTTTTTTTTATGTACTGTTTAAACTTTTTTCTTTTCCTAAATGTCTGTTTCATAGATTAAACTTTTATTGCTTGTTGGTTTTTTATGCTTAGATGTTATGAAAATATAGTCAATAATGTGCACAATCTGATTTGATTTGTCATAAAGAATTTGCAAACTTTTTTAAGTGTTGTTATACATTGCTATCTAAGGAGTGTCAGTTTGTAATTTTCCATGTTGCTTGCAAGAATGGGGGTTGATGCTTCTTAGAATTTAAATTTAATAGCAAATTTGATGATATTAAGAGTTAAGTTCAGAGACATTTTCCTTTCTATGTTTAGAATTTGTTTAGTTGCAAAAATACACTGATTGCTTCAGTAAGAATGTTAAATTTCAAGAATGTGAAGATAACTTTATTTGTCATATGTATGGTTCTTGCTTGATGAAATGCTTATGCAACTTGAAATATTGACTTTAAAATTTTAAAATAAGTCATTTATTTTTGAACGAATGGACTAGAAAATTCAGCATGAAACTGGCTAAGATAGTGTGCATAACATCAAAATAAAGTCTGTCAGAAGATCGTGAAAGAATAAAAGTATATAATTTCCTAAAAATTACCGGATTATCCTTTTCTAAAAAATCAATATTGAAACATAGAAAGAAAAGTATTGATGTTTGGCACGAATTCAAAATTCTGTGCAACATTATTATTTTTCTGCTTAACTATTCTATGTTTTTTGTACTGTATATTCATTTACTGTTGTCATTATAGTTAATTAATTATTCCTAGAATATTGATAATATTATTTAGTGATAAATTATTAGCTTTTCTTTAATCTCTCACATTCTTTTTCCCCCTTTTCTGTAGATGCATCATGTTGGCTTTGTTGACGCCGATGACATGAATGTTACTTCTGGAAAAAGGAAATATTCTAGTTTTGTAGGGTACACAAGCAGCAAGCTTGCACAGGTACACTTCCTTTTGCAGTGTGTTTGGGTTTCCGTTTTGTTCCTCCAAAATCAATTGTGAGATACTAAAATCAATTTTGGCCTTTTTCCAACTTGTTTGGTTTCAAGTTGAACTCATAATGAAAATCGATTTTAGGCTACAAAATCAATTCTAGGTAGAAGTGAATAATTGTTACTTTTTACAAAATCACACTTTAGAATTACCAAACATAAATTACTTTACGTCAAAATCAATTCTAATTAGATCAATTCTAACAAAATCAATTCCATCCAGAATCAATTCTACAAACGCAGAACCAAACACACACTTGAAGTTTTTGACAATTTGATGGCCTGGAAAGCCTCTTTACATATACATTTTTGAGTTGTGAAGTCACTGGTGCAGTTATATGAAGAAGTTATTATACTGTCAAAATCATATACACTTAATTGTGTGCAGCTGATAGGGCTTGTTGCAAAGGATGTGTCTTTCTCTGTATGTGTGTGCTGTTTTCCTTTTGTTTTTACATGTAGGAGGATTTCTCATCCTCCTCCTAGATTTACTTATCTAGGTCCCTTAATCAAATGAGTTGTGAATTCCGAATACGTTTATTTGTGCACCACACTGTGCTTTGATAATGTTATCCTCAAATGAGTACAAAATACTGAGTCTGTTGAATGCTCTGTTGACTGTGAGTTCCCATGTCATCACACTGCTGACATCTACACATTGATATCTTTTCAATCATAATTTTATAATTTTAACCACTTTTTTTTAATATATTATCAACTATTTCTTTATAGTCCGTTTTGATCATAAACTAATTCCTTTTGCTGTAAATTATGCAATTATATTACTAACCAATTAACTGATAGAATTTAACACTAAAATCAATTCAAAATATATATGTGTGCTATTTTATCAATACATTACACATACATGCGTATGCTTGCACACGTATAGCACCATTGAAGGCACACCTGCATTCAGAGTTGGTGACTTAGGTAATTACTCTCTTCTCTCATGACAGCTTTCTTTCATCCACAAAAAGATTTTAGCATTTTGGTTTATTGGTTACCTTTTGTATAATTGAATCTTGGTCGTTGTTTGGTTTTGATAGTGAATTCTTGATATTAGAGTTGCCATTACAGTGTAATCGATTGTGCTTAACTATATTTTTCCTTTCTTTTTTTTCTGTCTTTAAATATTTTATTGTCAATATTGACTTCTAAAGTTGATTGCTGTTCCATGGCGCAAAATCATGTGAAAATGAGTTCTTGGTTTACCTTCCATCTTGAAGTTGTGAGTGAAACAGGAGTTGACTTTCTATTGCAGGTTATGTTTAGCAGTGTTCTTCATAAGCGAATCCCTGCTGAAGCTGGCATCGGTGTATTGTGTGTATCACCTGGAATTGTCCACACCAATGTTGTAAGTCTTCTGAAGAATTTGAACATCTGTTTTTGATTGGGATATATATGACTGTGATATTAATCAAAGGTAATATTTTATGTGTAATTTTATTTTGATAGATCTGTGATAAAGTGAATATAACTTATGCTAAAAAATATTTAGTTGTTCTTCTTTTGCAAATAGAGCAGCAGAAAACCTTCGAAATTCGTCTTCTGTAATAGAATGCTTGCCCTGCAATTTTCTCGTGCTCCTTGCTCGTGTCAGTGTGTCAACCTTACTGAGAAAATATAATAGATGGGGGAGGGGTATGATTGTATTAGGTCGGCACATGCTAAATTTTATAGCTGATGGTATCTAATGATTTGAAAGGATAAGCTGCTAAGGACCTGGTTATTTTAGATTGTGGAGGATTTAGAATTCTGTTTGGTTCTTCAGGAATTTATTTTAAAGTAATTTCATCTTGTTTGGATAATTATACTATTATAATTTGTGGTCATAGTCTTGTCGCTTATGCAGTAAGTATGATTTTCGTATAAGAATAGATGAGCTCTACACCTATTAATTTCTTTGTGGTATGATGGTGTATTTATGGTCATTGAGTCCATTGTTTAACTGCTTGATTTCATAAGCTTTGCCCTTCCCTTATGCTTTCAACTTTATCTAATGCAGGCAAGGGATCTTCCAAAAATTGTTCAAGCTGCTTATCATTTGATACCTTACTTCATCTTTAATGCTCAAGAAGGTCTGTTTTTTTCAATATTTCCGTGCAAGAAATAATTGACAACATTGAGTTTTTAAGATGCTACTGTGGCCACTGCCTATGTTCTTTAGATTTGGTATGTGGCAGGATTTGAAACCCATTGATCCGAATACAGGAAAATCATGTGCTCTCTCTCTCTTTCTGCACCCCTTTCGGTTCTAACATTTTCTTTGCCTTAAAGGTTATTGCATTTTCCTCCAGTAAAATATGGATTTTAGTCTTTGCATTATATTTACTAAAACGTGATCCAATATTTATTATCTATTGGCCAACCACTTTAGTCGAACGAAGATTTTTGTAGAAGTATTCCTGCAAAGAAAATGTTCATGACCGATGATGTACTGCAAATGCAGGTTCCCGGAGTACTCTTTTCGCTGCCACTGATCCTTCAGTTTCGGAGTATTGTGAATTGCTGAAAGCAGATGAGTGGCCTGTTTGTGCCTTTATTTCTCAAGATTGCCGTCCAGCAAATCCATCAGAAGAAGCGCACGAAATTCAAACACAATATGAAGTATGGGAGAAGACATTGGAGATGATTGGCCTTCCCTCAGATGCTGTGGAGAGGCTTATAGAGGGAGAAGAAGTTAAATGCCGCTATGGACAAGAGCAGTAGTCTAATTTAGACATGATTAGCCGTAGCATCCTCCACGTGTCGCTCCTAAACGATGCGTAAGGGGCAGTTTCATTATTTATAGCAAGTAATGAGCATTTCATTTTGAATCCAATGAAGACTAACCCTTATATGAATTTTTCCAACAAGTTAGCCTACTGCTTTTACTGTTATAATATGTGCTTTTGTAGGGCATGTTTCCAAAAATCCAACTTTATTTGTAACCATTTTTATCATATTTATGTTTCAACTGCCACCTTCTAATAGGAGAATGTAGCCATAAACAGGTGTTCTTATTCCAGTTTTATGCAATATTGATGGTCATCTACAGGAGTAAGAACGAAGTTAGCACCGTGTTAGTGTTTCTTTTATGTGTTAATATCATCATGTAATTCATTAAATTCTTACGGTGAAATCTGCAGTCATTTGGAAAGCCGTAAAAGTGTATGATCAGGTTCTTTCTTGTGCTTGTTTATTTCGCTTGGTGCAAGTCTTTTGCCTCCATGTAATTTTCAGTAGTTTTATCATCCTGCACGATGCAATTTTGTGTTGTATAATTCAATCGTAGCAGCATCGGATGGTATTCAAAGTTCTAAGATATAAATTCATTTATTTGCCTTTAGCTAAAAGCACAAGTTTTTCATAAAGATGATTCATGATACAATATTAAGACTTGTATAACTAATGGTGTAGAATTTGATCTTTTTCATTCTTAATTTATCTTGTATAACAAGGTAGATAGATTTGTGCATTGTTCAATGTTCATGCTTGACACTCTTGCATGAGGGGCGTATGTTAAGATATAAAGTTTGGATGGGCCAAAAGAGACCATGTTGATTTCATGATTGTAAAGTTTAATTAATGTTTTATTTTTTTAATTTTTCATGATCATGCTTGGGATGACTTCGAGTCACTCTGGTATATTTTTTATTTAGGAATTTTCAGTCAATGAATTCTGGATGCCAGCTATAACTGTCTAAGTCAATATTATAATAAGAAAAATTAGGATAATGAATATTTTTATCGGATTTTTTGTTTGAATTTAATTTAAATATATTAACAGTGTAAAATAATTTTACACTGTCAGCCAATAAAAATATTGGAAAGTGTTAATTTACACAAATAATTATCTATTATAATAAGAAATTTATTATAATTTTTTACTTTTTCCTATTTTTATTGATTGGTAATATAAAATTATTTTACACTATTAATACATATTAATTAAACTCTTTTTGTTTTGGGGTTTTTTTAGGATACATTTTTTGCCGGATTCTTTTCTAAAACATGATCAGATCGTATTAGAATATGCATAACAATCTCTCAAACAAGTGGTGCTTTTAGTAAATGCCTAAAGAAGACAAAAGCCTATTTTACCCTATATTCGAAAAGGAAGATTTTGGTACTTTACTGAACTGGTTTCAAATGTAACCTTTTTTTAAAAAAAAAAAAAAAAATTAGCTAATCTATTAAGCATTTAAGTAATGTGAAATACCTTGTAACAATTCTATGTATTTTACAATTGCACATATAACTAACTGTAAGAGAACATCTTTTATTATTCCAGCCATAGTAGATCACTTATATGAATGTACTCCTAGGGAGTTACGGTGATGTCGAGCTTCTGCCCATTTTCACAGTGATCATTTACGCCACATATGAACCATGTTCTGCCTTCTTTTAAAACCACCGAGTCATAGCCGCTGGTGAACATCTGTATATATGAGTCCTTCCTGCAATCCTCATAAGCTGTACATCAACTTGAAGTACACTATGTAGGCCGGTTTCGTAGTTGAACACTATCAACAAAAGTATGAACATGTTTATACAGTGTGGCCAATATGATTTACCATGTGCTTGGGAATATTTCCAACCGTCTTGCATGCAATATGTCCAATGTAATGAATATGCTAACATGCATCATTTTCTATGTCAATGTGTTAATTCATGAGTTCGAACTTGAATTAGGTTTTACGAACATGATTTTGTATTAACTTGATTTTAAAATCTAGATTTTGCTTACAAGTTACTCCTTTTGGGGTTTAGATTACTAGTATATGAAACCTATTAAGAAAATTACTTGCTAACCAGAAAAAATTGCTAGAAATTCACTTGACTGACTAATCTATCATCTACTTGTTTGGTTAATAACTAGGGTGACACAAGCTAGTCGACTCTACGCCCTTGAATTTAACCACACTTTGTTTACCACCTGTGTCTGGTAACTGTTTTTTAGGTACCCCAAAAACATTGCTGATGTATTTTATCTCGATTAACTTAGTAGGCTATATTACATTGAAAAAGAATTGTGTCTTAAAGTTTTATGAAATAGACACTCGATATCACATTATCACCTTGGGATTACCCAAGGTTATTCTATGTCAAACAAGTCTCTACGTGGTTCTCACACATAATCAAGCACATTTCATTTTTTCCCTTTTTAAAGTGTGGAGTATACTTTAGAAAATAAAGTGCATAATTTTAAATATTGATGAAAATCTAATGATTAAAAATTTTGTAAGATATAAATGTTAGCATTACATTATACATATATAATATGTGCCGCTAATTTTCTTAAATCAACAATTCGGATTGTACACTTTACTAAGTGCGCCATGCACCTCAAAGTAGCCAAATTCTACGTTTATAAATGTGAACCTCTGCTCTTACCTAGAACATCACCAACATGAAATTCTTTTGCAGCGGACCAGTTTCTGAAATCAAACGAGTCATCCCAACCATGGCTGTCACCAACAATGTAGGTTTCCCCCTTTGCATTGAGCAAGTTAACAGAGGCCATGAGGCAAAGGTGGAACATGATTGTAATGGAACATTGGTAAGCTCGAAGACCCATTTTCGTCTCCTATTGTCTTTCAATCTGAAGAGACTGCAAAAATGCTTCATAATCAAATAATAAGAAACGTTTCCTAGAGCATAAGTAACAAGGGTTGGTGTGCCACAACATTCTGATGCCATAAGATTAGGTATTCACGTATCTCGTGTTAAGCTTTAGTCTATTGTGATAATTAACATAAGTTATTATTTGCATGTTTTATTTATTTATTTATATTTTTTTGGTAATTCTCCACTCATTGTGTGAGACATCCACCTACATACTGTAGATGTATATGTCTATTGAGCAACACATTTCTCTGTGCTACCAAGCAGACCAAACCTTTCAGTACTTTATCTTACATCCACATGAGCAAAATAAAGCTCTTCATATAAAATAATAAGTTGACCGAAATAATAATAATAATAATAATAATAATAATAATACAAATCAACCATATCATTGATCAATATATTTTAGTTTTATTTGTTCAATTTCCTCCAAGATTGGTCTTACGTTGGTTTAATAAAAATGGCTAGGTCGTTTCTACATATTTCACCTTCATTAAGTAACAAGTGAGACAATTTATCATTAGGGTGCTTATTGGTTTCAAATTGGGTTAATTGCATTAAAATTTAAGAGGAAAAAAGAGATAACTGTTCAGTAAGAAATGCATATATTTTATTCGAGTTGAGGATGGTTGAATTTTATTTTATTATTGTTATTATTATTATTTTGAAAAATAATGCCTCGAAACAACTTTCTTTGGGATTGAAAACTTTGAAGATAAAACAGAATTCACAGAATCAATTCAACCAACAAATAGCCGCTTAAAATCTCAATCTGCAATCCGACCCCACCAAATTAAAAGATTTTAAATCCAACTCAATTTAATAATAACTCAATCCACCCCATACGTTTTTGTTCCCGGCTTCCAGCTATTCATATTATGGTAGAAAATATATACCAAACTCCAAGCAACACCGAATATAAATAAACAGGCAAAAGTTGGTAGAGAAGTACTGCAAAAGAGCATTTAACAAAAATCTAAGTTGGTGCTTCGGCTACAACGCGTTACATCATTGTAGAATGATGGATCTACTACTTTTGTTAAGCAAGTCTTCAACAAAATAAATAACACTAGCAGAATTTGATCATCTAAATGGTAGAGGCAAGGGCATTGCCTCTAGCTTTGCAAGATGATGTTAACTGATCTACAATTATTTTATCAAGGACTAACTAGTGGTACTAAGCATTCTATGTTAATAGACCTCATATTGGACTATACACCTGGCTCAAGTAACTAGAACATACCGCCTTTAAAGAACCAAAAAGTATACATATAAACTTTAATAAAGCTTCATAAAAACTACCATCCGTACATCATCAAGCACAGGTTGGATTCATACCGCATAGTATCAAGTCCATGTTCTTCAGCTTTTTCCACAAACTTGGTCCTTTCTTCCCATCAAAACTCTTCCCAGAAGCAGAAATGCTCCCATCTTTCCACTTGAACCTTCTAAGCACACGCACCTCCAGAGATATCCCTTCATTGTTCTTGCCTTTGCTACCCCCCATGCAGCTATCACCATCATGGCCATCTCCTCTCAGAAGCCTCTCATAGTACTCCTTGTTCCTCTTCTCCAAGCCATGGATCTGTGCCTGAAGATCCTCAATCTTCCTATGGAGCATGAAAACCCTATGATCCTCCCGCATCTTCAGCACACACTTTGCAAGCTCCCCAGCTTTCCTCTTAATGAACACTGACTCAGATGCAAGCTCCTTGTTCTCCTCAACCAATGTGTTGACCCTATAACTCAAGCCGGCATTCTCATTCAAGAGAACGAGCCTCTCAGATTCCAACACCTCAAGAAGGCTCTTTTGTAGCTCATTCTTCCTTGAGGACTCACAATACTTCCTCTCCATGACACCAACCTCATGCATTAGCACATCATACTCCACATTTTTTATCACAAGCTCAGCAACAATAGCATCAACATCAACCATAGGACTACTTGGGAGAATCATAGGCACCATCATCATAGGTTGTGGTAAGGGTGGTTGGTAAGAGATTGAACTCTCAATATCTGAATCAATGTGGCTGCTTACCCCACTAGCTTCTTCCTGGTCAGAGAAGCCTTCATCTACCGTTGTTGAGACTTGGGAAGAGTGCCTGCTATGGTGATGATGCTTGTGCTTGGCCAATGTTTGGATGTACCGGTCAGACAAGGTGATATAGCCATTGTACAAGTCCTGCAAGAGTGCCAGAAGCTGAGGCCTCTTTTGGTAGTAAGACTCAGCTCTTTCTGCAAAGGTGTCACCAACCTCTTCATCTTCCATTGTTCCCATCTTCAACACCTTCATCCTCTCCTCCAAGTCTGCCATCAAAGACCACAAAAGTTCACACTTGAATTAGTATGCAAGAAAAAGAACACAAGATGATAGTGCCTTTCTTTCTTACCTGATTTACCAAATTCCATAGCTTCAGAAACTTTAAAGTCACACAGTTCTAACAATGTTACTAACAGGTGAACCAAAAAAGAGGTTAATATAGGGCCAGATCTCAAATGGGGTTGATGAGGAATTGTAATTGAGCTCCAGGGCAGTGACAGGTTACCCAACAAGGACACGAGAGAAGTGAACACTGACAAAAGCCATTAAGTAATTCTGCCACCTAAGATAAATATGTTCTAAACAAAGTAAAAATAATAGTATAGGACTATAATTTGAAAATAATAGAATTTGAATTGTAATTTGGCTGCATTATGCAGGTATAGGCTAGGCATAAGGGCACGGCTGCAGTAACGTGTCCATGTCTGCCTCTAGTTTTGAATGCAAAAGTCAGCATCATTGTACTACACCTGTGCATGTGAACTGTACAGACAGGAAAAGCTCTAATCCTCTCCCTTCCAATTTTATTTTTATTTAGAATAAAATGAAAAAAGTTCAAGGGAATATGAGCACAAGCCACGAGGCTAAAATGGAAAGGTCACCGTTACACATGACAACAAAATCTAATCTACACTGCAGCAAGGCACTGCCCTGGATAATAGTAGATAGGGTCCATTTGTCAAATAGCCCGTGTTATATATAATTTCAAATTTTAAACCCAAAAATGAGTGCTCCGCTGAGATCAGCAAAAAATCCAAGTAAAAGAACAAAAGGGTAATAAGATAGACGATGGGTTTATAGCCAATACCGGCAATTTGGTTTGGAAGTATAGTTCAAATCAAAATGGAAGTTTGAAAATGGAGAGACACCAAAAAGGAGTAGACCTGTCAACAGCCACCCTTGGAAAGATCCCATACACACATAATGCTAACTTTTTTCCAAGTCTTCTTTTCTTCTCTACAATCAAAACAAAAGCATTGGAGGACCAAAAGGAAGGGAATAAAACCGTAATATAATACTTGTACCAAGAAAAAACCATAATATAATAAAATAATTAATATAATATCAAATATCAAATATCAAATATCAATATAGTGATAATTCCATTTCTGCCCTACATTTTAAAATTCACTCTTTTATCTCAGTGTCAAGTGACATAGGCGCGTGAAAAGAGGCGCGTGGTTGAGTATTGTTACGTGAAAACGTAACAAGGTAAATAACAATGTACGGCAACTGCTGTTTCCAATGAAGAGTTGGACGTTTGACAGTTGACAGGGACATATCTTAATGGTCTGATTCTTTTTTTTTTTTTTTTTCGTTTCGGTAAGTTAATGGTTTAATTCTTCTTTTTTATTTTTATTTTTTCTCCATTTCTTGCATTGATGATTAGATTGCTTGAAAAGGGTTGTCACTGATTCAAACATAACTTGCTACAACTCACGACATGCATGCGAACACAATTAATTCAGATTTGAGACTTTTCTTCGCCATCCATCCTTCTCCCATTTAGTGGTTCCAATAGATTACCAGCAAGTATGTATGCCAGCAGCGTTTCCAGACTTCCAAAATTAATTGAGATTTTTTTATAATATTAATTGTTAATTCTCAAAATTAATATTGATCTTTAAAATTGGTTATAAAAGAAGTAAAATTTTTTTATTTTTTATCAAAATTATTTTAAAATAATTATCAAACATAAATTATTTTATTTTAAAATTAATTTTAATCAAATTAATTCTAACAAAATTAATTTTATTTAAAATTAATTCTTAAAAAAAAAAAACCAAACACGCACTACTACAACTTTCTTTATTTGGTTCAAAGCCTTTAAAAAAATTTACCTTTTTATATACTTTAATATTAATAGCATGTTTGAAACTATATTTTAAAGGTTAAAAATGGTTTTAAACCCTCAAATTAATTTTGTTAATTTTTTTATAATATTTGGTTTAAAAAATCAATTTTAAGAAGAGAAATGAAAATTTTTTATTTTTTATCTGAATTATTTTTAAAAAAATTATTAAATATAAATTATTTTATCTCAAAATTAATTTTAACGAAATCAATTTCAAGAATCAATTTTACTAAAAAAAGAATCAAATACACTATAAAAAAATAAAAAGTAATCAAATTTATTTACCAAAATATCGCGACATACATGTTCATCAGTACATAAACAAGTAACACATATCATTTTATTTTATATAATAATCACCTTAATTTCTACAAAATAATTCTAACAATTTTTCTTAAATAACATTACCCGAGTATTAATATTGTATGATATGATGTTCCAACTATTCAAATATCCTACCCCCACATTACTACCATTTCTTCATCACAAACAAAACCCCTACAGACATTAACTCACATGAGAGATAAAAAGTATTACTTGATTTGAATAAATTAATTGTGGTACGGTAGAATGAGTTAATACATACCAGAAATTCTGGTGAGTAGCCAGGATGGCATAATGTTGTTGGTGTTGGTGATGATGACCTTGTCCTTAAACCCTTTTGTGGATGAGGAAAGCAATGGTGGAGAATTTGAAGCCACTTTCTCCTTGCCCATATCCCCAGGGTTTCGGACCCTCTCAATTAATAATACCCTTTGCCTCAGTGTCACTTTATACACACTGCAATAATAAATTGATGAGAATCAACAACAACAGCTAAATCTTCCCAAGGAACAAAAAAATGACTATTTGCCAGAAATAGAGGGTTCTTTTGCATTTAAGAAAAATGGAACATGTAGAAGAAAGAAAGAAAAGCACAACAAAAAAATTGTAGTAGTAAGTGGAGCTAGAAAGGAGCACAAAGACATTGCGCAGATCTCTATGAACATTGTAGTGCAACACAACTAATAAATAATTGCAATGACCTCACATTCATCAAAGACACGTTGTTTTTTCAAATTAGGAGAACGTTGTGCAGGTCTGAACATTCAGAATAGAGTTATGAACCCAAATCCCTATGCATTTTAAACCATTGCATTCTCTATTTTGCAAATCAAAAAGGGAAAAATTCCCTTTCTTTTTTCTACTTTTCGTCAAATTGTGGTTAACCCGGGAATCAATGAAGATCATGTGAACGCTTGACAAACAATAACAATCTGAAGTCTCAGGCATCAACAGAATAATAATAAAAATAGGATAACCCAGAAACAAAAATTGTACTCTGTATGTTTGGCAACACAGAAAACAGAGGAAAATAGAGAGAAAGTCGGAAACTTTTTAACATTAGTCCAATATATTTGAAAAACAAAACATACCCATTAGAGATCCATCACATTATAAAACAATGCAACAAAAGTCAGAATCAGATTACATGCCACTCAGGGAGCAAAGTGCGTTGCATGCACAGAGTACCCTGCATATTCTCAGCAGCAATGGCCATGACAAAAACGTAAAATTCATAAAGAACAAGAATAAGAAGAAGAAGAAGCCAAGTAGAGTAACAAAATCAAACAAAAAGAGTGAAAGGAGAGAAGGAGAAACTCACCGTTGGTGGCTTTGTGATGTGAAACAGAGAGAAGAGGGTGAAAAAATAGAGTTGATGGAAAACAGAGAGGGACGTGGTTTGAAAGAAAGAGAGAGAGAGAGACAGGGTTTTCGATTTGTGATGGAAGATTCCAAAAAGCAGGGGAACTTGGGAAAAAGTGGTGGGAGGGTGAGTGAGTCTGTTGATGAGTTTGGTAAGCGAAATCAGCTCACATTCAGTGTCACAGTCCAACATGCAGCAAACAATAGTCAAAAAAGCAATCACTCAAATCCGGGAGGACGGTGTCAAACTATGCTTATAACAATTATTAAATTTCGCAAATTTATTTGTTTCTTGTTTTGATATGATATTTATATAGGTTAAAATAATATGAGGAGAAAAAAGCATGTTGATTTAAGATAATTGTGGTATTAAAAAGTAATTATATCCTTTAAGATTGTCATCTTGATTTACATATCTTTTCTTAGTTTTATGACCTTATCTGTGATAAGTTTTTTATTTACAAAGATTAAAATTTGATTAGTAACTTCGAGAAATAAGAATTTCATCTTAATTAATTTACATACCTTTTCTTAATTTTATGATATTATCTATAATTTATTTTTTTAAAATGATTTAAATTTGGTTAGCAACTTTTACAAACAAATATTCACAGATAGGCAGTTAGTCTCATTTAAGTTTTATAAAACTGATTGTATTTAATATTTAAACTAAATTTAAGATAAAATTATATCTTAAAAAGTGTAAGTGAAGGAGTATTTCTTTTTAAATGAGCTTATTTATTAAATAAAGAATTAGTGAAGTACCCACATAATTTTATTTGAAGTGCATCATTATCTTAATTTACAAAGTAAGTTAAAAATAAATATATCCTTATTTATTTTGCTCGTTTAGTTTAAAGTTGATTTATCTTTTGTTAAACTCAAAATATCAGAGAATTAGGTATAATAGAACTAATTGTTTTGCACCCCAAAAAAATGAACTAATTTTTAATCTTAAGTATTTGGTAATCACTAAAAAAATTAAATAAAAAGTTGAAGCTAAAACTACTTAAGAGAAAAAAATTGTAAATTTCGTTTTGTTGTATTCTAGTTATACCATTAACCTATTGGTTTTCTCCTTTTTTTGTCTAAACCACCAGTATTAGAAATTTATTGGACTCTAACTAATTTTCTTGAGTTCAATCAGTCTATTAGGTAGGTAAAACTCTCCTATTATTAGTTTTTTTTTAATCTATAAAACTCAAATTTAAGACCTTGCTTAATATAAATAAGTGTTGAACTATTTGAACCAATCAAATATTAGTATTTTTTTTTTTACATTATTATTATTTTACTATCTTTCTATATTTAGATTTTGCATTTGATAAATGATTTCAAAGCTAGTCTTAAATAAATCACAAACAAATTAAGAATAATTAAAATTATCATAAAATAATTAAGTTTATATAACTATTAGAACATTGTTGATGAGCACAAAATTAGTTTTCGTACTTGTATCACAAATCCACATATATGTGAGATGAGAATATTTTGATGGGAATCTTCACCCAAAATTAATCCTAAAAATTTAATATTTCCAAAAGTATTATTACAAATCCTCTACTAAACACCCCCATAAACAATGGGAGGAGTTGACAACGAAGTTAATGAGAGAGAGAGAGAGAGAGAGAGAGTTACTAACATGTGAGGGTCACTTTGATATATTCATGTGTCTGGTTAGAAGTTTTTATTTGTACCGTTTAATATTTTCTTAACTACTTTATTTTAACTAGTTTTGAATACTTTTTAAAAAATAGTTTCAAATCAATTATAAAGGTTGTTATATTGCCTTTGAAGTTAGTTTTATTATTATTGTTAGTATTTTGACATTCTCAAAGCCACTATGAGTGGTCAGTGGTCTAGTATGCATGATGTACCAAAAAAATATTTTACCTACACTTTATTAGTTCAAGTGAGTTGATATGTGTTCTCTTAAGTAAAATTTTAAGTTCTAGTTTAGTTTTGTAAATAAAAAAAATAGTACTTAAAGAATTTTACTTCATAATAAGTCAATTTGACTTGAACTGATCGTTTAAAATCTAGTAAACTTTAAATAATAGTAGTTAAAAAATAACTCTCTCTCTCATTCATTCATTCATTCAAGAATAAATTCTTAATAAGCATGCAAATATAATAAAATCAACTAATCAAGATCTTTTACATTTATATGTAAAGAAAATCAATATTATAAGAATTAATCTTGAAGTAGTTCTTTTTTTTTCATAAATATGATTAGAATAAATAGGGACTCCTACAATAAGCTTCGAATTGGTCTAGGAGAAATAAGAAGGAAAGGAAATGAGAGAAGAAAAGAAGGAAATTGTGAAATTTTCATTCATTCGAATTAGTGAAAAAATGGGAAGAAAAGACAAAAGAAAATGTGGTAGATCCGCACTTAAAAATTTCTCTCCTAACATGAGGAGAAGATAGAAGTTGTTATGATTGTTACTAAAATTTATAAATTTATCCTAAAAAAATTTTTCTTTCAACATAAAAGACAATTATCATAAAAATAATTTACATATAATAATATTTTTTTCCTTCTGTTTTTCATTTCAACTAAACAATACAAAAAAAAAAAGTAAATTACACTCTTCTCTCTTAAAAAATATTTTTATTACACAATCCTCTCATATATTTTTAAAATATATACTTTTGTTTCTTGAAAGATGAAAATGTGCTATATTTTGATTTATTTTTATTTTTATTTTTTTGTTGAATCTCTATTATTTTATGTTTATTACCTTACTTTTTGATCAAAATACCTTTTATTAATAATTATATATATTGAAATATTTTTCACAAAGTAAAAAATATGTAATTGATAATAATATAAATGATATTGATATGTGTGTATATATACATACACACATATGTGTGTATGTACGATTTTTATAACTTTTTGTTATTATATATTAAGGGAATAAAGGGTTAATAATAAAAATAATTTATAATAATTATTTTAAAAAATATGACTTGCATATTTTTACTTTTTAATATTTTTAGGCTATAATCTATGAAAATTAATGTTAAAATATCAATATTCGTAAAATATTTTTCTATTAATTTATTAAAATGAAAATAAAGTGTCAATATTATATTAAATTTTATGTTTTTAAATTTATTAAATAAGGATTAAATAATCTTAATAAATATAATTTCATTAATATTAGCATATTAATTCTCAATTATTTACAATGATGAACTAATTATAATAATGTTTAATAATGAATGACTAAAATAATAATAAAAATTAACACTAATTATTAAAGTATTTTGTATAATGAATAATTTAATAAATTCATATACACATTTTAATTTTTAAAGCATTTTAAAGTAAAGTTTATATTTTGAAAATAGAGATAAAAATTATATAACAAAACTATTTCTTAAGAGTGAAAGTGTAATTTACCCACAAAAAAAAAGTACACTTTTTTTTTATTTTCTTTCATTATATTTTTTTTTTCTCATTTTCTATTATCATCTAAACAAAACAGAAGTAGGCGTAGCCACTCTGAAGTTTCAACTCTATCTGAGCCCGATGCAAAATTATATGGCCATGTGAATATTGCGTATTTCTAAATATTGAGAATTCATGTTTTGTTCTGTATCATAAGCAAATATTATTTTATATTTTACTCAACTTATGGAATTAATTAAAAAAATTAGTTTTAATATATTATTAATTTAAAATATTTTGTTTATTTTATATTATCAAGCAATCACATGTGATCATATATGTAATTTTTAAAATAATTATTATAAAAATTAAATACTTGTCTAATATGATAAAACATAATTTGATGACTGTTCACATTAATATTGTATTAAAATTAAATTCTTAGTTTATCCTGGAAAAAAAACATTCTTATTTAACATGTGCTCCATTTATTTATTTATTTATCTTTTAAATTTAACATGAGCTCCATTCAACTACTTAATATAATTGGTTAATAAAATATAATTAATTTAATTAATATGATTAAATTTAACTTAGTTATCATAAAAACAAGTGGATGATAGCAATGAAGGCATGTGAATGTAGAGATTCAAATTATTTATTCTTCGGAGTTTGCTTTCACAATTCTCCATGTGGCTTATAATTCCTTGCTTATTTGATTTTGTTCATTTTGGTACGTTAGTAAACTTTGGAATTTTCATATTTATAAAATATGTTCTTGAGTTGGGCGGTGATGTAAAAAAAGTAGACTTGACTACTTTAATATGTTACATATTTTTTCCCCCCATAAATTATAGTCTTCTTGAGGTGATATAAAGGGTCGGAGATAAAATAAAATGATGACATGTTTATTGTACATCTGATTTTGAACTACTGAGATTACAAAACTTGAACAACAATGTGGAGCATGCTAAATACTGGGGTCACTTATTCACACCTAAATTATGCAGCATGTTAGCTAAAGATGTCAAAGTCTTTCTTGTATTGCGGCATGGAATGTTTGTGGATTTTGCTCAAAAGGCTTTGACGTACATCCAACGGAGTCTTTGTAAGATTCCCTCCTTAAATAAATGATAATTTCGTGCCAATACTTGATGTTTATTCACATAAAAGATCTCTGATGACACTGCACTTAACATGGTTTATGAGTATTCTGATATTTTGCCCTCTTAACAGATTAATAAGTAAGAACATGTTACTAATCAGATGCTATTGCTATGGCAATCAAGCATATTAGGCAGCCTGCCACCATTCCAACATGATAATTTTGATTTCCCTATTGTCATCCCTAGTTAGGACTCATAAACTAACTCCCATTTCTATTCATTAAAATCACTAGATCAGACTGAAAACTTACAAAAACACACACGCGCGTGCACACACACACAAGAGAAAAGTCTTCAAAAGTTTTCTTACACATGGTAGTGAAATACAGAAATTCCTTAAGCAATTGAGATTGACAAGTTTGTAATTTTGTACAGATACAGAGTTTGTTAAGTATGAACATACTTTTTATTAAGAAATTATTAAATTATTAGGTGCTTATAGAGTATTAAGTTGCATTATATGCTGACTATTTATGAAATGACATTTCAGATAAATATGTAAGTTAATGGTGAATCTTTCCACCACTTGAAGATGAAATATCATTCTATAAGTGATCAAAGCATAATTCAATCTAGTACTTCGTGAACACCTAACAATTTCTCCTTGTTCTTTTTTTTTTTTTGTTTAACCTCTTCAATTATTTTCCTAGCTCCAAGCCCCTGTCATCAGACACATGATTATGTGTCTCCTCCGCTTCTTGCTGCTTCAGGGTCTCATACAATGGAGCATTTCTAGTCTCAGGAAGCCAAATACTCAAAAGGCCACTACAAATTGACAAGGCCCCAAAAATCAGAAAAGATAGAGATGGGCTCAAACGGCCCAACACAACCAGCAAAGGCGCCAATGAGGCCCCTAACATCAAGGCCTGGCGCAACATGGACACAGCAAAGTTCCTCACATCTGTAGGGAAAAGCTCCACACAATATATGTACAATATGTCAAATGCAGTGGAAGCACCCATGAATCCAATTGCTTCAATAATAAGCTGAGTCCAATTCCCTCCAAATTTGTGCACCTTTGAACCTTTGTGTGAAAAGAATGTGCATAGTATACTTGAAACTCCAGCTATGTAGGTGGACACAGAAAACAACAAGCGCCTATTGGCGAACCCCAAGAGAAAAGAACCTACCAAAACAGCAGGAATCTCCATGAGTGCATTGAGTGCAACTGAGGCATAAAGGTTGAAGTTCAAGTTCTCAACATTGAGTTGAACTCCATAGTAAACAAAGCCAACTCCAAAGCCAGCTATCATAACAGTGACCATTCTTTGTGCTGCCCATCTTGTGGTCCAAAGGCTCTCATTAGCACTATTTGGACTTGTTTCACCTTCACTATTGCATCCACCTTTGGCTCCACAACAAGGATTAGCCAAGGTGAGATTATTGGGAAGTTTCTTCTTCCCATTTAGCCGAGCAAACCTTTCCAACACTGCCAAAGCTTCTTTGCCTCTGCCTCTTATCAAAAGCCACCTTGGTGATTCTGAGACTAAAGGGAGTACTAGTACAGCATATGCCAAAGGTAAGAGGGACAAGGTTTTGTACAAGTTTCTCCAACATGTTCTATTTGGATATGCCACAAGAGGGAGTGTGAGAAAGCCAAGTGTGAAGAAGAAGAAGCCATATTGGCCTACTTGGCCTCGCCACTTGCGGCTTACTGATTCTGTGGTGAGGACAAGGCAGCATATGCCAATTCCTGATCTTGCAAAACCCATTGCAAAGCGGAAGAAGGCATAGACCCAAATGTTTGGTGAAAGGGATGTGGCAAAGGCTGTTATGGAGGTTAAGATGCAGGAAACTTGAACAGTTCTTTTTCTTCCCAGCCATGAATCTGAGAGGTGGCCATATACAGCAGAACCTGCACCAAAATTTGAAGCAATAAGTACATGTGAATGTTAATGTTGTTACTAATTTTGCAATTTAATTAGCGTATAATTCATCTCCACAGCATCATATATGGTCATAGGGACCTTGAGATTAAATTTCACCTAGCCTTCTTATTGGACAAACAAGGTTTATGGGAGATCATTGTTATCTATTGATATTGTAACTCAATTAGACAACTAAAATCCCTGTTGAACAACAGATGGGCTAGAATATTATGCATGGCCATTAAGTTAATCCAATTTGTTCCAAATATTCATAAATCGTATTTTATGGACTGCGATTCATCTAGGAGCATTATTATATAAATAAATAATACAATATAGATACAACAACTTGTATATTTTATAGACTATTAAATCTGTCTATAAGCCTCTGCATGGCCAAAATAATATCCAATTCTTTTTACACAAATTCACATGCGATCAATAATTTTTAGGGTTATTCTTTAATAGTTGAGTCTAGAGAAAAGAGAAAACCACCGATTATGTAAATCAAAACAGAAATAAATTTTTTCATGTGAAAATTTCACATGACAAGGTGATGATTTTTATTATTGATTAAGAAGGTGGGCCCTAATCTAAATTCTACGGAAGAATCTAATTAATAATAAATATATATATATATATATAATAATATTATATGAAATTTTCATATAAGAGCATTCATTTATAAACAAAAATAGATTAATGAAAGAAAACCTTTTATCCAGTGGTACAAAGTGCACGTGGTTATTGGATAGTTGAGGAAGTAGAACAAAAGGAACAAGTAGTATGTACCTAAAAGAGAACCAAGGAAGTACACAGAAGCAGGCACAGCAGCCAGAAACTTTCTATCACAGATAAGACCCCACTCAGCTATGGTAGAGCTTGTGTGGCCCCCAACCCATTCCCAAGTCCCAGGCACCAACCCACAAACAGAACCACTGCTTTTGGCAGCGCTGCACAAACCATTTTTGCACCTCCAAGCTGGTGGTTGTGCATCACTGAAGATGGTCACCAATGTACTCTGGGCATCAAATATCCATGCCAATGACACCAAGAGCACATGCACCACCTGGGAGAACCCCAAGGAGCCTACATACCCTTCCACCACTTCATCTACTGTGAGCTCAAGTTTTGTAGCCACTTCACTTCCCACAAAAACTTTGCTTCCTTGAACCAGTTTTTGCTCCTCGTCCATGATGGTTCCTACAATCAAAGGAAAGGAAATTGGTGCCTAGCTTGCTCCTTTGATAGAATATACACACCTATATATAATGTTATTATGCCCTCACTCTAGCACATAAAATAATGTTACAACAAAAAAATAAAAATTGAAAAAAGTATGTAGTGACATCACAACAGAACCCGATTTTTTCTATTTTAATTTTTTGTTATGGAATGTGAGATCAATGTGATTGTAGGCAAATATGTCCTGCATGCTTCCACTGAAACAATTTTGTGATGCATGCACATTGTTTTGGTGAATGTCACATATGTAGCAGTGGTAGTGGATTAGTGCCAATTAAGATCCCGCATCCTATTAGATTTATATTGTGATGACCCACTTATCGTAAACTAGTACCTAGTACAAGAATTAATTGGTGGGCTAATGTGGAGAAGACTAATTGAACAGTGATCAATTATTGCTAATGGTCATCGATGGATCTGGGACCCAGGATTTTACAATTGTGATAGTTGATAGATGATTGAAGAAAAATGGACACCATGAAGACAGCACTTACAACCCTGTGCAAGTCATAGTGAAAAAAATTGCTGTGATAGATAGTTCTTTCAACGTACCTAGAGTGAAAAATAAAATTGCGGTGCTCGCTGGTTAGCAAATCATAGTCTGAATTATCATCCTGAAAAATTAGTGTGCTTAATATCAGTCCCTAATGGAAATTAAGCAAGTGTTGAACCAAGTTATTAATGGGAGTTTCAAGATCTAGATATGTTTTTGTACATGAGTCCTAGTGTTGTACCAAAAACTATGTAGCAGCTCGATGAAAATCACTTGGCGTCAAGGCTCTTAACTATGACTTGCGTCACCAGCGCTGGTGACTCGGCATGCCATTGTCATGAGACCAAAAAGCTGGCTGATTTCTTGGCCTTGGAACGACCTTAGTTAGGGAGTTAAAAATTAAAATTGCTGTTAGCATGTCCGAAGGAATATGCTATCTTACATTGTTTTCTTAATCTCTCTTTTTTAGCTGAAATTGTTTTCTATTAATTTTGGACAAAAGAAAGGAGTCTTTTATTGCATAAAAAATGATATTTATACATATTTATTTAGTATATCTATTGACACTACGGAGTCAAATATAAATAGTGGAGAATTCACATTAATGACCGAGGAATCAGAGGAATTGCAATTATACATTAGTGATAATGATGTTATCGGACAGGAGATTTATATACAAATAATTGGGAATTTTGTATATACAATTGGAAAATTGGATAATTACATTATCAGTTACCACTATAGCCCTGATTCTCTAATTATCAATGTGGATTCCCCATCATTTACATATGACTCTCCAATATTAATAGACACATTAAATGCATATTTAAAAATATCATCTCTCTAATGCACACATACATAAAGGTAAGTTGATCTTTTAAGGCGCAAACCCATTCATTGTGTTTAGAAGACATTCTAATGGGCCATTAATAAGGCTTGAAGGAGGGGAAGGAACAGGGTAAAGAAAAGACAAAGAATATTTTATATATTAAATCTCTTTTTATATATATATATATATATATATATATATATATATATATATATATATATATATATATATATATGCACCTAATTCTTACTTTTTTGTATGAGACATATGATGTGGTTCAATACTTATTTTTCTTAAATGAAGTTTTAGAATCAAGTATTATAAATAAAAAAAATAGTGTTGAAAGAATTTTACCTCATAATGAGTTGATGCAAGTTGAGTTAGATTAATCAAGAGTTGGTGATTAATAAACTCTAAATACTGATAATTTTTTTTTAAAAAAAGAAAAGACATAGTACACATTAAGGTAGGGGCGAATGTAAATACATGCCCCCCACTAAATTTTGATAATTTTGTTAGTATATATATATATATATATATATATATATATATATATATTGCCTTTATTATTTTATTTGAAGTTTTTTGTTATACTTAAGTATTATTTTTATTCTCATTACCTAAATTTTCTAGATCTATCATTATATTAAGGTATGTTTTAATAAAATGTGTGAAAATATTTTAGGTTCTCCAAAAGTGAAAAAAAAAGTTAATACTCTATTATATTCAATGTTTAATACTTTAAATTTATGGATTATTATTATCTCTTATTTTAACAATATTTTAAATGAAATTGCTGAATTATCAAGTATTAAATGAATTAGAGGACAAATTCTTTCTTACTATGATAGCCCTTAAGAATTTCCCTTATACAATTTATTGCATAAATGAAAAATGTAAACGGGTTGTTTCAATAAATAATAATTAAAAAAAAAAGTATGACCACGGTCCTGATTATATAATTCAGAACTGATAGTCACCCATTCCTGGTCGACACACATGCCCGCGACACCCTGTTGTTTGGTGGGAAAATTTTTCAATAAAAAAAATTTTAAAAGAAAAATAATTAAAATACTTCCGAGTTTCTAACTTTGATTGAATGGATGTCAGGGGCATATATGTCAAATTGTTATGCACAAAATACCATAGCTCTTGCGTAACCATCATCTTTTTAGAATACACCTGTCATTGTTTTATTGCGCTTGACATCCAAATTACCATTTCTCAAAGTAGAAAGTTAAGAAGTGAAGTAAGCATAGTTTTTATCTTTCCCATAGAGTTTATATATTTTTTTCACCTAAATTTAATGATTATTTGTTGTACCTTTTCAGAAATATCCATCTGAAATTTAGGAAAATATATAGAAAATACATAGTGTCAATGTAACAAGTGGTAGAGTCGAACTCGCAGATCGTAATGTCATTAGATGTGTGCAAAGCATACACAAAAACATTACAAAGTTTTAACGTAAAAATATTCAAATAGGAGTGCAAAGCCATTAATAAACTCTTAAAAATATTTCACTCTGTTAAGATAATTATAATAATCTCTATTTTTATTTTTATGTAGTAAAGTATAAAATAATGTAATTTTTCATGAAACTTTTCGTATTTGAATATTATAATTTTTTTTTATAATTATACTACCTCTAGTCTGCAACCACTATCACTTTGAAAAATTAATATATCCTTAAATCAATATATCTGAATATAATTTTATGTTTAGATATATTAATTCAAAGATGTATCAATTTTTCAAAATGGTTGGAGAGAATATTATAAAAAGTAACAAAAATAATATACAAAATTTTTGTAATATATTTTTCACACCCTTCACTCTAAAACTTAATCAAATTTTCTATTTTTTTTCCTCATTATCGGAGGCTCTTAATTTTAGTCTATGCCTTATTGTGTTTAGAATAAACGAAATTACCGCTATTCATAGAGACTTATGCATTGTTGCATTTCAATTTTCACGCATACGAATGCGATACGTTAATTCTCGTGAATTCTACCAGCCTACGTTATATTTAACATTTGGCCTCAACAAAACGTGCCTCATCCCTTTCTTTTTTCACACATTCGTTGACTTTTAGCTGAACCCCACAGAATTATATCTCATAACTTTTAAATTGTGCTTTTTTTGTTTTAATTTATCTATTAATTTGAGTAATTAGATATATTTTTAAATCAATATATTTAAATTAATTATATCGAAATATATTGATTTAAGAATATATTAAGTTATTTAAATAAACAAATAAATTAAAATAAAGGGAGTAATAAATAAAACTTTTATCATCTAATCCATTAAGTGAGCATCCATCTAGTGGCAAACAGCATAGCTTTTAGACATTAATTGTGCAAAGTACTATAGTACATGTTTAGAGTGCGTTTGTTTAACTTTTCTAAAAAAATTGAAAATAGATTTTTTTAAAATTCTATTAATTTTTAAAAAATTATTCAAAGATACAAAAACTAATTTTTTTTTTAGTGAAAAAAGTAATTATTTACCAAAATAATCCAAAACAAACACACCCTTAATATAATGCTAAGATTCCTAAAAAATGAGAGAATACAGATACCAAGGGGAAGATGAATTTTCTAAATGTGATAGAACGAGTGAAGTGTTTATTGAAATTTGGAACATAATGTTAAGAAATATTAATCTTAGTGCTAACCAGTATGAGATGCCATATGAGAATTTCTATTTCGAGAGAACCCCATTTCTTCTCTAAAGGTTCTTTCGATCAAAGTGAATCAACTTGAGAAAGCTCAAAAACTTGATAAGGAAGATCTGTTGAATTAAACAACCATCCCATTAGTTGCATGCCAATTTCACTTGATATATAACTGTAGAACCCCACCAAAGTTCATGCATCATTACGTGGTGGATATCTTCACAAATAAAGTTCAATAAGTAATTTCAGCCAAGACACCAAATGCAAATGAAACAGCTGGATCATGAGTCCTAGATTATGTCAACAAATAGTGCTGAAACTTATTAGACTGTAGAATTTAGCATCAATCAACTCGTCGGCAAGTATAGCTTAAACATAAAATGTGGAGTGCTCACAATTAGCACCAAGTTCATAGCAAAGAGTAGGAAGAAAATTGGATGGCATCTTATACTTATTACAAACATAATATACTTCCATAATAATGACATTTTTTTTAGGATATATTTGATTTGGGGGTAAAAATAAAAGATAAATTTTCATGTATAGTGTAAAATACACATAAATGGG
The DNA here is from genome assembly GCA_031439595.1 of Pterocarpus santalinus. Classification (NCBI taxonomy): domain Eukaryota; kingdom Viridiplantae; phylum Streptophyta; class Magnoliopsida; order Fabales; family Fabaceae; genus Pterocarpus; species Pterocarpus santalinus. The sequence continues at coordinate 59,540,356 of CM062531.1, forward strand.
ATTAATGAAAATTTACCACCCTATTTTAGTGCTATGAAGCATTTCAAATCCCTTCTATGCTTATTCCTTTTCTTTATGAAACAACATTGAAAAATTGGAATGATTTACTAAATGCTCATATATTTTTTTTTATATTCAAATTCGATAACATGTACGGAATAACAATTAAAGGGGGAAAAAAAAAAGCCGAGATGTCTACTATTTTTTTCCCCAATTTCTTCGACTATTGTTGATTTTTACTCAAGGTCTGTTAACCATAGACAATAACGATATTATCATTGATAATACAATTCCATGTGCTCAATAAAGAAGTAATTGTTCTCAATAAATTAAACAGAGGAAAATTCCTAAGTGCTCACAGAGTGAAAAAAAGATTGTATTATGATTAAATTAAAAATGTATTTAAGATAGTAGATAATAATAACTCACAATGGTGAAATCTTAAGCAAATAAGTGGAATATAACACCAACTTTTTCTTACTCTATATATGACGGATTATTGTGTGCTTCCAAGTCTCAAAACACTATATAGTAGGATTGTACTCATTTCATTCAAAATATGACATTTCAGCACCACATCATGATAAGGTTCATTATAAACTTATATATCTATTACTTTTTATATTTTAAAAATTAAAAAATCAAATTTAGATAATAAATATAAGTTAATATAGTGAATCCTACTATGATATGGTGCTAAATGTCGTGTTTTAAACGGAATGAACACAATCCTATGTAGTGCTTTTAGAGGATGCAATAATTTCTCCTCTCTAAACACCAGAAAATGTCTCTTAAACAGTACTATAAGAGTTTCTTTGTCTTTGCCAATTGCCGCTGTCATCAGCAAATTTAGCAGCTTACGCCCAAAAGTGTAGGGAGTGAATTGGTGATGATTTAGGTGGTCACTCTTTCATGCAGTGGTGGAATGCCTACCGTGAAGTGGCAAATGACGTGTTAAGCAAGTCCAGAATTCCATTATTTCTTCGTCTTTATGATTAATTAAGCTGAAATACTCAATGGTGGCATATGAGTAAGATTACAAAATTAAAAGCTAGCAATTGTTTAATTATGGATGTTCATAAAGAAAAAAAAAAAAAAAATAACATGTGGTCCTAGTGAAACTGAGTACTCTTCTCCAACACCTGTGACAATGTGGAAAATAATGTTCTTATCGTCTTAATCATATACTGAACTTAGAGCCACTTATAAATTCTAAATAGGAATTGCTTAGTAGTTATGAGGATATTACAATTATTGTTATAAATTTAATTTTTATACATTATTAATGTAAAAGAAATTTATACAAATATTTAATTATGTATTATTATATAGAAAAAACTATTTAACTTAACCCCAACAACCTTAAAAGTCTTTATACATAAAAATATGTCGTTGAATAATAGTATAAAATTTGTAAAACTCTTTTATACTGTCAGTGTATCAAAATTAGTCTGGGTTTTGGGAGGATTTAGCTACCCTTTCTAGTTGGCACTACTAAAAAATGTGGGATGTGTTGATTTAATTGCCACATCAATTAAAATTGGTCCAACTTTGTATATTTGCTTTAAAGCCCTTGATTCAAATTTTGTTTATATTTATTACCCCTAAATTTTTTTATTAATTTTTTAATTTTATTTTTAAATCTCTAAACTAATTATCAATTGTTGATGTTCATCAGCCATGAAGAACCCTAGAGTCCCAAATTGAATCATCCGCCCTCGTTATTAGTTAATCATACTAGCAAACCCAAAAAAATCTATTGCTTCCAAGATCACATCTGCGAAATCCATTGCAGAACCAAAAATGAAAAAAAATAAAAAAGCTCTTGCTTTTGTGCACAATGATAAGGCTTAACGTACAAACAAGCAAGAAGATGAATATTACTCAAGTCAGTCTCTGTATTCTTTGATTCAAAAGTAGTTAAAAGGAGATATATAGGACTTGTTTGAAAGTATTTTTATTTTTTTGGTTTTATAAAACTGTTTTAAAAAACAAGTTTAAGATCAATTTTATAAAACAAAAAAAATAAAAAAATATGTTTGATAACCAGTTTTTAAAAGCAAGTTTTAAAAGTAATAAAACAAAAAATTGTTTGGATAATTATTTTTAAAAACAAGTTTTAAAAACAATAAAATAAAAAACTTGTTTGGCAAATGATTCTTAAATGTAGCAAACATATAATAACATAGTTTAATATAATAATAAATTTGATACATAATTGGCGTCATAAAATCTTAATAAATGTCTTAATACAACTTGATGCATTTTTATATTCATAAATCTATTTATATATTATGCATTATGTTCTTGTTGCTATATTTAATTTGCAATTTGGTCACGATACCTTGCCATTTCCCTTGCAGCTTCATCAGTCAATCTTGTTGTATTGTCATTATTGAAATTCACCTCCAAATTTGTGTTGTCATTCTGAGTTTCAATTTCAGAAGGATCCATATTCTCCCCTTCTCTAAATAATCTATCACGCATATTATTAACATTAGTACAATTAAACTTAAATTAAACCAAAGCATCAATTGTTTAATATGCTAATTATGAGATAAATGAAAGTATGGTAATTATGAAATAAGTCTAAATCCAAAAAAATAAAACAGCGTGCTAATCACAAGCAATAAACAAGAAATAGATCAAAATAGTCCAAACCAAATTATTAAATAAGCTAATTACAGACCAAACTTGTCCAAACCAAATTATCAATCCAACTAATATCAATCTAGCATAATCCAAACTAAATTACCAATCCAAAATAAATTACTAATCAACTAATTTCAGTCTAGCGTAGTTAATATCAGTCCAGCACCAAACTAATTACCAATCCAAAATAAATTATTAATCAACTAATATCAGTCCAGCACAGTCAATATCAATTCAGCACAATCCAAACCAAATTACAAGATCATCTACTATTAGTCTACCACAGTCTAAACCAATCCAGAATAAATTACCAAATCAACCATAAACACAAAAAATCTATTTGGATAGTTGTTTTTAAGAATAAGTTTTAAAAGTAATAAAACATAAAAACTTGTTTGGTAATTTTTTTTAAAAGTAGAATAGATATAGTATAGATGTATTATTAAAAATAACATAATTTAACATTATATTAAATTTGATACATAAAACTTTCATAACATCTCAATAAACAAAGTTTTAATACAAGTTAATATATTTTTATATTCATAAATCTATTTATCTAGCATTAATTCATTGAGCATAAATTTATTTTTCTAATATTAATCAATTTTTAAAAATAATAAAATAAGAAACTTGTTTGACAAATAATTTTTAAAATAAAATCCAACATATTGGAAATTCAATTTTATCCTAAGACCATAAGATATTCATGTTAAATGAATGATATTCTTTATGACTTTTTAGAAGTTGGTCCACCTACATTTTGTTCTTTTTTGTGAGACCACCCAATACCTACATGTTGCTAGCATACACAATTCCTCTGCCTTTTTAACTTTTCTTCCACCCACCGCCACACATTTCACCCTTTCTATCACCTCTCCCTTTGCCTCTCTGTTCCCTTTCACTCTCTGTCTCATCCCTCGCTCCATTCTGCTCTTTCTCGCATCTCTCTCTCATTGATTCACTCTCAATGTCGCGTCCTTCTCTTCCTCTTCTCGCTTCTCTCTGTCTTGTCTCTCTCTTAGCTTGCATTTTCATTTGGAAGAGAGATCGGGAGGGGAAAGGGAATAGTTTTTATTTTGGAAGTGTTTTTTTCATTGTGATTCAAAGGGAGTGCCAAAATAATAAAACAACATATTTTCAAAAATGCCAACACGTTTTTACTTGTTTTTAAAAATAAAAAACCCAAAACATCTTTTAACTGTTTTCTGTTTTTCATTTTTAAAACACAAAATCAGTTTTCTATTTTTAAAATCAATCTTTAAAAAACAGTTAATCAAACAGGTTTTTTTTTTTTTTTTTTTTTTTTTTTTAAAAATCAAAAACTGTTTTAAAAAACAGTTATCAAACAAGCCCATAATAGTCTTTAACCCAATTTTGTTTTTTTTCTTAACCCACATGGCTTGAAGATGCCCAAACCTGAACACACTTGTCTCAGGCTCTCAGCTGCTACACGACTTAGGCTAACTTTCACTTGGGCTTTGCCACTCTTAGACTTCATATCACGCAAGAAGGTAGGAAAGGGGAAGAATTCACTCGATGAAAATTGGAATGCGCAGAGGGGCTCGTGTACGTCGTTGTCAAACTTCAATGTCGACGATGATGTTGTGCAGAGAACTGATACTCGCTTGGAGATTGGTGAGCTTGTCGATCAATCGAACTTGCAACCAGTAGGGAGAGAATTGCGGCAGAAAAGGGGTTGGGTTTTTGGTTTTAAAATCGGAAGGAGACTCGGACGATATAGCGTAGGTCTTGAAAAGCTTGGTGACTTTTGATTTAGGGTTCTTTCTTTCTACAGAACCACTTGGGTGACTTTTAATTTTCCTTTCAATTAGATGTTTTGATCAGGATGAAATAAAGATACACATACAATAAAGTGAAAATAGATTGAGGGATTCATATGTGAAATTAATTACTAATTTAAATAACATTTGGGGTTAAATTATAAGCAAAAAAATAAATATTGGAAAAGTAATTAAATTAACACATGTTACTCTTTTAATAGTGCTAACTAAGAAGCATACCCAAACTCTCTCAAATTACATGTACAAGAGAAACCACCTTTAACGGTTCTCCCTTTCAATGAGTCATGAGTACAGCGTATAGCAATGTTTGGTTTACTAGGGGCAAAGAGGGGCTACTTGCCTATCCTCGTCATGTCCTCATCTTCTTCTCTTCTTTTTTTGTTTTTTCTTCCTAATAAAATCATGTTTTGTCACCTATAAAAGAACAAATATAAAATAAAATATATAATAACTAGACACTCATTTGTTCCTTTTCTTTCTTTCAGTACTAGTTTTTTATACATGCATTGAGTAGTTGCAGGTGAAGTAAAATATTGATACACTATTACTATAAAAGAATTTTACATAATTATTTAATCAAATGCTTATATTTGTTAGACTTGTAAGGTAATAGGTGGTTGAGTCAAACACTTTTACTGATATGATAATATATAATTTAATGTCTGTGATCCGTAACTTGAGTGATATAATGCCTCGACCTTCAAACCAATTCATAGAACAAAAATCAACATAAAAGTGTTATTTGACCAAAACAAAAAAATGAAAACTATAAAACAAGAATTTAATTTGTATGCACCGTCAATATAAAACAAGTTTTATATAGATATCCAATTATATATTGCCACATTAGCAAAAGTGTTTGATTCAACTATCCATTACCTTAAAAGTCCTACAAATAGAAGCATATGATTCAATAATAGAGTGCATCAAAATAAATCTCATAAAATAAATTAAGTTTAATTTTGGTATACTGACAGTATAATTAAAAAGTTTTACACTGTTACCCAATTAGATAGTTCTATTGGTAAAACTTTTAAGATAGTAGGTGATTGAGGTAAATACTTTTACTGATATAACAATATATAATTGGATATTTGTATAAATTTTTTTTTACCTAACAGTGCATATATATTAAATCTGAACAAAAAAGTGCATTTAAAGGTGCATTTGTTTCAACATTTAAAAACAATGATTTTGAAGTTTAAATTTTTATATATAGCTGAAAAAGCTAAAAATTGATTTTTTTTTTTAGAAACTACTTTTCAGCTTTTACAAAAAAAACTAAAAATAGATTTTTTTAAGAATCTGATTACTTTTAAAATATTATCCAAACATATAAAAACTGATTTTTTTAATAAAAAATAATTTTTTGCCAAAATAATCCCAACCAAACACATCCTAAATGATTATGTACTGTGTTATGAGTCTTGCAAAGGAATGAGTCGAAGTGGTTGATGGGCCAACTTATTAGGTGGATTGGAACTAATGGATAGCAGCATTGAGCCCAAGGTGTCAAGCAAGACATTAGGGTCCAAACATGAAAAAAAGATATTACTCTTTGGAGATAATTATGCAAAGATAAAAAAAGGTGTTGATCGGGTTCAAGGCTGAGGCTTAGTGGAGATGAAATGCCTTGTGAAAACCCACGAACTAGGTTTGATCTTCAGGATCAACCCAATAGTATGTGTGAGTGTGTAATGACCCAAAAATAGGTGTTGAACTAAAAAAGAGATAAAAAGGTGCATGATATCACGCCCAACTCAACAGTGATTGGTGCATAAGGGAATCCATCTTCTACCAAGCCTAACATACAAACTTCATAGAAAAAAAATGTGAATGTGACAATTAAGAAATTATGGCATCATTGAAGGAAAACCATGATGATGAATGGCCCCCATCACTTTCAAAGTTGAGGAGGTCAAATTTAGTTATCAATTGATCAAGTCGGTGTTCTACAAAGATTGTCACCTCCACAGCCACAAAGCATCTCATTGCATTGGCACCACTGCCATCACAGAACCTTGCCACCATTACCCATCAAAGTTGCATTTATGCAGAGATGGAACATGAAAGAGTCACAAAGAGTCTTTGAGGGTAAGGGTTATAGCAGCAAACGGGAAGAAGCATGCATCGCTTGCAGGCTGCATGTAAAAGGTTCCAAATTGACGGCCAAAGTTATTCTATCTTTGTGGATAACATCCCTCCACAATCATCCAAATGTTGGCATGGAGATTTTTGGCACTGTAGGAACTGTTGTTGACATCATCTTCATATTTAGGCACCCGAGAGTTGCAACGTCTTCCTTCTTTGCTTTTGTCAGGTTCTATCATAAAGAAGATGCATGTAATGCAATCAGAGTACTAAATGGAAAAGAGTTCAAGGGTTATCATCTTTCCATATTAGAAGCATCAAAAGAATGACGTTGGAAGCTGAAGGAGATGATTAAGGGAGCTTCTAGTGATGTCAAAGAGTCTGCAGATAGGTTGAAGGTAGGGATGTCAATCTTATCCGCACCTGCGGATACCCGTAGGTAATACCCATGATGGGGCGGGTATGAGGGGAGAATTTTCCCCTCACGGATAATGGGGATGGGGAATTTAAATACTCATTTATTAAATGGGGCAGGGGCGGGGATCATGATCTCCATACTGTAAGTACCCGCTATAATATTATCAAATTATTCTTATATATATATATATATATATATATATATATATTAGATCTAGATCTCATATGTATATTTTAGTTTTTCCAAAAAGAAATGTACAAAAAGCCAAATATTTATCAGAGGAAAATCAACTATATTCCTTGGAGCCGGTAGGAATGGGATCCTTATCAAGCTGTTTTGATGATTTGGTTTCTTTGTATTTTGTTGCCACACTGAAAGAATGGCTTGTTGAAGTTGAATTCCATGGTGTCATCCATAAGAAAATGATTGGACACAAAACATGTAGTTAAAAAACACTTTATCAAGTATCATTAGTAATCTGCTTCCTTTTTTTAATTTTTGTGAAAGTTGTTTTACTATTATGTTTTTTATTTTTATTTTGAGTATTTTAAGTGGTAAATTATGGTATTAAAATTATTTTTATTTATTTTATTTTTCTAATTATTTAAAATTTTTAATAATATATGGATACTAATAGATATCCATGGGTACCTACTTATCCACGGGGGCCTCCAAATATGGGTACCTACCCATGGGGCAGGGGACGGGGGTCTATCCTCTGCCCCCGCCCCGCCCCATTGACACTCCTAGTTGAAGGCCATTGGTTTTGGCAATGCTAGGGTGAGCTCTGAGCCCTTTCTCGATTAGGAAGGAAAGCTCAAGGGTGAAGAATATAGGGAAGTCACAAGATGGCCTGTGTACGGTGAAAAAGTGATAGTGATCAAGATCAAGATCAAGGGTGATTGAAATAAGGCTAATGTAGAATGGCTAGAAAGGTGGTTAGTGGGCGAATATTTCATGCCCATCAACCTTGCCTCCTTGTCAAACTCTCCATTAGAAGGAGGTAAAAAGGTGTTTGAGTTTAGGGTTATAGGTTCTTTCATCGCTTTGATTACCTTTGAGTATAGGGATGCAATGGAGGAGGCCCTTCATAGGGATTTAGAATGGTTACTATCTTTCTTCAATAAGGTTTGAGTCTTTCTAGAAAGGTACAGATTGAATGCATTGGTTTTCCAATCTTTGCTTGGTCCATAGACAACTTTTCCAAGATTGGAGGACATGGGGGGCTGTTTTAGGTTTTTCTATCGATAAAGTGGAGAACAAGAGCTTTGGCAATGCTTATATTGATATGTATATTAAGAGTTTTATAAAAGGTTGGGTTCTCTTAGAAATGGGTGAAATTAGTTGTGATCTTCATGTTAAAGGGACTTTTAGAGATCCATGTTGTGAGTTTGTTTCTACCATTCAAATGCAAGAGGAATAAGGCTAGCCATGAAGTTTTCAAATACACTCCACTGGATAATGGGGTTGCAAGTTTAGAGCTTCTTGTTCCTATACATAGTAGAGAAGACCTACATATTGAGAAGTCTCACTCAATTGATGATGGGAGGGAAGCTGAAGAACTCACAAGTTGGTGGTAGTGCAACGGTCTCACGAGTATTGGAAAGTAATGAGATATTAAGGCATGCTTCAGCGCATGAAAAAGATCAAGGTGGCTGCATTGAGAAGGTCATTAAGTGTAATGCCTTGAGTGGGCCCTAGGGGAGTATGAAAACTATGCATACAATGTGTTTAACTGATGGTCGGCATACGTGTGAGGTTCTAGCTCAAATGGGCCATGAGGTTTTGAGTTTGGGCTAGCATGAAATTCCTATGGGCCCAAGGTTTGTAGAAGATGTGGGTGAGTCATCCCAATGTTCTTCAAGTTCTGCACTTCTGGGTTTTGAGAAGCTTCAATAGGATAGTCGTTGGGTGGCTGGGGAGTTTGTTCTTGAAACTCAATTTGAATCCTTTAGCATAGGGACCTATTTTAAAGGAAGCATTATATAAGACGAAGATTATGTGGCAAAAGAGGATGAACTTATTGAGGTTTGCGGCAGTTAAGAGTAAAGCTAAGAAGATTAAGAAGAAGGCGAGAAGGAAAAAACAGAAGTAAGAAAAAGGCTCCTAAGCTTATGAGTAGAGCTGACAATGAAAATCTTAATGGTTTTAAGTCTGAAGAGAGTGAACCGGATCCTAGGGAAGAGGCTAGGAGAACTTGGGAGCTTGGGAAACAGATTTGTTTGGTACCTGATAATGAGGGCCAAGTTATAGATGCTCTTATGAAAGCCGAAGAAGTTTAAAATGATGGTCCTAAGCAGAGAAAAAAGAAGAGGAGCGAAAAAAAAAGAAGAACTTTGCATGTTAGATGTCTCGTCAGGAATCTAGAGATCACTTTGTGGTTACTCTAAAACGTCCTATCCCAAGTGTGTGTAGATAGTAGAGTGAAATCTTTTTCATGTCTCAAGTGTTCTATCATTTTGTATTGGGATGTTGATATGTTTGTTTCTTTGGTCCTCTCCCTGGTGAGAAGTCTTGAGCCTTTCCTTAATTATCAAAAAAGAAGAAGAAGAAGAGAAGAACGGGAAATAAAGAAAAGAGGAAGGATAAAGGAAAGAATTCTTTGGTCTTTTTTCTCTTCAAGTTGGGGTTTGGGAGCCATGAAGATGATATCGCACAGTAATGCAAGGGCAGCATGGTGGCATAAGAGCAGTGTGATTTCACAAGTGTAGCACAGTGGTGATGAGCAGCGTCATTGGTGGTGCATAGTTTAGGGGATGATGCTACGGAGGCTTAAAGGTGGCAAGGAGGCGTGATAGTTAATGGTGGTTGGCAATGGTTGAAGATAAAGACGAGAATTGTGGCAGGAAGTTTGACGACATAGTGCAAGCACATGCATCTTAAGGTGAGTGGAAGAGATCTAATTAACTCTTGGTTGTGTCATAATTTGGCTAGAGAAGCCCAATTTACATTCTAATGCAAGATTTGATCTGAACCATGAACTTTCAGGTTCTATAGCACTTTCTATAGTTGGAATTACCCTTTCTTATAGAAGTACAAAGTTGTATAGAATTGAATTAACTTTCTAATGCCACAAGAGCCGCTTTAATCTAACATCTATAGCTCGAGATATTGGTAAAATACTAAGCAGATGTTAGGTTGGATAACATTTAGACATATTTGCTACCAAATCTTGCAAGTCAATTTTCACATGGAATTTTTGAGAATTGGAATTTATGATCAATAGCAAAGTTGAAGTTCTTCTTTTTAACTTTCTTTGACATCTTGAATTATATCAATCGACTCCTTATAGACCGAGATGCAATTTTTTAATCAGCACTTTCCCAAAATTACTTGATTTGGCTTCAAGATACTCCAATAATAAACATATCTTCCTTACCTTGCAATATTAGCTAAAATCATCCATGAAACCTATAAAGCAATTAAATATTCACCAAATAAATATTAATTGCTAAATAAATATAAGAAATCAAAGTATTATATAAATTTGGTTAAAAACTGAATAATTTCATACAAAATAAGCTCAAATCTATGTTAAATCATAGCAATAAATGAGCATATTTTGACACTCCTAAGTACACCAAACGTCCCCTGCCATACAAAGACCATTAATTTTATTCCCCTTCCTTCGAATCATCATCTGGGCAAGAAAGAAAAATGTATTCTTGTCTCCAAATTGCACCCAATTTTCTCTTGATTTCTAGAACCACAACATTTCCTCTTGATAAAGTACATGATTATATTCCCTCTACAATTCTTCTTCTAATTGCACTAAATTAAAGCAATTAAAGCTCTCCAATCTTTTATGGATTCTCGTAATTCTAGCTTTCAAAAATACTTACACCTGAAGAACACTTACACCTTAAAGTTAAAAGAATCCTCTTTCACAAATTGCAAACAAGTGACCATTTTTGGAGAACACTTCTTCGAAGCATTTTGCACCACCTACTGAAAAGCACTATGAGATGCCTAGACTACTTCAAAATGGAAAAGCTTAGGACCCCCTATCAGGGGAAAACTAGTGCATCTCATGATAAAAAAGAAACTATGGTTTGAATTGCATTGCGACAAGACTTCGACGCAAGTATTTGCGAATCTCATTCTCCACTCATAGTCCACAACTACCCTATCCACATGCTTTAAGTGTAACACCCTCCCAAGTACAGTACTATTCTTAAGTCATAGCACCACATTCAGGAGTTGTTACTGTTACCTGAACGGACCTTGTCTGATAGCAACCTTTGGTTGTTCCCAATATTTCTTGAATTATCTGGAGATAACACGGAAATCAACATAGAGTGAGAATTATAAATTCTTAGTAGGATTTATCAAACTAACATAAACTGTGTCATCGTTGTCATCTCCAGTTGCTTCGATTTATTATGAAAAAAGGTGAATATGCTATACAAACTGTTAAATTTTATAGTTCACAAATATAATGTCCAAAGCAAAGTTTATTTTAATCACACACTTGGCAATTTGGGAGAGCCCATACGAAACAAATTTCATGAATTATATTAGGAATAGTAGCTGAAACATAACAAAACACAATAGCATCAATATACTGAGGACATAACATCTACACATAACTTTACTTGTATTTAAATTCATGTATATACGTAAAGTTTACTTTTCTTTCTTTTCCTTCCTTTTTCTCATAAAATCTTTACATGTCACATTCCAAAGTATGATCGCCATGTCATACCCTATTACAGCGTGATTGCCATGTCACGTTCCTTAGGAACGTGGGACCTTCATTCGGTACTTACATTAGCTGGGTCATGCCATGCCTCATGTAAGTGGGGTGCTTGTGTATGCTTTAATCTTTAGTTTTGAGTCTTTAGTCTTTAGCCCTTACTGCCCTTGGATAGCCTGGCCTTGGAGTGAGCTCGTCAGCTCGACTCGTGACCGTCGTCACACCGACTCACCCACAAGGGGATTCACGTGCCTCTAGTCCCGGAGGGATCTCATTTTGGTCACGTGCCTCTAATTGAGGGATCTCTTCTGACCACGTGCCTCCAAGGTAGAGGGTAACTGCTTTCACAAGGAGGGATTCAAAGTGCAACTGCCTCCAAGTGAAGAGATTTATATCTTATCTTATTTAACTGCCTTCACTAGGAGGGATCTCGTAATTGCCTCCAGGTGAAGGGACCCACATTCAATATATTCATATTATGCTTAAATCATCCTTGCATACATGAGTCTTATGAGCATAACACATGGATGTTTATCGCATTCATATAACTCACATAGTTCTGCCAAAATTTCGGCAGCATAACGGAATGTGTCCGCTTCCCCGTGAATAGTGCCAGCCAACCAGTACATCAATTATCACAAAGAACATAACATCACATTTATATTCCAATATTAAACTCATATCAACATCAAATTCATTAAGGCAGTATTTCTACCTCAACATATTCAACCAACCCGATTTTTATAATTCAAGCCATAATTTCTATTTAACTCATTTGGACCTCAAATTTGAGTATGTTGTAGCCTGATGTGTCTAGTTTCTAACCCTTTTAGTCTCATCTCATTTTGATATCCATAGCTTGAGATATTTATGTTTTATCTCGGCCTGCCCAGTGGCTGGCCAGAATTAGACAACTAAAAGTAAAAATCCTCTATAAATCGAAAACTAACTCAAATTACACGAAATTGGTCTCATATTAAAGCTAAAAGAACAAAGTTTCATTTACAAAAAGTTTCATCCCATTTGACTTAGTAGGGCTTGAGTTATAAGCCCCAAAAACTGACCTTTCTGAACTGCCCTGTTCTAGCCCGGTTTGGACATGGGGCAACTTTCTTGGATCACTAGGAGCAATTGGGATCTTATCTAACTCTAAAATTTTTATGTGACATTCTCCTATATGTAAGATTTCTAAAAAAGTTAGTTTCATTCATTTCCAAGTAGTATAGAGCGAGTTCTTTCCTAAACAACCCAGTCTGCCCAGAGTCAGAGCCAAAGACCTAGGTCGAAATTCAAAAATTCATAACTCTCTCAATACTAATCCAAAAGCCTTATATGATATGTCTATGGAAAGCCCTAGATGTCTAGTTTCATATAAAAATGGTTCCAGCCAATTTAATCGACTGTAGGCGGAGCCGTACACTCCGCCGTACGGACTGCCGAGGGTTTTTGGTTCTTCAGCCCCTCAGCTCTTCTTATTCCTATTCTTTCTTACTTCAAATTCGATTTTAACCAAACAACCAGCCCAAAACCAATCATATACCATCATAATCATTCATTTAACACATCAAAGATCATGAAAATAATCCAAGCTCAGCCAGCCAAGACCATAGAACTGAAGCAAGAATCAGAACTCCTACCTTTGATCCAAGTGTTTGTGCTGGATTCTTGAAGCTTGGATGAATAAGGCTGGAATTGGCTTAAGTTTTTGGGTGTGTGAGGAAGAGAGAAAGAGACCTGAAGGACAAGAGAAAAGTGGCGTAGAAGTGGGTCTGATTTGGGTGAGAAAAGGAGAGAAAAATCTAATTAAAGGTTGGCTTCTTTAGATTTTGATTGGTTGAAGACAAGAGGCTGAAATTCAGCCAGCCTTCCTTGTCTTTGTGGCCACTATTGTGCCACTTTTATGTGATAATGTGGCTGAGTAGTCAGCCTTAGATGCTAGGGTTTTAAGCTTGCAATTCTATTGATTCGGTTCCGGCAGTTTAAAATGCCGTAATCTTACCGATTTCCTTTAAATCGGTAAATCGATTTTGAAGAAATTTGTGAAGTTTTATATGTTTCTATTCTAATTATTTCAAAGTCTAATCTCCCTAATCTAACATCTAATTAACTCTTAATCAACCTTTAATTAAGTTCTAATTAATCTCGAGGATTCAATAAAATCAAATAAATCGATTAACAGTGTAAATTAAACGTTTTGCAAGTTAGGGACCTTTCTGTTTTCTGTTTTTCATGGTTAATGGTATTTTTGTAATTATGGATAAGTCTAGGGGCATCCCATGTCATTTCACATATGGATACCTCCGTAGCTCAATCGGCCGAGGTTTAGGTTTCTACGTTTTCGCTATGCGATTCTGCTTCGTTTAAAACGTTATTTTACTAATTCTGTTGATATAGGGACCTAAATGTCATTTTCTAAAATGTTCGGGGACAAAGCCGTAAATAATATATAAGGACCTAAAGGTCATTTTCTAAAAAGTTTAGGGGCAAGGTTGTGAATAATAAAAGTTTATTTTTATTATTTCCTATTACATTTTATGGGGATGTTACATCAAGACGGTAAGTTATCCACAAATATTCCTTTGCAATGTGTACTTATCCCCTATCACTGCCACATCTATGAAGTTGCATGACTCTATACAATCTCAAAAAGTACGTGCTCTATTAGTAACAAGTTTTCCTTCCTTCACTTTAGATTCTGATACCACCATGTTGAAATCACCAACAGCCAACCAAGGATTTTTGAATCACTACCTTAACACACTAAGATGTTCCCAAAGCTTGTATCTCATAGTTGGAGTTGGACTGGCATAAATGGCAGTATAATTCCGCTCATGCCTATTCGAGCTGATTTCAAAGGAAATCACTTGATGCATGGAATCCACCACTCTACACTTCAGAGTTAAGTCATTTGCTAACACCCATATGCCCCCTACATGGTCTTTTGTGTCCTCCAAAACAAAGGATGGAAAAAGGCTAGGCGACCTACTAGAGGCCTACAACCTAGCCTATTTTTGTATTAGCTTGGCCTGGCCTTTTAAACAATTAAGTTAGGCTCAGGCCTTTTTAATGGCTTGTATACCTAAAAAGGCCAGGCCTAAGCTTTTTGTATTAAGCTCGACAAGCTGCCTTGTTTATCCGATATATAATTTATAGTATGAAAAAACCAACTTATTAAACCTAAGTTTTGAACTTGGGTCCATGGAGTAACTAACCACGAAGACAAGTTGGTTTGTTGTGACAAAGCACACAATTTAATATATTTATAGCTTACTTACAATGTATCCATTAAAAAAAAGAAATTAAAACAATCTAACCTTATCTATACAATCAAGTTATAGACCCAAAACACTAAAGCAAATCACAGCTGTAACACCCTACTAACTGACTATTATCGCACCATTTATTTTATCCTATTTAACTTAGATAATAATTAACTAATAGAATATTACTTAACTTACTATCTTAATTTTATGTAGGTAATTTTTTCCCCAATCACTATTACTATTTTTAATCCTTAATCAATTATTTTACATAGCGGAAGTAATATTATCACATGCTAATCGATAAATTCCATAGTTAAGGCAATCATCATCTATAGAAAATATACCTCACTGCTATTACTATGTCATGGGTATACAAAGTATCAGTACATAATACATAACCGAAATATAAAAAAAGAGGCCCTATACTACTAATCATCCCTACTTGATCCATGCATATCTCACAAAACTATAAAATAGAATATATCGATTGAAAATGCCAAAAAGGGAAGCAAAATGGGGCGTCCTATGGTACATTAAGGCATACTAAAATCTAGTCATTAATAATAGTAATAGTAAGGATGCTAGCCATAACATGTAACAGAATCATATTATTCATAAGATCGGGCTCAAAACAAATATCCATCTCAATATTGAGAATGATACATGCCATCTATAAATACCAAAGAAAAAGGGTGAGAGAAATCTCCTGGTAGGATGGTATTCTTAGGGGAGTCCCGCTTTATCCCAAAACTACTAAGAGTAAAGGTAGAAGTGGAGTAATATGCACGACATAAACTCAGTTAAATCACAATTAAAATACTAGAATATTTAGCAGTAAAATGACACATGATAGATCATAGACAGTTAATAAAATAAATTATCTTTCCCAGCCATTGATTAGCATCAAGCAAGATGAAAGTGCATCATAATAATAAAGGCAGAAGCAGTAATATAATCAAAGCAATTAACAGAAATAATAAGTAGTATATTGTCAATCCTTTTTACTGATTCCTATTTCCTTTTTTGATGGTTGAAGTCTACAAGGTCTACAATAATTATTTGGATCTGCGAGAGCTCTCATTGCTAGAGCATACCTTAATTAGATCAGTGATTGCTAAGTCATTGACTGCTATCATGGTGGGGCCCAAGGCGTCATATAACAACCACCAAGTCCTTATCCGCTAGCATGACGGGGTCCAAGGTGTCATTTAGTCCATTGCAAGACTTAGTGATCACCAAGTGTTGGTCCGCTAGCATGGTGAAACCCAAGGTGTCACTTAGTGAAATGCATGGCTTGTCTACTACAAGGTGGGACCCACATACTCACTTATTCATTAATTTTCATATAGCAACCAATCACAAAGTGCACACATATAATTTCATTCATATCATATAGTGCACATAAATCTCATAATCAATTCATAATGCTATCAATCAACAATCAAAGCACATGTTATCGATATCTAAGTTGTGCATACTTCACCAATTTCATATCACACTCAAATCATGGCAAGTAATTCTATTTACCATAACATGTATAACTCCAAGGCATTTAGACATAGGATATCTTTCACCAAAAATTCATGTCACAAGAGCACATATAGTAACACATAATTCAAACTAAACTTTCACGTTCAAATTCGAAATATACACTAGCAAGAGTAGACATATTCTCATGCAAGTTTTAGGGATGCCAATATAGGTCAAATGAAAGCTCAAAACCATTTTTCAAAAGCAATCCAAGATAGCATTTCTCTTTGAAAACAAGCTTTAGAAAATCACTTTAAGCATGGAACTAGCAAACTTCATATGACATTTCTAATGAGACCTTTAACTTAAATCTTCATGATTTAGGTTTATTAATGTGATTAAAGGTGTAATTAAGTCCAATACCCATAGTCCAATGTCCAAGCATAAGTACTCCAATGCATAGGTATGACCATAATTGGTCTCAATTAGGTACAAATGAGTCTCAAAGACTTATAATAGTTCAAATATAGTCCAATCAAGGTCCAATATCGTAGGTATAAGTTCATAAGGTCATAAATTACAAGCATAGGACATGGTTCATTTTATTAAGTTTTAAGTGTCTTTTAGTGTCTTATCAAGTCTTAATGGTCCAGAAGAAACTACAATATAAACCACACTAATTCAAATATGCTAAAAGATTTGAAAACCTTTCACCAAAGAAAAATAAATAAAACATCTTATGCTAAAAAAAGCACATGCCGAAACCATATATATGGCTAAATCAAAGTCTTTTGTTTCAAAACTTCTCAAACTTATGCCCAAAGCTTCATCAAGTAAAAATACATAAGACAACAAACCAAGTTTATAAAACACTAAAATGAGAAAAATAAACTTGAATAGCTTGTTACCCAAAACAAGGCAGATTCGAAACTTAACTTTTAATTTAGGAAAACTCTAAAATTCAAGAAACTTAGCAAATAAACTCATGACATGATAAGATAGACTCTCAAGCATCAAACTATCATTTTAAGAACATTAGAACACTTCACAAACATGCCATCAAGTCATGGCTCAAAGAGGACACCAAATGAAATCTAACTTGTTCACACATAACAAGTACTTAGATTAAGATAAAATAAGCATATATATTGCACATATAACTTCAAAGGCTTAATCAAGTGAAAGTTCATCATCTAAGACTCAAAGCCAATGATTTAAATGCTAAAAATGAGTGAGATAAATATGGTTAAGGTGCTACCTAAAACAAGGCAACCCTCAAAATTCATTCTAATCACATATTTTAGGCTTCAAATTCAAGTATAATTAACATATAAGCATATAGCATCAAGATGCATGTTATGTGATCTCAAAATAACATTTTAACACTCTTTAATAACAAGAGAAACATGCTAAAACATTATTTCAAAAATAGGGTAGCACATGAGTTTTTAAGAAAATCACAAGTTTCATGTCGCAAACTGCAACTTATACAAGAATCAGGCTTTCATAGATCAAGTTTAACATGCTAAGACTTTTATTCATTATTTACAAACCTTAAAACATATAAAAACATAAAGATATCCCACTGCCCTTAGTAAGGCTGTGAGGTTCAAGATAGCAACATCGAAGATTATTATACCTAAACTACTCAAAACTCACGGTTTACATATAAAGCACATCAAATAACATAAGAGCAACATTAGAACTCATACGAACAAACTTTTACCTTCAATCTCATTTTTTCAAGCTGTTGAGTTGAAATAACACTGGAATATAATTATTCATAATATGAGCTCATGGAAAATCACAAGTGTTATCATCAAACTCTCTAAAATCATATGATGCGATGGTGCAGCTGTGACGTGATCAACCATGAACATGAAGAAAAATTCCACAAACATGCAAGAAGACATGTGATTAGGCTTTAAAACACATCTATACATGAGTGAGACTTCAAATCATTAAAGAAAACCATAGAAACCTCAATCTTTCATGGACATTTAAAGACTTCAAAACTAATTATGTATTCCAAAAAATATGTTTAAAAACTTGAAATAACATAACCAATCATATAGAATTCACGTATGAAGCCTAAATGGTGAAAAGAAAAAAACCTATTTGATATGAGCTCTTGAACTCGATATGGACAAGGGCTAGGTAGCAACTTTGCAGCCTTTCTAACTTCTTTTTGAGGGTTGAAACTTGAGCTATAAGGAAGGAGGTTGATAGTGTTTGAGAGCTATGGAGATAGGTACGAGTTTTGGAGGTGTTTCAATGGTGGTTTCTTGAAGTTTTTTGAGAGAAAATGGAGGTGTAAGATGGTGAAGTTGCTGCGGCCAAGGGGGTGTGTTTGTACTAAAGCTAAGTGTGTCTAAAGTGTGAGGGTGTGTGTTGGTGAGTTTATAATTATAGAAAAAAGGTAGGATTAGTTAGAGTTAATCATATAATTAGTTTTGCACTAATTAGGTAGTTTAATTGGTTGATTGTGTCACCATTAGTTAATTAATTTAAAAACTAATAAAAACTTATTTATGGACACTATAATACTCATCTATGTGTTGAATAAGGTTTAAGAAAATATTAGGGTGGCTTAGTGCATAATTTGCAATTTTACTCAAAACTAAATTAGGCAATTCATCTTTAATTAATAAAATAATTAGCAAACAATTAAATTTATTTAATCTATCATCTAAACCATATTTATATATATGTAATATAATATCTTTGAATTTATAGAATTTTTACTACAATATTTGGTAATTTTTGTGCATTTTTATCTTAACTATGCCTATTTTTTAGTTAATTAACATAATTAATTATCTATAATTATAATAAATAAAATATGCAGCAACCCATGTGCTTGGGTGCACCCATACATCAGATTTAGGGGACAAAATCTCTTAGAAATTGATTAGGTCAAAAAGAAAGGTAGTTTAGTAAAAGTTAATTAATGTAAAGATGAGTTGATAATGACATTTTAGTTAAAATCTAACTAAGCTTTATCCAATTCAGTTGAAACTGAACCATGGGTTAGAGAGGCTGGTTAGGGCATCCAAGGATTAGGGTTAGGGTTTCAATAATTTTTATTTAATTTATTTAGGTTTTATAGAGTGAGTTTGGCCTTTTTGATATAGTTAAGCCTATGTTTAATTCAAAAACTGTTGGGTCCAATCTAGCAGTTACTAAGGCCGGTTTAGAGGCCCAATTTCGTGGCCCAACATGCTTAGGCCTGGAATTTCACTGATTCATTATTGTACTGCAAGTTAGAGTGCTCTTATAAGATTTTCAAGATCTGTTTTACACCCTAGTGAAGTTATTTTTGTGTAATTATGTACATATTGCTCGAATTTACTAAAAATTAATATTTATCTTCAAAAATATATTAAAACTATAATTATAATTTTTCTAGAATTTTTTGAAGTCTTTTGAGTAATTTTTGGCCTTTTGTAAGCTTTTTAGTGTTTTTTGTCTGTTTTCTATCGAAATTTCTACTTTATTTTCTATTTTTTGTAACTAATGGCATTGTTATAATTAGGGGCAACTTCAAGGGCATCTCATGTCATTTGGCACTTGGATACCTTCGTGACTCAATTGATTAAGATCCAAGTTTCTATGGCTCTACTATATTATTTTACTTCGCTTAAACTCCTATTCTGCTAATTCTAATAATGCAGAGATCTAAATGTCATTTTCTAAAAGTTTTGGGGTCTAAGTTTAATTATTGAAAATCTTGGGGTAATTCTATAAATAACAAAAGTTTACATTACATGGACATTTTCATCTTTTTCTAATTTTTAGTATATGGTTGTGCAATAATTTCAACAACAATGTCACATTACGCTATAGTTTTAAGTGTGAAGATGATTATAGTATAGTGTTATCTGAGAAATTCCTACACTAGCTAAGTAAAATAATTCAAAGTTCCTACTATGCTATATTAAGAAAAACAGAGATGTTACAATAGCCAAAGTATAGCAGATTGATCCCCATTCCCCAAGTCTTGTCCACGTCCATACCATCCCCTGCCGTTCGTGCTGACGCCATCATTGTCCACGCCTCAGTATTGTTGTCCACACCATAGCATCGTCATGCAATGTCACCATCCAATGTCGCGGCATCGCCATTCTCCACTATCCATGTCACAGAGTCGTTGTGCCACTATCCACATCATAGCTTCACTCCATACCATAGTATCATTGTTGACTATGGAATTGAATAAGTTGAACACATTTCCTGAGGTTTTTTTTTTAATTCTCCTTCTTTTATTTATTTTTCTTTTTTTTATTGTACGTGTGATTATGGAAATTTGAATGAGAAAGGTTAATGGTGTTGCGTTGGCAATGATTTGAAATGGCAACATTTTTTCATTTCAAAATGTACTTTTGTTTTTTTTAAGGACTATGGTATTTATATATATAATTGCGATGGATGATTTCATTTATTCAATTCATGCTTTTGTGACTGACCATAAAAATTATCAATGTCATTCAGATTTAGATTTTTTTGCTGCTGCTAAAAGTAAATAAAGGTAGAAGGATTAAAGAAAGAAATAATCAAACAAGGTGTTTTTCATTTTTAATGGGCTTTAGAAATAGGCTTTAGGCTAAGCCAGGCCAAGCCAAGCCAAAAATGAGGCTTTTGACAAGTAACAAGCTAAGCTCAAGTCCCACATTTGTGATTCAGGCTTGGCCTATTTAGTGTGTGGCTTGACCTAGCCTAGCTTGGCTTGTTTCCACCCCTATCCAAAGCTATTGTAGTGTAAGCCAACCCTTCTGAAAATTTTTCAACCTATACAAACTGATGTGTTTCTACCAACACTACCACAAGGTTTTTTTAACCTAACTAACTCCTTCACTTTCCTCCTCCTCCTTGAGCTCACTACCCCTCTAATGTTCGACAAGCGGCTTGTGCTCGCACTAGACACCTTCACCTCCATATTGCCCTCCTTCAACTCCCCTTCTTGAATTCTCCATGGCCTTACCCATTCTCCAAATTCCTATTCTTGAAAGTGCTATCAAAGGAGAAGAATGGAATTCCTTTATTCGTTTCCATTTCTCCCTGTTCTATAATGGGGAATCCTACATCACCTTCATAGGTTTGGCATGGTCCTTTTTCATGTTCATGTTCATCTCTAGCTTCTACCCTTAATGATCGAGGTACGTTGAATTGCGTTGAACATCATGGGAGCCTTGTTTGCTTGTAGCACTTTAGGATTAGGTTTTTTATTATCATGTGCTACATAAGTTTATTTATTAATGCACATGAGACTAGGGTGCATGGCTTCGTTATGTAGTAGGGCCTTCAAACCATGCATTACTAGACCTGTCTCATGCCAACCCAGCTTCTCCTTCCCATTTGACACTAGATTCTTTCCCTTTAATGCTCCACGAGATCTTTGTTTATTTTCAACCACAAGCCAATCCTGATATTCCTAATTTTCCTCACTAGAATCAAATTTGGAATTTGAATTATTAAATTTGGAATTAGCATGATTCTTGGGTATTGAATGCTGACCCATTACACCACCTCCCTGGACCCATGCTCTACCACCACTCCATCTACCTCTGAATACTCCATCATGCTACATGTAACATCCTGAGCTCTAAGAGTAGACTAGGATAGAAGGAGGCTTGGGCCTGAGGTAAAGGCAAAATTGTAATTAGGTAAATCATAGTAAAAGTAGGGATGAAATTGTAATTATTTAACTTTAGATGTATCGAATATTTGGGATTTCAAACCCTTACTCAGTAAAGGATTACACAGTGTTAAGAGTCATATATATATTTTTTTCTTATTTAAAGATCTTTTACAGCATTCATAGCAACCTCCAGACATGAACTTGTGACTCGAGCATGGTGTATATATTTGGAGGGTGTCACATTGCAAGTGACCATAACATCCGTAGTTTGCACAAATCAAGTGCAAGCTCTCATATTCCACCAAGTGTCAGTGATCTTTGATCTAAACACGTCTGATCATCACTAGAGATAAATCGACTTGCACACAGCCCAAGCAACTTTCCCTTTCTCCACATTCTTTGTAATAAGATCAATTTTGATCAGGCGACCCACTACTAAGACTATAGTTCTCATCGATTGATCATATTCAATCTAGTGAATTGAATCCATATCAGGATGCATCTAAAATTTCCTCACAAGAGTTGAATGCTAGAGTCCATTGTTTAATTGCTAAATAATGATATTGTATTTCACAGACCCCCAACAGTAACCTTTTCTCGATCCTCAGCAAGGTCAAATTTTACCAGGAAATAACCAAAATCCATGTTCATAACATTATACCTCACCGTCAGTCAACAGAGATGCTTTAGCTTGTCGTTTATCATGGGATAACTTATGGACTTCCCTAAGAGCTTGATGACCAAGGTGTTTATCTAGGGTAAAGCTAGCTCCTATAACATACTCTTGTCAAAGCTTACACGAAGGAATAGCTTATCACCATCTTGACACTCCACCTTCACAAGGTTATTCCACACAAAATCACTTGGCAATTTTCTTGTAGGAGGAGCATTACCCCTTTACATCTTGTCCCTAAAAGAAATTCTATGCCCTTCCCCATTCACTTTATCGCCAGCTACCCTGAGGGAGTTAATAGCTACATGCTCCGCAACCTTAGCCTTTTACCCTATGCTTGTTGCTTTCTCCACTGCTCCTTAATCACTCCCCTCTCTTCTCTCACCTTGCTCATTACTCTCTCTAATCTCTGGCCTCCATTATTTTGATGGAAGAAAAAAAGTACGTGAGAAATTTATTACACGCTTGCTCATGTAGCTCTTTAAAGTTGTCATGAGTCTATGTCACTTGAAGGAGGAGATTATAGCTACCCTAATGTCACACATTATTGCTTAGTAAAATGCATCATAATCTCAACCCATTAAATAATTTAGAAATTAAAAAAAAAATTGTGTCTGATTTAGTGATAAATTTAATTTCTAATTTTTTTTTTATAAAATTTAGGCTAACCATTTATCAAAACTTAAATCACAAAAACTATGTTATAATGAGCTAATATATTGATGTGATTATATTTAAATTTTAACCTGATAATATTCAAAGATAAAAATTTAATATTGTTATATATAACTAAATAAAGTGTCACGTGAAATTAATTTTCTTGAGAACTTTCAGATTGCTTATTCTTTCGACTTGACTATTAAATAATTTAAAAGTAAAAATATTTTTTATTTAAAAATTTTAAATTTTATGCAAATTAATTTTCAAAATTAAAATAACAAAAATTACACTATCATGAGGTAACATAATGGCACAATTATTTAAATTTCAATGGAATTGAATTCAAAGATAAAAGATTAATATTGTTATATGCAACAATATTTTTTTGGTGGATAAAAAGAGTATAGTTATGTGCAACAATATTAAATAATATTGTTATGTAATTATTGCAAATTAGAGCGAATCTTAAGTACAAAATGTGTTCAGTAATATAACTAGTGCAAATAAAAGTGAATATTAATTTTAATCACAATCATAACCTATTAAATAATTTAGAAGTAAAAATATTTTATTTGTATGTTTTAAAAATAAATTTAATTTTACATTTTTAACAAAATTTAAGCATATTAGTTATCAAAATTTAAATTACAAAAATTATGTTATTATGAGCTAACATATTACTTTTGTTATTTTAATTTTAAAATTATAAAATTCAAATATAAAAGATTAATATTATTATGTGTAACTAAATAAAGTGCTCTATGAAACTAATTTTTTTAGTATGTTAAGGTCGCTTCTTCCTTTAATTTTGACTATTAAACAATTCAAAAGTAAAAAAATTTGTTTGTCTACTTAATAATTTTATTTTTAAAAATTTGAAATTTTAAAAAAATTATTCACAAAATTAAAAATTAAAAATTAAAAAGATTAAGTTATCGTGAGTTAACATTATTAAATTTTAATATAGTTTAATTCAAAGAAAAAGGTTAATATTGTTTAATGCAATAACAGTAGTCACAGACCCAAAAATAAAACTAATGCTCATTTTCTGCTAAACTGTTCCCAATAACAGAAACTCGTTCAAGGCACATGAAATCGTCAATTCTTAGATACTCATCCTCGGCCTAAATATTTGATTGAGAAGTCATGAGTACTTGCACTTCCTAATCACGTGGTTTCATGAATTTTGTATTCACATATATAAAGAATTTTATAAGAATGGGAAAACTTTTAATTTTGGTAGAATATTGACATTTTTTTAAGTGTAAATTACTCACTTATTTCTTAAAATTCAGTTTATTACACACATTTTTTGTTTTTAAAACCTACAGAATTTCTTCTACAGAGGGGAAGTTTGAGGGAAAAAAAAAAAGAAAAGAAAATTTTGTATAGCTTTTCAAGACGTAGTTTTACAGTTTAAGAGAGATTTGTATAAACTGCAAATAAAAAATGTAAAAATAAAGTAAATACATAAAAATGACATTAATTTAATTTTGACCAAAGAGAGGGGGGAGGGGGATTCGATCTTTGATTTATAAAAAAAAAAAAAAAAAAAAAAACACTGAAATTCACAATTGTAAGTTTTGAGAGTATCAGAATTCTGAGAAGTTGAACAACTTTTTCTCCATGTCCTGCATTGTCAAAATGTTTGCTTCCCATTTCTATTCCAATGAGAAAGAATTGGTCTGACAACCTAAATCTTTTGCTGTGATCCGTAACTTGAGTGATACAACCTTCAAAACCAATTCATAGAAGCAAGAAAAATCAACATCAAAGTGTTATTTGACCAAACCAGAAACTGAAAACTATAAAAAGTGTATTTAAATTATTATGTACTTATTTAGAAGGGGAGAAAGGAAGAAAGATTTTCGGTTACAACATGAATATGAGTATTGCAAGATGCAAGTCAATGAAAGATATCGCTTTTGTAATAATGTACTTTTATGTTTTGTTTAAAATCATGAGTATAGATGAAAAAAAAAATGTTCTTCCAAAAAGATTTAACGATTTAATTTTGATACAATATATTGTAGTGGAATCAATTTCTATGCATTGACAGTACTAAATAATTTTAACTATCAATTAATAAAATTGTAAGAAAGTGTCAAATCATGCTAAATAACTACCCATTATGATAAAATTAAGATTTAATCATTCTGTAGATATCTATAGTTTCACTCAATTTTCAATTTGATTCCTATAGTTTAAAAATTTTTAATCAAATCCCTATAGTATATAAAATTCTTCAATCAAGTCTCTACCGTTATAAAAAATGAAATATTCCATAAATATTCTATCTCCATCTCCATCTCCTTCTTCACCCTCCACCCTCCCTCCCTCACCACTCCAGTCACCCGAACCATCTCCCTTTTCACCACTCTTGCATTGAGTCAAACTCACTTAGGTGGTGGTGCTGTTGTTGTTGATGAGCAGCAACAGAGCTCTGGGTTTGGGACCTTGCCGCCAACACCTCCACTTGCCACTTCGTCGGCCGCACTGTTGCTACTATAATTGTTGTTGCTCACATCCGAGTTGAGTTGCCATAGAGTTTCCTGCGCTGAGTTGAACTAGCTCTGGTGGTGGTGCTACTGCTACTGTTGAGGAATGGGCGAGGGAGTCAATGGTAGTTGTGGGCTTGGATGAGTGGGGGGCAGTGGCACATGACTAGAAGAGGATGGAGGACGCCTTGTTGCTCACAATGCTAGCAGCATAGCAGGTGGTCGCAACGGATGGGAAGTTGGGTGTGGCAGTAGCGACGGGTGTTGAAGACGTGGCTACGGTGGTGGGTGGTGGGTGGAAGACAAGGCAGCAACGTTGAAGGCGGAGGAAGAGGATGGTTTAGGGAGGGTGATGTTGATCTAAAATAGATTATATTAAGATATATTGATAGTCTAGACTATTTTCAACCATAGATTTTTATCTTACATATATTAAACTGTTTAGATCAATAAGGTGTATGGTACACCTAATTTCATTAGATGCATCATATCATTACAAGGAATTTTTTGTAATGGTAGTTAACTATAAGAATCTGATTGAAAAATTTTATATATTGTAGGAACCTAATTACAATTTTTTAAATTATAAGGATCAAATTAAAAATTGAGTGAAATTATAAGGACCTGAAGAATAATTAAACCTAAAATTAACTACCCATTATGATTTGACGTTTTTTTACAATTTTATTAATTAATAGTATAAAATTATTTTATACTATTAGTATGTAGATATTAAACTCTATTGTAATATCATTGAAAATATTTGACTCCGGCAATAATCATTTCAAACATCAAACAGTTATAGAATTGCAATATATAATTAGTTGACAGGTTCTATTGACATTATATCAAAATGGGAAATGATTTGCATAATTTTACATACCTTTATACAAGCATCAAACAGTTATATGCACTGCCTGTCACAACCGCCCTTTATTCTTCCTTTGTTTGCTGCGTGTCCAGGACGTCCTTCATGATGTCAATAATGAGGAAAATGTAAGTAAAGGAGACAGAAAAAAATGGGGATTAATGACAGCAACATAGTAAATTGAAACCTCCTTTAAATGATGTTTGTAGGAGGAAAATGCGAGACAAATTATTGCTTTTGAGTTAGTAGTAAATAATTAAAATATACTACTACATTGTAAATAAAATCAATGTATTTATTGCATAACGAAATGGTACTAATACATTAATTAAGAGCACATGTTAACAGAAGTCATTTACCACATTACCTGCAACTTTGTGGCACACTCCAAGAAGGATGTGCCTGTTGTTTCTCATTCTTAGGCAATGCCATATACTTCCTCCAATCCTTAAGCAAGATTTTAAGATCATCGACTTTGCTGTCCAAACCAACACAACAATTGGCATGCATTGTAGAGACCTGGTTAAAGTCCTTGCTGGGCTGACAAAACCCACCAAAATAATCTGTGCTAAGGAACCTGATCTTGAGCTTCATGTTGGAAATGAAAGGGTGCATCTTGATCTTATTGAGGACATCTTGATCATGCAACTTCGGGTACACTCTCCTAGAGTTGAACCAGAACTTGTAGAACCGAATAGTTCTGTAATTGGACTTTACATAGTTGAAGCCTCCATTTGGCAGGTTCTTTAAGTCATAGGAGTTGCCATTAAAGAAATCACAAGCAATTTGGAAATCTGCATCTTTGTAAAATTGTTTGAATGGGTCCCTAAGCCACATTATATCAGTATCCTGAAAGGAGTATAACAAAACATTTGATTTATTAATTAATTTTGAATCCAACTCCTATAGAAGTGTGTGTGTAATTGTGTGTTTCAAGTTTGGAAATCAACAGTGTAATGTATTATGGCTAAGTCTTATCCATGTAGCCAAGCTTAACTAACTGCTTTTTTGGATAATAAAACCGGAAAAAACAGAAATTCGAATATACTCTCTCCATCTTCTATTTTCCTAGACAAGAATTGTGGTGTGCAAATAAATAAATTGCTTTGAGATAACAAAAATTGTGCTATGTACCGTGAACACAAAGCTGTACCCCATTTCAAGGACAGAACCAAGAAATTCAATTCTTCTCCACATCATGTGTAGGTAGTCTGCGGTCATGAAAAATGCTTCACTGGTGAAGTTGTCACCCCTTGTTTCAAGTTGATAGCAATGTCGGTGCAAAGCTTGGCAACGAGCATATGCCTTTTGGTCCCAAGTTATTACCACCAAGTGATTTAAGAGCTTCTTTGTCTGGTTCCCAATATGAAAACTCTCAAGGAATATATCAAATATTGAACCTGGCTCTGCCCATGCATCATTTAAAGTTGTGATAATAACTGTGTTATTCTCCATGGATGCATTTCTTAGAACACTGTCTAGCTTTGGATCATAGTATCCCTGGTACATAAATATGAGGCAGCATTATTAAACACTTGGTGTCCATAGTTTCATATTTCATATAGGATATTCATCAAACGCAATTGTGCTTTGTTTTTTGTGGTTTTTTTTTGGGGGGGAGGGGGGGGGGGTGTTGTAATATGACAGTGCAAACTTAAGTTACCCTTACAAAAACAGGTAACAAGTACTAGTTTCTCATAAATGGTTGTCTTATCAAACAGCAATCCACTTCTACAACTGCAGATGCACCAAATATGCATGGAATCAAATAATTAGTGTTATATGATCCACAATTGTTGAGGAAAAAAAAATCTAAAATGAAAAAAGTGGCAAAACTTCAAATAGGAAAAGCCAATATATTAATTAAGCATGCTATTGGAGACATGGAAAAACTTCTAAACCAACGAACAAGATGGGTCCACTCCACTAGCTTAAGTGGACCACACTTCTAGTAGCATTCAAGCTCGCACAAAAAAGCCTTGAAAGTAATATTCTTAACGTACGGCTGAGATTTAATTTAGAATATTAAATAAAAATTTCAATTTAATTTAGCTTAATATATAATTATATAGTTTATGTGCTATGCGTTTGTTAGATTAAATTTAGTACTTTCATAGGATATAAAAATTCTCTAAACACTGGACCTATGTTACGCTAATCTAGATGGGTAGCTGAAAGTGTAACACTACCGCTGTTGAGGATGGCATCTCCAAAAGAATGATATCCCAAGAGGGAAATTGCATATCCCTATATTCCTTTCACACTGATATAACATCAATAATCAAACAATGAGTTGTAGCCACTATTGATCACGTTGGTCCTTTTGCCAAAAAAGACAAGTACAATTATGATAGTAGACAAACAAATGATTTGATTCTTGAATTTTTTTATTAGTGGATCATCTATAAATATTAATAATAATAAAATTTGAATTTATGATTCCATGTAAACTATTTAAATTCCTCTCTACTAACCCACTTCTAATTGCTTAATTTTTATAAATATTTAATAAACTCAACAGGTGCTTCAATCCTACACAAAGACAAACCTTATCATCAAGCTAAATTTCAAGTTTATAAATAAATAAATAAACAAATAAATCAAGTTTACTCACACCCAAAAATAGTTAGTCATAATAGAAGTAAACTATAATTCTAACAAATTTTGTCTGTAATATTAGGGGTTTCAAATTCCCACCACTTTAAAAAGGTCCTTATCTAATCACTACTATAAGCCGAAACTGCGTGAACAATACCCGAGACCCAGAAAGGGAGTTAAAAACCAAGTCTACTCACTAGCTGTGCTGTGCAAGTCAATAGGCACTTTTCCTTGGCCAGCCAGTAGAATTGTAGAAATATCAAGGCCTCAAGAAATCATATTGGCTAGGCATCTAAATGTCATTACTTGTGATGCTTTCATGCAAATTTAGTGGGGAGTTAAGGTAGTGCCTAGCATGGTCACTTTCATCCTGATTCAAGCTGTTCATAGTGAGTTCCTCATTACTATTAGCTCAAATATGAGCAAAGTGATCATGATCAGTTGATCACCTATGCTTGCTTAAACATTTCTCCTTTCCTCTAATCTTAGCCAATGACATAATATGATGGCAGGTCAGTGTGGCTCAGGATCTATCCATTTGAAACTCAGTTCAGCGGTCAACTTAAGTCCACATTAGAAAGAAAAAGCATGTGGGACAGCTGGCTATGGGATGCCTACTGGCAACTGTGTCGGCACGTGGTCCACCAATATCGTGACAACGTGTCGTGCAACATTCTTTAAAAACAAAAACCATGGCCTTAGAAAATTGGATCTATGGAAGGAGAAATTCTTGCCTCGAGGAAACTTCTTCTTTTTTTTCTCCAGATATTTATTATCAATTTTTTTTAATTTTATCACTTTTTTATTTTTTTAAAATTATTTAATGATATAAAATATATATAGAGAAATAATTTTCTTCCTTCATAGAGGATTAAAAATTTTCTCCCATGGAAGTGAGGTCTCATAATTAATTTAGTCCTTAGGTCTCATAATTTTATTAAATAACCGAATTATAGGAATTAATTTGAAAACTCAGGTTTTACAAACTAATTTTATTACAAATTAGTTTGCACTACATAACTAAGCTACGGTGGTTCTAATATAACTGTCAGTAATTCAAAAGCATATCAGAAAATGGCATAATCTTGGGTACAATAAGACAACGTAAATCAAGTATAATAATATTTTGAAACTAAATTAAATCATAAAACAGCAGATCATTTTTCAATAATTGAAGTCTGCCAATGATCTATCATTAATAATTGATTCTACTAACATCAATTAAATGACATATGGCCCATATTAATAAATATGATACCCGAAGATTTTATGGTATACGACTTTGAAAAGATAGAGCAGCGCTTTATTAGGGAAGGGGCATGGAGGAGACGGAGTAGATAACAAAAAATGAAAACTCCGATGAAAATTTGAAATCTACTAAAATATGAATGAGCCAAAAATAACTTCATGTCTCTGCTTTTGTCAATGTTAATTAAACTTGATGTAACTTGTTAAGACTTCCATGGACCAATTTCCTTTCCTAAGGTTAAGTTTGGTATAAGGTTAAAAAAATCATGAATTAATTTTATTTGTAAAATTATACATAGAGAGTACAGCATATAAAAGGATTAAGCAATTGAAAAATTGTAAGAGATATACCAACTAATTATATGTTATATCTTTTGTGTAACTTTTGCAGTTGACATGGTAAGAGTTAAATATTTTTAATAATATACTTATACATAATTTGATATTTATGTAAAAATATTTATAGTATATGAAAATTAAATTTAAATTATAAATAAAGATTAAAATGGAAAAAATATAAAAAGTTTAAATTTAAAAAAGTAGCATTTGCTTGGTTAATTACATAGAAATTGGGAGACAATTTTTAAGACTCTACGTTCAATGATCGGGAGTATTGCAAAATTTTAAACCGACAAAAATATTAGTTTGCATCATTATATTCAAAAGTAATTAAATGGAGTGGCCTTTTTGTTGTTGTTCCATACATTCACGATTAATGACACAAAGAAAAGATGTAGAGATTCCTTGTCACCAAACTAAACATAACCAAACAATTGCACATGTTTGTCAACCGAGAAGCATAGCTAGCAAAGATGATTTAAACATTTCACTACCCTACAAATTAATATTATCCTTCAGATAAAAATATATATATTATTCTAAAGCATTTTTCTGATGGCGGCTAAACTATTTA
The DNA here is from genome assembly GCA_031439595.1 of Pterocarpus santalinus. Classification (NCBI taxonomy): domain Eukaryota; kingdom Viridiplantae; phylum Streptophyta; class Magnoliopsida; order Fabales; family Fabaceae; genus Pterocarpus; species Pterocarpus santalinus. Next base: position 59,571,847 of record CM062531.1, read on the forward strand.
CATACTTCAAGCATCAATGTCAAGTCGATTAACTGTATCCACGTTTTTTCTTACACATTGATTAATTGGGAAATATTCATTAATTGATATTATATTCAATCAAAAAATTATATTTAATATGCTTCAAAATAGAGTAAATTCATCTGTAAGTCATTTTATCTTTTAAAATTATTTAATGGGTTTTTATACTTTAAAAATTCTAAAAAAATAATATATTAATAAATTATTTTAATCTAAATTATCCGTTATAAATAATAATGATCGGTAGATATTAGTAGCCAAGCCATTAGAATTAATTTAATGATAAAGAATTTGGATAATTTGTATGAGGTATTAGATCTAAATCTTATTTTTATTAAAAGAAAAGAAGAAGAAAAAGAAGAAGAAGGAGGAAAGAAAGAAGAAAGAAGAAGGAGAAGGAGGCGGCCGCATATATTAGTATTCGAAAAAAGGGTATCGCAATAACTCATACTTCGCAAACAATTATACACCTAGAATTAAGCTACATCTGTAACACTCCCGAACATCAGAAACCTCACCTGAATGAAATTAATTAAGTTTACTTAAATTTAAAGTGTCGATTATAACAGAAAATAGAGAACCTGGGCAAAGAGACCAAAAGTGGAAATTTCCAAATGCAAGATATAGAATCGTTCTAATTTATATTTTCGTTGTTATAAATCTTATCTTGGTAATTTATTCTCTCAATTAAGGAGACATTTTTATATATTGAAATTTTCTATAATACTATATTATTAATCCAGAAGAAAAAACCAGTTCATTACCATTACCAAATTGGACTTCTATTTTCTCATAAAAAACATTTTTTCAATATTATAGTTGAAAATCCAAATCTCGTTATGCCCCAACGGAATAAGAATTCACAGAGAAAATTCTTCTCTCCCATATGGGAAGAATTTTGCTTTGTCTGGAAACATATGAGAAGAAATAGAAGTGATTCTAGATGAAATTAAAATATTTAAATTATATATCAATGCTACATATCTTTTTTCATCTTAAACACTATATATATATATATATATATATATTTGTGTAAATCTAAAATTGGACCTCATATAATCCTTTATCAAATATTCTAAGCAAAGTTCCCATTGGCATATCCCCATTTTAGAAGATTCTTTGTAGAAGAAAGAGGAGGGCCACAATTGACCAACAAGCCAAAAACTAATCAAATTGATCATAAGTTGATTCCCCCAAAGACTCAGGCTAGTCTTTTCCCAATTGGTTTTTGTTTTTGTTGTTTTTTTTGGGGGGGGGGGGGGGAAGAGAGAGAGAGAGAGAGAGAGAGAGAGAGAGAGAGAGAGGGTCCTATCGCTAACGCAAACTAACAACCATCATCACAAACTGATCCAAAGCATGCCTATGACAATTAGTCAATTTCTGAGCCTCCACCCTTGCTACTAGTAGGAAGATTTCACCCACTCTTTATGCTTCAAGGTCCACTAGAATGAGAAGGGAAATGGACTAGTGGACAATTTTCAAATGGTGCCAAATTTACAGATGTGAAAAATCAGAATCTTCACCTCAAGAGACTGCACTATAACACTACTGATTGAGATGTGCATTCACCATATGGTAACATTTTTGTCATCAAGTATCTAGAATAAGCCCCACACGCCACTATGTCATTATTTTCGGCCCTTTTTCTCTCATCCGTTACAAATCAATGAACTTTCTCGTCTTTCCATTATTAAATAATAATAATAATAAAACACCCTCAGGAGCTGCTCGTCGTATTATAGTAGCAGCAAACTCGATCATTTTTCAGGGAGAAAAATTAGAATGAAACAGTAAGCTCCACTCAGAAAATAAACACCCCCCACAATAATCTAACCCCATAAACATTCAAAAAGCATGAAGGCCACAAAACGAGAAGATTTCACACACCCATCAGAAGGTCTAAGAATTGTGAGAAAAGCATGAAAAAAGAGCATCATAACCCAGAATTCAAAAATTGTACTTCTTGAATGGTGATCATGAAAAAAGCACCAAAACCCAGAATTCCAATTGCAAAACACAATCCAACACACAGAAACATGTAGAAAGAGAGAGATAGAGACTCACCTTTGTTGACGCATCAATGAAGTAATGTGAGATACCAGGGATTCCAAAGGGAGAAGCAGAGTTGTATAGGAATATCCACAGCACAGCAAACCCAACAACGAACATGGTGATTTGCATGGGCCTTCTCACCAAAAGGTGGCTGCCGGAGCCACCTCCTGCTGCAGCGCCGTCGCCGGCGGAGGCAGAATCCTTCATTGCTTTGATGAGCTGAAAATTGGGGCGGTGGCCAAAAAAGGTTAAATTTGGTCACTTTTGGCTTTGTTGTGAATACAGGATTTGTATATTATGCTGTGTCTCTTTTCACCACCTATGCTTCTTTGTTTCCTTCACCAAACACCACCATGTACCTTGGAGCATCCATATATGTGTCTTATATATGATGACATTAACATATTTACAAGGTTTAAAGGGTTTTTCCTATGTTGCTTGCGGCAATTTTGTGGATCACATGGTTTTTTTCATGGAAGAAGAATAAAATGGAAATCATGAGAAACAAATAGATTGGAAAGGGTATTGAAAAGATAACAGATTTCTTAACTAAGCTCCATGTAGGGTGCTGCTGATATGGACAATGGAGACGTCACGTATGGCAGGGCAAGTTGAAAAAGAAAACTAACTAATTTTTTAATGATCTTGAGTTCTAATTGATTAAACAATATTGGTGAAAAAGAAAATTGAAAGTGGATAGATAGAGGGGTTTATATTTCTATATATTCAAATATTGAGTACAAAGCTTTTCTGTTTTATGATTAAAATCTCACATCTTGTTGCGTTGGTGTAGCGCGTGAAAGGCATGAATAGAAAATTCCAGGTAGCTGAAAATCGAAATGGGCAAAGACCAGGTCGTTGGTCATTGAAGTGGCTTATTTAAAATTACAATTTTTTTTTAATAAAAATGATTTGATTAGGTATGAAGCTAGAGAGACAAAAAGGGGAAAAGCTAAAGAAAAGAAACAAATTAATACTAAAATTTCATGTTTAGTAAATTATAAAATAACAAATGATTAAATTTTAAGTTTTTTTTTTCATCTTCTAATTTGAGGACCCACTCAAGCCTTATCTAATTTTAGTGGATTGAATTTTACATATGATTTGAATTGAGGATTTTATATTTAGCAAAGGATAGAATTAATCAAGATTAGACCATTGAGGCTTCCAATTGTATTAGAGATATTATGGCCCTAATGACTTGTTCTTGAATAAATTCAAATTTCACATAAACAAATAAATAAAACAAATAATTGATAAGGAACAGGCTCGTATCATATAGGGTGTGTTTGTTTATTTTTTCTAAAGCAAAAAATCACTTTTTTCATTGAAAAAAATTAATTTTCATATATTTGGATAAAATTTTAAAAATAATCATATTCTCAAAAAAATTAATTTTCAGCTTTTTTTGGATAAACTGAAAAAAAATAATTTATGAAAAAAATTAATTTTTAACTTTTTTTGTTATATATAAAATTTAAATTTCAAAATTACTTTTTTTTCAAAATCTAAAACAAACGCACCCATAAGGACTCGAATTCGATTCTCACTTGTATGAAAACCTTTTATTAGTAGGTAATCTCATAAGTCTCCTATAAATACTTTTTGAACATAAAGGTCATGTCTTAACTTTAATGGATGCCAAACCCATTAAAACTTTTACTTGCCAAAAAATAAAATAAAATAAAATAAAAACAAATTAAAAAATTAAATTTAAATTTAAAAAAGTAGTTCACAAACTAAAAAAGAGAAGGTTACAAAAGTTGAAGCGATTGAGAGGATTCGTATACGGCTACTGAGTCAATTCAAGGCAGCTTGTTAAGAGGAATATTTTATTATTATTATTATTATTTATGCTTGTTAGGGGGAATATTCTACAATCAATGGGTTCTTTTTTTGCATCATATTAATATCAGGTACATAAAATAAAGTATAATAATTCTATAATGCGGAACAGCTCATTGGTTGCGACCTGAGTTTTCTGAGTGTTAATTATGCCTATTTTGTTTTTGCCGTAGCAAGCGGAACAAGTCACATTCAAGGTGGTCTTCATCTAGGCTCTACCAAGAAACGTAAGCAACTAAGCATTATGCAATTCTCATATGTTACAATTATTTGTCCAAACTCCCAATTTGGTCTGGATGATAACTCACAAAGACAATTAAGGATTTTGTGATTATTTGGGTAAAAAATTATTTTTTTTAAATAAATTACTTTTCATATATTTAGATAATTTTTAAAAAATAATAAAAATTTTAAAAAAAATTATTTTCAACTTTTTTATAAAAGATGAAAAGAATAACTTATAAAAAAAAATAACTTTTAATTTCTTTAATTATATATAAACTTTAAGTTTCATAATAATCTTTTTTCGAAATTAAAACAAATACACCCTAATTCTCATCTCTTACAACACATATTCGTTGCTCGGGTCAAATGATAATTATCTTTTCTTAAAATTTGCGTCGCCTACCTTAGCCTTACATTACACACGGGGAGAAGAAAAATCAAGAGAAATGTTTATACATATGGATGGACATGAAAGGGTCGTTTTCTACATTATTGCTTTATCCCACTTGCTGTAATTAATTTCTTACAATTTTCCTGCTGTCGAATTGATAAGGCACTTACGTCTTCGTCGAGAGTTAGTCGGATATCAACTTTCCAAAGGTATCAAATATTTTCCCGTCAAAAAAGGATATCGAATATTTTCACATAAAAAAGATATAAATATTGTGTTTTCAAAAATAAAAATTTAATTATTCGTTTGCTGAAAACAAATTGAAAGCTCATGAATATACGATCTTCAAAAGAATAAAAAAAATTGTCTGGTTTTCACTATCGCGTACTCACTGTGAAAAAGTAATGGACCTCGTCCCTTACATGAGAGAATGAAGAATTTTGGTTTGGTAACACCACGTTCCAGACGCCTAGACTGAAGGCTTTTTAAAATTGAAGAAAAGTAGTTCATGTTATAAATAATTAATAAATTCAATTATTGTCATAATAATTATTTTGGTTTTTTGTGTTAGTAATTAACTTTTTGGATCTGCCCTAATGAATTTGTATTTTTTTTTTTTGGCAGAGTGTTAATATTTATTTATGCATGTGTTCTCAATGACAAATATTCTAAGTAGAACATTTTTAATACTCATTTTGAACTGCTGCTCCACCTTTTAGCCCAAAAATAAAAACAAATTATATATAACATGTCAAGATGACAAATTGATTTTACAACCAAAAAAAAAAAAAAGAGCATTATTTTGTAAAAAAAAATCAGGTGTTGTCATTTATTCAAAAAATTACTTAAACCTTTTTTCTTTTTTTTCTTTTTTTTTTAATTGATTGAACTTAAACCTTTTTTCTTGAAAATGAAAAGTATTATTAACCTAGTCATGTTACAATGTGTTCGTTTGATTATCCTTTTAGATAAAATATATTTTTAAACTAGTACTTTTTATTTTTTTATATATTCGGGTAAATTTTTTGAGAAAAAAATCACTAAAAAAAATACAAAAAAAAATCTTTTTTCAAAAGTTATAATCTTCATCTTCTAGAAAAGTTCTTTTTTAAATTATAAAAAGATGTTTTCAAATAATTTTTAAACAATGAAATCCTTACCTAATTTTCATATTGACATCTTCTATCCTTTATTTTTTAACATCTTGTTATTTCACCCAATTCACAAGGCAAGCGCCACTTCGATAAATGGGAAAACACAAACCAACAAATACAAGGTTAATTGATGAATCAATGCGTGAAGAATTCTAATCAGAAGGAGAATGAATCAAAATAATAAAGAAAAGCATATACAATGAATCAAAAGAATAATGAACACTAAAGCTTATGTGTAGTTGTACAGGAAGTTGCCTCATATACAGCTTCGTCAAGAGGAACTGAAGACATTAAAGTAAACTGAATGAGAATACGGGGAAGAAATTTGCTTAAACTGGTAGGTACGATAACTGACTGAATTCTACTCTTCCAAATTGCTGGCATGTTTACGAATTTTCTGAAGCTTATTAGCTTGTGTAACATTATTGTGACTCTTCAGGACTCGATAACGAATATCAATTTGATGGGATCCTAACCCTTGGGTATAGTGTAAAAATATAGGTGAAAAATTTAGAGAAGTTTTACTTACAATTTAATTTACTTATAAATCTAATTCATAAATTTTTTCCCCCTATTTTTATGAGAATGGATCATCTCATGTGAAAATCTCATATAACATTATCAAATATTAATTTTTACCATCGATTAAATTCTCTTGTAGGTCCTATATTTAGCCCTGCCTTCTTAATCGATAGTAAAAATTAATACATAATAAGATTATATAAAATTTTCAAATGAGAGGATTCATTCTGATATCCATTTCGGTATTTTTACTCCCATACAAAATTGACCCCTAAAGATTTGTTTTAGCAATGGGTAAGAGTGGAATCTGAGTTGCTTAGTCCCAGTAAAATAATTGTTAATAGAGCAATAGCACATGATTTTATTCATTTAGCATTTACTTTAAATTTAAAACTCAACAATATGTCATTTAATTAAATTATTATTGTTGTTGTTGTTCATTTTTATTATTATTTCTTTTAACTATCTAATTTTTTATATAACAAAATATGTATGATTTAAAACTTTGAATAAGGAGGGTAGGTGATCACTTCAAAACATAAATGCTTGATTCCATATTATATTATTTATTCATTAATTTTGACATTTAAAATAAATTCATATAACAAGTTCATTTTTTAATGTAAGACATCTAATTTAATTTTGTTAAATCACTCTTTTATTATGTTCTTTTTCTTAAGATGACATTTATTTTAACATTTTAATATGTTCAAAATACTTTTTTTATCCACAATTATTTATACAAGTATTTTTGCATGTCCTTTTAAGTAATTTTATTATTAAAGAAAGTGCTTTTTATATTTTATCATAAAACTATAAATCCTTTCCTGAGGAGTGATTACACGGGTGCTGCTCATGTAAGAGATTAGTCTCTTGTTGTTTTCCTTTTCTTTCATATGTATCCAAAAAAATATACAAATATAAAATAATTTTTACTTTTTTAAAGATATTTTTAAAATGATCATTTAAAAGATTTTTTTTTTTTTAGAAACTCATTCAGATGTGTCCAATTTTTTGTTTATAAGTAATGTATACGGATATTATAGTAATTTCAAAGTATAAGAAATTTATGATATTTTCCGGTGATGGAAATATATATATAAATTTGGTAAACATAAATAGTTTCATAAAAATACATTTTGAGAGACAATTAGGTAAAAATCTGCATCAGTATGTTGACAAAGAATTTTTAAAAGAAAATCAATTGAAAATTTGACGCTTTGTTTGGCATATAAATTAGGAAAGTTAAAAAAAAAAAAAAAAAAAGTGAACTACACTTAACCCCTTTACGTATGAGAAAATGACACTTTGTCCTATTAGTTTTCAAAATCTATATTTTGCCCCATTATCCGAACTCTTTGTTAACGTCCATAAGAATATTTTAACGGAATATCCTTTTCAACCATGGTAAACCATTTGAAGACAAACAAAAAAGGTTGAAGCAAATCCATGAAGCTATAGTCTCTGCTTCCAAAATTATAAAAAATTAGAGACAAGTATCCAACAACTCAATCTTTACCAAAAGCATTTACCCATAACATTAGAATGAGGATTTTAAGAGAGAAAATAGGAATGAACCCACATACAACGATGAAATCCAACAAAACCAAGTACCTTTAGCATGTTTTTCTATCAAAAGAAAAGAGATGCACCTTTACTATTTTTCGGCTGGCTACACGGTGTTACACACCTTGACACCCAGAAAGAATTAGAAAAAACAAAGCAAACGGCACTAAATCTTGCCATGAGATTTGGTGTACACGCGGGACAGGAGACTTAAAATGGAAAATTCTTAAATACTCTATAGTCCATGAAGCAAATATTTTTTCTTACATAAATATTAACCGCACAATACTTAAAAGTAAGAAAGAGAAAATATTAAAAAAAAAATTTAAATTTATAATAATAAAATATTCATGGAGTAAGAATTTCTTCTTTCGTAGAAGAGGATAGAACTTCTCACTATAAACAAGTAGTTCCGAGCGGTAGAGAACGGCTTAATCATTGCTTTACTAAAACTATTGGGAATGTATAACTTTATTAATTGATTAAAATATAATATAATAATAGGATAAAAAAATTAAGTTCAATATTATTTTATATTTTTGGTTAAATAGTCACTAGAAAATAAAGTATATATACATCCATATATATATATATATATATATATATATATATATATATAAAGAGAGAGATTAATTTTTATGTATTGATATTATAAAAAAAAATTATTTTATCAACTAATAGAATTGTAGAAAAATAAAAAAATAATGATTGGTAATTATTATAATAGATAATTATCTACTTTAATTTGACATTTTTTATAATTTTATTGATTGAGAGTGTAAAAATTTTTTACATTTGAATTTGGTTTGTAATTTTTGAAATTGTAAAATTTATTATTAAAACCTGAAAGGGAAAAAGTTCATGTGAAATCAGAACTGTGAGTGCATATCTATTGACTATCGAGCGTTCTATTATGGAACGTCCCAATTTAAATTCAGTAATTGAAAACTAATGAAAAATAACTAATTTGATTAGTCTTTGTCTCATATTGTGTCATGATTTATGTTTGATTATTAAATTCTTACTACATTTATAAGTATCTTTAAGTGCTTAATGGACTCAAAAACATATCTTAATATTAAATTGAGATGGATCTTTCTATCACTTATATCTTAATTTGCTAAAATGAATTTAATAATTGAAAGGCCTCTATAATGTCAAGTGTTTGAACCCCGAAAAAAACGAATTATGGCTATGGGTTAGAAAACCTCAATATATTGAATAAAAATTGTTCTCACACTCAAAAATAATATCTCATAATATATTGTTGTGACAATGATAAATGATTAAAACTAAGGCATGATTGAATTATTATTATACGCCCACTAATTAAACAACTGCATTGTTGGAACATGTACAGACAGCTAGGAACATTGTCATTATTTGAAGCTTCCCATATTTATTATTTTAATTCACTTCTTTTTAATAAGGGAGAAGAAGACTCAAAAAATGATTGGTCGCAATAAAAGTAAACTATAATATCGTTTAAACTTTTGCTTTCAGTGATAGGATTTTGAATCTTAAAGTCACTATTTTGAGGAAAATTGTATCTTACTATCATTTTGACTTAAAATTACATAAAAAAATTTTAAAATAATTAAGAGAAAAGAGAGGAGAGGAGGCGAAGAATGAGGGGAGTTATGGCTCCCCAAAGTTTAGATCTTTTTATGAATATATAATGGATATACCTCTTTTATTTTATCTCTAAGTAGTTAGTTTAATAAATGTGATGTGTAAAGCAATGTGCGTTTAAATAGTAGCTTGGTTTTTAACTAAAATTAGTGAATCAATTAAGATTGATATAAACTAGCGCTAAGATAGAGCCTCAAGACTTCATGAGATTTTTTTTTTTTTTTTTGGTTTTTACATATATGAAAGACATTTTTTAGCTGGGATTTGAACCTTGTTATGAAAGATTAATCCCTTCATAAGATTAATTGTGCATACCAAATAATGTGAAGACACTTCAATAGTTGGGGAAAAAATTTACTTTTTTTTTGTCAGGAAAAAAAATGAGAGAGAGAGAGAGAGAGTCTGTATATGACGCTTAAGTTAAAAATCTTAATGTCACACTCAAACATATTAGTAGTGTAACAAAATAATTAAACATGATAATATAAAAATGAGTTTTGTTATATCATCTTCGTAATAATCTTTTTAATATTTAATAAAAAAAGTATTAAATAAAAAATAAATATATTTAATATTTTATAAATATAAAAATTATTCAATATATTCTTTATTTAACAATTAAAAAATTACTAAAAAATATTTTAAGAGGATTTAGCATTTCTGAATTTTGACCTCACGCGGTAAATACAAGCCGCTCCTGGCTAGTTGTTTTAGCACCATTGATAATAAAGAAGGAGACAGACAACGTACATAACCAAGGAAGCAACTTCACTGCAATTAACTTAATTTGCATACGATCTTTCTTATCTCACATTTTATGATTTTCATGATGATATATGCAAACAGCCAAAGACAACTTGGCAGCAAAGGAATAACTTTTTCAGCATTCTTAACGCGAAATCCCTTTTTAATTGTCTTTAGCTTTGTTCATGGAATAAAATCCTATAAATTAAGAAAAACGTACGTCTTTTTTTTTTTTTTTGTATTTTATGATCCCTTTGATACCAGTTGGCACTTTTTTTATATATCTTTTTCGTTTGAACATATCTAAGGAGAAAATAGATTGTTTTTATTTTGTGTACCAAAATAGGTTGTTTTATTTTAAAATAATATGACGGTACAAGTATTAAAATCTTATAGTAATAATACTTACAATCAAGCAATTAATATCTTTGATGTAATTGGATTCTACTAATGAATAAACCTTCATGTTTACGATAACATAGAGTTTGTATTATTAATATTAAATTTATTTATAGGATTATTTAATTTATTTAATAAGCTTAATTATATTAATGATTACATGGTGTGTTAATCATTAAATAATATAAGAATGTAATTATAAAAAATTAAACTAATGATATATTAAAATTAAATTCTTTGATACATATTGAAATCTAAATAAAATGTTCCACTCTGCTTAATCACGGTCTTACATGGAGTAGCTTTTTAATGTAAAGGCAGCTTTCATTAGCTTTCGAATCTGTATAATTCTCCAATTGCTTTGGGTTTTGATGAAACTGTCCAAACAATAAGATTCTAAACTATAATTTTTATACAGCTACTCGTCAGAGAGACCGCAAAGCGCAAGCCATGCAATTGCAAACTGTACTACTAAAGTTGTTTAATTATAAAATCTTTTAGTTTGCATGTCAATTGATGCGCGGATGAAGAAGACAAGAACCAAATATATAAAGATTAAAGTCACTATAATTGAGAACGTAGGTAGAAACTAGGGAGTTGCCATGGGTACTATAGTAATTAACATTAATAAATAATAATAAATGGGACCATCAATTAATCTCCCAAACCCCGTCCCCTTCAGTTGGCTCAATTGACTTCGAATCAATAAATGAGACAATTAGCCGGAAGAAGTTATCGTTACGTCTAGCATTATTCCAACTCGATCATATTCTTTCTTGCAAAATTTAAAGCTTAAGGTATTTAAAATAAAATTGTAACTATTCACAACACAATCATATATTGATGTGTAATATTTTTTTTAAGACAAATTATACTGATCACTCTTAAGATTAAATGATATTACATACAAGACTTCTCGAATGATTATACCTACACTGATATCCCTATAGGAGTACTTAGTGTTATGTTCACAAGAGTGTTTAATATCATGTTCTACAAAATATAAATGTATAAGGTGTAATATTATCAAACCTCAAAAGAGAAAGTGTATATTTTTACAAGTTGTAGGGTTTGCGTGTAAAATCATCTAATCTTAAGGAAATCGGTGTAATTTACACATTTTTTTATTGTTCAAAGTGAGCATAATTAACATGTAAATAACTCAATTATCAGATTGTTTAAAATCATTTTCAATTTTATTATGGTGTAAGTAATCTTATAATGTTTTCAAGAATGCGAATTTTATTATTCATTTAATTAGTAATATCGTAATCATCATATACAACAATTAATTTAAATTGAATATGACTATCAAAATAAAAAATAAAATATTCACAAGTTTTAATACAATATTTGGCATTTATTTATATTTAAAAGTTTATTGTCTGTCAGAAGAAAACAATTAAATAAATATTGTGTAATTTTTCAGTTACATAAACTTTATGTGATTGATATTTGTCATAAAAAAAAATTAATTCAACGAATTCAAAGTCAATAAAATAATGTTCAATAACAAAATTAAGTGTACTAAAGCTTATACATAGAGTGGACTAGTCTACTGAACATATAAGTCACCGTTCATGATCCATCGTTGAAAATTGTAAAGTTCAAGGTGCATAATTATTTGAAGCTGATAATATACCATAAATTAACATAATTATTTTATTTACATAACAAATAATTTATTATATAGCAATATGTCTTATGGAAGATATAAATAAAAACAAATTATAAAATAAAATATAGAATAATAAATTGAAAAAGTATTTTAAATTAAACATTTGAAAAATTAGTAAAAAAAATGAAAAGTCTAAGTAGAAAAAAGTTGTGATGAGAAGTTTATATGTTCTAGAAAGGAGGTAAAAAACTAACGTGGTTTTGATTATCGAAAAAGTAACAAAAACTTACTTCTATTCAAAGATTGGTTTTAAACTAAAATTACGTTGTTTGCACCCACAAAAAAAAAAAAAAAAAAACCCTCTTTGGACCCAAAAAACTAAAATTAAGCTGAAAATTAGCAGACGAATTTTCTTGCCAAACATCATCAGTTGAACACAAAGAGTGAGTTTCAGGTCTTAAACTCATATTTGGAGTGGGCAATTGTCCATAAGAGTCATGGTTATTAACGTAACGAAGCAATAGCAACCATGGGGCAAAAACAAAAGGTGCAGTTGGGAGATGAATGGAAAATAGAAATATAATTTGAAAAAAAAAAAAAGGTCAGACTCACGTTAAAGTTAGGTAATTTCGTTGAAAAATACTGATCGGAGTTAATTTCAACATCCAATTGTAGAAAATCTGAAAATATTATCTGAATGGAAAAGGGGGGAATGTTATTCACTTTTAGATTAATATATTATATTATATGTAGATCTTATCAAATGATTCAAAGATAAATAATTTTTTTTTTCTTACTTTATAAAAAATTTTATTTATCTATCATAAAAAAAAAAGAATCTTACTTTAAAGAATCTAAATTGATATTGAATTTGGTCAAAGGAAAAATAAATATAAATATTTTATATAAATAAATGTGCACTAAAACTTGTGAAATTCTATTTTAAAATATTGATATCTATCTTTCTTCACATAATATAATCATATGAACAAGAGCGATTTAGATTATCTAATTAATATTCCGATAATACTAGAAGGGCATAGTTAAATCCAACTCCAATTTAGAAAGAGACAGGGTGAGAAATCAAACTAATCCATACTAAAAATTCCAGAAATTTGACTTTTATCGAATAAAACTTTGTGTGCATCCAAGTATATAAGAAATGTGATGTCATTGGCTGTAGCCTGCATCTGATGTGCATGGTTCCAAAAGGGACCACAAAAGTGATTTTAACAATTATTGGGCCACCACCAGTAAAGCCCAGTCTCAGTTGCAGCCTCCACCCTGATGTCTGTGTCAAACTCACAATATAAATATAGTCAATTCCCCCGACCAAAAAAAAAATATATCACTATATAACACTCGCCAAAGATTTTCACGACCCCCCCCCCCCCAAAAAAAAAAAAATAGAAAACATTAGCCAAAGACTATATCATATTATTAATCTTATTCTGACAATATATATATATGGTCAATTCTGGTGTCACAACTTTTTCTTTATATAAGAAAACGCGTAAATTCACTTTTCCTTTGATTTGATCTCAAATTGACCGAGTGAATGGGTTGGACCATGGGATTGTAAATCCTAACTGAGCAATGGGAGATCCTTCTATCAAATCCACATCCCATATATGCAAGTGAAATAGATTCCACACATACGAGTGAAAGGGATTGTAGATATCCAATGTTCCATTTCTTTCCCCCTAAAACCAAGGGTGACTTTACAAGTTTGATCTATTTGAATGGTCCATAAGATTAATCTTCATTCAAAGTAAAGTTATGGCATTATGCAATCTCCCTACAAAAAATTACTTTCTAAGTTTCAATATTTGAACTCACATCTTTATCTTGGGGAATCAAAGTTACTTGCTACCTCAACAAATTATTTGTGAGTTCTCATATATACACCGTTATATTAACCAAGATTCATGCATAATCACCAATAGGAATTGGATCTAGTGGAAGAAGTTAATCTCTCATAAACTGACGAATCATAGATCAAATTTGAGTTGGGAAAGATGTTCATATTTAGTGTTAAATCATATCTCAAATAGAATTGTACCAAATAAGAGATATTTTTGAAAAATCAAAAAGATTCATGCATAATCACATCATGGAATGGATTTATTAGATTTCTTTGCTTTTTCTATTTTTTTCATTTTACAACTAATTTCATTATTTAATTATCAATAAATAACAAATTTTACCAAAAGCTTTTTTAAAAAATTAAAAAAAATTAATTTTGATATATTTTGTAAATTTTTTTATAATCATTCAATCATGCATCACTAAATTATTAAAAATATAAGTTTGACTCTTATAATAACTATTTTTAAAAATTATACAAAAGGTATACATTATTAGTTGACAATGTGAAAAGAAAAGCTTTTTCATTATAGACTTTGGTTTAGTTAGTAATAGTTCCAAATTTTATATTTTTGGGAAACTTCTGGTTACTTATAAGGATATTTATATAAGTATTGCTATGATTAAAAACTCTTCTAACAATAGTACATTTTAGAATTCAAAGTTATTTTCTTGAGAGTGAGTCTCCCTCAATCTTTATTGGTATTTTTGGTAATAATATCAAGACTTTAACTTCTTCTATAAAGTGTAATTTTTCTTCAGTTACGAAGTGTGTAATTTTTGGTCACATGATAAACTATCCTTATACATAAAGATAAATTTGATAATTGTATATGGCTTCTCTAGCTTTACTTATTTATGTGTCTGCTATTAGGTAATATCTGGTATGCAAATTTTGAGTGGCAAGGAAAGAAAGAGGGAAGAAGTTAAATTATAATGTTATTTTGGTACATAAAGTTAACTTATAATGTAAATATTTGAACTCTACTAACCAAGGCTATCTATTTTAAAATTTTAATTTTCAAGATCTCTTCAACGTGTCTTTTACATGTATTATTCTGAATTATGATTTGCAATGCTTTGGATAAGAAAAAAGATATGCTGTAACATGATGAATCGTCATCCATGTGAATAAGAGTTTTCAATGTTTTGAATTCACAAGCCATTTTCCAACGTGTGCAAGTTGAAATGGCATCTCTTATTTATGACTGAAATTTACAATAAGATTGAAATACATAGGTCCATATATTTGAGTTAAAACTAAAATTACATTTACAGCTGATTGTTATTCCATCTAAAATCATTGCCCCATGGGAAAAGACGGTCCAAATTCTTTAATAAGTAATGAATGAAGAACATTAAAGCAATGATGCCAAGCCACCAACTTAATCCATAGCCTGCACGGCCACTTTCTTCAGGGGCAATTACTCTCTTGCCTAAACCTTCATCCCTGCAAAATGAGAACCTCTTGTGTTAAGGTCTAGACAAAGACTAGTTAGCACATGCAAAAGCTTCTTACACTTTACAATCCCATTGAGATCTTATCATTAGATTTTCTCAAATTTTACCATTAAAATTGAGAGCTTCATGAAAATTTTATGGAAATATAGTCATCCATCTTACTTAAGTTTTGTTTAGTTTATTATATAGTTCATTTTTAAGTTTCAACACATTGACATCTAGCTACTTGCACTAAGTGACTTGCCTTGTTGTTAGCTGAGGTTCAACTTTGGGTGGTGGTACTGTTAATTGGGGTTTTGATGCTGCAACTTCTGCAGGTGCTGCAACAGGTTTCAACACCGGGGGTGTAGGTTGTGCTTTTGGTGCTGGTTTTTTTGTTGGAGGTATTGGCATTGATGTAGGTCCCTGGGGAGCCTCACTAGGCATTGGCACTTTGCTTGCCTGCAATGCATTGAAAACTTTCCATAAGTTTTCAATAATTATTGAATTTAGAAGAAGGGAAGGAACCCCATGTGCCAAAAAGACTTACCAAGTTCCTAAATTGGAGATTATAGAACATGTGGATGTATCTTTCCTTTGCCAACTTTTGCTCCTTGTTCAACCTTCTCCAAAACCCATAAATTGACCCCATATTCAGAACTTTGTTTGCATATATCTTCCATGTATAGCTGCAAGTAAAACACAAGAAATTAAATTAAGAAATCCACCCCTGAACTTTGTTAAAGTACACTTACTAGTTAAAAAATTTACCATTCATTGATGCGCTGAAGACCAGCTTTTGACATTCTGTTCCAATGCTCAGAATCTGTCTTGCACTTCTCAAAGAAGTCAGCAATCTTGTTGCTTGATTCATCTCCATTGTAGGGATCAATATGAAAGCCTGAGACCCCATCAATTATAATTTCTGCCGGACCTCCTTGATTAGTTGCAAAAGTTGGTAATCCACAGTTCATTGCCTCAATGACTGTGAGGCCAAAAGCCTCATACAGTGCTGGCTGCACAAAAGCTCCCTTTGTATCCGCAATGCACCGGTACAGCTCTCCATTTCGGTAGCGATCAGTTTGTGCTGCAATCCATCTGAACTGACCCTTGAGGTTGTATTCCTCTATCAAGGAATGCATCTTCTTGATTTCTGAAATTTCTTCTCTATCTTTGGATTTGGCTGGATCGAAGAATCCTCCAACAACCACAAGGTTCGCCAAACTTCTCAGCCTCTTATTTTTAGCATACCACTCAACTAGGCCACTAAGGTTCTTCACTTTGTCAAGCCTAGCCATGGAGAAGATGATTGGTTTCTTTTTGTCTTCCAAATATCCTCTGTGCCAAACACATTTTAGTTAGAATAAGGCCATTATAGTGACATGTTTCCAATACTTAAGTAAAATGCAATTGCATTATGGGAGCAAACTGGGATGGCACTCACATATGTTCCTCATTGTCATCCTTACTATAAAGTAGTTCTTCAATGGCAGGATGAAATGAGGTCAACCGCTGCTGTTTTTCGGTGAAAGGGAAGTAAACAGATTGATCAGCTCCAGGGGCAGCAATGTTGAACTTAGGATCAAACACATTGATGCCTGACACTACGCGACATAGTCCAGGCATGGTAAATGCAGTGTGTGCTTCATACTGTCCTGGCTTACTCCCACTGATGACACAAAAATAATGAAGTAACTTTCCTGGTAATATTAATCATGGGGAGTTTATAAGAATGGATGACTCGGAAGGAAAGGCCTACCTTCCAGCAATCTCTTGGTATGTGCTAGTTATGATGAAATCAGCTGAATTCATTGAGATCATATCAGCTGTGAACTGACTTGAAAAGTGGTATTTTTCATCAAACTCCTTCCATTTGACATCTGAATCCTCATATTTGGTCTTCTCCAAAGCATGAGCAATGGTTGCCTTCATTTATTAAGGGTACAATTTTTAGTTCAAGTGTTAACAGGAAAGAATGTGCACTACTAAGTACTAACTCTTCTAGTATTTCTACATCAAGCTAGATGATTGAATCAACCTGAGTTACTCCAAGTTTACTAGCCATTAAGGATGACACCAGGTTTCCATCAGTGTAATTTCCAATAATGAGGTCAGGCTTTCCTTCCAAGTGTTCAAGAATCTTGGTAGTGGCATCCTGTTGATGATAAAGATACATGAATAAAAAGAGGAACATAAGTATACATTATCTGTTCCATTCTTTTATTATTATTGAGGAATGAAATGAAGACATAATTGGACATGCCTGTGCAAATCTTTCTAAGTAAGGGTAGATATCAAAGCGTGACACCCATTGGCGGAGAATCCCATTCTCTGTGTAGAAAGGAACCCTGAGGATGTGGGAGTGCTTAGTATTGATGATAGTTTCCAATTCTTGGTTACACTTGGTCCCTTTGGCATCTGGTATAAGGCGTGTAACCTGTGCATGGAACAGAAGTGTAAAGCCTTTATAGTCATAGGAAAAGAAAAAAGGGAAGAAGAATAATGAAAACAAGAAATGTGATGAACTTTACTTATTGGCATTTTTTGAAGCATAACTTGTATTTTTATAGTACTTAGACCTTAGTAACCTACCACAAGAATCTGGGGCTTCACATTAAGGCCTTGCAGCTTAATCTTTTGCAGTAACTCTTCCTCTAAGGCCCTTACTTGATCAAGAATATATACTACCTGTTAGAAAAAGCAGAGCCACCAAATGAGAAGAGTGTTCACTTTAAAAATTTTCCAACCTTATAATAATAAATATTAATACTACATAGTCAGAATTTTGATTGAATTCAGCTAGTTTCAAGGGTGGTTGTTGCATAAGATAAAGTGAATATGGACTACTCATTCATCTAAGAGTGACTGAGCCGAGTTTGCCAACTTGTTTGGTCAAAAATTCTGATAATAATATTCTGGCTATGCAGCATTTTGATATATGAAATCATTGAATAGGAGGGATTCACACCTGGCCTCCTGTATCTGGCAATCCGAGGACATCTGCTTGTCCAAAGTACCCATGAATAGAGAAAATAACAATGTTGAACATATTTGGAAGCCTGCTGAAAAGTGACTCCAATTTCACTGGGTCTGCAGCTTCCAGTACATCAGAGAGCATTCTCATGGTCTCTTTAACCCTTCCTGCTGTATCTCCCCACCCTTTATCAAATCCCCATTCTCTGAACCTGCTGACAGTTATATAGATTATCAATTATTGAATTAGTATTTCCCAACTACATTAGGTTCCCTAGGCCAAATGAATAAGACAAAGACACAATCAGAAGTAGAAAACTAAATTAATATAAATCCTAGCAAAGGTAAACTTTAAAAGAAAAAATAACATTAACTTGTGATTATATCTAAAGTATTTTCAACATAAATCATGTAAACCATCCTACGGATACAAAAGAAATTTTCAAAAAAAAAAAAAAAAATCTGTTTAAAGACATCAAGTAAACTGTAGTTGTGAACCCTCCCAAAGCAAATTGGAAAGGTTCATATGTACTTTACTACATCTTCAACTCAGATCATTCTTCATTATTACCAAAATGGGTGCATAAGGTAAAAGAGTTAGGTGTTGACCTGTCTTCAAAACTCTGGTATGGTGTGTCTTTGTGGAGTGCAGACATGAATGCTTCAGCTACTTTCAGCGCTATCTGAAGCTTTGGCAAGGTATTCAAAGTGTCTTTGATCATAAGGTTCTACAGAATGGTTAAAGAAACATGCATTCAATTTGTTAATGCCTGGTTTTTCACTATTACAAAACCAACTTTCTCTTATTTTTCATTTGTAAACAGTTCAAAATTTGATAGTCTCATGACTTCATTTACCTCTCCTAGATGGTTAAGGCTTAACAAGTAATCAAGCAATGCGTTTGAACTTTGGGAGCTCCCACTCAACGTTGAGGACAAGATCCTTGTAGTGAAGTTTAGTCCATTACCAATAGAAGAAGAAAGAGCCATGCGTGGGGTTGAGAAATCCATAGCCTCAAAATCTATCTCCAAAGCATTTTCATCACTTGCCCTGCACATTCAACACATGTTTCAACATTTGCATTGCCTCAAGGCTCATCAAAAGGGTCAAGTAACCATTGTCACAAAGAAAGAGGCATGTAACTAGCCAAACTATTATGCACAAATAGACTTTCAGAGAATACCACTTACCATTTCTCATCAAATACCATTTCCTTGCATTTCAAGTAATCTGTTGCATCAATACCTTCTACTTTCAAATCATCTGCATTCACTTTAAGAAATTCCCAGAACCCGGGATTAGGCCTCACTGCAAAAGCAACATATGGTGGAACAACAGCTGCTTCCTGCACACAATTCCAAGTTGTCCCCAAGAAGTTATTAATACCCCTTGATCACTGTGTTTTGAGTTTCTCTCAAAAGAGACAAATTGTTTAGCTTTGAGATAATTGCACCTGAGTGCGACTGAGGATGTACCCCAACATGCCCTCTAGAAGCTTGTCCCTCTCAGCTATGTCTTGAACTGATTTCTCCAAATCTTCCATTATATCATGGTGTTTCATTAACCTTTCCCCGCTTGCCACAAACCTGTTTCATATTTTTCCTCCCAAGAAAAACGTTATAGATTATAGAAGAAATGAAGGAGACAAAGCGTGGAAGTGGAATACAGAAACAAGAGAAATGTTCTTTTAATCCATTTATTAGACACCACTATTGGACAGCATAATTTGTAACATAGATATTGTTAGGTGTAGATTAATGTGGGACTCAGATTTTCTCTTATTTTTATCTCCTTCTTCAAGTGTCTCATTTTAATATCCCTATTTGATATCCAAATAATGGGACTCCAAAAACAATAAGAAAATATATACAGATGCGGGGATACAAATACGATATAATACAAATGCAACAATGTGTACAATATTTAAAAATTATAGGATACAAATAATGATAATATATAACATATAAAATTAATATAGAATTAACATAAAAACATAAATCTTAAATTAAAAGGGAGGCATAATGATTTCAAGGTTAGCATAAATTGTTATAAACATAATAAAATAGACTTATTTGTTTGATTGCTGTAAATATTGTGGTGAAATATCTGACACGATATGTATCTGATGCAGTCACAATGAGATTATTTTGAAATATCCGTTCTTTTAGTGTATGGCATATACTATAGTACCTGGCAAAGCATTTCTTCATATGGAAGCGGCTCTGCCTCAAGGCATCAGGCATGCTATCTGTAATTGTATCTGATCTCTTCAACACAGGGGTTGAGCTAGAACCCATTTTAGCAAAAGTGGCAATAACTTTGAAACAAAAAAAAAAAAAAAACAACTCAAGTTGAATCGGAAAGAGCAGTTATCACCATGTTGTTTGGACCGTGTTGTGGTGATATTTATATTGGATTTGACTTGCGGGGTGGCATTGAATAATCAGAAGTAATGAATTTTGGTTATCATTTGTCGGAAAGAAAAGATTGAGAGCAAGAAAAGAATATGTGATTCATGGGGAGTAAGCAAATGATCATTGCCCTTTGTGTTATTTGTTTTAATAGTGAGGCAGAGAATGTTTAAGAAACATGCATGAAGTTGTCCTCTAAGGTAGCGCTTTTTTGTTCTTTTCTTTATTCCATCTCAAATGAACACGTTCTTCTTGAGCAGTCTTTGGACTTACATAGTTTATGATATTTGATGACTAAGCAGCATCAACATCAAAATCAGCTGCATAATAAACAACTTTCTGGTATTGCATTGAATATATTTTAACCGCATCTAGTTTACACAACATTAGATAATCTTTCTATAAAGCAAATTAATGCAGAAAGTCTAACTGCGTGTGGAACGGTTTTCGTTAAAAAAAATAAAGAGAGAGAGAGAGAGAGAGAGAGAGAGAGAGAGAGGTGGGATGCTTCTTATTTCTAAGTACTTTATTTATGGAAAAAAAAAATGGTTTTATAGCTAAGAAAATAAACGACTAATTCTAATACCTTTATTTATGTTTTAAAAAAATTGTTTGAAATATGAAAAAAAAAAACTCATCATGGAACTACGTATTTAAAATGTTAAATTATTATTCTAGGATCTCCTATTTAATGAATTATTTATAAATATTTTTATAAGTACTCAATGAATCTAATTGTATTGTATATCTTGACCCTTTGATTACAACCCTTCTCTTCATTCTTAGTTTTCCTTTTACAGAAAAAGAGTGAAGTTATGGGTGGCATATACTACAACTCATTTAACAACAATTTAAAAGTAGTGTATTGACACGCATAATAACATCTAGAATTTCTTTGTTGCAATACTAAGTAAGGGAGGCAAAAAAAAAAAAAGTATACGTCAATCAACTTATATAGGTTCATTTTTATTTAGGACTAAAACAAGAACGGTTATAAATGGTGCATAAGAAAGGATAGGATGGAGCTATTGGCACTTAGTGTCATGTTTTATAGAGGTACTTGATGTCACATATCATAAAATATGAGAGTATTGAGTGTATTATCACTTAAACCTCAAAGGAGATTAGTATATATTTTTGTAAATTGAGAAGTATCATGTATCATTTAACCTCAGAGAAAAATGGTGTAATATCCAAAATTAAACTTTAATTTGTATGTTTACTATTTGTCTATTTAGAATCCTCTTTAACATTTAATACTCTCACATTTAATTTTTTTAACATATCACTCATCCTCTATTCTATCAATTAGATTTTTCTCTATATCATATAAAATCTTAATTTATTCATATTTTTATATTTATTCAAAATTTCCAAAAAAAAATTATATGCAAAATATTTATGACAATAGCCATATGGAACATAGGTTTTAAGTAAATATTTATTATCAAAATATCTCAATAAAAAATTAACATCTAATAATTAATAAAAATATATAATACTATCTATAATATTATTTTATATTTTTATTCTTATTGGAAGGGAAATTTTTGAAATGTAAAATCGTTGCCATCGGTCAAAAAGTGAGTAAATTTTTTTAAACTTAGAGAAGAAAATAAATTACAAGAAATTATGCATACAAACTAGTAGGATAACCTATTCTTGATTTCTATAAAGGCTTATTGGGATAACTTAATATAAGATAAAAATATAGTAGCTTTCGATATGCATTTTTTTTATGTGACATGGACTTTGTTATTATGAGTAATATTATATACTTTTTATTAATTATTGGATATTATTTTTTATTAATATATTTTTATGTTAAGCATTTCCTTAGAGCCGATATTTTTATATGACTTTTATCATAAATATTTGCATATTATTTTTTGAAAATTTTGAATAAATATAAAAAAATGAATAAATTAATGAATAGAGGGAAGAGTTAGGTGAAGAAATATAAAGAAAAATTTTATGAAAATAAAGATGAGAATAATTGATATGAAATTGGAGTGTATATAGACAAATAATAAGATAATTATTTAAAATTTAATTTTAGTAAAATTAGTTCATTTAAATGAGGGTAGTTTAGAAAATTTAGGTTATAAACTAATAATAGAGAGTGTGGATAAACAAAATAGAGTGCCAATAGTCCCACCCGAAAAGATAGAAAAGATAAAATTTATTTGATAATCAAAAAATGATAAAGAGAGAAAAAGTTAGACAAGGAGGATATTATGTGGAAAGTAAAAGAAAAATGTGTTGCATTGAAAAAGAAAAAGGAAAAACTCGTAACTTTAACCTGAGGCATATGTCAAAAAAGACAATAAGCTCGGAAGAAATAATAATAATTCAGAATGAATATTATTGAATTCAATATGAATGCGTAAAACAGATCAAATTATCACTAGCATTGACAACGGGATGGGTTGGAGCCTCTTTTGCTCCATTCAACGTCTCGGCGCAGGTTTCTAATCCACCCCTTGTCGTGCAGTGATTGAGCACCCACGGGTCAAGTAAAGTAGCCAAATACTTCTACCAAAAGAAAACGAAAAAAAATGCCAATTACTCGAGCAATAATTTTGCATCACGACCAAAAAAAACAAAACAAAACAATAATTTTGCATCCAAAAATCTTCTTAAAACATAAGCCTTTGAAAAAACACATCAAATTGTGGTAATCCCGCTTCAACTGCCAAGAACTTCTGATTTGGTTCAATTTGGACGAAGATTATACACGCAAAAGAACAATAAATTTATCAACAAAAAAAAAAAAAGAAGTAAAAGCTGAAATTTTTGAAATAAACAAGCTAAAGAAAAATTATAACATATTTTATAAAAACGACAAACATCTATCACGTTGATTCTTAGGACTTATTTGGATGAATTTCTGGAAAAAAAAAAAAATCTTTCTATAAATTATTTCTCTAGAACAACTAGACTGTTCAATATTACTTTGGATGTACATAAAAACAGAAAAAAAAATTTATTATATGACTTTAAACTTTTTTGAAAGGTACTCGTGTGTTAAAATAGTTTTTTAAAAATCTTATTTTGAAATTATTTAATTATACATTTTCTTAAAAAATACGTCAACCAAACGTGCAAGTGCTTTAGTAATGGTTCTGATGGTTCGTGGATTGTTCGGTGGGAAGTCACTTACCGTTATTAAGCATCGGGGTAACAAAAAGTGTGATTACAAGATTAAAGACTAGTATCATTTAAGAAGTAAAAGGAACGTCATCCAGAGATTGTAACCATCTAAATTACCAGAGTACTCAAGTAAAGAGAGATAAAAGCTACGTTAAGGTCTCAACTCTTAAGGATACGGTTCGTTGGATAAATTCGAATGGATAAGACAGAAACAAATGGAGTAATCTACTACTATTTTGGTAGGCTAATTTTGCCTCGAGTATTACCGCTCGGAAAAAATCTGTTGTACCAAAGAAAAATTAGGTACAGAATAATAATAAATCTAGGCATTATTGTAAATTAGCACTCAATGATCCAATTCGTCCGAACACCGCAATAAAATAGATTGATTGCGAACTAGTCAGGACACTTAAATACCCGATATCAAAACAAATTATAATATTAAGACATTAATTAATAGAATTTAATATACCAAAAAACCAAGAAATTCTCATGTTCTTTGGACTCTTGCCCATTCAGTGTCTCCTAAACAAATGATAAACATCCTACAAACTAGAAGACAGGTTGTATTAATACAGAACACTATATACCTTGTCAATAAATTGATTATAATTAAGACATTAATAGAATTTTATCCTCCATGAAAAATTGGAGTTAAGAAGCATAGATATCTACGGGTCTAGTAGGTGACCCCATTCTAAAGATCACCGCAATCCACACGACATGACATAGTAATAAAAGTCAGCAAATTATATCATTCAGCTCAAATTTCCACGCAACTAATCTGGATTCACCACAATAACAGATGTTTCAGAGAAACTAAAATAAGCAAGGCACACACCTCACAATGTCTTGAGATTCTTTCAAACCAAACCCAACAAAATAAAAACATAAAAAGGGCACATCAGATGACTTGAAACATAAGAGCATGCCCCAAACATCTTTAGCAGTAGAACATGACCCTCTTGACATTGTCCTTGAGGGAAGGGAGGGGCCTCACAGCAGCACTGGCACCAGGTGCTCGTGTACTGCGTCCAGTGCTGGCACTGGCACCAGCACCCATTCCGCGACCTGCAACGGCGCCACTTGTCATGGACCCACTGTCTGAAGTCTCAGGCTCCATGTAGAACCGGGCTCGGAATGCGGCCAAGTGTGCATAATATGCAGGGGGCACTGCAATTGCACCATACAAAACCAACACAAACTTGTTAGCAACACAACTTAAATGCACATGAATCCACCAAACTCGTCATTTGCATTAAAAGAAGACTCACCAATTGAAACAGAACGGGTGCATCTAGCATAACTGCAGAAAAATTAAACAACATCACATCGAATGTCATGTAAAGATGGTATTAGTAACAATTTAAAACCAGTGTAAGGCACAGCAAACAAAGAACAAAACATAAAAATTCGGGGAAATTCCAAATAGAGTTACTACTTACGTGTAGCAGAGGTTGTTTGTAAGCATTTGTAAAGCATCTGCTGTAAAATTATTTTCATCCCACAACACATGATAATGAGCTGGACGGCTCGTGCCCTGGTAACAGTTTTCACATGAGAACGTAATTTGCCATCAAATTGTACACGATAAAACAATGACAAGGCAAAAAAAGTTCACCTGGATCCCAGCATGACTACAAAGATAGAAGTCAAATTCAGTTGGATGGCAGATTTTAGAGTCCACAACAGTGCCTGCAAGGTTTCAATTTCCACTTCGTGATTATTGCATCAAACTTATGGTGCAAGTTAATAAAGTTAAGTGCAAGATATCTTGAGCGAATACCAGGCAATATATTCCCACTCCGGTCAACAGAACTCCGGTCATTATGGTTGCTGGCAAAGAGCCTAGTGTGATGGCGCTTTTGAACCACCACAAAAGTCACAGGAGGCTGATAATTGGGTTCAAGGGATGCACAAGCCTGGCAGTGAGCAACATTCACAAGTTAGAATTAGCACCTGAAATTATTCAAATATGTCGAACAAGCAAGCAAGCAAAATGTATTCACCTTTCGGATAGCATCAAGCTCAAACAATAAAACTTGATAAAATTGACCTTCGCTCACACCATCCCTGCAAATAGTATTTTAGAATCATCATGTTCAGCAAAATACATCAATCTGATTAGAAAGGCTTGAAAACATCAAACTACCTATAAAATATGATGCGCTGTGGCTTCTGCCCTGTAGCCCTCCGGAAAGATATGAGTAGCTCCCTGCAAAAAAAAAAAGAATAATAATAATAATAATAATAAATTAATTAATTAAATAAGAAAAATAATTACAAAACTGATATTAATGAAATATTCAAACTAACAAAGAGCAAGGGACCCAAGCATATGTGAACTAATGAGCTCACATATGATGGGAGGGAAAGACAGAGGGTACTTTATCATTCCGCCGGTCACTGTTCCTCTGACTGGATCTTGCCATTGTTTGAAAAGATCTTGAATGAGCTCCTGTCTATGTGCTTGGGCACAAACCAAACCAGCATACTTTGTAATCTCAGGCCAATCTTGGGAAGCCACAACCTACACATCATACAAGATTTTATTTCAAGTAAAAAAAAATGCAAAGCCTGAGCTAAGCAAATTGGACCTAAAGAAAATTTCAAAAACATACAGCAGCAATAGATGGACTTGAATCCTCTCCAGGATGTGGATGAGTCACATCAGCTCCAAAAATAATCGTAGGCCTGTCACTAACAAGGGGAATGCGCCGTGAAAGTGCGTCAACAAGCACAGTGTTCCTTCCTCCCACCTTAACATTAATTTTCAAAGCAACATTTGCAAGATACTGCTTGCTCATTTTAAAGACATGCTTAGTTAAACAGCATTGGGAAACAAGCCCCAGATCAGTCTCACATATACGTTTGAGGTCACCTGCATAACAAATCAAAACTTATTACAATATGAGCAATGGTGTTATCAAGTATAAATAGATTCAAAGATTAGTCAATGCATCATTACCATAAAGAGAACCATTATTATCAGGCAGAATAACAATAAGCAAATCAAGATCCTTATCCTTGCCGGGCAGCTTGTTCTTAGCATCATAATACCGAGTTTTCAAAACCTTCTCCACTTGGTCAGGACGAGCACTGACTGGGAGAACAACTGGCTCTGGATTGAATGTCTGATCACATTCAACAAAAAGATTAAATATGAAAGTAAACTCTATGCAAGAACAAAAAGTTTGAGCGGAGGTAATATATCCATACCATGCCAGATATATGACACATCTGGGCAAGTTCATAACAAAAGCTTCGGGCAACACTATCTTGAACAACCCTTGAGAAGTTTATGCAGAACCAGTAGTTGACTGTTCCCCCATTGACCATTTTCTGAAATAATCATAGACAGCAAAAGATTGCTTTGAGGTTCAGTCAGTAAGGAAAACAGTAAACTTTTGCACAGACACATCATAAATTTAAAACGCACTACTCTGATTCTGATTGAAAAATATACCCAATAATCCATAGTAAGAGCAAACAAGTGAGAAGCATTTCAATTCTCAAGTCCGCATGCACGAATGCTGCCTTCTATTCCAGCTTCACTTAATTAAAATTCAAAATTTATAACTAAACCACATTACGAAATAACCCACTATATTTTATTTGAGTTTTTTAAATTGCACATAAACAAAAAAGGAAACGAATAGAATCAGCATTCCCACTTCATCTTCCAACTTTCCACAACAAAATACCATGGCAGACACCCGACAAAGATTTCATCCGATCTATGATACACAAACCCTTGACACACAACCCCCGTCAGCTGGGGGGAAACCTCAAATAGAAATACCTGCATTATCACCCCATGTCCCCATCCCAAGCAGAAAAGCAAATATTCCAAATATGTATATAATGTAAAGTCACACTACATAATTACAACATTCAAATGAATACACAGAAAAATGAAATGGCATAAAATGAACACTGACATGATCTTTGCATACGATAGCTGCCAGCATATACCAAAGAAAGTATAATTCACCTTGTTCATCATATTCCATTGGCCAACTTGAGGTAAGCAATCCTTTTCTCTACCCGTATCATGGTATTTGAGCTGAAGAGAACAAAATGTTAACTTCTATGGGGAAAAACAAGTTACAAGTTTAGAATCAAATTAACTAATCTATATTAAGTCAATCTACAAAAACAATACCCATGGTGCTGGAAGGATGCGAGCTTCAACTTGAGCAAGCTTTTCACTGATTTTGATTCCAAACTCTTTAGCATATGGATCTTCATGGTAGGCATTGTGATGTACTGTCTGAACAGAGAAAACACAATGCATTACGGGGAAAGCAACTTAAACATATAGACAGCAGCACCAAACTATCCAGTACAAACAAAGACACAAAGAATTAATGAAACTACGTACAATATATTCAAGCAGCAGATTACACACAATGAAAAGATGAACAAACAGGCCATATTGGAAAAAAAAAAAGACATCCCATTAAATGATATATGTCACTACTCAATACACAAAAATAAATAAAATATGATACCGAGACAATATCTGCAGACCTGCATGATATCACGCTCCCGTTCAATGGGACGCTGACATGTGACTTTGAGCAAAGCAGTAATCTGCCTCTCATTCAATCTCTTTGAGTACCTTTGGCCTTCGACAATCTTGCAAACCTATAATCAAGACAACGAACCCATCAGCATAGGCACACCCACCTGACAACCAAAAGCTTAAGACCCGTGAAATTGTTTACCTCCATTGGCAGATAGTTTGGCCTTTGTGTATTGCCAACTTGCAAACAAGGCCACTGAGTATGTTGAATGACAAAACCATATGTCTCATAGAAATACTCAACAACAGATTTCATTGTCCCCCTCTCATCTACAGGGAATCTAAAATTGTTGAAAACCAAAACAAAAGTCAGCAGTAGAATTTTAGGCTTTAGCATTGCATTAAGAAAATATATTAAGTCACCACCACTCACGTCAACTCTCTAGTAGCCTGGGAAGTCAGACCAGAGATGCGATATTTTCTTCTCATGTTTCCTCGGTGAGTTACTTCAACTTTGATACCACGCAGTGCTTTCTTGATCTGTCATTCAGAAACAGAAAGAAACAGTCAATTTCTCATTTATTTAAAATCAATGGTGAAGAGCAAAACATATCCAATGATACAACTTAACTAGATGAATATTAGGCTATGCTGCCAAATGCAAAATGAAAGTAAACTTGTCATATGTATTAAAAAACAAAAACACAAGTGCATGCACACAACAGCATATCAACATCATGCTATGTATTTACTTATTGGTCCACAAACTTGGAAAGAGTTTTACAATGACAGTACAATCAAATCTAACCTTCACACGATCAGCATCAGACAGTGGTCTGGTTGAGACATCCCTGTTCAGTAGCTGAGTTACGAAGTCAATTACAGGCAATGGCTCAATAAATGCTGTGGAGGACATATCTGCATATCCACCACAAGTGAACATTTAAGTTTGTACCATTGTAAAAATTTATTTTCCACAAGAACTGGTTTAGAAAAATAAAGAATGCAGAGAATCCAGAAAAGATGAAAGAGGTATAAATATAATAAGATGCTAACGTACCAATGTTCAGAGACAATCCCATCTGTGTGGGACGAATACTTTGATAGAAACCACGCCAGCTTTCTAACCCCTCACCCAAAGGCTGCCTTCTGCCCAGATCAGGTGAATAAAATGATCTTCCTACAGGACAATACCTACAATAACAAAAGTTCAGTTGCAAAATCAGACACAACAGGGTGAAACCAAATTTATTAAAAAGAAATCAAGAGAGCTAAATCACGAACCTGGTAGTAGGGAGTTCACGCAGAACAATGTCAAGAACCTGCAGAGCTTCCTGAGGTGCATCACTTTGCCTCCCCTGCAAAAAGAGCCCTAAATGATGAAGGTCTGCCCGAGCAGCAAATTTAATCACAACTTTGAACTCCCTCTCCCTCCTGTAATTAAATACAAACACAACATTAAATACATACAAGTATGAAATCGAATTTGAATAGACAGCTGGTAATAAATAAACCTTTGTCCTCCCGTTCCATCATCTTCATCAATTAGGGTGATCTTAAACTCCTTTGACTGGAAGGGCAGTGGACCAGCTGTATAAAGGCTCTTTCGCCCATCATAAGCAGGGAGTCTCTTTCCCAGATGAGATTCACGGTACAGCCTCACCAGCTCCTCCATAACAGCTCTGTTCACGCCTCTTGAAGTCACTTCTGGAGTGATTGTAACCTAGGCAACCAAGACCAGCAATTTAAGTTACAAGTGATATATAAAATAAAAGAGTAAGAAAACTTTCCCAAAACTTACGTCATACTGATTCAGATCTTTGTTTGGTAACTCAGCAAAGAAATGGTTGGCCTTGACAATACATTTGGTGCCATAGCTACCCTTCCCAGGACGAAGGGGAAACCTCATTGATGATTTACTAGCTGGTGGAGCAGAAGAAGCAGCTTCTGAATGAATTGTCATCTGCCCCATTTGCTGCTCCACTTGGGGCATCTCAGGCGGCTGGGAAGAAGAACTGGCCTCAGACGATGCAGGCGGAGGAGGAGTCACCGCAGCTTGATACTGAACTTGGGTTGCTTGGTGCAGCTCGGGAACTTGTGGCCGGGATGGGCCGCCATACTGCTGTTGGGGCATTCCACGGCCACCACGACCACCAGCATATCCTCCACGTGGAGCATACCCTTGCTGGGGAGGTCCTCCCCTCCCCCTACCTTGATACTCAGGGGGGCCACCATACTGCTGTTGGGGCATTCCACGGCCACGCCCCCCTCCATAACCCCCACGTCCTCCTTGGGGACCCCAAGCCCTACCTCCCCCTTGTGGTCCTGGCCCTCCTGCAGGGGCAGCTTGTTGTGGAGGTGGAGCACTCCTTTCAGCAGAGCGTTGTTGAGCCTCAGAGCTTTCACCCCCGCTAGGCCCTTCAGTTCTCCTCTTCCTGACCATGATGAACACTGAACACAGAATACAAAAGAAAAACATTACTGCTTTTGAATACCTGAACAAAAGGCATGTCATATTTTCAACATTGCCAATGCAAATGGGTCAAAAACAAATAATATTTAACACCAACATCAGAAAAATACAATCACTTTGAAGATGAGCTACATATGAGCACATAAGCTACATATGAGCACCTAAGCAAACAAGCCAACATCATTTTTTTGTAATCAAAACATCATAAGAAGGACGCACCAAGAAAACAATCAGCACACACTACTCAAATGATGTATAGCGATTATCACAATAATTTTTAGCGATCAAGAGAAAGTGCTAGATAGATTTCCATCAACAAAACGGCACAGGACAACAAACACAAAAATAACACAACATGTGAGCTGAAAAAGACCAAGGAAATCAGCTTCTGCAAGTTGAAAAATACTTCAAATGTTGCAAAACAGCCAGCTATTCCCTTTCCCCATACATATATACTTTTTCCTCCACTCACAGAAGCAGAAGATCAAACACATAGAGCCAAAAAAAATTACTAGTAAAAAAAGGCGTGTCAAAAACACACACAAACAAAATTACCCAGTCTCCCCCACACACATTGCAACCAAAACCAAACGCATCAACACCACCATCGGAGAAAACACTAAAACCCACCATAACCAAAACACCAAACCCTAAAAAGCAACAATCCAAGAAAATCAACACTACGATCTGAAAACACAAGCAGCAATTAACCTCTTCCAAACCCCAAAAAAACAAAAAGAAAACCCTCAAAACCCAGACCAACACAAAGGGACAAGAAAAAAAACACACACACAGTAATCGCCAAAATCAGAAGCAGATCAGATCAGAGCCAGAACCACCAACAGCGACATCTACCACAGTCCACACACACTAGATCTAAAGAAGTAAAACCCCACAAAGAAGAAAAAGAAAAACCAGATTTTGAAAAATACCCAGAAAATAAAACGACAAATTAACCCCGACCCACGAACCTAAAACAGCAAAAAACACTAAAAAATAACAAACACAAATACACCATAATCGGAAGAAGAAGAAGCAAGCCCTAGAACAAGTGAGCGATCGAGTTTTTCTTTTACCTGAAAACAGAAGGAGCTAGCTGGTGCTGATGAAGGCGTGTAGCGGGAGGAGCTAAGAGAGTAGAATAAAAACAAGAAGCAGAGACAGAAGAGAGAGATTGTGGAGGTAATGGAAGTTTCTCTCACTAGGAATTGGGAGAAGGGGAAGAAATAGAGAGAGAAAGAGAGAAGGGGAAGAGGGAGAGAAGCAGCGTGTGTGAGGGGGATTCCGAGTTTGTTATAAAGATGGGGTAGGTCTTCGAAAATGACCACTCCGTCCCTACCTCCTCTTCTTACTCTTCATCCCACCACCCCCCTTAACCCCTCTCGTTCATCTTCATGTTCTTTGTGTTCTTCAATTCTCAACACCCTTTTCTTAGTAGTGTTTGGCTTAGGAAAATATTTTTTTATTTTTTAAAATAATTTTTATTTCTAAATTTTTAAATTTTAGACAATGTGTTTAATTTATAAAAATATATTTTATTTTTAAAAATTGAAAACAACAAAAATATGTTTAATTTATCTAGTTTAAAAATATAATTTTTAAATCAAATTTAATATAATAAAAATAATTATATATATATATATATATGATTTGCACATTTAATTTATCCACCAAATTCATTTATTAAAATAGTAAATGGTTCTATGAAATAAGATACTTTTAATAAAATTACTTTTAATGATAAAATATATTTGGAATAAACTTTTTTTTAATAAATTGCAATCATAATAAAAAGAGACATAATTATATAAAAATAAATAAAAATAAAAAGTGACACCATTAAGTCAAATAGCTAGAGCTTTGCAAATGACAAGAAAAATATTAAGACTAAAATAACAAAGTCTACAAAAAAAGTATCTTTGTGGATGGATAACAAGGTCATTAAAGACAACCATGTTTATGTATAGGGCTTATTTGCATGAGCTTATTTAAGAATATTTTTTTAAAATTAGTTTTTTAAAGATTTTTTGAAAAATTAAAAATTATTTTATGTTTGAATGTAAAATTAATTTATATTTTGATGTAATATTAAAAGATCTTCTTTTATCTTTAGACATCTTTTTTATGTTATAAAAAAATATTTTTTAGAAGATAAAAATTATAACTTCTCAAAAAAGATCTTCTTTTTTTTCTATTTATTTTATTTTTACTAAAGAAATTTATCCAAACATTTAAAAAAACACCAAAAATACTTTTTTATTAGAAAAAATTTTTTCATGAAAATAATGTTACCCAAATAAGCACATAATTTATTGTTGCATCATTCTTATACCTTTTATTAATAATAAAATAAGAGTTTAATTTATACGCATTGACATTATACAACAGTTTTACACTATCAATCAATAGAAATAGGAAAAAATAAGAAATTATGGTGGATCCCTCATTATAATTGATGATTATTTGTATAAGTTGGCACTTTTTACTATTTCTATTAGTTAACAGTATAAAACTATTTTACACTATCAATACATTTAAATTAAATTCACAAAATAAAAGAAAATATTGCGGAACAACATAAAGCAAGTAAAAATATTGAAAACGAGGTAGGAAGACTAGGCAATGTCTTGTTATGATGGTGCCACACCCTTAAGTTCATATCTCTAAACTTGGGAAATATTGGTAAAAATTAGAAAAAAAATAGGGATGCATTTGGTTTGTGAAAATATTTTCTATTTTTATTTTTTATTATTATTTTTTGAAAAGGATTTTCATTTTCAAATTTTCTAAATTTAGAAAATGCATTTAGTTCATAAAAGTAAATTCGATTTTCAGAAAGCGAAAATAATAAAAATATTTTTGATTTGACTATTTTAAAAATATTTTCAAAATCAAATTTGAGATAATAAAATTATATTTATTATTAAATATTAAAAATAATATATATATATATATATATATATATATATATTTGATTTGCACATTTAATACACTTATATTGATCTTTATTTTTCATTTTTCTTAAAGACAAAAATAAATAATAAAAAATAAAGAGAAATCTCTTTATCATGTTTGATTAGTTTATTTTCAATGAATTAAAAAATTTTTAAAATAATTTTATATGAACTTCAATATTAATTTTAACATTAAAATAACGTTATATTAATTCATATACAGGCATTGGCATATTGACATTTAGTATGTTTATATTAATCTCTATTTTTTATTTTTTTAAAAAACAAAAATAAAAAATAAAGAGAAATTCTTTTATTATATATTGTTGCTCATTAATCATTCCTATGTATCTAGTATCTAATATCTCATATCCAATATTTATTCACAGAAAACAAATATCAAATGCTA
Organism: Pterocarpus santalinus; assembly: GCA_031439595.1. Lineage (NCBI taxonomy): Eukaryota > Viridiplantae > Streptophyta > Magnoliopsida > Fabales > Fabaceae > Pterocarpus > Pterocarpus santalinus. The sequence goes on from CM062531.1 coordinate 59,606,223, forward strand.
TTTGATCAATATAACCATTATAACATAAACAAATCTAAATACAAGTATTATGTGTTAAACAAAATTAAGCATAAAGAAATCCAAATACAAGTCTTAAATGTTATAAATTCTTCTACTCTTGAATTTTTTTCCCTCTCTGCATCGGCGATTGCTTGAAGTCCCAATTTGTTGCCAACTTCTCGAACATCTTCATCAACATCAATGAAATCAATAACATGCACATCTTCTACAAGAAAGTCATCCTCCATTTGTCTTTTCTCATTGGAGGTTGAATAGTTCCATTTTTCTTAATAAAATACTTTTCCACATAAAACAAATGTAAACAAATACACCCAGTGATTCTAGCACCACACTACTTCCCGTGTTTTAACTTCTTGACATGCATGAATATAGTCTATTATGACAAGCACTTGGTTTGAGTTGCTAACCAATCCAATTATGAGTAGCTTGCAAGTTAACTCAATTTCACTTCCACCCCTAAGTTGTCACTTGTTGAAGACATTTAAAATATAATTTTTTTTAAAAAAACCTACAATTGCTTTTTTTTAATAATTAAAATGAGCTCAAACACTCTCAACAAGAGAAGAGCTTAGGTAATACTAGTTCAAAGTGACCCATACAAAATAGATCCAAAAAGAAAGACCAAACAAATTCTCTTAAGATAGAAAAGGAAATATCAAACCACCAAATTATTGAAGATAGTAAACGAAACACCAACCACCAAACCATTCAAGAATCACCAAGAGATCACCCTTCACATAATGCCACTAAACCAATCAAGACCATATTCATAACATCCCCCGGATGGTAATGCATAGTACAAGAATAAGTTGCAGTCTACAAGCAAAACAGATATAAGAATAAGCATACATCATGGTAATGTGTAATACATCCCACTAAAACAAGACAAACCTATTCAAAAACACCAAAAGACACAACACTAGTAGAACTAGCTGCCTTGAAATTGATCCCATTGAGCACCTTAATCCATTTGATCTACATGTAAGTATGAGTTTCATAGCAGCAAAACAACAAGCATTCTACCATGGCTAAAAATTCAGATACATCACTGAAATTGGACTGCTTCAACCTTTGCCTACAACACTTATGTCATCGTTCACTTTTGATACATCTTTATAGAAACTATATAACAGAAACTAGCACCACCATTGTGAGAGATGAACCATACCAGTTCACATCTAGATGTGCATAAATAGCAGGTAGTAACTTACTACAAAGACCACATAACCAACAGGTTCCAAAGCTTCAAGATGAGCTCCAAATCATTGAGGTGCAATTCTATGAACCAACAAAAGAGAAAAAAACAGCAATCATATTTGGATTATATGGTCTACTACATAGATTTTATTTCAATTAAATAGCTCCCATCATGAATGAAACCATACCAAATGAATAAATTATAATATGACATATTAGATGATACAAGTTAGAAAAGAGAGAAACAAATGATCATAAAAGAGAGAAGCAAAGGATCCAATGAATGGTACCCAAAAACATACCAAAGAGAACTTGAAATAGGGGCGAGGGAAGAGAGGGGCCACGGTGGTGATGGCGGTCTAAACGACAGTGAGCGGTGCTCTGAACACTAAAAGAGAACGATGATGGTGAGGGAGGACAAAGAAAAAAGGGGGAGAAAAAAAGCCAAAATCTCAAATGAAACCATACCAAATAGAATCCAAAAACAGGGGTCAGGGAAGGGAAGCTCCACGGTGTCGATGCCACTCTAAATGGCGGTGACCAGCAAGGTGTTGAGCAGCACGATAGTAGGTTGAGCAGCACGGTGGTAGGTGAAGGAGAGGTGAAGTGACTGTGACCTTATGTTGAAGGAGATGTTAGGGTATTTTAGTCAACAGCATTAGGGGGGAAAAATGTACTCTCTTCTTCTTGGAGGATTCGAACGAGGTGCAAAACAAAAGGATATGAAAGCGCTGAAAAAAAATGCACACTTCTCTTGCCTAGGATTCGAACTGGGGACAAGTTAGGAGAAAAGGAGTGTGAAATAATTTTAGCACTCGAAGTTTATTATATTTCAACTAATTTAATTGAGTCAAGTCAACTCATTATAAAGATATGTTTCAATCGGGTCAACTCACTCTAGAGGTAAAATTCTCATAACGCTAAATTTTTTGATCAATAAGTCTCAAATTACTGTTGAACCATTTGAATACCCCTCTTTCTATGGCTGCATAATATCCTACAATTATAAGATCATAGATAAAGTTTTCCATAATTCTATGTATCATAAGGAATCATGGATAAAGATCCATAACTGAGTACTCACTATAGCTATGTTTGACGTGTTTTATTAGATATGATAAACTAATATAATACATTATAGCTTTATTAATTGTTTGGTACAAGCATTATAATTCTTTTGGTTCAAAATAATTGTTACTTTAGCCATTTACATGAGTATTAAGGAATCAAAAATTAAGAATTGATTATAAAAATATTTACTAAAATATTCTTATTTAATAACTATTTTACTATGTTAATACTTTATTGTTTGTTGTACATAAAATTGTTTAGAGGATTAAATAGAAAAAATTACAATAAATATTTCATTAAAATGTGAGAGTAATAAATATTTTATTGTATTAACATTTCATTGAACTGGAGGAGTATTATATAAATTTATCCATCAAATCCTTTTATATATCAAAATGAAAAGTAACTGACTCAAGCCCAAAAAAGATAAAGTCTGAGGGGTAGGATTAGACCAAATTAGTTTTTAAAGTATAAAGTTTCTTTTCAATCGATCTTTATGAATTAATCATGCAATTTTGTCCTTTTATTTTTTATATTTTCTCAAAATAAAAATAAATATTAAATAACTAAATAATTAAAATAATAAAAAAGTTATGCACTCTGTCGCAATTGTCCCAAAATACATTGCGCAACTTCGCGAAGGGTTTTTTAGTTACCTATTTTGTTTTGGGTTATCTTTTAAAATTGTTTAGATTGGTTCTTTATTATTTTTGTAAAAAAAAATTCATTTATTTTTTTATCTTTCATGTATATTTTACCAAAAGTGGTAAAATGGCTAAGATAATGGACAGCTAAATAGCCGTTGTTCTGTTAAACAAATTTAAACTTCAGCGAATGTAGTAAATCAAAACTTTGTTATTTTGAAAGAATAATATTTTGAAAACAAACTGCCACTCTAAAGTCACTAGGGTAGTATTTGGTATGAAGTAATCCATCTAGATTGTTTAGCTTGTTTAAATTATTTGCCCCATAACATTACCTTATTTGATTGGGTAATATTATTGGCAATTCAAATTTCCAAGGTAATGTAGATTACTACCAATATGGTAATATGGATTACCATCAACATGGTAATTCTTCTATTATTATTATAATTATTATTTTTATTATTATTATTAAAAATTAATATTATTATTAATATTTTTGTTATTATTAACTAATAATAATTAATTATTATTATTATGATTAATTATTAATAACATTAACTATTATAATCATAATTAATAATTAAATTTTCTTATACTTATTAGTTAATAATAATTATTAACTATTATTAAAAATTAATATTAAATAATATTGGTTTAAGACATATATTACCTAGTAATCTTTTTGATATATCAAACAGGATAATGCAAATTACCACTTAGATTACCTGTGCATACTAAACACTGCATTTAACATTTTTAGCAATTTAAAATGTAGCAATCTTTTTAAATGATAATTTATATTACCGATAATCTTAGCAGTTAATGTGCCAAATGCTACCTAGGAATGGTCTAGTAGTGAAGAGTTTAAGTTATTTGCTTGATATCCTAAATTCAAATTTCATTGCTACCAATATCTCAAAAAAAAAAAAAAATGGCCACTCTATATTTGTGCTAGGATATTGATGAAGGGAGTATTATGACATAGTCACCCAACATACAACCATTTGTCATAGCAAAGGGAGATTTCCCCTCATCCACCATATATCTAATCCATTTTTCAAAACTGTTATTGTTTTAGTAATTGATCTGCAAATGTACAAGTCACATTTATTAGTAGTAGCTAAAAATAAAAGTAATGATACGTGTACACACTTTTGTATGACTCATTTGTGACACACTTATAATCTAAAGATTAAGATATGATGGTAAGATATGATGGTACATCCGTATTTCTTATACTTCTGATATGCACTCTCTCTTGTTAGAGTCAGAACTAGAAACTCAAGAAGGGCCATTACCCAAGTAAATTAGTCACTAACCCCACCGCACGTATGGCAGCCCATGATCGAGTTCTGACTCAACTTGTAACTTAATGTAAGACAAAGAGAGAGAGAGAGAGAGTTCACTTCTTCTTCATTCTCCAAGTTTTCGAGTTCCGAGTTCATGGGTGAGTTTAGAGTGTATCACAAGTATGAGAAATATGGAGACATTATTGCTCCCGCCACATGCAGCCGAGCACGCGACCTCTCCCTACGAATGCATCACAAGCTAGTCTCACAAAAGTGCATACACATATTATTACTCTAAAAGTAAATCCTCTTTACTCACATATTTAGGATGCATTTGTTTAAACAAACATGTCCTAAGACAACAATTGCACCCAAAGCTTGTCTTTACTGTGAATTAATTTCCAAACATACCAACTTATTCGTCCTAATAATACCGATGCTGCCTAATTTTTTAGATAAGCAAACAGTCTCCCAACAAACCATATATGCATGCCCTTAGAATGCTTTTGCGAATTATACCACAAAAAGTGACATACATAGCATCAATAGAATCACAAATTGGGCACCTAAAGATTCTGGATAAAATAATAAATAGGAATCGTAAACAGAATTATTTTCGTGAAAGCTAATTAGCCCACCTTATTAAGAAACACGTCCTTCCACCATTGAGCATATCTTTTCCTTTCTCTTCTCTTTTCTTATATTTATAATATTTGTTTTTTTATTGACCACAAATATTGTACCCATGGGTGGTTAAAATCTTGTATGTTAGAGCTAAGATGTAACCTATATGAATGATGATGTATTGACTTTTGTTTGGTTTTATTTAAGTCTTATCTATTTATATGAGATTTTTTTTTCTATTCTTAATGCTTTCCTTGTCTTGATCACCTATAAGGATGAACTCAAATTGTGTAGACTATGATAAATCTAGGTACACACTTAGAATATGGAATAAAAAATGTTATCAACCTATTTGTGTATGAGTAGTGTGGAATAGCGAGGGGCAAGTTGAAGGGGAATCATAGAATAATAATTTCTCTTACATTAGAATTTAATGTCTTGGAAGTTCGGTTGTCTTTTAAAGTTTCGAATAAGATTAGTATATGAGGGGAATCGTTACTAATCACTTTAGAATCCCTACCCTTTAATAAAATAGATAGATTTAGATCAATTCTAAAAAGTCAATACCCATCAGAAATATAGGTGAAATTGACCCCCTAGCTTGCTTTTCCATTAAATTCTTAATCTTTAATTACGATTAATTATTTTCTTTAAATTGCTTGCTATTTGCCTTTAAACATCCTCATAATATTTTCGGTTAACTTAAATATATTCTATTTGGTAGTCATGTGATTGATTTATTCAATTCTCGTGATATTGACACTTTATTCATTACTTATTACTTGATTGACCATGTGCACTTATCAGTAAAAATAAGTTAATTTAAGAAGAGAAACTGCTCGTCAAGCATCTATCATGGCATCGCCATTGCAAACTTGTCTTACCATGACATTTGCATATATCCACTATGGTGTTGCCATGGCAACCATTTAATCGCATCGAGAATAAATATATGTTGAGCTATAGGCTTACATTGGAGATTTGAAGATTGAATAGCAAAAGTGAGAAAGAGAGTGAAGAAAATTTCATACTTGTTTTATGTTGTTGAGCAGTTTTGTGAAGTGAAAAAGATTGGTTGAGGAGAAGATTACAACTAGGGTTTGATTAGGAATAGATCTTTCAATTTTATCCTATTTGATAAAAATAAGTTTATCATGACTTATCTAGCCTTGTAGGTTGATAAGTTTGACATATCATATGTCAAACTAAACAATGATAAAATTAAATCGTATAATATATACTATTAGGTCTTATACAACTAATGTAACAAATACTGTCTAAAAGCCGATCAAGCCTAATACTACATCATTAGACGTAATTAAGTTGTTCATCATTTCAATATATAAGGAAATTTTGAACGATAAGCTAATATAATATAGGTTTAAATATATTTTTAGTCCCTCTAAATATTTAATTTTCCTGATTTGGTCCCTAAAAATTTTTTTGCTTGATTTTGGTCCCTTATTTTTCAGATGTTATCAATATTAATCCTTGCCATCAATTGAGTGCTCTAAAGTGCTAACGTGACAACGTGGGATTTTGACATGTGTTAATACTGATTAGATCTCATATTGCCACATCAGCATTGAACAACACTTAATTGACAGTAGGGATTAATATTGATAATATCTGAAAAATAAAGGATCAAATATTAGATTTCACGTTGTCATGTCAACACTGAACAACACTTAATTGATGGCAGAGATTAGTATTGGTAACTTCTGAAAACTAAGGGACTAAAATCAAGCGAAAAATTTTTGAGGGATCAAATTCGAAAAATCAAATATTTAGAGGGACTAAAAATATATTTAAATTTATAATATATTATTTACACCAAATAACTGATAAGGACATGATATATTATATTAGCTTATCTTATTTGACCTAATACAACATGTGAAACAAGCCTTAAGTTCATGACAAAAGTCCAACTTAAAAGGCTATTTCATTAGGCGGAGGAGTCTCATGTCTTAAATACCGTATTAATTTTTTTTCTTTTTTTGCTAAATGTGAGATTCATAATGTTACTATCCCATTTAAGGGTTGAAGTCTATGACATCTTCACTCTGGTGACACAGATATAATGATGGCTCTTTCCCTTCAAGTGACTTCACTCATTTATTAATATTTGACATAATACTATTACTATTGCACTTTGAATTGGCCTATAGATAAATATTTTCATAATTTAATTATCAATAGAAATACCAATTACTATAACTTAAGTCCATAAAGAGATTTCAACACAAAAAATACAGCCTATTGGATAAAGTAATTTTATAATTTAAATATCACATTGAACTCCCTTGTTTACCTAATTTAAGACTCGTAACCTATTTCATGTAAATTCACCATTTTTATATTATAAAGAGAAATTGTAAATGTTTCAAGGTAAGTACAAATGCATAATGACTTTAACTTTGTTGATTCTTTGAACATAATCTAAACTATCGTCATCTTTCTAAAAATTTAGTAGTTGACATAACCTTATAACGTTGCGAGTAAAATTCGTCTAAAGTCGTAGTCTCACTTCTACCAACCATTTTTTCTTCTTCGATGCTATAGTATTAATCTATACCAAGAAGAAATGATTTTCTAATTTCTCCATTTTACCCTTATTATTGAAACTATTATTTATTTTAAATTCTCATCGTTAATTAATTATTTAAAGATTTATTGATAAATGTAAAATTAAAAATAAAATTATAAATATGTCTTATTATTTATTTAAATATTTATAGCTTAATATAAAAATATAAATTTACAAATTCAATTTAATTTTTAATTTCTTATGACATAAGCATATAATATTTTATCACAACAATATAATTATCATTATACCCTATATACATTACTAATAGATTGAATGAGATTGATTTTGATACACTATAAAGATATCAAAACTAGTGATTGTTAAGAAAGGGAGAAAGCTAATAAGTTATGATTTTTACTCACATTTGACATCTCAAAACCTTAATTCCTATTTTTCAAAACCACAATATGATATTGTGTTTTAATATAATAAGTTAAAATTATATATATTTTAAAAAAAACCAACGTAAAATTCTAACTCTAAAAAGGTTATTTTTTTAGAATATAATTTTTATTTTAAAAATTATTCAAAGACTCTTGATTATAAATTATTTTGAACTCAATAAATTAATCCAAGTCCACGCTTAATTTAGTACTAGACTAGATCATCACATACGCATTACATAAAGCTCAAAGTAAAATATAATATACTTAAAATTTATTATTATGATAAAATTAGATATTACTTTTTTTTTCTAAAAGGAATCATAAGTAAAAAAATTTAAAAATAATAAGAAGATTTGCACACAAAAATTTTTAAAAAGAAGAAGATAAGATAGATAATAATTTGAAAATTGAAGATATAAAAGAAATGATAGAAGAATAATGTTCAAATAATTGTTGAATAATGATTTAAACATATATAAAAATACCTATTAAAAGCATATGCCATTAAAGACATATGTGCAATTAAAATTTTAAAGATGTTAATTATAGAATAAATTATTTTTGGCTTCACTTATGAAGTAAATTAACATTTTAGAGAAAAGAAATAATTATGATAATATGCAGCATGATATCCATAATGAGAAATATTATTAAATTTATATTAATTATATTTATTTTTCTTAAGTAAGATACTAAATTTCAGTTTTATGAATAAAAAAATTTAAAGAATTTTATTTTTATAGTAAATTGACTTAACTCAAGATAAATTGGTTGAATTCTAATAAATTTTAAATATTGGTAATTGATAATTTAGACAAAAAAAATCATTATTAGATTTCGCCTACTATATTTGTTTGCTTATAAATTCCAGTCCATAAAATTCCAGAACAACATTCTCACATTTTTTTGGGGGTAACAATATAGGTTGTCATTTATCATAGTTTACTTTGGGAATACGAGTTGGGTTAAAAAGGGTGAAAATAAGAATATTTTTTGAGCGGTGATGATATAGGTTTGAATTTATAGTGAATGTTATAGCTGATAATATATTTGTTATTAATTTTTGAATATTTATATATAAATGTATAATGAACTTAATTTTAATGTACAATTTGTATAATAATTTTTATATAAATATTTAATTATGTATTGTTAAATTATTAAGAGTGTTTTGATTTTTTTTAATAAACACGTTAAGATATATAATTGTATATATAATACTGTACTATATAATAGTTAATAATATAAAATATTTTTATAGTTATAATATATTACAATTAATCCTAGTTTAAATTACGTTTTGAATAGTAAATATATTGGATATTTTCATATGCAAAATTTTAAATTAATGTAAATTACATTGACCTCCGTTGAAATTAGGTAATATTACATATGACACTTCTTAATTTATCATATTGACATTAACCTTCCTACAGAGTATTTAATGTTATCTACACTCTATACTATTAATAAAAGGGAGGATACCTTTTGGTATTTTTTTATTATATTTAAATATTTTTTTCACATTCATATATTTTTTTATAAAAATAAATATGCAAACAATTTTAAAAAAATATACCTACCTATCACACTATTAATCCAACTTCTTCTTCTTTTTTTTTCCTCTCTTCATTTACACCCATGTTGTAATTTTTCTAACAAAAATTTTGGATAGCCAAACAAACATATAATTATATTATTATATAAAAATAGGCACAAAATTGCTAGTCAAGCCGCTAATATTTATAGGAGTGTTCAATATCGTATTTTGTAAAATATAAAGATATTAGATGTAATATCACCTAAATTTTAAGGAGATTTAATATATATTTTTATAAATCATGTGATTTATATATAATATCGCCTAACCTTAAAAGAGGACAATATAATTTACCTTTTAAATTCTATTTTGAATATCAATATATTAAAATACTATAAATCTAAAGAGAAGAGATCCATTGACACTAGTATAAGATTTGACATACTTATATCCTTAATAATTTTTTATAAAATATATATAATTCTTCTCAATTGAACAATTGAATTATAACTATATATCATATAGACCATTTATGCCAAATTTAATACAAAAATGAACATCATTAAGAATATTATCAAATAATTTTTTTACATATATTTAAGAAGTATTTATTATATTAATTTAAAAGTATATAAAAAAAACATATTAAACAAATACAGATAAATATAAAATTTTATAGATATGACCTATAATATCTAAACTTTCAATCTAGTGATTAGTTTTATAAAAAATTTCTTCAATTAAAAAGTTTTTCAACGATGTAGGAACTGACTTTAACTTATATTAATATAAATTGATTTTCTTTTAATCTTTTAATATTATATTTTTATCAAGGGATTTTCTCCGATGTTATTGTTTTTGTAAGAGTATAAGAGCACTAGTACCTTTTATATTAAATGACTGGGACTTAATTTCAAGTTTTATAAACCTTAAATATAAGTTAAAAAAGGAAAAAAATACTTTATTCCTTGAATTGTAGGTGACATGTATTTTACTTCCTAATTTTCATAAAATATGTAAATCAACTTTTGGCATATCTTAATCACGTAAATCGACCTTTTGTCATAAGATGAGAGTAATTTGGTCATGAAAAGTGATAAAAAGGTCAATTTACATAATTAAGAAAGAATTTAATTTAAATACACTGACAGTGTAAAATAGTTTTACACTGTCAACCAATGGAAATGGTGGAAAGTGCCAACATATCAAAATAACCACCCATTATAATGAGGGACCCACCATGAATTCTCACTTTCCCCTATTTCTATTGGTTGACAGTGTAAAACTATTTTACACTGTCAGTGCATACCAATTAAACTCATTAAGAAATATCAAAAGTTGAATTATATATTTTTAAAGATTAGGAATAAAGTGTAAATAGCTTAGAATTTAAGAGATAAAGTATTTTTTTAAAAAATTTGATGGTTTGAATTAATGAAACATATATCTAATTTATAAATATAAATAATTAAAAGATACTGATATTATCAAATTTTATAAGGATATAAGAAATAATACTCCATTCATCGCTCAAATTATTGGGGAGCATTCCATGTGGAAGATGACCTAGCCATTTGATAGTTTTTGAGTGGGTAACGAAATCCTTCGTGGAGGATGAGGTGGCAATGCTGACGTGTACACTTTCTGGGACCCACATCTGCAACGGGGGGCGAGTCACATGATTAGCCACGACGAGCCTCGATTTTGCCACAAAAGCCGATGGAAGCGCTGTTTCGTCACTCGCTGGGGCGTGGCCTGAGATCGTACTCGCGTCCTACAAGCGACAACTGTCAACCTTTCACGTGTAGACGCACGTGTAGCGAACGCGCAAGTAGATGGTTTGGTGGAAAGGTTTTCAAAATGGATAGACAATTATCGACATTAATTAATTAATGAAGGCGATTTTTAAATACCAATTGATTTGTCGCCGTTATAATTTCCAGAAGTTTCCCCCTTCTTTTTTTTTTTTCTGTTAGATTTATATTTCTGGTACAAACGTGAATTAACGTGTATTGTGGGGTATCTATCAGCTTTCCGTAATCATCATTTACTAATATTTTGTTTTAACTTTTTCAAAAGCCAATCTGAGTACCCTTTTTAATTCGTGTGCGCTAAGTTACTGACTATAACTTCATAAACTACAAATAAGTTTTGTTACCAAAAAGCTACAGATAAGTTTTTTTTTTTTATTAAATATTATAAAATTGATGTACTTTATATTTTATGATAAATTTATATAATACTCACATGCATCAATTACTAAATTAAAATTCTTTATTTGTGTAGTTAATGCGCGTTTTGAGTTGCTCTATTTTTCACAATTTTAACAAAGATTTGATCAAGTTTTTGGATCTTACTGCATTTTAATGTAGTCTTAACTAATCCGGATTTACTGTAAGAATTTTTCGGTTACAATTTCCCATAAGTGTCTAAGATAATTATGTCAATCAATTAGCGTCTAGTAAATTGGAATGTTACATAATGACATTGTTAACATCTAATGACATGTCAGGTCTATGATTCCGGAGTAATTAGTAAATGCAAAAAAAAATTGACTCTTGCTCTCTGTTCATAAAAAATAAATAAGTTTAAATCCAAAACTTCTTAATAGTATTATTTTTTTAAAAAAAATTATTCGCCTAATTTGTTTAGCAATTGACAGCACCAATTACATTAACGACAAGCACACGTTGTCAAAAGGTTGAGTTTCTATCAAGAAAAATATTTTTAATTAAAAAGTGAGTTTAATTAGTATGCACTGATAGTATAAAATAATTTTACACTGTTAACCAATACAAATAGGGGAAAGTGAGAATTCACGGTGGGTCCCTCATTGTAATGGGTGATTATTTGGATGAGTTAATACTTTCCACCATTTCTATTGGTTGATAGTATAAAACTATTTTACACTGTCAATATATTTAAATTAAATTTTTAAAAAATGCCTATAATTTTTTAAAAAATAATTAGATAATTTTTAAAAAGTTAAAGCAAAAACATAACTATATTATATTATTTTCATAAAGTAAAAGAACAATTTATAAAAATATAATTTTAAAAATTTAATCAATCACATCCTATATTTACCTGTTTGCGGAGGCACTTCGTTAGTTCAATTATTATTATTTTTTAATTTGTCTTGATGATGCTTGTACCTGTGCCTTGCTTCCCTTTTTTTTTTTTTAAAAAAAATTTCAATTTCTATATCCGTACGCTTCTTGAATGTTGTTACTTTCAGCTTGTCATAAATTGCTCTTGATGGTGAACATTCACGATTACGAACATAAATGCGTCGATTATTTTATAAAATATGACGTAATGCTGAAATTATAGGGGATCGAGACTCATTTGTTGTTTTCGTCCTGGCATAGAAATTTTCAAAATGATTAAAACTTCTCAACATTAATTCATTTTGACTGAATTAATACATATTGTATTAAAATATAAATTTTACTTTATTTTATTTATTATTCTTAAATAGAAGAAACTATTAAATGTTTTTAAAATTTTTTTATTTCATAATATATTATGATATAGAAAATGTATAAAAGATACCATTTTTTGGGTATCTCAAGTAACATTTATAAAATAATAATAATAATAATTTCATCGACATTAGCTCAATCTCCGCTTTAAAAAAGGCACTACCTCAATCTTAACTTTATTTGTGAAGACTAGGAGATATTTTTATATTTGGTCAATTTTTACTGCTAAAAAGTAGGATTTTATTTTAGTTTCTGAAATTGTAAGTATATTTTATTTTAATCTCTAAAATTAAAAAATTAACTATTTAGTATCTAAAGTTGTAAATCATGTGCCACTTTTAGTCCTTAATTTACAAAAATAACATACGATTTAGGAATTAAAATGATATATAATTTGTAATTTTAAGAATTAAATAATTAGTTTTTTAATTTTAAGAATTAAAATAAAATATATTTATAATTTTGAGAAATAAAATGAAATTTTATTCTATTATTAAATAAAAATTAAATTTTTAATCTTAATTTTAATTTCTCATTTTACATTAAATCTTAAATCCTAAATTTTGAAGCCTAAAACTACCAGAACAATTAAAAAAAGTGAGAAAAGAAAAGAAGAGTGTGATGAAAGTAGCAGTATTACTGTACTAGTGATGGATAAAGTTTTAAAAGTGGAATTTTTTTAATAAAAATTAGAAGTATAATCACTCTTATATTGATATATTAATATATTTTATTATAATTGTAATTTTCTTTTTCACTCGGGAAGAATTGTCTCGACAAAAGTTTTCTGCTGCAGACAGAAGTGGTGGTGATGAAAGGAAGTGTGGGCGAGTGATGACTGATGGGGAATCATGGTGACGCTGACAACTAACGGTTGCAAAATCCAAATGGTGTTTTTGTGTTTGTTTGACTCATTTGACCAGATGGGTATTTTTATTTTTGTTTTTTGACATAAATGGGTATTGTCCGCAGAAGAATGATACGAACTATCAAGTTAGAAAATTATGGCTAAAAGTTTTTATAATAATTGTTAGATAAAATAAAAAAAGAGAATAATTTTTATGTGTTTATACTATAAAATAATTTTATATCCTTATTTAATGAAAATTGTGGATATGATAAATATTTATGTAATAATTTATCATGATATGATATTTTTTGAGATTTCTATAATATAATAATATAAATTTAGAGTTTAATTTTGATATACTATTAATATAAAAGAATTTTACATTATTAGATGATATTATATTTATATTTATAAGACTTTTAACACAGTAAATGATTGAATTAAAATTTTTTATTAATATAATAATATATAATTATATATTTGTGATAATATTATCAATATATAAAAATTAGTCTTATAAAATAATTTGACATATTTCTTTCTTTATTTAAAAATTAATAAATATATTGTATTATTTTTTGTTTGAAATACTAATATTCAAAATTTACTAGATCTTAATTTATCTAATTTAAGTTAAATTAATTCACTATAAAAATAAAATTCTCTCAATACTAGTATTTGTCATTTATAAAATTAAAATTTGAGATTTTTATTTCAAAATATTTATTAAATTACTTAAATCAATTAAACTAAAAAAATATATAACATTATTTTTTTATGACTAAACTCTTGCGAAATTTCATTCTCTATTTTTATTTTGTTTTTTAGAGAGAGAAAAGCAATGGATTAGACGTAAAGGAGCAAAGAGGTCCCTCGTCCCCGGAGTAGGATCCAAATGCCCAAGTGGTAGGTCCCATCGGGAGGGTACGGGTCACTGCATGAACGTATATTCATGTTTTGGCTTTGCTCCACTTGCCAGCCTTTCACCACCCCTTCTTTTTCTCCCTCGAAAATCACACCACAATTCTTCATTCTTAGCTAGCCCTCTACGCCATTCACCTTTTAAGTTCCGACCGCGAATCCCGTTTGCCATATCTGACGGTCACTCCATTCCTTTTTCTGCCCAAGTAACGCTATCCTCATCAATTCCCTTTCCTCCTACCATTTTCACACTTCATATGAATAATGATTAATTTTGATGTACATTCTTTATAAAAGAGTTGTATGTTATTATATGAATACATACTTTTATTTGTAAAGTTTTTAAATATAATAAATAATTAAAATAAATATTTTTATTAATATAATAGTACATAATCAAATATTTATATAAAATTTTTTATATTAACGATCCATTAAAATTAAATTCAATCTATCTTATTTTGTTTCTCTACAGTGGTTATCAGCATGTCAAATGTGGCACGGCTTTCATGCGTCCATTTAGTGAAATAGAACTTGGTGAAAATTCATACTTTTCATGAGCCAAGTATCTCACGAAAAATTCTTAATAGTAATTTTCGAGTAAGAAAAAATATTTAATTTTTGGGGAGTTAAAAATAGAAAAAAATTATATTTTACTCCCTTGAACTATAGACCTATTTGGTGAAGATTTTAGGAGAAATATTTTCTAAAAAGCAGAAATAGAAATAAAAGCAGAAAATTATTTTACATTTGGATATAATTATATGAATACTTTTTATCAAAATTAGTTCCTAAATTTTAAAAATATGTAAATCGACCTTTTGACATTCTTGAATGTGCAAATTGGCCTCTTTATTAATTTTTTTCATCAATTGTTAATAAAAATATTACGTATTTAAGAAAGTTTAGAGTATTAGATTGCACATTTAAAAAAGTTTATGGGGTCGATTTACATATGACCAAAAGTTCACAGGGTATAGCACATTTATTTTAGTTAAAATACATATTTATGAAAGTTTAGAGGGTAGATTTACATGTTTTAAAATTTTGAAGCTAAAGTGCATATGGCTTATAGTTCAAAGAGGCAAGGTACAATTTTCCCATAAATATTATTGTCAATGCACTTATAATACAATTTTTTATATAAATATTTAATAATATATTATTATATCGCTAAAAAATATTTAATTTTTATGATAACTATATCAAAAGTCACATGTATAATACTATATAACTGATTGATAATATAAAATATTTTATATTTATAATATGTCAAAATTAATAAAAAATATAATTAAAGTAGAATGGGCGCATTTGGATGTGCTTCTTTAAGGGGAGAAGTACTTTTTTCAAAATTTTTTGAAAAAAATTATTTCTAATATTATTTATTTGTACTTCTCCAAAAAAAGTAGAAATAGAAAATAATTGATTTTTCTCTTTTTTTGAAAAGTAGATAAAAAATTACTTCTCCTAAAAATAAAAGTAGTAAAAGAGAGAGAAATTTATCTCAAATTTTGAACTTATTATTTTTTATACTATTTTACTGTTCTATCATTAACTCTTTTTTTGAAAATATTAGTGTCTATCTATTAAATTGTAATTTTATATAAAAAATTATTTTTATTTTATCACATCCAAATAATTTAATAACTTCTTATTTTAATAAAAAATACTTCTATAATTATATCAAATGCAAAATCATTTTCTACTTATACTTTTGTTTTTACTTCCTATTCTGCTGAGCAACGATTCACCAAACTAATGAAGAAGTATTTGTCATGAAATAAAACATTGCATTGCATACCACCAAAAAAAAAAGGCACTAAATTTTTTTCACTCTTGAAATTCGGAAGAGTCTCTAATATCTCATTGTCGGAAGAGGCTATCATACTCGCACATGTGAAGAATATTTTGACCTAGGTAAATTTGTCGAACCATTTTAGTAAGTTTACTCATAATTTTTGAGCCACTTCCATTTTTTTAATAAAATCAAATTTTACTCACCTTGTATTGGGTAAAAAGCACAGGGAGAGCTCAAAAATTGGAAAGATCTAAATTAACACGTTAAGTGATAAACTATAAAAGTGGGTTAGATGTCATATTTTGATTTAAAATCTTAAGGCAATGAGTTTATGAGTCCTTTAAGATGTATATTCTTCATTTAATCCAAATATAATGAATGTAGAACTTTATTACTCACACTTAAAATTTCAACACCTCCGTTTAACTCGATTCATGAATTTAGTATGCCAAAAAAGCATATTATTCATGAGCCATCACCACCCTCTCTGCCTCTCATGACTTTTTTTTTTCCTCCAGGACAAAAGCGGGGCCAGACTCAAAAAATGAAAAGAAAAATTACATGATAAATAAACCAGGAATAAAGGCCCCTACGTCATCATCAACAACTGACTGTATAAGTTCATAGGAAGGTTCATCCACCACATTGCATACCAAAACTCCGAGTGGAAAGGTTATGATTTGATGATCAATTTGCACATCTATTTGCTGTCTAGAATAAGTGGCAAAAATCAACATGGAAAGGACGATATCTATTTAGATAAATAATTTGATAAGTTGGCTTGCAATTAGCATCTCCGTTTGCATACTTAGATTATCAAGCAGGATTTTTAAGGGGTATGCGCCCTTCTTCCGTTCAATAATCAAGTTCCATTACTTAGATGATTCATACTATCTTTGAATGGTATCAACTGCACACGCCTAATTTGCGAATAAATACCTTGATTCAAGAACTATTATCCCCTCTTAAGATATCACCACACTCAGGGTTTTCCTTGGAAGCACCATTACAGACAAGAGGAGAAACTTCCTAGCTAGCAAGAGGGAGATTGTTAGGTTACGATGAAAAATCACGAGTATGTTATTTATTCCTCATAGGCATTTTGATCTAAATACTATTATTTGTACATGGTGATAGTAGATACCTTTTAAAATTATGTATAAATAAATAAGGATTTCAGTTATATAAATAATAAATTTATCTATAAAAAATGTGGAGAGTTATGAGTGTTAATAATTGTAAATTTTAATTATGTAAATAATGAATCGGGTGAAAGAAATTATCTACCAGAAAAATAAAGAAAATCTACAATTATTTACACATTGATCTGTAGATATCTAAAGAGATGTCTAAAACTCATGTATAAATAACATTTTCCTTTGATTCGTGACCATAATTGCATGAGTTGTTTCTAATGTAGGTTGAAGCCATATACTCTATTTAATAAAGTAAAGTGTTATTTGACTATGTAAATTATATTTTTTTATTAATAAAAATTCAAAATTCAAAAAATATACATTTTAATAGATGAAAATTATAATATAAGCAAACATGACTTAATTTTTTTATAAATAAATATTACTAAAACATTTTTTACTAAAGCTAAAATTCTTAATTGAATTTCAAAATAAATACAAAGTTATTACCAAAATATTATACAAAGTTTTTAATTAAAATGTTAAATTGGCGTTAAGTTGAAAACTTGTGGTCTTTTCAGACTACTTTTTTAATATATATTCAACAGGATCGTATGCTATTCAACTCATTTTATTTTTTGTAAAGAAATGTTATTTGTATATTAAAAATTATATATTTTAAAGGCATTTTAGAGATAGATAAACACTAAATTTAAAATTTCTCTCTTATTAACTACCATATTAAATTTTGTGTCTATCTCTCTCTAAAATATTTATGATATGTTTAATTTTAATCTACACATTAAATAGCACATCTCTATTTCTTGTCATGATTTGCATTCTTATTATCATGATCGATATAGCTGCAGAAAAAAGTAATTTTGTTAATTAATTCAATCCAAAAACCATAATTCAAGTATTACTACTTGATTCATTGTAACAAAGGTTTTAACACAATCTCAAACCTAACTTTTTATATACGACCAACCAGACCTATTTTTGATTTCAAATAGATCAACATCTAATGTTTATTCCAGCATTTTCCTCATCTTTTCCTATATTTAAATTATTCAACAATAATGTGGGAGAATAGTCTATAAATAAATCCAAAAAGGAACATATTCAACGAGATTTACTAACCATAGCAAAATTTGGAATCCAAGCTATCAGCAGTAGTTGTTGCTTTTGAACGACCACATAGTCCAATTGATTCTCAAAGAAAACTCGATACACAATTATTTAAGGTGGAATTTAAAAATTTTAGTTCAAAATATTATAAAGAAGATATACATAATTTTTTTAAAAAAATAATATAAATTTAAAAGAAAAAATTAAGAATAATACTTATGTGCCATTTGTTTTAAAGAAAAGTAAATCTTAGAAAGTTGAAACTCTGATGAAACACTCCAGGATGAAACAAGAGAAAGAGTATCCGAGAGAGGAGTAAGCGAGAATGAAATTCTTCATCTGATATAATTGTGATACGAACCTCGATTATATAAAATATTAACTATGTTGTAGCTGCTAACTAATGTTAAAAAACTAAATGAGAACTTACTAAATGTGTTAGCTAACTAACTATCTATACACGTGGCACTAAGTTTAAATACATATATACTTAAACATACCCCCCTTCAAGCGGGAGAATGTAGGTCAAGCATTCCCACCTTGGAACTCAAAAGCACCAGACACTTTCGGAGGAAGAGCCTTAGTGCACAAATTAGCAATCAATTCAAAAGTGCTTGTTGTATTGGAAACACTAGCAGGAAAAGACAATCTCTTTTGTTTTGTCAACGGACAGATTTCGGCAATGATCATTACAATTGAAAGTGGAAATGTACGAATACATGTGTTTTGATCCTGGGTTTGTAAAATTGATTTTGTATAGAAGTGATTTATCTTTAGTAGTTGATTTGAAAGTGATTTTACCAAAAATAGCAAATATTTACTTTTAGGTAGAATTGATTTTGAACACTAAAATCAATTTTTAGTATGAGTTCAACTTGAAATCAAACAATAAGTTTGAAAAAGGCCAAAATTGATTTTAATATCTCACAAATGATTCTGGAGGAACAAAATGGAAATCCAAACATGCTAGTATATATTCTATTTTGACGACACTTTTCCAAATTTCCATGCCATTAATAACTGTTATTGAAATAAATTTAAATTTTAAATTGTAAAAAACTTCTAATAATAAAATGATTTAAAAAAATAGAAAAATTACATTACATGAAAAAGTAACACATGTCCAAAATTTTCGAAAAGAACAAATTATATATTAATATATTATGTAGACATAGATACAAATATACGCCAAGTTTATAAAAATAACTTTAAAATGACTTGAGAGTTAAGAAAGAAAGATTTTGTTGCCTTCTTTCTCATTTGTTGATCCTCAAATTAATTGATTGGGTTGTCCAATCTCACATTAGTTATAAGTCGCACTCTCATATTCAAAGAAAAAAAGAACAGAAAAATCCCTTCAACTTACCACCAGCCACTGGTAAATCTTTGGCAAAACTCAAAATTACTATTATAATGTAACATCATCGAGAGAGGAAGCACATAAGAATTTTTCCTCTTTGAAAAAAAGTTTACCAAGAAATCCTAAGATAAGTCCAGTCATCATGGTCCAAGATTTCTCAAATCTCGTGATTGTCATTTGCCATCTAAATGTTTGATTCTTAATCGAAAGAGTTAAAAAAAGACGAACGGTTTCGTTGGAGGATTCTTCGCTCCTCATAATTGGTATAAGTGTGCAGATTTTGTTGTCAAAAACATTTTACTAGCGAGCTACGTAAAAAAACACGAGGAATCCAATTCTATCCAATTCCTTAGTAAAGACCAAAAGACTCTCTCTTCATCTTCTTTATTTTCATGCTATCATATACTTGGAGATCCGAGTGTTAATTTATGGATATTTCAATATATTATAATAGAGATTTAAATCACCTTTTTCTTTTTCCTTTTTTTTTAATGTGTAACATCTGTGAAATTTTTACTAATAAATTTCCAGAAATTAACACTCCGACCCTCAATGGTGTCATAATGCAAAAATAGAAAAAGTGAAGATATAACATTTTAGTCTCCACTAATATAATTCTCAGAAATTTTTTACATAATTCTTCAATAAAATAATTCTTCAATAAAATATCTTTCGTCTAAAAGAAAATACATCCATTGTGGATATTAAAAACTCATATATTTTTTTTTTAAAAAAAACCTGGTTTTGCTATTCAAATGCACTACGATTTCAATATAGTTTGGACAGATAAAGGAAATAAATTCTACTTTTGAAGTCTACCGTCTCGGGTGATATTTGTAGTGTGTTTCTTTAATATTTGTCTGAGCTTTTCTTCAATATTTTTATCTAATGTAGTAATATATAATAAGTGATTAATCAAAATCAGTTGTTAGCAAAATTATTGCTAGACAAATGTGTGAAAAGTTGTTATAGTGATGATACATTAAATTTATATTTTAATCTTATTGAAATTTATTTGGATTACATAGTTATAAAATTATATATGTTATATTAGTAAAAATATTAAATTCTTAGTATTATTATCTTAAAAGTTATACTAATAATAATATATGATTGGATACAACAATAATAATAATAACTAAGTTTTGTCTTATTAAATGACAATATGATTGGATAATAAGATAAAACTCTTTACATTGATAACATATCACAATTAATCTATCATTGTAAGATAAACATAAAAAAGACAGCTAAATGTGTAAATTCGTGATATACAGCGTTAGATGTCTCACAGCATACAAAAACAAGTGTAGCTTACTCTCAGTTTTTTAATTTGCAGTGATAATCTCAAATCTTACTTTCATGATGCTCTGCAGGAAATAAATTCTCTTCTCTGAACTACTTGTCTCCATCTTCCTTTCAGGCCCACCCTTCTTTATTATTGACAATTCTACATGAATATACCCTTTGTCCCATTAGGCACAAAGATAAAGTAAAACAAGTTGATATATAATTTGATAGATATACATTACAACAAACATGAAGGGAAATCTAGAAGAGAATAAAATTGATAAGCTAGATTTTATCCCCTTATTCCGAATTCTTTCACTCTAGGCGAATTTTGTTTTCTTTGGTACAACAACCCTGCGAATTATTCTGCGCAATGCATCCACATTCTATTTGCTGTTCATATTAGTTTGTTTGGTACTTCATTAAAAATGAGAGTAAAATTTTAGAAATAATTTTTTATCTTAATAATTACTTACGTAACTATACACCGAGATAGTGATTACCAATTAAGTAAAATCATCTTCTTATATATAAAAGTTGTGTGAAAAATATATTTAATTTAAATTTATCTCCCAATTTTATAGAGATATCAAAGTAGTGACTATATAATAGTTTAATTTAAGTGGTAAGCAACCTTAAAGTTAAAATGTTGAGAGTATGTTAGAATTGTGGAAACACAATAGGAGAGACAACGTTTGTAATGTCAAGGTTTAAAGTTAGAAAAAGAGTGCTACTATATAGCGCGAAGGCAATGTGCATGAGCGCATTACGAATACAGCTAGCAATATATCATTGGCAAGAAAATCAATGAATGACGGCAAAGAACATGGAAGCTGGTCTATTAAGCAATTATACTCTGAAGATACAACTATTTGTATACAATATGTGAATTTCCTTTCATACCATACCTCATTATCCTTTACATAATTTATGACTTATTTTTTACACACGTATACAATTATGTCCAGGCAAAATCATTTTATTGTCCCATCGAAAAATAATTAGATTCCTATTTTATAACACGTATAAAATCATCATTAAAAAATAATATAAGAAAAACGTGAAGAATCTGAATTTTTTTAATATTTTTGTTCAATAATTTACAAAAGAAAATAAATAATGTTTGGGAGATTGATTTGTTTGCATAATAGCACTAAAAAACTATTCTCATTGTTAAGGAGAAAATGGGCCGTCGGACAACTGTAGTATAGTCTCTATTGTTATATTCTATTTGATATATATGAACGGGTTGATTGATTTGATGCTATTCTATGTGGCCACCTTCCAAAATTAACCTATACCTTATCGCCACTTCTGGCTGCCGCGGTAGCAAAACAAAGTTAACTTCTTTTGTCCCATAAGTTGCTTCATTTTCATAGAATATATACAACTGCGAATAATGTTATTTATATATTAAAAGTAAATATTATAAAAAAATACAAAAAAAATTTAATAATGATAGTATGATTAAAACATTTTATCTCTTCTTATAGTGTTTATTTTTAATTAATATTCACTTTAAATATATAAATAATATTATTCATAAATAAGAGGAGTACTTATTACGAATATAAGGACAATGAATCTTTATCTTCGAATCTTATATAAATGATTAAAATTAGAGTAACATAACCGTTTCAAATACTAACTTGAGTCATTGTTTCGTTTAAAATACGCATCAAATAGAGGATCAGCATGGGGCTGAAAGTCACAAAGAAAGGAAGCATACTGACAGGGAGTGGAAGGATGCAGTTTCAATTTCTTTGATAATCTTCCATTGGATATGCCTTGGGACTGGCTCCTTCAAATCTTTAGAGGTGAAAGTGGTTGATGTGTTTGTGTCTCATAAAAGACGTAAGATCAGTGGAAGTCGTTTTGGCTTTGTCCATTTCAAGGAGATAGAGGAAGTGAAGAGGGTGGTGAGGAATCTTAATGGCATCAAGGTGAGAGGAAATATGTTTAAGGTATCCTTTTCCAAATATGATAGAAATGATGTGCTTCAATCTAGTCATGTCCACTATGGAGAAATCAAAGATGCAGAATCTTTGGGGAAAGTGAAAGAATCAAAGGATGGCTTTAGAGATCCTAGGAGTTTTAAGGAGGTGGTTGAAGGGATGCCTCAACATCCTAAGGGGGGATGATAAGATGATGGTCAAATGCTGGAATCCGATTGTCCTAGATTTGAATTTGGTTCAGGAAAGTATTGATAAGAAGTACATTGAGGAGATGGGAAGAAGCTGGTTGAAGAAATTTTTAGCCCATCAATTTTGGAAGTGGTGAAATAGAAGCTCAAGCATGTCTTTAATGAAGAGTTAGATGTGATTTGTAGAGTTGCAGAGGCCAAGAACGTTTCACATGCATGCAAGGGAGAACATGAAGCGTCGTGGAGGTGTGTGGAGGACATAAGGACAAGGGCAATTTTGGAAAAACACATTATCCGTACAATGATTCACAAAGACCAAGATGTGCCTTATCCTCCTATTGGTGGATTTGATCCTTTTTTTTGAGCTGGAAAGCTTCTACCCGAGAATGCAAACAATTTAATCTACAAGAAAATGTAATGAAGATGTCAACAATCCTATTGGACTTGTGGTGCAAGTTCGTGTCTCTCAGCAAAGCAAGGAGGTCTCAAAAGGAGTGGATGGTGAGAAGCTGATTTGTAGTGGTCTAGAATACCCCTAGGTTTCGAAATTTTACTAGTGTAGTTGCGCCTTCTTCCCGGGAGTATGTTCATGGTGTGACGATTGAAAGTACTTCATGTGAAAGTAGATTAAGAGAGCATTTGGTAGGAGGTTTAAATTTTTATTTTCAGGAATAGGATTTGTGGGAATGTTATCCCTAGGAATGTGTTTTTTAAAGTATTCGGTAGGCGGATTGAACTCCCGAAAATATTTCATACATTTCCAAAAATATTCTTGGCGGAGAGCGATAGTCTAGTGGCAGAGGGCTACGGCTAGTGGTGGTCTGGCGACGGAGGGCAGTAGCTAGGAGTGGTCTAACAGTGATGGAAGGCAACTGGCGGTGGGTGGTAGTAGGTGACAATTGGGGTAATTTAGTATTTTTATAAGAAAAAATATTCTCATCCCATAGAAATATTATAAACCCATGTGTGAGGAATATTTTGGTAGTAATGTTGACCCAAAATTAATCCCAGGAGTGAAACAGTCCTAGGAATATTTTTGCAAATCCTTTGCCAAACAAGGAAATACTTCCGCATTCTTAAGAATGTGGAAAATTCCCCTTATCAAACATCCCCTATGGGTGTATTGAGTAGATTAAAGGGGACTCTTATTTTTCTTTCTCTGATTCAATTCAAAAAGGTCCCTTAGACCCCTTTTATTTAAGCAGATTCTATGTTTCATATAGTAGATATCGATGAAGATGTGATGCTGAATGAAGAAGATATAGTGGAAGCACATATATCTTAGGATTTAGGCAAGACTTTGGGGTTTCAGGTTAGTAATGAAAGAGCTATGATTCAAATTTTATCAAAGGTTCCTAATGTTCAAGATTTCACTTTGCCTAAAAAGAGGGGACATCATAAGAAGAGTAGGGGCAGGTTTAAGGACTGACAGGCTCATTCCCCTGTCTGCATGTTTGGATTGCCGGTGGTTTGTCTAGTTAAGGTGGTTTGGTTATTGTTGTGTTGGTTTTTTTGGCGGTGGCGTCATCACATTATGCTTGGTTAGGTTTTTTGTGATGGGTGTGTGGCATCATCACGTCTCTCTCTCTCTCTCTCTCTCTCTCACACACACACACACACACAGGCATTGTTAACATTCACAACATTTACATTTTCATGGAGGTTAGTAAATTCCACATTTCTCTTTGGACAAAAAATCCACCCTTTCTTTTTCTTAATCATCTTATAAGATAGGGCATTGTTAACATTCACAACATTTACATTTTCATGGAGGTTAGTAAATTTCACATTTCTCTTTGGACAAAAAATCCACCCTTTCTTTTTCTTAATCATCTTATAAGATAGGGCATTGTTAACATTCACAACATTTACATTTTCATGGAGGTTAGTAAATTTCACATTTCTCTTTGGACAAAAAATCCACCCTTTCTTTTTCTTAATCATCTTATAATGATGGGTATCTTTGTAATTTTATCGACACACACACACACACACAGATAGGGCATTGTTAACATTCACAACATTTACATTTTCATGGAGGTTAGTAAATTCCACATTTCTCTTTGGACAAAAAACCCACCCTTTCTTTTTCTTAATCATCTTATAATGATGGGTACCTTTGTAATTTTATCGAATCTATATTAATTACTACCTTTTACTTTTCTCTCTCCTAATGAAGATTCTCTCTCCATTGTTTTTCTTTTTCTTAAATACTATATTAGCAATATTAAAAAAAATAAGTAATACTACTATATGTTGGATAAATATATTTAATATTAATTCAATGAATATATCTTTTTCCTGTATAAAAAAAAGAACTTTTTTTAAACTTTTTAAACAGTTAGATCCCTATTCAAATAATTCATGCTTCACACATGGTGATAAGCAATTAAAAAAGGAAATAAATATTAGCTTTGGTTCAAATTTTTTTCTTTGGAAAACACTTATAATCTAATAATTGGTGAAATGTTCAAAACTTATTTTTATCTATCTTTACCACAATGATCATATACTTGTAGAATATTTCAGCATGGTATTTT
Source organism: Pterocarpus santalinus (assembly GCA_031439595.1). Classification (NCBI taxonomy): domain Eukaryota; kingdom Viridiplantae; phylum Streptophyta; class Magnoliopsida; order Fabales; family Fabaceae; genus Pterocarpus; species Pterocarpus santalinus. The sequence goes on from CM062531.1 coordinate 59,632,245, forward strand.
ATTCATGAAAACTCACGTTATCTATTTTAAGGAGACATTCAAGTAATATTAAAATAATAAAAATTCAAGTAATATAATTAACGCAATTCTTTATAAGTCAAATATGTTAAAATGCATGAAGTCCAATAATATTTTACGAGATATATTCAACAAACACATAATATAAAAACTAGTACCAATTCAAGTAATATTTAAAACATGAATTCCCGTCCAGAAAAAAAAAACATGAGTTAGCACTAATATATTACATGAATTCTTTAATATTAATTAAATTTTAATGTTAATACAATATTATGAATTAGTATTAAGTATATTATATTTAACCAATAATAATAATATTTCAATCTATAATCGCTTATATATATTGAAAAAGGTAATAATATTATTTAAAGAGCTAGAGTAAAATAGTAGGTAGAAAATATTAACTAAAAGAGAAAAAAAGATAAAGAAGTAATTAATATAGATATTGCAAATTACAAATTTAGCCAAAGATATAAGTTAATGTAGAAGAGAGAAGAGTAGATTTTATGTTCAACTCAAAATATGGAACTTGCTAACCTCCACATGAAAGTGTGGAGGTTAGCAATACTTATATATATAAGTGATTATACAACCTTTAAAATAATTTTTAATTTTGATCATTTATAGATAACTTAATGTCTTTTGCCTTTGAGGTGAAAATAACTCTCTCCCTTGATACACATTATATATAATGATTTGAAACGCATGATCAATGGGGACAATGGTAATGGTGACAAGTTCAGCTTGTCTGTTATTTGTGTTGTGACCTAAAATACACCCCTACTTCAATTAAAACCATAAAAATAAAAGAAGCTTTTTCCTCTCTCTTTCTTAATCTTGGTGATCAAAATCCTAGTCATCCCACTTAAGATCATTCGAGATCAATCTAACAGTGAAATCAGAACGAATGGAGGAAAGATATCCCATAACCCTATTGGTTGGTGTGGTTACTGTAATTGAGCTCGTAGTCACCAATGGCTATGAACCAAGATGGCATCCACGCGCACTCTTCGTGTTGGTACGTGGTGGTGCTAGACCAAAAAGAACGTGCGGTACCATAGAGAAGAAGGTCGTGGTGCGTGGGTACCAATCTAGGGGCCTAAACATATATAGAATTTAATAGAAGATTAAATATGCTATGAATTCATTTTGAGTACATGCACTTTTTGCAAAATTTGAAATAATTTGCTCAGTAGAAGTCAAATTATTATTATTATTTTTTATACTTCAATGGCAATGAAGTTTGAACACCTAATATTATTATGCATACTATATAAATTCCTCACTATTAAATCACTCTTAAAAGTTTAGAAGAAGTCAAATTAATTAATCAGAAGAAATGTATTTATTTCGAATAAATTAAAAGCTAGATTTAAGGGACTATTTTTATTAGATCAGTAAAACCATACAAACATACAGAAAATGAGCTAAATAAGCAATTATAACTTGAAAATAAAACCATCCAAATTTGGCGGTGCAATATTTCGCATCTATAAACTATGAACACGTCATCAATCCATTAATCCAATAATGAAAACATGCTATGTCTTTTGTAATTAACATTGAAATTTGAGTGGTCATCTAATTTATGTGTATATTTTTATACTAAATTATTTTCAAAAGGAGAAGGGTCATACTTCATTGGGATAATATCTTAAAAGTTTTGGCTAGTACATCGTTTAGCCACCAGGCAACAAAACAAGACAAATTACTGGTTGATATACATCACACCTAACAAGAAGGTCAGCAATATTGGATAATTTGCCAATGGTTTCCCGAACCAAAATCACGTGTCTGCCATATGAGAATTGCACATATATTTGCTTTTAAAGTGAATTTGCCCCCTAATTATATTATATTATTGATAGCTCTATGCCTATAATCACTGAAGGGAATAAGCAGTGGTTGGCTTCTCATGCGATGTGAAATGGGGAATGCCTTGCCAATGGATTTCTTGTTTAGTGGCTTACGACCATGGAATATACCATCCTCTTGTATAATGCTCCATCCTCATTGGGGTGCAAAAGATGAGCCATACTTAATGGGCTTGTCCATATCATTTCTCATTATTTTTGGAAAACAAAAACACTTTAAAGGTGTTTCTTATTTACTAAAATTATTTCAGTGGAAAAAAATCTAACTTTTTTGACCATTATGTGGTAAATAAGATATCGGGGTCAATACCCTAAAGTCCAAGTAAAATACTACAACATTGTTTAATATATATGAATATATAAAGTGTAGGAAGGGTTGGGTGACCCCAGTGTTTGTAACCTGTTTTATTGGCCCACTCCACTTGATTAGCCAATAAGGTCACGTCACTTTGTCAATTGTCCGTACCTATTTAATAGTATGCATATCTTTACCATTTAAAGTAGAGCGTCCCTTCTGAGCAAAGGCCCCTTTTATTTTTTTATTTTTCATTTTTCTTATGATACTGATTTTTAACCACATGAAAGGACAGTGATGAAGTGAACCATCAGATCCCTCAAATCTCTCTTATGGGGTTTGAACTTGAAGGAAAACAGTATGTAGCAGCAATGGCACAAGAAAGCAAAGACCAACACTTCCCATACAGGACCCTAAAATCCGAAAGCTCAATGCTTACGCTGCCCCATTTACCCGCTGGACCAGACAGTGGCAGAAAATATGCACCCCTTTGAGAGGAAAAAATCAAAAAATATCAAAGCAGACAAAAGCAATGAAACAAATTATACCGTTGATCTAGAAGATGGGTGTCACTCACTAAACACTAGCATACCCCATCTTATCAAGCCCCCCACATTTAATTTTTTATTAGACAGTGGCTGAAAAACAGCACGTACAAAAAAATAATGCACCACATGTTCAAAGCATCCAATTATTTGCTATTAGAATTCAGAAAAAACTTAATTAAGAGGTCTATTATTAAGGTGAACCCCAAATTATTCAATTCTTTCCATGACCATCCATTGGCTTAGTACTAATTTTTTCCCCACCAAGAGTGGTCCCCTCCCTCTCTCTCTTTGTGTGTGTGTTTGTGAAGAGCCATATGGAAGATCCAAAATCAGATGCATTTTCAGGTGAAGGTCGTTGGGACTTTATTCATATGCAAATCTTATGACATGAGTACACAATGGATGGATTGTATGATTGCTTCCTTACCAAGGGAAATACTGACACGCCAAGTTAAAAAAATGTGAGATTATGCATGTCTTGAAGCTGGATATACAGTTTGTTTGCTATTGTCATAAATTATTTTCTTTCTTATGCTTTTACAATTTAAAGATAAACATCATGGGCTGACAACGCCTGAGGAATGCTTAATTTAATTAGTATTAGTACCAAAGAAAAGAAAGGAGATAAAATTATATATAGACAAAGAACGTAAACATACTTGGAGTACTTCTTGCGTGTATGTATACAGGACTATAGTTAATGGATCAATTATATGTATGCTATTGGATTTGAATTGGTTAGCGTAATAAAAGACCTGGTCCTGATCCAATAAGCCCTATAAATATCCAAGCCTTCTCTGGGAATGCACATGAACTAGGTGACATTCCCAGATCCAGATTTGGACTTGCATAGTTTTATTCATTTCAGACACGCCATTTTCCTGAACTGAGTAAAAAAAGACACGCCAAGTTGACCTGTGCATTGCATAAGCATGAAGTCAAATTAAAATTAGTTAACTTTGGGTAGTGGACACTTATATATAGTGGAATTCCAATTACTAGTATATTTGATTTTATATCAGTTTTCTCGCAAGTATCTCCTATAAATATATTGTCTGATCTAGTTTATAAGGTTACGGGTTCGTGCTAATAATTGTACTATCTGTTCAACAAACTCGACTTTAATTTTAGAACATTAATTATAAAAATTGCCCAGGATAAGATTAAATATGTTCATTATTATAAGGTGAAGCTGTACCAAAAAAAATACTATAGGGGTAAAGGAGTTGACTAAGGATCCGTTTGATTTAACTTTTGGGAGAAGATCTTTTGAAAGAAGGTCTTTTAAAAGAAAGCTTTTTAGAGGAATTACTTTTAAAAAAATGATTTTGTTTAGTTTGAATATGTCAAAAATAAATTTAGGAGAATGTGTTTTGTTTAAATAGAATAAAGTAAAATTATTTTTGGTTGTTGATGTGAGAGTAATAATAAGATTCCTTTTTAAAATATCTTTTTCTAGAATGAAAAGTAATCTCAAATATACTTCTTTCGAAAGGCCTTTTCAAACTCCAAAAGGTCTTCTAGAAAGTAAAAAGTTAAACCAAACAGTACCATTTACTATACAAAATTATTTTCCTTCTCCTAAAAGGCCTTCTGGTGGATGCAGTTTGCATCCAAATAGGCTCTAAAAAGTTGAATATGAAACGTGTAATATACAACTCATGCATTACATGAGTTACTTTAGTAGAAAATAAAAATATGAAACGTGTAATGTACAACTCACGCCATTTAGGACTGTAATTATGTAAATGATAACTACATCATGAACAAGAACAAAGTCAGGGAAATCGAATTAGAGTGCAAATGCAATACTCCATAAACAAAGGAAGAAAAAGTTTTCAGGACACTCAAGTCTTTTTCAAAATTTTTTGAATTTGTATTAAAACTTTTTTTATAGACAGAAAAAAAAGGAAGGGAAAAGTTCTTCCCAATTCAAGATTAGGGTATGATAAATTTATTCTACAATTTTCATACTTCATTGAATGAAATTTCTTTGAACCAGAAAAAAAAATCTTGATTAGTAAAGTCTTTTGCAGGTAAATGCTTGTTGTTCATGCCCCTTGCTTATAGACAGTACACCTTTAGTCATTGTCTATGTACATAGGAACATGGCACGAGATATCGTTAATCACCCAAATCAAGGTGCAAAGGCAAAGCTGGCCTAATTACCAGCAGGAACTTTTGTTTGATAAAATAAGGAAGGAACAAACGAGCCCCTCCCCTCAATTCTTCCTTAGCATAATGATGTTGGTTCCTTCCTGACACTTGGATCATACAGCATGAGACATTCGCATTAGAATATGGAGAATAAATTATGAAACAATTCAAATGTTGTTATTGATATCAAATCACACACATAAATCATTCTAACAAATTTCTCTCATAAACTTACCCATTCTCATACACAAAGAGGAAGGAGAGAAATTTAAAATTCACAAACTTAACAGATTAGTCACACTAATGATGATGAATCAGGTACAAAGCTACATCCTTTATATAGGCAAGAACACAAATACAATAATAATATCATAATCATTCTTAATGAGGTGGTGCATGTCCAAGTTGTAGTAGCAAAAACAAATTCTACAACTTTTCTTTGACTTTTCAAATCTTGATTAAGAAACAACTTGGCAAGCTTATCAACTTGGGTGCATTTGGTCGTCAATTTGGCCACAAACTCTTCAACTTGGACTCATGAAACTTCTAGTGGATAGGTGAGCTTATTGGATAAGCTTGGTTTAACAATTTCTAACATTGCCTCCCTTAAACCAAACTTGTAGAATTAATCATTCCAAGCATCTTCTTTAACTTATAAAATATCTCAAACTTCAAAGGCTTTGCAAAAATATTTGCTACTTGTTCTTCAGTAGAGCAGCAATCAATCAGCACTTTCTTCTTGTTCACCAATTCTTGAATTTTGTGGAATCGGATGTCTATGTGCTTGGACCTCCCATGAAACACTGGATTTTTGCAAAGTGTAATAGCTGACTTGTTATCACAATATATATTTGTAGGAGTATTTTGCTTCTGGTTCAATGCTTCAAGAATTCTCCTTAACCACACCGCCTGTGTAGCACAACTTGCAGCTGCTATATATTCTGTTTCTGCTGGAGAAGGTGTAGGTTGTGCTACACAGGCGGTGTGGTTAAGGAGAATTCTTGAAGCATTGAACCAGAAGCAAAATACTCCTACAACTATATATTGTGATAACAAGTTAGCTATTGCACTTTGCAAAAATCCAGTGTTTCATGGGAGGTCCAAGCACATAGACATCCAATTTCACAAAATTCAGGAATTGATGAACAAGAAGGAAGTGTTGATTGATTATTGCCCTACTGAAGAACAAGTAGTGGATATTTTTGCAAAGCTTTTGAAGGTTGAGATGTTTTACAAGTTAAAGATGATGCTTGAAATGATTAATTCTACAAGCTTGGTGTAAGGGAGGCAATGTTAGAAATTGTTAAACCAAGCTTATCCAATAAGCTCACCTATCCACTAGAAGTTTCATGAGTCCAAGTTGAAGAGTTTGTGGCCAAATTGAAGACCAAATGCACCCAAGTTGATAAGCTTGCCAAGTTGTTTCTTAATCAAGATTTGAAAAGTCAAAGGAAAATTGTACAATTTGATTTTGCTACTACAACTTGGACGTGCACCACCTCATTAAGAATGATTATTATATTATTATTGTATTTGTGTTCTTGCCTATATAAAGGATGTAGCTTTGTACCTGATTCATCATCATTAGTGTGACTAATGTGTCGAGTTTGTGAATTTAAAAGTTCTCTTTTTTCAGCCACCCCATTCTACTGAGGAGTATATTTAGTTGTTAGTTGGTGTTGAATTCCAGACTGCTTGAAGAAATCTGCACAAGGTAGATATTCTGGCCCTCTATCTGTTCTCAGAATCTTTATTCTATAGCCACTTTATTTCTCCACAAATGCCTTGAATGCTTTGAAGATATCATGAACCTCTAATTTCTGCTTTAGAAAATAAACCGAAGTTTTTATGCTAAAATCATCAATAAACATAATAAAATACCTATTGCCAGCATTAGATAGCACTTCAACAGTGCACAAATCTGAGTGCACAATTTCCAAAAACTTTCTTGCTCTTCATGATTTTCCAACAGGGAATGTTTCTCTGTTCTTCTTTCCCGGTTGACAAGTCTCACATACACAATTAGGAATATGAATAATTGGCAAACCAAAGACAAGTTGTTTTCTTGATAAACAATTCAATCCAAAAAAGTGAAAATGCCCAAAATGCATATACCACAACCAATTGTCATAAGGTATCACAGAGCTTAACAAAGAAAACTTATCATGTTGAATTTTTAATGGGAAAAGACGACTTCGAGTCATTTTCACCTTAGCAACGAATCTGCCATTCTTGTCATACATGGTGCAATATCCTTGATGAATCTGCGTATCATATTCTTTATTTGACAACTATCTCATACTCAACAAATTGTGATGAAGACCGGGAGCATAAAATACATCAAAAATAGAATTGTGAGGGCCATCTTGCAATCTAATTGATATCTGACCTTTTCCTAGAATAGGAATATTTATATTGTTGCTAAAAATCACTGATGATTTTACTGTTTCATCTAATGAGGAAAATAATTCCTTTTTACTACACATACGATTACTATAACTAGTATCCAAATACCATGTATTTTCATCTTTAGTACATGAATTGCTTGTCAAGAACAAACTTTGATTAGAATTCTCACCAATATTTTGATATTGATTTTTGGCAACGTCTACTTGAGAGTTGAAGTTGTTATGGTTCGTGGATTTGAATCTGCAATCTGCAATCTACAGGTTTGTGCCCATACTTTCCATAGTAGAAGCAATTGAAATTGGTTCTTTGTTAGTTGTAGTTGCCTCTTCCTCTTCCTCGACCTTATGGTATGAAATTATTGCCTCTTCCTTGATTAAAATTATTACCACGACCTCTTCATCTGAAACTCCCTCTGCCTTTGCCTTGATTGTTGTAGCCATGACCTCTTTGTTCTCGATCATTACCTGATTCAAGATCATTAATTAAATTCACCCGGCTGTTTAAGGTTTCTTCTGTTGGTTTTTCTGTTTTGTCTAAATTTCTACTAATGTGACTTTCTATGCTTCCCTGCAACTCTGCAATTGTCATCGTATCTATATCGTGGGACTCTAAGATTGTAGTCACCACATGCTTATACTTTATTAGCATGGTGCAGAGAATTTTCTCCACTACCTTGCTATCTGGAAACTCTTTTCCGTAGACTCTCATATTATTGACAAGATCAGTAACACAAGTAAAATATTGCTCAACAGTTTTTAAGTTAGACATCTCATACCTTTATGTAAAGATTGTAATTTAGATTTCTGTGCCTTATCAACACCTTTGTAAGACAGCTTCAAAATTCTCCATACTTCTTTAGTAGTTTTGACATTAGCAATTTTGCCAAACATTGAGTAATCTACACCTTGATGAATTTGAGATAGTGCCAATTGATCTCATCTTTGAGCGGCAATATATGCTCCTTCTTGTAAACCTGGATCAACAAGACTCTAAATATTGTGAGCCTTCAAATGGGTAGACATTAAAATCTCCTAATAGTCGTAATCTAATTTCCCATCTAACTTGAGACTTGACCAAAAATATTGAAATTGTTTGCCATGATGACTCTCTAAAAATATGAGAACTCTCTCGTTTCTCACAAACTCTCTAAAATAGATTGGTGCTAAATAAATCGGGCTCTGATACCAATTGTTGATATCAAATCACACATATGAATCAATCTAACAATTTTCTCTTATAAACTTACCCACTTTCATACACAAAGAGGAAGAAGAGAACTTTTAAATTCACAAACTCGACACATTAGTCACACTAATTATGATGAATCACGTACAAAACTACACCCTTTATATAGGCAAGAACACAAATACAAAAATAATATAATAATCATTCTTAATGAGGTGGTGTATGTCCAAGTTGTAGTAGCAAAAACAAATTCTACAACTTTCCTTTGACTTTTCAAATCTTGATTAAAAAACAACTTAGTAAGCTTATCAACTTGGGTACATTTGGTCTTCAATTTGGCCACCAATTCTTCAACTTGGACTCATGAAACTTCTAGTAGATAAACAAGCTTATTGGATAAGTTTGGTTTAACAATTTCTAATAGTTGTTGCTGCCATTAGGCTTTGAATTCTATGCTAATTATTTGGTGCATAAAATAAATTTTGGATGTCAAGTATAACTTATGATGGTCATAACTTAATGCTATGATAATGAGTGATATAAAATAGTGATGTATACCTGTACAAACGTCCATAACTAAGTCCAAAGCAAACATAAAGAAAAAAAAAAGGTCAAGTATAGAAAAAATAGTCAAATGAAAATAGAGTGTCGCCAAAGGAGTTAAGATTGGCATCTTATTAGTCCATAAATAGAAGTTTTCATACGCATATAACTATTTTCCCCTTTTTTTGGCTGTCTTATTGTACAACTTTGAGCAAGTGAAGCAGAGGTACACTAGGAAAGCAAAGAGACAAGTCAAATACATTAAAGAAAGGATAATAATGCATATAAAGTTGCATATGGTAAGTAACCTTGATCTCATATAAGAGGATGTCAATTCAAATCTTAAAAAGATAACTATTGTGGGTAACTACACAAATCAGTTGAAAGAGAGTCAGTCTTATTGAAATTAAAAAGACCAGCAAAAAAAAAACAAAGGACAATAATTATATGCAACATTGAAAGGTGAGTACAGCATGAGATTAGGAAAGAAGAGAGTACCTAGACAAGCTCTATCCTTCCCAAGACAGTTTGAGGAGAATGTAGTTAGTTCCTTCTTCCTGGTCTGTAATTTTTGTTTAGCTCAATTACAATTATCACATTTTTACTGAAGAATTTCCTTCCAGAATAAGCAAATATTAGCCTTGCCCTGGTATTCTTAACCTGCAAGATCATTATAAGAGATGATGATTAGACAAATGCCAGCACATTTGCACTTCTGTGATATACAATCATATGAATTATGGATGTTTTAATTAAGAATATTTGAAAAAAAAACTAACCAACTAGTCTGTGATTGTTGTTGCAGGACATCATAAGGTATTAAGGTGTAGGGGCTCAGTTCCACCATACACTCCCCGGCCCCGATTCTACTTCCCTTCCCTTTTTTCACTCCTGTCTTTCGTTTTATTAGAGGTGTTTGCGATGCTCTTTGAATCAATTTTCAATAAACAATTTATTTGATCCAAGTAATAAAATATATAGCGACTAGAATTAGATTATCTTAGTTTAGATTTTAAATCCAATTCAATTTGAACCAATTTTTAGTGGTTTAAATTGAATCAGTTTAATCCATTTTTAGTGAAAAAATCTTAAGTATAAAATATTATAAACAAAAATAGCCTTAATCAATAAAATGAATAAATAAAAATAAAAAGTAAAAATTATTCATATAATATGCCCAAAATGATATTTGAGTGAAAATGACATATAAATATGAAAAATTATGTAATAAATTAAAATTATTTTAAGGAAAAGTATAATTTAACGATAAAAAATTGTATTATATAATGTTAGTCAATTTTGATTGGATTTGATCGATTTTAAAAATCAAATCTAAAATTTGATTCAATCTAAGCAGTTTTTAAAAAATAAGAATCAGTCCAATCCAAATTTTTACGATTTTGATCGATTTTTTGTTTTCAATTTTTTTTTATCGATTTAGTGATTTTAATTGAATTAGATTTGATTTGACTACCCTTACTTCTTATGATTCATGTGGACTCGTCTAGGCCCACTCTAGTGATTGGGGTGCTATTCTATAGTAATAATAATAATAATAATAATAATAATAATAATAAATACTATTTGTTGTGACTTTTTTTTTTCCTAAACTTAATAAAGAGTTATCTCCCCACTTCTGCCATAAAATAGAGTATTACTTCTATAATCTTTAGTATACACAAATTATATAAATTGAGCTAATAAAAGTTGTTACAAAATTATAAAATAATGACATTTAAATACTTTATAAATTTAAAAAATTATTTGATTTTATATAAAAATTAACTTATAAAAGAGTAGTATATTTGTCTTTTATTAGCTTATTTCACTTGGATTCATCAGTGAGACCAAGCCATGACATTATTAACCTAAATAAATAGAAGCAACAAAACAAAGACTAACAATGGCTAGTGGCATATTGAGGCAACCAAGGAAAATGGAATGGCATAAGGTCCGGGGAAAGAGAATCGAACTGGGTCACCTTTGGTATTGATATGTGTTCGATGCCATTGAGGCTTTGTGAATTATAATTGATTAGTGATCTATTTAATAATTTTTTTATTTAGAAAATTGTTAGATTTTCTTTCCAATTGTTAATAATATCATCAAAACAAAATCTGATTTAATTTTTTATTTTAGGCTGAAAATTAATTTTATATTAAAAAATTTATATAAAAATAAGACTTTAATTAATATCTATATTATAGATATCATAAAATAATAAATTCCTTTTCTAAGTAATTTAAAATATGGTCTTTATTTGGAATATGTTAATAAATAAACTTATAAGGCCAAATCAATTTAGATAATTAAAATTTAAAATGAATCACACCCATTCAAATCTAATCAAAATTGAGTAGATTTCTAAATATACAGAACTATTTTTTTTTTTCTAATGAAGGCAGTGAAATTAGAAATTATTCTTACGGAATATTTTTGGAAGAGGAGGTGTAAGTCGAATATGGGACATTTCAAACTCAAATAAGATATGCAGGAGATAACTACTAGGTTACAGGTTCAACCGCTTCTAAATATATACAACTTAAATGAAATGGATTTAAAAATTGAATCAATAGCTATTATAAAAGTTCAAACAATGAATTAAATTCTTGAAATACCTTTAAAATAACAAAATCTATTTGGTTTAAGTAATTTACTTAATGGTCTTTAAAATAGAATTAGGGTGTGTTTATTCATGTTTTTTTAATTAAAAAATTACTATTTTCATAAGTTTGGATAAATTTTTAAAAATAGTCAAATTCTCAAAAAAAAATTATTTTTAACTTTTTTGAAAAGGCTGTTAAAAGTAATTTTTTAAAAAAATTAATTTTCAATATTTTTTATAATATATAAAATTTATGTTTCATAATCATTTTTTTCTAAAAGCTGAAACAAACACATGTATATCCCTTTTCTTCAACCCAAATACCGCGTAAGTTGATTTGCACCTCTATAAACGATTGGCTTACAAGAATTTTCAAATAAGTTATCAAGTCACCACCAACACACAAAAATCTTTTCGTCGCTTTGAAAAAAAAACAATGATGTTTTATAAAATGGTTGATGGCGAAGACGAGGATGAAGATCGAGGCAAAGATGTTCTTTTGAAAGATTTCATAGATCAAATCAATGATATACCAAAACATGTCGCTTATACTACATTCATGGTGATGTCTTCAGTGCACCTAAAAATTTGGGTGCATTGATGTTCCATGTTATCCTAGACATTGGGATGAAGCCTGCGAGCCAGATCCTCCATTTCATGGAGCTTGGCCTTGTCCAACCTCGATGCTTTTGACAACAAGGGACAATGGGTTGGGTTCAGCATTTGAGCGTTAATGGTAAATGGGTTTTGTTCACATGTTTAGGGATGATGCGTTGGGTTCACCATGAGTAGGTTTTTTTTTCTTGTAATGGATTTTGCCCACAATTTTTGGGATGGTGCGTTGGGCTCATCATGAGTGGGTTAATAGCACTGACAACAAAAATAATCAGTGGGTTCATGGCGTGTGGATTCAGTACCAAAAATGATTCAATAATCATGGCATGTCCTATGTTCTTTCAAATGTACTTATATACTATGCTTTCTTTTCAATTAAATATTTTATTTTTATTTTTCTACATAAATTCTCCTTTTCAAGTGTATGGTAGAAAGCTCCTAAGTTCCTAAGTTCTCAGCTAGATTTATAAAGCTTTTCTAGTTTGTATACGCAAATATATATATATTAGCTTTCGCTTAGCAATGGATAATTTGATTATTTAAGTTTATTACCATTATATTTTTAGATATTCTTCTTGATTGATTAGTAGTAAGATATCGAATAAAAAAATTAAATTTTATATCTAAATTATATTTTTAATTATAATAAATTGAACTTTATATCTCTCCCATTCCCATCCTAACTTCGAAAACCATTCCTAAATGATTTGAAACTATTAAATTTTAATATTCAATGTAATAGACGAAACAAAAGCTGAATTCAATTTATTTTTTATTTTATGTGCTAGGTCAAAGAAAGATTCTCAAGCCCTAAATATGCTCTCTACTATTGTTTTTGATCTCATGTAACATGTCTGATGTCTTGATGCACAGTTTTTTTTTTTTTTTTTGTGGTGAATATCTTGAATGCACATTTTGTTTCTACATCTGGTGTGCTTTGTCTACGGTCCTCACAACCAAGATATAGGGAGGATCGGTCGCGAGTATTGTATTATAGAGATTAATGATTAATCTTTGGGTAATTTTTAGTTATACAATGGGAGTAAAAAATTTGCTATTTTCAACAAAGCCAGTTGTGAGTACCATTTTAGGGGGATTAGTATTTAAATTTTGGAGAATTTTTAGTGAAGCAATGAGGATTTAAAAAATATTAATCAAAAGTTGGAGACAAGATAATTAAAAGTTTGAGAAAAAAATATTTTTTTATTCCCCATTGCTAAACAAATAACCCCTCAAAACAGTAATTCCCATAATACTATACTCGCAAAGTGATCCTCCTTGCAAGAAGCAAGGTTTGTGAGGACCGGTGCTCCTTGCAAGGGTTATGAGTAAGGTAGCCTTATGCTTAATTTATGTACCAGGTGCCACACCCACTTGCACAAAACTGTTGGAGTTCGATCACCCTATCCTAGCACATATTTACCCCTACTTCCCATAACTATGCAATATGGAGACCTCACATTCCATTGAACTTGTTTGGGTGTCATTATTTTATTAAAAAAGATTTTTTTTTCTTCAAAAGAAGTATTTATTATATTTTTGTGATATGTTTGGGTATATTGTTTTAGAAAACGTAGAATCAATATAAAAAGAATAAAAAGATTTTTTTTTTATAAACTACAAATTTGATCTTCTAGAAAAATATCTTTTTTATAACATAAAAAAGATATTTAAAGATGAAATAAGACATTTTAATATTATATATAAATATAAATTAATTTTATATTGAAACATAAAATAACTTTTAAATCTTTTTAAAAAGAGATATTTTTTTCTCAAGAATTCATACAAATGAGATTGTCTAACACTCACCCATGCTTGTGTAAGGTCACACATTAACCTAACAAAATGTGTGGGATGAGCTCAAAAAAATAAAAAGATATCATGGCTTGAATTAGTTTGGCCAATTTAACAGTATCCGACTTGGACTTGCGTGTGGTGAGCTAAATTAATTTGCTGACCTCATGATGTATTTGTATCACAATAATTTCTTGATGTTTGTTAAGTTTTAAATAATAGAAAAAAGGGTTATAAAATGTAAAAAGCAATATTTTTAAACATTGAAAAGATAATGAAAATTAAACCAAACCTCTTACCTCATGTGTATTATCAAAACCCTTATCGTTAGACTATTCTTAGTGACTTATAATATTTCTTTTTTGCTTATAGATATTAGTGTAATATTGAATTTATGGATTTTATTTTAATTGACTTAAGTTACCAAGTTAAATGATATGATAATTTACTAAATCACCTATTTTGCATTTGCATTAAATATCTTTCTGAAAATCATTTTGATATTGAGATGTGATAGAGGAACTCATTTCTCATGGGACACTGTGTCGACTCACATCCCATCTACTATTGGATGGAATGTGGGATCCATACCCATCCAATGATGAATTGGGTGTGAGTCAGCACGGTGTTCCATCCCACACCTCATTCAATGGTGGATGGGATGTGAGTCGACATGGTGTCCCATGAAAAATAAATCTCTCAAACATTTCTTTTTAATATTAGTGTTTTTATTATATGTAGTAAAGAAGATTATGCTGAAATTCATGCACAAGAATTGTGTAAATACATGAATTTATAAATGATTTATTTTGATGTATTGTCAATAAAATGTTTTACATTGTATTGGAAGTCCATTTGACCCAACTAATCTGGTTTAAGATTTTAAGTCAGGTTGGCTCACTATGACACTAAAGTTCTTCTAGTGCTAGATCATTTATAAGACTTGAATCCGAAACTTTACTTAAGCTAAATAAATGTCAAATTACTTGAATTAATTAATTATTGGTTTGTCAAATAATGCATATATAATTAAATTATTTGACTTTGACAATAATTATTGTAATGGTCACATTATGAAAAAAAATATAATTATTTAAAAAAAAATTATACTGAAAATCCAACGCCAATAATCTCATCTATTAATGGGTGAAGATTACATAAACTTTAAAAATAAACACAACATAACAACATAATATCAAAATAAAATAATCCCATTTAGAAACATTATAAAGAATTTTTTTATTATAAATCAAAGTAATTCCTAAATTTGTATTTTAATATGAATAAATTAATTGGTATAAAATTAAAAGTTGGAATAACTAAAAATAAAATAAATGAATTAATATTTTATAAACTTTCTAAAGATTTTTTTTAGGTTTAATTATTATGTAGGTTCTTATAGTTTCACTCAATTTGTAATTTAATCCCTATAATTTAAAAATTTATAATTGGGTTCCTATATTAAACAAAATTTTGTAATTCAAAAGATAACACCATTAAAAAAATTTTTGTGGCAATGCTACGGTGTATCCAATGAAGTTAAGTGCATCGTACATTTTATTTATCTAAATCGTTTAATTGTATATAGAATGAAAATCTATGTTAAAAATAATATAGAATACAACACACCCAACTTAATATGGTGTATTTTAGGCAATTACCATAAATCAAAACTACCACCACCACCACCTTCTCTACTATCACCATAAACCACACCACAACCACCACCACCACACTCAACCATTTAATCAGAAGTCGACAACAATAACAACAAAAGCAGAAGCCAATGACAACAACAGAAACAGAAACAACAACAGTAGAAGCAATAACAAAAATAACAACAACAGAAGCCGCAATAGCAACAATAATAGAAGTAGAAGCTAACAATAAAAGTAGAAATAATAATGCAACAACAACAACAACAACAGAAGTAGAAGCCAACAACAAAAACAAGAATAGAAGCAGAAA
Source organism: Pterocarpus santalinus (assembly GCA_031439595.1). NCBI lineage: Eukaryota > Viridiplantae > Streptophyta > Magnoliopsida > Fabales > Fabaceae > Pterocarpus > Pterocarpus santalinus. The sequence continues at coordinate 59,648,262 of CM062531.1, forward strand.
CAACAACGTAGAAACCAACAACGACACAAAAATGAAAGCCATTGAAGCAGAAACCAACAACAACAAAGAAGTGTGGCGGTTTGGTTTTGGTGGTTTAATGGTTGGTGGTTTGGTAGTTTTGGTAGCTATAGTGGTTTGGGGCTTAGTATGGGTGATGGGTGGTTGGGGAGGATGGATGGAGGATGCAAAAGGAGATGGAGATGAAATATTTATGGAATATTCTATTTTTTGGTAATTTAGGGACTTAATTGAAAATTTTCATATAATATAAGGATCTAATTATAAAATTTTAAATTATAGGGATTAAATTGAAAATTGAGTGAAACTATAGAGATTTGCAAAATAATTAAACTTTTTTTATTATAAATTAGAACGATTCCTTTTTTTTTTTTTGGCTAAATGTGAGTAAATTAATAAGGACATATTATTAATTTAAATAATTGAAAATAACATAAAACCAATTCCCATAAATCTTTTAAAGAAAATATTGATTATGAATCAAAATAATTCCTAAATTTTGGCTTGAAAATGATACATTAATAAGTAAAAAATATTAATTCAAATAATTAAACTAAAATCAAATAATGTCACTCAAATTTAATGAATATTAAGTGAACTTTGAAATGTAAACATAAATGGATATCAAAATGATTGCAATTCTTGTTTTATTAATTTTCCAAAGATAACTTTTGATTACATAGCAAAATAATTCCTAAAATTTGTTAATTAAAATAATTACAAGTAAAACCAAATAAATTCGCATTATATAAAACTTCTATAAATAATCTTGATTAAAAATCAAAATTGTCCGAAAAATGTAGCTGTTGAAATTGAAAGAATAATAAAAGTTTTTTTCCGTCTAATATTTTTGTTTGTATTAAAAATATGGGGCCAAAATAAAAATTGAAAGCTACCATGAGTTAAAGAAAAATTTTTATACACTAATAATTAAATTTTGATCGATTGAGGGGCCAAGCCTCCCTTTTGCCCTTTTTATCCGTCCCTATATTCGTCTATTCCGTCAAGCATTTGGGGTGGAAATTGTAGGCAGGCCATGATGCGATGTTGGAAGGTTAAACTTATAAATCAAAAGTTGCGTATTTATGCCTTGTTGGAGTTATCTCAAGATAAAAGGAATACAAAATATTTTTATAATTTTTTTTTGTAATGGGCAATATATGACAAGGTTGGGTATTGGTGTGATGAATAATGAATTTAATTGATTAACGATATTTTTAATAAAATTTTGCTTTATTTAGAAATTATTATATTTCTTTCCCAATTGTCAATAAAATCATAAAAAATGTATCTGATTTAATTTGATCTCAGTTAGTTTAAAAAATAATTTTATATTTTAAATACCATCTCTGATATTCAAAAAAATTATATAATAATAAGAAGTTAATTAATTTTTAAAATAATATCTGTATTATAAATATCATAAACATATTAAAATTATTTTTAATTAATTGCAAATACGGCCTTTACTTGGAATATGTTAATTAAAAAAAAATAAGGCCAAAATCTGTCAATTTAGAACAAATCATATCCATTCATTTCTTTCAAAATTAAGTAGATTTCTAAATATACAGTACATAGATGAAAAGGTTTTAAAAATTGAATTAATTACTGCTATAAAATTTTCAAACAATTAATTTAATTCTATATTTTAAATACCTTACGAATAATTAAATCTATTTGGTTTAAGTAATTTACTTAATGGTCTTTAATTTGAATATTCAAATAAGTAAATTTTACAAAATTATCAATTCGCATAATTACAATAAAAACATAATCAAATAAATTGAATTATAATTGAAATTGAGTAGATTTTTAAATCCATACAAAATTAAATAAAACAATTTCTTAATCAAATAAATTCCTTTTTCAAAATTTACAAATAAAGAATAATTTCTATATTCGAGATACCTTAAAAGTGATAAAATTCATTTTGTTTTAAGTAATTTACTTTATGATTTTTACGTAGGATATGTGAATAAATACAATAATAAAGATAAGATTTTCAATTAATAACAAAATCCATCGTAATGGAAAATGCGTCACAAGGTTGGGTGTGGGTTTCATGAATAATGAATTACAATTTATCAATAATGTATTTAATATATATTTAATTTATTTAGAAATTCTTATATTTCCTTCTCAACTTTAAAAAAAAAATTACAAACTAAATTGATTCAATTTGATCTCAATTAGTTTAAAATTAATCATTATACTAAAAATTTAATTTTGATTAATTTATAAATTCATCCCCATATAGAAATATCATAAAAAATAATAAATTTCATTTACTTTAAGGACTTTACTAATTACTTAGAATGAGTAAATACATAAACTGATAAGGAAACATTATTAATTACAATAATTAATATTTAAACTAAATCACATCCATTCAAATTTATTTAAATTTGGGTAGATTTCTAAATATATGCAACTTAAATAAAAAGAATTAAATGAGATAAATTCTTGTCATAAATTTTTAAAATATAGAATAAAATTTATTATAAGAGATCTCACTTTAGAGGATTTTAATCTCTCTCTATATATTTCTCTGACACAAAACAAGTTTTTCATTTCTAAATCTACAATTCATCTCCTTTTTCCTTAACCTTAACACCCTATAAGTTGATTTGCATCTATATAAACGGTACGGCTTACAAGAATTTTCAAGCAAATCATCAAATCGCCACCAAAACCAAAAACATTTTCGTAGCTTTGAAAAAAAACCAATGCCTTTTAAAGTGGTCGATGATGAAAATGAGGATGAAGGCCGAGACAAATATGTTCTTATGAAAGATCTCAAAGATCAAATCAATGATGTACCAAAAGATATCACTTATACTGAATTCTTGGTGACGTTTTCAGTGCACCTAAAAATTTGGGTGCATTGATGTGCAATGCAATCTCAGACATCTGGATGAAGCCTATGAGTCAGATCCTCTTTTTCACGGAGCTCTGCCTTGCGAAGCCTCAGTGCTTTTGACAACGAGGGATGATGGGTTCGGCTCACCATGAGCGGGTTAATGACGAGTGGATTTTGTCCAGAGGTTTAGGGATGATGCGTTGGGTTCCCCATGAACGGGTCAATGCTGGCAAGAGAACTCAGTGCAAAAATGCTTCTACAATAATGAAATGTGCCATATTCTTTCAAATGTACTTCTGCATTATGCTTTCTTTTCAATTAAATTAGTTTAATTTTTCATATAAATGCTCCTTTTTTCAAGTGTATGGTAGAAAGCTCCTAAGTTCACAACTAGATTTACAACACTTTTTTAGTTTATATATGCAAATATGTATATGTTAACTTTCTCTTAGCAATGGATCATTTGATTATTTAAGTTTATACTTTCAGATGTTCTTGTTGATTGATTTGTTGTCAGATATTTGATAAAAATATTTTATATTTGAATTATACTTTTAAGCTTAAATATGCTTTTAGTCCTTTTTTTTTGTCATGTTTTTAGTCCTTATAAATATGTATATTGTTTTGATTTTGGATCTTCTAAAACTTTTACTTTAGTTTTGATCTTTTTTTTTCCCTTTTTGTTGCTTTTCATCCCTGTCATTCTAAATTTTAGTTTTTACAAATATTTTAGAATATGTATTTAATCCTTATATATATTAAAAAATTTGTTTTTAGTTCTTATAAATATTTTTTGAAGCTTCTTTTGATAAATGATAGGGACCAAAAATCAAATAATAGAAAAATAGGAATTTTAGAGAGATATGCATATGGCCGAAGACTAAAATATATTTAAATCCTTTTTTTTTAATATGAATATACCTCATTTGTTCATATTAAAGATCCAAAGTTGTAAGGTCTAGACCCAACCAAATTTGCTAAATGGGCCAGAGAATAAGCTATTTTGTTACAACATCTTGGTACACACTGGGCTTTGAATCTTACAAAGCTCAGCCCTCCGACCAAAAAAAAATAAAAGGCTCAGCCCCTAAACACTAATCTCATAAGCCAAACTCCCATGCTAATCTAGGGAGGTTAGCAAATTAAGTGCCTGCGGTTGTTGGTGAGCAGCGATCCTGTTTTGATGATACTTGGTGTTCCTGATTTGCTGGTTTTGTTAGTTTGCTGCTTCTGATGGCGCCTAGTTGGATTCATTTTGCTTTGCTTGGTGTGGTCCACATTTCTTTGGATGATAGTTTCATTTTCATTTCTAGTGTTTGGCTTTTTGGCTTTGTTGTTGTTTTCGATTATTACTTGTGTCATGCTTTTGGTCTGGTCTTCATCAGTTAGACCAGTGTGGCTGGCTGTAACTTCTTGTTGCTCCTCTGTCTGATGGGGTTGAGCTTTTTTATTTTATATATATATATATATATATATATATATATATATATATGATAAGTTTGCTACACTACTCTGAATTAACTCAAACCCCGACCTTGAATCCCCTTCCAAAATGAGCAATTGCAGTCCCTATCCCTTGCGAGCTTCAACCCCTCCACCACTACCATCAGCGCAGCAAAATATATTTAAATCTTAAAAATAATAAACATATAAATAATTATATTAATTTCTAAATATATAAGTAAAATAATTAATGAAAATTACTATTTATATAATTTCCTTTCTTTTTTGTTATATTTATACTAAGTAGAAAGTATCAATATCAAAGAGAGATTATTATGTATTTGTTGATTTTTTTATATTTTATTAAAATAACAAAGACTTGTCAACAATGTATAAATAAATAATAAATATTATTTAATATAAAATATAATTGTGTATAACAAAAAAGAAATATTTAAAATAATTATGCTTAAAATTTAAAAAATGAAGAATAATATTTATTTGATGATTTTTATTTAATAAAAATTACTATTTTTTATTGTAATTATGTTGCTCATTAGATTTTTTTTTTAATTTTGATTAGAATTATTTGTGATAGTAAAAGGATAATATCATCTTATGTAATACAATATTTTACACAATGGCATATCAAATATTACATGATATTTTAATCATATCTTATATTATCAAATCTTATTTTATTAGGTGTATTAAACAGACCTTAAGTGGTCATCTTAATATGCACATAACTGCACATTTAAAAAAAAAAAAAACCACCCATAGATGCATTTAAAAATTAAAGCAATTCCTATTTTGTTAACTTTCCAAAGATATTCTTAATAAATCAAAATACTTTCAAAATTTTGTTGATGAAAAATGAATGAATTAATAGGGAATAAATTGTTATTTTAAATAATTGACGATTTAATCAGATCAATTCCTAAAATCTGTTGTTGAACACAAGCAAATTACCATGTATAAATATTCTAAATAATTAAAAATATAATAAAAAAAACTCCGCTTTTATAAACATTTTAAAGAAAATAATTATTACGAAAATCCAAGTAGAATAAATTTTGTTAAAAATAATAAACTGCTAAGGGAAAATATTTGGTTTAATAATTCAAAATGAAATCAAATAATTAAAACGCAATCAACATTAAATAAACTTCTAAATATACACATAAATGGATTTTAGAATGAATAAATTTATGTTTTAGAGACTTTCCAAAGAAAATTTTGATTATAAATCAATGTAATTCATAACTTTTTATTGAAAATCCCTATTAATAAGGAAATATTATTATTTGAAATAATAAAAAAAATAAAATGAGCTCATGTATTATAAACTTTTCAAATAAAGCCTAGATTATAAATCAAAATATTCCCTAAAATTTGTCATTGATAATGAGCAAATAATTAAGGAAAAGTTATATTTTAAACAGCTAAAATAAAATCAATTATTATTTTTAAAAACTTCTCAAGAATATATTAATTATAAATCAAAATATTTCTCATATTTTTTGTTTAAAATGGTAAATTAATGAGGAGAATTATTAATTTAAATGATTAAAATATCCAATAATTCGACTCAAGTGTAATCAATATTAAAGTTCTAACTATAAACAAAATGGATTTCAAATGAAAGTAATTCCTATCTTATAAAATTTCCAAAGATAATTTAGATTTATATCCAAATAATACCTAAAATTTGTGTTTAATAAGAATCAATACATTAATTATTTAAATAATTGATATCAAAATTAAATCAATTCCCATTTTATATATCGTCCAAGTGGATGTATATGAAAAATTTGTGTAAATACATGCATCATTACTACTATATAAAGCCGCTGGGGCTGTTTAACTTCTACTTGGTCGCATTTTTAGTACTCCTTTTATTTAAGGGTTAAAATTGTACAAAACAAAAGTCATCTGAAACTGCTTCCACCTTAAGCAGCAATTTTCTATTCCTTCACGTCTGTTCACTACTCCACGTAATATGGTTTATTGCTCTTTCACAAAATGAATCTATGCTATCCTTGCATTGTTGGGAAATCTCTCGGTAGTTATGTGTTAGATGATTAACTCACTTGCCTTTAGAAAATCATCTAGTTTTTTTCTCAAAGCATTTCTCAATTAAGATTAGTTTCTAATATTATTCTGATGCATTCAATAGATGGTTTATTCTATAATATATTCTTTTTGTAAAAAATTCAGGTTCTAAACAAAATTAATTGTAGTGGGCAATAGCCATTTTTACGATGTCATGATAAATCATTTTGGAAAATATAATTGCCTTGATCAAGCGGTGACAACATTTGGGTGAATAAAAATCAGAGAGTACTTGACCCGATGCAAAACTCGAATTTAAATTGGGTTTGATGATTGACTATATAAACAAAACTTGGTTTGATTCAGGTAAGTGTGGAAGTGTCAAGATATACAATAATAATATCACATAAAAGGCACCTATGTTCCATTTGCAAATTTCAGAAACTCATAAGTAATTTGATAGTACTATATCATTATTTAATTAAAATTAAAATACTATGTGCTATGTTTGATATTGAAATTTTAGTTGCCATGCATCGCACTAATTTATTAAATGATTTAATATTAAAATTTATGAATAATGATACTAGACTAATTCATGTTAATTAGATTACCATATATTGAGGCAAGTAGATAAAAAATTTTATTTTAAAATAATTATGAATGTTAAACTTTATTTTGTAGAAGAAATTTTATACATAATATGGAATCATAATATGTCTTATGAATTTGTGCTAATATTCAATTAAAAAGTATCAAACCCAACGGAGTTGATTATAATTGGCAAAATTAATGGCTTGTCCCTAACTTATTTTCTTTTTTTAAATTTGTCTTTTAAGTAATAAATATTTAAAATCCATCTTCTAAGTAATGAATATTTTGGATTTGTCCTTTAACTTTTAAAAATTAAACACGTTTATTATTTTTGCAAATGGCGTTTGTTATATTAGAGAGTAAATTTGAAAATATAACTTGCCAGAATTTTCACATAAGATGCCATCTAGGGCCTATTTAGTTAAGATTTTGGGAATAATACTTTTTTAGAAGTAGAAGTAGAAAATTATTTTATATTTGGATATAATTGTAAAAGTACTTTTTATTAGAATAAGAAATTATTAAATTATTTAAATGTAATAAATATAAAAGTGCTTTTCAGTATAAAACTATAATTTAGTAGATAGGGAGTGGGGTTTTCAAGATCAAGTTAAGGATAAAATAGTAAAATAGTATGAAAATGTAGTATATTCGAAGTTCAAGATCATTTTTTTCTCTCTTCTATTGCTTCTATTTTTGAGAAAAGTAGTTCTCTATTTGTTTATCAAAAAAGTAGAAAAATTAATTATTTTCTATTTTTGCATTTTTAAAGAAGTACGAACAAATAACATTAACCAACAAGAGTGTTAGCATAGTGGTAGAGACACATTATGATCCCAGAAATGATTCTGATTCGATTCCTTATGAGAATGCCAATTGAGATGGCAAGCCTAACTACATTTGTAAGGGTTTGACCTCCTTTCCTGGGAATAAGGAATAAACCAAAAAAGAAAATACTAAAAGTACTTTTTTTTCGAAAAATTTTGAAAAAATATATTTTCTCTCCCTTGGAAGAGCATATCTAAACGCATCCCTATACTATTTTTGCCATTTCAAATGCTAAATAGGATTATTCCGTCAATACAACTAATATCATTTACGAAAAGCATAAATGTATTCAATTTTTAAAAGTTAGAGAATTAATTTGAAATATTTATTACTAAGAGGGCAAATTTAAAAATAGAAAATTAGTTAGGGGACAAATATATTGTTTTTGCCATTATAATTTCAATCTTATATTATATTAGGAAATTAACAGGTATTGTCCTTATTTTTTTGGATATATTAACAGGCATTGTCTGCATTATGTCTTATGCTATAGTACTTTAATGAATATGCTTCATGTGAAAAACCTAACAAATCACTACTATGGAAGAAGAGCTTTCTTGCTAAGAATAACACATAAAACAATAAATAATAGATTTAGAAAATCTCTTCTTTGGTTATTATATTACACCTAAAGAAAAGCAAATATATTTAGTTATATTAATGCCTAAAATACTAAATTAATAAACTCTTTTTTTTAATATCATATATAGGAAAATGAAGAATATTTCAGATGTCCACTCACATTTTAACCTCCTCATTAAAGACAAAAAATAAAATATATGACTAAATAATATCTGTATTGCATAGCTTTGTGGATGAAATTTATAAATATTTATTCATATTTATACTTTATAAATTTTAAATATTGATGTGAAATTAATGTTTATGTTAATTTTATTAATTTTACAATAACTACCTCAAAATTCTTAAATGTAAAAGTATATGTTGACAATATAAAATACTTTATATTGACTAGTGGATTGATAGGTACTAAAGTGCCTATCAATCCACTTTTTTATTTTAAATGCAATTTTTAAAAAATTAATTTTATTTATTTCTTAAAGATGTTAAACTTAAAATTATTTGAATTAATTTAAATATATAGATATAAAGACTTTTTAATTAGGTTTCATTACACAATTAGTTTTATTTCTTAATTAAAATTTTTAAAAATAAAAAATAAAATAATAACTTGTGGGAAGTTATTAAGAGATGGTTTGATAACTACCAAAGAATATGCATTGTATAATAAACAATTTCAACCACCATTTTGAAAAATAAAAACTGAAATATATGGGTAAAACAGGAATGAAAAATTTAGACACCAAAAGGTAGTTAATGAAGGGAATCCTCTTAGTAATAGATAATAGATTATTAGTAATAGATAACATAACAAAACTAATCTCAAAAGAGAGATCATTTTTAAACAATGTTTAAATAAAAAAATTGTTAATAGAAATTCTCACAACTTTCCACACAATAAAGAATTAATTTTAATATATTAAATGTTAATGTATAACATTTTATACTTTCAGTGAATTATATTGTGCAAATTATTTAAAATTTGTTAGTTATTTAGCTTTTTAATGAAATATAATTATTTATTTAATTTCAAATACAGATTCCTTTGAAATTTATGGTCTTGATTTTAAAGTATTCTAAATTTTCTATTATTTCATTAATTAATTTGTCAATATTAATCAGAAAATAATAAGTATTGATTCGTTTGTAAATAAAATCACAATATCAACGGCTAAGTAATGATTTTTATTTATATAATTAAATTTGGTTGTCATTTATAATTTTCAATTCTAATTTTATTAATTTTTATATTACAAGGCATCCTAGTATCTTCTAAATTTAAAATTAATTCTTATTTGGATACTAAAATTGCATTTTTTTTACAAGTTTTTTTTTTCTTCACTTGGTAATAAACTATGTTAATATTTCTTTTACTTAATAATAAAATATCCTTTTTAACCTAATCAAATATGGTCCATTAAACTTTAGTTTTTGAAAAAATGTTAATGTTCACTAGCTTTGAGGCAAATTGGCTATAGTTATAAAAATTAGACTGGCTGGGCCGTTGACAAGTTAAAAATTAGTGGATTATTCAGTCAAATGACTCGTTTGGTTGAAGAATTTCTCTTTTTCTCTTCTTTTTATTTTTTTGGAATAACACAATTAAATTCAATGGGTCAGACAAAATTTTAGAAATCCAACCGGATTGAATCAAGTAAAAAAAACTCCAATGACTTGAGTAAAATTATATAAAACCTTAATTAATTTTGTTTCCTCTTGCGTAGCAATCAAAACAAATGCTCACAACAAGAAACAGACCTTTTTTTTTTTTTTAAAAAAAAATTTTACAATTATGCGGTGAGTTTTATGACACTAATGTTGGGACATGGCTCTTACAAAGTTCCCGTGTCATTTATCGATGCTAGTCCACACCTAAATCTTAGTAATTTAATTATTTGCATGCGAATGATTTGCAAGAAAAATTTTATTACAATTACATGAAGTCTGTAAATCTTTCTTGTTTGTCCCTTTTGCACTTTGCTTAGATGACTCAATTGAATTTACATTTTTCTTATCCAGATTAAGGGGAAGATAACTTTATGGATTGCACTGCTTTTGTTGAGATAAAAACTCAAGTGAGAAGTCAAGTTCAGTCTCAAACAAGAACTGTAACAGCATTCTTACAATAGCACAACTAGAATCACCAAATTTTGACTCTACAGAGCCGCATATTCAACAAAAGCACGCTTGTTTGATGCATGCACCCATCAGCCCCATGCATGTGCTCTGGATCCAGCTCAGTAGAAACCCTTTTGCACACTGAACCAGTCATAACAGCTTCAACTTCTTCAAACTAGTTGCATATTTCTTCCTTTTGTCCATATATCCATAAAACTAGTCCTTAGCACAGTTTCTTATTGACCCATATGGAGTATGGATCATGAAAACCAGCATGTAAGGAATAAAGTTCTGCACATTCTTCATGCTCATTACAAAACACACAGTTAATACCATTTGACTGAATTATATTGATCCTCCTTACTCTATGTTTTATATTCACCTTTCATTGTAACACAAACCATATAAAACGGTTCCACCCTAGAAGGAGCTTAACCCCTCTAGATTCTTGTTGCTGAACATTCCTTACTCTCCCCATCTAGTTGATATCTAGACACAGCATAGGAGAGTGACTTAATTGATCATATACCAGATTTGTCAAATTTCCACCACAAGCAGTTTGGAGCTTCTTTTATAAGTGGGAATTGAGCCAATTCATACCCCTGCTTGGATGTTAGCAACACCTACTTCAGTTTGGAACAATTTCGACATCGCCATTTGGATTCTAGTTGTGCTTGGTCATTCTATTCCTCTCGCAAGAGCAAAAGCTGTAATAATGGATGATTGAATGAATCATCAATGGTTTTCATATCCATCCAAACAAATATGTCCTGGTATGGTGCCTTTTCTTTGAAATTTAAGCTATATGTATTTCTTAACATTTCTTAAGACTTTCATGCAACCTTTGGTATTTATGTTAGTCATCTGAAGTGGATAAAAACAAAAAATAAAAATCCAGTTTTGTTGAAATAGATGTTTCTATGTATATTATTTGCGACTTTTCTAATTGGAATTTAACTAAGATGCTCATCGTATGACTGAATTTTGAAGTACACGCCAATGGAAGATCTCTAAAGTCAACATATTTCTCCTGTGCATGTATCAAGAATAGTTTTTGGTTATAGAATTTCATGTAGTATCTATAAACATTTTTACTTCTTATATACTCATGAATGACTATATGATTTTTGGCCACACTTCTTTCCTTTCAGGTATAGACAGAGCAAGCCAACAAAGTATTGTGCTATTATCAATTGTTGTAAACAGCTAGGCTTGAAATTAGCATTATGATTTATTGAAGGAGTAGAAAGAACACATTCTGCAGCATCACAAAGCAAACCAAGTCATTGTCTGCAATATTCAGAGAAATTACACGGGACAATGAGCCCGAAAGGAAAAGAAAAGAAAAGAAAAGAAAAAGATCTAGTCATTTGCTTTAAAAACGAACACTTATTCATTAGGATATGAATTTTTGGAGAATCAATTCTAGTGGAATGTGAGGGTCATGATGAACTTTATCGTATTCAACATATGTTTGAAGCATAGCAGGGAACCAAAATGTTTTGTGGTAGAATGATGCAATGTGAATGTCAAAGAGCTGTTTTTGACAAATTAATGCAAGGATTTGGTACACTTGATGGGATAAGGATCCCCTAACATGAGGTTGGTTGTAAAGTGAGAAAGTGATTCACTCTTGCATCAATTATTTTTATTGTTTGTGGATCCCACCAAAATGATTTAAAGATAAATAACTCTTCACTTTTTTGTTTAACAACCAACTTACTTTAGAGAATTCAAATCCCACATGAAAATGCTAAGCTGTTCACTGTTGTGAATATTTGAAATGTTCGTTGAGGACATTAACATTGGATGAAATAACATCACTACTCATAAAATGAAGAGTTGTATTATATGTATATAAAGGTGCGATCACAACTTTTGAGACGGTATATATTGGCTGATAAAAGTACTCATTTTTTATTTTAATTTTTTTAATATTTTCTAACAAATTTAAAGAGTGCGTTGAGCAATGTATGTCGACATTTTGAGTATAAAAAGCATTTTTGTAAAATGAATTTGAGCAGAAGAAAGGCAGAAAGGAAGAAGAAGGACTGGTTTGCTGAATATTACTCTAAAATCCTGTATTGGCCAGAAAGAGAATATTTTCAAAGTAGCTTATCTAAGACCAGTTTCCTATGATGCAAGTCCTCATTGTTTTGATGAAAATATATAAAGCAAAAGTTCTTAACATGATTTGTTGAAGGGTGTGGCTATTGGTAGTTCCAGTTTCTATCTACATTCTTTATTAATTATTTATAACTTTAAATTTCTAAATTATCCTTACTTAAATACTCTTTATTTTATTATTTTCAAACTTTAATTAAATATATTAATTTTTATCTATTTACAATCCACATAATTAATTATTTTATATTTTTACTTATTTTATAATTTGAATTATTATAATTATATTGATTATTTATTAATTTCTTTCATGAAAGTTTATTACGAACATAAACTGAAACAACATATTTATTAAGGACACGTTTGTTTAAGCTTAAAAAAATAATTTTATCGTGTAACATTTTGTAGAATGATTTTTTAAAATTAATCTGTTTAACTTATGAAAAAAACACTAAAACAAATTTATTTGAGTTTTATTTTTCTTTAAAAATAATTCATCTATTTGTCTTAATTTTTTTTATACATTTCTTGTAATAAAAATACCTTTTCTTGAAAAAAGCTAAAATATTCAACCTTAATTATTATGATTTAAAATATCATTAATATCATAATGTGCTAAATTACATTTAAGATTTCTTAAAATATGATATATATTATATTAATATTTGAATTGTCTTTTACAAAACATAGTTATTATCATAGTAGTCAATCACGCATCGCGCACGGTTCGCAGATGAAATTGAGGTATCACGGCCACTTTTTGTTGCAGTGTTAGAAAAACCCGATGTTACCCTTGATATCCTACTAATGTTGAGTTAGTATAGGGGCATAAGGGTGATTTTGTCCCTCATTTTAATCTGTTAGGTTTTCTTCCTCCTTTCTTTCTCACAATCGGACTTCACAACCCAAGTTTTCTTTCTTCTTCTTGTTCTCTCTGCACCAATGTCCGGCGACTGACCATCAATGACAACATTCATTGTGGTTTCAATAAAGATTACATATATATAAAAGAGCTATAAAACATGAATAAAAGAAAAATAAAATAAAAATATAGGAAAAGAATTCAAGGAAGCATATTAAAATAAGAACTCAACTCCTACAAACAATTTTTACCATTTGAATGAGAAATCTTATTAAAGTTTAGTTTGTAACAATTTATAGCTGGTCATTTATCTTGTGAAGATAAAATGATGATAATAAGAAAAGTAGAGAAAGAAATGTACCGAAAAAAAAATAGAGAAAGTAAAGAAGAGTAAATAGTTTTAGTACATAAAAATGGAGAATGAGCAACATTTTATTGAAAATGTACATGGATAAATTAATAGTAATATAATCAATTAAGTCTAATTTGAATATATTATTAAATGAGGCTAATTTAGAGAATTAAAATTATAAATTGTTAGTGGGGAATGGAGATAGACAAATGAGAGTGCCAATAGCCCCACCCTTTGTAGAAATGTCGCTCCAGAAGGTTATATTGCATGCCAACTGCCAAGTGCTGGAGATCATTGTTAGTAAATAAGCAAAATAAGCCAAGACAAGGTCCACTTGGGCTGCCAATGGGATTAGCTCATTTAATTGTCCTTCTACTTACGATTCATCATAACTTAGTTTTGATTTTTAGGTTATTCAGTTTGTAAGTCTATTATAAAAAGTAAAATGAGAAAGTGATATTCCAATATACGATATTCCTGCAATTTTTTTTTATTTTTTTGTGTGCTCTTCTTTGCTCGCTTGTATGTTCCTTCCACAGGGTCATTCAAGGATGTAATCATAGAGAGTATTTTTGGAGCTGTTATGCGCGATTGAGGCTGCACAATTTTAGGAGTTTTATCAAGAAGCTGCACAAATTATTTATTTATTTTTTTGTGTGTTAATCTGTGTTGATTTTATGTTGGTACCTATGTTTTGTTTTGGCTTGGGATTTTGTTGGACTTCTCCCCACTTGTTTTCCTGGGTGGATTGACACTTGTTTAGCTATCCAAAAAAAAAAAATACCCTAAGCAAGTTATTCCAGGGGATATACATAATGAGATGCAACAATCAAAAAGAGAAAGGCAAAGAAGGGGAAAATGTTGTAGACTCCTCAAAAGTAAGAGAAACTCCATTATAAATTGTTTGGCTACTTGGACGTTTAGAAGTTGTGGCAGCTTATTAAAGGGATTACGGAAGGCTAGTAATCTTTAATTACACCATCAAGGAACATGATAACCTTTATTATATATAAATTGCAGAAAGATAGTTTGCACATTATTTCTTGGGTGCTTTAGGTGTGTCATGAAGTGGACTATTGATCAGTGTGAAGAACAAGATGGATATGCTTTCAAACTTTAATCATTAAAAAGCTATAATATTTATCAGCATTTGTATGTCATTATTGGGTAATTAATGACCACATGAAGATAAACTCCCCTTGTCCGTCAGCTTGAAAGGTTTTCCCATATCGCTTCTAGTATATGCTAGTAATGTCTAAGCATTGGTATATTGAAAGTGCGGGGCTTTTCCTTTGACTTCTACAAGGAGGAGGATAATGAGAGATTGACATAGAAAATTAGCTACACATTTTGTTAAAGGAAAATGTTGGTGAAGCTCCTTCGCGGCTCGGCCATAGACAAATGTTGTAAATTTAAAATTATGTTTTTTTTTTAATCCATTATAATCAAATCTAAGAGTTAGAACGCAAGCTTATATTCAATTGAGTGTCTGACAATGTAATAGTTGTATTTTGATGAGCTTTTAAAAAAGTACTTTTAAGGAAATACTGAAAAGTACTTCTAAATTTTTTCATGAGCAACTCCTATTTACTTATAAAAAGAATTAATTATTTTGATACTTCTATTTGTTTTTTAAAAACTTATCTAAATACTTTTCTTATAACAGCACAAATAAACATAGCTAATAAATTAATCTTACGATGACAAAATTAAGTACTGTTTTTTTGGTCGGGGAGGGGGATTTTTCTCTTTTTTTGGTTTCTGAGCCTTTAAGCGACTCAAAGTCACGCTTTTGGATGCATCTGCTTTTAAGGGGTGGGGCATTGAACTATTTGAGCTGGCCATAGGGTGCACAAATTAAGTACTTCTAAAGCTGCAATTTTATTTTCGTTTTTTTGTTTTCAGTCGAGGGAGGAGGGTAGCCACAGCCTTCCTCTAGAAGGCTTGAACCCAGGTTGCACATTTGCAAGGCCCAGGTATTGGCAATTTGAGCCAAGCCTTGCATGCATGCGGCATTTTTGTTGAAACGTAGAGCATACAGCAATGACTCTTCGAGGCACTGCACAAGAAGGCCCAGCAAAACCATTTTAGACACTAGCAACTACTAATGTTAAAAACAAAATAGGCCATTAGCCCAAGCCTGGCCATTTTTAGACCATAGTACTTTACACTCATTTTTTTCTAGCCCATTAACCCAAGTTGGGTGGGGAACAGATATTGGCCTATTATTCGAGTATGGGTTTTCTTATGGGTTGAAGTTCACTCGAAAAGAGGACCGAAAAAACCAAAAAACAGTTGCATTGGAAACTAAAAAGGGAGGCATGCACTTTTCAGAGAGAGAGCGAGAGAGAGTGAAAGAAAGAAAGAAGACTTGCACTAAAATTTACTAGTTAAAGCCTACAGTGCTTGTCGCCCTATGGGACTTGGACAATTCAGATACTCACATTAATGGGATGATTCCTATATCCGTGTGAGTATTCGAGTTTCCTGAACTAAGTAGAAGTGTGCTACTTCGAATTTGTGAAGGACAAATATTTTGTAGTTGTAGAGCTTCCGTATGTACTATTGATGATAAAATGGCATCATATTGTATCAGTTGGCAAAGGCAATATATATATAATGCAAAAGCAAAGAAATCCAAGATTTTTGTCTTGATATTAAGAATTCAGCTTCACTCTATTATTGATTTTGATGTTGAAAGGAACTATGAAATGATACTAGGTAGTTGTAGATTTCTCTCCAAAGCAATGTCATCCCATGAACTACATATAATTTTGAAATGTGCTTCAAATAAGAGTGGTCTAATTGCACTAGAGGGAAAATTATGTTTTTGGGTTAGTAGTAGAGTTAAGCAAAGTAATAAGGTCATTTCAAAATGACAGCTTCACTTAAATAATGTGTTCGTTCATTGTTGAGCTAAAGCAGCACCATCTGCATCCTTTTGATAATGTAGGTTTCGCCATTTGCTCATTTTTATCCTTTTTAAGGGTTAATATGCAGTAACAATGGGAGAAAAAATTTCACAAAGTAAATTTATAAGTACATTATGTCAAAATCTAATTATCTCTAAAATTTTTTACCGCCATATTAAATTCACCTTAAATATACATTTTACTTGAGTCTCAATAAGTATGATCTTAATTATCTCTCAATTTATTATCTAGGAAATTGGGAAAAAGGAGCTCTTGGCTAAGCTTAAGATTGTAGAATATGTGAGGAAAAATCATCATTTTAAGCCCACACTTAAAAACTTGATGTTGAGACTCACCAAAGTTGTGGTGGAATTAATTTTGAAATATTGATTAATGTCCCTGATTATTGAAACTCTAAATAGCAAATTAAATAATTGTTAAACCACTTTTTCTTTGACCTTGTACTTGAAGCCTAGAGCAAAGTTCTTGTTTGACATGACAACTTGCAATAACTAAAGTTTTGGATTTATATAGACCAACTAAACAAGTCTAAAGAATGAGTACATTCTTCTTTTGTCACATATGCAAAATCTGAAAAAGTTAAGATGTAATAAGAAAGATATAATGGGCTAGATAGATCTTGATCAAAGACACCATTAAAGCAAAGAGAAAACATAAAAGAGCGCTTAGAATCATCCAAATAGAAAAGGAAGATAGGGGTGACAAAAGTAAGCTCTCAGCAAATATATGGGGATTATGGCTGAGTAATAATTACGTAGAAAGTTAGGTTATAAAGCAAAAGTTCACTGATTCAAGAGGAGAATTGAAAAAACAACGCACAAGGAGGCAAAAAAGAGAAAGGAAAAGAAAAGAGGCAAGAAAAAAAACAAAGTTACTGAACCAATAGTTCTGCAGCTTGACTTTACCTTCGAAATCTTCCTGTTACCAAATCTTATATAATTTCGGAGAGTCCTTCTAGCATGGCTTTATTAATCAAAATAAGAACTTCATGTGTATTCAAAATCATATTAATTCAGAACACAATCATACTATATATTATAAAATTTAATTTTCATACATTCTCAGTATACAAAATTTTTATTTTATTATTTAATTAAGTATTATCACATTGTTAAAAGCATTTGATTTTTATAATAACTACTTCAAAAGTTATATGTATAATAGTACATGATATGATTAGTTATTAATGTGAAAAGCTTGACAATGACAATAAATAAAAATTAAACTTTTATATGTAAAGAAGATTTTCAACTTTAGTATTAGCTCAAAATTATCATTCTTATTCATTTAGAAAATAAACATTAAATATAAAAAAGAATAAAATAATAAACATTTATCATTAGAGTTATAAATTATCATATTCTAACACTCTCCAAATTCTCACTATATGTAATTTACTTTAAAGACATTTTGTTATTACTACTGATAAAAATAAAATATAAATTAAGAAATATGTACTACTGATGAATATAATATTTTTAATTAAAGGATAACGTGAAAGGAGAAACAAATGTATTTTTTTTTTCTAAAATTTAGTATTTATTTTATTTTGCCCAATTTCATTTAGCCAACAAAAATTGTATCTATTTTTTTTTTTTTTGGTTTCTTAATGTATTTTTTCACCTGACAAGTAAGAGACTAATTACCTGAGATTCGATTAAGTGCATAAGCGAAGACCCTTCCCAAATTTTTTTTTGTCTATACACATAAATTCTGGGATCAAATCTGAGACCACATATTTAAGGGATTTGAGTTTCTTACCCTTAGAGTAATATCTTGTTGATATCTAAATTATTTTTTTTATAAAGCCTAAGTCCCACCCATTTGACCTAGCTGATGGGTCTTTTAATAAGGCTGCTAAGAAAACCCTTAAATAGATATAGGAGAGGGATAGTTGGCAGAAGAGAAATTGAAATAAAAAGCATATAAAAATTGAATTCCACTATTTTTTTTACATGTACCTATATATAATATTTGTAATGAAATATATGCATGGAAGAAAATATAGCTGCGTTTAGACAATAATGTAGGTAACCAGAACTTAGTGAATATACATGTAAGTTGTAATAATTATTATATACCAGCGAATTCACAGTTATTAGTTATCTATCAATTTGATTTTTTATTTATTAATATTATAAATAAATAAAAATATATAATTAATTACATTGAAAACTAAAGAATATTAAATATAATTATAATTTAAAATATTTAAAAAATTATATTTGTTTTTAAATTTTCAACAATTAATTAGATGTATTTGTTATTTTATTTTGTTTTTTTAATCTTTTAAAGAATAATTAATAACGGTAATTTGACGAAAAAGAATTGGACACTGAAGTGAGAATCACTATACAATAGTAATAGATATAAAAAAGGTGAATCCTAAAAAAATATTAGAAACATATAAACCTATGTGTAAACTAATAAACTTGGTACATATATAGGCCATAAGTTCTAAGTTCTAGCTTTTGTCACTTATGGAAATATAATGCTACAAGTTTCTATCAATTATTTTTTTAGTGGTTATCAATTAAATTATTTTCAGCCTTTCTTTTTGTAATTATTAATGATTGCTAATGAATTAAATATGACATAAAATGAATGCACTAATTCGTAACTATTAACTAATTAAAGCTGTTCTATAAAAAACTAGTAAAGGAAAAATGGAATGATTGGGAAGACAAGTTTGAATTATTCAAGCCTTCCCATTTTTTTTCCTTTGTAATAAATCTGCACCCTTAATATTTTTGTTTTGAAAAAGTAACCTTACGGTAAACTGTTGCAACACTTTAAATCTTTAATCTTTATTCACGTGGTGTCGTTTCCCATACTTGGCTGAGAGATTCTAACATTGATCCACACACAATACATCGACAGGAAAATTTCCAGATGTAAATTTCCAGATTTGACAAATGGCATAGTCTAAGGACCACAATGTGAATCACAAATGTTAGAGAAATGATGTCTGTAGATAGCTTTTTTGAGCGTCCATTGTTATAGGAGATTTGTGTACAAATAATAAGAGATTTTATGTTCATAATTAGGTAATTGTGTGATTATGTGTGGTAAGTAATAATACTGTCATTTGTTGAAAATTTATATATAAATAAGTGAGAAATTTATGTTCATAACTTAGGAATCATGTTACAGAATCATCACTTATCACCCGTAGTCATAGAAAGATTGTTTGGAGTTTTTCCTGACTTAAATAAGAAGATTCTGACGTATAGTTATTCAATTTCTCAATCATGAACATAAAATCGTTCATCCTCAATTATTTGCACACAAATCCTTTAGGATGATGGAAACCCCCAAAACTTATGTTCAAATAACAGAGCTCCAGATGTTATTGCCTCTCTTTTTTCTTTTTTCTTTTTTAGTTCATTAATTTATGGATGACACTTGCTAATATAAATGTGCCGACCCATAGTCTTAAAAGAAATATATTAACGTTTTGATCCATAATAAAACACATCGACTTATATTTAATTTACTGCAAAAGGTTACTTCATAATATTTACCTCAAATCTAAGTTCGTCGGGCATGCTCTTGATTAGGCAAGCTAATGTGCCATACGGCCTGAAAGAAGTTTTAAATAACTAAAACTAGGATTTATATCCCGTGAGATGAATGGAATGATATTAAAAAAATAAAATTATAATTTTAAATAATTATTTGAATATAAATATAGTGATGGTAAATAATGTATAATATTTAATTAGTTTAAGTGACGATACTTATTTTACCTAAATAAGATTTTAGATTTTGAAAATAGAAAAAAAAAATTAAAAGAGTTTTACACCATAACAAACTGTTCTGCTTAATCTACATTAGTTAAAATTTATTAAAAATAGTTTATATATATATACACCGGTCAGCTTTATAGAGTTCAAATAATCTATGGAGCTTCAACATCTCTTGATTAACGTAATTTAAAAAAAAAAAAAAAAAGAATAGCTTAATCTTCGATATTTCATGTGGGCTTCATAATTATTGGAATTGGTTCCATAAGCAATACGAGGCTCAATGGGGCCATTTTACAAATAATCTTTTGTGAATTTATTGGCACTGCAGTTTTTAATTCTTGGCAAGAACAAGAAGAAACTATCAGCAATAGTTACGTTTATTATGGGATAGCTCATTATGTTCATATCGATCTATTATACGCCTTTGCATCTAGCATTTGGTAGATCTTATATAATAACTATCGTAGGTCTATCCTATCTTTTATTTCATTTGTTCACCAATAATCAAAAAAGCTTTTTGAATCATGGGTACAAGAGTCAAAATTCAATACCTAATTTTAGCATTCAAAGAATATTCTCTCTCTCTCTCTCTCTCTCTAAACGCTTTTAGCATAGGTAATAACAATTGATAGAAAACAATAGGCATGTAATTGTTATCAATCCTATTAGTTAGCGTATCTTTGGGTTAGATCATAATCAGGGGCAACGTACATGCTATAGTCATGAATTTGCAAACATAAATAGTTACCAACATAATCTTTTCATTCCGGCAACCATTTTTTTGAACCATTGATATTTACATATATTCTCAAGGCCATCATCAGAACAATGACACAAAGGACCATACATGCTATAGTGATGAATTTGCAAACATAAATATTTACCAACATAATCTTTTCATTCCTGCAACCATTTTTTTTGAACCATTGATGTTTACATATATTCTCAAGGCCATCATCAGAACAATGACACAAAGGACTAATCTACGCAAACATATATAGAATACTTCAGAAAAATTCCCCCTAAATTTTGCATATAAATACGGTTAAGTAGTCATTACTAGCTAGATCCTTCTCGATCATCTACATATGTTTGTATATGCCTACATGTCTTACATAATGTTGGTCCATGCATGAGTGACTAGTAAACTATTTAATAGCATTCTAAATGTTTAAGCTCTAACTAGGTAAATTATATTCTATATCTTAACAAAGATGCATTAGATTTTAAAAGAGGAAGACATTACCTCTTCACCTGCATATGCATAGATGGTCTCCAGGAAACTGGTACAGTATAAATGAGCTGCACTGCTGCATGGATATCAATTTGTCTCAAAAAAATACAAAATAAAATAAAAGCAATTCAAGCACCATTAAATTAAGCAAACCACAACAGTGAAAAGACATTGTACTTAATAATTAAATAAAGAATGATCAGGATAGGATATGAAAGTAAGCTACCTACTCTATTAGTACTAGTATTAAATTGGTATGTTTAATTATTATATTATAGATCAACTTATCTTCTGCTTCTACAAAGCGTGTTGTATGCTTGTATTGTACTGATTGGCTGATTTAGATACAATTAATTAGTAGATATCTCAGCTCCAAAGATCTGTCACTCTGAGGGCCAATGGCTTGCCTTCTTTTGTCCCAAAATGTTCTCACAAAAGAAAGAAAAAGGGACATCAATTAATGTATTAAGGAAAGCAAAGGATTATTGAGGATTTGTATAATAAATTTGGAACATGAGGTATAGAAGGAAGTATTATGTAGGGAAAGGCTTGTATCAAACGTTATGCCAGAATCTGTAAATCTGTAAAAGAAAAAGAAAGAGAAAAAAAACTCAAAGATAAGGAACTTTGGTTCCTTTATTTGGTCTATTTATTAGCAATGATGGTCTGAGATGAGTGAATACACTTTTGCAGAAGCTCTACAAGAGAGAAAGAAACAAAGGGAGAAAAAAAAAATGTCACCCGTAGGATTACCACCCGGCTTTAGGTTTCATCCAACCGATGAAGAGCTTGTCAACTATTATCTCAAGAGGAAGATCAATGGCCAAGAAATTGAACTTGATATCATTCCTGAGGTTGATCTATACAAATGTGAACCATGGGAGTTAGCAGGTTTCCTTCTTCTTCCCTATAACTCACTTTAATCCTTCCAAATACTTGGTTTTTCCCCTTTGTCCCAAATGAGGCACAGTTTGTTTCTCCTCCCACCCACCCCCCCACACCAAAAAAAAAAAAAAAAAAAACTGGCTTCCATATTCAGATTTTTATTTATTTATTTATTTTAAACCATAATATCTATTGTCCACTAGAACCCAACAATCTGATTCGATATGAGTTGATAACATTTTTAACTCTCACACATGAACACATTCAAACAAAATAATTTTCATTTTTCACTATCATGCAAGAAATTGTGCACGGTAATCTGGTTATGAGCTAAGAGCTACAGTAGAATAGCTAATCTTTATGAGAAAACTACCTCCAAATAGGACCTAAATAGCTATATCTTTGGTTGATCATGCATGTTCTTTTCTATAGAGATTTTCTAATTTCTATACATTTTGAACCGTTATTCCTGTGTGTTGTACTTTCTTCTTCCTATACATTTTCTCATCTTAAGCATTAAATATTTGATGCAAAATATAGACATATGCTTAACCAGGCAAAGCTCTTCAACTGGCTGATTTTGGTAAAACTTTTTTTTTTTTTTTTTTTTTTTTTTTTGCTTAGAGAAATCATTTTTGCCAAGTCGAGACCCAGAGTGGTACTTCTTTGGACCCAGGGACAGGAAATACCCAAACGGTTTCAGAACAAATAGAGCAACCAGAGCCGGTTACTGGAAGTCCACTGGGAAAGACAGGAGAGTTTCATGCCAAAGCAGACCTATTGGTATGAAGAAGACTTTGGTTTACTACAGAGGCAGAGCTCCTCAAGGTATCAGAACTGATTGGGTAATGCACGAGTACCGCCTTGATGACAAAGAGTGTGAGGACACTTCTGGATTACAGGTATAGAAAACAATGCATAATGAGCACTGTAAGGCAAAAAATATGAGAGCAGATTTGATAAACATTCAATCATATACAATAACCTATATTGATATATAGTAGTCCTCATAAATACATATGGTTCGCTTTTAATCATTTTTCATAATTAAGCTGTAGACATACATAGTTAGCTAGAATTGTATAGTTACTCTATATCATATCAGGTTTATGCACAGATTCACTAGGCAGTCATAGTTCCTTTTACTATTTTTAAGGAAATCAAGTAATTAACTACTTCGAATTATTCTTTTGGCTGTGTCTCGTTTCTAGGGGATATATAATTAAGCTGTGTCCTATTTTTAGGCCTTGGAGAAGAAGGGAATAGTAGTTGGAGATACTGGTGGATTAAAGTCATGAACATGATGAATTAGTAACAGCTTCCAAAAGCTTTACATGTCACATCTTAGAAAAGTAAATGTTTTTGTTGTCTTTAAGACTATAGTCTTCGGTGCCCACTTGACCCTTTTCCTACTTTCGGAAACCCTCTTTTCGTTGTGTGTGTAAGCACACTTGTCACCATATATTTGACCTGAAAAGCATGAAGTTCGATGCTTAAGGCAGTGACAAAAGCTTTTTTACTTGATTATTTTCGGCCCCTCTTTTACACCAAAGGCAATAAGAAGAAAAAAAAAAAAAAAAGGATAAGCTTCAGTTCTATATTCCCATGATCGGTTAATAAGAGTCACACCACACCAGAAACAGTTAGGAGAACTTGAAAATGCAGATATTAATGGAGTTTTGGAGAGTATGTTTGTAGAGAACGTGTGGAAACAAACTGCATGGCTTGCATGGCAAGCCTGAACTTTTATAGTAGTCCTATTCCTTCTCTCTCTTTCTCTATCATACTTTGTCCCTCACACGTTACTTTATGTTTTTGTTTATTATAGGTACTCTATAAACGTATGGCTGACATATTCGTTGCTTGCGATACTCTAATACTTCTAAATGACAAAGTTCTATACTGCACCTTGTCCTTTCTTTTATATTATTAATGTAATGAGACAAAAGTCCTATACTCCTTAGGATCCATTCCCTTCTTAATTAAAACTCTTTTTTAAGTTATTGGTCTTTGTCAATTGTCATAGTTATCTTTGTTCAGTCTTCCTGTTCCTGATCTAGAATTATTAGATTCTATAAGCCATGGAAGGCTTGTGGCACCGCATAAAGCAGCTGCTTCTCCATCACTTTCATTTTGTGTCGGCCACTTTTTACTTTATTCCCAAACAACAAATTTAAAATAGACCAATTTATACTCATACTGTACTACAACCCAGAAACTAAAAATAATATAAAATAAAAAAGAGGAAATGGATAGCAAAACTAATCAATACCAATCAAATAATGCATTAACTTTATGGTTAAGCCAGGATGGGATTTAACAATGAAATTAACATATTATAATATATTCCACCATTTTAGTAACGTAAGAGTGCCTTCAGATTTCCAATTAATTAGAATGCAGAAGAAGTATAATTTGTACTCTTAACATGAAACATGGACAAGACATTCAGTATTCTTTGAATCTTCATTTCATGTACTTGTGTGCAGAGATTGTCCTTTATGTTTTCACATTGCAGATCTGTTTACGCCTCAAATTTTGACTATATGCACTATTTTGACCATTTCAAATATAGGCTAAAAGACCAAAAGCAATTTGAGAAGAAAAACATTTGAAATTGGATCATCCTGTTCAACATTCAACATTCTTCAGTGTTACTTTTCTAGGCTGCATTATTTGTTTAATCCCAAAGTAGTAAAGAATTACCCACAAAAAGTCCAAATCAAGTTCCATTAGCACTAATTAACAAATCTTTGGTTAACTTGCAGGATACTTATGCATTGTGCCGTGTGTTCAAGAAAAATGGAATCTGTTCCGATGTTGAAGAGCAAGGGCAATGCAGTATGTCACTAATGGAGAGCTCCCAAACCATAGTTAATGAGTGTGAAACCATGTCTCCGGACATACCAGGGGTATCATCTTCATGCTTGGAAGAGGAAGACAAAGATGATTCATGGATGCAGTTCATCACAGACGATGCATGGTATTCTTCTAATGCAGCAATGGCTGGTGGTGAAGAAGCGTCACACGTTACATTTACAAACTAATATTTTGGAGACCTAATGGCAGCCAGATTGGTGGTGAATAACTTGAAGAGCTGGATTAATACACATTTCATATAATAAAAAATATAAATACTTTTACCTCATAACTGTTATTAAGTTACTTTTAGCTTCTGTTCTTTCTGATTATCATGCTAAATTAATTGGTGAGGATGGTTTGGTTTGGTTTGTTTTGGTGGGCTTGTTAGGGGTCATATTATGGCATTAATTTTATGGATTTTTGTACTAACCTCATCTCGAGGTGATCTGGGTGTTACTTGTGGAATAAAGAAAAATTACAACTGAAGTGTAAGTCTCATTATGTTTTTCCCTAGGGAAGGGATAATAGCAATAAAAGGCAATTGAATAGTAGTTCGACAATATGACTACTGCTGTTTTATTTGCAAACATTACACCCGTCCCTATAAGTATGTAAAGGCTTTCAAAACATTAAGTATATTGGAGTATGTTAAACTTGTTTACCAGATTTAGATACTCAAAAGTGCTTAATAAAATAATTATACTTTAATTTTGAAACCGTTACTAATAGAGATCGGAAGTGGGGAATTACCTGTAGCTTTGAGGTGGGAGACGAATGAAAATGCTGCCACTCTACTCCACGTTGCCAAGTTTGGGGTGTGTACCTACAACCACTCTAACGCTCAAGTCAAGAGCTGCACAAGAGGCACTGAGTAAATTGGATGAGATTACTTACCTGAGCTTATCAGCTCAATGCAAGTTATATAGACTTCATGCTCGTGGGATTTTTGACTCCCACGAGTGGCTTTTTCCCTTGATCTCGGAGGTCAAGCAACAGCAGATAAGGGATGGATGAAATCAAATCCCGCGAGCCTCGTCCAACGGACGGGGGGCCGCTACCATGGCTCTCCAGACCGGACCTACATAGTCTACCTGGAGTCTATTAAGAATTGGGCCAGGCGAGAATTGCCTATCACAATGGATAAAGTGGTTGCCTCGGGCAAAATTGTGGTTTAATACCTCCCACGCTGCTTCCATTGGCATGAGCCCGTTCAGGGCTTTATACGGGAAGGAAGCACCTTCTATCGTATCCTTGTATTTCTAAGTTGAGATTTTGGGGGAAAAAAGTTTAAAGAGTAAACTAAATTCATAATTATTCTTTAAATCCTTCATTTCCTTCTCTTTTCCTCCAAAACCTCAACTCACAAATACGCTCTACAGGAACGATAGCATAGTGGTAGAAAGGTGGACCAGCTTTTGGTGGAGCAAGACAGCATACTAATGGAGCTTAAACAGAATTTGATCAAAGCTCAGCAACGTATGAAGGAGCTTCCGGATAATGGTGGAAAAGAGGTTGAATTCAAGGTGGGTGATATGATGTTCCTGACAGCACAGCCCTGTCGTCAAGTCCTTGGCCAAGAGGTTGAATGAGAAACTAAACCCAAGGTTTTATTACCCCTTTCCATTTGTGGAAAGGGCATAGGCAGTAGCTTACAGGCTCCAATTACTTGAGTCCACAAGAGTACACCCTTTTCATTTTTTCAGGAGTCTCAGTTGTAAAAGGCTCCAGCAGCTAGCCAGCCTTGCCAACAACTTCCCCCTTTCTTGTTAGAGGACCAGAAACTTCAGGTGAGGCCCAAGGAGGTGTTGGTGGTGCAAAAACTATTAACTAATCCACCTAAGCATGAGAATACATGGGAGAATGCCAAGCTATCAAGGAGGCTTTCTCAGAATTTCACCTTGAGGACAAGGTGAATGTCGTGAGGAAGTGTATTGATGGACACCAAGCGATGTATATACTAGAAGGGCTGAGAACAAGAGAGTTAGGCCACAATTTAGCGGGCTGCAGGAGCAGCAGGTGACAAACTAGTAAAGGAGTATGAGAGAAGGAAGAAACGAAAGGCCAAGAGAATCAATTAGAAGAGAGAGAAGGGAGTATCAAGTTAGGACAGGTGACACTAGGTGAGCAAGGAGAAAACATACTAGTACTAGAAAATGCATAAGGCAAGTTTGTGGGTAGAGAGTAGGGC
This sequence comes from Pterocarpus santalinus, assembly GCA_031439595.1. Taxonomy (NCBI): domain Eukaryota; kingdom Viridiplantae; phylum Streptophyta; class Magnoliopsida; order Fabales; family Fabaceae; genus Pterocarpus; species Pterocarpus santalinus. Next base: position 59,675,952 of record CM062531.1, read on the forward strand.
ATGAAGCAACAATTTTGGAGAAGAGTGGCCAAGGCCATGGGATGGGCCGAGACAAATTCCTTGTCTTTGATGGTTATCTTTTTTCCTTAATTTCATTCTAGCCTCAATACCATTTTTCTGCATTTTGGCTTGGTTCTACCAGGGGTTTGCTTCTAAGTTTTTCACATTCAATAGTATCAATATACAAGTTTCTATCAAAATCCTTATTTGATTAAAGAGATTATTCCAACATTACATAAATTACTTCTAAAAGAACAACTACATTGATACCCATTGGGTAGTTAAAAGAATTGCATAATACAGTCATTGAGAGAGCCACCTAAATATTCATTTCACAAAGCTTAGCAAAGTAACAGTTGCAGAATGAAGCAGCAAACAGAACATCAGGTGTAAACTCTGTCTAATCCCCCCATGTCATGTGCAAACATCTTATCTCACCTTCCATTGCTCAAATTCTTCACAGCTTAACATGAAAGAGCTGGCATTTTGATGTCCACCACCTCCAAATTCCTAATAGACGAGTAAAAGACATTAGATACAACTCCTACTATAAATAATATATCCCATGTTGTCAAAAGCCACATATACAATAACATTAACAACTTGATAAACAAACAACCTGGGAGATGGGGGTTGTATCTTCATTGTCCTCACTTCTCAGACTTATTTTTAGCTTCTGGTCACTTTCAAGCTCTGGTACCTTATATACAACAGCTCCAATACCCCTAAAAGTAGAAATAAGGGCATAACAAAGATGAGATATCAATGAGAAAAAAGTAAAGTAATTAAATTGATTTTTGGCCAATGCAAGATAACAAGAATAAGAGATATATAAACTTGTAAAACAAGTTTCAAATCATAAAGTTAAAAATAGAATGGATTGGACATTCCGTGCTTGAGTTCCATCAGTACAAGTCCCTTCAAAATCCTGCTAGCAGTTCTATGATTTCTTAACTATCTAGTCCCTTAGAAATTCTAGATAGCTATCCTTGGAATTTGAAGTTTATTTACCAAGTGGACTGTAGCTGATGACTGTTGTACAAAAAAACAAACAAGGATAATTGGAGTTTTCACTAGTAATTTGCATATGTAGCTCTTAATCTCTTCCCCCACCACCTCTTTTAGCCCCCTCTTCCTTTCCCTTTTATTCTTGCTCACCTAGCTAATTGGAATTGGTCCCACAAAATCCTTTGTTCTCATACCACAAAAGGTCCCCCCCCCCCTTCTCTTTGGAACAGCTTTGTCAAAAGATATCAGGAAGAAATATATACCAAATCATATAAATAATTTCTGAATGCGATCAGCTTAACACATTACCCTCACGTCACTGTACTTCTTAAAGGTCTACTAGGGAGAAGTGGGAAAGAGAGAGAAGGGAAAACCAACAGAGGAAAGCTTCCTATCTTATAACCTCTATACTACTACAGCTAGCATATATCACTACTCAAAAAGAAGGGATTTGCCAAGCACTAAAAACAGCAATGTTATTTAATCAGCAGCGATAAGAAACCAAAATGAACAAACCTCAACTTCAGCTTCTGGCTTTTAATAGCCAGCTGATGTCCCAATTCACTCCTTAACTCTGAAAGAGCAGTATCTACATTAACAGCCTACAAGTACAAATAGTCGTAAGCAATACGATTTTCATATGTCCTCTCCTTCCAATCAAGAAAAGGTGCAAATTAAATCAACAAAACGAAGACTCAATATATGCATATCTGAGGAGCAAGCAAATCCACATAATTTATATCAAAAGACAAAGGCACAAGCACACAATTTTGCAATATAAATTATTAGAAGCTAACATCTTTCAAATGAAACCCAATTGTATTTAAAACTATGCATTAATGCATAACCAATATGAAATAATTTGCAGATGGAAGGAAGGAGATACAGAAAGATTAAAGCAAGGAAACATCAACCGTACCAGGCAATGACCAAATGCACCATTTCCAAGGGAAATCTCATATGACTTGGAGAGACAATCATCCATTAGTTTTTGCTTGTGTGATAAGCTCACCATGCCTTGACTAATAACAGAATCCAAGTCTAGTGAAAGCAACTGCCATTATTCAGAAAAGTGTCAGTTATTTCATGTATCCTGTTTCATCCATACGATCATAGGTCAAACAACAATAAGATGCTTTTCAATCTTGGTAACTATTACTCCTATTGAGGCAAAGGAAAATTTATGCAAACTTCTACAAAACCGAGAGTTAATTGTCTGCAACCTTAGAATAAACACAATGAACTTGTGGACAAATTTCTAGGATAAAAGAAGGGGGCATAACATCTTCATGCACTCAGCAACTTATCAAATAAAACAAAATCCATATACATGTAAAAATTAGACAACACAACAACACGTTAACAAAAATAACAACAACAACAAAGCCTTTTCCCAGTATGCCGTATTGTATCGGAAAATTAGACAATACAAACTCAAAAAAAAAAAAAAAAAACTGCAGACAAATTAGGAATGAAAATGTAAATAAAAAATCACATAGCTAGTAAATTACTTACCTGGTCAAAGAGGGAAGGGTTTATCTGCGCATCAAACTCAATGTTCAAATCCTTCAATCCACTGCTAAAAGCTTTGCTGTTCTCCAGTCTCCACCTCCAAAGGTCCCCATCTTCAATGTACCGAAAAAGTTGCCGGACACGCTCAAATTCATCGAGCACAGATCGGCACTTAACAACATCAGCATCATGACTCATAAGCTTCTGTTTGAAGTAATCAAAAGCAATGGTAGCCCCACTCCTCTCCATGTCAATCACTTTAACCACATTCTCAGCCACTGAACTCTCACTGCCTAGCCTCTCAAGTGCAGTTTTGTGATGGTCCAAAATAATCACTCTACACACAGTTTATTAGAGGAAGTTAGTTACTCTGTTATATAGTTAGTTACATTGGTTAGTTAAGCTGTTATGAGTCTGTTAGTTTGTTATGTGTATAGCAGTAGTGTTAGAAACTCTAATACTACATAAGCTGTAACTTATGTGTGAATAGTTCAATTCATTCCATCATTCTCTCATTGAATACGGTTGATACAATCAAGTCAAATATAATCATGAGGGTTTTTTTTTTTCTTTTTTTTCAAGCTCAAATAAACATAGTTTTTTTAGAGTTTACTTTTAGAAGCTAGTATTTTTATCTGATGAAAATAATATTAAAATAACTTTATTTCAATTTTATTTTATTTTTTTAAACTTTCCAGTTATCTAAAAAAAATTATACACATTTTTTAAATTAAAAATGACATTTTTCTTTACACGATACTTGCAAGTTGCAATTTTATTTTATTTTTTAAAAAAGAAATGAAGAAACGAAAGTACCTTTGAACCTTGGTGGAGACATCCTGAACAAAACCACAAGGCCCCACGAAATCTAGAAGGTAAAGATCACCGATTTCATTCAGAGGAAGATCTTCCGCCCTGAAAATTGAAAACTAGCATGAATAATAATAATAATAATAATAATAATAATAATAATAAAAGTGGAGGAAGAGGGTAGGGTTACCTCAGAGGGCGGTAGACGGTGTTGGGGAAGAAGAGGGAAGAGAGAGAAGTGGCCTTGAAATAAAGGCGAGCGGCCAGAGCAGCGCAAGCACCGTCGGGACAAGGATAGTGGTAAAGTATAGCAGCAGCTCTCGACGAGCAATTCTTATTCGTGTTCTTACTCTGATTGGGGCTAGGGATGCGCAGTTTCGCACCCAAATGGGATGTGGCCGCCATTATGATTGTCGTAGTCGCGGTTGCGGAGAGGAGAGTTCTGCAGTGGCTGCCACTTTTGGATTGTCATCGTGATTTGTGACCTCGGACGAGTGCCACCGCATCCAATCGCATTCTGCCCTTTACGTAACTTTTGGTGTAGCGTGGCGAGAGTCATATCAATATATACAAATTAAATTTTATTATAGATGAAAAAGATCAGTTTCTTGGAGAAATTTATTTCATATTCCATCGAGTTCACTTGAATTAAATTAGTTAATTTAATAAATTTTATATATGGGTGATTCAAATTAACATTATACAATTAAAAACAATTATAGGTAAAAAAAAAAGATTAATATACTCTTAAAATAGTATTATATCTAATGTAAAAAAAATTTGGAGTGTTAGCCATGCAATTTAAATTGATTTTAAATGAAAATTTAAATTAATTTAAATAATATAATTTATATTAATTTTAATTGGATCAATTTATTTTACATTATAATTTTAAACCAATTTTTATCAATTGATTTAATTAATTTTTTACAAATGAAAACTTTTAAGTTTGGGATATTAACTTAAGTCAATAAAATGCATAAATAAAAATAAAAATAAAAATAAAAATAATATTTAAATAAAAAATCAAATAAATAAATATTATATAATAAATTAAAATTAATATAAGTGAAAATAAAAATTTAATATTAAAAATATATTATTTAAGTTGAATTAAATGAATTTTAAAAATTAAATTCAAAATTTGACCGTATCTAATTGATTTTTATTTTTTTTGGTGAAACTATCCAATTGGTTTTTTAAGAAATAAATACCAACTCAATCGAAAGATTTTCAGTTTTGATAAATTTCGATTTATTTTTAAATCGATTCAATTGTTAGATTAGTTTTAAATACCCTAATAAAAACAGTGAAAGACAACAACTAAACAGCATAATTATACAAGTTATTCATATAAAGCTTAGAATTTTTTAAAGTGAATTTCATATTCCTTCTTTTCAGTCAACAACCTGTAAAGTTCTTTTTATCAACCCAAGTTCTGAGAGCTAATGGACCAATTTAAAGCTTCAACTTTCAAACCCAACCCAGTACCCAATAAACCACCCAGCCCAGCCCATATAAAACTGCACCTTACCACCTTATTGCTTCTTTCTTGGCTTCTGTTTTCCCTTGCAGTGCAGAGGATATGGCTGCTGCTGCCAACAACAACGTTGTTGGTGTTGGTGTTGGTGTTGGGATAGCTCCTCTTTCTCAAACTCCTTTACCCATCACAAATTCTCTCAGTTTCAGCCACAAGATTAAGACCCAAAGACACAGACTTTACCTTAGTTGCTCCAAGACCAAGGGCAGAACAAGGCCTTTCCCTTTTTCATATTCTTCATCACCACTCAGCAGCAAAGGTAGTTGCTTTGTGTTGGCGTGTGTCCCTCAACCACATACTTCTGAGTCCTCAGGCCCTTCTTCTTCCGATTCTAGACCAAGTTCTGCTGCTCTTCCTTCAACTAAGCTTTATGTTAGTGGTTAGCCACTTTCACTCTTTTGCCATTACAATTTACAACCCCTTTTCATTTTTCTTATCCAAATTTATCTACAATTGAAAAGATTTTAACTTTTTCCATATTTTGTTTTATGGGTCTACCCGGTTGGGTGGTATTGGTGAATATCAATAATTTTACTCATTGTTACAAGTGGGAAATTTAAAAACAGAAAAAAAAAAATGATTTGCTTTTACATGAGAATAGTTTTAACATTGGAAGCCTTGAGGATCTTCTCTTGTAGCTGAAATTGTGTAGCCATGGTTTAGCTGGGAGCTATGATTAGGAGGAAATGGATAGTATAATGGCCTTGATATGCAGTACAGAACTGAAAAGCTGTTATTTTTGTTAGGTTAGGTTAGGATGATTATGAATTTGATTGTAAGCAGTTTTGCAGTTGTAGAGGGAATTTGGCAATTTGAAACAAAATTGGAGGATATGAGCTGCAAGTAAGCAAGATAATTTGATTTATAGACCAAACCAGAAAAAGCTGGAATTGTTGTCCGGAAGAATTTAATGGGAGAGAAGAATTAGATTAAGACGAACCTGAGTTATTAATGTAGATTCCATTAGGCCTGTATCAGCATTATCGTTATGCAGAAGAATTTAATGGAGGAGAAGAAGGATAACATTTGCCTGAGTTATTAATCTAGCTTCTAATAGGCCTGTATCATCATGCTTTTTATCATGCTTTTTACCTGAGTTATTAATCTAGCTTCCAATAGGCCTGTATCATCATGCTTTTTTTCCCTCTTTTTTTTTTTTTAGTCATATAACTATTTAAGGCTAAAATAGAGAACTAATGTTCAAGACAATTTATGTTAAATTCCAAGGCTCTAAAGTCATATTAATGATCTTGGTTCTTCATGTATTCATTTATTTATTTTAATTTGAAAAGTCAGGGACATGAAGATGAGAAGCAAGGAAGGGCCAATAGTCTGCCACCTTACCAGAGCACAAAAAAAAGTCCCCTTCTTTTCAAACTTATTGCACTGACTTATATATATTACAACATCACACTCAGAATTGCCTATTTCATCTAGCAAAACAATTTTATAAATATGTTGAACCTTTTCATTGCAAATGATGTAAGCATTTCATGTGTACTGAACTTCAGTTTTGGTTCATATATCTGCTGTGATTACTCTTGATTCCATGACCATTAGTTATCTTTGCAATAGATTGTACTTGCTACCGTCCAATATCAATATTGCGTTGACATTTGATTGTTTATATGCATAACTTTTTTGCATGTACTTTACACTTATTCTTTCCTTTTCCTTTCAGGGCTTTCTTTTCGAACTACTGAAGAGAGCTTGCGAAATGCATTTGAGAATTTTGGTCAACTTGTAGAAGGTAGGAACAGAAAATTTTGATGTGTTCCTCTTTTTCCTATTATGCTATTTGACTTCAAGTTAGGACTCATCATCCGTCCATTTGCCAGTCCTAATTTCATTTGTGGTAACACTTTTGCACTTAACTCTATGAGCAGTCAATCTGGTGATGGATAAAATTGCAAATAGACCAAGAGGGTTTGCATTTCTTCGATATGCAACTGAAGAGGAATCTCAGAAGGCTATTGAGGGAATGCATGGAAAGGTATGATTTATTGATTTTGCATTTTTGAGGAAAAGAAGTTCTGGAAACTCAAATAAATGGTGATTTATCGATTATCATGTTCATGAGAGTAATTTAGATTCAGGGAGCTAGTGGTTTTTGTGACCTAATTTTATTTAGCAAACAAGACATGCTGTGGTTAACTTGCTTGTTTGTAGTTACAAATTAACATGCTTAAATGTGGCACATTCATCAGCATATGGAATTATAGATATATAGATAATATCTAATTAATTGAGTACAGTGTCAGAGAATAAAAGGCTTTTGTAATGCTTCTTTTGTACATGGAAAATGATTGCCAATATTCTTTATCATTTATTAAAAAAATTAAAATTACTATGTGTATCTTGAAGAAGCACAGAAGGGGAAGGGAACCGGGGATGATGTAGAACTTAGAGCTTTCTTGGAGAGAAGGGAAAGCATTAAGCTTATGCTCGATCATTGCTTCAGCTTTATCAAGTTAGCAGCCAATAGGTTGATATACACTGTTAAGCATTGCACTAAGATTAATGCATTATTGTAACAATTAAGCTATCTATAAGTGAGTTATAATCCAATCATGATTATATGTATGTTGCAAACTAATCTAGTTATAATCTTAACATTCTAAGACTCGAAAACCGAATGTTAGTTCTTTATTTTTATATTGTTTTTACATTTGCTATGTTTAATAAACCTAAAATAGTTTTCAGCCATGTTGGATACTGACAAGAAAGGAACCACTTCTGCAGTTCTTGGATGGTAGGGTCATATTTGTGGAAGTTGCAAAACCGAGATCAGAGCTACGGCAAAGACAAAAACACTAGATAGTAATGAAGATTTAAAGAAAGCTGCATTAGCCATAAGGCAAAGTTCATGTCCGTTTGCAGTATGCTGCAGAATCATATTTTAGCTTCGTGCTAACCTTCTGCACTGTACTTGACACTACATGCAAGATCCCTATTTGATGAAACCTTTTTTCTGGCTCCCTTTCCTTTAACCTTTGGAATTCCCATTCAAGCTTTAGCAATGGAGCTCCGTTTAAGCACTGAGCATCGCCGCTATTTGATCAGTCTGCACAGTAATGCATGCACCCTCAAACTTTCATTCAATAAGTGGCTCATGTACTTCATTAACAATGTAGTTTGATTATGTCAATGGCGCCTGCATGAACATTGTTATCAGAAATGCCAATCTTAAAAGTACGCTTCGTTTGAAAAAGGCGTTTCCTGTTTTTATTTTAATTACAAAATTATCACCTTATTTTCGTCCTTATTTTTAGCTAAAATTTTGTGAAAAAAATAATAAACGCAAAATAAAATTGATGCGACAATTTTGAAATTAATATCTAAAAATTTCTCAACACACGTAAACTCTTACTGACTTGCCTTGCCATCCACCTCAAGTGCCAAAGAATTTATCATGACTGTAAAATCTAATAAAAGTGGTTATAAGCGGAGTTGCTACAAAATTTATATGTTTCAAGTGCTGAACAATTAAACTATTTACCTATTATTTTAAGGGAAAACAAAATGTACGAGAGCGGACTAACCCTCTTTAGAAACTAGTCATGAACAAGAAAGCCAAGAATTTACTCAAGCAATCAAGCCTTAGAACACAGGACAGAAGCACAAAGTAAATTCAGTAAGAAGAAACACTGCTTACACTGTCAAAAAAATAATAATTTAATACAGAAGAAAAACCAGATATGCAAATTGCTCAGGTGGCCAGCAGCACATGGCATGGCACTCCAGAATAGTTGGCATATCATTTATAGAGCCAATAGCTATGTTCTGTAACATGCTGAATCTGCTTGTCCACCCTTCCTTTATATACCTCCATTACTGATGCAATCATGCAACTATAAAGACATAAAAGATGCCAAAAATAGAAAATAACACAGAAGTTAAATGCAGACTTGCAGGTGGACCAAGTTCTGCATGGTTAAGTAACTGTAGAATGACACAGCCAGAATGATGCCACCAGCGCCCGCTTGAATTATTGGACATAAAGAGAGTCTTCACGTGGAAGAAGAAGAAAGCTGCTCAGGTGTTGAATTTGGAGTAAAGAATTCGAAATCAGATGCTTGCGTCAATTTGACAATTAGATCTCAGCTACCTAAATCAGTTCCTTATTCTCACAAGAGTCTTCTTTTTTCATGCTAACACCATGAAGCACCTAAAAATGGCAATGCATTAATGCAAGGCTATGAGCACACTCGAGCCCTTTGCCCCTTCCTTTCTTCCAGTGCAACAATCAAAGAATTCGCATCTCTTTCAGTTAAACATCTTTTATATGGTACAAAACCCCTTGGAGACTTCTGGGGTACTAATCCTTCCTCTTGATGAGAAATTTGACATTGAGAATCAACAGCATCTGAGGTCTTGCCTTGATTTTCCACATCATTAACTGATTCACCATTAGAACCAGTGCAAGAACTTTCTTCATCTCTAGTTCTCACTTTCAAAGATGGGTGAAGAGGCATAGGATTTAGAATCTGATTGGATGGCCTGAAGTGAACATATGGAAGGCCTTGGTACAAACTCCACCATGACAAAGATGCATCAGGCGCAGTTTCACCAACGCATAGGCTCTCCTTTGGTTGTTCCATGCTTGTCACTTTAGCTCCATCTGGTGTTACTTGCCAGTTATCGTTACAAATGCCCAGTGATAACTGTGTATCCAACTGCTCCGATGACCACGCTTGACCAAGCTTCTCATTCTCAACATCATCTGCTTCACCAATTTTAGTAGTAAATGGCTTAATATTCTCATCATCTACATTCATTGACTCCTGACTGCCTACCATAGACACAGTTCTTCCAAACAGCTTAATACTTGTGATGCATGGCATATTGGTGGCAGCATCTTTGAAACACTCAGTTTCCTTCAAACACAACTCAGACTTCTGGGATAACACAATAGAATTTGAAATCAGTAAAAGTTAATAATAATGGAGTTCTATGATCAATTTATTTCAGAAGCAAAATCATAGAATATCATGAAGCTTGTCATACCATGCACAAGTGTGGGTTTGAACCAGTGGATAAAGGGGCAGAAGCTAGAGACCCCTTGTCTTCCTCCTCAGACGGGTTGGACGTCATGCAATCATTTTCCTTTTCAACAGGTGACAAGCTGACTGAATGAATATCAGTGGTGCAAGAGTTCGGTGAAAGGCATCTGTTGGTCTGCTCGGAAAATGCAGACCCGAATGCCTCCGAACCAAATGCAGAAAGCACAGAGGTTGGAGATTGGCTGTCCTTCTCTGCAGCTGACAGGTTTGTGGATGGATATTTTTCTGGTTCATTTGGTATGGACTGTCCTTTGAAAGAGTCAACTGATTTACGGGGATATGGATGAAGGGGTTTCCTTTTAGGACGAGGAGGAGGTATGTCAATTGGTTGTATAGAACTTTCAGCATTGCCATCAGGTTCACGCACAACCTGAAACCAATTAGAGAGTACAGTGCATGAGAACAGAGAGTTGGATCAATACCTTTCAACTTTTTATTTTAGTATACAATAAATATTTAACTTTATTAATTGCTCTTAAGTTGTAAATGATCAAAATCCTTTCCTTTTTAACACAAATAGGTTGTTTAAATACTAATCAAAACACAATTCAACGTTTATAGCATCCATATTACCAGCAGTAATTACTGACTTAAATTTCATAATAACAATAACCTTAGAAAAAAACTTCTGAGCATGGCTTCGAATCTGAACAGCAGTTTTGGTACCTATATGCTCTGCATGAAAATAAGAATATTTCATCTGACTTGAACACATATGAAAGATCATTTATTCTGGAGAGCTTACCTTCAATTTGACGCCAGCCACGACCATACAACTTCAAAGCTTCAAGAAACTTTTGATGCTCTTCCTCTGTCCACTTCTCCCTTTGCTTAGTAATGGTATATGGTTTCCTCACCTATTCAAAATTTAAATAAGTTCCAAGGAACCAAAGGTAAAACTGGAACAAAAAGGTAGTTCTTCAGCCATAATGAAAACATGGAAAGTGAAGCAACCTTGGGGGAATGGTTGTTTCCAATAGAAGTTAAATCCCGCAACTGGGCAACCTTCTCAGATTGTGTTCCACCATTAGAATGGCAGTTACTAGCTGCGCCAGAGTTGTTTAACTTTGTGCCTTCTATTTGGTCCTACATTCAATAGAAACACTTGAATCAATAACTGTCAACCAATAAAAAAGGAACAAGCAAAAAGTTTGAAAGGGAGGTGGGGGTGTGGAATTCCGTCATTAAGGAAAAAGAAATTGATGCTCACTAGAATGTATTTCAGTTCCTAGGAGACATTATTTCTTTTTAAGAAATAAAGTCCCTTGATGAGTTCACATTGAAATCCTCTTTTTCTATCAATAGAGGAGAAAAGTCTCCGGAAGAGTGAACGTGTAAGACCAAAGAAACCTGCTTCCAACCAAGTAGCATATTATACAGATTATAGAGCCTATGAGAGTTTTGTTGTCATCCCTTTCAAACGCACATGCTAACCCATGCAATTATGCACATATACCAAGGCATTTAAATCCATTTATATTCTAGTAAGAACACCTGGCCAATAATGTCATATACTCTTCTTTGCACCAGCGAAAGAAAAACCTATATGCTTACAAGACTAATTGTAACATTCTCCACTTCTCTTTTTAGTTCTATTAAATCCCATCCAAAATAGGAAAGAAGCAGACAAAAGAAGTGTCAGCTTTCTATATTTCGAATTAAGATGACCGAATTGAATATTGTATTTAGTTGTAATCTTAAGACTTACCAATTATACACTTGTAAATCACTTTACACAACCAGGATGGTAGAGCAGACAATATCAAATTCTTATCACTTAGAAGATCATTAAGTTACCACTCAAATAATAGGCCAAATTGTTAATTCAGCTGCAAACTATTGGAATATATTCAATAAACTTTCCAGTTCATTCCCTATGCAACTTACTCAGTTTCCCTCTGAAGCATAAACAATCTTGACACACATGAGTCATAGTTTCTAAGACATGTATCATGTTTGTTTCTATTCATAAACACAGCACTATAACATCTAAAAAGAAGGCACAACACCTCAAAAGGGTATTGTTAAAAGGACCAAGTTTTGGATGTTGCTTGGAATACCTGCATCTCCATTGGAGCAAAAATCAGAGCCAGTCCTTGTAAACACCCTAAGCTTCACAGGGACCAACCCCACCAGCCTACAGCAATAACAGCTTCGACCAATCAAGCAACACCCAACCAAAGAAAAGAAAAAACTCTTTTTTTCACAAATATAAATAAAAAAATCACATAGCATTCTTCACAATCTCCACAGTACCTATGTTCTCCTCCAAAGTACAATAAACAGCTCAGAGATATATATATATATATATATATATAATAAAAAAAAAAGCTCCAATTGCTATTGCACAAATCAGATCAATCAGATTCTCAATGTCACAGACAATCCAAACAAGGCTAAAAAAAAAAAGATAAAAATAAAAATTGAGAACACCGTATATACCTGCGATTTTGTTGGAAGCCACAGATTCTGTGAATTCAGGTTATGCAGTAAAAATCAGAACCTGCCCGGAAAATTGAGATTTTTCGAGAAAATCAGACCGACCCAGATAGAGAATTTGAAGAAGAAAAGGGAGAATGAGGGAACAGAAGAAGGGCGTGAGCAGAGAAGGAGAAGAGAAGGGGGGAATGGAAGAGAATATAAATAATAAAAATAAAATTTTTACCAAAAGAATAAAAGAAAAGTGAGTAAATAAAAATAAAAAAGGAAAGAGTGACACGTCAGACAGGAGGAAAAATTTTCAGAAATAAAAAAGAAATTTCCATGGAGGATTCCAGAAGGCTTCAGAGACTTGTGGCTGTGAATGGTCTGGGCCCCGGGACACGTGGCGAAAATTTGTGATGTATAGTATTTCAATTTTTTTATGTTTTTATGAAGGAATAAAAATTTGGTGAAAAATGTGGCGCTGGATATTTAATTTGTGGAAGGCATTGAGTGCTGAGAAGATAATTGAGATACATTTTTTTTTTTATAATAAGATATTTTTTTTTGGGCTTGGTTTTTGGTGTGCCTTTATTGGCTTATTGTCATTTTTGCTTATCGTCCTATCACGCGCGATTCTAGCAGTTGAATCTCAGTGTTGGACCTTAGGTACGATTATAGAAATTTTTGAAAAAACTAATAGATATAAGTAAATTTTTGAATCTTAGTTGACTCTCCTCCTTTTTTTTTTTTGTACAAACTTTTTTTGTTGCTTTAACTTATTTAGTAACTACCCTTCAATTTTAATAAATTATAATTGTATTCTGCCATAGTTTTTTATAATAACAATTTAGATGGTGAATAATTTACTTCTCAAAATAAAGAACGGATTGTTTGATCTGCATAAGTGATTTTCAAATTTTTAATGAAGAAATATACACAAAGTTTCCTAGATTGTTATGTTGCACTTTTCAATGAAATATAATATGTTATTTTTTAATTATTGCTTATTGTTCTTTTAAAGTTTCCATATATAGATTAAAAAAATACTCATTATTATTATTATTATTGTGAACAACACCCCCAAGACTAATACATAAGAAACACTACCTATATAAATTTTAGCCATATCTTAAATGATCAAAATTTAAAATTAATTATTATCACGGAAAATTTTTTTTAGCATTTAATTTAATTATATTATTAATGTAAATATTTTTTATATAACTATTTGATATGTATTGACACATTGTTAAAAATATTTTATCATTATAATAATTATTTTGAAAGTCATATATATAACTATAAATAATTGATTAACTATATAAAATAATTTATACTAATAAAGTATTAAAATTAATCACATATTTTTACATATTTTTAATCTTATCACCTAGCATATATCACATCAATTATATTAAATCATTACTCTCTTCAATTGTTATTTAGCATTAATTATAGTTAGAGTGCAATTAGTAAAATTAGAGAGAATAGTAACTAAGCCATTAGAAGTGGTTCCATGGTAAATAGCTTAGGTAATTGCCATTAATGTATTAAAGAAAAGGGAGAATAGTAATTTATACTATTAAATAGTATAATAAAAAGAGAATAATTTTAATATATTGTTAATATAAAATATTTTATATTATTAGTTAATTATATTGTGTATTTTGTATATTTTTTAAGTAATGAAAATAAAAATTAAACACTTTTAATAATGTAAAATATATTATTAAATAATTATATAATTATTAATTTAATAATATATTAAAATTAAATTCTGACAAAAATATATTATCTTACATTATATGCCTAACAAATTAATAATATTTCTTATAGCAGAAATGGAAATCAGGTCAATAATACCAAAAAAACCATTCAAACCACTGTTTTAGGTGATAATATCCAAAATACAGGGAAAGTGTTGAACAGTTGTCAACACGAAATGATTTTCCCGCATTGCAAAAGAAGTGTGAAATGACAAAGCCACCAATATTGTGACGGCAGAAACTTGTAAATTAAATGTGTTTATGTTTTGTTTTTCTCAAGAGTTAATGATGATGATAATTAAAAGGATCCATCAAAATTTAGGTCGAAATTCATTTCTATATTATAAAGTGCTACAATATAATTAAGATATTTCATCAAATAATTTATAAAGAAAAATGTTAAAACTCTTGTGTTAAATGTTAATAGACTAGCTTTATTAAGTTTGAGGACTTAAGGAGGGAATATGTTGGCTAAGATAATCATGACATGATAAGTCAATTTTTAATGACAATATACATACAAGGGAAATAAAATCTGCCCGAAAAAAGTATAATACCCAACTCATTTTGTTTTCCTTTTTTTCCTTTTTTTTTTTTCAAATGTGATATTTACAAAACCTGCCATATTTGTTTGGTTAGGCGCCACTTTCAAGTCATAGACTCATAATGATCTTAGTAATTGTAGGATGAGTGTGAGAATCTCTCTAATTGCTAGAAACAGAATTAAGCATCAGCCTTCAAAAATTAATAATTTTAAGATCACATGTGCACAGGCAAATCGCAATACTTCAACTGATACTATTACAAAGTATTATTTTTTCATGAACTAAACTCAAACCTTGTTAGTGTCTGTTTGGATACGTTATTGGGGAGGTCAAAAAAACTTTTATTGAAATAAGAATGAAAATATCTAATAATTAATATTTTTGGATATGTAAAGGCCTTTTTTAGAGGGCTTTTTGAAATTCCAAAAGATATTTTGGAAAAAATATTATTGAAGTTACTTTCATTCTAGAAAAAAGCCTTTTGAAAAGTAATTTTATTATTATACTCATATCAACAACTAAAAATAATTTTATTTTATCCTATCCAAATAAAACTCATTCTCCTAAACTTACTTTTGACATATTCAAATCAAACAAAAATTATTTTTTTAAAAGTAATTTCCTTTAAAAGGCCTTCTTTTAAAATATCTTTTTCTTTTAAAAGACCTTCTCTTAAAAGTTAAATCAAACATACCCTTATTCATTATGTAAAGCTCATGTATATTTGCATTATAGCAACTTGGAGCATTTTTCTCTCTCTCCATTTGAATTTATCTGTCAATTTAGATAATTTAATATTTTTTAAATAATATAATTATATTTAGATATATTAATATATTAATTTTAAAATATATCAAATTATCTAAATTAACAAATAAATTGAAACGGAAGAGTAAATACAGGGGGTGTTCGGTTTGCTTGTTTCTTATTTTCATTTTCATTGAAAATAGAAAATGCCCATAAAAATATATTTGGTTACATTTTTTTGTTTCATAAATATTTGAAATTTTGAAAACATCATTTTCACGTTTTCAGCATTTTCACATTTTCATTTTATATCACTTGCTTTCCTCCATGGTGTGTCATGTTCGATCTTAATGAAGGAAACTCTTCCCATTTTTTTACCCTTTTCCATTGCTTCACTCCAATTAGTTAAAGGCTCGGGATAAAATCAAATATGTGCGTAGCAGGATTCGAACCCACGACCGCACACACTTTGCAAGACAAATTACTGCTAAGTTACGAAATTGTTATCTAATTGTTGCATTATAATTTAAATGAATAAATTGTTATTACTAACACATGTTATTAAAAACTTGTTATTGGATCGTTCTTTTTTGCTATTCCAATCATATGAAAAAAAAAGCTTCATATTGTCATTTTATATTTAGGATTTAATGAAAAAATAATTAAAGTAAAATTATTTATAACTTATATTTAGCCTTCTTAATAATACTTTATTTTATAGAATTATTTAATATATTAATAAATATATTTAGTGGATAAACTAAATATGCAAATCAAATATATATAATTTTTTTATCTAATGATAAATATAATTTTATTATTTTAAATTTGATTTTGAGAACTACATTTTGAAAATGGACAACTATAGTATTAAATATTTATCTGTATACAAATCAAAATATAATAATTGATAATAATAATAAAATAACTTAAAAGTAAGTAATTTATTTTATTTTTAATATTTTATAGAATTATTTATTATTCTAAAAAATATTTTTAATAGATGAACAAAATATATAAATTAAATATATATTTTCATTATTTAATAATAAATATAATTTTATTATCTCAAATTTAATTTTAAAAATTAATTTTAAAAATAAACAAACTAAACATATTTTTATTACTTTTATATTTTGAAAATAAAATCTACTTTTATAAATCAAATGTATTTTCTAAATTTAAATAATCTGAAATAAAAATTCTTTTTAAAAAATAAAAATAAAAAATAAAAATAAAAAATATTTTCATAAACTAAACGTATCCTAGAGATTTTTGTCTCCGGAAGAAAGAAGATCCCAAATCATCAACGAAGATGTGAATATGAATTCAAATATGATATCATGTTTTACTAAAAGGACATAGAGATGACTCTCACTTCGAAAGGGAAAAAAATATGAAATTTTCATAACCGAAAATATTTTTTTATTTTGGAGATAAATCACTAATTTAAAAACGAATTTTTGTGGTAACTTTATTTGTATGACAGAAGAAACTGTATGTATACGTAGAAGGAGTAATGCTTAGAAAAGATCAGCATACAAAAATGGTGCAGTTGCGATAGTTCAAAATCAGATTTTGTAGATTACGCAAATAAAAAAAAAAAAAAGTCTAATTTCGTAATATTATGGTGTCCGGAGCGCGTGGGGCAATCGCTTCCAAGTAATCCTTCCACGAACAAAAATATTTAGTAAATTCTTATAATATCGTATTAATTCGTACTCTATTTATTATTAAATTTGATATAAATTTAATTAAAATTAAACTTATATTTTATTTAATAATAAATAACATATAAATTAATATAATATTTTATATAAAATAAATTTACCTACTATAACTCTTAAGTCTTCACAAGTTATATAAAGAAAGATAGAAAAATCCAGATACACAGTATCACCCACCAGCTAGTCAGAAGATAATAAATAAAAAGAGATGCTGCCAGCATCACTTAAATTTTTATAAATAAAATTTAATATAATATTAAGAGTTTGAGTTTAATTTACATCACTTTATTATTTTTTCACGGCATTCATAAACAAAAGGCGTCACATCACTCACCTGAAAAAAAGAAGAAGATCATCACATCATTATAAGAAAATTCTTGATAAAAGTTAATTTTAATCCACGATTCACATAAAACCTTTATACTCTCATACAGTTCTCTTAAAATCTATTCTGTCCTATGAAAAATATCATTGTTTATATGATAATGTGTATAATTTTAAAATTAATGTTGGTTAAAATTTAAATTTTAATATTAACTAATAATTCATTTAAGTAATTTGATATTTATTTTTAAAAAATTATCTTAAAATTAAATCATATGAATGAAAACAATTAATATTAAAAATTTATTCCGATAATAAATTGTCTAATTCAAACTAGATTAACCGTGATACATGAAATTATATGATATTAGTGATAAATAAGAAAATAATTTAATAATTTTTTTTTATTATACATCAATAACAATAAAATTTAAATTTCTAATATTATACATATTATCTAAATTTCTTATTATTAAAGTACTTCTTGTGACTTATTTAATAGTATGGATCTATGTTTAGATATTTTTAGTGAGTTGAAATGAACATTGAAGAGTATTTAGTTGTGGCATACGGAACAATTGAGAAAAATGGAAAATATGAAGAGATATCTAGAACCACTAAAAACAAGAGAGAGACAAAGACGGCAGGGGAAGAATGCAGCCCTAAGTTGGTGTGAGATGTGAGAGTGGCGGAGGCTATGATTGCCTGTTGTGGTCCCCACAATACCTTCCCCTGCGCTTTATGGCCACCTCAGCCTTCCATTTTCTCTCCCCTTTGTGTTACCGTAAACGCCTGGCCCTCCTTCCTTCTTAGCCTTGAACCCCTCATCGCTTCGCATCGTCATTTATTCCTCCTATTTTTTTTTTTTAATTGTTATTATTATTATTTAATTATTTAATTATTGTTCTTTTTTTAACGACAAGAAATGTCCTCATGCCTTTTCATAGTTCCGACTTGAATGTTAACTTTGTCTTCTCGTTACTATATATTCTCATTTTTCATAAACAAAATTTAGAATAAAGAGAAAGCTTTCACCTTACAGGCCTAGACTAGATAAATTGCCAATTTCAACCAAGATTTATGATGAAAATATAAATTATTTATCAAAATTAACATTTGAACTTAAATTATGATGTTTTCGTAAATGCTGAGCAAGTGAACTAACTATTATTAAATTATTACTCTTATTCTTACCATAATGAGGTTTAATACGGTATCATCAAACGTATTGTATTTTGAGTAAGTTAATAAACATTTATTAGTCATTAATTACACAATAATATCTAAAAGTCCGTCGATATTTTATAATTTACTTCGAGTATCATTGTTTTATTATTAATACAAAATGATTTTATTTTATCACGGCATAATATCACATATTTATTGTTATTATTATTATTATTATTATTACTACTACTACTACTATTTTATTATTATTAGCTTAAATATATTTTTAATCTTTATCATTTAACTTTTATAAATATTGAATATTTTATTTTATCTTTATAAATATTTTAACAATTTTTTTGGTCCTTATAAATATGATTATTTAATAATATTGAGTGATTATAGGAGCTAAAAATATAATATTAAAAAAAGAACTAAACATTAAAAATTTTTTGAAGAGACTAAAATTAAAATAATTTATATTATAAAAATTTAAAATATGTTTAAGCCAATATTATTATTAAACTCTCCAAAGTTATTTTCTTTTTTTTTTATGACACCAAAGCTCTTTATTTTTTAATAATTTTTCGGTGTTTACATAATAAAAAATAACCGTCTTTTTGGCTTTTGAAAGCGAAGGAAATGTTTTTAAGAATTTGAGAAAATTTATAAAAGGGATGAATTAGCCAAGCTTGTAAGAGATGTATTCCCAACAAAATAAAAATCTCCAAGTGAAGTATCCAGATGTTGTTGCTTACTAGCTCTAACGAAGAAAAGGAAGGATTTGCTTTCAGATATTGTAACTCCTCCTAATAATTAAAAATCATGAAAAATTGTGAGCCACAAACGCTCTAGGGTTTAGGACAAGTTGTTTGTTTGTTACTTGGACAAATCAAGAACTCTTAATTGCCTTGATGACACGTGCCCCTCATAACCCTTCCAAGTCAATAACGACACAAGCACATATCTGAGGCAGATCTATCTTTAACATATCCCCTTTCAGGCTGGCCTATAGACTGAGATCCGTCCTTTGCCCCTACCTCTTAATTTTTTAATCCTTATTTTTTTAATTTTTTTTATGTTTTTATCGACATATTAATATATTATTTACATTTTAAAAAAGTTTACAAAGTTATTTTATCTAGACAGGTAATATCACATGACCCTACATCCTTTTTGGGTTATGGCTTCATTCTGGGCCGTAAAATTGACCGTAGCAGATCCCATGAGTGAATAGAGACCTCTAGTTTTTGGGTTAGGAGAGACCTAAAAATATGGGCAACTGAACGAACTTCACATGGGCGTGTGTGGATGGATGCCTAATACAATTAACATTCACAAAATTGAAAGGCAAATTGTGGGTTTTCACTCAAAAAAAAAAGAAAAAAGAAAAAAGAAAAAATTGTGTATAGATTTTATGACATATATGTATTTAGACAAAATAACCCCTCGTCTTCATTCTAAATTGGACAGAGTTTCTTATCATATGTTCCTAAGAATTTTATCTTATCTTTCTCTAATGTATCTATATCCCTTGTTAAAAGATAAAAAAGCCAATGAATTATAGCTCAAATAACATCTCCTTTAATTTTTGTGCCAAGAAGTTATGGTATTGAGTAAGAGGTTCAACTCCTATATGCCCACTATTTCCCCATCTCCTAGCTCCACTAGGAACTTTTTAAAATAATAAAAAAAGTGGTAATATTAATGTCCACAAGTTCTGCAAATGCATAACGGTTCATAAATCCCTCACATTTCCTGTGTGATGCTTTCTCGTTTTCTTTTCAATGAAACACTATTTTTCTGTTTTCAAGAAATAGTTAACATAAAGTTCAGAATTTTAGTTACTAATAACATATATATATATATATATATATATATATATATATATATATATATATATATATATATATATATATATATATATATATATGAGATGAAACTAGAAATTAAGCTCATGTTGATTGGGTGGGTTTGCTCCGACACGAGAAGGATATCGACACGCGGGGGATAATAGTATGACATATGTTTGATATGCAGTCTTATGTGTTCTATTTAAAAAATATTACTTTTTGGTTTAGACATGATTAGACATAGTGCAGACATGATTAATACACGATTAAGTACTTTTTTTTCCAATTATTTGATTGAAAAAAATTAAAAGATCCAAAAATTCAAATTTATTTAGGAACTTTTTTCAGATGTTAATAGAAATAGCACCTTTTTTTTTTAGAAGGGGCATAGAAATAGGAAGTATACATATGACATATATTAAAAATGCTCCATAATTCTTGAGAGGGGTTTAAAAAGTAGTAAAAATTAGTAGTTTGACATATATAAATATATGAAAATATTATAAATCTTAACTTATGATATAATATTATGAATTATGAATCTTTGTTAAATTTTTTATTATATATATATGCTGTGTCTGTATTCTGTAATTTTATAAAGGGTTATGTTATTTGTACATACCCAAAATCCAAACACCCCAACACCCTCTCTCAGCTTTTTCTTTCTCCATCAATCATTTCACTCTTTTCATTTTCTTTTACAATTTTTTTTTCTCCTTTCTATCTCTGGGTGTCCAAGGTGTCTACCTACCCCAGTGGTACAAAAAATATTTCTCTTTTATAAATGTGGTGTATTTCTGCACCTATCTCCATTTCATATCAAGTATCCGAATCAGAGTCATGCTTTCTAGGTTTGAAGCATGTAGTAAATGCCTTTATTCAAAAGCACAAAAGTTATGAACAAATAAGGTCAAAACTGAAAAGCCGAAAAGAATAATGGGAAGAAGGGGGCTATAAACTGAAAGCGAAGGAAGATTCATTAGCTACTGTACTTTCCACCATTGCAATCTTATTGGAGAGATTTTTTCATGGATAAATCTTAATTGTTTCCAAAAGTGTACTATATGGGAGATAATTATATTCAAAACATAATTAGATACTAAAATTGGAGATAATTATATTCAAAACACAATTAGATATTAAAATTGGATATTTCTCCCAACTTAGATGTAAATTGTAATTTGTTACATGCGAAAAATTAGCCCGTTTTTTGCTAGACCAATTTTCGTTAGTTTTTAATAGATAAATTTAATACTTTATATTTAGATGCATTTATAATAAAATTAAGTACTATTAAATTTATTTAAGATACACTTACTTATTTTTTAGTTTCATTAATTTTATTACAAGTGTGCTTAAATATTAAATATGAAATATTAGTTTGAAATCTATGAAAGAATTTTTGTTCTCGTTCATAATAGCTGTCCTAACTTGTGGTGCTGGATGTGCCCTTAACTACAGAGAGATTGACCATTTCAATGTACTTTATTTCTTGTGGAATTTAATCCAAGAACATGATTTCGACACTCAACCCTCTCAGGCCCCTTTCTATTATGGACAAGGGCCCGCTGCAACAGTCCAGTGTATTATCCCTTAAATCCTGACTTCGAGTTAGGTTATGTATATGGCCTTGAGGTTCTGTTTGTGGCCTTTGGGCACAATTGAAGGGTATGGTGAAAAGGGTTGGTTATATCAAAAGATCAGGTTTCCACCCTTTCCTTTTTATTTGATAAAAAGATATTTTATATTTTTCATTTTCAACAAATTTCAGTAAGATATTTGAATAGTTATATATTAGAGTTTCAAATTTTATATAAAGCCAAATTTATACTTTTGTTTTGACTATTTTTTTTAACCCATATTTTTTATTTGATAAAAAGTTGAACAAGAGGGTCTTGAAAATAATTCTCCCCTTCTTATTTTCTGCCCATTTGATGTGGTCCTAGTCTACCATAAGTAAACAAAAGAAAAATAAATCAATATCGCTTAGTTAAAGTAAGTAGAGATTCAATGAATTAAGAGACGCCCTTTCGCCCCTGGGGGGAAGAGAGAGAGAGAGAGAGAGAGATTATTTGACCCTTTGAATCAAGGGAAAAAGGAAGGAAAGAAAGAAGAAAGAAAGAAAATGGAGTAATTTGATAGTTTTCCATTATTTGATTAACAAAGAAAATCAAAAAAAAGAAATTAAAATGACGTGAGGCCCACTTCAATTTTTTCTTTTCAAACTTGTGAATAAAATCACAGAGGTGAGATGAAAATTAGTTAAATAACATATTTGCCCTTGGTTGATATTAATATGCATACTCATAATCGAGCCCTTGTAAATGATGTGGGCCACAGAAAAACAAAAAAAAAATGTATTTGATACAAAATATGAATCAATGTTATTAAAACAAAAGTGCTCTAAAAAAAGGAAACAATTTTAATAAAAATAAAAAATAATCAGAAATCAAATGCACAAAGTTATAAATTAAATTCATATCACATCTATTATTAAAATTTAAATGTTAATAAAATAAAACTTCTAATTAATATTTATTATAACATTTTTATTTATATAATTTATAAAAATAATTTATAAATTAAATAAAAATATATTCATATTTTATTATAATAAGGACATATATATCATTTTACATAGAATTTTCATTTTCTTTCATTTCATTTTCTCTTTATCCAAACATACCAAAAAAAAATCTACTTTTCTCTTTATTTTCTCTTTTCTTCATTTTCTTTTTTTCTATTTTTTTCTTCTTATTTTCTCTCTGCATCCAAGCAAAACATAAAATAGAAATGGCAACTTCAATTAATTGGCGGTGAAACATCATAATGTAGCATACAAAATATAAAAATATGATTTAATTATTATTTAACTATTTGTGTTTAGATTTTTTATTTTGAAAAAGAAGAATTCATTCATAATTAAAAGAAATCTAACAACAATTACAAATAAGAAAAAATACATTAGATTCAAGGTTAATAAGAAACATATATTTTTTTTATACTCTAAATTAACCAATAATGTGTGGTTCTACTCCTCGCAGCATATTTCATATTAGAGATCAACTCAAAAATTATTGCAGTTCAAAAAATATGTATTATGGCACCTTTTAATATGAATTTGAACATTTCTACGTTTAAGACTATCAAGATAGAAACATCTCCAAATGGAATCAAAACAATTTTAAGGGGTAGAAGCGCCTGTGGCACAGTAGTGAATCTGCAAAGCACCAGAAAGTGCAAGTGAGGAGTCCTGTGTCTGAGACTCCTGGGGGCTAAGCCTCCTGGGGTGTGCGAGTATGATCGAAAAAAAAATTAAAGGGAACTATAAAAATAAGACAAAAAATAGAAGGTTTGTCATTGAGAGAAGTAGCGCATCTAGGCAATTGTTCTCAAGATATAATAAATTTGAGTCATTTATTAAATAAAAATATATTAAACAATGAATGGAGCTACCACTAAGAAAGAATAATCGCCTCCTCAATATTTGTTGGGGAGAAGTGAAAAAAATAATAGTAAGGGTTGGCTTTTCTTATTGAAAGTGTGTTTAGATTAATTAAGATGTATTATTGAAATTGAAGTTTTAGTATATGCAACGACCAAAATTTTTTTGTTAAGTTTTTTATTGTTATTTTATGTGTTATCATCAGTTAATACTAATTTACACTTACTATATATGAAAATATTTTTTTTGATAAAACTATATATGAAAATATAATGTATACAGCTTTCTTTAGTAACATGACAAGGTATTTTTCACGTGTTTTACTCATTTGGATTGTTCATGAGACCGACTGTCTTTAATTGCAAGAACACATGTGGATGTGTCAGAAAATAGGCTAGGGTAGACGCGACTTTTCGAAATGGGTATGACTTACTTTAAATATACGGCCTAAACTTAGCTTATTTTCTGACAAACTTTTTTTTTTTTTAACTTGATTTTTCAAAATTATAGCTTAAAAACGTATTAATTTAAAGACTTAATTTATATTAAGACAAGTAAGTAAGAAAATAAGCCAACAGGTAGAGTCTCTTATCGGAGCTAATAGACTTATTTATAAATTATGTAGCGGGACTAATAGGCTAGACTTAAATAGGTCAATATAAAAATAAAAACTTGAGTTTTTTTTTTCAAATAAACTTAGATATATTTTATTTAAAAAGTGTAATTTTAGTAATTATAACTAAATAGGCCAGTCCACTGAGTATAAATTAATTTTCTATAGACTTAAAACTTGCCTGTTTAATTTTTTGTTTTTTTAAATGAAGGTAAGGTGAGGGAGACGAGGAGTCAAATATCGAACATTTTAAATTCAATAAAATATATATAAGACAACTATTAAGTTATAGATTTAATGGCAAAATTTGTCTATTTAATTGAGTAGGCTTTTTAGAATAATTTAATTTTGATGTATTGTCATTATAAATTTTTTTACACATTTATTTAATCATTTTTTGTCATATTAGTTAAAATGTTTAACTATTATTATTATTATTATTATCTCAAAAGTACGGATGACAAAAAAAAGGTACCAAAATGGATACCCACAAGGATTATCCACAGTAGGGATGGAGATAAATTTAATCCCCACAAAAATAAAGAAAAGTTCCCATTTAGTAAATGGGCCAGGGTTAGGGGATGAGATTCTTGCTCCATAGATACTCGCTAAATCCCTATTATTGTGAATTTATTTAAATATCTTTATACGTACAAACGAAAAAAACAAGTTATTCTTCCCTCAATAAAATTTGGATATCTGTGTCTTTGTGATCCTAAACATTTATAATTGTCTTTTAATACATTTGCATCATATACTTTATTTTTTATTTGGATTATGTTGTGTCAATAGATTATGTACATTTATGAATGCTTTATTCATATTTAAGGATATATCTTTTTAAAATTTTTCCTTTTTTAGATTTTTTTGAAATTTTTTGTATAAACCTACGAATATTTACAAGGATTTGACTCCCCACAATAAACAAGAAATAGACACTTGTGAAAGCGATAGGAAGGTGGACGGGACGGGAAGCGGGGGGCATTTTCCGCCTTATGGGTATCTAGTACCATCCCTACTCAAAAGTCATATATATAAATAATATAATTTAATTTAATTAGATGAAAGTGTAAAGAATTTCACACTACCAATTATCAAAACTAGTCTCATGGGTCACTTGATCTATTCTTACTCCTGCATATGGTTATGTAATTTTCACACAAAATAGTTATTTATAAAATTTAGACTCAATTCTTTGTTGAATAAGATTGAGGTTACATTTCATATCTATCCATTATTTTATAATTGAGTGGACCTAACTCTATTTCCAAAAATTAGCTCATAGAAAAAGAGTTATTCAAATACTTGTAAAGACTATTTTAGCCAAATTTTTAACCGATATTAGACTCTAACATATATTTTCACACCTAGGGCTGGATAACTAGAACGTAAAATTTATAGGATTGGACATCTAACAATCACAATTTAGCTCTGATACTATTTTATAAACTATTTTTGTCAAAAGTTTAAATTATTGAATAGAAGTATATAAATAATTTTATATTTTAACATTGTGGGTAAGATGTACTATTATTAGTGTTACTTATTTAATCGATGTCGTTGCTCCCTTCATACAAAACGGGACCTATTGATTTTGCTCCATATTAGCCTGTCACTGGCCCTTTTTCATGCTCCCTGTTGTTGGATATTTTGCATATCAATATTGATTCTTGAGTCAATTTGGCATCCTACTAGGCGGATGTACCTAATCATGGACTCTGGTTTTAATATTGTCCAAAGCTAGCGCAACAACATAGCCCTACACTAAATAAAGTTTCAAAACTCAAAATAATGGTTAAAATACTAACCCACAAAAAATTAATATTCAATATTTATCTAATTTTTAATTATTAATTAAGTTAAAAAATAAATTTAATGATTGATGTTAAAAGATTATTCATATTTCAAATATTATGTAGAATATCATAATAAATTTTTGTATAATATCAACCATTATATTTGCTTTTTTAATTTGATCAATGATTAAAAATTAGACTTGTGGATGAGCATTTTAAACATTATCAAAACTAGATTCATACTTCGGTTTCTAGAGGCTGATTTTACAACGTTCCGCTAGTAAAAGGTAACTTTCAATGTTCCCCCACTTATTTACCATTGATGTAGGAAATGTTTAGATCCTTCGGTTAGCAATGACAGAGGTAGTTTATGGTAACATTATATGAGGCTCGAGTATGGATACTTCTTTCAACCCAACCAGCAACTTGTTTTAATAATAAAAAAATTTGTAGCACATATAATTACTTAAATGACCCTTACTAAAAGAAGAAAAGAAAGGAAAAACCTAATATTATCTTCACCACAACTTGATAAAGTACAGAAGCATCCTCAATCTGAAGGAAGAATCATGAACTGTGTGCAAATTATAAGCTGCATCGCTGAAAAATAAAAATAAAAAAATAAAAAAGAAAAGAAAAGAAAAGAAAAAGAAAAAGACACCAATTATTAACTTATATGAAAGTCGCCAACGAAGTTGATTGGATAGCAATGAAACAAGGGTTGCATAGATGCTGATCGTCGCCAACCTCACCACCACCACCACCACCACTTTTGACACACATAGTAATGCTCCGGTCCAAACCAATGAGTATTGCAACATCAACCCAGGAATTATGAAGGCTAACCAATCAAAGTTTAATAAGCAAAGCCCATTAAAAAAAGAGTTTAATTTATATGCACAGATAGTGTAAAATAGTTTTACACTGTCAACTAATAAAAATACTGAAAAGTGAGAAATCATAGTGAACTTCTCATTATAATCGGTGATAGGGATGTAAACGAGTTGGTTCGGATCGAGTTTGGAGGGAAAATAAATCCGAACCAATTAATTTTAATTGGTTTGGTTTAATTTTGTTTGGTTTGGATTCATGAATTTTTTTGACCAAATCTGAACCAATTAAATTTAGGTTGGTTCAGTTCAGGTAATTGGATTACCCATTTAATTTTTTTTTTCAATTTCAACAAAGAAAATACAATAAAAAAATAAACAAGCATGAAAATTTTCATATAACTAAATTTTAAATTCTATTCTAATATCCAAAAATTAAATTATTCTAATATTATCATGAACATAATTAAAAGAAATACAAGCAAACAAATTTTATTCCAATCCATTACCATCAAGGGGTATTAACATAATATTGTCCAACTTTAACATTTATTAATACAATTAAAGAGACAAATTATCCATAATCAAGTTCATACATCAAAGAACAATATAACATAACTTGTATTACAAAACAAGCTTGTAATTTGTACAATGTTAATGGAAAAGGGAAATAATTCTGTAACTATGTGTAATGTAACGTGTATTAATGTGTTTTTCAATATATATATATATATATAGGTCGAGTTGAATTAGGTAACGGATTGTAAATCTTCTAATTCGACATCCGAACCGAATATTGATCAGTTCCAATTGGATCGAACTCGATTGATCCGATAAACTGAACCAATTTAATCGGTTCGGTTTGGATTTGTCGAGTTCATCAGATTGACCCGATTCGTTTACACCACCAATTGGTGATTATTTATATGAGTTGACACTTTCTACTATTTCTATTGGCTAACAGTGTAAAACTATTTATACTATCAATGTATTTAAATTAAATTCCTAAAAAAAATGGAAAAGAAAAGATAAATTTGAAGCTGTTCTATTCTCTTTTGCTGGTTTTTTGATACCCACTAATGGGGCACCAAGGAATTTGAACAAATTTATCCACAACATTTTGTGGGTAACAATACAAAGCAAAATAAACAAGCCCCCTAACAATTGAATTGAAAAAAAAAAAAAAGAGAAAAAATTATTTTACCCCCTGAACTATAGATTATATGTACTTTAATTCCTATATTTTAAAAATATGTAAATCAACCCCCTGAACTTTCATAATTGTGCAAATTGATTTTTTGTTAACTTTTGCATCAATTGTTAACAAAAATAGCATATATTTCAGAAAATTTAGGATATTGAGTTGCATATTTAGAAAAGTTCAGAGGGTTGATTTATATATGATACAAAGTTCAAAGAGATATAGTACACTTATTTAAACTAAAATGCACATTTAAGAAAATTTAAGAAATCGATCTGTACATTTTTTAAAATACAAAGGTTAAAGTACATATAACCTATAATTTCAAAGGGTAAAGTGATTTCCTTCCCCCCCCCCCCAAAACCAAAAAAAGAAGAAGAAGAAAAGAAAAATTGAAGGAAATGAATAAACCAGAAGAGTGGGACCAGGTATGTGATTTGGGTTCGAGTTCACACATATAAACTAGAAGGAAAATGAATAAACTAGAAAATGCTTTCGGTGCATGGTTGTCAAATCGGGATATGAATCGTGAATCAAAAAAGCTTATTTTTTGGACCATGAATTAGATCATGATCGACAATCAGTTATCCAAAATAACATAACAATGTTTTTCATGTAAAGAAATATAAAAACAACTATATATTAGCATGTTAAAGTCCAATAGCTCATTATATAACTGAATCACATAATTCAAATAAACCAAGATTCAAATCATAACTCACAATAATAGTCACAAACCACCTCCCTATCTTTCAACAAGGAATGAAAAACAGAGCAAAAAAGAAGTGAAAATCATAGCAAGAAAGAACACAATAACAAGATACAATGGAGAAAGAAATGAAAAATTACCCTTACATTAGTAGTGAATAGTCTTGTGCATCTTATGTGTTATGGAAAGGGGGGACTAGCAGAATGTTCAATAAGGAGCAATAGAGAGATAAGCCAACAATAGGTTCGAGGAGGAGAGATAGATGGGACCAAGGGAATAGGGTTTTTTGATATAAAATATGAGTGAGTGTTGATGGGGAGCGATTTGCAGCCTCTTCCCCCATGTCATTAAAAAAAATGCGAAAAAAAGGGTTTTAGTGTACTAGGTTGCATATGACCCAATCCATGGGCATGCGACCTGCTTGCTTTCACGAATTGCAGCTGCACGATTAAACTCACAATTCATGTAATCAGTGACGGTACAAGCAATTCAGCCACAATACAAAATAGGAAATGATATTCCATTTGATATGCATCACCAGCTTCAAGAATCGTATCGAATCATATCACAAATGAATAATTCTAACTACAATGGTTTTGAAGCAAACCTGATATAGGAAATAGAAGTAAACAAATCCTTCTAGTGCCTAGAAACAAAAGCAGAATGCATGGCTCTCGATTTAGCCACATTCACTTTCAACCTCGAAGCCATACAAAACAAGTCCAGAGTTTCACCCACCAATCTAACTTGAGAAGCACTGGCTTGAGAAAACAAGATGACATCATCCACAAACAAATAGTGCTTTGGGGTGGCAAAACGGGTTGAACTTGCTAGGCTGACTAGCCTAACCCACCAAAAGTAATGGGTTGGGTTGATATTTTCAACCCGTTTAAAATTTTCAACCAGCCTATCTTGCCTTACCTAGTTCGCAGGTTGAAGCGGGGTAGGGTGAGTTTGACTCACAAGTTGTCTAGTTTTTTCTTGAAAAACTGTATGGGCTCCTCTTGCTTTTTTGGGCCGTTGGAAGACACACTCATATATTAGGGTTTCTTTCTTTTGTTTTCATTCACTTTCATATCACACCTTTTCAACTCAATGACTATCAGATATCGCCTCCCTCCCTCCCCCTTCTCTCTCTCTGTCTCTCTCTCTCACGCACACACACACACACACACACACACACACACACACACATTTCCCTTTCTAAGGCACAGGGAGAACTACACATCTCTTTGTTACTCTCATTTATCTCATGCATTGTTACATAGGTGGCAGTGATTCTCTCAGTCTTGGACTGATGTAACATCCTCGAATTCACTTAGTCTCATTTGCTTGGTAATCTTGAGAGATTGGATTAATGTAGACTAATTAAATATTAACTGCTAATAATAAAAGTCAATAGGCAACGTCACTAGAGCCCAATTTAGCTATGCCTCAGCCCAAAGAGAAATTAGGAACTCGCATCATGTCCAGCCTTAGTTTCCCTTTCTTTTGTCATGTGAACTCGGAACTTGAATTCATGTGAAATCAGAACTTGAATGAAAGAGGAATTCGAAACTCATATCACGTCCAGCCTCAATTTCCCTATCTTCTATCATGTGAACTTGGAAGTTGAATCAAAGAGAAATTCGGAACTTACATTATATCTAGCCTCAGTTTACCCATCTTCTGTCACATGAGCTTGAAACTCACATTAGGCGTCCTACTTTTGACATAAAGTCAATGTAGTTTAAATACATAATGCCATATTTGGTGAAATCATCTATTAATATTTCCAAAAGCTCATTTAATTGAAATTGGTTTGGATTAAGCCTTTAACTAAGGAATAAATCACAACTCTCACGTCCATTAATTAGTGTCTTGATCTAAGATTTTGGGGTAAACCCCCTAAACCAAACATATCTCACAACCACACATATACTCTTCACTTCATTTTTCATTCTTTCACAAACACTCAGATTCTATCAAGCTCTCCAAGAGAAAGCCCCTCCTCAATCTTCATTCTTCTCATTTTTCTCTTCCTTAACCAAACCGTAGCACCACTACCACTTTAAGAGCTACATCTTTTAGTTCTTGGAGGCAATATCTAAGACAGAAAGCCTTCACTCGCAAAAGAACAAGCCTAGATTTTCTTTGTTCTTCTTGGTTTGGCTGCAGCTTGTAGCTTCTTGGAGGAGGTCATTTTCATCTTCTCATGCACTTAAAGCAATTGTCAAGCTTCTTAGGGTAGTCTAACCTCTCTCTCCCATCTCAAGTGCTAGGATGCCTAAGCCTTCTCCATGGCTAGGTTGTTTGGTTCTTAAGCTCTGGGGTCTTATGACTATATTTTCCTTGTATTGGCTAAAGTGTTGAAATGTCATATGTCCTTTCTTTTTGAAAAACTAATATTTCTTCTTGAATGTATATTTGGCCATGTTTCTAGATATGAGTCCATGATTTTGCTTGTTTATTCTTGGTGTGTTCCTCTAAAATTCCAAGTTTTATGGTATAAAAAGGAACCTTTTGGTAAAAATCACTTTTGAAAACCTTAACTTGAAAATTAAATGTCCATATTGTTGGTTGAACATGAATCCAAGCCCATGAATCCCTAAGAACCGAGTTCCACAAGTTTTAATATGGAAAAGAAAGTAAAACTGATTTATTGAATGGAAACAAGTGGTGGTCAACTCTTTATGACTTAGACATGAATTGTCATAACCAAGAAGAGTAAGGGGAATCCTTGTAGACCTCCTTGTAGTGAATGATTAATGCTATTGGCTTGGACATAAAGGCAAGAACATATGCTTGCTTAAAGAATAAAGTGATAAAACAAAAATATGCTCAATCTTGTCACAAGTAAGAAAAATAAATGATGAGCAAAGGTTGAGCTTGGAACCTAGAACCTAGAGCTTGGAATTCGGGGTGTACAGGAGACATTTTCTGTTTAAACTTGTGAAACTGTCAATATTTAAGCCTCAAAATAATTTATTAAATCACTTGATAACCTTACAAGACTATGGAAACAAAGAAAATATTAAAAACCTAACTATGGAAGGCCACGACCACCCAAGGATAATTAAAGAGAAAAGACTTTTAAATCCCCAAACATAAGGAAATTAGATTCAAAATATATAATTAAGAGGAATATTGATTTTTCCCTTAAGAAGAAGAAGCTAAAACCTCTAGCAACTTTTCCTTAAGATTCAACTACTTTAGCAAATTGATGGACATTTTAAGTCACTTAAAGGCTAAAACAAGTTCCTAAAACACCTAGTACACTAAATTGACTCACAAGATGATGATGATGATGATGATGATAATAATAATAAGAAGAAGAAGAAGAAGAAGAAGCTAAAAGACTTAGAATTCTCTAAGGTTGGCTTTAGCCATGCTACTAAGCAAAATGAGAAATAAGTCTAAATAATTTAAGTTAATTAAAAGAGTTGCCACAAACTCACTTGAAGTTAGGAGATTTTCCTATGAGAAGTCATGCGATACCTCATAAGCTTTATAAGATTTCACATGAAAGGCACTTGAAAACTCTAGAAACACCATAAGGGTTTTGGATGCTATGAATGAATATATATTGATGCTTTGATTGATGATGTATGACTGTGATTCTGGTTTTGGTAAATTTTGGGAAAGCTCCGACCTAGCTATTATGCTGCCAGATTTTTG
Organism: Pterocarpus santalinus; assembly: GCA_031439595.1. Taxonomy (NCBI): domain Eukaryota; kingdom Viridiplantae; phylum Streptophyta; class Magnoliopsida; order Fabales; family Fabaceae; genus Pterocarpus; species Pterocarpus santalinus. The sequence goes on from CM062531.1 coordinate 59,708,689, forward strand.
ACAAACTTAAGGGCTTTGCATTTTGTTATGCATATCATAAATTTTTCCCTAAGATAGAAAAGAAAAGTAAGATGTCCATGTGCATTAATCAAAGAAAGAAAGAACTAAGGATATGATCCTTTAGTAAGGAAAGGTAACCCACACTAACCCATTCTCCCGCCGAAGTTCACAGAAAAGAAAGCTGGTGATGGCCATGGTATGAGTTCATTGCCATTTTTCATGTCGAGGGTGGTGAGTATGTAAACACATATCCAAAGTTCATATGTTGTAACATACACCCAAATAAAGTAAAGTAAAGTAAAGTGAGTTAATGCTAAGGCCAAAGTCAAAGAGAGAAAACTATATGCATAGAAAAACATATAACTGTTTGATGCGTTCATTTGTGTTTATTGTTTCTGCTTTCATAATTGTTGTATAAATAATTATGGGAGAGTAAATAAAATAGAAACCACTTCGGGCTATGTGTTTTCAAAACCAACTAAAATGGAATCAATGTATGTCCACTTGTTATAAGAAAATTTGAAGTGGTTAGGACAATAACGACGACACTTACATGCTGGGTTAGAATCCTTCTGAGAAATATTATTTCTCATGTTCGCTTTTCCATATCATCTCTAGATTCTGATGGAGTACCTATTGGAGTTTCTCCTAGAACTACTAGTTCATGAGTGGTTTTATGATGAGGAGATAGACGTAGTAGTGGCTTTGACCACTGTTACCTCCTGCGTCTATATTTTCCTTGGTCATCTCTATGGTGCTGTTGCCCCTGGTGCTCTTGCTTTCCCTTCCATTCACATTGTGCCTTTAGCTAGCCCTATACATCCTCAGCCATCTCCCATGTTGCCTAAGCTCAAGCCTATGTCGCTTGGCCTACCTCCTCCTAAACTTATGCCCTCGGAGGTACCCGTAGTAGACCTCAATTCTACTAACACTCTAGCCTCACGATTCGCATCACCACCTCTGTCCAACTACCCACCCTACATCCCACACAGATGAGTCAAACCCATTGAAAGAGACATCAATAACTTTCAATCATGTGGAAGGCCCTCGGAGGGGACCATGCTTCATCATTATGCTGATCATCCCTAGAGATGTGGGAGGTGTGGACGTGGTCACTCTGGTTCTCACCACAACTCGATTAGCAGCCACTGAGTTTATTCATGTAGGTGGAGGCTGTTAGAGATAATCTTTTGCTATTGTTATGGAGACGTAGAATTGGGGCTCGTGGTTGTACTAATGTTAGACAGAATTTTTTATGTTATATTTCTATTACTATGGTTACTATATTTTGATTATTGGCTGCTAGGGTTGGGTTCCATAGTGATCCACCTCTAGCCCTCTATATATATTTATGTATGACATGGTTTATGTTTTCTGTAATGGCATCTATGGTTTGTCATATATGGATTATTATCTTTGTTATTCGTTTTTACTTCCCACAACGATTAGATCATGTTCATGGTTTTATGATTATTCATTGCTATGCTTCCAGCTCTCATGATTTTAAAATGTGAGATATATTTCCAAAAAAAAAATTTACCCTATTTCCGCATAATTTAATTTTAAAAGTGAAGTTTAAATTTTTCCATGAGCAAAAATAACAACTAATAAAGTATTGTGATATGACTTAAGCATAGTATGAGTTTATTAGGATGTTACAACCTGCAACAGCAATCCAAAGAGGCCACTCCATTCGCAGCAATGGCAATCCAAGTGACAAGAGAAATCATCTTAACGGTGATACTCCTGGCTCCAAGCAATAGACCAGTGGCACTTTTCCAGCGACCGAGCTTCTTAGTTTTTAATTTAATTATTTTTGCTTTTTTTTTTCAAATTAAATTTGTGCATATGATAACTATCAATCCATTTGAGTATTTATTGTTGGATTTTTCATTTTTTGAATTTTGCTGGAATTTGTGAGATAAAAAAATGATGTAATGTATGTTCTCTTATGTAGATTTTTTTTCTTATTAAACTTTTTAGCCTTGATAATGTATTACTCATTTTTTTAATTTTTTTATCTTTATTTTTTATTTTTATTTATTTTTTTATTTTTTAGTGGGTCAACCTATCCCATCCCTTTTTGAGCATAACCCGCCACTGGTCAGAGTAGGTCCACCTATTTGCCACCCCTAGAGATAGTAGGAGCCTCTTTAGTGACTCTCACATGGCATTACTTACCATCACTAACTTGCCTCCCAATAATTAAAGATAAAATTTCCATACACAACAGAATAAATAAGGAGAAATGGGATTGCCCTATCTCAAACCTTTAATAAGAGCAAACAGAGGAAGCTTCACCCCATTCCACAAAATAAAGGGGGAAACGAAAGTCACATAGAATATAATCAACTTAATAATAGGCTCAAGAAAGCCAATTTTACCCAAAGTAAACTCCAAGTACCTGCAATTAATCCTATTATAAGCTTTTTCAACATCAATTTTAAACACCAAAGTAGGGCTTGTTGACCATAGTACTATACTTTTGCAAGCAAAATACTAAACTATGGTTGTTTCAAATCTATCATAATGTCCATTGTTCTTTTTGACAATATGGCATCTATAGGAGTATTTTAATTTTTTTTTTTGTCAATGTCAACAGCGTGGTGCAAGTTAGGAGAGCTCTATTGATGGTGCATGCTCCTTTGGGTCTAGGTTTTTTATACTTTAATCAAAGAAATTGCTTAAACCAGCACCACCCATTTGACACGGATAGTTGACCTGCTGCCACATGGCAACACAGGAAGGGTGGCTCAACTGCAACTAGCGGTACTTGTGATGCTACTTTTTAAAAAACTGAACACAAAATTAAAGTATCTTTTCCTATTCTTTTCTTTTAAAAAATAAAAATTAGATACAAACTAACAACAGATAATATAAGAAATAATAATAGAAATAATAAAAAAGAAAAAAAAGTGATAAACCAAAAATCTTTTTGAAAATTGAATTTATAAAATTTAAATTTAAATTATTCTTAGTTTTATATCTAGCCATTTTTAGGGCAAATTACAATGACATCCCTTGAGATCAGTTGCTATTACACTTACTTTCTCCTTATTTTTAAAATTACACCCGACTCACCTAAAAACTAACAGTGTTAACTTTCCTTAACATAATTATTGAAATTCCTAAATTAGCCTTGATAGAAAAAAAAAAAACTCACCCCCATCTTCTCCTTTTCTCTATATGTGGCAATGACTTCACTTCCCTATCTTTCACTATGACCCATGCTACCTGCCTTTCTACTTTGACCACTAAGCCAACCATTGTTCTACTTCCATCGCCATATCGCTTGTCCTTTTGTTTCTACGATTATGCTAATTGCCTTACACCACCATGCTGCCACTGCCAACGACAACTTTCAAAGGATTATGGTGAACCTTAGAGGTCGATGATAGTGGCATGAGTAGCACCATGGAGTTCTTTAGAGGAGCCCCATCCTCCTCCATTAGGTTAGGGTGCCTTGGGACTCCGCTTACTATTTCAGAAGATTGCCTCAATGCTCTACCATTGGATGATGGTGGTGAAGATGATGAGCTTCAGTGTATGGTGATCTGCCTTGATGCTTTTTCAAAGAAATGTTTTTTTATATTTTTTTCCTCTTTGAATATTTTTTCTCTCTCTGCTTAAATTTTCTTTTTTTTTTTTAAAAAAATAAAGAATGGAAATGATGATTAAGTAATGTCAAGAAAAAGGGGGAAAGTTATGATTTGTTTATTGGAAGATGAATTCATGAATTGGGGTTTTTTTATGGGCACTAGGCATGTATCTAATGTGCATTTGCATTGCAATGCACATTTGAGTTACTAATTCTAGCTCCCATAAACCTACTCATATATGTATAATATTATGTCGATAAAAGCCCCAAACTCATCCCTCCTAAATTTTGTGTTAGATAAATATGTCCTTCTAGAAAAAAAAGGCATCCCATGGCCCTTAACAATTAAAAACGTCAGACAAGTTGAGCCTTTCGTCAAATCTCTTCGTTAAAAATGCTGACGTGGTCGTTAAGACATTGACATGGTCTGTTAGGGTGTTGACATGGTCCGTTTTATGCCACGCCAGCAAATAATAGAAAAAATTAGTCCCTCAAGAGTTATGAATAGTTCAATTTGATCCCTATCATCATGTTCCTTCTTCTCAAACCCTAAAACCCAAATCTCATCATCTTCTTCTTCCTCTTCTTAGTTTCACATTGCTTTTTGTTCTTCACTTCTTCATTCTTCATCTCCTTTTTCTTGTTTATCATCATTTACTTTAGCAACTTATCCATTTTCTCGGATTCTTCTACCTCTTAAACTCACATTGCTTCTATTCTTCATCCTATTTGCTCAAATACCCTTTCTTCGCTACTAAAATGCAACTCAACAAATTGCCACCACTAACTACTACCATGAGCATCACAAAAAATTTATAACAAATTCATAAGGAAGCACCATAAATTTGACAAAGCAACATAAAATTTGATATTGTAGAGACCTGTGTATGACTTGTATATGCAAAAAAAAGGAAAAGAGATTCCCAAAGGGAAGTTTTTCATATTCTTGTGCAAGATAACAAAAGATGAATGTTAGTGTTAAAAATTGGAACTTTAGGTGGAAATGGGACCCAAATTAGAACAAAGTAGAGCACCACTTGAAAGAAACCCAAGAGCTTTGAAAATGGCATTGCAAATTGATTCCAACAACAAAAGGACTTAGAATACTACACGAATAAAAGGAGAATGAAATGGACAAAGCAAATTCTCAACAACACAAGCCTTGAGCCTTTAACTTGCACAACATTGATGATGGCTTAAAAGCTATGTTTACATTTTCTAAGTCAAAGAGAGTGTGAGAGAGAGATCTAGATAAATCAAGCATAGTAAAAAAAGGATAAGAGCTCATATTCAGAATAAGGCAATGTTCAACTTGAATGCATCAAATCTTATGACCTCAGATAGATGTTTTCTTTTTTTTTTTCCCTTTCTTTTTCGTCATCAGTCATCCAACTTAACTAAAATTGGACAAGGGTAACAGAAAGAAAGAAAGAGTAAAAGAATATTAAAAAATGAACAACTTACTTGTTGTAGCACATTTGTTAAGTTGATGGTGGGTTAGGAAAGGACATGAAGTTGAAGAGTTTAAGTCTTTGAAAGATATGAGTGAAAATGGGGTGGCTTGGCTTCGAGGGTGCTTCTGAGCTTGCTAGGTTTATATTTGGAATAGAGAAAAAAATGTAACTAGTAAGAGTGGGTAAGAATAAAAGCAAATAGGAAAAGAATATTTGAACAAATGGGGTGAAGAACAGAAGCAATGTGAGAATATCAGGGAGAAAAATTTGAGATAATGAGTGAATTGCTAGAGTAAATGATTAGAAGAAGAAAAAGAAGGAAGAAGAAGTGAAGTATAAAAAGTAAAGCGAAGCAAGAAAAGAAAGAAGGAAGATGAGATTTTGGCTTTGGGTTTTGAGACGGAGAAAGATGATAATAGAGATCAATTTGAACACTTCATAATTTTTAGGGGACTAATTTGTCTTATTATTTGTTGACTGATTTGAGAAGAAGGAAGATGATGATAAGGATCAAATTGAACAATTCCTTAGGGATTGATTTGTCCTATTATTTGTTGATATTGCATAAAACGAACCATGTAAGCACTCTATCAGATCATGTTAATGTCTTAATTGCCACACCAACATTTTTAATGGAGAGATTTGCTGGAGGGACTAACTTATCTAACGTTTTTAATTGTCAAGGATCATGCGGCACATGTTTTTTAGAGGGACCAATTTGTCTAACATGAAATTGAAGAGGGACAAATTTGGAGATTTTGTCTACTATGTCAAGTTTGATTTATGGAATTGAAGTCTTTACCTTTTATAAGATTTCCAATTTTTGGTTTGTCTTGGTTAGTTTAAGAGTAAAGATCGTTATTATTGTTGTTGTTGACATTGTTGTTTGATTTTGGCACACTATAGACATAAAAAAAGAGAGAACAGATAAGAAACATGGTGTGGCATGGAATTGAAAATAAGGGAAACAAGTTAGGGTATAAAGTCACTTCCTATGAAATAGTCACATGTAAGTTATGTGCTGTTAAGTCTATTAACATTTCGTTAATTATAAGGGAGGGCAGTGTAGCAAAACTTTAAAAATTAATGGAGTTATGTATAGTTTTAAAAACAAGAAGGGGGTAAATATAATATCAACTAATCTCAACGAAGGTTATTGTAATTTATTCCTTTTTTATGAATTTATTTGTGACATTTTATTACACTCATACTAAATCTCTCATAAGAGTATAAACACTTAGTTGCAATGTGTAGTGACTTCTCAATATTCTTAATAGGGAATATTTGCTAATACAATGCAGATGAGAAGATTTATCTATTCAGAAGTTACAATAAATAACTTTTTAGGTTTTGAAAAGGTTGAGAAAGAAGTGGGATTGAATGTTCTTTGAATACACAGAATGCTTAACAGTCTAACTTATTCTTCATCGTCTTCCAGATTTTTATAAACTTCGAAATGTATCCATTGAGACATGTAGATCTTGAGCCCTGAGCCCTTTTTTTCATCCACTCATCCAAGACTGGAGAAAGAAATAGCATTCTTTCTTTCTCAATAGATAGAGATGTCATTGAAGAGGAAAGAAACTAGTCATTTGATGGTTCACCAACTTTTCAAACTTGTCAGTGCTTCTTTTACATCTTGTCATGTCACGTTTGACTTTTGAAAATGATCCTTGAATCGTGCAGAAAAAACTTTTAGGGTGAGATACTTAAGAGGTTTAACTTTCTGGTGGTCACCTTTCTAGATAATTTATCCTTCTGAAGTGTCTGTGTTCCTTCTGATAGCTTGTTTTTTTTTCCTTCTGAGGGCATAAATTTATCCTTATGAACTTTCTCATATGCTTCTTGAGTGAGAGAGATAGTAAATATGACAAAGTGTTCTTTTCTATAAGTGCAGAGATGAAATTCACAGAAGAACTTTGAACTTTGTACGATTTAAGACTCATTCCTGTACGAATTGCATGATCTAACTCACAAAAGAATTTAAACACTCAAACAAATGGTTAGTAAACAAAAGATTTTATTAAAACTTGATTTGTTGTTTATCAAAACTTTTTAGCCTAAAAAAATGTTCAAACCATGAGATAGCTTCTGAAGAGCAATGGAGCTTACATTATAATCCAAGTGTTAAATAAGACATAGAGCTATAAACTTAGGTTATGATGATCCTTATGGGTAAGGTGCCCCCATTGATATGTTTATGACAATATTATATATATATTTTTAAGTATGTTACACCATGTGCCTTTTTCCTTTGAGAACGTCATGCATACGAGAATATTTTGAACATAAAGTCATGAAGTATGTGCGAAAGTTCATGCAGCATCCTCATGCATGACCATCTAAAAGAATGCATAAAGTGACATGAACTCACAAGTTAATGAAGAGATATATCGAGCCTTCACCTAGTATTGGATTAGGGCAATATTGTCATAAATGATTACTTAGGAGAGCTCTTGAATAAATTAAGGGGAATAAGTTGGTGTGAAAGTTGGAAAGAGTAAATCCGGTAATTACGTATAGGAACAAGTTTGGTCCTAAAAAGTAGGCTATTACCTAGAAATGGGAGAGGCTATCGACTTTTAGGAGACCAAATATAAATATTCAAGTTATAAGTTAAATAAAAAGACCAGAAAAACAAGTACACTTGCATAATTCAGTTACGTGCATCTACATATATACATTCCATTATCTTATTGTATTGTATAGTTTCTATTATTGTGGTTAGAATTCATACTCTTAGTATTAGTATACCTGCTTTGAAAGGTTCCAGTTGATTGCTAAAAGTAACCAGCTTAGAGAAATATGTTCTCAAATTTAAAATTGAACCTATGCCTATATGTAATTATCCATGTTTTCATAATAAATTGAAGCGGCTGGAGTACTTACAATGATACCTTATGTGCTTAGTGGATTGAGTATACTTACTGAGAATTTTAAATTCTCACTACTTATTTGTATGTCCCCATATATATTCCAATACAAAGAAATAGGCTTCAAATTTGCTGCAGAGTTTTGGGATTTCTACGAACCACGTAATGTGGACTTGAGCCCAGCACTTAGAACTCCAACTTGAGTGTCAACATGGGATAATGGCATCTAAAGTGAATAATGCAGAGTAAGACATATTCTGCGTATAATAGTAATTATGGTTTGAACAAATTGTATTTTAAATTATATATCTATCGAACACTTTGGATTATAAATCCTAATTCAGCAATGAAGCATTATATTATAAGGGCCATATGCTATTTTCATATTTGAAAGTTTTTCACAGCAACCATAACAATCTCTAGATATAACCCCATGGTTCAAGCATGTTATATATGTTTGGAGAGCGTTACAATTGCAATTGTGCCTTTTTCTTAATTGTTTTATATTTAGAGGAACCATTTTGAGAATTGAAATAGTGTACATAAACCTAATCTAAGGTGCAAATATTTTAAACAGGTTGATGAGGTTGAAAACAAATATGAGGACAATGACAACGGCATAATGGAGGAAGAAAAGTTTAATGAAAGCTCTACTAGAAATAAAAAAGGACATCAAGAGGTTGGTCAGAATGAAGCTAAGATGAAGGGCTTTATGAATAAAGCCAACATCAAGGTGCTGATCAGAATGTTTTTAGAAATGAAAGGGGACATCGAGATACTGGAAATGTTGTTGTTTGTGGTTTGTTTAGGAGTAGGATTGTGTGTCTTTATTAATTTGTATACTTTGTTTAAGTGATTATTCCTTTTGTAAGAAATGTGATGTTATAATGCCTTTGGTTTAACATGGAATTGATCAATGAAAGGTTTCTAATCTACTAGCACTACTTGATCAATGAAAATATATCAATGAAAGGCATTTATTGATCTATTTAGCTTTAGTCTTTCTTTTACCATAATCAAATTCAGATATTGCTTTAATTTGGATATTGGATCCATTCAATAAAAGAAATGAAATCAGCATCCACAACATATAAATGTATCTAATGAGAAGATGAATTTCCTATTTTGAAGACAGTATCAATTCAATCACAAGAACCTGAATTCAAGTACATGGAAAGCCAAACATGTGACCAAAAGCAACTAAATTAAAAGGAACTAGGAAATAATTTGCAACATAATCAGTGATCATAAAAAGGAATCATCAACCTTGTCCATCAATTTGCAACAAATTCAGATCCCATAGAAGAACGTCTAACAGTAAATAACCTTATAGTATTCACCAAAAAGAAACCATAAATAAACCATAAACATCCAACATAGAGTTTGCCAGCCCTTTGTAACAAAAAGATAATATCCACTCTAACTTCATTATATCACTATCCACTTTAAACAAAAAAGATAACACCATGCATTCTAACTTCAATTACATTATTGTGAATTTCATGCCATTTTTTCCTGCTGTGTTACACTTGGTCCACATGCATTTGATCTTCTCAAACTAAGTGTGGGCATAAACCTCATGAATCTTGAAGTTGTTGCAGGGCTTGCTACCTTGATGGTATGTAAACTGACAATTGGTGTGCCATGAGGTTGCTACACTAGAAAAGGAGTCCTTGTTGAAGGAGACCTTATTGGTCAGGGAACTCTTATGGCTACAGTTGTAGGATTACTCATGGTTGGAGTTGGAGTCGTTACTATTGGAGGCCTTATTAGTAGGGGCTCATTGGTCTTCCTTGTGCCTATAAAGTTGTATTAAAGTTAAATTCAAAATAAACAATATGACAACAATTTAAAGCACAAAACTAACATGAGGCTGGTAAATTGTTGTAACATGTGGTCTAACATTAGTGGAAGGTTCTTGTGATTGAAGTTATTGTGGCTTAGGTGAAATTGTTTGTGATTGTGGAGCAAAATAGATACAAGTTTAATATATTGAAGATAGATAACTCAAAATAGATACAAAATATAAAAATGCTCTAATAGTACATAGGTTTAGGGTACCTGAGATGTAGCTCCAAATTCAATATCAACTTGAGAATGTGGATGACCTTGTATCTAATTTATTTCATATGTAACGACATCCATTGTGGTTGTGGTTCAGGTTAGGGTTAGGCTATAAGTTTTGATTATGGTTGTGTTTTATGTTTATGTGGTTAGGATTAGGGTGCTGGTGTGGGTTAGGTATCCGGTTAAAGTTTTAGTGGTTGGGAGTCAGTTTGTGCCTTAGTCTAAAGTTCTTGGGATTGTTAGGGTTTAGCATATTTGGTTATATCAGATTCAGATCTTTGGGCTTAGAGTTTGTTTTTGGCTTTGACTGTTTGTCAACCTTTTCTTGTAGGTTTTTTTGGTGGTTGTTTTTTTTCCTTGGAGTTGGACTCTTGTTAGCACAACACTTTACTCTATGCCCTGGACTTTTGACATTTGATACAGTGAGGTGTTGTGCAGTGGGGAGTTGTATGGTGAGGTGTTATGTGGTGGGGTTGTGTGTGGGGAGGAACTATTATCTGGACCTTCAGGTTCATTAACAACCTCAGAATTCTCAACCACAGGATGCTCAAAATACAAATGCACCATGTTCCCAATTTTTATAGTAGCTTCACACATCTTTACAACATCCATGTCTCTCCTTAGTACTCTTAACCCCTTCCTAATTCCTGGCCAGGTTCTAACTAGTAGCATTCTTTGTACATGGTATGCCCAATGTCCATTAATAGTCCTTCAACAAAAAATGCATATAAGGTGTCAACATTGACTCTCTCTATTTTGATTACTTGCTCCCCTTTATGTTCTAACTTGCCTTTACTATCTCTCTCAAATCTTCCTATATGGTGATATAGAAGGGTGATAAGGGTTGACATCTGTAAATGGAAATCATGCAACAAAAGTCATAAACAATAAGCTAACAAAACTACTGAAAGACACTGTGAAGTGAAGTAAGCACACAAGTACGGGAGCAAGTGAAGTTTTGACAATAAAAACAACACAATGGACCACCACTTATTCACTAAACAATCACACACACACACACACACACACACACACACACACACATAAACACTTTTTTCTCCACTCTCGTCAATAAACATTCACATAACCGCAAACAAAAGGGACCACAATTGACCAATTGTTCCAAAATTGCCATGGGGATAAGGAACAAAAACTATGATCAAATAGGGACAGTGATAGGGACTACTTTTTTTGTCTAACCCTCTACAAAGATTCCAATGATGTCAGGACCACACTTCTGTTAGTAACTACAAGATTCTTCCACTGTTGAATGAGGGAGATGTGAAAATGAGGGTGATTTAGGGCTTTTATGTGATGAGAAGAATGAGCGAATTGGAGAAAAGAAGGTTGGGAAGGAAACTGAAAGGGGATTAGGAATTTTTGTGGTTTATATCGCCCGATTTGTCTTCTTTATTAGGGGATTAGGTTTTCTAATTATGCGATTAGGATTGGTTTTCTAATTAGAGGATTAGGTTTCCCCCCAATATCTATTTTATAACCAAGTGGTCCAATGAACATTCCATGTCAATCATTAACGTTGCTAGGGTGGAAGATAATGTGATGCGTAGGCTTTACTGTTAACGAAAATTGACCCCTAATGACATTTGGATGATTTTTTCAAATGAAAGTGATCTTTGGGGTAACACGAGTTTATTTAGTATCTTTCAGGGGCCAAATTGGTGGTTCACCCTACAAACATTTATTCAATACAGGAATGACAAGGTGATGAAAAGGATCAAAACATTATTGCAAAAGAAAAGGATCAATAATTGTGAAATGACTATGTCTTGATTTGGCATTGTTGTGACTTTTTAAGAGCTGTTGAGCTCTTTGGGCTCTCTAAAAGCAGATTTCAAAAAGTCATAATAATATCGTTTGGTAAAATAATAAGAAAATTCCTCTTAATAAACAGAAGTCACAAAAGTAGTGCTTAATAAAATTACTCTTAAGATTTAAAATAATTATAATAGATATAAATACTAAAGAAAATAATTTTTATTTTTAATGTTATTAAAGAGAATAAGGTTATATTAGTCTTTTAAATTTTGAAAAGTACAAGTCAATACTAAAAAATATCTCATGAGGGCTCTCGAGAGCATTCCCTAACTTTTAAAAATCAGGAGCAAAAGCATTCCAACTTTTTCATTCACCAAACAAAAAAAAAATTAACTTATATTTTTCATAAGCCAAAATACTCCCTTTAAAGAGCATTGTCAAGCTAGACCTATGTACATGAATGAGAAGAATATGTCCGTTGGAAAGCATGGGCGGTTACATAACTCTGATTCTTGTAGCCATGTCCCAAATTCCCACTCCATTAGTCCGTTACATACGGAAGTCCCTTTTGATGAACACAGCGAAAAAGAAGAAGGACCAAAAAAGAAAAAAGAAAGCGCGAGGTGGTCCAGGTTAGTCTATAATTTCCGAATGAAATTGCTCTGTTCGAATGCGAGAGGAACAGGAGGCAGTAAAAAAATAGGGGCAAATCAGAAGATGAGAGTTGAGGAACAGAGGTGTGTTTCAAAATGCAAATGTTTGATGGGAATTCGGTGTAATTAAGAAAATCAGCATATTATATATTCACATTGAAAATCTAGGTTCAGATGGAATAAATTATTGAAAATCAGCGTATTATCCACACCCACAATGTGAATAAACTAGAAGGTACTATTGTGTTTTGTGATGTTTCTCTACTACGTTTTCACGTGTGATTAAGATAATTTTAAGAAAATTGAGGAAACAGAAAATTATTTTAGTAGCAATAAAAAGAAAATTTGATTTAAGATGAAGGAAAAAAAAATAGTCTTTTGTAGTTATTGAATAAAAATGCAAAACAGAAAAATCTGCTGTTATAGGTGAAAATAGGGGAAATATTAAAAATTACTGAAAGTGATCTAATGATGAGAAATTTAGATAGTTTATATAAGGTTATAAGTTTAACCCTTATTTTAGTTAATGTAACAAAAAAAAGAACATTAAATGTCACCGTTTTTTGGGAGAACACTTTAAAATCGGCCTGGTTTTGATTTATGTGTGGTTGTTGTGCAATTGCAGTTAGTTTCAGAAAAAATGACTACATCTTGATTAGAGAAAGGCTAATCAATATGATACCCTTTTTTTATTACTATATTTTTGTACTTTTTTAAAGCTATAAGGAACTCCATTTTATTCCATGATGAAAGATAAGTGCAGCCATGGTGCTAACTTATCACATAGTTCAACTCTCAGTGAGGTATCTGAATATCTGAAACAATAATTATTAGGAGACAAACGACTGGTTCTCTTTAAGATGAATATGTGTAAATTAGGGCCTGTTTAATTGTTATTCTCACCTAATATAAGTACTTATTTTGATTTTAAAAAAGCACTTTTTCAGTTTAATTTAATTGTTTGGTTGTACTCATGAGAATAAGTAGAATCAAAAAATAAGCAAATTTCTGTTTTTTCAATAGGTGGTTCTTTACCAGCTTTTAATTTTAAATGAAAGCAATAGAAAAAGAGCAGATATGCTTAAAATGTGGGCCATGATACATTTTCTAAAATGTCCTTGGCTTTTTCTAAAATGACAAAATCGACCGTCATCAATTTTTCCCTCTCTCCTCTCGTTATTGAAACCATCCCTCTATATGCTCTTCAAACGCATATGGGAATTTTTATTAACGTATGTCCTTGGCCTTTTACTTTGTCCTTTGGTAATTTTGTCCTCTAGTAATTTAAACATTGTTAATGATAATTAAATACATAATATATAAAGCTTTCTGTGTAAGTAATCAAAAAAATAATAAAAATCAAGAGCCTGCCAATTTTACTTAATTAAAAATTATTAATAATTATAATCTAGGTGATTAGAAGAGAACCATGTGTGTTCTACAAATATGTGAGGTGCATATACCCGGATTATTGCACTTTTGTTTCTATCTTTTCACATCAATTTTTATTAATGTTACTGTTCATAAGGACTACAAAAATTTATTTTCTTTTAAAAATGTGGATTGACATATATCTTGAATTATTATATGTGGATATTTTGATTTTATTATTGATACTTTTTATTTTATTTAAGTTAATTTTATTAGCTGCTTATTTAATTAGTTATTTTTAAGTGAAAAAATAATATAAAATTATTTAATTAATTTTTATGTGAAATATTTAATTGAGTTTATTGACTACATATTTACTTATTTTTAATTGAAAAATAAAGAATATAAAATATTATATAATTGATATTTTTGGGAAGTAATTTCTCATGCCCTTAACTATAATTTTATAAAAAAAGTATTTTTATACTCATCACATTTAAACAGCTTAACAATTTTTAATTTTAATAAAAAATATTTCTATAATTATATTTAAATAAAAAATAATTTTTTATTTCTGTTTGTATTTCTACTTATGAAAAGGTGCCTTTTTTTAAAAAAAAAAGTTTATCCAAACCGGCCCCTTAATCAATAATCTGATAATAAATCACTAACAATTGATATATATACACAATTTTTTTACTATCTTGGGTGTGAGAGTACCTTCCTCTTAATTGCTGTCAACTTAATACGTAGAAGATATGGGTTAACTATCTTAGATTTAGACTGTATTCTATCATTGAATAGCTTAAAAAAAAAAAAAACTCCGCATTAGATTAGAGATAAAGATATAAATATTATAAATATTATTAGTAGATTTTATATTCCACCATAATGGGTCCTTATACTATTAAGACTTGTATCTATTTCTCTTCAGTAAAATAATTTTAGGATAAGAAATGATCCAAATTCAATTATATTCAAGTTTGTGTTTTAGAAACGCAACTTCTTTATAAAAATAAAAGGAACGCTGAGTAAGAACATTATTTAAAAAAATGGATAAAAGTGTTGGGGCACTAAATTAAGGGGAGACAAATAAACAATATGACAAAATAGAGCACACATTAAGCAAATCATGTGCTTAAAATCCACCACAAAGGGCAACACTCTCCTATGAGAACAAAAAAGGAAGGGGGGAAAAAAACTCTCTCTCATTCTCATTCCGTCTCTGTCTCACCTCACACTTAGTCTATTGGATCTATTTATAGCCAAAATTTCTTGATCTCCAAGCAAACCCTTGGCAGCCATGAATTTAAGTCATTTACATTTTTTATAATTATTTATTAAAAAGTAATATTTTTATAGAAATTTTTTATTTTTATTGCACTAATTCTTGTATTATATTTTTTATTATTTTATAATTTTTATCTTATATAATCAAATAGGATTTATTATCTCTCTTTCGGAAAAAAAAATCTATCTCTTATTATTTCTTTCTCTTTATTAAAATTATAATTCATTGTTCTCTTTTTTCATTAAATAGTATCATTTTGAGCCATAGATTCAACAAATTAAAAGTGTGCTGGGTTGGTATTTTCTGAGTAAAAAATTATTTTTTCCATTAAAAAATTAGTTATGATATATTTAGATATTTTTTAAAATAATTAAAATATTAAAAAATATATTTTCAATTTTTTTTGTAGAAGATAAAAAAAAGTAGCTTCTAAAAAAATTAATTTTTAATTTTTAAATTATATATAAAATTTAAACTTTACAATCACCTTTTTTTAAAAAGTGAAACAAATACATCCTAAATAATGAGGATTAAAAATAAGTATCTAGACTTACAATAAAAGTAAATAGATCCTCACCTTATTTAAATTTCCTAAATCTACAAGGGTCGACCTACTAAGGATAAACATAAATAAAACAAATGCTTTTCTGATCAAGTAACTGTTGCCTTGACCATGAGGAACACTTATTTATAAAACCCACAAATAAGTATCATTGACCTCTATATGTGCAGCCATCATCTGCTCATTTCCCATTTAACACTTTTTAATTTTTACCAAGCTTGAACAAGGATATCCACTCCTCTTCTAGCTAGCGAAAGCCTGATAATTATTATTTATTCAAGGGTCGATGGCCTTTCCATAGTGAAACCAAGCACACTATTATCAAGAACCATGTATCTACCAACATGTTACAACTCTTCACCACTGATCGACCACTTGCTTGCATTGTCGTTTATTAACCATCGTTTCTCCAATAGTTGTCCCTGCTGATTGATGCAAACCATCAAATGCATACAAGGCGCAGTAGTGTAAGGCCCCATTGCGTTCACATGTGTGGGGTTGATTTATTTAGCAGGAACTCCTATGTTTGAATCCTACCATATGCAAAATTTTCTTGGGCCAGCGGCAGCCACGAACTGCGAGCGGGGATTAGTCTTGGGCCCTTTGGGCTTGGGGACTACATCATCGGCTCTTGATCATCTCAATCGATTCGAATAAACAAGATAACAACATACGTCATAAAAAGACGCAAGAATTTAGCGTGATTCAACAAGTAATATACTTATATCCACCCAAAACAAAATAAGTTTACCAAATATTTCTCAAGCAAAACTATCTTGAGCAAAACTTGATACAAGAATAATTTTAGTCAAAGATCCCATATCGCTTGTTCGTACTTTGTCTTGCCACAAACTTAGGCTATTGGCTCTATTTACAACCAAAATATCTTGGTCTTCAAGTAAATCTTTCAAGTTTCCCAAATCCAAAGAGATTTATCCTATATCTTACATTTAAATTTCTAAGGATACACTTCATAGGTATAAACATAAATAAAATTAATCATCATGTTATCAAGATACATGAGCTAATTTTCTAGCAAAAATGAGATGGATAATTGTATAAAAGAAGACAATATATAACACACGAAAAAGTTGTTATTTCAAAATATGATTTATCTTTAGTATACAACACAAATGTGAGCTATACATTTGATGGTGAAAATTGAGAATCATATCATATTGTTAGTTCCATAGTTTAGATATATCAAATTTATGGGCGCATTCTGCAATGCACCTTAGTTGCACCTTTTCTATGCCCACATTAAAAAAAACATGGCTAAATAAAATTAAGAATGTGACTAACTGAACTTATGAATGTAGTTAAATGAAGTTGTAAATGTGGTTAAGCAACCTCCTCATTATCTCCTTCCACTCCCTCCATTGCTCCACCTTCACGACTCCCCTTCCTTGCCTGGCCATCGATGGCCCACACAACCACCACCATCATCTATGCAACCTTACCAGAGGAAGTAAAGGAAGCTGGGATGATGGGTGAAACACTGACAGCAACCTTGATGGCCGAAACACCACCATATTTTCAAAATCTTCACCACCTTTACGATTTTTCAGAGTGGTTTTAACTTTGTTCTTGAGCTCTTCAACCTTAGACACTTCAAAGATGAGCCTTCTCGTTAGGAACTTGTTGGCAATGGCGATGTTCACGGAGGCTGACATGCTGAGAATCTCTCTGGCAGGAAGAGAGCGACGCTGACGGCGAGTTTGGGTATCACCAATTCAATTGTGTAGCTGCACGTGGTAGTCCATGCCTTGAGGCTGCAAAGTTGGCAATCTTGTGGTTAGAGATGCTCTCTTCAACCTCATCCTCAGGTTTGCCCTATGGCTGATCAGTCACATCAATGAGATGCGATGGCAGGGTGTCAAGGTGCAATGGTGTGGTGGTGGAAGCGGCAGTGCTAGGCAAACATGGCAGTGCAGAGCTTGGGTCGATGGAAGAAAAGCAAAAATAAGGGAGGAGAAGAGAAAATGTGTGAAGGGGAGCACAATACACCTAATTTTATGTATAGGGTGTATTATAGAATCCACCTAAATTTATGATATAAAGTGATAGAGATTGATGGAGATGTAAATTATATGCTTTTAAGCGTTACTTGTGATCCAAAGGTGCTTTTTCAATGTCTAAGAAAAATCCCATGACATAGCCATACCTATACAGTACAAAATGTATGTTAGGAAAATGCCAACAAGGATATAAAACCCAGCGGTATGCATATGAAAATGTTATGGTGGATAGTGGACATAAAAATAATGATAATACCTAAACATGTTAAAAGAAAAGTTAGTTAGAATAGTACCTATTAAAAAAATGGCAAAGTCTCATCTAAGATAATTTATTTATATGAAAGATTAATAGAGATTTTAAAAACAAGGTCTTATTTGGCACATCTGCTCAGCCTTTCACTCATGTATCACCATGATTTGGGTTCTATTATATTATTAGCTTTTCCCATTGGCAACTCTAGATTGAGACAAACTTTTCTTTCAACCTCAATTTTAAATCCACCAATTTTTTTTTTTTGAAAAAAAAAAAGAGCTGATCATTAGAAAATTAGTCCAACAAAAGAAATGAATAACGATCGAAGAAAATTTTGCTTTTTTTTTATAGAATTTATGATATCATTTGATTTATGTGACCAATCTATCTAATCTTTATTGTTGTTTTGTATTGTTTGTTTTTAATTTTGGATATCAGTCCCATTATATTAATATTGACTTGAATTTCCACAAACGAATAATACAAATGTTACTTTTGCTCTAAGCCACTAATATTTAAAATTCATTAGATTCCAACTAATCTGGTTCGTGTTGAGTTTATTCATTATTGGAGTAAATCTTTCCCTACATTAATTTATACTATTTACAAGACTCGAATATGATAGTCTGCTTAAGGAAAATAAATACCAAACTATTTGAACCAATCAACTATTAGTATATGAATATTATGTTGATGTGATATAAAGGAAAATAACATTTTGGGAGTGCCATGAGTTGCAATTTTGCTTTTTCTGCTAGACGCGATATTATGAATCTCATATTAATAAGCAAAGAAGAAAGTTTAACAAGATACTTCCCATTGAAAAAAAAAAAGTTTAACAAAATACTTAAGTCATAAGATTTTTTTATTCAATAAGCTTATTTTTCAAATTCAATTCTCCTCTTGGATTTAAGTTATAATAATTAATAGAAAAAATTATACTTTATCCCTCAATTATAGACCATGTGTACTTTAATATCTAAACTTTAAAAATATATAAATCGATCTCCCAAACTTTCACAAATATGTATTTTAGCTAAAATAAGTGTACTAAGTCTACTGAACTTCAGATCATGTGCAAATAAATCCCCTGAGCTTTCCTAAATATATAATCCGATATTCTAAATTTTTTTTAATGTGTGATATTTTTATTAACAATTGATAAAAAAATTAATAGAATGATCAATTTATATATTCAAAAATGTTCAGGAGATCGATTGTATATTTTAAAAATCTAGAAATTAAAATGTATATAGTCAATAATTCATGAGAGTAAAATATCATTTTACCTAATTAATATTTTCATCTGTATACTGAATTTTATATATATATATATATATATATCATAACTCGCCTTTCAACCAGAGCACCAAATATTATAAATTAAATACATAAGGAGGGACACTATTTCTGAAGTCAAACTCAATCTCGAGCACAACAATGATTGTTTCCAAAATATCAATGATTTTTAAAAAGTACTGTGAATGAGGAACAACCACTTGGCTGGAAAACTGTACCTTGTGATTATCACAGCTTATCAATGAATTGATAATAATGCATGTTGTGTGCGTTCTTGTGGGGATACCTTATGCCAAATCGCACAAACGTGGCGAGTGCCTTTATATTCTGTTCTTTATTTTCATAGATCTTTGCTAGTGACATGCTTAGTGCTGTGAAAAGATATACTGCTCCATGGAGATGGGATTGTGTCAATTTGGCAAAATATGTGGTAGTGGATGGCCTCTGTTGGTAGGTGGTAGGGCACCGGTGATTCGGATAATAACCAATCATGGCCACCTTGTCTAGTAAGGATCTTTTTTGGTAGGAGTATGATCACTTTCTTTCATAATTATTCTCCTATTCTCGACAAATCAGTGTGAACCAAGTAGTAGAAGAATTCTTTTTTTTGAAAAAAAAAATCTAAATTACTAGAATCTAAAATCTATTGAATTCTAACTAATTTGTCTCAAATTGGGTTGGTTTAATACGGGGGTAAAATTCTTTCAAAATTAATTTTTTTTCATCCACAAAATTTGAACTCAAAATTTTACTTAATAAAAATAATTATCGAACCACTTGAATCAACTAAATATTAATCAGTAATTGAAGAATTCTGATTCTCTATAAATAGACAATAGTTATGTGTTTTCCTTTATTCTTTTCTTTACTGTCATGGTATGATGAATTGCTTATACTATAAATTAATTATATCTTACTTTTTTATGCTTTTTATAATTATAATAAAAATTAAATTCTTCATATTTATTCTCTTGTATAGAGCAATGATGTGATGGTTTGTATACTACACGTTGGAGTTATTATTGTATATATTGTAAGATCACATTCACATTCACCTTTAGTTCCGATGTGGGTGAAGGTTTAGGGTTAGGCACCCTATGTTGATTAGGTAAGGAGGTCTTAGGTGTTATATATATGGATTTGCAAATCTCTACTCTTGAATTAACTTATATGGTGGAGTTAGATGGATCCATATCATATGATATTAGAGCCTACCTTTGTATTGGCCGGTGGGCATTTTCCCGATTCTCTATTCATATATACAATCTAAAGGGATCGAGAACGGTCGGGAACAATGCTCGATCCTGGTTCTTTGTACATGGACATACAGTCTAAAGGTGTCAAGAATGATGCAAGTCTTACATCGGTTAGGCAATAAGGTCTTGGGTGTTATATATATGAGTTTGCAAATCTCCACTCTTGAATTAGCTTTTATGGTAGAGTTAGATGGGTCCATATCACTTTGCCACTCGAAGTCAAGAGGAGTTCCCATGGTGGAAAGAACTCAATTCACTCCTGAAGTTGAAGTTCTCATGGATAAATTGGAGAAAGAACTTGGCAAGTGGAAAGAAGAGCATCTAGCGCCCCAAGCATCCATTGAAACTTAATTAGCTAGGCTAATAGCGATGCTTATAAAGTCTTATCAACAAAAGCACTAATGATAAGATTTTTCAAGCAAGTCTCAAGCTCCACAAGAATTTTCTTCTTTATTGATCAATCAACTAATGATTACAATGAGGCAATCTCCTCATTTATATCCCTAAGTAACTAATGTATCGTATTAGTGACCCTTCCCTACAACTTTGAAACAAACACAATTTGAAAAAATAAATTGTAAACACAACTTTAACTTATTGTAGATCATTGAGAATATGGAGCATTACTAATTTAAATCATGCATTAGACCATTATAAATGCTTACCTAAGTTTTTACCTTTTTGAACTATCCAAGCTTGTATACATGAGGAAAATTCTTGCTTTGTTTCAAGTGAGTAAGTTTCTTTTTCTCCTCTAAGAGGATTGTTACCCATATGATTATTGAGAAATTTTTGTGTGGTCATGGAACATTAGGTTAAATATGCTCTGACCACTTGTAGACTGATATTTCATAGTTAATTGTGAGTCCTTCTAACACTTAAAGCTGAAATGTTATTTTGTAAGTAGTCAAGAGTATATCCAACCTGGTGCTCCATGGCCATACAAAAATTTCTCTATGATTATCAATGAGGTCCACAAAGTTAGCAAAACCAAAATAAATTTGACAATAATGATTTGAATGGAGGATGAAGACAGGTTACACCAAATATAAGCAAGAATGTCTTGGTACACACATATATTCAATGACATTCGATTATAATTATATTTAGAATTCTATTATTTGTACACATTTATTTAGTGCATTAATCGATACTAGGGATTGCATGCGTAAAAGTGCGGATTTCATGTTGACAAGTGGAGAATTGGGAGAGTTGCAGTTGATAATATTATCATTTATGGCCTTAGTCAGTCTAATTCCCCACTTAACACGAAATCCTCACTATTTTACATGCAATCCCCAGCGTTGATTGACACACTAAATAAATGTATATAAATAACTTTATTCTTATAAATATGCCATACTGTCATGATCATCTTCGTTCATACAAAAAGCATTTTAACTTAAGATGTATGCAAATGCTTTCGAGATCTTTCTACAATATTCACAGGAAAAGGAAATACTACAAACGGGAGCATTTTAATATGGACCATGAAGATGGGGTGGAAATTTGATTGACCCAATAGGCTTTGTCTTCTTTGGTTTTTTTTTTTTCCCCTTTGGTCAGTAGTGACCCAATAGGCTGAAAGCTGTATAGATGAAAGTTTTAGCAGTTTTATGTGAACCAGATTTTCTGACGTAAACAAAATGTGAACCAATTAGTGCAAGGCCAGTTACAGAGCCCAATAAATCAACTCACTTAATATTGGCCCAAACTTTTTCCTTTGCCCAACCAATTTGAATTGGTTTACCTACCTACTAGGTGTTGACCCAAAAAAGAGGACACACTAGACACAAAAAAAGTCCTTAATAGACCAGACTGTTGACCCAAAAAACCAATGATAAACAAAAAACGACTACTAAGTAGACCAAAAAGGGATCAGACCAAAAGACAAAAAAATACATAATATATATTTTTGTTAAAATACAAATAAATACTATAATTTTAGTGTGAATTGGGTTTACAGAATTAATGATGTTCTTCTTATTATAAAAATTATTTTTAAATATGTAATTACGTAAAAGGTATAATTTATATTTTTGGTTAATTGCAAACTATCATAAAGAAATTATGGTGCAAATTATTAAAAGTTTAAATTTATTTGATCGTGGTAAAACAAAATAGTTCTGGAGTAATTGTAATAAAATTTTCAAAAAATTACAGGGCTACAGTTTTCTTTAATTTAATTATATATAATAATACAATATTAAATCATCAAGATATTTTTGTCTATACTCACAAATAATCAGTTTGTTATTTTGACTGGATAATTAGTCTGTTCCTAAGAGAAGCAACTAAATGTTATTTGCACAATTGCTGTTTAAAATAACATCTAATACAAATTTGATTTTATAACAAATAATGTCAAACGTTGGCACCAGTTTCAAGACACATTCAATGTTTTTTTTTTAAAAAAAAATATTTTGGTCAATGGTTTAATTTTAAATAATGTTTTAAAAATTAAATCAGATTTGTCTGTTTAACTGATTAAATTATAAATTAGTTATGCTTTTTAATTTGATCAATTAAATATGATTCCAACCGATCTAATTTCTAATTTAATTTTTTTACAAATAAAAAAATTATGTAATAATTTATAATTTATAATTTAAATGATTAAACTGGTTAGTAAAGTAAGAATCCAACTAGATGGAAAATATTTGATCCGGACTTATAGGGGGTTGGCCCACCTAATCAGCCTTCCACTTATACATTGCTATAACTTAAATTTGATTCTTAAATGTTTTTATTGATAAATGATCAGTAAGGACCTTTATAAGCAGTTCATGAGTCTAAAGATAAGCCCTAACCATAAATTAAGATGAATTTTTCATTCAATTTAAACTATATTTGATAAAAGAAATTAAATCTAAATAGTATGTCTCTCGGAATATATTCTTACCAATTAACCTTCCAAAAAATTTAAATATATCCAAATGTTACACTTCCTTGGATTCGACCAAATTGGCCCTTTTAATGATATTTGGCTATTCTTCCTTAACATGCATATGCTTTTAATCTTGTAGCTAGAAATAGTAAAAATACGATGTAGGATTCCAAAGTGAGAACCCCACAGTGTAGGCCGAATCTACTTGCTTTGTCCCAAAATTGATTGTCATTTTCACTTGATGAGAGTATATATCCATACTGCCTCCATCATCTTTCATTATACACATTAGATTGTCAACATATATCGAAAGATAAATGTAATATCAATTTAGTTTTTAAAAGTTTTTAAAAATTAAATAGGTCATTAAGTGTTCGTTTGGTTCGACTAAAAATAGGAAGATAGAAAACTTGGAGAAGAGAAAATGCATTGGGAGTTAAGCTTCCACTAGTTGGATGAGGATGAAAAATGGGGAGAAAAGAAAAGTGATATGTGGAGCTCACATTCAAAATTTTCTCTCTTGATTTGTGCACAGAAAATTGAAAAGAGAAAAGAGAATGAATTGAATTACAATACTATCCCTATTAAAATATTAAACAATGATGAATTTTTTTACTTTATATTGTGTTTTTTTATTTAACAAATAATTTTATAATTCAAATATTAGTAAATAAATATTTTAATAATATTATTATTGTAAGCTTATTTTTTTATTTAACTTATGAAAATATTTAAAAATTAAATTAAAGTAATATATTTGCATATTATTACAATAAAAATGTATATATTATTTTAATATAACTCTTATTTTTTTCCTCTTGTTTTCTTTTCATCCAAATATATATATAAAAAAAAAAAAGCAAGTTTTCTCTTCATCTTTTTTCCTTCCATTTTCTTTCCTCTTATTTTCTCTTCTCATTCAAACAAAGCATTAAAAGTTAAACTATAATATTACATTAGTTCTTAAAATTTTTTTTACTTCAAATAGGTCTCTAAAAGAGTGCTTGTTTCAAGTTTAGAATTTATATTCCTAGGAATCAAATTCTTGGAAATGTTATTCTAGATATTTTAAAAATTTTGTTTGTTTAATATTAAAAATTTCTAGAAATGTTCTTTGAAATTCTTAAGAAAAAATTAAAAATTTGTTTAGTTTATAACACATGTTTAGAAAATATATGTGATAATTCTCAAAATATCTCTAACATGTTAAATTATATTATTATTATTATTATTATTATTTAATTGAGGGATAATTTAGTATTTTTGTTCAATAATTTTTATTCATTCTCAAGTGATTATTTTTGAGAATAATTTCACATACTGGGAAACAAACACCCCATAAAAATTAAAATATGACAGAACTTTAACTATTCTAAAATTTATTTGACATCAAATAAATCCTTAAAAACTCATATTTTATCAAAATAGAGGATCAAATAGATATTACATATATTTTTTAAAGATTAAAATGATGTTATATTTAACTTTAGAGACCTATTTGATGTAAACAGCTTCCAAAGACTAATATGATATCATAATTTAACTTCTAGGCATCTATTTGGTGGTAAAAAACTTTCAAATACTAAGTTAACTTTACATGCATCTTTCAAGAATCAAAATAAATGTCTACTCTTTTCATTATGTTACCCTCTTATTTGGAGTGTAAGCAGAAGGACACAAGATCTTGTTTTTTAAAAAAGAGAAAAGTAATGTCAATCTCACTTATATTGTGTTCATGTACTAACAAAAGCTAAGTGCACAGTAAGTAAGTTACACTTTCAAGAAGAGGACAAATTTAATTGCTAGAGAAGACAATTGTTGGAAGGGCTTTTTAGTTGCGATAGTGTTGATAGATAAAGATACCGTAAAAACAAAATAAAAATATAGTGCTCATGTTTACCATTGACTATATATATATATATATATATATATATATATATTTGATTTTGAATTTTTTTTAAAATAAAAAACACTTAAATGGGACCATTGAAATTATGATGATCAAGAATCAGATTATATAACTAATGATAAAACAAATATTTTTCATACAATATTCATATATGATCTCTAAACTCTTAACTCTTATTTCTAAGGAGAGACGCGCTCTATTATCTAATATTGTACATACAATGGTGAATTAATAGTGCAAAGCGGTTATGTGTGTTTTGGAGCTGTTTCAAGCTCAATAGCATCATGGTGTTGATTCTCAAGAATTCTCTTGTGGAATTTTATTTCGGGTGTACAATCTCCGAATAAATTCGAGTTGTCTAGTAAACAGACCAAAAAAAAAAATTACGACTCCTTGTGATTACTGAGTAGAAACAAACATTTATGCAATCATGACCAATTATGAATAATTAAGCTCAAACAGTCGCAGAAGGAATAATGCAATCAAAATTAAGTGAAGCAATAGAGTGATCGAACAAATAATGTAAAAGGCAAGGACAATGGAAATTCGGAATCGTCAGACCACATCCTTTGAAGATTTTTGTTGCTTATAATAAATGTTTCTATTACCATTTCTTCCCTCGAAACCATTGGACAAACCCTCAAGAATGTCCTAAGTGCTGCAAAGGTTCAAGTAAGTTTGTGCGTTACATACAAGCAAATGCAAGGGGGACACACATGCACATTGATTTCTTGTACGAATTGGTTTTGATGATGAAGAGAAAATGTCAGCAACTTATTTTGCAATTGATGCAATAAGCCATGAATGAGCTAGTACTTTGGAACTGCTTTATTTTCTCCGCTCCCATAACCTTGTACCACTTCTTCAATTTCTTTCTTCTTTTGAATGTTGAAAGTTCCATGAGTTGCTTCAAGCCTTCAAGCTTGCCTAGATTTTAAAGACATTTTTTTTTTACAGTTAATAAAAAAACATGAGCAAAGGACAAGAAGTTGTGGTAGGTAAACTAGGCTAGTATGATGTCCAAAGCAAATTATGGCGCTTTTCTGTCAATTGGATATTGAATTCAATTTTAATAACGTATTAGTTGTTGATGATTATTTAAGTTTCAAAACCACATTTATTTTTTCACTATTATTGTTTTGAACAAAATCAAGTATTTAAATTCACTCAAATGAAAATATTAATGAACTTAATAGTGATGTTATTTGCATATTAATAGTGGCACTCCTTTCTGCGTCTCCTTATATGGCAGATCTTGAGTTTAGTCAGTGTCAAAAGTTTAACCAGCCTGCCTTAAAATGTTCTTTAACAACTCATATTCTTCCCAGGTGAAATGGATAATTTGAGGGGAACATCCACATTTCTCAATCCAAATGGACATATAAAATTATTAATTAGAACAATTATAGAATTATTCTAAAGTTTGGCCTTCAGTATCAAGTGAGTTACAAAGTCGTAAGCCTATTTATTCATTTGATGTCACTTAATCACGGCATTTAATATTAAAAAAGTTATTTTCATATAAATTTCAGCATGAACAGTGTTAAAAACGAGTCCTTTATTCCTGCTTTATCTAGGAATTTCCTTTTTTTTGGGGGGTTGGTGTTATCTAGGAATTTCATATACATATAAATAGTTTTTCATTCTTTTTATGGACTATCAGTATCTAAAAATCTATTATAGGGATAAAACTCTCCTAGATGGCACTTGGTATAAGGTAATCCATCTGGATTACTGGTAATATTTGATTAAATTGCCTGAACCCACAATATCACTTTGTTTGGCTGGTCAACATTACTGGCAATCTAGATTTCTAAGGTAATGTAGATTACCATCAATATAGTAATGTGGATTGCTCCCTTAAAAGGTGGTAAATTGAATTATCACTAATGTGACAATCATTTCATTATTATTATTACTACTAATATTATTATTGTTAATATTATCATGATCAATTATATATAATAATTATAATTATTATTATGATTAAATATTAATTATATTAATAATTCATTATTATTAAATAATATAAGTTTAAAATAATATTAATTATTTTTTAATAATAATTATTAATTATTAATAAAATTAACTACTATAATGATTATTAATTATTAATATTATTATAACTACTACTAATAATAATAATAACAAACTACTATTATTATTATGATGTTGGTTTAATGCATATATTATTTATTAATCTTTTTGATATACTAAATAAGGTAATATAAATTGCCACTTAAATTACATATGTATATCAAACGTTATATTTAACATTATCAGTAATTTAAAAGGTAGTAATATTTCTAAGTGGTATTTTACATTATTAACAATCTTAATAAGTAATGTACCAATTGCCACCCTAGTGTTATTTTTTCTTCCCATCCATAAGACTATCATTCAGGACCTTATTTAAGAAGATTAAGTGTCAAACCACTTGAATCAATTAAACATTGGTATAAATAGTTACCTATTTGATTAAAGAAAGTTCTTTATTTGATTGTTTAATATTTATATATTTATTCCAAAAAAAAAAATCGATGGTACTTTTTTAACATGACAAACTGCGATTAAGAGACATTATAAAACATAAGAAAGAAAGAAGAAAAAAAAAGCGGTTATTGTCTTTATATTTTAACTAGGGGAATACATACGAAATAAAAATAATTGTCTTGCAAATAACTTGCTTAAACAATGTTAAATGAAATTATAAAATCAGACCTAAAGTGAGAATACAGTCACACATAAACAAAAAGTTATTTTGTGACAAACTTAAATGATATAAAGTGAGAATAAAATTTTAAAATCACACCTAAATTAATGCCCATTAATGCTTCAACCTCGATCAATTAGAGCAGAAATAACAATGTTACTGAACAAAAGTAGCACACTGTTACTTCAATTCTGCTCAAACGTACGACTGAATTCTTCTAGGTGGCAGCAGACAAATAAGATGGGAATGGGTAACACTGTTAATTCTCATATCAGAACCGTAAGCTCAAACACGTTGATATAAGTGGCACATTCAGCAAATAAGATTAGTTAAATGTAGTGCTTAAGTTGAGAGTCTCTCGTAATAAGCTAATCTTTTTGAGTTAGATTCTTCTCGTAAGTTATAAGAATTCATAATTTCTTGAGGTATTAAAAAGGTTAGTCTTTTAGTTAGACTTTTCTACGAGCTTATGGTAAAAATATAACAAAGAAACAAAAGAAAAAGATTAACGCTTCTTGAACCATACCCTTTTTTTTTTTTTTTTTTTTTTTTTTTTGCTTTAGCGCATTTCTTGAACCATATATTAAACAACAATAATGTTACCTTGTAGTTAGTTTTTCAGAGTTTAAAGGCCCTTGCAAAAATTTATGCATTGAATGGAGGTGAATGGACAAGTTGCTTCATCTATCCTCGCTGCACATCAAGTTGTCAACCCAAATGCAGAAATATTATTTCATCTTTTTATTCAAGTTCCATTTCTCTTGAAAATATGCATGGAGCCCATTAATGATGTCAAGCCACAAAAAGTATCCAAACTGTCAATATCTGCTTGCCCCCACACCCCCGCAGTATAAATCCCTGACCAACTTAGTTCATGCAAACACTTTTTTCGTTTTCTTTAATATTTTTTTCCCCTCCAATTATTCTTAGGAGAAAAAAGATAAAATAAAATAAATAAGAGTTATTACAACACAAAAGGTGAACAATAAATTATGAATAATAATAATAATATGTCTCTGAACAGGAAGTCAATGCCCGAACCATACAACATTTTTCATGATGTGCTAGCTATAATCTGGGATCGTAGTGAATGAAAAAGATCAAAGTATGGTGCGTTCTTGACTCCCTCTTCTAAGAAGACTACTACTTAGTACCCCGACTTGTTCCAAAGCTAATGTGCAAATTATCAAACCCAAAAAAGAAGAAAGACCATAAGTCCTTAACCACAGACCCCCAAAGGTAAAATAAAAATAAAAATAAAAATTTGGTAGTTGGTGTGAAATGTAATGAAGCTTTGATCCTCGGAAGCAAAAAACAGCTCTACCACCAGCAGCAGCAGTAAATAATGAGGGCTTTGGTGCTTCTTGATGAGAGGGCATTCAAGTCCCCCAACCAACCCAAAAATAACACTTCTTCCACACATTGATTACCACCACAGCACAAAGTAGACTCTCTGAAGTTTTCTGAACCATTTCTGATAAGCATATTTAAGGATATGATGGTAGATAGAAGAGTAGTAAAAAAGAGAACTATAGGGAAGAGAAAAGAGGGCAGGTTGTTCTTTTTTTTGTGCATCAGGAACCAGGACAATTCAAGGCAGCTTTTATTTGCTGGACAGTGGTGCTGATAAGGTTATTAACAGTTGCCACCGACTCCATGTTGAGCTTGGCAGATGGCAAAGAACTCACTAGGATCTGGAATGCTACTGTGACCAGTGACCCCCCAGACCTCAACCCCATGTTGCTCCTGCTTGTGTTTGAGCTTGTTGATGCACCATCACCACCTTGGTCATTCTGCCCATCTGGTGAGATTGTGAATCCAGATGGCACCAATGGAATGTATGAAGGGTCCTCACCACTCATTGCTATGTTGATTGATGGAAGATCAACTGGACAATACACCACAAGGGAGCCAGAAGAGTCTATGCAGCTCTCTTGGAGTATCAGCATGTTGTTCTGGCTGGTGTTGTAAGCCTTGTATAAAAATGGACCAAGGTTAAGAAAAGTGTCAATTGTAATGGAAATAAACAAAAACAAGAGTTCAATTAGGCCTTGGAGGAAGCATGTCTTACCCTAAGCACAGATATGCAGTTACCGGGGTGTGAACCGTTTGCTATATGGGCAACCTCTTGCACGGCATTACCATTGTTGGAAAGAACATCCCACTTAGAAAAAGACACAAAGGTATAAATATAAACAATGTTAGATTAGAAGACTTTATTATAAGGTCACAAAGATAGATAAGTTGACTAACATAATAACATATAACTAATGTTACAAACCTGAGATCTTTTTCTTTCATCCTTGAAGAAATTGAACACGGTTTGTGGAGGAAGAGGGAGCCAAATGGTGGTGGCTGCACTTAGCACCACACCATTGGGTTGACCAGGATCCGTGCTCTTGTGGACAGTGACTCTGACTCCAATCTCATTCATCCCAGAGAGTGTGGTCCATCGGTGGCCAGGCGATGTGCTAATGCTTGTGCAGAAATTGGTGACCATCCTCTGTGCAAGCCTCATCATGCTCCTCTTGCCCTCAGGAGAGGGAATCACTGAAAATTCGGAATATAACTTTGTACAGTTCAATCAAGGCAAGAAAAATTAAAACGTTGAGGGAGATGGTTGCAATTGGTGTATATTTACCCCCTCCAAGGTCCCTGGTGGAATTGCCTGTCACCATTAGACAAGCTAATCTTTCACACATCCTCTGGAGTACTGTAAGCCATCTTTGTGCTCCAAACGCCAATCCATTGTAAATAAGATTCCTATAAAGCCGATGAACCGGGGTTTTATCTTCGATCTCTACATGTTCAACCCAAGTAACCTGCGTGACAACTTAGTACAGTGACTAAAAATGCATAGTAATATGGTGTCAAAGCAGCCAAATGCACCAAATAATTTTTAAGTTACCTTGGAATATCCATTAGGCATGTCCTGTATGAAGCAACCGGAAGGAAGGCGATGAGATCGAAACGGAGGAGCAAAGTGGTTGTCTTGTGGAAAATCATAAGAAACATCTACTATAGCCCACAAGCCTTGCTCAATTTGCTGACAGTAACGCAGGAAGTAGAACTCTCGAGTAGAAACAAGTGGAGATAGCACTTGCAACTCTTCATACATCTGAATTAACAAAAAATTTACATGAAAAAAAAAATTCCAATTGGAAGAGAAATGAACATGAAAAATTGAACCCCCGAAAAAAGAAAAATTATACTGGACAAATTTCCAACATACCAATTGCAAAGAACCACTATGACCACCCAACATCCCAGAAGATATAACTTCAATAGTCCTTGCAGCCGTTACAATGGTGGGAAACAGCTCCATCCACTTGTTCTGCAAAATCAACCATGATATATTGAACAATTCAGAAAATTCAATTTAAGGTTTCAATTCTTTTTGTTCCAATCTGAAAATAAGAACATCTTACAGGGTCCATGAACATGTCAACCAAAGTTAGGCCATTCATGATAACAACTCCTGAGTCTCTAGAAGCCTCAATGCGAACATTGGGGTTCTTCAAGTGACTATTAGCCTTGGGGAACATCCTCTCGTATGTGTCAAGATTAAGGACATCTCTCCCATCAGCGCTTGACTTCATCCACAAGGGCTCATTGGTCTGCAACAGCCTCAGCAATTCCTCCATGGCATTTGAGGCAATATCTGACATTAGGGACTTGTCCATGTCTGAAAGGCAAGCTGGCTGGTAAGGCACATTCGGCATGGTCGAAGAACTCCCAGGGAGAAGATCAAGGTCGAGGGACGGTCCAGCCAACCCGGCATGGGCGCCAAAACTCCCCATTGACAAGTCAAGAGAGGATATGTGAATAGGCTGAACAGGTGGAAGCTGGGAAATTGGTCTTCCAATGTACTTAGCTGCAATGCTAGACACTCTATCAAGCTGCAAAATTAACACCATTAGTTTCAATGAACAATCGAAAAAAAATGTTATCAGTTTCATAAACCCCAAAAAACAAGAGGAATGAATGAATGAGAATCATTCAATCACCTCTTCTTTGAGTTGTGCATTCTCTAGTCTCAACTTCTGCTCATCAAAATAGGATTCATCATTGAGGGGAGGGCCACCACAAGAGGGGCAGATAACGTTCTTGAGGGCCTCCCTGATGACTATGTTCTCACACCGTATCTTATCATTCTCTGCCCTTAGTGCACAGTTATCAGCTCTCTCACTCTGGGCCTGCAATTGTTTAACCAAAACAACTAAGAACTGGTGGACACAACACAACACAGCACAACCAGCCTCATGAAACAAAGCAACGAAAAAAATAGTAATAATTAAATAAAATAAACACGCACCACACTACACTATAATAGAGTTTCTAGACCAAAGCACAAAAAATGAAAAATGAAAAAGAAAAACCATCGGAGGAAAAGAAAAGTACCTTCATCTGGGTCCTCCTGTTCTGGAACCAGAATTTGATCTGCCTAGGCGCCAAGCCTAATTCTCTGCTTAACTGCAACCTCTGCTTCTCATCTGGGTGAGGACACTCCTTGAACATCCTGAAAAACAAGACCAAGAGAGAGAGAGAGAGAGAGAGCGAGGCCATCAAATTTGAAGAAGGAGAAATGGTGCAAAAACAAAAGAGAATTAGTATAACTGTTGATAAACAGAAAAAAGAGACTCAAACAAACCATCATCACATAAAAACAAAAACAAAGGAAAGAAAGAAAAAGGAAACGGCTAAAAAGCATGAATGAATGTGGCCCTTACGATTCAAGCCTTTGAATCTGGTTAGCAGTGTGACGGTGGTAGCGCTTCTTCCGCCTCTCAGAAGAAGAACCATCGTGGTGATGGTGGTGGTGGTGGTGGTGGTGTTCCCCTGGGGACCCACCACTCCCTCCACTGCCATACTCCATCTGCTCTATGTCTCTTGATCACCACACACTCCTTCTCCGTCTCCTTCTCCTGCTTGATCCTGTGTGCACTGAATCAGCTACTTCCCATGACACCAAAAATCCATTTCATAAAAACACAAGAAGCAAAACTTGACAGAGGAAAGAAGGGAATTTGGATGATAGTGAAAGAGAAGGAAGAGAAAGAAAAGAAGAAAACTTGGTGGTGAAATGAATGTGGCTGTGGTGGGGGTGTGGTTACTTATGGCATATAATATAATATTAGCATAAATTAAAATATAGGGATATATTAGAGTGCTGTGTTTTTTCGTGAGGCAATATGGCAAATATACTCTCTCAAAAACCAATAATAATAGTATTCTGAAACGGCTGTGAGACATCAAAGATAGCGGCATGATTTGGGAGAGTGAGTGAGTTATGGCAAATCTTTTGGTGATGGATCATCATCCATGGATGAATGATTGAATAATGGAATATATATATGCTTTAAGAGAAAAACCGAAAAAAAAAAAACTCACCAGTCACCACCACCACCCCTTTCTTCTTCTTCTTCTTCTTCTTCCTATCTCTCTCTTGCACTCTCTATGAAACGCTATGAATGAATGAATGAATGAACACACTGCTACACTTTTAATACATATATATAATATAAGATATGTATTATATGATATTTGATATTGATATATGTATTATATGGTATGTGAATAATGTGTATGTGTTGTGCGATGAGAGAGCGTAACTGATGGAGGGGCTTTTAAAGCGTTGGCTTTCTGAGAGAACGCGGAGAAGAAAGAGAGAAAAAGAAAAGGAAGAGACTTTAAGGCGCTACTAATCTCACTCACTCACTCTATAGTCACGATTATTACTTTTACACTATACTTTCTCTCTCTTCATTCATCTTTCTCTCTCTAGAACTGGTAGAGTGGTGCCCCAATTGAAGCCTTAAATGAGCTCGCCGGTTTCTGGTCTCCGGCGGCGGCCACCGCCACCTCCCGGCGGCACGTGGCTGAAATGACCCATAAAGTTTTTTTTGTTTTTTATCATTATTCTCTCTCATCATTTATGTGTTTTAAGCTCTAAGCTATGACTTCTCTCTCTCTCTCTCTCTCGTCGTTTCCATTCTTAGTTTCACACAAAGTGTGCTCAAAAGTCAAACGTTGGCAACCCATTGGAGCAGTTAAGGATCCTCTCAGATTGGCTCCTCCACCCTTTCAATTTTTACCAGTGAGCGAGACATGCAACATTGTGGTTAAAATTTCAGTAGTACTAGCTGCTATCAATTGAATTGTCTTTCTTTTTATATTTCGGAGGTTTTTGGACAAGATTGAGAAACTTTGTTAAAAATCATAAAGTGTTCAATAATCAACATTAAGAATAATTCACCTTCATAAAAAGGTCAAATATTGACATTTTTAAGTGTTTAATTGTATTATTTATTTAAGTCATGCTTTAATCAATTGTAAGTGCATATATTGTTTTGTAGATATACATTAATACGATATCATGTCATGAAGCAAAATAACACGTCATCAAATAAGTTTGACTATTCATATAGAAATTCTAAATATATAAATTTTATATTATTTTTAAGGTATACATTAACACAATAATATGTCATGAAATAATATAATAATATATCATGAAATAATTTTTTAGTAATGACGATGTGAAATTACTTTAATTATTCATATAGAAATTGTTATAGTTAAACTCGAATATATCAATAAATATTAAATAACCATGTTTTTTAACTAATAACAAATGTATGTTATATTATTTCTATTTATTTATTAAAAAATTAATATAAAAAATAATTGATCATAACGAAAATGAATTACAATTTCAAATAAATTTTATTAGTAATAATAAGAGTTCGAATCATAGAGTCATTATATAGGAGACCACCGCCCCCAATCCAAAATTGTATAATTCCTAAGATAAAAAAAGTTATATAAATTTAATTGTGAATAATTTTAAAAAATGACAACTAAGAGTAATTAATGAATAACATTAATAAGCAATTTAAAAAATAATACTAATATTAATTACTTTAAAAGTTAACAGTAATTAAAAATATAATTCAACATGTTAGATATGTCTTTTTAAATTGTATATCTCAACCGTTAAAAATACATGTTTTGAGAATATACATTAATAAATAACTAATGCATTTCAAATTAATATAACGTGCAAACTAATAAACAGAAAAAATGATAAATCTTGAAATAAATAAGTTGCAAAAAGAATGAGCAGTATCTGTTTTAAGTAACTTTTATAATGATTACTTGTTTTATATATTAAGAAAGGAATTTTTGTTTTGCTCTGCTTTAATCTCATTCAATATATACAAAGGAAGGTAATTAAAAAAAAAAAAGGAACGTAAGATAAATATGTAAATATTTTTTTTGGTCTAAAACATCATTTTTGGGGAAAATATTAACATTTGGATATGAAAAGTAAAAGGTGGAAATTAAAATACAGCTGGATTATTTGTACAATGTATCAAATATGGTGCCCGCAAGGCTGTATCAGTCATGAGTTGGTTTTTGAAAAAAAAAAAAAAAAAGATATTTAAGAACAATACCCAAATGATTTTCGGAGTGATTAAACTTCTAATCTAGTTGATGGGGGCATAAAAATGGAAAACATTTTAAGTTCACACTTTTTTTTTTCATGTTCAATGAGCATATATTTTTGGTGAGACAAGACGCAACGGTTGGAATTTGTCCAAGTTGGCTGGTCCTTACAACGCCTTGATTGTGCTGCCATTATTTTATTTTATTTTATTTTTTTAAAAGAAAAAGGTGAGCATATTAGAGAGATCAATGGATAATTCCTAGTTCCAAGCTTCCGAAAATGTGCAAATATAGGAAACAAACAATCCTTGCATACGAGGAAACAACAATTGGGAAGCCCTCATTTTTCTTTCCCCTTTTGTCTTGATTATTTTCCTCTCCGATTTCCCTTTGATTATAAGTTACACCAAGTTACCAAAAAATAAAAATAATTGCTTAAGCATTTTAGTAGTGGTGCATTATTTTAGTTTCTATCCTTTTTAAGTTTGTACATGTTTTTGTGTTTCTTTTATTGCCTTTTATTGATTAAACTGATAATTTTAATTATCATCTCATTCTTTGATTGTCTCTCCACACCCTTTAATTTTTCTTTTCTGAATCATATTAATATACATACATAAGCTAAATAGGAAAAGTACAACACAGTGTTTTGGTTATAAAAGCACGATTCGTATCATATATGAGCATTCAAGCTCCTTAAAATTTCTTTGGCTGTAAATTCAGCATAAAATCTTGACAAGCTAAAACCACATTATGAATATCAATAGACGATAGGATCAAATCTACCACTGATCGTAGCAATAATAATTTATGAACTTTTGTACATATATCGATTTCAATATTATTTTCTAGTATATACTAAAAATATTATTTTCTAAATAAATTGAACATTTTAAAATATAACAAATTTGGCTCAATTAAGATTGAACTACATTAAGTAAAGGAAAAATTGTGCTTTAACCTTCTAAACAATATGTCATATGTACTTTAGTTCTTAAATTTAAAAAATTTGTAAATCAACTCCTTGAATTTTTACGAATATATATTTTAGTCAAAATAAGTATACTATATCCCCTTAAAATTTGGATTATGTGCAAATCAACCCCCTGAACTTTTCTAAATATGCAACCCGATATTTTAAATATTCTTGAATATGTGATATTTTTGTTAACAATTGATAAAAAAATTAATAAAAAAATCAATTTATATATTCAAGAAACTTCAAGAGGTCGATTTACATATTTTTAAAATATAGGAGTTAAAGTGCATATGATCTATAGTTCAAAAGATAAAGTGCAATTTTTCCTTAATTATGACTTTTGTAGATAATTCTTTTGTTAGTAAATCATCGTGTCATACATATTCATAATCGAACAAAAATCTATCTAAGTCTATAAAAATAAGGAAGAAAAATCAATTATTTTGGTTTGTTTATTTTTTCATTCATGAAGTCATACTACACTACACATCAAATTGCATATATCCTATTATAATTTATATACTCAAGTAGGATTTAAATTTAATTTATTGTTATTGCTCTAAAAAAATTAAGACCAATTTGCTATTTATATTTATTTGAAATGCTTTTATTCAAAATTTCGGAAAATTTATTGTTAATTAGACAATATGAAGAAAGTTTTCAGTTTTTCTTTTCGATTTAAAACTAATTCAACTAAACTCAACTATCCAGTTAAAATGGTTTATTTTGGTTCGATTTTCCCATCAAAATAATGCTCAACAATTGCCACTGCAGGAAAAAAAGTTATTGGTTTAATATAGATAACTTTTAGATAAAACGCTCAAATTGGTCCCTATAAAAAATAACTCCAGACAAATTGGTTTCTTGAGAAAAAAATCTCATAATTCTTGAATATTAAAAATATAAGATAAATTAGTTCATTCTCAATTTTTTGCTAAATTTTTTTATCTTATTTGTATTTTAATCAGAGACTAATTTGAACTATTTATAAATTATTAAGGATCAATTTATTCTAAAAATCTTTCAAAAATATTAAGGAGAGACTAACTTATTCGACATTTGAAATTGACAGAAATTGTGATTTGAGTTTTTTTTTTTTTCCTCCTACCAGCACCAATTTATCCAGCACAAGAATTAAGAGACCAATTTAGAGATTTTGCTATCTTTTAATTTAAAACCAAATAAATATAAGCTACAAACAACTCTTTCTTTTACTATTTTTTTCATCATAATCAAAATATATTGTATTTAAGATGGTTCCTGTAGTCAAATATAAAGTGTAAAACTTAAATTAATATTGTCTCCAATTCGACATGTTTTAAGAATTACTTAATTCTAGATCGACACTTATTATTTTTAAAGAAGATCTCATATTTTAGTTTTATGAATAAAAAAAAAGTGTTGAGAAAATTTTATTCTCATAATAGATTAACTTGACTCAAATCAAATTAGTTAAAATCTAAAACAATCTACATATTAGTGATATGCCCCAAAAAAAAAAACAAACCTAAAATTCAAGGTAAGCATTAGGAGATAGACTCCAAATTAACTTAAATACAATTTCTTTTATCCCTTAAGATAAACTAATTAGAGGGTTCTAGGCAATTGATAGAAAATAATTGACTAACTACTTACACAATTGTGTGTACGAGTAAGTAATGTTATTTATTCAAACTTAAAGAATATGCTTATTCATTATTCTTTTTTTGTTTTATATTAAAAATTGAGTAAAATCCTTTCTATATATTATTAGAGTGGTCGATCTTAACTCTTCTTTTTTCTTTGTTATTTCTTGTTCTAATCTTCCTTTTGTGAGTGTTATTGAGGAGACTGATTCAAATATATTATATCTTGAGCATAATTGTTTAGATCTATTACTTCTCTTGCCTTTCGCTTAAATGAGAAGAGAAAACTGAAAGAAATAAATGAAGAAAAAAGGAAATTAAAATGTGTTTTCTTTCCTATTACTTAGATAAAGAGCAAATGGAGGGAAAAAAAAGAGAAATATTTCTTTCTCTTACTTTGTTAGAGGAAAAAAGTGAGAAGAAAAAAAAATGTAATTATACTAAATAATTTATTTACCTTTAATATGATATAATATAGATATATAAATAGAGATGAAATTGATATTTTAAACAAATTTTCTCTTCCCCAATAGTTTTAAACAAATTTTCTTCCTGTTTTCTTTCTTCCAATTTTCTCATCAAGCAAACAAAGGGTTAATGAGAGATCTTATGTCTTCTACGTTGTTTTTGTTTCCCTTTGAGGTTGTTTTGGTTCTCCCTTTTGGGTGCTTCAATCTCAAAGAAAACACTGAAAAACAAGATATATTTTTTTTTATTTTTACTATTTCCTTTATAAAATTTAAAAATAGAAAACAAAATGAAAACAAGATGATAGCTTTGTAATTAAAATGGTTAAAAGCACTTTTTAATCCCTATTCATGTCCATAATTTTGGTTTAGTCCCTAGACCAAAAAAAAAAAAAAATAAGAAAAAGAAAAAGAAAAATTGGGATTAAATTCATACAATGGTACTCTATTAAGGCATTAATCTTTTAAAGACCAAAACTAAAATAAATTAAACTATAAAAATCTGTCCTTTATGAAAAATATGTCTGAATACTTTATGAAAATAGCAACTATAAAGACCAATACTTAACGACATAGACTAAATTTTTAACAAAGAATCATTATAGGGGCTTTATTTCAAATTTTTTAACTATTAAAAAAATTATTTTTTTTAGAAACTACTCATTTTAACTTTTACTTAAAAGGTAAAAACAGATTTTTTTTTTAAGCTTTGCATAAAAACTAAAATAAATAACTTCTATAAGAAGTTATTTTTTAGCTTAAAAAATTATTTTTTTATCAAAATAATCCGAATCAAATACATTTTAAAACTAGAATCATGAACACTTACAGATACTAAAAAATACTTTTAACCAATTAAAATTTAAAACAAAAAATGAAACATTTTCTGAAACTACATAGACTTACTTTCTCTCAAGTCAAGTGAAATCTAAACGCGAACTACTTTCCGATTATGCTAAATAAGGTATTTTCATATCAAAGATGGAGAAAACCAGTAAAATGTGATTGATATTGGAAATATTAATTCATCATATCTTGCCGAGGACGGGGCCATTTATGACAAAGCTCTAGCTTAGTCTTAGTCCTCATCTTGATCAAGCCTCTATAATTCTTGCTGGACATTTTAATTGACACGATCCAATTGGTCAAGTTTATTAGGAGCCAAACTGTATCCAACCCACAATCAGGTCTATTCTATATAGGACATGCATTTATCAACTATCAAAGTGAAGTGAAATGAAATTTTATTAAAGGAGGCAGAGTTTTAAAACTCAATTCAGATAGTGTGACCTTGAAATTTTAGTAGTTATCGAGCAACCGCTTGATTTATTTCAAATTTTCAAATGGATTGGCTTAGCAAAAGAATGTAATAATTCTATTGAAACAATTAATCAGTTTTAATGATACACATTTGCAAGCACTTTTAAGAACCACTATCACTATAGATAAATTAATATAGAGGTATCGACAAAAACCTAATACTCATAAATGAACTATAACAGTTTTAATCATTTTTAAACTCAAACTTGGATTGTTTTTCTGTTAACCCATTGGAAATTTACATAATATACGAGAATTTTCTCACAAAAAAATAGTTTGAAAACATAAAATTAAGAATGAAATTTCCACTTAATTATATATCAATGGTTGGTTGGTTCAAGTAATTTATATTTATTCTTTTGAGTAAGTTCTTAACTTCAGGTATTGTAAATTTAAAAAAATTAATGCTAAAAAAAAATTTCACACCAATAATAAATTAACTTAGCTCAAGCTAAATTAATTAGAATATAAGAAAAGTCAAAGGAAAATACAACAAAACGGCTCCAAAATAGTTGATAACTAGCCTTATATAATACTGGGCCACTAGTTAATAAAGACAAATTAATGAAGACTAAGGTAACCGTAAATTAAGAAGAGAAGTCTAAGGAGTAGAGGAGTCTGGTAACGGCAAAATTAAAAGCACGCCATAACATAAACGCCCCTTAACCTTTCCATCCCGTTTGCCCCTCGTTTCAAATAATCCTTCTGGGGTTGTTGTAGGTGATTTCGTAGAGATCCCTATCTCTAGCTGTTTCTTTTCATGGAACTTTAATTTTCTCTCATTCTAAATAATTAATGAGTTTTTATCTCCAAAAAGAAAAAAAAAAACTGATTATTACATACCAGCTTCAGGTAACTGAATCCTTAAATACTCGCACAGTTCATAAGCTCAATACCCCAGGAAAGAAAAAAAAAAAAGAAAAAGAAAAATCTACCATGCATCACTTCATGTGTTTTATATTTGTCATGAGAATCATTATAATGTATCTGCTTTTATTTTTTAATTTACATGCTTAATTTTTAAAATTTTATTCTCTGTCAAAAAAAATGTTGCTATTAGATTTTGTTTTTAATAATGATATAATTTTTTATTATTTTTTAAATATTTTTTATTGTTAATTTTATATTATTTTCTCAAAGAATGGAACATATTACTATTATTTTTAAAAATCTTAAATTTTACATTCTCTTAGTCATTTAGATATATATTCTTTATTTTATTTTTTAAAAATTTGAACTAGATTTTTAAGAAGGAAAAAACCTACGCACTCACTAGTTTCACTTTAAAGTAGACACCTAAAACTAATATGTGCGAGATGAATTGAATTGCCGACGTTAAAGTTTGAAAATAATCCCATCAACGTATAATTGCTAATTATAAAGCAAATGAATTAATATAGACTTATTAACCTAACTTGAATAAGCTTATAAAAAATTAATTATGTAATTGCATTTATTCATATTTTGAACAAAATTAACTTCACTATGTGATCACAAAAAAAATCAAATATTACTTTCAAACAAAAATTGGTAGACAGTAATGGTGTGTTATAAACAAATGCATACTTCAAAATTGATGGAAATTATGGAATGGGATGAAAAAACAACTATCAACACAACAATATAACACATGATTTATATTGATACTTTTCATACTCCTCAGTATTTTTTAAGTTATAAATATTTTTTTATTTTTCACATATATCCTCCAACTAGAGGCAATATTATTTGAGTATTTGCGATCCCATAAGGGATATGACTCTCTCAACATCAATTACTCTACACTCGGACTCAAACTTGAGATCATTGATTAAGGAAAATAAGTATCTATCATTTTGATCGATCATGTATTGATTAAGTTATAAATATTATAACACATGTTATTTATGATTGGCATTAAAAATTAAATAAAATTGAAAAATAATAATTACATCATGAAAATCTTATTTAAGATTTATTTTTGATTTAAAATTGTGTAAGGAGTTATTAAAGTATAAAACAATTCAAAGATAATAACTTACATACATTTCGATTGATTTTTCAATAAGGTTGCATTTTGCTAAGCACCAAGTAAATTATGATGCATGACACACCAATTTTTAGCCACATTCAATAAATGCAGCTAATTGCACTTGATAATGTGGCTAAACACACCATGGATGGAGCACTACATCCAAATGGCTGCATCTCGACCACCCCCACCCTTATGGCTACAAACTCGGCCATTCTAGCCTATCCATCACCAATATAGTCCAACACTAAACATAGTTGCTCTCTCTAACCTAGCACAAACATAAACAAGAGCATCATCCATGGGCACTAAGTTTTCTAGGATTTTGTTGAGTGATTTGTTTCTCGATTTTGATTAGAACTTGAAAAATATGATTTTGGGCCTTGAAATTTTCTTCCATTTACTTTTGTCATTGTAATGTTGATGGCTATTCCCCAGTGAGTCGACTCGGCAGCTACGATGGTGCGATGGACGCAATAAAGTACAATAGTAAATACAGTGAAATACGTTTATAAATCAACTATCAAAGACCAAAAAATTGAATAAAGACGTTAAAATTAAGATTGTATACAGTAAATCACAAACCACACACAAAATTATACACAATTTTTGAAACTTGGAGGACAATTCCATCTAGCTCCGTCTCCAACAGCTGGATTCCAACAAATACGTCAAAAGCCTATAGGATTACATTGACACGACAGAGTACGAGGCATTGTTGTGGACTCTAGCAATGGCAGAGATCGCATCTGAGCGAGCTCGTGATGAATAGGTTGTCGTGTAGGCATGAGTATCATAGAGATTGTGTTGTTTCTTGGTTGGGTTGGAGAAATACATGTTCCTACAAGTTGAGGTTGTTGTGTGTTCTTTGGCAAGCCTAAGTTTTTTTTTTTTTTTGGTGAGGTTTCATTGTCTTCTCTATAATCGAGTCGATGAGAGTGTGGAGGAGAGTGGAACGCGAAACGTGGTGCATCCTCTTTTTTTTTTTTAACTATATATGATGCATCATATTTAAATTAG
Organism: Pterocarpus santalinus; assembly: GCA_031439595.1. NCBI lineage: Eukaryota > Viridiplantae > Streptophyta > Magnoliopsida > Fabales > Fabaceae > Pterocarpus > Pterocarpus santalinus. The sequence continues at coordinate 59,751,540 of CM062531.1, forward strand.
TACATCATAAAATGAGCCCTCAATAAGACACATCATAATTGATGCTAAAAATTAAATAAAATCTAAAAGACAATGATATTTAAGTTGGGTACTAATTGAAGTATCACTTAAGAATAAAATATTTGTCGTAAACAATATGAATTGAAGAATCACTTTGAATTTACATTGTTGCAAATGCATTTTGTTGAGGTGGATTACTCTTTATCCAAAAGGAATTTCCTAGGAAACACAAGCATAATTGAAAGGAGGAATCACGAGAACCACGGCATTTCCTAGGAAGCAGAAGCAGGAAATGGGAATAGAATAGAAGAATGACGTCAAGTGATTGTGGGAACTCTTTTTGTCTTTCCCAACCTCTCTATTTCTCCGCTTGTGAGTCAATGTCATGATGACTCACGAGTACCTCAGCTGCTGTCTTATAGTCCATCTTACATTAATTAAGAATGCAGTTGATTGACAAATTCTTTAGCAGAAGTCAATGTTAATGGTTACCCTAAAATTATATGCATGCTTGGCTTTAATGTCTGAAATTAAAATATTAATTTTTAAATATATTATTTTAATCAAATTGATGGGTATATTAAAATTAAGAAAGTAATAATTTAATTTATTAAGTTATTAAAAGAAATTTAAATTAATTTTTAAAATAATATTGATAAGAACTGATTTAAATTACTAAAAAAATTAATTTAATTATTTTTATAATTTAAAGGTTAACTTATTAATTTTAAAATTTTAGTAATTAAAACGAAACATACATGCAATTTGAAATATCAAAATAAATATTCACTTTTAAAAAAAATTATATATAAAAATATTATTTTAAAAACTACTTAGAATTATATTTAATTTGATACACTATTAATATATAAAAAATTTTATACTATTATTTAATTCTATGTTATTACAATGTTAAAAAGACTTTTACATTTTTAAAGTGTAAAAATTGAAATGTATGTTAATATATAAAATAACCGATTTTAATTGTTAATAAAAATTAAAAATAAATATTACCATACATGTATTAATTTATGAAAATAGTGTTTGTATTTTATAAAATATTAATTAATTAATTTTGTTTACATTTACGATTATATACCTTATTTATTAAAGTACACCTTATACTTTAGTGATATACTACTTTAAAAACTACATATATGCTGACATATAATTGATTGATAATATAAAAAATTTATATTAATAACATATTAAAATTAAATTTTTGATAATTAATAGTAATATTATATTTATGCATACTTATATTTGAATTACTTTATACTTTTATATTTTTTATTATTCAATTACAATCAAGTTTATCTTTTTTTCTTTTGCACACATTATTTTTTCTAGCATAAGACGAAAGATACATTTTAAAATTCGAATGTGTTAGCATTTCTCGTAATTAAAAATGTTGTGTTTTTTTTAATTATTAGTATTTTAATGAGAAACAGGACTAAAGATAATACAAATTGTAAAATATTTAAATCACAATTTAATGATGCTTTCTATATATCAAATCGAAAGACATGAATAAAATAATGAAATTATTCATGTGGCATTAATAGTAATATGAATCATTAATATGTATTGTTTTGCCATATGTATCTTTTATTAGAGATAATTACATTTGAGATGGAATTAGACACTAAATATTGATACCTCTCCAAATTAGGATTCAAACTGTAGCTCGTCGCATTGTGAGAGATTATTTTTTCATGTGGAACATTTTTATTTTGTTGTAATTTTCTAAATAATGTTAGCAAGTACAACATTAAAAATGTGACAAATCAGTTATAAAATTTAATTTAACTTTTTAATCTAAATTATAGCATATAAAATCTATTAGACTTTAATTAATCTAAATCGAATTGAATTGACTCATTACGAGAGCAAAATTTTTTTAGTACTAATTTTTTTATTTTTCTAATATTCAAATTTAATATCTTACTTAAAATAAATTAAATAAATATCAAATTTCTTTGATCAACTTGGTGTTCATATGAGATTTAAAAGATTAATTATATAAATTTAAGAGTGTTATTAACATACTAAGACTTTAGGATGGACGTTAAAAAACTAAATTAAAATAAAAACATTTAGTACTTTGAAAAAATAAAGAGTACTTAGACATCATTCTTATATTCAATATTTTAAATAATTTAAAAATTATTTAAACACTGTTCGTCAAGTAATTAAAATAATTTAATATAATAAAAACCATATTAATATATTCTTATATTCTCACTCCTGACATGAGTCGCTAAAAGACATATTAATATATTAAACCCAAATTTAAGTGTATAATTTATAATTTATGGATACTAATTTTACAGTGTAAAGATTTATTTTATTTCTTAAAATTAAAAAATTAATTATTTAATTTTTAAAATTATAAATTGTGTGTTATTTTAATCTTTAATTTATAAAAGTGATACATAATATAAGAATTAAAATAATATATAACATTTAATTTTAAATATTAAATAATTAATTTTTTAATTTCAAGAATTAAAATAAAATACATTTACAATTTCATAGGCTAAAATAAAATTTCATTCAATTAAATATTTAAAAAGTCATAATAATTAGGGGCTACAAGGAGAAGATGTACCCCAACAACTAGCAATGGCTATTGCCGCCAAATCTCTCAGAAGGGAACGGCGCATCCATACACGCGTCCTCAGCTGCCAAACTCAACAACTGCTTGAATTGACTGACTCTGATCTGATGTTACCCTTCCATTACAGTCTCCATTCTTTGTATCTATACTTTGGAAACATAAAATATTAAAATGGCACACATTTTTTCTATAAAGTATAAATATGTAAATAGATACATGATAATTATAATTTAAATAAATATGAATATTAATTATATAAAATATTAAATATAATATTAATTAAAGATAGATTTATATTATTAGTATGGTAAAAATTATATCTTAATTTGATATTTATATAAATAAAATTTATATTTATTTAAATTACAATCACCATATATCAATTTAAATATCTAAATATTTATGCTCAAATAATGATATTATTCTACATATTATTATTTAAGTGATATTGATAAACATATATGGTCACCAAATTGTATATAAATTTGGCTAGGTTCATTTTAAAATAAAATTAAGTAAATTTAAAAAGAGAATTTAATTTCAATATATTATTTATAAAAAAATTTTGTACTCTCATTTAATCATCTATTATTATATTATCAAAAGAGTTTACTCCTATAACAACTATTTATAATCATACAAAAGTAATATAATTAATTAATAATATAAAAAATTTATATTAACAATATTTGATATACTATCAATGTAAAAAAATTTGATATAAACTTCCAATCATATATTATCATATCAACAAAATTGTTTGACCCAACTATTTATTATCTTAAAATTTTTACATATAGGAATACATGATTGAATAATATTATAAAATTCTTTTACACTGATAATATGTATCAAAATTAATCTCCATATGTAAATTAATTTCTTAAAAATAAACCTAATCATATCATATATCATACATACGAATGAGAGCTTTTAAAATCTAAAGTGTTTTTCTCTGCAAAGAAGATAGCGAGGGTACGTTTGATTCGCTTAGTGGTTTCTATTCTTATGATTATTATTACATATTACATTCATGTGTCTGATTTAAAAAGAATATATTTACTTAGACAATATTTTGTTTTTACAAAATGGCACTAACAAATTACTGTTGATTTTATATGTAATATTACCTTATGATAGAGCGAGGAGTCGTGACACTAATTCAGATATTTACTGTACTCAAGTGCCTTGTTTTCAATCCATGCTTAGTCTCTTTTTGCTTTGTGAAATATTACATGTACATACCTTTTTTTGGCATTGTCTAAACGCCGTGTAAATATAAGATGTGAAAAATAGATAAAATTTTTAAAAAATTAAACGCATTTGAGTCCAGAGTGTCTCCAACTACGTGAGGTTATGTACGTATATCAGCACTTTTTTGCTTTGTGCAAAGATTTGTATTTCAAGAAAATAAAGAGGAAAAGGCTATGGCAAAGGCTAGGCACTCGTATTTTTAGATTTTATCTATATATTAGATGTAACAGTATTATTTGAATTTTATTTTCGTGAATACTTTCAGATATTTGAAAATGAGTTTAATTTAGGTGTACACTTATTCAATCAAAACTTTTCGTTTACATGACTATTCAAATAGTAGGTGATTATGTTAAAGAGTTTTGTTGATATAATAATTTATGATTGGATGTCTTTATAAAAAAATCTTATACTGACGGTGCATTCAAATTAAATCATTCAAAAATTATGTATAAATAATTTGTGATTTATGTTGTACTTTTATGAGAAAATATAAGTATTAGAAACCATGCGTTAATAGTGATTAGATTTCAATTATATTAATGATAAATTTAGTAAAAATATTTTACATTTATCATTAATAATCACTATTTTATCATATTTATCACGTTTACTACAGATATAACGGAGTACAAATACATTCTCGCGTTTGATGGGAGAGGTAAATTAATTATATAATTTAAAATTAGAAGATAGGTTTTGAATATTTGAGAAAGAATGGAAGCTTTATGATAATGATAAAATAATGTTTAAAATTGGTGTCTTGTCGCTGTTGGGAAACATCAACAGGGGTCTACCATGTTCATCTCTCCTGCAAAAGAAAAGGATACCTGTCTCAGGTTATCTATATATACTAAATGTCGCGAGAAGCCTACACATTTCAGAGCAAGCAGCCATGCATGCATATGTCTACATATTTTCAGAGCAAACGCCATTCTTCAATCATTGTCATTGTTTGGATTTTTTTTTTTCCTGTTCCAACAACATTGTTTGAAACTCTTCATTTTGGCGATTCTGAGCAGACTATATCCAAGAATTTTATTCAATCAATTTTTAAGCATTTACTAGCATATATTCCCCCCTACCTTCTTATTTTTTATTTTTTAAAAAATAACCCTTCTTTAAACAAAAACACTTCAAAGAGAGTTTTGGGTAAAAAGTCTGAGTCTTACAATAATACAAACAAGAGGAAATGCAAAGAACAAATTAAAAAATAAAATCTATTTGAGATGTATACTTTTGTTTGATGTTAAGAGTGTTGTTTATGTATACTTTATTTTATTGTGTTAAAGCTTTTTTATTACTGAAACACTATGCTATAATATCTCTATTCTCGATGAACATAAAACTCTTTTTCAATCACCGAAAAAAACTTCAAACGTGCATTCAAGACATTATACAGTTAATATAGCTTTTATTTTATTTTATTTTTTTACAAATGTCTAGGTCTGTATCACCTAGTTTAGGACTTTAGGGTCCCTTTGTGGTGTTAGGGGAAGGGAGAAGGGAAAGGGATGAAAAGGATTGCAGGTCCATGCATGTCCGAAACTAATCTCCATTCATGATGTTGCAAGTTCTTATCATCTGAGCCAAGACGATGGGACAGTTAAAATAGTTCAATTGACTCTATATATTTTTTAGTATTCGAGTCATTGATTGTCTTTCATTTGGTTAATTAATTATATTCACATTTAGGGAGTTGCTCATAAGTCACACTAGTCTAACCGTTTGTTGTTGTGGATTAATGCACTAGCCCTAGTTATGCTATATGTTGCTTTTAATTATTATAACAATCTCATTCGATTTAATTTCACTCGACACTTCTTTGATGTTTGGTTAACTTTGCATGTGAATTTTCCTCGACAAGACTACAAAAGATACCATTGGTCAGATCATAACCACTTCAGTGTGGTTGCTAGAATTTTTGGTTTAAATTAGAAAATGATCCATATACAGGCACTAGCTAGGATATATAGACCAATAAAACCACGTAACCGCTATTGGCTATAAATTTACATTATTATGTCATACATGTGTTCCTTTAATGAAACTTTCATATTCAAAATATAGTGACCTGCCATTCAATTGTTTAGTTTCACTAATCATCATCAGCTATATTTATTGTTTACTAATTAGCAGTTGATGCTCCACTACATACTGTGACTGGGTCGAAGCATTTAATTGGTTTCATTAGCCTTTTTACACTTAAGAGCTATGATAATTTCTATGCAAATGAATGTGGATAATATTGGTGAATTAATCATCAGGAAGCTAGTGACATTAATAAGTTTAGTGGATGTGAGAGTACCTGCTTGACAAGAGCATTTATCTTGAAAGTAACCGTGTGTTGAAGATGTTAATAAATTAAAAATAAAATTATCAAGTGGCCCTAGAAAGCTTTATCTTTATTGGCTCATTCGATTCAAATCAAATTAATTGAAATATCGTAAATTTTGAGTATTGGTAGTTTAAACAAAAACTTAAAAATAAAAATATGTAATATATAAAAATTGAAAAATTATTATTTTTTGAGTAACTATTAACAAAGAATAATAAATATTATTTACATTCTTAAATTAACCTTTGTTATAAGGACATAAATTAACAAAAATTATTTTTATGAATAATTTTAATTTTTCCTAATAATCTTCTCCTAAATATTAAGTTAAGAAATTTTTTTGAGGTGAAAATTAAGAAAGCTTTTGAATATTTTTATTATCGAGATTAAATGAATTTATCCTTTCAGTCAATACTTTTTTCACTAAATATTATCAGGACTATTAAGATTACGTTTTAGGAGGATATGACAAAAAATTATTTTTTATTGTACTCTTTCACTCCCTATCTAAATATAGATCATTTCATTAACTAAATAATTTCACAAGAATTCAAAAAACTATTAAATATAGTCCTAATTACAAGAAACTATAACCGTATTTGACTATTGCACTTTATTACCAAATTCAAAATAAATATTATGAACATTTCTTAATACCATCTCTCATTTCATTAGTGAAAAGACTAATAGATAAATTTACATTTAGCAAAAATAATTAATACTTATACTCCCTTGATTTCCGAAGCCACAGACAAGTTGACGGATTTTTTTTCTGAAGTGAAACTATTTTGAATTGGTGAGATTATATTTTAACACATTATAAATTTTAGTTAATTAACTCACAAAAATAAAAATTAAAAATAAAATTTAAAATATTCAATATTTTATAAACACAAAAATCATTTATTACCTTTTCCTTTAAATAACTAAAATTATTTATAAAAAATAATAAATTATTCTTAACCAATATTCTTAAAACACTCATTAGCAAATTCCATTTTATAAATTCATGAAGACAATATTTTTCTATTATTTTTATAAATATTTGTATTAAAAATGAATTTTAAAATATCATACATTTAACTATTGTTAAAACATTTTGCATATAAAATATCAATGAATAATATAACCACACAGACACATTTACGATTGATTTTTCTCTTAAAAGCAAAACTTGGATTTCAGTTCTGGGTTTTAGTTTGGATTCATGAAGTGGCCTAGTCGTTGTGTAAAAAAACTACTTTTATAATTCCAGTGGAAAAAAAAAAAACACTATATTTCCTTCATTTGACAATAACATACCCGAAGCTTTAAATTAATTTAGGTGTAATTCTGAACCCGCTTTACTAAAATGGTCCTGCAAGTCCAGGTACATACTAGTTTTTCTTTGATATCAATTATTGGTTAGACAGAAAATGAACAGCTGCAACTACTTAGAGTTTTCTTGTTCACGTACTTTTGAACAATTTTCACTTGTTTTTACTGAAATCAAACATAACTGATCATGATTTCACGCAAGATAGGCAAGTGTATACCATTTTTATTTTTTTTGGTTTAAACCATCAATATTTAAAATTTATTAAACTCCAACTAATCTAATTCGAGCCGAATCGGTTTACTAGAAATAAAACTCTCTTCCAAAGCTAGTTTTATATTTTTTTTCATCTACAATATTTAAAGAGTTTAATTGGTATGTATTGACAGTATAAAATAATTTTATACTGTCAGCTAATAGAAATAGGGAAAAGTGAGAAATTATGATAGGTCTCTCATTATAATGGACAATTATTTGTATAAGTTGAAACTTTTCATTATTTCTATTGGCTTACAGTATAAAACCATTTTATACTGCTAATGCATTTAAATTAAATTCATATTTAAATCCAAAATTTTACTTAAGCATATCAACTACTTGAATAACAACATTGGTGTGTATGCCATTTACTATCAGCTTTTAGTATAAAGTTAAACTAAATTAAATAAACTAACATTACCCAAAAAAAAAAAAGAATTATGATATCATAATTAATCTAAGCTCTTAATTAGTCATACCACAAAACTTGTTATGCGATTATCACTTACACAAATTTTAAACCAAGGCTGTATAATTACTTTGTTTAAAGCGTCTTTAAGGTTTTATAACACGCTTTTATTTTTATTCATAACCATTCTATTTCAGCATTTCTAAAAAAATAGTCAGACTTCAGATAAAATACAAAAGTAATTATAGGACAAAATAAAGTGACATAACCACTTATTCACTTAAAAGTTAAAAAAACATATTACAATATCTTGATAAAAAAAATGTCCAACTTCCTGTAATGTTTTTGTTTAATTTAATTTTCTAAATTTCTTGATGTGCTCACTAATTCCTTGTTTAAAATATCCAGCAGTTTCACTTCACTTGAATGAAGCTGTCACAAAATGAGATAATAGACCACATATCATCAATACGATATTAATGACATCCTCTTTTACTGAAACTTTCATATTCAAATCTTTATCTACTATACCATTCATTTATATTCTTTACCAGCACTTGATTGCTAAAGCATTTAATTGACTTTGTTTTCTTCCTGTTTACATGATAATTTCTCTGCAAGTGAATGTGGTGGGGTGGGTTTATAACTAGCTAGAAATAAGCAGCTAGCTGTTCGTATGATTACCAATGTGCCATCATGAATGTTTGTGCATTAGCAAAAGGTATAGGTTGGTTAGGCAAATTCTTAAGGTCTACTCTTCTAACCCTACTCCAATTATGGTATTATCATTATTCACTTTGCTAAATAAAGCAACCCTGTTTCATAAAGCATGGATTTCATTGCTAAACTCGTGAATTTATTATTATCAGTGTTATTATTATTTTAAAACTTTTAGGTAGAGGATCCTATGTGTTTCAGTGTTTGCAACTCGGTGTCTGATTTCAAGCTATTTATTCAAGCTAGGTTTTCAAATATTCATTATTTCATTAAAGATATTTGATCTCTAATTCATTAATTAGGTTATTGTTGTGTGCTCCTGTTTGGTGCTTTAAATGTTATCTTCAATCTAACAACATACATTCTGCAAATGTGGATCATTGGTGACTTAATATGGTATATTGGAGAATTAGCAGTAGCAGGGCATGAGGTGGAGAACTTTCTGGGTTAATTAAAAGAGTTTTTTTTTTGCCATGCATTAAAAGAGTTAAACTTTTTGGCTTTTTTTTTTTTTAATGAGAATTTCTCCTTCTCTCATTCATTCTCTGTCTCTCTCCCCTTCCCTCCCTCTCATCCCACTGTGCGTTGAGTCGTTCATTTATTTAAAGTGAACATTTAAAATTTGATATTTGTTATTTATTTTAGATTTAATATGATACAAGCTACTAGAAATGGGTTAGTTGTAAGGGACTTGAATAATTTATATAAAATTATAGGTTCAAATCTCATTATTACCAATCTATTAAAAAAATATTTGATATGATACTCAAAAGTAGTTGGTAACACTAGGTGATTCCTAGGTGAACTATAACCTTAGATGAACTGTCTATAATATTAGTTGTTTGAATTTTACAATTGTCAATTTGAGGAGAGCTTTATCTAATTACCACTCTCACGTTAAAATTGTATAAGCAATTCCTAAAGCAAAAAAGTATTTAATATGATGACCTTGTGATTTTAGATTTTAAATGGATTTAATTTTGTTGCATTTGGATATTTTGGCTTGACGAATTATAGCTTCTAATTTTATGACTTGCAAGTTTTGCTTTGGATTTTATATGTTTTCGATATGCATTTAGATTTGAAAAGGGTTTGATGATGTGCTTTTAACTTAAATTTTGCTTTTGCTTAAGTGAACTTTTTAATTTTTTGTTTCATTTTAATTTTCTTTCTTTTAATAATGGAAGGAAATTTATCAGAAAAACTAAAATGCACATTAAAAAAAGTTTGAAAAATCATGTTGCACATTTCTTTAGTTTAAGAATTAGAGTGTATATGACATATAATTGAAAAAGGTAAAATAAAATGTTTTCAATAATCTATTTAGGCCTTCAGGTTGCTCTTACATAGACCAGACTTTAAAAAATAACCTATTTAAATCAACATTTTTTTTTTCTTGACCTTAAATACGCTAGCAACCCTTTTAATAATGCAACCTTTACTATTTTCGATTAAAAATGCAATAAAAAATCTTGTTATGTTCCATTCACGATTTCACAAACACAAGTTATTTTATTGAAACTATAGTGAAAGTAGAAAACAATATATAGTCCATAAAGTGTCAAATTGTAAATGGAATGGGTTCAAGAACAAAGAATGGAAAAAAAAATTTATTAGGAGATCTCTATCCTCTTTAGAGACCTCTGTTGGGTTGATTTGGATTAGTTGAATTTCTAGTAATTGAGTTTGTATGCTAGTGGTTCTATCGAAACAAAATAAAAAAATAAAAAATTGTGAATGAAACAAAATAAGACTCTTTTTTTTGCTTTAATAGCACTTAATAATATCTCTAATCTAGCCGTGCATGTCTTTCTTAATCAATAACTAACAGAATATGGTGTATCTCTAACCTTTTGTCTCTCCCTGTGTATGGTTTAACGTAAACTCATTGGGATTTATGAATAAAATACCGATATTGATTTTGTTGAATATCATTATTTAATTATATAACTCGAGTAGCATGACTCATGTTGTGATCGATCACAACCATAAGTTAAATGCTTTGTACGTACGTATTACCTTTTTTATTTTGACTAATCTTTGATTATCTCATCACATAAATTTAATTTCCTAATATATGTGATGAGAGAATCAAAGATTAGTCTCCATTTATATATGAATGCAAAATAGCTAAAGCATGCAAATATACATAAGTGTACAGTATGTGGTCAGCTCGGATAAAGGATTATTATTATTATTTTGTATAGGCAAAAAATCTTAAATATTCTCACATGAGATAAAATTCATTCTGCTTAAAATATACTAATTGTGATTGTCCAAAAAATTTTAAGATAAAATTAAGTTGAGTAAATAGGATAACGAAGAGAAAAGAATGAAAGTTTAAGAATGAGTGAGTTAAATTGAAGGATGTACACGCACATAAATAAAAAAATTGGGAAATATAAAAAATAAATAAAAAAAGAAATATTAAGCCACTATAAATAATTTAATAATAAAAAATTTAAATAATATACATAAAATAAAATTAGAAGTTTAGAAGCTCATTGCCACTAATATAAAAAAGAAAGAAAGAGAAATTGGGCACTCTCCAATTTGTACCTCTAGCTGCCACCGACCTAGCACGGGTGAGCGTGACCGCCGCTGCCTAGTCACTATTCATGTTGAGATTTTTTCCATTTTAGAAGTCAATGACCTGTTGTGGTTAAGGGAAGGTAAGTTAAAGTGAAAGCGAAGAGTCAATCCACGGAAGATGAGTGAATCATTTTGATCCTTAAAATTATACGTGTATTTTATTTTAATCTTTAAAAATAAAAAATTAATGATTTGTTCTTTTAAATCATAAAAAATGATTTAAATTAGTCTTTAAGATTATATTGTAGAAATTAATTTGAATTACCCAAAAAATTAATTTAAATAATTATTTTTCAATTTTAAAAATTAAATTATTAATTTTTTAATTTTAAAAATTAAAATAAAATATACACATAACTTCAAGAATTAAAATAAATATTTATACACAATGTAACTCAATTGCTAGAGTTATAAGAGGGGATTAGGTTATCTAAAGTAGATAATTATAGCCATTGATGGAAAAATTAAAAAAAATATTAATACATTTATAATATCAACCAAATTTATGTATCTTGAAAAATTTTAAATCAATAATTTTTTTATTAACAATTATAGTCGAATATTTTAATTTTTAAAGTAGCGAATATATTTTACACGAACCAAATTCTATAGAAACATGCATTGAAAACGTTAAGTTCAAACTTCTGCAATTATATTTTGCACTCCATTCTCTCCCTTCCCTCTTCATGGGGTTCCTTCCGCTGTAGGTATCCCGTAGCCCACTCTAGCGACGAGCCCTCCTCTATTTACATAATGGAAGCATAGATTCTAGATCGATACTTGGATAGGCTTTGTTACAAAGCTCGAATATCTAAATATAGACATAACTTAATTGGTCAATACAAATGATGGGTGGCTCTAATGCTTCAAGATTAAAGAATGAGTTTTTCTTTTTCTTTTAATTTTTTTTAATGAGATTCACCTTTTTAAATTATGTATACTTGGTGGAGACTTGGGATGTATTTTCAATATGTGCTCTTTACTGTTTTCCAACGAGGATTAGGGAGAGTTTTCCTCTACTTTTTATATATGTATATGAGAAAGAAAACTCATTATGAATGAAACAACGATATTTAAAAAATTTAAAAATATGTTAGATCGACAAGAAGAAACAAACAAAAACCAAAAGTTATATAGCGGTAAGGGTGTACTACACCCCCCCTCAAAAGTAGGTTTGAAGCTTTTGTCTACCAGCAAAACTATCCAGAGCGAAACTACTACCACGAAGGAACAAACATACAACACCAAAAAAGATCATGGAACCAAAATTCTTCATAAAAAGGACAGCAAAACTACGGTATTTGACATATACAAAAGTTTAAAATCAAATAAAAATTTGAATAATTTGTTGAAAAACATAATAACAAAATAGAAAAAAATGGTAAATTAACTGCCATTAGAAAAGGAAGACCGCAGCCACTTCAATACCGTCATGGAAAAGGGACTCAGAATGGGAGAGGAAAAGAAATGACGGTTAGGGTTTTCTCAACCATCAATTCAGGATTGAGCAGTTTTTATTTCTTTTTTTAATTTTCTTTTTAAACTTGATGTCATTAATTTGAAATAAAGCTTTGTACAATTTCTTATCACTTTAACGAACATGTGCCACGTGGTTAATCAAAGACCAAGCCCAATTGATCGATTTGAATATGATAAGATCACTTCAACTGTTTAATTAAGCAATAAAAAGAAATTCAACGATTCATTAAGATATATACATACAATCAATCTGAAGCTTTAGTAATTAGCTAGATCATAGATATACCTGTACAGCTCCATGTGTTGGTTGTTCAAATTCCGGTGCCATCTCTCCAATTTTCGCTCAATAATTTGATGAAAGCAATCAAATAAATGGCATTTAAACAGTTGGTAAAGAAGATTTTCAGCATTAAAACTACACTGGTTCAAAATATTTAACTCATGCGCACCTATCTAAATAAGAGTAGATATAATGGACGCTGAAACTTAACTACAGTGTGTGCATGTCTTTGTCTCTTCTTTTGCATCCACTCTCCACTTGCTATTGAAAGCAACAATAGCTATCTTAGTGATTGAAAACTCGTAAAAACTTTTCAATGTTGCTTACTATATATATATATAGACTTAAAGTTTAGGCTGAGAGGAAATAATTCTCTCTTTAGGGTTAAAACATGGCTATAGATTTATTAAATATTTATCAATATATTTACATGTCACCTATTAATAGAGAAATCTAATAATTGAACCTAAATCATAATAATACATGGGCAAAAATCAATTAGGTGAGCCAACAATGTTTACTATATTATCTTCTTCACTCGCACAATTCTTCTGCATGCTTAATCTTTAATATTTTCTAGAAATTTTTCCATCCTATGATACCTAAAAGTGAAAAATGCTTATATCGATATTGCAGTATACATATAATAACAAAAACCTTTTAGAATAAGTGTATTTTTAACATAGTTAACACAATCTTATAGATAGGTAGGAGTGTTTATGACCTGATCTAGTAAAATAATTTGTCTTGACTAAAAGCTCATTGGATTAGTTTTGGATTTTAAACTTTTGACTTAGTACATTTTGATGTCTTGGGTTACATGTCGGGTTTATTCGGCCTACCTAAAGTTACGTAATTTTTTAAAAATTATATTTTCTAAAAGTAGCAAATTATAAGATTTTTATACTTTACATTTTATCCAATATGATATTATTTTTTTATATTGATATAATTTATTTTAAAATATATATTATAAAATATTTCTTAAATTTTGTGTTTTAGAATATATTTTATATATGAAACTCATCCATTAAATTTAATTTTCATTTTTATTCTCAAATCAAGCACACCGTTACTTCCAAAATTTTATGTATTATTCATATCTAAATTTGTATATATTGTCTAAATTACAAGTTGACCGATCTAACCCAACTACTAGTCAAATCATTATTAGATTGGGTTTAAGTTCAAAACAATAATTCAATAAAAAATTTGGATCGTAATTTGAATCTAACTAAGATGTCACTCAACCCATTTTTTTGTACATCCCTGTTGAAAAGCTAGGTAGTGAGAGAAATAGAGAAGGGGTTGGGGGAGCAACCTCTGACGAGTAAGGTAAGGCAGGTCGTGATCACCGTGTGCCTTAAACAACATTTCTTAAATTCCGTAGTGAAGTTGGATGGTCCAGCCGGCCAATATTGCCATTTTATCTTTCCTATTTGATTTGAAATGATGAAATTAAAGTTGTTGAAAATAAAAAAGAAGGGGGAAAAAGCAAAGAAAAAAAGAAAAAGAAAAGAAGGGTTGTGTCTTTCTTTGAGTTGACTTGTATTAACATGCAATAGCGACATTTATCGAAGTGGACGTGCATATTAATTTTCTCCCTCGCTTGCTTCTTTCTGTTATACATCATGGATCAAAAGTAATCTCCAAAGTACAACCTTTAGTCCCATACCTATAACCCTAGCCCCCTTAGAATGTATAGTGATTGTTATTCTCATTCTCATATTTTCGCCCATTTACCTTCTTTTTCTGTACACTTATAACTACTGAATAATACTAACATTTGTTTAAATAAATTATATTACTTTACATTTACCAGAATAAATATGAGATATCATCATTATCCTTTTTCAAAATACTTCTACTATCATCATGGGTATGTATGTCAATTTGTCTCTTCATTTCAGATTTTGTGTACGCATGTTCCATCATTCCACAACATATAATTAATGTGGGATTTCTCCAAACTACAAATTCGTATGATAAAGAGCACGAAATATCTTGTGTTATAATTATTGTCGTTATCATCATGATGATGCATGCAAGCATGCATGCATGCATGGGCAGAAGCATTTAGAGGAGGAAGCTAATGTGCCATATAATTGAATCCATTAGCTCATCAACTGACAATACAATAACAGGTGTATATACCTAATAGCATTATAGCTATGTGCGCCTCTGTGAACAATTAAAATTGTTAGATTGTGTTGGTGGTGTGTGGTTCCCCAACTGCATGTGCTTCTTGTTATACTGTCACTGCAGCCATGAATGTATTGTATACAAATTCATACGTACAACAAGAGTACACAGCATTTGCTGTTAACAGCTGCTCCACACAACTACCCTTTTATGCGTTGCAGCTGCAAATTGCAAGCATACGCTAACAAGTGTAACAATATGTGAAAATATGCTGGGACTTGGGAGGCCAAATTCGTTTGTTGAGAAGAATTTTAACCAAGTAAGTATTTAATGGTAGCCATATATATACATATATATATTTTTGTCTAAATCATCGTTATTTGCAATTCATTGCACTTTAATTAATCTAGTTTAGGTTTGTCTGCTTATTATAGAATAAAATTCTTTTAATATTAATTTTTTTTATTTAGAAGAACTAAACTTAAAATTTTATTTTAAAAAAATAAATATCAAATCACTTGAATCAACCAAATATAATGATTGCTATATATGAATATAAGTAAAAATTATAAACAAGGAAAAAAATATTACAAAACGTAGTTTTTACTACTTACCTAATATAATCCAGTTGAGTAGACATTGAATTGGACTCACTAATGGCTGATTAACAATTTTATTTTTTTTTATATATAGACTATCAGTATCTGAAAGTTTATTGAACTCAGATTAATTTGGTTCGAGCCAAGTTGGCTCACTATGGGGGTAAAGCTCTCTCAGCACTATTTTTTTTTCATTCACAAGATTCAACCTCGAGATTTTGCTTAAGAGAAATAAATATCGAACTACTTGAACCAACTAAATGTGGGTTGATTAACAATTTTTCTATATAGTTATATGTGGATACAGCAAACCGCTACACCAAATAAAAAGACTTTTTTGATTTTTTTTTTTTTATGATCCTTAATCTATAAGTTATATGTAAGAGCAATGTACGTTTTTGCTGAATTTTTTGGCTTTTCTTGAATTAACATGACACGATGGGCCTTTTTTTTTATATTTTTTTAAGAGAAAAACTACTGTTTTAGCTAGAGATATGTATACAAAAATGTAAAATAAATAGATAATCTCTAAAAATAAATCTAAAATATAAAACAAGCCATTTTAGTGTTTTATTATAAATTAGAAAATAACTTCTCAAGAAAGCTCTGAGCAAAATATATATCATAAAATCATTTTTTATAAAGCTCAAACAAATATCTAGAAAGACTTTTCATTTTGATTTATATATAATAAGAAAATCATACTCATCATGTATAAGGAAACAAAAGATCCTCATTATTTATTCTTTGTTTTTAAACATTAATTTTATAATCCGTTGAAATAAAATAAATCTGTGGAGATATCATAACTCTCATGACAAAAGTGTATATATATATATATATATATATATATATATATATATATATATATATATATATATATATATATATATATATATGTGTGTGTGTGTGTGTGTGTGTGTGTGTGTGTGTGTTTTTCCCAAAACAAAGAGCGACTCTCTGAATGAGCCCAGTGCATGTGATGTAGTGGACCATGTTAAGCCCATGAGACTTTGTTGATGTGCAGTTCAATAGAATAACGATTGAGTTTTTTTGGTCCAAAAGATTTGGGTTCGGAGTACCCAAAATCTATTGGGTTTTGATTTCTTTTTGTATAGAAATACACCAACTTCCCTACCAAAAAAAAAATTGCATACGCCGTATCGTGGAGAACTGGGAACAAAAAAGATACCGAGCCTAAGAAAGTGACTGTTCTTCAAAATATGAGTGTCACGGACCCCAAAAAAAAAAAAGATTGCGTTCAAGTCTGAGATAAAAAAAGAAAAAGTCTGAGGGAATGGATAAACTTTAGATGACTTAAAAGAGTTTTTTCCCAACTTTAATAATAATAATAATAATAATAATAATAATCTATATTATATAGAAAGGGGATTCCCCTCATAATTGTTTTTGGTCTCTCCTTATTATATTAAATATAAATATTTTTTCAACTCCATTAACATATTTCCTATAGTATTTATAAAGGAGCGCCATGAACTATGAGCCGCTCCCCCCACATAACCATGTTACTTTTCTTCTATCACCAATGCTCAAATTCCACTTCTTAAAAATGGTAACGACCCCCCCCTCTCTCCTCTTCTCTCCCTCTCCCTCTCTTTTGAATTGAAATAACTACCCTCTCTTTCTTAAACAAAATTTAATAGTAGTTTGGTTTCAAAAAATATTAATACAATATATTTTTGTCGGATAAAAAAATAGTTTTATACTATTATCCAATTACACTCTTTTATTTGCATGATTTTTGAAATAATGGGAGGTAAGAATTATGCTTATTTACTTATGCGGTAGTATATGAGTAGATGATAGTGTAAAAATATTTTATACTATTAGTGCATATAAATTAAAGCCAAAAATATAAATTTATTTTATACTATCAATACATAAAAATTAATTTTTAATTATATTAATATCTAAAATGGATATTCGAATTTGATGTCCAAATTTTTTATTCCTGATGCCCTCATCAATCATTAAATTAAACAAAAAAAATGGAAAAGAAAAGGATTAGTAGTAAATGGGTAAAATAATAATTATATTAATGTCACTTCTCTCCACTAAGCTATTTAGAAATTATCTTCTTCAACTAAAATATACACGCTGCCTATCATCTATACCAATATAAAGATATCTAGATGAGGTGTTCATGGTTTGATTTTCTTTAATTTTAATATATACATTCAACTACTCCAAAGAAATATTTATTTCAATTTAATTTGGATTGATTTGACTTTATTTAAAAAATTAAACAAATGCGTTTGAATCGATTTCGATTGGTTTAATTAATTCAGTTTTTATTAATATTTTTTAGAATATAAAATAATAACTTTTATGTTCATTAAATTAAATTAAATTAATTATTAATTTCTTAAAACTTTATAAAATAAAAATATAAACTAATTATTAAAAGTTATATTAGTATCTAACATACAATAAAAGATTTAAACAAAAGTCATATATAGACTCAAAATTATAGAGTAAGTTAAAAGAATTAATAAATAATTAAAATATGAAATATTAAGTTAAGATATGATAAGAATTAATATAAAAATAATTTTAGTATTAAAATATATAATATATAATATGTTTCATAAATATGTATATAAGTATGCATGTTTAGTATATTATTGCTTCGGTTTATTTTAAAAAAGTTTTCAAAAGTAAATTCGAAAGCCGAATTGAACAATTTTCAGAAAATAAGAACCAATAAAAAACATTTTGTTTTCTTGATTTTGATAAGTTTTTGGTTATTTTGGATTAGCTTTGATTTTCATTTAGTTTAAATTAGATTTGAACACTCTTACCAATAAGAGTTGAGTGCAAAGATAAGTGAATTACATTCTCAGGTAGAGAGTTAATATTTAAACTTTAGAAAAGACAATTGTTAGGAAGGTCTCTTAATTATGATAGTTTCTGAGAATAGAAAAATCTTAAAAACCAAAAGAGATTCGAACACTCCTGTATTCAAGTTTAGTGTCCACATTTATTTCTAAATATCCTCTTTGATCATTAAATTAAAGGAAAAAAAAAGAAACTGTGAATATTAATAAGAAATGGGTAAAATTATCTTACTCAACGAAACATACTTAGATCCTATAAAAAAAAAAAATAAGGCGCAACATTTTATATAAATGTGTCAAATTATATATATATATATATATATATATAATTAAAAAAATATTAATAAGCATGTTAGTTTCCATCGATCCGCTATTAATAATAATCGTAGTAGCAGTGCCACTAGTTGATGCGTGTAAGGGTTGCTTAAGTTTATGGTATTTGCAACTTCGTCAATAATTATATTTTCTGGTTAGTTATCAAATGTAAGTTGACTCATTTATGGTATTTGTAGTTGAATTTATAACCTAGTAATAATCTACTGCATGTCTCAGAATATGAAATGCCTATATTCAACTCTCATTCTCTATCTCTCCTACCTTTGTAAAATTAAAAAAACAAAATTGACTCATTTGATTTTTTTCAATTAACATTGGGGCCTAAGCCCAAGAACTACAGATAAACAACTCTAAGTATACACTGACCCACTTGATCCACTAGAAATTCCAAAGAGATGCAAATCGCGAGCTAATAAAAAAAAGAAAGACCTATTGGACATCTATAACCTAATTTCCACTATCTAGTCATCCAGCAAAAGATTTCTGATGCTGTTAATAATCGCAGCGTGTGCATGAGTTGCGCTAGGCTCTAGTGCAATCAACATCCTGATAGCATTAGAGTCTGTTTCCAACATGATGTCGTTGAATCTTAAGCTATGACTGATGAGAAGGCCCCAAAAAATAGCCAAAAGTTCTGCAGCGATGATGGTGCAGTGTCCTAGGTTAAGGCTCCAAGCTACAACAAAATTTCCATTATGATCTCTAGCAGTACCGTCACAAGATGCCAAACTTGAGCCATTTAGGAAAGAACCATTTGTGTTCACTTTCTTCCAATTGAAATGGAGAGGAATCCATGCCACTTGCCTAATCTGTACGTTGGGAATGCTCCTTCTTGCTTCAGCCTTCAATGCCAAATTGTGATCATAGCCCCCAGCCAATTTAAGCACCCTGGCACAAAACTGTTTCAGTTGACTCATTTGATTGGCACTTTTTTTGGTCATAACTACATAATTTGAGTTTTGATTTAAAATATTTGGTTAATGAAAGATTAATATTCCCACTATAAATTCTCGTTAAGTTGGTAGTACTTGATATTTTTCTTTAGCGTAAATGAGGTAGCTCGTCATCCTAAATTTTTTGTTATAAAAGCAAAGAGTTAGCCATCAGATAATTCAAGTGGAAATACAATGATTTTGTCAACAAAACATATACAATCATAACTAATGGAGTGTTTACAAGGGCCGACGTTAGAAGGAATGATAAGTGAATATATGAAAGGAGTACAATGAACGAACCGAAATAAAATGATTTCCAACTACATTCGACCTGTGACAGTTCATTTCCCATTTCCAAATATGTTCAAATAAAAAAATATGTAGACATACCAGATTAATGTTTATCAAATTGAATTCATAAGCAATATCTTATTAGTTTCCTCTGACTCAATTTCTCGTTGAAGAATTTCTGGGGTTGTCCCCCCCCCCCACCCCCTTTCTCTTCTGT
Source organism: Pterocarpus santalinus (assembly GCA_031439595.1). Classification (NCBI taxonomy): domain Eukaryota; kingdom Viridiplantae; phylum Streptophyta; class Magnoliopsida; order Fabales; family Fabaceae; genus Pterocarpus; species Pterocarpus santalinus. The sequence goes on from CM062531.1 coordinate 59,772,180, forward strand.
CTTCCCGTCGGGGTAAATCTCTTTTATATTTGTTAATTAGTTTTATTTTTAATTTTATTGAAAACTCAACACACTAAATCATAAAATTCAATCAACATTTGTGTTTTTAAGCTTGATTCACTGTTCAAATAATAAATAAAAAACTTGATTCGTTGTTAAATTTTCAAAAATAAATAGCTCTAAAAATAACATAGTGATGTTTATCAACACTTGGTAAAAGAGACTTCATGTTACATGAGATATTTCCTCATTTTGAGAAGAAAAATTATTGCATATTCTAAAATATTATGCAACATTACATCCACTTTATTCAAAGGATAATATTTCATTTTTATTTAATGATCGAATTTATTACTTTGATTTTTTAAAGATTGAAAAAAAAAAATGTAACTGAAAGAATAAAGATACAAGTTAGCAGAGAATTCTGCTACGATACAATGCTCCATTTACACAACAACTTCACTTTGAGTGTCATGATCACATGCATTACTGTGTGACGCAAGAAGACAAACTACCTCATGAATGGACATCCACTATCCTGATCACATGCATTAATCTTCAAGGAGTTGAAGCTATACATATTTTTCTTTCTACTTTACTAAGCTTTTGCCCCAACATATCCACAATGAATGCAATATATATTTATATATAGAAAAAACTTGGGTAGGAAGCACCCCGTGTAGACCTTAGGAAATTGCTTAGATTACAATAAAAGTTAGATCCACACAGTGAGTGAGTGATATAGAGAGAGCTATAACTTTCACGTCAATCCTTCTCAGTGTTAAAAAATTCTCACACACCAATCAATTACATAGTGACAGAACTCAATCCTCACCCAACTCTGATGGTATCCTCTCAACCATTCAAGGAACAAAACATTCCTACTCTTTTGTATGTGAAACAAAGAGGTCCAAAACATAGAAAGAAAAAAAGAGGAAAAGGTGAAAAAAGGGTTGTTCTACATTGTAGCTATTGCATGTTAGAGGTGAAACAGCTTTGGTTACAGGGAGAAAATGGCCAAAAGATCAGATTTTGCACAGAAGCTGCTGGATGATCTTCGGCTGAGGAAAGAAAGGATGGCTTCCGCATCTCAGAGGTCAAGCCATTCCCAGAAGCCTATAGGTAAGTTTCATTGAATCCATTGAACAGGATCCATATATATAATTTATGATAGGATACTATGATATCGTTTGATCTATGTAATTGACCCCACCTAGTGAAACAAGACTTAATTGTTGTTGTTTTTGTTGTTATTTATTGAATCCATTAACTAGTCCTGTTGCCTTAGGAAGCCGAGATTTGGTTTGAATCCTCAAATATACTTGAAAAAAGAAAATAATACACTGAGCCATATTTTCTGGTTACTGTTGTGTTGTTTACCTTGTCTCTGTTAAAAATTCTTGATGCCTTGTGTTGTAATCAATCAGTAGAAGCATGTAAATGTCCATTACAAGATATGGAAGGTTCCCCGTTCTAACTGGAAGTACCCACTAAAATGTCAAGATATTGATCTAAAATTTCTCTTTCTTTATTTTCCATATTTTTCTTAGAAAACATTTTTTAGAATTATCCTTTTGCTACCTTTCATGATGCCGTTACAATACCTGCTTAGGTGTCAACTACAATTATCAGCCATGCATAAAGTTTATGCTATCTTATTTTGCCAATTATGTTCAAACAGATGCATATGCTTACTCCAAGCAAACAAGCATAGGATCCAGAAACAAAACAGCCAATGAAATTGTAAGTTATGATATGTTTGAATATTCTGTGTACACATCAAAGCAGATAGCAAATATTCCTGTTAGTTAAATTGTTTCATGTTGTGCAGGTTACTTCAAGATCTGGGAACATGCTGAAGAGATCTAGCAGAAGCTATAGGTCAGCAAACAATGGAGAGGTTTCAAATCAGATAGTTTCATATGGGAGGGGTCAGAACTCACTGAAAATGAATGATGTGTCCTTAGCTATAGCTTTTGCCTTTGAGAATGGAGGGAAAACAAGAAGGGGTGACTCTTCTTATAATAGTTCCACTATGGCTTTCCTTAACCAAATTAAGAGGGGAACAATGGAATTCAGCATGATGGATAGACAAGGCAATTTGGTTAGGCAACAAGCTTCAACTAAACATTTTCAGGCCCTCTCACCTGTGCAGATAAATGAGATATCCAAAGGTGCACAGAGACTAAACCAGATATTGAGAGCTTGCTCCAATGGTTTTAACATTGATAGATATTCCATTGAGATTGCAAAGGAACTATTTCAAGGAGCTATTGATTTGGAACAGTCCCTCAGGATGCTAGTAGACCTGCAGCAAAATTCAGAGTTTATGATTACCCAACAGAAGAAAAATCGGATCAAGCTATTAGACGAAGACAGTGATGATGATGATGACAACAAAATGATCAAAGTTTCTGAGCAAAATCAACTGGTGCCGCCAATTTTCTCCTTTGACAAGCCCTCAAGACATACTCTGATGCAGGGGAAAATTATTCTGACCAACTCTAAAGAAGGCAGAAACTCAAATAACAAAAAGCAAGATGGCAAAATGTCAAAAGCTTCCCAAAAGCAACCAACAAGATCTAGCTCTGACATTAAGAACCTCAACGCCATTTCAGAACAGAAAAATCAGTCAGCCCCAGTGAAATCCAATGCAGAGAAGGGCAGGATTCCAAGCGTAGTAGCAAAATTAATGGGGCTGGATAATCTCCCAGAGAAAGTGGGACCAAAACACATGCCACAGAAGGATTCAGGTAATACACAGAAAATTAGAGGAAATCATGGAATGACGATCCAGCATACTGCAAAAGAAAGCACCAAGAAGGCTTTGAATAGCAAAGAAACTGAGAATTTGGTAGCTATGAAAAAGCAAAAAGTGATAGAAGCCTTCAACATGCCTGCAACTACGGATGAGGAACTTGTGCTTGGTGCTGATAAAAATTTGCTCATTCAAAAGGCCAGCTCCAAGGTTCATAATGGAAAACCTCTATGGCGTGATCTGTATGGAATAAATGCAGTGAAAGATTATGAGAAGGCCACCACCAAAATAGACAAGCAGCATAATAGTGCTGCTCAAATGATCCTTATTAGTGAAAGTCAAAAAGATGTTTGGGGGAAAGGAAGAAAACAGGATCCTGCTCCTGCTAACATAGAGCAGAAAAGCACAGTAAAGAGCAGAACCAATGATCCAACCATAAATAACATGCTGTCCCATCTGGAACAAGTGAATGAAAGATCACAAGTTAAGCCTTCACTGCAGGAAGAAAAAGAAATCAATGTAAGTAATGTTCAATTGGTAAAAAGACACACAAACAAGCCGACCATGAACAATCAAAAGAAGTCTCAGAACCATCCTGGAGATCAAAAGTCATACATGCTCTCCAAATATGGGCCCCAAGAAGAAAAACGTCATAGAGAACATCGGATTGAGCAATGGGGAAAACAAATGTTGCACGCAAGACCACAAGGAGGGAGTGAATTGGCTTCCAAAAGTTCATCAAAAAACCAACATCAGTTGATGAATTCTCAGAAGAAGCAGCTAAACCAAGCTACATCAGTTAAGCAGAACTTTGCAGAAAATGTAGAAGCTATGAAGCTAGAAGGGTTCTTAAGCAGCCACTCTGATGATTTAGTCAAACATGAAATCTCTAATGACACCAATGGGAAAGTGAAAGAAATAATTAATAGAAAGTCAGGTGGCATCATATCAATGGTGGATGAAAGAAGCGTTCGTAAACTGGCCAACATGAAGGTAAAGAATATCAGAAAGCAAAAAGTTGACATGCCTGGGAAGATTGATGAAGTGTCTAATGAAAGAAATGGAAGAAAGCTCATCACAAAACAAGCAAAACAACAGATTCATATTTTGCATGAATCTAGACAAGGAACATCTGACAGATTCAATGTCTTGAAAGAAGCTGAGGGACAAAGGGTTGGCATGTTGAAAGAAGCAGATGCATGCATCATTAGCTCTAATGAATCAGTAGCTGTGGCAGAATCACTGTATCAGAGACACCCACCAAATAAAGGAGCAGAACTGCCTCCTACACTATACAATTCTGAAGGTGGAGAACTCCACAGCCTACATGGATCTGGTGCTCTTTCTCCCAGTGATTTGGTAAGTTCTTTTATACTATGATCTAAAACAGTCTCATATAATGAGAACAAAAAAAGAGAAAACAATTATTTAATAACAGGAGTTTCTTACCAAAAGGATAAAACAATTAACAATAGGTTTATTTTATTGCAAGCAAATATAAAACTTGTTGAATTTGTGGCAGGATCATGCTGCTCCTATGGTAGCAGATGAAGGATTCAAGACTTGTGAAATTGCATTAAATACAATAAATGGTAAGCTTATAACTATGATTTTAAATTTAAGTTATTTTTCCCAAATAAGCAAATAGCATCTCCTGTTACATCATGTAGTAGATTAAAGAATGTTGATAATCTATTTTAACGAGCTCTTATCCAAGCTTCTTCATTCATCCTCCTTATACAGCCATAACCTTTCCCCCACAACCTACCAAATTTTTACTTGCTGTTCAGCTTAGCAGAAGCATGGGTCCAAACAGACCAGCATCTATCATCAAGCCTTTTGGAGGGTTTGGAATGAAAGATAAGCCTCACCCAGTCACCCTTATTATATCGTCACATTGTTAACACAAGTAAAAATGGAAAAGATAAACACCTGAAATCCACAGAAGCAACAACAGTACTTTTAGGCTCAGTGTATCATATCTTTTCATTTTGTTTCTTCTTTTGTTCACAATATATCACTCTTCACCCAAATTGTACATGTGAATTTATGGTTTCAACTAAGCTTTGCAAAATCAGTAAGATAATGCTATCAAAAGCATACATGGAATGAATCAATGAAAGTATTATATTTTGCTTTAACATTATTTTAATATCACAGGAACTCATGAAGATAGCATGAGTATTAATAACCACTCACAACTTCAAGATCAATATATTTCTGGAAAGAGAATTCAAGAGCCACTAACAGAAAGCGAAAACTGCCTCAAGAGGACCTTTGTCACCAGTCAATCATTCCTCAACACGGCAGAAGCACTATTCAGACTCAACATTCCATTCAGCATTCTGCAAGATGATGGTCAGGACAATGAAGATGAATGCAAAAAGCTCATACTAGACTGTGGCTATGAAGTAATGAAACGAAAGGGGATACAGACAGAAATCAAAGTTCATCCTTGCTCAAAGACATCAATCAGTACAATCAACATAACATCCTTAGATGATTTGGCTAGGGAGCTGAATAAAGACTTGGAGAAGCTAAAATTCTATGGAAGGAACAGAAGTTCCCAAGCTAATATTGGGGAGTACCTGCCTAAAATGCTTGAAAACGATGTCTACAGTAGAGAGCCAGACATAGACTGTATGTGGGATTTCGGTTGGAATGACAATACATTTGCATCTATTGAAAAATGTGATGTTGTCAAGGATATGGAAAAACATGTCCTTAATGTACTTTTGGATGAGATCACCAGAGAGCTTTTGCATGTTCAAGGGTGACTGAAAATTGCAACCATAGAATAAGGTATCTGCTTTGATCACGGGTGTGAAAAGGGAAGAAAAAGAGTTTTTCCATCTTTTGTTTTGATGGTACAAGTAGTTGATGAGCAACTCTATTGTGGGAGTATCTACTGTAAATCCTTTGTATTCATATTTGAAAGCATTTCATTGACCTTGAAGAATCATATTATCACAAATATCAATTTTTTTTTTTTTTTTTTTGTACATGTACATCAGTGAACATCAGGTTTGAGACCTAAGGAAGACAAGTGTTTGATTAAAGAAATGGCTGTCGTATAAATGCTTCATCCTCACAAGCAAGCCAAACAATAAGTTAAAGTCTTTTTAACACATGAGAAAGGGCTCATGCAAACTAAAACCATTTCGTAAAAGAAATTGAAGGCAGCACCAACATTTTTCAGATTTTTAATAGTAATCATTAATTGGGTTCTTTCTTCTTTGTCATCAATCCCTCTAGAACTAACAGTGGTATAATAAGCTATGTTGCACTGATACGGCACTACCCCTTCTATTCCGGTATCCAGGAAGTGTCGTGTCCGATACTGACACTGACACGGCTGGATCCGTCCTCATGCCGTTTTTTTTTTTTTTTTTTTTGTTATAAACCATAGTCAGGACTGCAAAAAGACGGCAGAGACATGTTGGAAGATGGTAGTGATACGGCGGAGACACATGACTATGTTCTTTCTACCCAACCTTTGCCGCCTCTGCTAGTTTCAAGCTCACCTCTAGACGAGAACTCTTCATCGCTACTCTTGCGTGGCTCTTCGCATAACACAGTTGAAACTTTCAACTGTACGTGGCATGTACCTTTCAAAGTTTCTAGTGGTAAAACCATCAGCATGTACCTTTCAACTATCAGGTCAGGTGGGAAAGACTGGAAGCATGTACCTTTCAACTCGAAGTTTCAAACTGAAAAAATTTTTGGGAAGAGACTGGAGGGGTGGGTGTTTCTACTGGGTAAGTGTTCTGTGGTTTTGGTGAAGAAGGATACCACTGACGGAACTTTAGGAAAAGATGGGTGGGGGTGGGTGTTTTCCTGTGGGTAATAATATTGTTATGTGGGTTTAGGCTTCTGGGGGAGGAAAAATGTGCTTTTTTTTTTTTTTTAAAGAAAAGAGAAAAACATTTCTTTGAGAGATGTCATTTTATAATCCAAGAATAAACTTTTTTTCTTGAGATATATTTTGGTTTGTATGTTTTACTCATTGAGGATTATGAATGTGTTTGTTTCATATTTTTTAAAAAATAATTTTAAAATATAAATTATATATATATAAAAGAAAAATTAAAAATTAATTTTTTTAAAATTTGATTATTTTTAAAAATTTATCTAATTATTGAAAAAAAATACAAACAAATATATCCTATAAAATTCAATATATATATATATATATATATATATATATATATATATATATATATATATATATATATATATATATCATCCAATTTTAAAATTTTGCTGTATTTCTGTATCAATGTCGGATCATATTAGTATCATATTATATGTTGGTGCTTCATAGATAATAAGTTGAATGAGAACATAGGCATAGTATGAAGTGAGTTCATGGAATTAGAAATGGTACCAATGTGATGAACACGAAACCAGCTAATACGGATGAAGCACTTGTTGGCACCATTCCAAAGATTGGAATTTTGTGGCTGTTACTGTGTAGTCTGTGGAGATGATTCTGATTTTGTGGTTCTGCCAATTCCTAGATGCAATTTTGATTAATTCAATGTCAAGTCCCCAAAAGGCAAAATGGCGTTACCTAATTAATTGTGAGGCGTTTATTATACATGAATATGAAGCTTAGTGGTTTTCCTTTTTTTTTTTGGGAGGGGGGTACATTATGAAGCTTTGTCTTTTTGTTGCTTGAAAATATTGAAAAAAATAAATAAAAACTTACAAATTTGAGGAAAAGTAATTTGGATGGAATTGTCATCCTTGGAAAGCCCAATAAATAAAGGGTGGAGAATATTTGAATAAACTTAAAAAAAAAATGGCGGAAAAAAAGCTGACACTGGATAGTTCTACTGCCAACTAACACAATCCTTGCTGGACTTCTATGCAGCATAACTGTACCATAACATGCCATCAGCGGCAGCCACCAATAATCTGCAAGATCGTTGCTGTGCGGTAGGAGATGAAGATCCAAGACTGGGGAAATTGCCTGACGCCATGCAGTAGACTAAGGACTAAAAAACATTGAATTACAGGTTTAGTTTAATGATGGGGAAAGAAGTAACTTTAAATACATGTGTAGTAATTAATATTGCCCCATATCATGTATTACGCTATTAAAGGTAATAAATATAGGTTTTAGGTAGAATACAACAAAATATAATACAAAATTATACATATTCATAGCCACAAGTATAGGCTGCTGCATCACTAAAACTTTCATGGCCTACTTGCGACTGCTTCCTAGAAGCCCCATTAATATAACAATTGAATGAAGATGGAAGTCCCAGCAATTCTCATTGCCTAAGTGCAACAGCAGCTTCTTGCACAAGAGGCTGTGTAACATGCACAAAGTGCTCTGCTTCTCTCTCCACCTGCTCCCGACACTTGTGTGCACTCTTGCCCTCTTTCATCTTCTTCACAAACGCCACAAACTTCCTCCAATTATCTGGCTCAAACAAATGTGGGTTCATCCTCAGGTATGTGAATGCACACATCTCTCTGTCACCAGAGTCGCCATCAACATTCAGCTGTGATGCCCTTATGATCTGCTCATGTGCATACTCATCATACCTTGCCAGTGCATTCTCCCCAGCAAGAGGGACTTGTGCTTTCTGGGTTGCCAAAGCCACTTGCTTCACGAGCTTCTCAGGTGCACAGAGAGCATCCTGCGGCTGCTCATGATCACGCATCTCGATGCACGTGAAGTTGAAAACAGCACCATGCCGTGCCAGCATTTGAGCAATGGGGAGGTAGCCGTCGCGGAATCTGGTGTTGTAGTACCCTGCTGTGAGCTCTGGAGCATGAGACCTTGAACCATAGTGCCAGTGGATACCAGCAACTTTTACTGATATCTTGACGCCAGTGTCCTCAAAGATTGAATTAGCTGAAGTGAGAATCCTCTCACCATGGTCCAACAACATCTGAGAGTACCAGGTGAGGAAAAACTCACCATATGGACCATCCCAGCCTCCTCCTTCTTTGCGGAAAAATTGAGTGTCATCTGGCCAGTTGTTGTAGTGGCCAGCATCTGTTGGGCCAGTGCTTCCCCATTCTGGCTTACCCGCAGCTTCAGCAGCAGCTTTTAAGCTACTCAACATATACTGCACAGCAATCAAACTGAGAATATTAGAACAACAAGGCAAAGAACCACTTTTGAACAATCAAATAAGAAAGGAGCGCAAAACAGAGAGGAGGAAAAGAATTGTCTATACCTTATCAAAGCATTGGAAAGCACCAATTCCTGGGAATTTCCATGTCCCATTTTGCTCTGGGTATGAAGGGTAACGCAACTCACCAGCTGGTCCCATCCCAACTTGGATTTCCTGGATTGTGCCAACGATAGGAGTTCAAGTAAGAAGGTTTATAGTACAACAAACGATAGGAGCATGATACAAAAGAGCACTGAGCACCCCTATAAACTAGAGTAGAGAGAATTGTGAGAAAGGGCATTGAATGTTTACCACAATAGTGTCACCAAGAAGGTGCTTGAAATTGTCTCTGAATGCACGCATGAAATCAGCATAACATTGAACCGGTGTTCGGCCCTTGAGTACTGGCAAAGTATCACATCCAAGTGATATATATTCATAGTTTCTTCTTCCCCATTGATCAGTATATGCAAGATCAGGATCTTTGTCAATCTCTTCCACAACCCATTTGGGCAAAGGAATACTGCATACAAGAGGACAATCAATGAGTCCAAGCCACGAAGACACCACTTATTCAAACATTGGTGCTACTCCGCAATTGACACCGGGCTACTTTTTCCTCCCTATCAGTATTTTAGGGCTGACTTTACTATGTTCATTTTACATTTAAATTAAGATCATATTGTATATGACATGTCTGTACCAGAAAAAAGGATACTGCAAAGAACATGTAAAGAAAATCATTGAAGATTGATACATATATCAATATAGTTCACGGCATGTGCTACACGGCTCACGATCATGTGAAGAATACCTACATACGAAACATAACCGCTATCCTGAAGTCTTTCAGATATATTAATTATTTTTAAAAGATATTTGTAAGGATCCGATTCCAAGTTCCAACTAGCCAGGTAATAAAGGTTCTTTCGGATTAATTGAAGAAGTTGCCACATCCTAGACTGATCCTCGACTCAAACATAAAACTCATCGAACTGTCAAATTAAGATATGTCGGGTCCACTAACCTAAACGTAGATCCCTAAAAGCTAAGCCACTTTTTGTGGCGATGCCGATGTGAATCAATCCGAGTCCAACCTCACGTGGCCTCACTTTTCTATCACGGAACCACATCCCTTTCTCGTGTATTTTATTTTCCTTGCACTAGAGGCCACAAATTAAAAAAAAAAAAAAAGAAAAAAACTTTGTACCGTGGTCACCACGACCCTTTTAGCAATAATTTAAGCCACTTTTAAAACTATTAACGAGCTTCTGCAAAATTGATTTTGAATTATTCACTACAAAAATAATTTTTTAATTTTTTAATTTTTTTTAATTTTTTTTTTTTGCAAATTACATTTCCGCAGGTCCAATTCCAAGTTCCAACTTGTCTTTAGTCTTTAGAAGAAAAATGAAACTTTACGTGTATTTCATTTTTCATAAACCTCGTTGCTCCGTGCTCATCACGGCTCTCTCTTTTATTATTCATAACAATTCATTTAAGTTATCGACAAATTAGATTTTGTGCCTTTTTTTTAATTATTATTCATCTAAGTTTTAATTCATACCTTGTATAAATATAAAATATTTTACGACCCACAGTAAATTTAAACTAAATTCAACATTAAAAAGTAAAGATTAATATCTATCATTAAAATATCTAAATGAACATAAAAAATTTATAATTTACGAATACTATTTTTATTGATTAATGGTGTCAGTATATTTAAATTAAATTATAAAAATAAATATGATTGCTAATAATTAATTTGAAAAACAGTGCTTCACATATAAAAAATTCAAAATTTCAAAAATGCAAAAAAATGATTGTGGTATGAAATTAAATGATAAAATCGACCTACATGTCTACTCAACCAAAAGTCACAGACACATCACGTCTTTTTTAGATAAAAACTCCTAACAAAAATTCCGACTTGAACATTTTCCTAACATGTCAACGTACATATCAACTAAAATTTTCTTACTACGTAACAAAATATTTGACATCAATTTTTTCTTTTTTCAATACCCTAAACTTTTTTGTAGAAGACCAACGTCTTTTTTTTTTTTGAATTTTTTTTAATACCAACATCTTTTTAGTAATCGTAGCATATTTCACAATTACATAATTAGTACATGAAAGCCATTTTGTTAAAAAAAATTAAAAATCAATTATTTCACATTAAAAAAAGAGATTAAAAAACAAATAAAAAAGGGAGAGACAGAGAGAGACTTACGTGCAAGAGTCACCGACGTTGCCGCCACATTGGTGGAACGACATGACGGCCTGCACCTTCAGGCCGTGCTTCCTCGCCATCTCCAACAACTCCGTATACCCTCCCCAGTTATACTCCCCCGGCTTCTCCCTCTCCACCAATCCCCACCACACGTCCATCATCACCCTCTCCACTCCGGCGCTCCTCAGCGCCGCCATCGCCGCGTTCACCGCCTTCCTCCGATTCACCCCGTTCCCCCACGTCACGCTGTCCAGCGGCATCATCACGTACACCGGAATTCCTCCCGTTCCCTTTCCTCCTTTTCCTCCTTCACGGTACTCTCTCTCCGCCTCCGCCGTATCCGCTGCCGTCTCCGCCGTAGCCGAGAACGCCTTACATGCCACCGACAGATCCGGCCGGATTCCGCCCAGAGCCGGCGACCTGCACGGGCTCAGCGGGGGAGAAAGTCCGTCCGCCGCCGTCGGATCCGATTTCCTCACCCTGCATCGGAGATTCGTCGCCGGAGACTTCCACACCGCCGCGGCGCTTACCGTCGCCGCCGCCGACGACTCCGCGGAATCGGATGGCACCGGCGTTCCGGCGAGGCTTCCGATCTGGTGAGTTATGCTCAATGCCATGATGTTCTTCTTCTTCTTCTAATTCGTTTTACAACTTTCCTGGAAAATCTGAGAGAAAGGAAAAGGGCAAAAAAAAAAAAAAATCTGAGAAAACGCTAGAAAATCTTGCTTTTGCTTTGTTTCTCTACGGTTCGATTTGGTTTTAGTGGGTACAGTTAGAATGTGGATTTCGGATTTTTGATAAGGGAAAATGGAGGGAGCTCGGGCGAGTCTTTATAGGGAGCGCGTGTTTAAGGATAAGATTAAAATAATGTTTTTTGGAATTGGGCCGTTGAGCTCTCGCCACGTGTCCGTGGGGTACGTGGCGGATTTGGAACGGTTGACAATTTAACGGTTGGGATCGCTGGGAATGGACGGTTGGATCGGGCTTGCGCGTGAAGCTACCAGAAAACGCGGTAACGGAAAGACAAACCCCCCTTGGAGGGTCGACACGTGCATGAAAGGGACTGCTCACGTGTCGTGTTGCACTTTCGGTTGTTCACAATGTTGAATCCAAGAGAGAGGGAAGAAGGTTTAATGAAGGTGCGGGCTTCTACTTGTGACACTGGAAATGGGGCATGTGGCATGTCACTGGCCAATATGAAACTCGGAAGCATGGAAGAGAAAATTGGAGTGGACTCGACCGGCCGGTCGAACTGGTTGGGTCCCGAATCGGCCATCAAGCCGGTTCGATTATTCTTTCTGAATTGTTTGTTTAAAAAATTAGTGATAAATCGGTTAGAATATGGTAAAATTGATTAATCAGTGCAAATTGGATCGGTTAAATCGATTGTCTAGTTTGATTAGCTTTTTTTATTTAATTTTGGTCAAAATATTTTTATTTATTTTTTTCAAAAAATGAAGTTCATTCAAAATAAAAATTTACTTCTTTTAGAAACTTTATTTTTTTATAGGCTTATTTTTTATATATTCTTAAATTAATTTAAAAGTAAAAAATAAAAATAATTGTAATGTTATTTATGAGTACTTTCTAAAAAAAAAGGTAAAAATTTAAAATAAATAGATTTTATATTTAAAATATTTAATAAAATATTTTATAATAAATATTATTTTATATTAATTATATTATTATTAATAATAATTTAATATAATTTTTAATTTTTAATTAATTATATGTATATATTTATATATATAAATAATTAAATATATATATATTTTATTATATTTTGATTGAACCGTTTATTTGAATTGGTCAGGCCTCTTAACCTTGGATGTCCGGTTTAATTTTCTTAATATTGGCTGGATGACGTCTATTTACCTGGTACTTTGATCTTCCCTTCCCACCTTACATGATTTGATTTATTTTCGCGTTCTTAATAATGATGCTCGTTAGTTACACGTATATTCTTACACGCATTATTTGATTTTCGATAATGATAATAGTTTACACGTAACACTTTGACCCGCCTAATTCGTGTTAGGCGAGGGAAGATAAGAAAGAAAAAGAGTAACTTGGGATAGATGAAAATAATGATTGTCACGTGAATCATGTAAAAAGAATCATGTGTAAGTATCATTATCTTTTTGAGAGATTAATTTTAATATATTATTATATATAAAAATTTTGAGATAATAAATATAAAAATTAAACATTTTATTAGTATAATAATATATAATTAAATATTAATATAAAATATTTTTACATAATTATGTATCAAAAATAAATTTATGCTTTTTTTGTGGTTTTTTATATGTACTCTTTATTAGAGATAATATTATTCGAGCAACTATAGAACACTAAATATAAAACATCTCCTAACTAGAATTCGAACTATAATTTACTACATTGTGCTACTTTTATTTTACAAAAACTCAAATTTTATTTGAAATCTAGATATAATTATTATATAGGAAAACTTTATATTTAATTTAAAGGTTTGGACGGCTGTTTGCATTATTTAATTAATGAAATGCGGTATCTACCTTTGTCAAAAGAAAAAAAAAAATAAAGGCTTATTTAATATTTTATTTATAAATCATTCAATAAATTATCATAAAATTAATTTCTACATATTAGCAGTATGAAGTAAGTTTATTGTAGCATCTAGTAAGATTACAAGAAACTGCCATGTAATTATGGGTAATTACATGATTTAAATTTAAAACACATGGCATGATAATTTTTTGTATTTTTATTGGATGATAATGTAAAATTATTTTACATTAACACTATATAGAAATTAAACTAAATTATGACACTATATTTTAAAAGTTTAACTTTCGTAATACTTACTTTGAAAGTATTTAATTTAAAGAATACAATGATATATAATTAAATAGTAATATAATTTTTAAACATACAAATTGAAATGATTTAAATTTTCAATATTTAGAGTTGGTTAGATTTTAATTAATCTAATTAAAATTGTGTCAGCACATTATAAGATAAAATTTTTTAATATTAGTTATTTTATCTATATAACTCAAATTTGATACCTTATTTAAGAAAAATAATTGTTAAATTATTTAAATAAATAAAAGTGTTAGTATAGAATGAAAATTGAAGTAATTACATATGAATCATGTAATTTTATTAAAACTTTACTTTTTGAAAGAATCCATGACCATTTAGCGGACTCCATGAGATTTAGGTGGAGTATCCCTAAAGCATGGCCCAATCTTTAATCATTCAATATAGTTGTCGGAGTTTGTGGCTTGGAAGGCTCAGACAAGTCGACATCGTAGCGAAATATTCAGTGGATGATTAAATTTGCTTTTTGTTTCAGCACTCGTGTGTGTTTATCCTATGTTTATCATTATCCAATGTAACGTCACTTGCCTCTATCTTGGAACATTTTATGTCGAATTTATGATTTTTTCCATTAATCTTATATGCGGTTAATGTAAATATATATATATTATTATTCAACTGCATAATATTATACATAAAATTTTTAAGATAGTTAGTATAAAAATTAAACTCTTTTACTGATTTAATAATATATAATAAAATATCTGTATATTTTTTACATTAGCAGGGCATTTTAATGATTAAATTGAGATTAATTTTAATGTATTATTAGATAAAAGAGTTTTATATATCATCTAATTACATCTGTTTATAAGATTTTTATATGATAATGAAGGATTTAATAAAATATTTTTGTTAATGTAACAATATATAATTAGATATTTATATAAATATCTTTAACATTATGTCAAAATTAGATTCTATATTATTAACTTAAAATATCAAAAAATATATTTGTATTTTAAATACGCTGAACATGTAATTAAATAGCGTCCACTACGATCTGTTACGGCTTCCATAAGTGGGCAATTACGATTATCAATTCAGAGGGGACTCTGCAGCAATAGCATCATCAGTTTATATGACAATTCCTCAGCAATTTAGGGAGCGAAAATTTGTCGCTTCTCCTTTGAAAGTGAGTTTTCCCTGCCGGTTTGATCCTAAGCACTGCTTCATATCCGCTTGATAGCTGGCTGAAAGGTATCTCATATTTTAAAATGACAATATAATCCGCGAAGATTGGGATACAACAAATGTGAACTCTAAGAAATAAAATAGTACAGCAAATGTATAAATTTTCAACTATCAATGAAAACTGATTTTTTCAATCGTTGAAGCAACTATTTGACTATTCGAAAATTTCTACATATACTAAAGTGAAAGAGGAATATAACCTGAGAAAGGTATGTATGTATTTTCAAATGTATAGAAAATCATTAGATAATTTAATCAAAATAAAAAAAGAAAATCATTAGATAGTAGTATATGCATCTATTCATAGTGCAAAAATAATTTGCCTTTCTTGTAAGAAAAAGCAAAAGACTCGTTAAATTATGAGCAAAGCAACACTGGGCATGTGCAAGCACTTAGTTATTATTTATTTTGAAAAGGAAAATTTGTAAGTGTTAACAAAGAAGCAAGTGACTCTTAATAGTTGAAGCAACCTATGACTTCGATGTTTGATTTGATCGTGAGGTATCAGACCGACTTAGACGTTTCTTCCTGTATCTCCATGCGACCTGAATTCGGGTTGCTGCAAGGGATCTCCAATAAGGTGACTCGTACCTAACATAATACAATTATCAAATGGTTATGTGTCAGATCCATGTTTTTGAAGACAGAAATTGGGTGTAAATCACACTTGCTACATTATAATATATTATGGCCTTAAAAATTGGGTGTAAATCATACTTGAATAGAAATAGACAATATTTTCTAAAACCAAATAGGCCCTAAAATATTTTTAAGATTATTGTGAACCATAAATCCAGATACAACAAGGCTCGGCTAAGGAATGTGACCTTAGGGCTCCTTGAACATTTGGACTCCGCAAGAATCTTGTGAAAAGGGCTGTGACTTCTTCAAGGTCTGCTGCTCGGAGTGAAAATGCCTCCACATTTGTTAAGCACTTCACTGTCCTGTTGCTAAGCAACCTCTGTCCGGGAAGCCTCACTTTTTTACCATCTGCAAGAAAACCATACTGATGAACCTTGTGGTTTTCTCATTCTGTATTGAGGCCAAGTTGCTTATTACTGTAGCTACTGCTGACCTCTACTATAAAATATTTGAAAGGCATGTTGTCATTGCATCAATGCATCAAGTGTCATTACTATACCTGTGCTCACAGAAGAATGTTCAAGATACCATGTCAAAAGTTCTTCACCACAAGCATCCCCTTCAGCTAAGCGAACTACAATTCCATCTACTCCAATGCTCTCCAATTTTCCGCGCACAACAAAGACCATTTTCTCTACCGGGCCACCATGATCCAAAATTCTACTTCCTTTGATGTATGTCTTTTGTCTTAGTCTCTCACAAATGGCATCTAGGATAGGCTCATCCATCAGGGCGAAAATCCGAACCTAGAAAAGCAAATTGAATCATCATTACAGAGTATTTTCGGGGTTGCTTAATGTAAATGGGCTTTTGATGGATCATTGGTTTAGTTTCTTGATGATTATGCATAGAGCTTTGCCTTCAAAATGGTTTTCACATTCAACTTCTGCTCAATTCCTAGTGGAGACCTAAGGAGGAAAGTAGAATTTTAATTGTTGTGAATATAAATCACATAATTATAATTTATTATCCACTCGAAGTTTAAGCACAATTAATTGGTGAGAATATATGCAGTCATTTATGCCACAGATATTCTAGTGCCTACTTTCTTAGTAAATTTGAAGAGATGACGTCTTATGTCCCTCTGAAGATCTTCTGGCAAATTCTCCAGAAGCATTTCTTCATTGACCCCCCTTGTTGCCACCCAGTTATACCGTTCAGCCTGCTGTACTCTCCTGCATGACAGAAATACTCTCTTAACACTTGTACATCATGTGATCCATAATTTCATGTGGCATACAACCTACATAAACATGAAAAATAGGAGGCATACTGTTTTCATAGAGCAGTCAAGCTAATATTCTCCATTGTATAATAATCGGTAGTTGAAGGAAATGATTGTAATGAACATAACTAATAACAACAAAAACTAAGCCTTAGAATAATGTCGTAAAAATTTAGAACGGTATAGTGTGAGAATAAATAGAGAAGTTAATCAGTATTATTTGTTAGACAAAGCATTAAAATTGACATAATCAGTAAGAAAATGGATTGCATAACAGGATCCCAATAAGATGTTCTCAAAAGTTGTTTCACCTATGTTTTATGAATAAGGATATTACCAATGTACATAGTGATTAACTATATTTAAAATCACTTACAGAAACACAGCCACATAGTAATTATCCTTTTTATCTCTATTTAAGAACTAAAATAAGTCTTCTGAAGTTGCTAACTTAATTCAGTGTCATTCTGTAAAACAGTCGCCGTGTGTCATTGTAACAGTGAATTGCTCATGTACACTGTCAAGAAAAGAATTATGTGAGAGGGCGGAGAATTAACGACCAATGACTCAAATCAACCACTTGACAGAAGAATGTGGATGTGATTCATCAAAAGAAAGAGAACATTTCATACTTTTTTAGATCTTCTGGCAAGCGACGATGGCTCATCCATCGCTCAACATCACGGCCTCTAAGTTGCATTTCTAGCCTCCTGTAAGTGGGATGGAAGAAAATATATCATGCACTTTATAACTTTCATATCAAAGTTCAATTGAAAGTTCAAACTTGTAGCACTAGACAAAACAAACTGACTAACAAGGGCAAAAGAAATGCCCTACACAAAATTAACATGATATAATATTCAGAGAGGACTTCTTCCTAGTCCAACTTAAATATGTCAGTCCAAAATAATGACAATATGGATCACATAGTAGCCATACCAAAGTTAGAAGGCATGCTGATGTCATGGAAATGCAGCTTACAGCTGAATACAATTACATTTGTAGGATGGCTGTCATTCATCAGTCTGCATCATTTCTAAATTTTCACATGAAAGAACTCTCAACAGAAGTAGATCCAAAGGGAAACTAGTGACTAAGAGCAACACCGTCATGAAACAGTTAAGGGGCACAGCAGTTAAGAGCAATAAGTTCTACCTCCGTCCAAGAGCCTGAAGAAAGTTCTGCATGTTTCCAATGAGAAGTGCAAAAAGCAAGAGTCCCAATCCTATGATGGCCATTGTGAAAAGGACTTCCCACACAAAATAGCTTGGGACTAGACTACCAGCGAGGGTACTGATTTGCTGTATTGAAGATCACAAAGGTATAATTGATAAGAGTTATCAAACCATTCATGCGCCTTCACTGAACAACATAAGTTAGTGTTGGTTTGAGTTGGGCCTAGAATATCAGAGGCTCTATGACCAAGTATTCAGAAGTTCAAACTTTGTCTTCAGCATTCTTCAAATTAAATCATAATGTCGGCACTGCATAAAGTGAGCTTTTACTCTGTCTATTATTCAAATCCAAAGAGATTACTAATAGTTGGTTTTAAAGATAGAGAGAGCCACCACAAGAGTTGATGATAGGAGAGAGAAGAGTTTGTTGTACATTAAATAAGATTATTTATTTTTAGGAAGAATTAAGCAGATATGTAATTACTAAAATAGAACTTGTCAATTAAGTTAATTATGAAAGATAAGAAAGGGATTTTGAGTCCAACTAAAAAAGTACATGATGGTAACTAGCAGATGAAGGGAAGGTTATATAAATATATACATACACACACAATTAAGTCCATGTCTATCTTCATAGTTCCTTAATGATATAAGACAAAATGTACATAATTACTAGTTAAGGATCAGATAAAAGAAAATAATGAAATGCATACCTGGAAGCCCCAAAACAAAGCATACACATATTTGTTGACCACGTTAGTTTCTCTAGTAAGTGGTACAGCATTGACATAGATCCCATAACGAAAGCCACTGGTAGGAGGGGGATTCAAGCAAGCGATGGCCTCAGCATTGTTGCTCCACAGAGCTGATGTTTGGCCAGAATGATTGTTTGCAGTATGACCATGTCCACAATCAATGACTTTCATGCATTGACTAATATTAGAATTATGGCAGGCATCCCTCAAACATTGATTAACCCTCTGGAAGAAGGAAGAGGGAGAAGAGAAGATAGTTAAAAAGGTGAATGTTAACCTTTATTTAGCGAATCAAATTCCTGATTCTAACTAAATCGCTTGTCTGTGAAGAATCCAAGGAAACATAACAACTATGATAGAATTTCATGATCAATATTAAAAAATTAATTGGAAGGATTAAATTTCTGAGAACATGATACTATAATACTTACAAAGCACTTCACTTTGCCTATGATTCACGTTACATGTTATCTAATCATATAAAACCGTATGGAAACCAGATTCATTCAAGTGAATCAAGCAAAATTTCTTCTGCTTCTTTCCTTTTTGTTATATGAGGGGTACATTTCCTCCTCTTCCATGCAAGGTGATAATTTAAAGCAAATTATGAAATTTATTGAGGAATAGATTTAGTAGTTTTTCTGAAAAAGAAGCCTTGAATGTTATTTTCACTCGCCTGTAGACCAAGAAGGTACCAGCAAGAGCCAACCACATGGCTACATAGCATAAAAATGAGAAGATTTATGATGAAATTTGCCCAGGCTGACTCAAATATGAATCCTGTCGGAGACTGGCCAATTAGCAAAGGCAGAAACCTGAATAATCTGGGGATATACTGCACAAGGATCGCTACACGCAGAAGATTTTTAGCATAATTTGCTCCTGATGACCCCAAATTGTTTGGCAGAACGCACATTACTATTATCTGTACATATTTCACTGTATATGTCACAAGGAGTTTGACGAGTACAAAATCAAACCGTAGTTTCTTCTATCTTTTAACAAATTGAAAACCCTTTCCTTCCCCTGCCACCTACTTGTTGTCAAGCACATGTTCATGTTCATAGACAACTAATTACAAGGAAAGGCACCAAAAGATGCAACCATTGCCACTCTGTGCTTGAACATAGTTCATGAAGATAAGGATAGAAACAAGAAAACAAAAGTTTACATAGTTCTTCAGCATTACTCTGCCACAGCATGAGATTTAATAGAAATAAAATCGTTTATAGTGTCAAACTAGCAGCTTAAGCGTTAATAAGAACTAGATTTAGACCTGTGTGCCGCATGAGTCTCGAAATGAATATATTTCTTGTTAGAAAAAAGAGATAAGTGATATTAATTGGATCAATATAGAAATGATTTATTAGATTTTGTTTTAATGATTTGAAGACAAATAACTATGCAATGGAAGAAAAATATTCTTTATTTAGCAAAGTAAAATAAAGATGTTCATTTGTTATAGTTATTTTAAACACAATAAAACTATATACATGTATGATATTTAAATGAGTTTTATCTTTTTAATGTCATCTTTGTCTTTATTCTTTATTTAAGATTAGATGATGTGTGTTTTATTTCCATTGATACATTTCTTACTCATTTATAAATGCCCTTTTCATATAAAGATGTTGTATCTTATATTGGCTTGTGATACTTTTTCCTTCGACATTTGCATAGATATGGACTCCTCATCTAATGATATTATTGTTGGTGGATGTGATTCCTGAATTATGTTAAAAATAAATGTTAAAAGCTAAAGATTTTTTTATTTTATGTGAAAGCAATCATATTTCATTTGTTTTGCTTTGATTTTATTTTTCAAATAACAAAGAGAGGTTAAGGTTCGAAGATGTTGTTTAAAATGAAAGTTTTTGTGATAGTGTAATTCTTCCAAATTGTGATTGTTTATCTTTATTTGGAATATAAGTGTGTGATGATAAATATTTTATAATATTGATGGTATGTTAGAGTTAATTCATGTGATGTTTCTTATTTATTTAGGATTGTAATTTTATTGATTTGTGATATTTTATAGATTTATTTTTGTCTTATTTGGTAGTGAAACCATTAAAAGGATAATAACGTAAAAAAGAAAATGTTAAACAGTTGATAGGAGGTTGATATTTTTGTAAAATTATTATTTAATATTTAAATAAATATTTAATTGTAGTATTTTTTTTTGTTTATTGAAGAGTCATTAGAAATTAAAATTTGAAAAATATTAACTTTGAATAATTTTGAATAAAGAGTTAATGATATATACTTAATTATAATTAAGTAGTAGGATGCTAAAGGTTGGTATAGTTGAATAACAACTTGCGTAATAAAATAATATGACAACATTATGATATAGGAAATAAATGAAGTATTAATGCCACTACTTGCGCATTACTTATTCATGATGTTTTATAGAATTTTTTTTTTTTAATATTTGGTTGTGAGACCTTTAAAAAAATAATAAGATTAAAAGGAAAATGTTAAACAATTTATTAACTATTGGTGGGAGATTGATATTTTTCTAAAATATTATTTTTTAATATTTAAAAAATAAATATTTAATTGTGTTATTTTTTTTGTTAATTAAAGAATCATTAGAAATTAGAATTTTGAAGGTATTAACTTTGAATAATTTTGAGTAAGTAGTTAGTGGTATATAATTAGCTTAAAGTATATATAATTAATTGTGCTAATATTGGTAGCTTAGTGCATCTCATCATGATCAAGTAATGGGAACTAAAGATTGACATGATTAAGTAACAACTTGTACAATGAGATGATGTGATAATATTATAAGATGAGAGATAAATAAAGTGTCAATACCAGAGCTTGCACTTCAGTTCTTTAATTAGAGTATGAAACTTGAATTAAAAATCAAGATGTAAAAAAATAAGCCTAACTTTTTTTTTTTAGTCTGCTATGATTTAGTCTGGTTTGGCTCGGTTCGGTTTGGTCTAGTTCGGTTCGGTTCGGTTGGTCCGACTTGGTTAAGTTTGGGCTGGTCCAACCAAACTTGGTTTGGTTCAATTCTGTTGGTCTAGCTCGGTTCGGTTTGGTTTGATTCGGTCTGGTTCGGTTCAGTTCGGTCTGGTTTGGTCTGGTCTAGTCCGATTTGGTTCGGTTTGATCCAATTTAGTTCGGTCCAGTTTGATTTAATTTGACTTGGTCCAATCAGGTTCTGTTCAGTCTGGTCCGGCTCGGTTTGGTTTGGTTCGGCTCGATTCAGTTTGGTCCAATCCGGTTTGGTTCGGTCCGGCTTGGTCTGGTTTGATCTGGTTTGGTCCGATTTAATTTGGTTTGCTTTGGTCCGATCTGGTTTGGTTTGGTTGGGTTTGGTTCGATTCAGTTCGGTTCGATTCGGTCTAGTTCGGTTCGGTTTGATCTGGTTTAGTTTGGCCCAGTCTAATTTGGTCTGATTTGGCCTGATTCGATTTGGTTTGATCAGATTTGGTTTAGTTTAATTTGGTTCGGTCTAATCGGTTTGGTTCTATTTTGGTCCGATTTGATTTGGTTCAATTTAGTCCGGTTTGGTTTGGCCCAGATCCAACCTAGTTTGCCATAAGAAGATATAGCTTTATAAAATTAAAGGAGTTATATGAGAAGATGACTCATTTAATAAGAAGCTAATATAACAATATTATAAAATATCTAGGTGTCAACCTATTAGTGTGCCTCAACTTGAGTTTTAAAATTAATATATTATAAGTAGATTGGTTCTTGAGAAGGTAACAATAGCTCTATGACTAATTGTCAAGATATATTTTTGCAGATAAAAGACTAATTGTCAAGAGATTGACCCTCAATGCTCCTATTCATTAATTTGAATTTCAACACAATGAAAGGTGGACCTATTGCATGTATATGTGTCAAATAAAAGATGTTGCATGCAGGATTTTGTGAGACAAACATTATTTATGTGCCTGCACGCAGCAGAGTAAGATTTTAAATAATTGACTCGTGACAACAGTAATTACGATATATCTGATCATAAAAAATCTTACCAGCTACCATGTGCTCCTTATTTATTTAGCACAAGCATATAAGCATATCATAAGTTCACAACTAAGTAATTGATATATCGAAATAGACGAGAGAAGAAAGAAACCCTCAAATTCATAGGACAGCCTAACCCTTGTATTTGCAACCTCCCCCCCCCCCCCCAAAAAAAAAACAAAAAAAAAAAGGCTATTAACTGAAACTCTAATATGCCGAAAAATAAAATCCCAAAAATCCAAACTGGATGTCAGTGAAATGGCAACATCAAAGATTTTTTATGCTTTCCTATTATACCAAAGACGTAAGACAAGTGAATATTCAACTGTGGCAATAATAGATATCTTAAGAGATGACTAAAATATTTGATGGTAAGGCTTGTACATCTCGTAATACACTTTTGAAACTTGAAGGTAAGGGATAGCTGAAACACTAAGTTACCATGAGCAAACTCATCCCTGGAAAAATAAAGTTTTCAGAAGGAAGAAAAGGGTGGCACGAAGAAATTTACCTGAGGAAGAGGAAATGCAACAAATAAGTCAATAAAAAAATAACCCTTCAGGTAATGGAGAGCAATTTTCTTCGGATGGTCAACTAAATCTCCAGCACCAACCACTCTTGACTCCGGAGAAACATAAGCCAACCTAAACTGCAAAGGAGCAACTTGTTAGAGTTATTTGAATAAATCACCACAAGATATTAGTGAATAAATCACCTTATTTTTCCCATTGTATATACAATGCGGATTTCTTGTTTTAATTTTTTTCTGGATTGATTTTCATTGGTGTGGATATTAAAAATTGACTTGTGAGGAAATCTCATCCTGAATCCTGTGCATTATAGCTTAATGGAGTGTATTGGTTACTTCAAGAAGAACTACACGATGCTTTACTATTCTGAATGCTACTTGGAAGAGATAACAAGAGGCTTTTCGTTAATACTATCAAGCTGGAGCCACACATATCAATCCTTATTCATGACATCACGTGCTCATTCATTTTTTTTTCCAATTTATGTTCCCTCAAGAAGTTTTCGATACAGCTGCCCGCTACTTGTTCCTTGCACTCCCCATCTATTAAAATTGTCTAATGCATTCATTCAAAAACAGAAGAGAAGACAATGCAAAACAAGAAACACCCTCCGGAAAAATACATTCATATATTTTGAGATTAGTATGATGGACATGATGACATGGCCTACCAATCTTCTGCATCCAATGCTGCTAAAAGATTAATAACCGAACAATCAATGCTTCGTATTGAACTGCTTCTTTATTTACCGACATATCGAAGTTTAACAGGAAATGTTTGGCATGCTTTAGGAGCTTTCACGATCTAATTATTTCTAGTGGAAAAATGGACAATTATGTCTGACACCAGAGCAGACCTAAACCCTGTAATTCTGGTGCCATAAAATTCTTCTGAAATACATTTATCAGCACATTTACTTACTCAAAACTAGTGAAATTGAATAACCAAAACTTGCTGTCATGGACAGAGCTTGATTATATTTTTAACTAACCATATGGCACCACACCATCCTATGAATATTATGGATTTTCACGAATTAAACAAGGAGAAAGGGGGTGGGGACTTTCTGAGAAGCTAGTTACTGAGAACTTACCTGGAGCAGGATGTTCAAGAAATACACAAAATCATTCACACTTCTAAGTAAAACAAGTATTGCCATCATTTTCCTATTGATAGCAATACAGTAGTCCTGCATATGATAAAGGGGAAAAGATTAGTATCTACAACTTCCAAGATTTTGCAATTAAACAAAAGCAAAAGGATCATACCTTCTCCACATAGAGTAAGAAGAAAAATAATGGATCCAAGAAAATTGCCAACAAGCAAAAAATTGCCAAAAACTTGTTCCATCGTTGTACAACTTTAGTGTGAGGGTTCATAACTCCAGGAGCACATGAAGTGCAGAAAGAAAAAAGTTTTCTTGCAAAACCCTTGGCATCCCCATAGAGAGCATTGTGGAACTGTAAACATTAAAAAAAAAATGAACAAAACTATGGTTGGTTATGTGAAACTATGGTTAGACTTGGTTAGCTATGAACAAAACTATGGTTAACTATCGATTACCTAACACATTCCTCTTAGACTTGGAGCTGGCTATGTAAAAATTTGCAATAGAGCACAATGTAGGCAGAGTTATGGCAATGGCACAACAATAACATCTCTATAATAAAATTTTGAATTCATATAATAAGTAAAGACAACTTCAAAATATACAAGTCATTGTTTTCTGAAAATAAGAAGAAAAGCAATTGTTTTTTTTAGGAAGAAAGACACCTTGGGATCAAATATTGCCGATGCTTTTGAATTTCTCCGTTGAGAAGCCTTGAAGTAAGTAGGGCAAGTTGTACAATAAGGATCATCACACATTCCCAGTTGTCCAGACCTAAGCAAGTGCTCATTTTTTCTATCATAGTTGTTATTCCAATGATTTTCACCTAATCCATTGAAAGTAGAAAATTTTTCTGTCTTGCTCTTGACAAGTTTGTTTACTGTCACAATTATACTCTGCTGCAAAAGATTTCTAGTTCCATTGGTAGCATATAATGGACCACTCATCTTCACAAGAGAAGTGGTTTCTTTACTGCTAACTGGCCCAGTATGTCTCACAATAATAGCTTGTTTCTCATCAGATTTTTGTGCATGTGGTTCTGGCAGCGCTGGCGCCTTTTCTTTTTCAAAATTAGCCATGACAAGGCATTCAATACATATATATCTGTACCAAATCAGCATGTTAAAATTAAACCATTTAATTTAATCCAAAAGTTGAAAGGGTACAATACAAATTATGAAACACAAAATAACCAGTGCAGTATGAAATCATTGGAATGATAAGGAAGATCCTAGTTCTTATGTGGCAAGGAGTCAATTATAGAATAACATAATTTCCTTCATATTGGAAATTTCTGATGACACAGAATGATTAGGAAATGGAACTTCTATTAAGAGACAAGTGATGAGTCCCCTTTATCTTAAATCCTCTGAAGCTTGGAGGAAATCAATTGCACATCCATTGACCAAAACTAATAATGAAATCATTGAAATGCATGTACCAACAAACCCCTCTTCTGGTTTCTACATGGGAGTTAACAAACACATCTTTGCCCTTCATGCCATTGCTCCAAATCTTCCACATTTATGGATACGTGTGTTCAAAATCAACATATACTTGCTATCTTATAACAAGAAAATGAAGCATAATGAGGAATTACAGTATGGTTAGGAATCAGTGGAAAAATCAAAGTATAATGTAATGAGTCCAAGTTACTGAAAGGGCTATAAACAAGCAGTAATGATTAAGAAAAACAACAAACATTATATACCCAGAAAGAGTAAGACGTGGTTTTGGAGGAATTCGGAGCTAAAACCCCAGCAACTATTCTGCACTGATTCAAGTTAAAGGATGCAGTTTTGGGAGCTTGTTCATCATGGGAAAAGTGCAGAGGAGTATGTGTAATTAGTTATAAACAAAGCGAGAGAGACCAAGTTTTGAGTTGTGAACGAAAAATACTAGTATAGCTGGAAGAGTTTTACACTATAGCGGGCCGAATCGATTCGAGTCCGACTAGTCGGGTGTCTACGAAACTTTGGAGACATACAACAAAGAAAACAAAGTTTGAGAAGTGTTATGGTGAAGACTTCGACAGAGTGAACTTTGAACAGTGATGTAAGGTCATGCAGGCGGAAAGACAGTTGGATGTCATCACGTGTGATATGGTTCGATGCTGCATTGTTATGAACGACACGTCATAGTCTCACTGACAAAGCTTATTAAGTTATGTTGTTTTGGCCATCAACTCGGCCTAAGCAGAAAAATAAAAAAAAACCAACAAACAGCAAGTCAGCAGCTCTATCAAGGACAGCAGAAGTAGCATAGGAGTTGCTTTCCCTGTATACATGACAATTCGGGATACCTGGGATGGTAGCCAGGTAAAATTTAAAATTGCTTGCCATATAAAAGTATACTATATAAAATAATTAATATAATATATATTGAATTTAATTTTGATGTATTATTAATATAAAAAAAATAATTATACAAACATCAAATCATTTGTTTTTATTGATAAAATTTTTAAAATAATAAATAATTAAATCAAATATTTTATTAATATGATAATATATAATTAAATCTTTATATAAAATATTTTTATACTGATAATATATATTAAAATTGAATTCATATAAATTACTCAAACATATATATATATCAAATGCGTATATAAAATTAAATATATACTCAATTTCTAATCATATAAGTAGATTTTAAAACAAATTGATTAGGGCAGGAGACGATGACATCCCCTGATCCCTCTTTCGTCCGCTCCTTTAAAATGGAAGAATAGTGGATTACACTACATATCAATTTATAATCTTCACATCATCACATGCATCATTCACTTGTTATCAAACAATATCTGACATAAGCAACTAAATTAGCGCATCTTTTGTAATAACCTAATTTCAGGGGCAATAACCTTTCTTTAAAAAAAGAACAAAAAAACTGTTTCAGAATACTTTTGATTCCAAACTGTTCTAAATTTATTGGGTGAGAGAGTCTCATAGGCAACACATCGAGCTTTCTTATTTGCCAAATGCAGAATTTCTGCAATGTGTGGGAATGCCCACACAAGTATACCACACACAAAGTTACTCTCCCTAAATCAGGTGGAGTGGAATATGGGATTGGTTGCCAAGAGCACAACACTGAAGTTGTCACAATGCACGGTAGGAGAGCCCACCAAAGAAATATGCAATTCTGTGAAGAGGGACATGGGACATGGCACAAACTTATGCTGTCACAGCCCTCTCGCATGGGACATGGGACACTGTCTTCGGGTCAAGGCAGATTCTTCGTGTTTGTGAAGTTTCGTGCTGGAAGGATGTCCTTGTTCTCCTATTTATCCCAGTGCCATACCAACGCTCATGGAGTGTAATTAAAATGTACGTGTCTGTGAAAAGTTATTCAATATAATTGACACATTAAGATATTTACTGCCCAGCCATACCTTGAAGAGGATTATCGCTAGTGGAGAATACCTATGAGCAATCAAAAAAATAAATATAATAAGACTTATATATACACACAGCAGCTAGCCCCTCCCTTGTAATCCTGATACTTTGGAAAAGCCAAAGTGACTTAACCTTCAGCAGACAGAGCTGCTCTCCTCATGATACCAACATTTTGGCTTGGAAAATGTGGCTTGAGTTCAATGATTCAACAGAATTAGACAATTAGTGAGGTAGACTTGAGCAAAGCAACATCATTTAATTTTCTTCCTTCCACTTAACTTGGGACTTAGAAGTGATCTTGGGTTTAACCCTCTTTGTATTCTTTGGAGCTCTATAGCTCCCCTCATTTATTAGAAATGAATTTCTACCTCTTCTGGCAAAAGCAATATCTTTTTTTTTTTTTTTTCAGGTAAGAAATAGGAAAGATTCTTTAATTATAAGCAAATAAGCACTTACTTTGTGCTAGCATTCATTTATCATTTATTTAATTGAACAGGGAAATGTTGCACGTGGTAACAAGCAGCAGATATTACAGTACATCCAATGACAAAGTGCAGATACACATTTATTGCAGCACAATCTACAGCCTCCATGTTTGAACCGATTGAGAGGCAGCACGATTTACTCGTTTCTTCCTGTACCTCCAGGCAACCTGAATCTGGGTTGCTGCAAGGGATCTCCAATAAGGTGATTGATACCTAAAATATCACAATTATCAACCAACTACATCAGCCATGGATTTGAAAATAAATGGGTTTTTACTCATGAAAATGACAAACATGCTTGTTCTTACTAGGTACATATACATTAAGGGCATATCTTCCCTTCTCTCTTTTGTCTTCTTGGGAGGTGAGTAACAGATTTTACTCCCAGTTCTCATGGGTTGTACTTGTATCAGATCACAACCATTTGTTTTTATTTGCAAATATGCAATATGATACTAATGGATGGGATGGGCCTTAATGACAATGAGCCATTGGTATCTACGCAATCTAGACAACACAGACATAACGGAGCAACACTTTACCTAAAGCGAAGTACACCTAACCGTATAGATAATTGTATAGACTTTATCCTCACAAACCCTACAGTACCTCTAAGGTGGACTCATCTAGTCTATTCAGAAAGAGAAGTTATAATGGGACCAAGGAAATATCAGTCGATTGTGAGGATAGAGTATGTGCGGTATCATATTTGGTAACTTCCATATTTTTAAGTCATAAATGAAGAAGATTAAGCTGAACCAAAAACCGAGACATAACGAGACACGTGAATGACCTTATGGCTCCTTGAACACGCGGACTCTGCAAGAATCTTGTGAAAAGGATTATTACTTCTTCAAGGTCAGCAGCTCGGAGTGAAAATGCCTCCACGTTTGTTAAGCACGTCACTGTCATGCTGCTAAGCAACCTTTGCTCAGGGAGCCATATTTTTCTACCTTCTGCAGGAGGAATCATATTGATAAGCCATGCTGTTTCTAAATTTATAGAGTCCAAGTTGCTGATTAGTGATTTAAAATATTTAAGAGGCAGTCACAGCATCAAGTATTGCTATACCTGTGCTGACTGAAGAATTTTCAAGACACCATATTAGAAGTTCTTCACCACAAGCATCCCCATCGGACAAGTGAACTCTAGCTCCATCTTCACCAATGCACTCCAATTTTCCACACACAACAAAGACCATCCTCTCTACGAGATCACCAGGATACAAAATAGTACTTCCTTTGATGTATATCTTTTGCCTTAGTCTCTCACGAATGGCATCTAAGATAGGCTCATCCATCACTCCAAAAAGTCGAACCTGGCATGAAGTTCATCCAACATGTAAACCACATAATTATGATCCACTAAGTGTAAGTATGATAAATTGGCGCGAACATAACTAGTCATATGCCATGGATATTCTAGTGCCTACTTTCTTAATAATGTAGAAAAGATGACGTCTTATGTCTCTCTGGAGATCTTCTGGCATATTCTCCATAAGCATTTCTTCATTCACCCCCCTTGTTGCAGCCCAATTGTACCGTTCAGCCTGCCGTACTCTCCTGCATGTCAAAAATACTCTCTATCACTTGCACATTATGTGATCCACAATTTCATGCGGCTTACAACCTAAATACAAATGAAAAATGGGAGGCATACTACTTTCATAGCATTCAAGCATTCACGCTCTACTGTATAATATACAATAACAGTAGCTCAGCATATATTTACATTTTCTACATCACTACAATGATTACAGCAAGGAACCTAAACCATGGGAAGGGGACGGTTGTAATGAACATAAGTAATGTTTAAAAATTAGAAAGGTATCA
The DNA here is from genome assembly GCA_031439595.1 of Pterocarpus santalinus. Taxonomy (NCBI): domain Eukaryota; kingdom Viridiplantae; phylum Streptophyta; class Magnoliopsida; order Fabales; family Fabaceae; genus Pterocarpus; species Pterocarpus santalinus. The sequence goes on from CM062531.1 coordinate 59,802,519, forward strand.
TATAAGAATAATTAGAGTAGTAAATCAATATTATTTGTAACACAAAGCATTAAAATTGACACAATAAGAAATGGATTGCAAAGCAGGATGCCCAAGAGATGTTCTCAGCAGTTGTTTCACGTATGTTCCATGAATATGGATATTAACTAATGTACATAGTGATTAATCATATCTATTTATCTATGTATAATATATTAAACCTAAGACCAAAGTAGTGGCACAATGAGCTAATAACATCTTAGATGATCTATAACTTTGCCACATCAGCTTCCTAGTAAAATTGTGATTCTCTAATTTAACTTACTTCCACATCAATCACTTTCATTTCTTCCCTTCCTCCTCATTGTATTATTTCTCCTCTTTACGTTACACTTCCTCAAATGATATTAAGAGTTGCTTCGTTACAATTTTTCGGGCCCTTCTTTCTCTAATGACACATTTCCCATTTTAGACAGCTTTTTTTTCCTATTCTCTCCTATGATACCCATTGGACCCATTGCCTCACGGCTCTGCACTACGGATTGCTCACCACCCATTGGACCTCATGGTCTGCGGACATTGTAGATGCAGAAAAGAGGCAACTGAACTTTGGTCTAGACTTGCAGAGAGAGGCCCTATAGCCAATACAGTCACCTCAAATGCTCTCCTTTGTGGATCTTGTCAACAAGGGGACATATTACTCAAAGAAATGATTCAGAGGGGTCTTCAAAGCCACTACCATTAAAGCATTGAGACACATCATCCCTAGGGGCTCCAGTTGTATTTACTGGAGATGTTGATGTTTCAGCGACAGTTGGGACTCATCTTTGGGTTGAGATAGACTATATTTCTCCTTGCTTGATTTCTTATTCCTCGAGAACAAGAAACTGGAGACTTTCCCCTTCAATGATAATCTCATACTCTTTGATTTTGTCACTACCTTGGAGACGTGCTTAGCCAGCATCATGACCAATTCAACTTTGAGGCCAGTTTCATATACAGAAGATGCAGGGACAAAATTTGATATGGGATGATTTTTTTCTTTTTTCTTTTTGGTCGAACATGGGTTGATTTTTAGAAGAACCATTAATGCTTATTTCTTCATTGAAAGATGACTGCAATAAAACAGATTTGCTTGGTCTTCATTAATACCCTCAACCTCAGGGTGGTGTCTAATTTGGTCCCTCATTATTTTTGGACTTTCACATGATCCTCACTTAAATACCATTAGATCTGAAAAAATATTGACTCAACGGATGAGATTAATCATTAATATTATCATAAATTAAAAAGATTAATCAAATTTGTCAATTTCCACATCTGTCCTTCCCTAACATCACCTCTCAATCTCTCTTCTCTACCACCGCTCAAATGGCCGCCGCCACCATTCCAACCACCGCAAATCACCACCAGTATCCAGATACCCTAAGCCCAACCCATGGTCAGTATGCTTAGTGAAGATTTATCACCTTTTTTTTTTTTTTTAAATTTCTTTGGTCTTGAAGATTATGAAGATTGCTTGTATTGGCGTTTACATGCATCCTTCACTGCCTCCTCCATGGCAATTTTAGCCACTTTACCAGTTGTGGGATTAAAGGTGAAAATGTCTCCAACATTCACACGTCAAAAACACCTGACAAAGTTTTTTTTTTTTTTTTTTCAGATCATCTCAACAAAAGTAACTATTTCGGGGCATAACAAAACAATACATGCCTAGAAACAACGGGTTTGCCTTGAAAAATTTATGCATCTCAACATTTTCCTCCTCCACTTCTCAGTCCACTCAACACCATCACCATTCTTTCCATTGAACCATCCAGTCATTGAAATATCATGAAATCACAAAAAAATAAAAATAAAATATAAAATAAATTAAAAAAAACGAAACAGGAATAGAAGGCAATGATTATACACAAATCACAAATGTGGGGCTGCAATTTGTATACTGGGAGAATATGAACTCTCCAAAAAGTGGAGATATCCTAAAGCACTATAATAAGCCACAGTCAAACCATCAAACGGAGGAAGCGAAGAGTTAAAGAAGAAATTGGCTGTAGCTAGAAGGAGGAGGGAGCGATTGCCTCTGAGGCCATGAAGCGGGGGTGGAGTAGTAGCGGTAGCTAAGGTGATGACATTAGGAAGCTTGATGGCGGGTGGGGGGCGGGGGGCATGAAGCAATGGTGATGCAGGGAGCTTCTTAGATCTGCTGCGGTGGGGCACGATTCTTCGCGACTGATGGCAGCGGCTGAGAACGACGTTTGGTGGTTCGATGGTGGTGCGATTGAAGAGGAAGGAGAACACCAGAGGTGGGCGGCCAAAGTGCTGTGGTGGTGGCCGGTGGCGGTGACTTCAAAGGGAGGGAAGGATATTAATCTCAAATGGAATTACAAATTTAAAAAAGGATAATATGGTAATTTTATGGTGGATAAATCAGGACCATGTGAAGATCCAGAAATAATAAGGGACCAAATTAGACAACACCCAACCTCAGAAGTACTACATATTTCTTTATGGGGGAAAGAGAAAGCATTTCACCCAAGGTAAAGCTTCTCCTCACATGCAGTTTCTTTCTTGAGCACACTTACTATTTGATTCCATCATGGTCCATCTTTCATAAAGTCGTTTCTTTACACTTACGCTTAGGAGAACATGTAGCACGGCCCAAGGATAGTGTCAAATAAAGACTACTACATGATTGATGCGATCCCATGAAAGTCTTGGCAGTGGTGACAAGGCTTCCAAATCATTGTAGTTCCCATCTTTGAACTTATGATTTGTTAAATGAGCACTCATCCTCAAAATAGCCATTGGAAATAATTGAAGAATACAAACTTAATACAATGAGCCAATTTTAATTTGAAACTTAAAGAAAACATGATCGACCTATAACTAATCCAATTTAAAAAAGAAATTGAAGCAATTAAAAAAAAATATACAAGTGCAACCAAAGGTAAATATAAAAATGGCATCAAAATGATGAAGTACATTTAAGTATTAGACATCCATGTAATTTCAATACATTCCAAATGGATATAAATAACATATAATAAACTTTCACTTAATTATAAAAGGTTAAATGTTAATTTCATCGTATAGTCATGTCATTTCAAGTTATTCATATATTTATTAAAACTCAGAAAGGTGCTAGATACGGCAATGCTTCCCATGAGGGGAAAGAAAAACAGAGTGATGAAGGTGAAGATTGATCTGGCCGCATCAAAAATCCTAAAGAGCAAATTGAAGATAGCAGGACCGGACAGAAAATCCATAGAGGTATCATTCAGGTATGAAAAGGTGGGAAATTTCTGTAACTATTGTGCACACATAGGAAGATGCAGTGAAAAGAGAATAGAAAGCAGATAAAATCGATCCATGGATTAAGGTGGACCAAATGGGGAAGAGAATAGAGGATGGACGATACAATAGGATGAACAATGAGCAAGGAGAAAGTATAATGAAAGATAGAAACAACCAACCCCAGTGAGCTTGTTAAGAAGTTTCTCTAGCCTCTCGGTAAGTGGAAAACAGGGGAATGCCCAGACTGAAGGAAAGGAGCTGAGTGGAGTGGTAAACCACAAAGAAAGAGGTGATAGTGATGAAGCAAAAGAATTGAAAGACACATAGGAGAGAGAGCAGCAAAAAATTGGTTGAGATTGAAGACAATGATATTTTATCCATCACCTATAATGGGAGAACGTTTGAAAAGAGAGCAGGGGATCTGAACCAAATTCCTCTCAACTGGATGGAAGAAACAGTGAAGCAGACTCTGGTGATGGTCTTCTTTACTACACTTGTTGAACAATCCAAGCAGATGAAGACGCAAAAGATTAAGCATTTGGCAAGAATGGGTGATAAAGAGAATATGATGATTTGTGGAAAAAGAAGAACTGGAGAAAGGAAGGAGAAGGTCAGACAGAAAAAGCCATGTCTAAAGGAGAATGCTGCCATGACTTCTGAGGTGGAGGGTTGTTGGCACCCAAAGAATCATGAAGATGCTGACCTGGAACTGTCAGGGTTTGAGGAGCCCCCTGACGTTCCATAACTTGAAACGGATTTGTAGATCCCACTCCCCCGAAGTTGGTTTCTTATGCAAGACAAAAAACCAATTTTCGCTGGTTGAAAGAAAATTAAAGGAATGTGGCTTTGCAGTTTCTTTTTGTGTGGATCCTGTTAGGAAGTCTGGAAGAGTAGCATTGGGCTCGAATGAGTGGAGGTCCAAATTCTTAACCGTGGCCAATATTTCTTAACCTTTTCAATTACTCATCAAGCAAACCGAAAGACATGGGTGGTTATCGGAGCTCATTTTCATAGTCATAACCAGACAAGGGAGAAACACTTTGGAGAAATTTTGCTGCAGGTACTAAATGGTGGTGAAAATGTGGTACTAATGGGAGATTTTAATGCAATTACCTGTATGAATGAGAAGGAAGGAGGAAATGATAAATCTCAGGAATCAATTGACATGATCAGAAAATTTATTAATGATGGTGAAATGGTAGATTTGTGTTTGATTGGAAACGGATTTATGTGGAGCAATCGTAGATATGGTGCTGGTTATAAAATAGAAAGACTTAATAGATTCTTGGTCTCACCTAATTGGAGACGGGTATATCCTGAGGCTACAGTAAGGCAATTAGAAGACAATGGCTCTAATCATTCGCCTCTGCTCATGGTGTCAATCGGCCCAAGCTCTAAGAAAACCCGAAGATTTAAATTCCAAGAACGATGGTGCTCTGACGAAGAAGCAAGGACTATAATCCTGGAAAGCTGGAAAACAGATGTAGCAGGTTTTGCCATGTTCAAATTGTTTCAGAAATTAAAATGATGCAGACACAATTTGGTGAATTGGCAAAGAAGTGGCTACTCAAATTCAAAGAAGAAGATTAAGAAGTTGAATCAGGCCCTGCTGAAAGTCGAAGTCGAGGAGAGACAGGGAACAGAGAGGAAGTCACAGATCTAGAAAACGAACTTTTGACAGCTTATCAGATGGAAGAGAGGTATTGGAAAGAAAAATCTAGAATCAAATGGCTTAAATGGGCTGACCAAAACATGAAGTTCTTCCACTCAAAATTCCAAACCATGACTCAGAAAAATAAATTATGGGGTTTGACTGATGCTTCTGGAAATAAGGCTGAGAGCCCAAAGCAAATTGCAAAGTAGCTGACAATTATTTCCGAGAATTATTCTCCTCTTGATCACCTCTGGACCCTTCACATCACTTCGATAATTTCAGAAGTAAAGTGACCAATTCTATGAATAGAATTTTAACTAGTTCACCGTCTATGTCAGAAGTAAAAAGAGCTACCTTTTTAATAAATGCAGAGAGTGCCCCTAAAGATGATGGTTTCACTGCAAAGTTCTTTCAATCCTTTTGGAAAATGGTAGGAAGAGATGTTTTTGTAGCAGTTAGAAGTTTCTTTGCTGGGGGTAGATTACTGCTAAGTTTCAACCACACGGAGATCTGCCTAATCCCAAAGATTTCCAATGCCCGGGACATGACGCAAGTAAGACCGATCAGCCTTTGCACTGTTGTTTATAAAATCATTTCGAAGGTACTGGTGCATAGACTCCAAAAATTTATGAATAATATCATCAGCGAAAACCAAAGTGTTTTTATCAAGGGGAGGTTGATTTCTGATAATGTTCTTGGAGCTCATGAATGCATGCATTATTTAAAGAACAAGAGAGTGTGGGGATCCTTTGAAATGGCTTTAAAACTCGACATGAGTAAGGCATATGATAGAGTTGAGTGGAGTTTCATTCGGTTTATAATGAGAAAGTTGGGCTTTGCTAACTATTTGATTAACTGGGTGTGTGAAAATGTGACTACGGCATCCTATTCTATAATTGTGGAAGGAAAATGTAGTCAGGGTATCAAAGGAGTATTAAAACTCTATTTGATACTCTATGATTTTATTTCTGTAAATAGACTTGATTGTATAGCTATTTTGTTTCTATTTTTTACTTAGTCTATTTTAGGTAGTTTCTTATTCCCTTATATTCTTTCCTTATTTCATAGGATACTGATTTCCTATTTTATAATCAATCAGTTAATGTAATTCCCTCTATAAGAAGAGGAATCCTTGTACAGCAGAAATAAGAGATATTTTTTCTGAATACTTCAACTTGGTATCAGAGCCAGGTCTCTCCCTTCTTTTCCTCAAGGCCCGATTCTGCGCTGGCTGCCATGGTCGACAGTTCCTCACCACCAAATGATGACCAACCAAAGGTATCAACTCCTAAAGACTCGTTGTCTCCAAAACAGGAGCAGAGAGTCCTTCTTGGTGATTCCCACTCTGTTCAAATCACCTCATTTCGGCTTAATGGGTCAAACTACCTCCGGTGGTCCCAATCCGTTCAGATGTATATCCGTGGCAGAGGAAAGCTTGGATATCTCACTGGTGAGCGATCCCAACCAGACATCACAGACCCGCTGCATGATGTATGGGATGCTGAAAACTCTATGGTGATGACATGGTTGGTGAACTCCATGGAGGAAGACATCAGCAGCAACTACATGTGCTATTCCACAGCCAAAGAATTGTGGGATAGTGTCACAGAGATGTATTCTGATCCTGGAAATAAATCTCAGATTTATGAACTCACCTTACAAGCTAGAGAAATTCGGCAAGGAGGTGACAACGTGACAAGATACTTTCACTCCCTGAAGTGGGTATGGCAGGACCTTGATCCTTCAACACTTACAAGTGGAAGTCAGGTGAGGATGCCAAACACCATCAGCAAACAGTGGAAGAAGGAAGAATATTTCAATTTCTTGCGGGTCTTAATGAAGAGCTAGATGAAGTTCGTGGTAGAATTATTGGGAGAGCAACCTTACCTTCACTAGGTGAGGTCTTTGCGGAAGTTAGGAGGGAGGAAACTCGTAGAAGTGTGATGATGGGGAAGACCAAAGCTGATTCAACTTCCCCTGAGACTAGTGTGCTTGTTGTAGAAACAGCTGCCCTTAAGAGTTCAACCAACCAGAAAAACTCCTCCAATCTCTGGTGTGATCATTGCAATTAACCACGTCACACTAGAGAAACCTGCTGGAAAATACATGGGAGACCAGCACATCTAAAGGGTAGCAAATCTGGTTCTAAAGCATCCAGACCTTCCCCTATAGCTCATGAAGCAGAAAAGACTTCTTTGAGCAAGGAACAAGTGGAGCAACTCATAAGGTTGTTAAAATCCAGTTCTTTATCTAGTACTCCTAGTGGTTCTTTGGCACAAATAGGTAATTTTAGTACCTCTAGCTCTCTTAACTGCACCTCAAATATGTGTGCACCTTGGATCATTGATTCAGGTGCTTCTGACCACATGACCAGCCTTTCTTCTTTATTTAAAACTTACTCTCCTTATTCTGGAAATGAAAAAATCAGAATTGCAGATGGTAGTTTTTCATCAATTGCCGAAAAAGGTAGAATTACCTTATCCAACCATATTGACTTGGAAAATGTTTTACATGTACCAAAACTTTCCTGCAACCTTTTGTCTATTAATAAAATCTGCAAGGATTCCAATTGCAATGTGAAGTTCTTTGACACTCATTGTATTTTTCAGGACCGGACTTCGGGGAAGATGACTGGCAGTGCTAAGATGATGGATGGACTCTATTACTTTGAGGATACTTCTGAGAATAAAATAGCTCAAGGTCTTAGTGGTATAAGTTCTACCCCTGTGAGGGACCAAATAATGCTTTGGCACAATAGACTAGGGCATCCTAATTTTCAATATCTTAGGCATTTGTTTCCAAGTTTATTTAAAAATGTTGAATCCTCTTTTGAATGTGAAAGCTGTGTTCTTGCTAAAAGTCATAGAGTTCCTTATTCCTCTCAACCTTATCATGCATCTAAACCTTTTCATCTCATCCATAGTGATGTATGGGGACCATCGAAAATTACAACCCAATTTGGAAAAAGATGGTTTGTAACCTGTATAGATGATCACACCTGATTGTGTTGGATCTACCTTATGCATGAAAAATCTGAAGTTCCCAATATATTCAAATATTTTTCACAAATGGTAGAAACACAATTTGACACAAAAATCTGTATTTTAAGAAGTGACAACGGAACTGAATATTTCAATAAAACTCTCGATGAGTTTCTCCAAAATAAAGGTATTCAGTATCAATCAACATGCCCAAATACTCCTCAACAGAATGGCACTGCTGAAAGGAAAAATAAACATCTCCTTGAAGTAGCCCGTGCCATTATGTTTGAGAGTAATGTCCCAAAATATTTGTGGGGGGATGCTGTCCTAACAGCAGCATATCTCATAAATAGAATACCCACTCGTGTGTTAAATTATCACACACCTTTGGACACTTTCAAAACCTTTTTTCCAGCATGTCGATTACATACTGATCTACCTTTAAAAGTGTTTGGATGTACTATTTTTATGCACACTTCTCCTACCTCTCGGTCTAAACTAGATCCAAGGGCAGAAAAATGCATTTTTGTTGGATATTCTCCAACCAAAAAAGGTTATAAATGTTTTAATCCTAGCACAAAGAAGCTTCATGTTAGCATGGATGCTACCTTCTTGGAACATCAACCTTTTTTTCAAAAAAATTTCTTTCAGGGGGAGAATGTGAGTGAAGACAATTTTTTAAATGAACCATTGCCCACTCCTATTTTGCACATTGAGGATACAGTTTTAACTGATTAAACAAATGAATATGTGGAAACAAGTCCTAAAATTGATAAAGGAAATCTTATGTCAGACTTAGGTGGAGCCCAAACAGGAAAAAAAATACCACAGTCAAAACAGGAGCTTCGTGTTTATATTAGAAAATATCCAAAAAAGGATAGAGATCAGCCCATCATCTCTGCATCAAGCCAACCAGAAATCCTGCATATGTTCAGCAGAAATACCACAAGAACTTCCAGGTAACACTGAAATTCCTATTTCTAATACTGGTCTGCCTATAGCAATCAGGAAAGGAACCAGAACTTGCACCCAAAAATCACCCAAAATCAGCACAAATCATTCCATTTCCAAATATGTTTCCTACCAAAACCTCTCCCAAAATCACCAAGCCTTTACCTCTAAAATTACAAATCTGTTTGTGCCTAGAAACATTGAGGAAGCATTAGATGATCCCAATTGGAAGTTAGCAGTCTTAGATGGGTTGAATGCACTTGGGAAGAATGAGACGTGGGAGATTGTAAATTTACGACATGATAAAAAGCAGGTGGGTTGTAAGTGAGTATTCAACATTAAATGCAAGGCCGATGGAAGTGTAGAAAGGTACAAGGCTAGATTGGTAGCAAAGGGGTTCACTCAAACTTATGGAGTAGATTATCAGGAGACTTTTGCTCCAGTTGCTAAACTTAACTCCATAAGGATTCTCTTATCCCTTGCTGCCAATTTTAAATGGCCTTTACATCAATTAGATGTGAAGAATGCTTTCTTGAATGGAGAACTAGAGGAGGAAGTGTTTATGAGTCTTCCCCCTGGTTTTGAGGAAGAACTTGGAAGAAATAAGGTGTGTAGACTAAAGAAGTCTCTGTATGGGCTGAAACAATCTCCGAGAGCATGGTTTGAGCGGTTTGGAACTGTGGTAAAGGGACTTGGTTATATCCCAAGCCAAGCTGACCACACTCTGTTCTATAAACATTCAGAAAATAACAAAGTTGCTATTTTGATTGTATATGTGGATGATATTATCTTGACAGGTGATGATAGTGTGGAACTAAAAAATTTGAAGGAGAAACTTGCCCAAGTTTTTGAAATCAAGGAACTTGGACCATTAAAATACTTCCTTGGAATTGAATTTGCTAGGTCTAAGGAAGACATTTTTATGAACCAGCGAAAGTATATTCTGGATCTTCTAAAAGAAACAGGATTACTTGGATGCAAAGCTGCTGAAACACCCATGGAACCCAACATAAAATTGCAACCAGCTGAACTTGGAGAAATGGTGGACAAGGGAAGGTATCAGCGGCTGGTGGGAAGGCTGATATATCTATCTCATACACGTCCAGACATAGCATTTGCTGTGAGCATGGTAAGCCAATTTATGCATGCACCGGGACCCGAACACTTGGAAGCAGTTTTTAGGATCCTAAGATATTTGAAAGGATCACCTGGAAAGGGACTACTCTATGAAAATCGTGGACACCTTCAAGTAGAAATCTACACTGATGCAGATTGGGCTGGAAGTATAACTGACCGAAGATCAACATCAGGTTATTGCACGTTTGTTGGAGGAAATCTAGTTAGTTGGAGAAGCAAAAAACAAAGTGTTGTAGCAAGGAGTAGTGTGGTTGAATTCAGAGCAGTAGCTCATGGAATCTGTGAGGTATTATGGGTGGAAAAGCTTCTACAAGAATTGAAGGTTTTCAATTCTCCACCTATAAAGTTGTATTGTGACAACAAGTCTGCAATCTCCATTGCACACAACCCAGTTCTACATGACAGGACTAAGCATGTGGAAGTGGACAAACACTTCATCAGGGAGAAAATAGAAAGGGGACAGATCTGCATCACTTATGTTCCTACTGCAGAGCAATTAGCAGACATCCTAACCAAAGGACTACCCAAGAAATTTTTTGACAATATAACCAGCAAGCTGTCTATGGAAGATATCTTCAAGCCAGCTTGAGGGGGAGTGTAGTCAGGGTATCAAAGGAGTATTAAAACTCTATTTGATACTCTATGATTTTATATCTGTAAATAGACTTGATTGTATAGCTATTTTGTTTCTGTTTTTTACTTAGTCTATTTTAGGTAGTTTCTTATTCCCTTATATTCTTTCCTTATTTCATAGGATACTGATTTCCTATTTTATAATCAATCAGTTAATGTAATTTCCTCTATAAGAAGAGGAATCCTTGTACAGCAGAAATAAGAGATATTTTTTCTGAATACTTCAACTGAAAATCATAGTAGTTAATCGCGGATAGTGGCACGGAGCGGCCAACCCCAAAAATGCTATAGCGGGATAGCGGATAGCGGATAGCGGGATAACCGCTATTTTAATAAATATAGATGACTAATATGTAATTTACACAATATAATACAAATATTCACAAATAAAAAATATATACAATTAAACTCATTCATCATTAATAATCAAAAATAATAATCCATACTCTAAAAACATGCAATTACCATCAATCTAATACTTAAATAATAACTTCAAAAAACACTTAGAAGCTTCCTGTGATTAAGATGATGATGTTGCCATGGCTAAATTTTAAATTAAATAAATTTTAACTATACAAGCTATGACAGTTCAAAATAGTGAGCAGATAAACACCAAACTGGAACAGACATCGAAAAGATGAGTGGCAGCAGGCCACTGGGGAAAAAACGAGTAAAGAACAGAAAAAGGAAAAAGAAAAAAGAAAAAGGCAAAAAAAAAACAGAGAAACCATGGGATAAAAAGTAAAAACAGAGATGGAGGAGGAGAAATGAAGAAAAGAAATAGAGAGAGAGAGGGAGGAGTATGGCCGCCAAAGGTTGAGGTTGAGTCGCGAGAACTAGTCGCCGCCGCCGGAAGCTTGTCACTGATGGTAGGTCGCCGAACGTTGGTGCAGAGAGAACAAGAAGAAGAGAGAAAACTTGGGTCGGTGAAGTCCGATTGTGAGAAAGAAAGGAGGAAGAAGACCTAGCAGATTAAAATGTGGGACAAAATCACCCTTATGCCCCCATACTAACTCAGCAATAGTAGGATATCAGGGGTAACATCAGGTTTTTCTAACACTGCAACAAAAAGTGGCCGCGATACCGTGATTTCATTTGCGAATCGGTGCGATTCGCTGCCGCGATTGCCGCACCTGCAAAAATGCAATGCGACCCACATCCTTTCGCGGCCACCCTCCGCGACGCTACGCGGCAATGCTATAGCGCGCAATTGACTACTATGAGGAAAATCTTTTGGTTTCTTTAAACCAAATAGGGGGCTTCGTCAAGGAGACTCCTTATCTCCATACCTTTTTCTCCTATGTACAGAAGGTTTATCCTTTCTACTCCACAAAGCAGAACAAGATAGGAAAATTCAAGGAATTAAAATATGCAGCCGCAGCCCATCTATTAATCATCTCTTATTTGTTGATGGCTCTTTATTATTCTGCAAAGCTTCTCATCATCACTGTGGAAATGTACTGGACTTATTGAACATGTATGAGAGACTAAGCGGACAGATGATCGGCCTCCATAAATCGGCTATTTTTTTCAGCAGGAGCACATCTGTGTGGCTCAGAACCCAACTAGCATAACAGATGAAAGTAACTCATGTTGGCACACAAGACAAATACTTTAGGCTTTCCCACAGTGGTACAAAGGTCCAAAAAAGCCACATTTGCATACATCAAAGATAAAGTGAGTAAGAAGCTTCAAAATTGGAAAGGGAGCCTCTTATCTGCAGGAGGACGTGATGTTGTGACAAAAGCAGTAGCAACCGCCATCCCATTTACTCCCTGGCATGTTTCGAACTACCAGAAACTTTCCTTGAAGAACTGCACAATATGATCTCGAGTTTTTGGTAGGGACAAAAAGGTTTGGAGAGGAAAATGGCATGGGTCAAGTGGAGCACAATGTGTAGAAATAAATTAGAAAGTGGGCTTGGATTCAAAGACTTAAAAGCTCTGAATTTATCCCTTCTTGCCAAGCAATGTTGGAGGCTAGTGAAGAACCAAAGCTCTCTATTTTATAAAGTTTTCAGGGGCAAATACTTCAGATTGGGGGAGGTTATGACAGCAGAATTAGGCAACAGTCCATCGTGGGCATGGCGTAGTTTATTAGAAGGAAGAAAAATCATAGTGAAAGGGTTAATATGGAGAATTGGGAACAGGCTAAATATCACAATTTTTGAAGACCCTTGGCTTTCAGGAGAGTATCCATTCAAAATGCCGAGGGAGGTGCCACAAGATCCAAGTGTTTTCTTGGTTAGCCGGTTGAAGCTGACCACAAGATCATGGAATGAAGAACTTCTCCATTAGATATAGCTGACAGAATCAAATCCATTGCTCTCACCAATGCATCGGATCAAGTGATATGGAAGTTCAACAAAGGAGGTAATTACTCTGTAGCTTCGGGATACAAGGTAGCATTCTCTTTTTTCCACCCTCCTATTGAGGCTATGCCAGCCTTCATTAAAAGCAAGCTTTGGAATTGAATCTGGTCCCTTAAAACTGAAGATTTTTGTCTGGAAACTGATGCATGAAGGTATTCCTTCAAGAGCAAATCTCAGTAGAAGATTCCCCTTGATGAATGATCTATGTCCCAGATGTAGTTCAGCCCAAGAGTCTGTGACTCACTGCATAATAAACTGCCCTTACTCTAAGGAAGTATTTGCGATGCTTGAACTCCATTTCATGAGTGCAATCCAGAATTATAGTCACTTTGCTAATTGTTGGGTTCATTATCTAGAGATTGTGAAGGTAATCCCAAACTGGACAGAGATTTTAAATATGTCTGCAACAGCTTATTGGAATATTTGTAAAGCATGCAACAGCAAGATCTTTGAAGGAAAGGACTCAAGGCCCCATGAGATTGCAAGCTCAACAAGCAAACTCATTGATGAATTGAGAGCTATCAATCAACCTTCAAGATACTCTTCTTAAGATACTGATTGTTATTTTGATTCTTTCCTACTTTTGTAAGTAGTGAACTGGGAACTCCCCTTTTTCTCTAATTATACTGAGTCCTTTGGGACCCCACCTCTGTACGCTTTTGATGATTAATGAAGCAGTTCCTATCTTTGGTTAAAAAAAAAAAAATTAAATAATTTCTATACTATTGTGCGGGTCTTATTTTAGTAATATATTATAAATCTGAGACCTAAATTATGGTACATTGAAAGATTGGTAACTTAGATGTTACAAAATAGTGCCATGTCAGCTTATTATTAAACTTGGCGTTCTCTCCTTCAATCACTTGTACTCTCTAGATGCAACACCAACACCCTCCCCATTCCACCATTTCTCTTTTCCGGTAACCCCCTCCCCAACAACCCTCACCTCCTTCCCCTTTCCCTTTTCTTTTAAATGATAATTGTTAATAAATATAGCTGCTTAATTATAATATTCAAAATTGTTAATATTATGTTAAATGATACATAATTAATTCCTCTTTTTGTAATTGATGGAAGGTCATGAAATGGAAAATTCAAAAGGCAAAACTACTAAAATTATCCCTCCAATGTCTTACTCAAAATTATTCAAAATTTTACATTTTCCAAAATCTAATTTTTAAGTATTATACACTAACCAAAAACACTACAATTGAATATTTATTAAAACATTGAAATTTTTTTTAAAAAATATCAATCTATCAGTTATTGTTAATCAATTGTTTCCTAATGAATAAGAATAAATCAATATTAGATGAAGAGTCAAACTTATTACAAGTCTCAAGACAAATAGCTCCAAACAATCACAGCCTACAAACAACCTAACTAAAAAGGTGCTACAATTGCAGAAAAGGAGACGAGTGCTAAAGGCCTGATTGTTTTACTGGTAAAAAGAGTTAAATTAAGTTTGACCAAATTAAGGGATGCAAATATTACTTGGAGAAAAAGTGCCCCGGAAAGGACAATTTCCCATTTTCAGGTAGAAAAAATTATAACCAAACAAGCACTAAAAAGAGGTAAAGATAAAGATAAAGTCAAAAGGATTAAGCTCATTTAAATTATGGTTTCACTATATTCAAAATGGCTAAAAAGGGCATATACTTTTGTTTTACTTATATCTACCACTTTATCATAAATAAATAATAATTTCCTTTCATTGTATAGTTATTAAACTTTATATTATTATTCGAGGTTAATTTTCGTGCAGTAAAAGTGTAAAACAGTGTTCAGTCAATAGTAATGCAAGGAAGTGACAAAGTATGGTGGGTAGCTATTATAGTGCAGAGTTATCTTGCATGATTAGGCACTTTCTTACGTTTCTATTGATTGATAATATAAAATTATTTCACACCGTCAGTATATAAAAATTAAACTCTTATTATAAAGGTATCATCTACTAAATTATTTTTGAAAAAATATATATTCATCTCAGTAATGCACAAAGCCAAAAGGGATAAAGACAAAAATGAAGTTGAAAGGATGAAACTCATTTAAGTATATATGGTTTCACTATGTTCAAAATTGCTAAAAAGGGCACATACCTTTATTTTACTTGTATTACTAGATTATCAATTTATTACAAATAAATAATATTTTCCTTCTACTACATAGTTATTAGGCTTTACATTATTAAGGCATTAAGGCATTATATATATATATATATATATATATATATATATATATATATATATATATATATATATTTCAATTTTGCTTAAAGTGTGGGTCTAAATCTAGTTTAATTAACTCACTTATAGAAACATGACCACATTTGCATTCGGGTGCAAATAGATGCAATAAAAGATTCCAAAATATCCTTTTTACCCCTCTTTAGAAACCAAAATAAATCTTTAGAAGTTTGCTAATTTAATTTAGTCTTGGTGTGTAAAACAGTGACTGTGTCATTGTAACAGTGAATTGGTCATGTACATTGTGAAGAAAAGAATTATAGGAGCAGGTAGGAAGTTATTGCCAAAGAATCGAATCAACCAATAGACAAATACGTTTTCGGCAATGTGGAAGTGATTCGTCAAAAGAATAACAGCATTTCATACCTTCTTAGATCTTCTGGTAAGCGACGACGGCTCATCCATTGTTCAACATCATGGCCTCTAAGCTGCATTTCTACTCTCCTGTAAGCAAGATGGAAGAAAATGCATTAAGCACATTATACCCCTAAAAAATAGTAGAACTTCTCTATCAAAGTTCAATTAAAACTTGCAACATCAGAAAAATTAAACTGACAAACGAGAACAAAACAATGCCCCATACAGAATTAACAAGATACAATATTTAGAGCTAACTTCTTTATAGTCCGTCTTAAATATCTGAATAAAAAATAATGACAATATGAGTCCCATATTAGCTATTATCAAACTTAAAGAGGTATGTTGATGTCACAGAATTATATGTAACATTTAGATACAATTACGCATTAGGATGTCTGTCATTCACCTACCTGCATCGTTTTTAAATTTTCATATGGAGGGAACTGTATACACAAGTTGAATTAAAGGGAAACAGATGAGTAAGAGAAACATTGTCATCAAACAGTTAAGGGGGACACGGCATGAAAGAACACAACATTCTACCTCCGTCCAGGGCCTCGAAGAAAGTTTTGTATGTTTCCAATGAGAAGCGCAAAAAGCAAGGGCCCCGTTCCTCTGATGGCCATCGTCAAAAGGACTTCCCACTCATTGTTGCTCGGGGTTTGATTCCCAGCAAGACTACTGATTTGCTGTATTTAAGAACACAAAGGTATAACAGTTAAGGAATATCAAACCATTCATGTATCATCACTTATTAGTTGGCATGATATTGCAGCATCTGTGGGCATGTGTTCAGACGTTCAAGCATTGTCCCCTCATTCTTATAATTAAATTACAATTCCAGCTCAACATAAAGTGGGTATGTGCCTTGTATACACTTCAAACCCAAAGGGGTTACCGGTGGTAGCGCATATATATATATATATATATATGAGAGAGAGAGAGATCAACCATGAAAAATGATGATAGGAGACAGAAGGGTTTGATGTATATTATAAAATTATTAATTTTTTCAAGGGAAGAATAATGGCATTTGTAATTAGTAAAATAGGTCCTGTCAATTAAGTTAATTAAGAAAAGATAACAGGAGTTGTGTCCAACTAAAAAAGTGTTAGATGGAAACTTGCACATGAACATTACTGATATAGGACAAAATGTACACAATTAATACTGAAGGAACAGAAGAAGAAAAGAATGAAATGCATACCACAAAGCCCCAGAACAGTGCAAACACATATTTCTCGATCATGTCAGTTTGTATAGTGAGTCTTACAGCATCGACATAGATCCCATAATCAAAAGCACTAGAAGAGGGATTCAAACAAGCAATGGCATCTTGATCGTTGATCCACAGAGCTGATGTCTGGCTTAACGAACGGACGTATCCACAATCAATGAATTGCATGCATCCAGTAATATTAGACATCTGGCAGACATCTCGCAAACATTGATTAACCCTCTGGAAGAAGGAAGAGGGAAGAAAAGTGTTAGCCGCTGGTACCAAGAATGAGAAGGAATTGAAAGGTGTATTGAATTGGGGACTCTCAGCAGTGTGCGAAGAACCCTAAAAGATACAAGAGTAATCTCACTATCTCCTTGAGGAATTTCAGAAGTCGTCACTCTCCAAAATGATCAATTGACTAGAAAAGGGACCCTCAGTCCCATCTACTCCTATTTAGTCTCTCAGTTCCACATAACAAACTTTCCTGTTACTTACCCAACTCCCTAACTAACTAATTTCCAGTTACAACTAGGCCAGATGCACAGCCCACAACCCTGCCCTGCCTATTCCTCCTAACATACACCCTCCCATTCAAAGGGTCTCTAACAAAAAGGATAAAATCAATAATAGAATATTAATCTTCATTTACTGAATCAAATTGCTGATTCTAAATGAACTGCTGGTGTTTAAAGTATCCAAGGTATCAAAATAACTCTAATAGTTGAATTTCATGATCAATGGTAATAAAATAGACGGATTAAATTTCTGAGCACCTGCTACCACACATTACTCTCATAATGACAAAGCACTTTATTTTGTCTATAATTCACATTACATAATTACCATATTATATACAACTATATGGAGATCAGAAGCACTCAAGTGAATCAATTAATATTTCTTCTGCATTTTTTTTTTATTCTGTTCATGGTAGCTGCCTCCACTACCATGTAAGAATTTAATCCAAACTATGAAGTTTAGTGAGGAAGAAATTTTGCATTTAAAAAAAAAATTAAAAAAAAAAAGAAAGAAGAAGAAGCTTAAAATGTTGTTTTTACTCACCTGTAGAGCAAGGAGGTACCCGAAAGAGCCAACAAAATGCCCACATAGCATAAAAAAGAGAAGATTCATAATGAAGTTTGCCCAGGCTGAATCAAATATGAATCCTGTTGGAGACTCGCCAATTAGCAGAGGCAGAAACCTGAATAATCTGGAGATATACTGCACAAGGATCGCTATGCGCAGAAGATTCTTAGCATCATTTGATCCTGATGAACCCAAATAGTTTGGTTGGACAAACAATATCATTATCTGCACATATTTAACTATATATATCAGGACAAGGAGTTCGATGAGTACATAATAAACCCATAGTTGCTTCTATCCTTTTTCAACAATTGAAAGATCTTTTTTATCACAAAAAAAAAAAAGAAAAAGAAAGATCTTTCCTTCCTCTGCCACCTACGTATTCTCAATCATATGTTCATAGACAATTTATTCTTCAGAATAACACACCAAAATGAGTAACCATTGCAGTTCACTTGAAACTTGAACATGACAACAAAGTACGAGAAGCAGTTTATAAAGATGAAGATAGGAACAAGACAAAAATAATCCATGAAGTTCTTGAGCATTACTCTACCGCAGCATCAAAGTTGCTAAGATAAAATCATTTTTAGCACATAATTAGCAGCTCAAACTTTTAGGATACTTGGTTCCTGACAGGTTATCAACAGCATCTGTGACTAATTGTCAAGAGATTGGTGTCACTGTTCATTGATCAAATTCTCTTAATTAATGCCAATTCCAACACAAAAGAAAGGTGGGCCTTTGGCATGTCAGTGCTTCAAGTAGAAAGATTTTGCATGCAGGAATTCATGAGAGATAAAAATTATTTATGTGCATGCACTTAAGAGGTAAGCTTCTAAATGATTGGCTCTTGACAACATTTAGTACAATAGATCCTATCCTATCATAGAAAAACTTTTTCAGCTCCTCTCATGTACTCCTTATTGGACAAACATATTAGAACTAAATAAAGCAAACAAGAAAAGAAAAAGAAACCTCATAGGAAACCCTAACTACTATATCTGGGAAACATAATTACTAAATGAATCTCTAATATGTCAAAATATAAAGAGCTAATAAATTCAAACTGATAATCTCAGTAAAATGGCATAGCCAAGGACCTACATGTCTTCCTTTTATATCAAATATACAAGACAATTGAAAGGTTAACCATGACAAGCACAGATATCACATGAGATGACTGGAAAATATATTTTGTTTCAAATTTGATTATTTCTAGGAAATGGAGATAAAATATGAAAAGTATTCATGTTCAACAGTTTGGCTTTTACATCTCATAATTCACATAAAAAAGTGGGTGGTGTGTTCAAATGGACACCTGAAATACTAAGCAAAAATGAGAAAACTCAGCCAAAAAAAGGAAAAAAAGAAAAACTAAAACAAAAAGCCATGTTTCCATGAAGAAGAAAGTGAGATGGCAAGAAATTTACCTGAGGAAGAGGAATTACAACAAATAAATCAAGAAGAAAATAACCCCGCAGGTAATGTAGAGCAATTTTTTTTGGATGGTCAACTAAATCTCCAGCACCAACCACCCTTGACTTGGGAGAAATATAAGCCAACCGAAACTGCAAAGATGCAACATGGTGGAGTTATTTCAATCCTTATCCATGACATCACATGCTCATTCATATCATGTTTTAAGTTTTCTCAAGAATTTTTCTAGATACATCTTACTCTTCCCAGCTACATGTTCCTTGCACTCTCCATCTTTTAAGATTTTCTATATGCATTCTTTGAAAGATAAAGAAGAGATTGTAGAGTATAAAAACAAGAAACATTCCTGTAAACTATGTTATTTTCAGAGACAAGTGTGGAAATGATGGCATGGCCAACCACTCTTATGTATTAGGTGCTAGTGTGACACTGAAAGATTCAAATCGAAATAATCAATATTTTTTATTCAACCTGCTTGTTTATTTACTGACACATAGATGTTGAATAGGAAATGTTTATCATCCCTTAGGATATTCTATGATCTAGTAATTTTCTAGTGAACAATAATGCTTGATGCAAGAGTATCTACACCCTGTTCCTTTGGTGCCAGAAAACTCTTCTGAAGTACGTTCATCAGAATAGTTCTAAAAAGGTTGTCACTGAAATTACCTGGAGAAGTATGTTCAAGAAGTACACCACATCATTCATGCTTCTAAGTAAAACAAGTGTTTTTCTCATTGTCCTGTTGACACTAATACATTTCATATCCTGTACAATGAATAGGAAAAATGTAGAGAAAATTTGCAAATAGTATCAGGAAAAGATTAGTAATTGCAACTTGCAAGATTTTGTGACTAAATAAAAGGAAAACAATCATACCAGCGGCACATAATGCATGAAGGAAAATAAGGGATCCAGAAAAATTGCCACCAAGCACAAAATAGCCAAAATCTTGCTCCATTGTTGTACAACATTGGTGTGAGGGTTCATAACTCCAGAAGAGCAGAAAGAGAGAAGTTTTCTAGCAAAACCCTTGGCATCCCCATAAAGAACATTATGGAACTATGAACATTCAAAATATGGGGGAAAAAGGGAAAAAGAAGGTATTATGTGAAAGTGATGGTAATATATGTCCAAGAAAAGAAAATATAAAAGATGACAAGATGATCCATTACACATTGAACTTTGTCATATTGGCCTTTGAAAACTAGGTATTTAATAAATAATGAGACAGCTTAACAACAACGGCAATACTTTTAATACGGGGAAAAAAATTTGTGCTGCAACTTGATTACAACAAATTTGTTAATAGCCTTAGTATAGTATTCCTTCCATTTCAATTTATCTCTTAATTTGGACAACTTGGTAGATTCTATCTTAAATCAATGTTTTGGAGCTCATATCCATTGGAGAAAAGCATCACCAACTAAGTTTTTCACCAAACTATTTTTTCCCTAGATTATACAGTAACTATTTTATACTTTTAATTTTGTATATATTCTGAATTTTCTACAAAAGTGGCTACTCACATATAATTATAAACCAAAATTACATAGCAAATGAACCTTAGAAGCTTGAAATCAAGCTTTAGGATGCTAAAATCCACAATTTTTTCTCATTACTATAGATATAAGCGGATAACAAATGAAACAAAGTGCTTTTCGTAGAGGTATCACTCAATCCTGATCGATAACAAAAATATATGAATATGATTCAATACGATGATACAGAAGTTCAAAAAGCCACAACTATATAACTGGAAAAGTATTTCCATCACAGTGATTGACATGAAAACAATATAAAAGTAAAACTATGCATATTGCATAAATTTGAAAATTATAGGCTGCCCGAGAAGCACATAGTGCATTATAATTCAATCAAGTATCTATAAACTATGAAGAGAAAAAAAAATCATCGAAGTGAACTCCAGACCTTGGCCAGATGCCAGAATAAAGATGTATAGCAAAACAACATATCTAGATTAAAATTTTTGATAGAAAACAATGTTTTCTTGACAAAAAAGAAATACTAGTCTATTTTAGGAAGAAAGACACCTTGGGATCAAATCTATTCGAAGTTCTTGAAATTCCTTGCTGAGCAACCTTCAAGTAAGTCGGGCAAGTAGTACAATAAGGATAATTACACATTCCCAGCTGCCCAGACCTCAGTAAGTGTTCATTTTTCCTATTATTGTTGTTATTCCAATGATTTTCACTTGTGCCGCGGAATGTAGAAAACTTTTCTGTCCTGTTCTCCACTACTTTGTTTCCTGTCACAACTCTCCTCTGCTGCAAAAGATTTCCAGTTCCATGGGCGGCATGTAGCGGACCTGTAATCTGCGGAAGGAAGGTTTTTCTCGCACTATGAAGTGGACCAGTATGCCCCACGAGATTAGCTTCTCTGTCATAGGACTCCACGGAGACCATGGGAATAGACATCGGTGCACTTCGTGTCCTTGACACAAGCCTCTGGAAATTAGAATCCTCGAGTCTATCAGATCGTCGTGCATATCTTTCTGACAGCATTGGCTCCTCTTCTATTTCAAAGTTAGCCATGTTTCCTTGAT
Source organism: Pterocarpus santalinus (assembly GCA_031439595.1). Lineage (NCBI taxonomy): Eukaryota > Viridiplantae > Streptophyta > Magnoliopsida > Fabales > Fabaceae > Pterocarpus > Pterocarpus santalinus. The sequence continues at coordinate 59,824,442 of CM062531.1, forward strand.
AACTCTGTAAGCGTCTATGGAACTGTTTTGGAGTAAGTATGTAAAAAGCAATACAAGTATTTTATGGGACTTGCAATGTCCAGCCCACGAAACAATAGTGTAAAAATATAATACCAAAAACGAAACCAATATAAGAGATAGAATCGGAGTATGATTGGATAAGCTTTTAAAAAAAATTGGCTTTTTTTTAAAGTTTTTTTTAGCAGAATTTTAATTTTTTAAAAAAATTATTTTATATTTGGATAGAGAAATATTTTTAAATATTAAAAATATTTATAAATTTATTTAAATATAAAAGAATAAAAATATATTTTTATGGTCAAATTATAAAAAAATTTAAAATAAAAGAAAAATAAAATTTAATAAAGTATAAAAAAATATGTGCCATAATTTTAATTAAAAATAAAAAATATTTTTAAAAAATAATTTTTATTTTTTTAAAAATTAGGCATTTTTAATTTTTAAAAAGATAATAAATTATTATTTTTAATTGAATAATTATTTTTTAAAGTTACATCAAAATATTTATAAAAATTTATAGAAATATTTTTTTAAAAAAAATAAATACTTTTTTTTGAAAAAAGCCAATTCAAACGGCTCTAAATATTTGACCCGAACCCTCGCTCTCGTTTTCTTTCCCCAGCCATCGCCCAAAAACTCTCTTGTGCCTCTTCGGTGTCGGGAAAATGGAACCCCACTCTGAAACAATTGGCGACTCTACTGGGGAGGCATGAGAGCATCGCGTTGATAGGATGCGGGGAGGAGGAAGACATCAGAAAAAAAAAAAAAAAAGGTCAATCCTCTCTGCCTTCTTTCAAGTACTCAAATCCCTAAATCCCCAATTTTGCTTAGCCCCATTTCCTCCTCTCCAAGACCAGCGATGGCTATTATGACCTGGTAGTGATGCGTACTAGCGAGCACCCTGTCGCCACGAAGAGCGGCAGGCAGCGACGCCAACCTCGAACCCTGTCACGCCCCTCTCCTTCTCTTATCGCGTCAGACCCCTTATTTCCCAAAGTGTGAATGGCTACCCGAGCTCCTCGTCCGGCGAGAATGCAGCAGTGGGCCGCCGCCAAAGGCACCACTCCAACTCCGAAAGCAGTGCGAGCTGTGGGCAGCAAAGCCTGGCAGGAAGGAGCGTTCGCAGGTACCCTGTGAGCCGCGACTCTACTCAGCCATCAGTGCGCGAGCTCGTCTTCTCCGGTGAGGCAACCCACGAACCTCACCAACCCCAAAATGCAAACCAGCGACCACGACAAACAAAGAGACGCGGTGGCACCGACAACCACGAAACGGCGTCTGCCATGCGGCGCTATCACAATCCTACTGGTTACGTACCTTTTGTATCGCAGTCCCATGGTTTGCCTTTCTTAACTCATTCTCTAGTTATGAGTCTCTATGGAGATCATTTAGATCTCTCTCTTTAACATGCATTACTTTATTTGGATGTTATAAGTACTGAAATTATAGGCGCATTATACCTCTGTGGTTAAGTTATCACTTATTTTATTTTTTCTTAACAAAAATTGGAGGATGTTGTTTTGGTATATTAGTAGGCTTTTATTTTGTTTTAAGAGGATACATATTGTAGGGAATCATTTAAGGGCATGTGCTATTCTGTTTGTGGGTAGATATGGTAGCTTGGATAAATTGTTTAAACCTGTGTTACTTTATTACTTCTACACATATGATGCTTATCAAATAAAAGAAAGATGGTGTTGTAACAATAAAAACAATGGTGCTGTAACAAAAGACATCTACACATTTTATCATGTCGTTATGTGAAAGACAATGCCTTACACATTTTTTGGCTTGACTTGGCTTTTGACATCATAAATTTAAACTCTCTTCATTATAGAGTAATAATGGACTACATTTATATTAAACTTCCTGTCTTATCTTAGATAAAATGTTTGTATCATTGATGTTCTGGACTGCAACGGTATCTTTTATTTAGTCTAAACATATGCAGCGAACTAGATCTGTGTCACATGTCCTTTACTTCCATTTTGGTTTGTACTGTTGTAAGCTTGAGCTCTTGCCTAAAATGTGACGTTGGGATTGACATTAGTATGATAATTGTGCAGCAAATTAGACCAAATTTGTGTTTGAAGCCTACAATAATGCAGTCAAATATGTGCTTTAGTTAAATGCTACATGTTCTTCTTCACACTACGTAAGACTAGGGCCTTAACTTCAAGTCACTACTATAACTTGGAATTAGACCATACTGTGAATTGGAACCATCATGCCTTATATTTATGTTCTGGTTGCGATGTTTTCTTTTTACTCTTGGCTCTTTGTTGTATCTGTATCATTTTGGTGGCTAATGGTTGTTTTGTGCCCGCATTCTATGGTAATCCCCTTTTGTTTGCTGGGGTTACCTTCATTATTTATAAAAAAAATGGAGTATTTCAAATTTGACAATTATTAGCCTGCCATTTGTTGATTCAAATTTTTTAACATAACTGTCAATTTTGCCCATGAATGATTCACACAACAGCTAGACATATTAAGATACATTTATGACTACATAACTAAATTAACATTCTCTATTATCTTCTTAAACTCTGTTTCACAATCTTCTATTCCACATTTTTGAATTCTTATAGTCTGTGTTCTTATTGTTTTAGAATGAATAACTATAGCTTACTTCTGTCTACCTCATATGTTGGTAGAGGGTTATTTAGTTGCAGTAACAAGCAGCACAAATTATCCTGCAAGATAGCCAGATTGAAGAGGCATATGAAGATGCTTAAGAACAAAGGAGGGATAGAGATTCTGCACCTTCAAGAGATGCTTATGAGCCTTGGTGAGATGTTAATGTTTGGATTGCAATATTCTTTGTTTCATGTTAAATTTATTTATTTTGTACCGGCATTTTGTGTTTATAATATCCAATTACAGAATTGCAACTCTTTGGTGCACAAAAGATTTCCCAATTTCGGGAAGCTAGGATGAGGAGAAAACAATTGCTGAATTTAAAGAGGAATACTACTTTACCTTCAAATTCAGGTAATTACAAAGCCTTCTATATTAATATGCTTGTGATAAACGAATTATTTAAATATGTTAATGTCCCTAATTATATGTTAACAAATTTAAAACAATACATACTAACAAATTCAATTCCAAATTAAAATTTGACAATTGTGAGTTGTTCACTTGAAGATGATTCCAACATTTTGTGGAGAGGTGACTAACTGGAGGTTGATCAACCTCGAGCAACAAGGAGTTTCTCTCCTATATGATATGAGCAACATTGTGTTTCTAACATAGACCCATTATTTCATTGAGAGTTGCCATAGACTTACTCTTGGGATAAGATCAAGATAGTATTGGCACAAAGTTAATATAATTAAGAGGATAAAAATGTCAAAGAAGTACTTGGGAGATAACTTGGATTACTTGATGAAACTTTATACAAGGAAGCTTTCAAACTGTCATATGTTTATAAGAGTTTCACTTCCTCAATAGGCAGTAGTTATCTTGGTAAATGATGGTTGGGATGTCGTTCTACAATCTTTATATCTCCTTACACTAAAAAAACTAAAAATATTTCCACTAAAAAATCTATAAAATCTTCATAGCTGGAAGTTAGTACTTGCTACCTATCACCAAAACCTATATTGCAAACTTTTGAATGCACTAAATGTTTAAAGATACACATGTCAAAGCACTCAAACAGATTTGACATATTTCAAAAGCTAAGTAATCTCGATTTTCTTAGACTTCACTTGAGGCTCCTCATAGCTATCATTATCTTCTGAAGAAGCTTCTAATGACTCATCAGAAACATCATGAGGAATTTAATTCTTTGTTATGAAGTCCTTCAATATGATCATAGTTTCCTTTTTCAATGAAACTAATTGCTTTGATCAAGAAGCTTTGTTTGCTGGACATAATATGATTCTGTGCCAAGGTGAACTGTGGCCTTCGCCTAGGGCCTAGGACATGATTATGTTTCCATACCTATATTTTGAAGAAATAAAGAATATGAAAAAAGGATAGATGCTTCATTATGTCAGAATATCTCTACAATTTTTTATGAAAAAAAGAACAAAACTACATAGTAACCAAAGACAGCAACCTAATCTTAAAAGTTCAAGAACATTAATAGTCAATCAGGTTTAAAGCAATCATAAAGCTCAATCATATTGTGTTTAACACCTAATTACAGCTGGCTGAGGCAGAATCACTTAGTCTTAGGTGGAATGAAATAATCATTTAGTCTTTGTCCTCATGCATTAGATTCCACATCCACAATCACGCAACTGCATGTTGTGCTTATTAACCCATCAATGATCTAATAACAATTAACAATTAACAATTAACAAACAACCAAACAAATTTAGGTATTCAAGTTCAAAGAGTTATTTGCTAACTTAAAGTCTAAAAGACAACCTCAACCCATATTCTCAAGCACAAATAGTTTAAGGTTTATCATAAACCCACATATCAAAAACAACAAGGATAAGAAGAGGGCATTGCATCAAGGTTTTAGTTGTAATATGTAGAGTAAAGTAGGAGTTTCATGTGCGTTACCTTGGTAATCAATACATATATTTTAGAGTCTCTGTACCACTTACCAAATGTGAGGAGAAGCTTTGCTATATCAAAATGTGAGTACGTAGATATATCTTTATCTTAGTCACCATGGTTCTATGACCACATATTGAAATAGACTACTGTAAATAATTCAACCACATTAGTTTAAGATCCTTATGAACTATTAATAGCATTGTTTAAAAATACTTGCGTAGCATTAGAATTAGAGATCTAACAGATAATTTGGTGGCATCCAGTGAACTACTTATGCAACAGGTCTAAATTGTTTATGCCATATCTAATAATAACATAATTTTAAATTTCCCTTTATAAAAAACTCGAAAAACTGCATATCTATGAATTTTTATAAACAAGAAAACTCTTATTTTAGTCCTTGAAAGATATAAGAGTCACCGCGTTAGTCCTCCCAAAATTATTGTCACTACATAAGTTTCTCAAAGATTTAAAACATCATATTCATCCATATAGAGTAATAAAGAAATGATACAAGAAGATGAATTTTTAAACTGTTTTCAATCTTTGAGAGATTCGTATGGTGACACAACCGTTAAAAAATTAATGTGATGAATTTTTAAACTGTTTTCAATCTTTGAGAGATTCATATGGTGACATAATCGTTGAAAAATTAATGTGATGACACTTGTATCTTTCAAGGACTAAAATATAGTTTTACTCAATGCAAAATTCAAATGAACTTAGATTTATCGTGGTCAAAGGAGAAAAAAGAATAGCGAGGGAACATGATATTCCAACACTAGACACAAAAGCCTACACTAATACGCATTGCAAATGAACTAATAAAAAAATAAAAGTGACCAAGACCATATGCCGATAAATATCTTGTGATTTGATAACAGATATGTTTGTTCGAGTGAAAATTAATTTTTTAAAAAAAAATGGAGGGACACAAAGCAGTTTAAATAATGGGGATGTACTTGAAAGGTCAGAGCACTTGTGTGTTTTGTGACCTAAAAATTGTTCAGGTTGGCAAAATATGCAATTGCTGAATTAAATCGTAATGATAGCAGAGTCGTTTTGAGAATTATAGTATATCCAAAACATTGTTCAACTAAGAGCCTGTTTGGATTGGTTTTTAAAAAAAATGACTTTTTTCCCTAAATTTTTTTATTAGAGTTTTATTTTTTTAGAAAAATTTATTTTACATTTTGATAGACTATCTTAGAAGTAATTTTAATTATTACAAGTACTTATAAATTTATTTCAGTACAAAAAAATAAAAGTATTTTTTTTATAGCTAAATTACAAAAAAAGATATTCAAAAAGAAGAAATAGAAGTAGATATGATAAGAGATAAGAGAAGAAGAATATAGATATTGTAATTCTAAATAAAAATAAAGGATATTTTTGAAAAATCATTTTATTAAAAATCACTTTTGTCTTATGTTTTTTTTTTTTTGAAGTTGGTATTCTAAACTTAAAAAAAAAATGGTAAATTAATTTTTTTAAATCACAAGCACTTTTTAAAAAGTTGTTTCCAAACCCCGTTAAAAAGTACTTTTTTTAAAAAACAAAAGTGCTTTTCCATATCTTTTGTATCTAAGTGAGGATGTCTCATTCTCTTTTGTATATTCTCCTCTTCTAATAAATTTTCTTTTTCTATAAAAAAAAATAAGAGTGCTTTTTTTCTTGAAAAAACCCAATCCAATCAGGCTTATCTTAATCATGCTTTGAATGTACTATAATTCTCAAAATGACTTGGCTATTTGGTGTCTATTATTCAATTCAATGCTTGCATATTTTGCCAACCTCAACAAATTTTGGGTCATGAAACATACAAGTGCTCTAACCCTTTAGGTACATCTCCATTATTTGAAGTCAATACAATCATATTGTAAGTCATATTTGTCCCTACTTTGTCCCTCCTTTTTTTTCCTCCCTAAATTTAATTCACTCCAACAATCATATTTGAAGTCAATACTCATAAAGAATCCAAATAGTAATAAGCAAAGATCTAGAGCTTATGACAAGTTTGACTAAGCTAATAGAACTTAGTTACACTATTTAGTTCCTTTTACATTGTAAGCTAAATGAAATATTTAGATTTTTTTTTTAAGAAAAAAGAGGGACGCAAAGCAATTTGAATAATGGGGATGTACCTGAAAAGTCAGAGCACTTGTGTGTTTTGTGACCAAAAGATTGTTCAAGCTAATAAGAGGGATATGATTCCAATGTATGCATCCATCATCCAACCAAACTCAAAGTGCCTCTAGCTTCTTCACTGATCCAGTATAGCCGTAGAGGGGAAAAAATTGACTATTGGTCCCTACAAAATATTGCCCAAAGAATTCCATAAATAATATAGTGAAAGCTTTAATAGTAAGTTGATAGATATATTCTTCACCATGTCTTGAACTAAGAAAGTGAAAATTTTACAAAATTTAAACTATGTGAATATTAAAAAAAAAAATTCGTAGTTATACATTCATATTCATCCATTTGACTTTGAAATTTCTTGCCGAATTCCACATTCCCAGCTGCATATATGATTAAAAAAATTGGGTTGTTAGAAAAGGAAATTGATAAGAATTTCTTACTTCAGCAGTGATAACATGTTCTCATGCATTTCCCTGCCAATGCTTGGCAACAAATATATTAGAATGACATAGGTATAAAGCGACTGGTTTCCCCAATCCCCATTCTAACTGGTAAAAAATTTTATAAGTCCTGGTGGATTTTAAACTAAGGTAGAAGATTGGAAAACGAGTACCCAAATAGCTGCTTCCACAATTTTTAGAAAATACCATAACAGTTGAGTAAATTTCATATTGTTTAATGCATTCAAGAAAAGGATAATATCTAAGGTTACTGCAAATTCGAGGAAGATATGAGAAAAATGTTAGTAAATGACAATAGTAATTGCAATTTATACTGTATAAAGAACAATGCTATTTTGTTTACCGAGTGAGCTCAATAATGGCCAATGGAAATAAATAGTAGCTTTTTGGCTAAAGGTTTCCATATACACGTTAAAGTTTGTGTGTAAAGAAAATAGTAAAGTCAATAAAATTTTACAAATTTAATAATATAGAACCTATGATTAATTACTTTTGTATTTTTCAAAATATAAGATTTTGAATATTTTATGTATATTTTCATTATAATGCATTGATGGAGTTCAAAAGTTTGGTGTAGGAAATCATTTAACAGCAATTCATGCTTCAAGTCCTACAATTGTTGCATCATCTACTATACGTGATCATGTTGGTAGGTTTTGTGTGCAAATTATACCATGAGTTTTGTTAAAGCTGATAATATTTTTGTTTTTAATTATTTATGCTCTTAATTTTGACTTTAGATATACAAAATTGTTCTATGGCACGATTAGCCCAATTTCGTGAAGCAAGGTTTAAACGAAAGCAATTACTTAATTTGAGGAGATGTGCAACATCCACTCAGAATTCAAGTAGATTTACTTTTCCTCAAATTGAACCAAAAACAAAAAAAATTGTCTTGCATTTGCATTAAATGTTGTTTTCCTTATTTTTTTCAATTTGTTTTCACTTTAAGCACATTCTTTACGAATTGGATGCACTTCTTCGTCAACAATAGTTCGTGCTAATCAGACAATTTGACATACAGGTAATGTCTTTAAATTCATATTCCACAACTCTTTACAACATTATATACTCATTCTTTTTTCTTGATATTCATTTAAATTCATATGTATAAAATTTTAATCATTAGCTGATAATTAATTTTTAATATTTACAATTTAAAAATATATTGTTTGCATTTTGGTAGATTTGATTGCTGAAGCATGGAATTTTGGAAGGCCAACATACACATGCGAGTTTTGTGGAGCACTACATTGGTATGAAGAAAGAACACAGAGTCGACGGCCTACCCATCCAAAATTCTCCATTTGTTGCATGGAAGGACGGGTACAGCTCCTATTATTAAAACCACCACCTCTTTTGCTCCAAAATTTGCTTGATTATCGTGGAGACAACATCACCAAAGCTTTTAGACGTAATATTAGACTTTATAATGCAGCCTTTGCTTTTACATCTATGGGTGGAAAAGTGGACTATGAAATCAACAAATGTGGTGGTCCTTATAACTTTCGCATAAATGGCCAGAATTACCACTTGCTTGGGTCCTTGGCCCCTTTGGATGGGAGAAAGGCCAAATTTGCACAACTTTACATACATGACACAGAGAATGAGATTGAAAATAGATTAAGTGTGCTCCAAAATGAGACTAGAAGTAATCCCCTTCAAGAGGAACTTGTGAAAGATCTTATTCATATGTTCGATGAACATAACGTTTTAGTGCAATCATTTAGGATGGCTAGAGATAAATATCGAGAAAATGGAGTTTGAGAATTAAAACTTCGATTGATCGGCAATAGATTTACTGATAGAAGATAGTATAACCTACCTTCTTGCTCTGAAGTTGCTGCACTTTTAGTAGAAGAATCCTCTCATGGAGATAGTCATCGTGATATAATTATTGACCATAAGACAAATGGTCTTCAAAGAATAACAGAATTGCACCCAAGTTTCATGGTGTTACAATATCCATTGCTATTTCCATATGGGGAAGATGGCTTTAGGAGGGGTATTAGACATCATAATTTGCAAAATGGTAGAACATACAAGCGACAGACCATGACTATGAGACAATATTATGCTTTTCGTTTACAACAAAGAGTTGGAGAGTCACAAACCCTATTGCGAGCCGGTCGTTTATTACAACAGTACTTGGTTGATGCCTATGCTTGCATAGAAGAAGGAAGACTCAATTGGATTAGAAATAATCAAAAACAATTGCAAGCAGAGTTGTATAGTGGCTTAAAAGATGCTATTAATTAGGGAGATGTGATGACAGATAGTGTTGGAAGAATGACAATACTGCTTTTTACTTTTACTGGTGGACCCCGATATCGAGTACAAAACTATAAGGTAAACAATAATATTATATTCCCTATAGCATTATTATTAGTGGTTCTTTTAGTTTGCCTTGTGTTAAAGAAACCCACTTATGTGTTTTGCCTGCAAGATTAACAAATTTAAATGGAAATATCATTCCTTGAATTTCAAAATTAGCATTTTCCTTTTTTTGGCATGTGAGTTGTTTTTTCTAACATAACTTTTTTTTTTTTTATTGAACTCATAATTAGGATGCAATGGCAATATGTCGCTATGCTGGATATCCTGACCTATTTCTAACATTTACATGCAATCCAAAATGGCTTGAAGTTGAGTATTTTATTGAAAGCATTGAAGGGCAAAAGAGTGAGGATAGACCGGACATTATCAGTCGTGTTTTCTCAATAAAATTAACGGAGCTCATCAATGATATAAAACATCGTCACGTATTTGGAAGAGTTGTTGCAGGTGATTTAACTTTACTCTATCTTGGTAATATGTACTAACATTGTTAAAATTTATTATTGCAAAATTGGCATCAACACATGCATTATATTATTTTCTCATGTGCATAATTGAATTTGTATTACCAATATTGAAATAAATTTAGACAATTTCATATTTTTGTATTGTAGTAGCCAATTTTCAAATAATATTCATCAATTTTATAAAGTAACTAACATTATTCTAACACTATTTTTTTAAAACATTTTATAGTTGTTTACACAGTAGAATTTCAAAAGAGAGGTTTGCCACATGCACATATATTAGTTTTCTTGCACCCAGATGACAAAGTCCAGTTAGCATCAGAGATTGATAACATCATTTCAGTTGAAATACCAGATAAAGATGTTGACCCTCTTGCATTTAGCACAGTTGAAAGATTCATGGTCCACGGACCTTATGGTGTTCTAAATAAAAAATCTCCATGTATGATCAACAATATATGCTCAAAGCATTATCCAAAGAGGTTTTATGATACAACGTCATTTGATAATGATGGTTTTCCTATATACATGAGAAGAAATAATGGGATGTGTATAATGAAGAATGATGTGCAGCTTGACAACCGTCATGTGGTGCCTTATAACAGGAACCTTTTAGTGAAGTATGATGCTTATTTAAATGTTGAACTTTGCAATCGATCTAGATCAGTTAAGTATTTGTTCAAGTACATCAACAAAGGACCAGATAGAGTTACTGCAATTATCTCAGATGTTGAAAACTCCAATACATATTCTGAAAACTCAGTTCATGATCATGATGAAATAAAGACATACCTTGATTGCAGATATATTTCTGTTGCAAAGGTTGCTTGGAGAATCTTCGAATTTGATATGTTCTATCGAGAACCAGCTGTAGAGCGCTTATCATTGCACCTTCCTGAACAACAAACAATCTATTTTCCAGAAGCTGTGCGATTTGACAACATTTTAAATCGTCCAGGAATTGAGAGGACAATGTTCACTGAGTGGATGAGAATGAATTCTGAAGACAATGAAGCTCGACAACTCACATACTCTGAATTCCCTACCAAGTTTGTTTGGAACAATAATCAGAAAATATGGACAAGAAGATGTACTGGTAGATGTGTTGGTAGAATATATTATGTACCTCCTACAAGTGGAGAGAAATATTATTTGCGGATGCTTCTCAATATTGTTCAAGGAAGTCGTTCTTATGAAGAAATAAGAACGGTAAATGGTGTTTTGTATGCTACTTTTAAGGAAGCATGTTATGCCCTTGGTTTATTAGAGGATGATAAAGAATGGGATGATTGCCTTAAAGAAGCATCAACTTGGGGTACTGGAACTCAACTTCGTCAACTATTTTCGACAATTTTAATGCATTGTGAAATGGTTGATCCATGCTGCCTTTGGGAATTAAATTGGAAATTATTTTTAGAAGATATCCTATATAAGCAAAGTTGAATATTGAACTTCCCTAACCTCTATTTATCAGATGAACAAATTCAAAACTATGCACTTTTGGAGATTGAAAAAATTATGAGAAAGGCAGGGAAATCATTGGAAGACTATCCGGGAATACCCACTCCTAATGACAATTTAATGAGCCAAATGAACAATCTCTTATTAGCGAAGAGTTAAACTATGATAGATTAAAAATGCATCAAGAATACTCTGAATTGTTGTCTATTCTAAACTCAGGGCAAAAGGCCATTCATGATATTGTGCTTCAATCTATCAACTCAAGCTTGGGAAAATTATTCTTTGTGTATGGTTCTGGGGGAACAGGTAAAACATTCCTTTGGAGAACACTCTTAGCAAAAGTACGATCAGAAGATAAAATAGCTATTGCAGTAGCTACTTCAGGTATCACAGCTCTTCTATTGCCAGGAGGTCGAATAGCACATTCTAGATTCAACATACCTCTGAACCCAACAAAAGAAACCACATGTGCTATAAAAAAAGGGACACAACTTGCAGAGTTAATTATGCAAACATCCTTGATAATTTGGGATGAGGCACCAATGGCAAACAAAAATTGTTTCGAAGCAGTGGACAGATCTATTCATGATATTATGAAGACTATTAGCGAAGAATGTTCTTCGAAACCATTTGGTGGAATAACTACTATACTTGGCGGTGATTTTATGCAAATTTTGCTAGTTATACGGAAGGGTGTTAGGCAAGACACTGTTCAAGCTTGCATTAAGAGTTCATTTCTTTGGGAATTTTGTGAGGTTCATTCATTACAAGCAACATGCGTCTAAATTCAAATAACTTAGATTCCGCATCAAAAGCTCAAATGAAACATTTTGCGGATTGGATTCTTGATATTGGTGATGGAAAACACTGCCCAGATAATGGGGAATCTTGGGTATCAATAGATTCAAAATTGATGATTAAAAATAGGAATAATGGTGTTGACTCTATTGTCAGAAGCATATATCCAAATTTGGAGGCACATGTTGGAGACTCAAATTTCTTAGTTCCACGAGCAATCTTAACCCCTACAAATGAGACTGTTGAACTCATAAACAACCACATAATGGAAAGATTACCTGGTGAAGAAAGGACCTATTTATCATCTGATTCTATCTGTAAAGCAGACTTCAATGTTGAAGATCAAGATCTTCTTTATCCAACGGAGTTCTTGAACACACTCAAATTCCCAGGTTTCCCAACACACATCTTAACATTAAAAAAGGGAGCTATAGTTATGCTTCTTAGAAATATGAACCAAGGTTCTGGGTTGTGTAATGGCACAAGGATGAAGATCACCCAACTTGGGAAATGGTTTGTGGAAGGAGAAGTATTGACTGGCTCAAATGTTGGGGATAAAGTGCTTATTCCAAGAATAACTTTGTCACTTTCAGAATCTAAATGGCCTTTTATCTTGAAACGGCGTCAATATCCTATATCATTATGTTTTGCAATGACCATAAACAAAAGTCAAGGGCAGTCCCTTCAACATGTTGGATTATTCCTTCCAAAACAAGTATTCACTCATGGACAATTATATGTCGCCATATCAAGGGTTACCACTAAAAATGGACTACGTATTCTCACCATCGATGAAGATCAACCAAAAGAGAACATGATCTTAAACATTGTGTATAAGGAAGTACTTTAATCCTCCATTCTCACACTACAAACACAAGGTAATGATCCCAAACCCATAACTACAAAATATTTATCCACATGCTTATTCTGTTAATATATAGTTTTATTGTCTATTCCTAATCTCTTTGATATGCAACATTGTTTCTAGCATCAATAGCATTCCAATGTAAGTGTGTACACACTTTCATCTAGCACCTACAAATTACGGAAAGAAAAAAAGATGGGCAGAATTGAAGAAGGTATTATCCTTATTTGTTGCTTTTGAATTGATGCATTTTTTATCATTGCTTTAATACCTTGACATTTTATGATTCTTTACATTCATATTCAAGTTCTTTGCATGCTTGCTTTACTGCGTCAATATGTTAGATGGGTATATGTCTGTCGAAATTTCTCCAAAACTTGCAAATGATAACAAAGGGACAATTGAGGCAGCCAAATGGCTTCATAAAAAAGTTGGATATCTAAATATTTTTATCAAAATACCTGCAACTGAAGGGTACATCCCTTCTATAAAGGAAGTCATTTTTTAGGGGATAAGTGTAAATGTCACTGTAAGTTGTTAATGTGCATTTTGATATCACTAAATTTGATCCTTGCAGGCTACAGCAGCAATATGCTCATTGTTTGTGCATTTGAATAGCTTATATTTTGTTTCCCTATATATGAAGCAGTAATTAATGCTCACTTGGACGGCCTTGGAGCCTCTGGGGTGGCTGATCTCTCTAAGGTTACAAGTGCTGCAGCTTTCTACACAAGTAGAGTGAACACTACAGTTGACAAAGAACTTGAGAAAATTGGTACCGCTAATGCTCTTGATCTTAGAGGAAAGGTGTGAAGCATTTTTCCCCTCTTTTTTCACTTTGGTTATATAGAAAATAATAATACTACGAATTAATATCTCTTTTCCTTTTACTTTAAACAATTCTTTAGGTTGCTGTTGCTCAAGCAGTCTTAGCTTACCAACTTTACCAGAACAAGTTTTTTGGTCCATGGTAGGAGCGTCTGGAGAAGAGAGGTGCCAAGCAGCAAAGGTTGATGTGGGCCTCAACTAATGTGAAAAATTTAGCTTACCCTGACACGTTATATGTTCATTCTCTTATTGGACTAAATACGGTAAGCCATATAAGTTACCTTTCTATTACCTTGATTGGAATGTATCCATGTAAGGGTGAGATTTACAAAGGAGATAGATGCTAAGTACATGACCATCAAATATAGATTAGTGTTGGTTAGTAGAAGATAAAAGTTGGTCATTTCATTAAGAAACATGTTATTTGGATATCAAAGTTTGGGTGATGATTTGGCACTAGGAAATCATGTACAAAAGAGTAAGGAATTCATGTGTATGATTGGAGAATTGAGTGAGAGCATTTAATATTTGATTAAAAAATAATATTGTTATTTTTTTAACACTCTTTTTAAATTAATAATAATATTGGTTTTCCATATAATTGTTATAATAATATTGGTTTTCCATATAATTGTTATAATAATGTTACATGTTTATATATATATATATATATATATATATATAGCGATAGTGTTATATATATTTTCACAATAATTTGAACTACAATAGACATCTTACGGATAAGGTTGGAAGGAAATGATTAGATGAAATGGACCTATCTCTTTTATTATATCACACTGTTCTACTATTTCACATCAACTATCATCTTTGTTTTTAACATAAAAATATGTATCAAATAATGGGATATTATATTGACCCCATCATTTGAATCAGCTTTCTTCTTTAATACTTTGTGGGATTGACTTTTAACTGCTGCAGCAAGAGCTTCTTCATGTTAATTTTTGACAAAATTGAATGGATGATTCTTTCTCCCCTTTCTTTGGCCAAATAAGTTGATCCACAATCCCAAATAATTTATTCCTTTATTTTAACTTCCAATTGGCGAAAGAAGCAATTAGTTTGTTAAATTAGATTTTTTATTTTTTTTTTAAGCATTGACACCAAAATGCTTCTATTACATGTTTGCTTATCAAATGTTTTATCATTTCGGTCATTTATAGGAAATTTACATGGATCCTCTTTGAGACTTCAGTATGGGGCAATTTGTTGGAGTGCTTAATGCTTTGGAGCTTAGTTTAATTTCTTGAGAGGTACATGTTTAAAATTTTAATTTATCTTTAACATAGTTATGTTAAATTTAATATCATAATTTTATCCTGGACAATTTCCTCATTTATCTTTTTAACAGATTAAAAATTTCTCATACTTATGTCATCACTCTTGCCCACATTGGATATATTTTGTTGTTTGCTCAAGTCATATATGATTTTCTTTTGAGAATGGAAATTTCATCTTCATTTCTTTTCCTTTTTGACTTGACAAACATATCACATTTGAGATATACCTATTCTACTTATCATATTTCTTCTCCCTTCTAGCCAAGTTAGCCACATGAAGGAACCTTTGAATCTTCGAAGCAAAAACTGTTTACTGTTGGCAACATTTCATTGTCAAAGGGACTTGGAACATAGACAGCATTGCTACTACTATCCTTGGTAACGGCCAATGCAAAGTCATGTCTGCTTGTAAATGTCTCTTTACCTTCAAAATAGATGTCATCAATAGGCTCAATAAGGACAATATCTGCCATTATTATGAGCTCACAAGTCATGGAAACCAACAAGAAGGTGACATGTTTGCAGAGTATATATGGGGGGTCTTCTCCATGTTGCATTTGCTTAGTGAATTAAGCATTATTACACTTTGAAGTGAGTCAATGTGTGTGCTTTGTGCACTGATTAGTAAGTTGAATACTCTCTTTTGCTCAAGATATGTATGTTTCTATTTTAGATTTCTTTGCCTTTATGTGTGTTTGTGGAAAGAATGAATTAGGTGCCTCTGACTTTTAAAGTAAAGTGACTTTGTCTTTCAGAAGTGCAAATGACTGTTTTTTTTTTTCCTTCCTGTATCGTGAATGCTATATTTACATGTGAGACTTTTGTCTTTGATGCCTGTGACAGACATATGGAGGTCCATTCTTTACATTCTTTAATTAATCCCCACTCAATACTTTTTGTTGGTTTATGTATCTTTTTCATTTATAACTTGTATGCATTACTTTGATGGATTTTGATTCAAAGTTCTCACTTGAACGTTTAAGCTGAAGTAGATTTGGTGGGGATTTCCACTGTCCAAACTATGTATAATTATATGCGGGTTCAATTTTAGAGTTGATATCCCTGTAAGACTTGGTGATAACATTTTTGCCTTTGTTTTATGGCCATGCATATTGAAGAGAAACACAATAGCATTGAAAGAAATTGTATCTTTTCATAGCTTTTTTTCCCCCATTCGTTTGTTTATAGATGGTGTGGTAAGGATTGACCTTTTTCTTTTGTACTACATGTTCCAAGGTTTTACTTTTGGATAATTAAAATGGAGATTAAATTAAAACATGTAACATATTCATGCATACTTCATGTTTAACAATATTAAATTTCATTCCCTTCATGCAAAACTTTCTTTCTTTTTTTTTGGGGAGGGGACTAAGTTATAACCAACAAAGCAACATTGATGCACGAGCTTTATATTGATACACTTGAACACCTAAATTGGAATGAATAAGGCAGAATTAAGGTAATATTAAGTTCTAATACACTTCACAACTTCTCATATTTGTGTCATGTTCTTCACGTTCATCCATTTATTATTGGATTATTTAAACATAGAAATTATTTTTTTCGTAACAATGAAAAATTATTTCAATTGTTCCTTTTATTTTACTTTTGTATTTTGAGCTTCCCTCATGTTTAGTTAAGGGGTTTTCTTTTTTGGTAATGCAAAGAGTTTGAAACTCTCTTTCCTACAATATGCACAGGGAACCAATGAGGCTTCCTAATTCTCATCAAGCTGATACGTATGCTGCTCAGGATAATGATGATTTCATTGAATTAGAATCAGACAAATGCTTCTTATAAAGTACTTATTTCCTCCCTCTCTTACTCTCTCTTACATGTGCCATTGAGCGTTTTTGTCCTACTTTGGCATACCCTCACTATTTAGACCAACCTTGTGCACATCTTGATTAGATTAAACTCTAATAATGGTCACTATTCTGCATAAGGTGGACTTTAACCTCTTAAGTTTATTAAATTATATTGTCCATGCCTCCATGTTGCTTTCTTAGACAAAAGTGAGCTCTTTTGTACCAACATGAAATTGTGATGACAGATTGAAAAAAATCTGTCAATATGCTTCCTTTTTATTTGACTGTTTAGTTTTCTTTTCTATCATAGATTGAAAAACTATAGTTCATTTTAAACTAAAATGCAGGTCAAATTTTACATAACAAGGATACTGCATGGTATTCGAAAGTTCTGCTTATATCAAAGGTATTCACTGATATAACATTTATAAGCTTTATTATAGGTAGTTACATATCACAATCAATTGTGTTGATCCTATTTATTTCTTTCAATAGCATATTAAAATTTTAACATACGAGATCATTGCATTTTAATTCCAGCAATGACATTTAAATGAAGGCCTTTTCCAAACTGTCTGTTTTCATGATCGACATGTTTTAATAGACAATGATTATGCTTCTACCAAAAAATCCTATCCAACAAAGAGGCATCTACAAAATATATCTTCTATAATATTCTCTATGAAACCAAATTATTGTCTTAAATATAATTTAACAACATGTTATAACTGCAAAATTATTAGGATTTAAAAAAATAACAGTTACAAACTAAGAAAAAAAAAAGGCAGTTACACTAACTCTACCAAAATTATATATAACTGCATATTCGCTAATAGCAAACATACAATTTACATCTTCAACCTCTTATTCTCTACTTACTCTGCATTCCACAAACCAAACACAAAATCTACTATGGAGTACCAGCTTCTCCGAGATCTCACCACAGATCATGATGCTTGGTTTTTGAAAGTTCTTGTGGTTCGACTCTGGCATACTTTCACACCAACAAACCAAGAAGAGCCAATATACTTAGAAATGATTGTTCTTGATGAACAGGTGCAAAGTTTTACTCATGTTTAATAACACATTGTGTCATTCTTCTAATGTTTAACTAAACTAAATATAACCATAAAAGTACCTTTTGTGTCATTGATGATAAGTTGATTAACGAACTCATGATTTCTAAATAAAATATAGGTCCTTTGATAGTTCTGCTAACTTATGAATTTCACATTTTATTCACATTCCACATTGTGTTCAACTAAGGTTACTCTTGCTAGCACTAATCATATTAATTATTATGATAACTGTGTAATGAAACTTAGGATCTTATAATGCTCTAGCTCACTTTGTTTCTCTGGTTTCAATGAGGCAAATAGGTTTGGATAGGTAATGGAAATTGCAACTTACGTATCCACTCCACATTCAATCTTTTCATCTGAATATGTGAATTTAAATATGTCCACTATTATATCTATATTATTCTATCTATTTATATTTTTATTATTTATTGTAACGAATTTTTCTTAATTTTTATTTGTTTTCACTCTAATTTTAACATATAAATAAAAAGAATAAATAATATACATCTCTTTTAAATATTTATATATAACATTTTAAATTCTGAAAATGATTTTCTTTACTTACTATTTTAGTTATTTCCCATCAATGTACCCAAAATATTCATCAATTTATTTCCATGTTTTTCTCTTCTCTTGTAGCGAATAACATTGCATTATTTCCTACTAATTAACATTTATTCGGAAAAAAAAACGCAAAAAAATTGCCTATACAACACTACAGTGTCTCACCTTATCTATTATATTCTTATTCTCTTACATAATTATGCAGGGAACACCTCTTCATATAATTCTGCGCAAAAATATGATCTCAAATTTCACTCATATGTTAAAAGAGGGAAAAGTTTACAGCATCAAAAATTTGAAAATAGCTGCAGCAAATGAAAAGTTTAGACCCTTAAAAGGAACATTGAAAGGGTTTTTCTTGCTTACAACTATTTTGAAGGAAATCAATGAACTTGTCATCAATATTCCCCAACAGTACTTCGAGTTTGCATTATTACAAACAATCTCCGAAAGAGTGGGTGAGAAAAACATATTATCAGGTAACATTATTAATAATCATTTTATGTTGAAGTATTCTTCTACCAAAGACATAAAAAACTAACAAAATTTCATACTTATTTCAGATCTCATTGGAAGACTACATGCATTGGGAGATGAAGAACAAGTATATGTCAACGGAAAACCAACAACAATATGCAGAATGGAGTTGATGCTTAAAGAGTAAAGCATAATTGCAAATTTTTATATTCCATTGGCTTTCCCTTTACACTAAACAATTCATGAAAAAAAAAATTACAATTATATCATTATTCATTAAATTTATTCAATTTTCAGGAATGTTGTAGTCAAAGTCACTATGTGGAGAAATATAGTTGCTCAAATTGACAGAACATTGATAACCCAAATAAAAGGCCCAAAAATTGTTGCTGTCACATCTACCTTGATAAACAAGTTCAGAGGTATGCTTACACTAAGGGTAAAAAATATTTGTCTATATATATATAACGCATATACATCAGTTTTGAGTATAACTTACACATTCACCAATAAAAGCAATTTATCAAATACAACATTAAGGCTTTTAGCAATCAAAGATAGTGGAGTCGACTGCTATATCAATTAACCAACAAATATTTATATTTTTTTTAAAAAAATAAATTTTTCCAATTTTTTAATGAACTAAAAACGACACAAAAAAAAAAAGTGTCAAGAAAGGTAGCTCATAAAGATTTAATTACTAAAATCTACATTTGTATTAGGAAAATAAATTTATAACCAAAACGATGTTGCACATCCTGTTTGTTATTCAAGTTCTTTCTAATATTAAACATATCTTTTTATCTTTTAACAATATATCATTTGATTTATTAAAAATATTTAATAATTTCTTTTAAATATTTTAATTATTTTGGTTTCCATATTTTAAGTCAAAAAGCTAAGATGGCAAATTATAAAACAATTGTCAACTTATGAGTGTACTAATACTTTGCTTAGTGTATTCGATATCCAAGTACATTGGTTTGTCTGTTTTAGTTTTAACATTACATGTAGATGAGTATTCAATTAGTTCTACTTCAAGTACAAGGATGTATATCAACTTAGATACTGAAAAATTTGCAGAACTTACAAGCGGGTATATCTTACATAATGCTTTTTTCAAAATTTAAATCTTTTATATTCGTATCAACAAATGTATTACTCTAAACCTCTTTAATAGGAATAAAGAAGAGGACCAAGAAATACTGGAGATCCCAAGCCAAGAATATGCCAATATAGACCCCGAAAAGAGGATGCTTAGAAATCGAAGATCTCTACATGATATAATGGCCATGAAATGGGAATCAGATAATCAGGTATGTTTTAATGTAGCATTATCTCAACACATAAATTATATAACTCTACATAATTAACTTAATATGAAAAAAAATAGGAAAAGATATTCACAGTCTTGGCTACTGTCAATGAAATTGATGACACATTTGGTTGGAGCTATATTGGATGTGAAAATTGCATGAAGAAACTACAGCAAGAAGGGGATAAATACATTCGCAAATCATGTCAGCAAGAATCCAAGTATCCAACAACAAGGTAAAAAAGCAAACGAATAATATTATGTTTTATATCAAATTAAATTAATAATTCAAACTCTGTTCACTCTAGGTTCATGGTGCAATTAAAAGTTTCCGACAACACAGTTGCGGCAACATTTACAATTTTTGATCGAGAAGCTCAAAAACTATTGGGAACAACTGCAATAGAGCTAAAGAGTCAACAAGATGGGAACAACTTTGAGATGCCATCAAAATTGCAAAACCTCTACAATCGCATACTTATATTTGAAGTAAAGATAAACAATCACAACCTGAAAGAAGGGTCCCACAACTACACTGTCACAAAGACTTTTGTGCCCAACTCTGAAGTTCAGTCACTCTTCAAAGAAATCAAACAGGTAACAAAAATATTTGCCAAGCATAATAGTCTATACATTAAGTAAACAAATTTCATTTCTAACATTCATCTACATTGTGATTTAGGAACCACATTCATCAATAGAAATATCATCTGATGAAGAGGCAAGACCCATAAAAAGGTCAAACAAAAAGAGATACCATCAAATACAAGAAATAACATCGGATGAAGAGCCAATCTTACTTCGAACCTTCAAAAGGAAAAAAGACAAACAAACAACACCAACAAGCAACCCAATTAAAAAAAGTGGAACAAGTGCAGAAAAACATTTTGACACAAAAAAGGGAAAGGAGAAATATGGCAGCAAAACAATGAAGCATGTTTGATTATTATGCATGCAGAAGCTTTCATGGCATTGCAAATGACTAAAAAGCTTATGCACTTTTTAATTTGTTTTTTTTTTGTTTATATTATCAAACTATTTGTTTATCTTCAATAAATATTACATTTTTTTTATTTGCATAGCCAATACAAATATAATTATTCCGACTATATTTTTAAAATAATCCCTATGCGTTGTTAATCTAGTTCTCATAATTATTGACATGCATGCTACTATCAAAGGTAATCTAAAATTTTTTAAAATTTTAGAAAAGAGCCTACTAAATTAATGAAGTGAAGCTGTTTTTAATTGAATTTTTAAAAGGTAAAAATCAAGGATTAATTTGTATACACGATCATGTTTGATTCGATTACTTATTATTTTAAAAATTTTACAAATATAAATATGTGATTGGATGATATTATCAAACTTTTTTACACTGTCATTGTATACCAATTAAATCCAAAAAATAATGTGGTAAGAATTTAACATCTAGTGATTTATGTTTGAATTAATTTTTTTATTTATCTTACTGTACTTTTTTCCCATATTTACGTCGGATTGTGAGATAAACAGTTGATATAATTCTTTTATATATTTGTGCTATTTAAACTTTATTTGATTAATTTTTATGTCAAGATACAATTGGTTTATCTTTTATTTCTCCATATTGGCGTATAGAAAATATTATGTATCAATTTATAACTACATTTTATTATTACATGTGAATTTTGATTATATACCAATTACTAATTATTCTTATGTGTTTAGAGTAAACATGTGCTTTAATCCTTAAATGATATATGTGACACTAACTTAATTTTTTTTTTTGTCAACAAATAGGCTCTTAAAAGTTAAAATGTAATATCATATTGATCTCTAAAAGATTTTGACATCAAATAGGCTTCTAAAAGTTAAAATGTAGTATCACTTGGTTTCTGAAATATGCATATGGCATCGATTTGGTCTCCCCCTTTTAGACAAATTATAAGTTTTCAAAGACCTATTTGATAGGATTTTTTATTGTTTTAAATTTTTTTAAAAAAATATTATTTACATATATACACCATTTTAATATTATTTTCCAAAATTTCCATTTTTTTTGGATTATAGGGAATTTGATTCAAATTGGATCGAATTTATTACATGCCAAATTTTATACCGGATCCATGGAAATCAATCTAACTTAGATCGAATTATGCACTATTCACATGAATAATGCATAATTCAATCTAACTTGGATCAAATTATGCACTTAAACCCTATCTCTAACCAACAACCCTATCCCTAAACCAACAACCCTATTCAACTGCTACCTATTTATACCTCAGTCGGAATACTACTCGAGTAGTCTTTTGTGTCACTTCGAATTCTACTCAACTAGTCTTTTGTGTGTGAGTTTTAAGAGAGAGATTTGAGAGAAAGTGAGTGAAATTTCGCTCGATTAGTTTCGAAGAGAGTTTTGAAAAAAGTGTGTGAAAAAATGACTGAAAGATATATACTTATTCATCATAGTGGTGCGATTACAAATACAGATGAGGGTGTGACCTTTTGTAGTCAAAATCCTCAATTTATGGTGGTTCATCAAGCTATTACTTTTTTAGAGTTGCAGAACACAATTCTGCAGAAAATAAGCCAACAAAATAACAAGAAATCATGCAAGTGTTTTATCAGATGCCCCATGGCGATTGGAAAAAGTGTTCTCCATTACAAAAGTTGGCAGCCAAGTAGTGAAGATGATGTTGGGCTTATGTTCACTTTCCATGCCCAATTTCCAGAGATTTGCATAATTGAGTTGTTTGTTGTTCTAGAGGAGTCGCACTTCAATTCTAGTGGATCTGCTCTTGATCCAGCACATGTTCTTGTGCTACAACCGGTGCATTCTCCAACTTTTGCAATGGCGAGTCTCGTGTAGAATGAAAATGTTCAAGATGAAAATGCAGATGATTTGATAGGTGATCCAAGCTTCCACCAACTTGCAATGTAGATTGCGGAGCCGTTCTCATGGGTTGGTCCTATTTCAAGTTATGATTTTAGTGTTGATGACGGAGATGATGAAGAGGAGTTGGTTGAAGTACCGTTTGACAATGACAGTGGCTCAGATAGAGTGGCAGAGCCTATTACCCAGAGCCAACCATCTGGACCCAATCTCAATCAAACGAGCATGTCGGTCATTATTCGTCTCTGAATTTGGAAGCAATGCATACGAGAGCTTTTCTAGGGTTTGGCATTGTTGATGGGGCTCAAATTTCGTCATTGACAACAAAGAATGAGTTGCAGGTGAGGCAACAGTTTTGTGACAAGAAAGCTATGCTATTTGCAATAAAAAATTACAGCATCCAAAGATTAGTTGAGTACAAGTTCTTGGAGTTAGACCATATAAAATATCATGGCAAGTGCAAATACTTTGAAAATGGGTGTAATTAGAGGATATGCGTGACATATCACCGGAAAAAGGAATTGTGGGAAATTTCAAAGTATAATGGACCACATATGTGTGTGTCCGCATTGCTTTTGCAAGACCACTTCCAGCCAGACACTAATGTTATTTGTGCCATCATATTTCCCATGATGCAAGCTAACTCGAATATTTCGATTAAAGTGCTACAAGGCATAGTGGAGAATAGGTTTGGCTTCAAAACATTGTATAGGAAAATATGACTCGCCAAGCAAAAAGCTATTGCTTAGATTTTTGGCGATTAGAAAGAGCCATACTTCTGAGATGGCTGCAAGGTCTGCAAACATTTATGCCAGGTACAATTCTCGAATTATCAACTCTGCCATACTATGTGGAAAATTTTGTTGACCATAGCTCTATGATGTTCCACCTCTTGTTCTGGACTTATCCACTGTGCATTGAAGCGTTCAAATATTGCAAACCATTCATTTTAGTGGATGGTATACATTTATATGGCAAGTATGGTGGGACACTGTTGATGGCAATTGTCTAAGACGGTAACTCAAATATTATGCCCATTGTATTTGCCGTGGTAGAAAGGGAGACAATAAAAGTGTGGTCATTTTTCTTGACTAATATTCAGCGGCATGTGAAACCACAAGAGGGTATTCTCATAATTATTGACATGCATGCTACTATCAAAGGTACTCTAAATACAGAAGATAGTGGCTAGCATCCTCCACTGACTCATCACACATATTGCAGTTGCCACATCGTCTCAAACTTTGCGGTAATATTCAAGAGCAAAGATGTAACAACCTACTAGTTAATTATTAATTTATCAAATTTATTTATTTGGCTAATTTAATGTTTATTTCCCTTTTTTGTTCCTCCCTTTTTTTTTTTTTGATGATGAGGTTACTAGATCTATTATTTTAACCTTTTCAACTAAACAAATTATAAGTGATTATATTCCTCCTACTAAATACATATAGTCCATGTATTCAATCTCTAAACTAATTAAGACAAACAGATCTAACTCCATGGTCATGCCTACTAAACAAAATACATTAGAGAATTTTCTATATAATTCTATAGATGTTGAGCATCCCAATGAACTCGAATCTCACTATCTTGTCAGACACCTGGAAACACCAAGAAAATAAGGTGATATACTAATTTCAGTAGAGGTAGTGTTTTCAAGGGTCTACCGTGCATCTAAAAATCCCCCAGGTTTAGATAGATAGATATTATATATATATTATAATAATACACTAGCAGCACGGACAACGCCAATTCACATGATTAAAACTTGGAAAACACCTAAAAGTTATATAGAAAATAGTGACTTATAAATATATAAGGCAATACAAGATATAAGTGAAATAATCGAATAAATGCATGAGATAGTCATAATATCATGAGTGGGAATAATAAATAGAAATGTATGAGGCAAATCCTCCCATCAGGGTAGATGGACATCCAACATCAAAGCTGATGGGCCCATGCACTATCAAAACACATCTATCGAACCTGCAATGTATGCTAATGCACTTTACTTTACTTTACTATACTAATTTTTTCCTCTTTCCTTTTTCTTTGCTCGGTAGCAGGGAAGTTGTGGCTTCTACTCACTCCTGCCACAATCTGCTGAGAGCTCTATTTCACCCCTAATGTTGCTTCATAGGAGAAAAATAATTACATCAGAGAATGACACCTTTATCAATAAGCTAATGTGTGTTGTAGAATATCTAATATGTCATTGTCACATTGTGCCTCCCTTGTGTCTTAGCTTTAATATATTATAATAATATATGTTGATATTTAGAAAACAATCCATCTTGTTAGGCTAGCCATACTATATTAAATTTGATATAGTCTCTATACCGGTCACAAATCTTGAGATGGCTCGTGATATAGGTTTATGATCTCATGAGCTTAGTTTGCTTTGAAAATTATGATTCATTTAGTAAACGAGTCTAGCTTGAATCTTTATTGATTCAGATTATTAGGTCGTGAGTCAGTTATATATAAAAATAATAACATGTAAATAAACTTATTTTATTAAACTAAAACCTCAAATTTTTTTTTCTTTTTTGTTGTTTGAATTTTACTTATGTTTTAAGACGATTGATAAAGAATGTGAGTTTGACTCATTAAGCTCATAGGATATGTGCTTGACTCATTAAGCTCAAATAGGTCATGTGAGCTCATAGCTTGAATTGAGCCAACAAAATGAACTAGTTTGTGCTCAAGCTTAAATGAGCCAGCTGTTTTTGAGCTGAATGACAGGCCCAACACAGCTTGGCTCATTGCCAACACTAGGTAATATCAATGAGCTGAACCTTCTCGGAGACTCAAAGTTGCATGCGTTCATGCAAGGGAGGCATTATCCACATGGGTATTATTATATTAAAAGTGGATATTGCTAATGGACAAAGAGAAGAGAAAAAGATACTAAGTATTTAATGGTGATAGACGAAGTGAAGGCGTTATATCTTTCTCTTTCTATAATGTCTTCAGAAAATATCCATTTTTAACATACTAATAACATTACTAATATACACAAACTGCTGCGAATAGTGGTCCTTTCCTTTTGAGGGATGGTTGTAATTTAATGTTGTTGGCATATGTTTACAGGGTGCTGGCTTTAGTGGCTGTGGCGGTGTTTGCAAAGACTTTTCTGGTACTTGGATTTTTGGCTGTGTCGAATATAGGATAAGCTAGTGTTTTGTTAGCTCAGTTGTGAAGAATTTTCACAGCCCTCTCACTTGCATGGGACACTGTCTTCGGGTCAAGGCACATCCATCATGGGCAGTTTGTGCCAGAAGGATGTCTTTGTCCTCTTATGCATCCCACTGCCATACCAACACTCGTGTAATTGGCATTTATGTTTCTCAATGTCCATCAAAAGTTACACACACACACACACACACACATACATATATATATATATATATATAAAGTGTGGCTTGAATTCAATGATTGAACAGAATTAGACAATTGGTGAGGTAGACTTGAGCAAAGCAGCAACATCCAATTTT
The DNA here is from genome assembly GCA_031439595.1 of Pterocarpus santalinus. Classification (NCBI taxonomy): domain Eukaryota; kingdom Viridiplantae; phylum Streptophyta; class Magnoliopsida; order Fabales; family Fabaceae; genus Pterocarpus; species Pterocarpus santalinus. The sequence goes on from CM062531.1 coordinate 59,851,268, forward strand.
CTTCCTTCCACTTAACTTGGAAGTAATAATCTTTGGGTTTAACCGTCTTTGTATTCTTTGGAGCTCTGTACCTCCTCTCATTTTTACAAATGAATTTCTACCTCTTCTTGCAAAGGAAATGTCTTTATTTTTTGGGTAAGAAATAGGAAAGACACTTTCAGTTATAAGCAAAGGCAGCACTTACTATGTGCTAGCATTCATTTTATTATTTAATTGAACAGCAAAATTTTGAACGTGGCAACAAGCAACAGATATTACAGTACAACCTTATAGACGAAGTGTAGCTACACATATATTACAGTACAATAGCCTAATCTGCTCATGGGGCAGCACGATTACGATTTAGTCGCTTCTTCCTGTATCTCCATGCAACCTGAATTCGGGTTGCTGCAAGGGATCGCCAATATGGTGATTCACACCTAAAATATCACAATTATCAAACAATTACATCAGCCATGGATTTCAAAATAGAATGAGCTTTTATGTGTGAAAACCACAAACATGCTTGTTATCACTAGTAACATATACACTAAGGGCATTTCTTCCCTCCTCTCTTCTTCTTGGGAGGTGAATAACAGAATCTACTCCCAGTTCTTAGGGGTTGTGCTTGTATCAGATCAAAACCATTCATTTTCATTTTGAAATATGCAATATGATGCTAACGGATGGGCTTTAATGACAATGAACCATTGATATCTATGTGAGCAAGACATAGACCTAATGGAGATTTTTTCCGCACAAACCCTTTACTAACTCTAAGGTGGAGCCATCCAGACTACTCAGAAGAAGAACAGTTATAATGGGGCCAAGGAAATATCGGTGAGGCGAATGTGATGATAGAGTTTGTGCAAGTATCATTTTTGGTTAACTTTCATATTTTTAAGTCATAAATCAAGAAGGTTGTGCTGAACTGAAAATTGAGATATAACAAGGCAAGGGGATTGTTACTTCTTCAAGATCTGCAAGAATCTTGTGAAAAGCATTGTTACTTCCTCAAGGTCTGCAGCTCGGAGTGAAAATGCCTCCACGTTTGTTAAGCATGTTACTGTCCTGCTGCTACGCAACCTTTGTCCAGGAAGCCTTACTTTTCTACCATCTGGAGGAGAAATTATATTGATAAACCATGCTGTTTCTTAGTTTATATAGTTCAAGTTGCTGATTGATGATTTAAAATATTTTTTAGGCATTTTGTCACAACATCAATTATTGCTGTACCTGTGCTGACTGAAGAATTTTCAAGATACCATCTCAGAAGTTCTTCACCACAAGCATCCCCTTCGGATAAGCTAACTCTAGTTCCATCTTCTCCAATGCTCTCCAATTTTCCACGCACAATAAAGACCATCTTCTCAACCAGACCACCTTGATACAAAATACTGCTTCCTTTGATGTATATCTTTTGCCTTAGTCTCTCACAAATGGCATCAAAGATAGGCTCATCCATCAAGGAAAAAATCCGAACCTGCAGATCTCGGGCTCATCATTACAGAGAATTTTCAGGGCAGTTTAATATACATGAGATTTTGATGTATCATTGGTTTTGTTTCATGATGAACAATGTAAAAGTTTGCCATCAAAACAGTTTTCACATTGAATATTTGTTCAATTCCAGCAGGTTACAAGTAGAGAGACATAAGGGGAAACAGAATTTTATATGAAACATAGTGGCTGAGATTGCGAAGCTCATCCAACATCTAAACCACAAAATTATGATCAAAGTGTAAGCATGATAAATTGGTGTGAATATAACTAGTCATATGCGACGGATATTCTAGTACCTACTTTCTTAATAAATTTGAAGAGATGACGTCTTATGTCTCTCTGGAGATCTTCTGGCATATGCTCCATAAGCATTTCTTCATTCACCCCTCTTGTTGCAGCCCAATTATACCGTTCGGCCTGTTGCACTCTCCTGCATGACAGAAATATTCTCTATCACTTGTACATTATGTGATCCACAATTTCATGTGCCATACAACCTAAATAAAAATGAAAAATGGGAGGCATACTACTTTTATAGCATTCAAGCATTCACGCTCTATTTATATGATAACAGCAGCTCCTCATATAATTTTACATTTTCTACATCACAACAACTATTACAGCAAGGAACTTAATCCATAGGAAAGGGATGATTGTAATGAACATGATGTTGTAAAAATTTAGAAAGGTATTGTATAAGAATAGCATAGTGAATCGGTATTTTTCATTTCATAAAAGATTAAAATTGACGCTATCAATAAGGAAATGGATTGCACAACAGGATGCCAATAAGATGTTCTTAACAGTTATTTCATGTATGTTCCATGAATAAGAATATTACCAACGTACATAGTGATTATTAATCATATTTAATTATCACGCTTACAGAAACATGGTCATATTTTCAGACAGATACAAGAGATTCTAAATTATCACTTCTAACTCTTTTTAAAAAACAAAAATAAGTCTTCAGAATTTCACTAATCTAATTTAGTCTTGGTGTGTACAATAGTGACTGTGTCATTGCAACAGTAAATTGCTCACGTACATTGTGAAGAAAAGAATTACGGGAGGGGGTAGCAAGCTAATGACCAACGAACCAAATCAGCCACTTGACAAATATGTTTCTGGCAATAAGGGAGTGATTCATCAAAAGAATAACGTTTCAAACCTTCTTAGATTTTCTGGTAAGCGACGATGACTCATCCATTGCTCAACATCACGGCCTCTAAGTTGCATTTCTAGTCTCCTGTAAACAATATGGAAGAAAATATATCAAGCACATTATAACCCTAAACACAGTAGAGCATCACTATCAAAGTTCAATTAAAAATTGCAACATTAGAATTATACGTAATAGTTAGATACATTTACTCATTAGCATGGCTGTCATTCACCTATCTACATCGTTTTTAAATTTCAACATGGAAGGAACTGAATACAGAAGTTGAATTAAAGGGAAACAGATGATTAAGAGAAACATTGTCATCAAAAAATTAAGGGGGACATGGCATGAAAGAACACAAAGATCTACCTCCGGCCAAGAGCTTGAAGAAAATTTTGTATGTTTCCAATGAGAAGTGCGAAAAGCAAGAGCCCCAGTCCTATGATGGCCATTGTGAAGAGGACTTCCCACACAAAATAGCTTGGTGTTTGATTACCAGCAAGAGTACTGATTTGCTGTATTAAAGATCACAAAGGTACCACAGTTAAGGAATATCAAACCATTCATGAATCTTCACCTAACAGTTTAAGTTGGCATTGGTCCAAGTTGGTGATAGTAGATAATCTATGAGCACATGTTCAGAAGTTCAATCATTGTCTCTTCCATTCTTATAATTAAATTACAATTCGAGCTCAACAAGAAGTGGGTGTGTGCCTTGTATACACTTCAAACCCGAAGGGGTTACCGGTGGTGGGTTTCAGAGAAAGAGAGATCAACCATGAAAAATGATGATAGGAAGGAGAATTGATGTATATTAAATAAGATTATTAAACTTTTAAAGGGAAGAATGATAGGATTTGTAATTACTAACATTGGTCCTGTTGATTAAGTTAAGATAACAGGAGCCGTGTCCAACTAAAAAAGAGTAAGGTGGAAAATTGCACATGAAACCTTACCAATATAGGACACAATGTACACAATTAATACTGAAGTTAAAGAAAAGAATGGAATGCATACCTGGAAGCCCCAAAACAGTGCATACACATACTTGTTGATCACATTAGTTTCTATAGTAAGTGGTACAGCATTGGCATAGATCCCATAAACAAAAGCACCAGAAGAGGAACTCAAACAAGCAGTGGCATTTGCATTGTTTGTCCAGCTCCACAGATCTGATGTCTTGTTTTGCAACAGATCTAATGTCTGATTTGACAAATGGCGATGTCCACAATCAATGAATTTCGTGCATGCAGCAGTAATATTAGAATTATGGCAGGCATCTCGCAAGCATTGATTAACCCTCTGGAAGAAGGAAGATGGAAGAAAAGTATAAAGTTAATAATCGAATATTTATCTTCATTCACTGAATCAAATTGTTGATTCTAAATGAACTGCTCGTGTTTAAAGTATCCAAGGTATCAAAATAACTCTAACAGCTGAATTTCATGATCAATGGTAATAAGATAGAGGGATTAAATTTCTGAGCACATGTTACCACACACTACTCTCGTAATGACAAAGCACGTCATTTTGCCTATAGTTCACATTACATAATTATCATATTATATACAGCTATATGAAGATCAGAAGCACTGAAGTGAATCAAGTAATATTTCTTCTGCTTTTTCCTTTTGTTCTGCTCATGGTAGCTGCCTTCACTACCAAGTAAAAATTTAATCCAAATTATGATGTTTAGTGAGGAAGAAATCTGGCAAGTTTTTTGAAAAAGAAGCCTAAAAAAGTTGTTTCCACTGATCCACTCACCTGTAGACCAAAGAGGTACCAGCAAGAGCCAACAACATGCCCAGATAGCATAAAAATGAGAAGATTTATTATGAAATTTCCCCAGGCTGACTCAAATATGAATCCTGTTGGAGATTGGCCAATTAGCAGAGGCAGAAACCTAAATAATCTGGGGATATACTGCACGAGGATCACTACACGCAGAAGATTCTTAGCATAATTTGCTCCTGATGAACCCAAGTAGTTTGGTAGGACAAACAATATAATTATCTGCACATATTGCACTATATAATCAGGACAAGGAGTTTGATGAGTACACAATAAAACCATAGTTGCTTCTATTTTATTTTTCAAAGATTGAAAAATCTTTCCTTCCTCTGCCACCATCGTATTCTCAAGCACATGTTCATAGACAATTTATTCTTCAGAATGACACACCAAAATGAGTAACCATTGCAGTTCACTTCAAACTCAGTTTATTCTTCAGAATGACACGCCAAATGAGTACCCAATTTATTCTTCACAAGTTATCAAGAGCCTCTGTGACTAATTGTCAAGAAATTGATGTTCATTGCACCAATTCTCTTAATTAATGCCAATTCCAACGCAATGAAAGGTGGGCCTTTGGCATGTCAATACCTCAAGCAGAAAGAGCTTTTGCATGTAGGAATTCATGAGAGATAAAAATTACTTATGTGCATGCACTTAACAGGTAAGCTTTTAAATAATTGGCTCTTGACAACAGTAAGTACAGTAGACCCTATCAAAGAAAAACTCATAGCTTCTCGCATGTACTCCTTATTTTTTAGGACAATCAAATTACAACCATATAAAGGAAAAAGAAAAAGAAAAAAGAAAAAAGAAACCTCATAGGAAACCCTAGCCAGCATATCTGGGAAAAATAATTACCAAATGTATCTATAATATGTCAAAACATAAAAAGCTAATAAATTCAAACTGATAATCTCAGTAAGGTGGCAAAGCCAGGGACCTACACATTTTCGTTTTATATCAAAGTTACAAGACAATTGAAAAGTTAACATAGATATCACACGAGATGACTCGAAAATATATTTTGATTCAAATTTGATTATTTCTTGGAAATTGTGATAAAATATGAGTAAGTATTCATGTTCAATAGTTTGGCTTTTACATCTCATAATTCACATCAAAAAGTGGGTGGCATGTTTAAATGGACACCTGAAATACTAAGTTAAAATGAGAAAACTCAGCCAAAAAAAAAAAAAAGAACAAAAACCATGCTTCCATGAACAAGAAATTGAGATGGTAAGAAATTTACCTGAGGCAGAGGAATTACAACAAATAAATCAAGAAGAAAATAACCCCGCAGGTAATTTAGAGCAATTTTCTTTGGATGGTCAACTAAATCTCCAGCACCAACCACCGTTGACTCAGGAGAAACATAAGCCAACCTAAACTGCAAAGATGCAACTTGATAGGGTTATTTGAGCTAAAGCCATGTGTTAACTCTGTAGAAAAAATGATGATTACAAACATTTGTTTATTACATTTGATCTTGGAAAGATTTATTTGTGCAGTAAATTAGAAGAAGCTGGTAGCAGAACAGCAGAATATCTAACAAGGAACCAGAAGATGAAGCAACTATCTGGACATAAAAATGCAGAACTCAAAGAACGAAGAGTTAAATTCACAAGTTCTGAGATGCAACAGCTATAACAGTAGGAAAGTTGAATAAAAAGCTTTCTCAACACTCTTATCTATGTCCACATACACTAACATGGTATAACAAAAAGTGCTTATACCATGAAAGAGAAAAGAAAATCCTATGGCACTACAAACAAAGTTTCTCAGCAACAATGACAAGACCATGAGCACCTTGGAAGCATACTAACGGTCAAGTAAATTGGTTGGAAAGCAAGACAGAGAAAAAGACTTGAGGTCTATATATACAAGTGATTCGAGACCATTTGATGTGTCTTTGTGACTTAGAAAAATTCCCAGAGTTTTTTAAGAACCCTATGAGCTGTATGTCTTCTTTGTTACTCTCATTTCTTCTATTCTATGTTATGAAAAGTCTTGTATTCAACTGAGGGAAGTTTGAGTTGAAAATCTTGTGAGGAACATGAGTGAGAGAAACACCAATAAGAGAGGTTTCTTAGTGGTGAGGATAGAAAGCTCAAAGTATGAGCATTGTGTAGAAAAGCTTGAAGAGGCTTGTTGTAAAGAATACTTGAGAATAGTGGAAAATCCTATCTTGGATGGAGACTTGACGTAGACTCCAAAATTGTGGAAATCAAACCAATATAAATTGTTGGTGCAAGTTTTTCTAACCTTTTGTCTTATTTATTTACATGTGCCTTGCTCTAAACATCTGAAGTTGAGCTTTGATTAATTACATATATTGTCATTCATATTCTGTTAGCATTCTGTGCATATTCTAAAGATGGCAGATTCTGTGATGCACCTCACAAAGTGCATCACACGCCTTATGAAATAAACAGTCAGATCTAAGGGTGCACAAATACACCTTATGAGATTAATGGTCAGATGTGAGGATGTATTTATGCACCCTCAGATCTGACCGTTTATTCCATAAGGTGTATCCGCCTCTAAAGATATATCTAATACTTACTTACCAGATTTCTACTGACAAGTTACTAGATATCTATTGTCTTGAACATTCTGATTTGTGTGCCAAGGGTGCAGAAAATTTTAAAGTATCCATGGACTTGATTCAACCCCCCTCTTCTCAAGTCCTCTAGTACTATCACCAGGCATATCAATCCATATCCATGATATCACATGCTCATTCATATCATGTTTTAAGTTTTATCAAGAGTTTTTTCTAGATACATCTTACTGCTACCAGCTACATGTCCCTTGCATTCTCCGTCTAATAAAATTTCCTATATGCATTCTTTCAAAGATGAAGGAGAGACGGCAGAGTATAAAATAAGAAGCATCCCTGTAAACTATGTGATTTTTAGAGACAAGTATGGACATGATGGCATGGGCAACCACTTATCTGTATTAGGTGCTAGCATGACACCGAAAGATCCAAATCAAAACAATCAATATTTTTTATTCAACCTGCTTGTTTATTTACAGACACATAGAAGTTGAATAGGAAATGTTTATCGTCCCTTGGGATATTCTATGATCTAGTATTTTTCTAGTGGACAATTACGTTTGATGCAAGAGTTTCTAAACCCTGTTCCTTTGGTGCCAGAAAACTCTTCTGAAATACATTCATCAGAATATTTCCAAAAAGGTTGCCACTAAAAAATTACCTGGAGAAGAATGTTCAAGAAATATACAAGATCATTAAAGCTTCTAAATAAAACAAGTGCTTTTTCCATTGCCAAGTTGATAACAATACATTTACGTTCCTGCACAATGTATAGGAAAAATGTAAAGAAAATTTGCAAGTAGTTATTAGGAAAAGATTAGTAACTGCAACTTGTGAGATTTTGCAATTAAACAAAAGGAAAACAATCATACCTTCTGCACATACAGTAAGAAGAAAAATAATGGATCCAGAAAAATTGCCACCAAGCAAAAAATAGCCAAAATGTTGTTCCATTGTTGTACAACTTTAGTGTGAGGGTTCATAACTCCAGGAACACATGAAGAGCAGAAATAGAAAACCTTTGTAGCTAAACCCTTGGCTTCCCCATAAAGAACATTATGGAACTGTGAACATTCAAAATATGGAGGAAAAAAAAAAAAAGTAAACTTGGTTATGTGAAAGTGATGGTAATAAATGTCCAGAAAAGGAAATGGAAAAGATTACAAGATGATCAAAATAACTATCTGAATATGATTAAATACGATGATATAGAAGTTCAAAAAGCCACAACTATATAACTGGAGAAGTGTATTCATCATCACATTGATTGACAAAAACAAAATAAAAGTATAACTAATAATACTGCATAAATATGAAAATTATAGGCTACTTGAGAAGGACAATGTGCATTATAATTCAATCAAGTATCTATAAACTATGAAGAAAATAAAAAAAAAATCATCGAAGTGAACTCCAGACCATGGCCAGATGCCAGAATAAAGATGTATAGCAAAACAATACATATCTAGATTAATATTTTTGATGGAAGACAATGCTTTCAAAAAGAAATAATTGTCTAATTTCGTGAGGAAAACACCTTGGGATCAAATCTATTCGATGTTCTTGAATTTCCTTGGTAAACAGCCTTGAAGTAAGTAGGGCAAGTAGTACAATAAGGATCATTACACATTCCCAGTTGCCCAGACCTCAATAAGTGTTCATTTTTCCTATCATTGTTGTTATTCCAATGAGTTTCAACTGTGCCACGGAAAGTGGAAAAGTTTTCTGTCCTGCTTTCCACTACTTTGTTTCCTGTCACATCTATTCTATGCTGCAAAAGATTTCCAGTTCCATGGGTAGGATATAGTGGATCACTCATCTGTGGAGAGGAGGTTTTTCTCACACTACGAAGTGGACCGGTATGCCCCACAAGACTAGCTTCTCTATCATATGGATCCATGGAGACCATGGGAAAAGACATTGATGCACTTCGTGTCCTTGATACAGGCCTCCGGAGATTAGAATCCACGAGTTCATCAGATCGTTGTGCAGAAGTTTCTGAGAGCATTGGCACCTTATCTTTTTCAGATTTAGCCATGTCTACTAGGTAACTCTGTAATCTTTTATGAAACAATCAACACGTTCAATAATCAATACATATATTTATGTGCCATTCATGTCAGCTATCTCAAAATGTAACGGTTCAATTCAACTTGAAAATTGAAAGGGAAGAATACAAATTGTATAGCTGTAAATAACCAGTGCAGCTTGAAAACCAAAGACTATATGTTAGTGACAGGGCCAGATGGGATAAGGGAGACTCAGCTGTGCAATGATATATTTTTCTTTATATTGTAAATTTCTGATGAGACCAAAAGATTAAGAAATGGAACTTGTACTGAGAGAAAAGTAATGAATCCCCTCATCTTAAATCCTCTGAAGCTTAGAAGAAAACAATTAGACATCCATTGACTTAAACTAAGAATATAGATGCCCTTCATGCCATTGCTCCTGCCTCTACAAGCATAGGTCCTTGTGTTGTGTTCAGAGTTAACACATATATACCATATTATAGCAACTATGTGAAGCATTGCAAATCAGTGGAAGAATTCAAGCACAATGTTCAATGTGTCAAAGCTACTAAAAAAGCATATGAACAAACAATAACAATCAAGAGAAACAACAGTGATAATAAACCAAGAAAAAGTAAAACCTGTTTGAAGAGAGTGAAAAACACCACCAACTATTTAGCAGCCACTCAAGTTGAAGCATGCATCTTTGGGGAGGTTGTTGCTGGTAATGGGGGACAGTGGGGAAGAGAGTCTGACATAAAGAGTTAAAAGCATGAAAGCAATGGAGTGGAAATATGTCTAAATATAGAAGTGGAGTGTGTGTGAGCGTGTTGTAATGGGGAAGACTTTGCCAAGTCAATGGTTTATGAAGACTTGTTAATGTGATAATAAGTGAGAAGGAAGCAGGAAAGACAGTTGCAATCGTTTTTCGTGGGAGTACGATATGGTACGCTATTGTCTGTTGACTTGACTCGAGAAAGGTACGGCATAATAAAGTTCATTATGTAACTTTGGAAAATATTTTATATACTTTTAACCCAGTATACACATTATACCTACTGTATATTTGTATATGAGAGTAATTTTCATATAAAGAAAGCGAGTTTCGGAGTTTGATATGCGCTAAAAATGGAAGAAGACTAACAAGGTGTTTGATACGAGGTTTTGAGTTTGGTTCCAAGATTATATACATGAAAAAAAATATTGTTGAAAAGGATCCCCACTTAGGTATTTCACCCTATTCAAGAAGGGTGCTATCTCACCTATTAGATATAAAAATATTTTGAAAAATCCAAAAAATATGGAAAAGAATTTTTAATGGATTAGATTTATACGTAAAATTATATATATAAATCTAATCTATATATATTTAAAAAAAAACTAAGAATAGTCTAATAATAACCAATTTTGGTAATTTGTATGAAGTTACAGATTTAAATCTCATTGCTGCTAATATACCCAAAAAAAATCTATGAAAGTTTTGTCTTCTTTTTTACTTCCATATGAAGTTCACCTTTAGAGTGAAGTATAACTTTACACTCCTATTTAATAGAAATCATAAAATTTGCATTACTAATGATGGAGAGTTACATAAAAGTAGATTATATTGAAAAGTAGATTATATTGGCAATTTCTTTTATTCCTATGAAATAATAGCATGAAATTATTTTATATTATTAATGTATAAAAATTATTCTTTTTATATATTTTTGTGAATGTGAATTAAGGTACATATATCTCAAGATAAGATAGATAAATTATATATTTTTGTCAATGAAGTGTTGTAATTAATGTTAAATTGTGAGTTTAATGTTAATGGATGTTAATGGATTCTAGCATGGTGATAAAGCCTTTTTCAAAGAGAGAGTTCTGTTGCACATGCTCCAATACCCATTAGCTACTCTTGGTGTGTGATTCTTCATCTTTGCTCGTGAAGTTCATATCCTTCACAGGATTTTCTTCTCTTTTGTGCTTCTTTGTTGAAGCTTTTTGAGACGATTCTTGAGTTTTCCGTTCATAGCAAATGTTTTCTCAAGGTCATCAATCTCGCATTGCAGATCTTCAACAAGAGCTAAACTCCTTGAAACAAGGTAGCTTTGTCACAAGTTTCTGTACTCAGTTAAAGAGCATTTGGAATGAATTGGAAAATTATAGACCCAATGTTCCCTGTGAATGTGGCTTACAATGCATGTTATGTGCTAGCATTCATTCATCATTTAATTGAACTGGGAAATGTTGTACGTGGTAACAAGCAGCAGATATTACATTACAACCTATGACAAAGTGCAGCTACACATATATTATAGTACAATCTACAGCCTAATCTGCTTGTGAGGCAGCACGATATAGTCGCTTCTTCCTGTATCTCCATGCAACCTGAATCCGGGTTGCTGCAAGGGTTCTCCAATATGGTGATTCATACCTAAAATATCACCATTATCAAATAATTACATCGGCAATGGATTTGAAAATAAAATGGGCTTTTACCAGTGAAAACTGTTAGAATAATAATAGAAAATTTTATAGTCATTGTAATTAACCACTAAGGCCACTAAGTATTATGAGCCACTAATACAGAGTTACTTACTTGAGAAGTCATGCACTAGTGTGCTAAGCATTTAGAGTTATAGATAATAGTGTATAGGTCACCCTAGCTGTACTACAAATAGACGACTCTAGTCATGTATCAAGCGCACCAAATAATAGAAAACCCCTTTTCTCTAGTTTTGCCTCTTCCTCCAACAAAAACAACAAACATGCTGCTTGTTACTAGTTACATATACATTAAGGGCATTTCTTCCCTTCTCTCTTTTTCCATCTTGGGAGGTGATAGATTTTACTCTAAGTTCTCAAGGGTTCTACTTGTATCAGATCACCACCATTTGTCTGTTTTTTGTTTTTTTCTTTTTCTTTTTCTCCCCCCCCCCCCCTTTCTCTTCTTTTCTCCTTTCTTGAAATATGCAATATGATACTAATGGGTGGGTTTTAATGACAATGAGGCATCAGTATCTAAGCAATGTAGACAACACATAGACATAACGGGACAACACTTTACATAAAAAGAAATACACTTAATCGTAAACATAATTTTATAGACTTTATCCTCAAAAACCCTTCACTAACTCTAAGGCGGACTCATCTAGACTATTCAGAAAAAGAAAAGTTATAATGGGACCAATCAGAAACTGAACGAGACTATTCAGAAGAAGAAAAGTTATAATGAGACCAAGGAATTATCTGTGAGGCGATTGTGAGGATAGGGTATGTGCAAGTGCAAGTATCAGTTTTGGTTAATTTTCATGCTTTTAAGTCGAAGAATATTATGCTGAACCAAAACTTGAGATATAAAAAGACAAGGGAATGACCTTAAGGCTCCTTGAACACGTGGACTCCGCAAGAATCTTGTGAAAAGGATTGTTACTTCTTCAAGGTCTGCAGCTCGGAGTGAAAATGCCTCCACATTTGTTAAGCATGTTACTGTCCTGCTGCTAAGCAACCTTTGTCCAGGAAGCCTCACCTTTCTACCATCTGCAGGAGAAATCAAATTGATCAACCATGCTGTTTCTTAATTTATAGAGTCCAAGTTACTGATTACTGATTTAAACTATTTAAGATGCATGTTGTCACAGCATCAAGTATCACTATACCTGTGCTGACTGAAGAATGTTCAAGATACCATCTCAGAAGTTCTTCACCACAAGCATCCCCTTCGGATAAGCTAACTCTAGTTCCATCTTCTCCGATGCTCTCCAATTTTCCACGCACAACAAAGACCATCTTCTCAACCAGACCACCTTGATACAAAATACTACTTCCTTTGATGTATATCTTTTGCCTTAGTCTCTCACAAATGGCATCTAAGATAGGCTCATCCATCAAGGCAAAAATTCGAACCTGCAGATATTGTAGATCCTCAGGCTCGTCATTACAGAGAATTTTCAGGGTAGTTTAATATACATGGGCTTTCGATGTATCATTGGTTTTGTTTCATGATGAATATGCAAAGGATGTGCCTTCAAAATGGTTTTCACATTCAACGTTTGTTCAATTCCAGCAGGTTACATGTAGAGAGACCTAAGGTATACAGAATTTTACATGAAAAATAGTGGCTGAGATTGTGAAGTTCATCCAACATCTAAACCACATAATTATGATCCACTCAAAGTGTAAACATGATAAATTGGTGCGAATATGATAGTCATATGACAAGAATATTCTAGTGCCTACTTTCTTAATAAATCTGAAGAGATGACGTCTTATATCTCTCTGGAGATCTTCTGGCATATTCTCCATAAGCATTTCTTCATTCACCCCTCTTGTTGCAGCCCAATTATACCGTTCAGCCTGTCTTACTCTCCTGCATGATAGAAACACTCTCTATCACTTGTACATTATTTGATCCACAATTTCATGTGGCATACAACCTAAATAAAAATGAAAAAATAGGAGGCATACTGCATTCAAGCATACATTCTCTATTATATAATAATCAGTAGCTCCTCATATATTTACACATCACTACAATTATTACAGAACGGAACTTAATCCATGGGAAGGGGATGATTGTAATGAACAAAAATAATGTTGCAAAAACTTAGAAAGTTATCGTATAAGAGTAAATAGATTAGTAAATCAGTATTATACGCTACACAAAGCATTTAAACTGACACAATCAATAAGGAAATGGATTGCACAACAGGATGCCAATAAGATGTTCTCCATAGTTATTCCACGAATAAGGCTATTACTAATGTACACAGTGATTAATCATATTTAATTAGCACACTTACAGAAATATAGCTGCATTTGCAGACAGATACAAATATATGCAATTGCAATAAGAGTTTTCAAGTTATGGTTCTTACCTCTCTTTTAAAAACAAAGTAAGTCTTCAGAAGTTGGCTAATTTAATTTAGTCTTGTGACAGTGTCATTGAAACAGTAAATTGCTCATGTACATTGTGAAGTGAAAAAAAAAAATGTAGGGAGTTGATGACCAATGAATCGAATCAACCAATTTACAAATACATTTTTGGCAATGTGGAAGTGATTCGTCAAGAAAAGTAACAGCATTACATACCTCCTTAGAACTTCTGGTAAGCGACGATGGCTCATCCATTGCTCAACATCACGGCCTCTAAGTTGCATTTCTAGTCTCCTGTATGCGAGATGGAAGAACATATATGAAGCTCATTATAACCCCAAACATAGTAGAACTTCACTATCAAAGTTCAATTAAAAATCTCAGCATCAGAAAAACTAAACTGACCAACAAGGACAAAACAATGCCTTAATACAGAATTAACAAGATATAATATTTAGAGCGGACTACTTCATCTTCCATTTTAAATATCTCAATGAAAAATAATGACAATATGAGTCACATACTGGCTACAGTCAAACTTGAAGAGGCATGTTGATGTCACAGAATTATAGGTAATAGTTAGACACATTTACACATAAGGATTGCTGTCATTCACCTACCTGCATCGGTTTTCAATTTTCACATGGAAGGAACTGTAAACAGAAGTTGAATTAAACAGTTAAGGAGGGCACAACATGAAAGAACACAAAGTCGTACCTCCGTCCAAGAGCTTGAAGAAAGTTTTGTATGTTTCCAATGAGAAGCGCAAAAAGCAAGAGTCCCAGTCCTATGATGGCCATTGTGAAAAGGACTTCCCAAGGAAAATAGCTTGGTGTTTGATTACCAGCAAGAGTACTGATTTGCTGTATTGAAGATCGCAAAAGTATAACAGTTAAGGAATATCAAACCATACATGTATCATTCCAGAAGTTCAAGCATTGTCTCCCCCAATTCATAATTAAATTTCAATTCCAGCACAACATAAAGGGGGTATGTGGCCTGTATACACTTCAAACCCAAAGGGGTTATTGGTGGTGGGTTTTAGAGAAAGAAAGATCAATGATGCAAAGTGATGATAGGAAAGAGAAGGGTTTGATGTTCGTGAAATAAGATTACTGATTTTTTCAAGGGAAGAATAATGGGATTTGTAATTATTAAAATAAGCCCTGCCAATTAAGTTAATTAAGAAAAGATAACAAGAGTTGTGTCCAACTGAAAAGGTGCAAGATGGAAACTTGCACATGAACCTTACTGTTATAGGACAAAATGTATACAATTAATAGTGAAAGAACAGAAGAAGAAAAGAATGAAATGCATGCCTGGAAGCCCCAAAACAGTGCATACACATATTTGTTGACCACGTTAGTTTCTATAGTAAGTAGTACAGCTTTGGCATAGACCCCGTAATCAAAAACACCAGAAGAGGAATTCAAACAAGCAGTGGCATTTTTATTGTTGATCCACAGATTTGATGTCTGGCTTGATGAAATGCCACAATCAATAAAATTCTTGCAACCAATAATGGTAGAATTATGGCAGGCATCTCGCAAACATTGATTAACCCTCTGTAATAAGAAAGAGGGAAGAAAAGGATAAAGTTAATAATTGAATATTAATCTTCATTTACTGAATCAAATTGCTGATTCTAAATGAGCTGCTCGTGTGAAGTGTCCAAGTTATCAAAATAACTCTCATAGTTGAATTTAACGATCAGTTGTAATAAAAAAGAGGGATTAAGTTTCTGAGCACATGCTACCACATACTACTATCATAATGACAAAGCACTTCATTTTTCCGATAATTCACATTACATAATTATCATACGATATACAACTATATGGAGATCAGAAGTAATTCAGCGAATCAAGTAATATTTCTTCTGCTTTTTCCTTTCGTTCTGTTCATAACAGTTGCCTCCAGTACCATATAAGAACTTAATCCAAATTATGAAATCTAGAGAGGAAGAAAGTTTGTATTTTCTTTTGAAAAAGAAGCCTAAAAATGTTGTTTTCACTCACCTGTAGACCAAAGAGGTACCAGCAGGAGCCAACGACATGCCCAGATAGCATAAAAATAAGAAGATTTATAATGAAGTTTCCCCAGGCTGACTCAAATATGAATCCTGTTGGAGACTGGCCAATTAGCAGAGGCAGAAACCTGTATAATCTGGGGATATACTGCACAAGGATCGCTACACGCAGAAGATTCTTAGCATAGTTTGCTCCTGATGAACCCAAGTTTTGTGGTAGGACAAAATACAGCATTATCTGCACATATTTCACTATATTTGTCAGGACAAGGACTTCGATGAGTACATAATAAACCATAGTAGCTTCTATTTCTGTGAAAGATTGAAAAACTTTTTCCTTCCTGTGCCACCTACATATTCTCAAGCACATGTTCATGTTCATAGACAATTTATTCTTCAGAATGACACACCAAACTGAGTAACCATTGCAGCTCACTTCAAACTTGAACATGATAACAGAGTACAAGAAGAAGTTTGTAAAGATGAAGATAGCAACAAGACAAAATTCATTTTAACTAGCAACAAGAAAACAAGCAGTTTATGAAGTTCTTGAGCATTACTCGGCCATAGCATCAAAGTTTCTAGACAAAAACATTTTTAGCATATAACTAGTAGCTTAAACTTTAGGATACTTGGATACTTGGTTCCTGACAAGTTGTCAAGAATCCCTCTGACTAATTGACAAGAGATTGATGCTCAATGCTCCAATTCTCTTAATTGATGCCAATTCCAACACAATGAAAGGTGGGCCTTTGGCATCTTTGTGCTTCAAGTAGAAATAGTTTTTGCATGCAGGAATTCTTGAGATAAAAGTTATTTATGTGCATGCACTTAATAGCTAAGCTTTTAAATAATTGAATCTTGACAACATTAAGTACAATAGATCCTATCACGGAAAAACTTACAGCTTCTCCCATGCACTCCTTATTTATTCAGGACAATCATATTACAACTAAAGAAAGCAAACAAGAAAAGAAAAAGAAACCTCATAGGAAACCTTAACCACTATATTTGGGAAAAAAAAAAATTACTAAATGAATCTCTAATACATCAAAATATAAAAAGCTAATAAATTCAAACAAACACTCTCAGTAAAATGGAAAAGCCAATGACCATCATGTTTTCTTTTTTTACTGAAAATTTAACCATGACAAGCACAAATACCACATGAGATGTCCGGAAAAATATTTGTTTCCAATTTGATTATTTCTAGGAAACGGAGAGAAAATACGAATAAGTATCCATGTTCAATAGTTTGGCTTGTACATCTCATAATTCACATCAGAAAGTGGGTGGTATGTTCAAATGGACACCTGAATACTAAGTTAAAATGAGGAAACTCAGCCAGGAAAAAAAAATTAAAAAAAAAAAGGCCACAATTCCATGAAGAAGAAAGTAAGATGACAAGAAATTTACCTGAGGAAGAGGAATTACAACAAATAAATCAAGAAGAAAATAACCCCCCAGGTAATGTAGAGCAATTTTCTTCGGGTGGTCGACTAAATCTCCAGCACCAACCACCATTGACTCAGGAGAAACATAAGCCAACTTAAACTGCAAAGATGCAACTTGGTAGAGTTATTTAAGCTAGAGCCATGTATATTAATCTTTATCCATGACATCACATGCTCATTCATATCATGTTTTAAGTTTTCTCACAACTTTTTCTAGATACATCTTACTGCTACCAGTTACATGTTCCTTGCACTCTCCATCTATTAAAATTTTCTGCATGTATTCTTTCAAAGATAAAGAAGAGATTAGAGAGTATAAAATAAGAAACATCCCTGTAAGCTATGTTATTTTTAGAGATAAGTATGGACATGATGGCATGGCCAACCACTCTTCTGTATGAGGTGCTGGAGTGATGCTGAAAGATTCAAACTAAAACAATCAATATTTTTGGTTCCTTGTTTATTTACTGACACAGAAGTTGAACAGGAAATGTTTATCATCTTTTAGGATATTCTATGATATAGTAATTTTCTAGCGGAAATTACATGCAAGGGCTTCTAAACCCTGTTCCTTTGGTGCCAGAAAAATCTTCTGAAATACATTCATCAGAATATTTCTTAAAAGGTTGTCACTGAGAAATTACCTGGAGAAGAATGTTCAAGAAATATACAAGATCATTTAAGCTTCTAAATAAAACAAGTATTGTTGTCATTGCCCAGTTGATATCAATACATTTATAACCCTGCACAATGAATAGGAAAAATGTAGAGAAAATTTTCAAATAGCATCCGGAAAAGATAAGCAACTGCAACTTGCGAGATTTTGCACTTAAATAAAAGGAAAAACAATCATACCTTCTGCACATACAGTAAGAAGAAAAATAATGGATCCAAAAAAATTGCCACCAAGCAAAAAATAGCCAAAATCTTGTTCCATTGTTGTACAACTTTAGTGTGAGGATTCATAACTCCAGGAACACATGAAGAGCAGAAAGAGACAACTTTTCTTGCAAAACCCTTGGCATCCCCATAAAGAACATTATGGAACTGTAAACATTCAAAATTTGGGGGGAAAAAGTGCACTTGGTTACATGAAAGTGACAGTAATAGATGTCCAAAATAGGAAATGGAAAAGATTACAAGATGATCAAATTACAAGTTAAATCTTGTCGTAGTGGCCTAAATAATGAGTTGTCAATCGACAATACTTCTGTTGCCTCTCAAAGTGGACAACGATAACAACAAAAGCAATACTTTTAATAGTAATAAAATGTAGTGATGTAGCCTGAATACTACAATTTTGTTAAGAGTATCTGCGTAGTAATAAGGAGAGTCATGATAGTTAAGGGATGGTTTCTTGTATGGTACCCAAAGTAACAGGTATAAGGGCCATTTGATAGTTGTTAATACTACTGTAAATAGTGGTATAGATTCAGTGCTACGAATAACAAGTTACAATTAACCAGAGCTTGTTTAATGAAAAACATTTGCATTTCCTCTCTCTTCTCTCAATGTTTTCCTATCTTCTTCTTTCCATCTTGTAAACATACAATGGTCATCAATTTGAAGATTTTAAAGCAATTCATTGTCCAAATAACAGAAAAACTCCATAAGATATATGTCCAATAGGAAATTTTAGCACACATGGTCAAACAGTGGTGCCTTCTGCTTGAAGAAGATAAGTCATTCTCTAACTCTCAGAAATTTATTTCCCTATTTGCTAACAAAAATTAAGTAAGAGAGAGAGACAGAGGGGGGGGGGGGGGGGGAGGGATAAAGGCATGTTGAAGCTGGAAACATGATTAGGAGCTCATATACATGAGAGAAAAGCATCGACAACTGAGTGCTTCACCAAAATAACTATTTTTTCCTAGGGTTATACAGAAATTATTGTATACTTTTAATTTTCTATATATTCTGAATTTTCTACAACAGTGGCTACTCATGAATCATGATAAACCAAAATTACATAGCAAATGAACCTTAGATGCTTGAAATCAGGCCTTGGGACACTAAAGCCCACAATCTTTTCATAGAGGTATCACTCAATTTTGATGGCTAACATAAATATATGAATATGATTAAGTACGATGATATAGAAGTTCAGAAAGGCACAACTATATAACTGGAAAAGTATATTCATCACGTGATTGACAATAAGAACAATATAAAAGTAATAATTTAATTTAAATGCACTAACAATGTAAAACAGTTTTACACTGTCAGCCAATAGAAATAATAGAAAATGCCAACTCACACAAACAATTACCCATTATAATGAGGGACCCACCATGATTTTTCATTTTTCCCTATTTTTATTGGTTGATAATGTAAAACAGTTTTACACTGTTAGTGCATACCAATTAAACTCTAAAAGTAAAGCTATGCATATTGGATAAATATGAAAATTATAGAATACTTGAGAAGCACATAGTGCATTACAATTCAATTAAGTATCTATAAACTATGAAGAAAAAAAAATCATCGAAGTGAACTCCAGACATTGGCCAAATGCCAGAATAAAGATGTATAGCAAAGCAACACAAATCTTGATTAAAATTTTTGATAGAAGACAATTTTTCTGACAAAAAAGAAATAATAGTCTATTTTAGGAAGAAAGCCACCTTGGGATCCATTCTATTCGTTCTTCGATAACCTTGCTGAGCAGCCTTGAAGTAAGTAGGGCAAGTAGTACAATAGGGATCATTACACATTCCCAGTTGCCCAGACCTTAGTAAGTGTTCATTTTTCTTATCATAGTTGTTATTCCAATGATTTTCACCTGTGCCATGGAAAGTAGAAAACTTTTCTGCCCTGTTCCCTCCTACTTTGTTTCCTGTCGGAACTATACTCCGCTGCGAAAGATTTCCAGCTCCATTGGTGGCACATAGTGGACCACTCATCTGCGGAAAAGGGGTTTTTCTCACACTACGAAGTGGACCAGTATGCCCCACAAGACTAGCTTCTCTGTCATATGGCTCCATGGAGACCATGGGAATAGACATTGATGCACTCCGAGTCCTTGATACAATCCTCCGGAAATTAGAATCCTTGAATTCGTCAGATCGTTGTGCATATCTTTCTGACAGCATTGGCTCCTCATCTTTTTCAAAGTTAGCCATGTTTCCTTGATAACTCTGTAATTTTTTATGAGACTAACAGAACATTTAATACATATATTTATGTGCCGTATCAGCTATCTCAAAATGCAACAGTTCAGTTCAACTTGAAATTTGACAGGGGGAATACAAATTATATAACTGTAAATAACCAGTGGCAGCATGAAAAGACAGACTACAAAAGTCAGTGACAAAGCTAGGTGGAACTTAATGCATCATAAGGGGCACTCAATTTTGGAATGATATATTTGTCTAAATTATATTGGAAATTTCTGGTGACACCGAAGGATTTAAGAAATGGAACTTGTATTGAGAGAAAAGTAATAAATCCCTCATCCTAAATCCTCTGAAGCTTGGAAGAAAGGCAGCTAGACACCAATGACTAAAAACAACAACACAATAATTCAAATGTCCGTACAGAGTTAACAAACATATATATGCCCTTCATGCCATTGTTCCTGCCTCTACAAGCATAGGAGTTCGTGTTGTGCGCAGAATTAACACATGTATATACCATATCATAGCAATTATATGAAGCATTATTATGAGGAATTGCAATTGGGTTAGGAATCAGTGGAAGAATTGAAGCACAATGTCCAATGAGTCAAAGTTGCCCAAAAAAGTACACAAACAAACAATAATTATCAAGAGAAACAACAGTGAAAGAAAAGAAAAGAGTAAGACCTGTTTGAAGAGAGTAAAAACCCCTCCAACTAATTAGCAGCCATTCAAATTAAAGCATGCATCTTTGGGGAGGTTGTTGGTGATGATGGGGGAAGAAGAGGGTCTGAGAGGAAGAGTTAAAGCATAAAAGGCAAAAGCAAGTGAATTGTGAATATGGCTAAATATAAACAAGGCGGGTGTGTAAGAGGGAGAGAGCGTGTGAGTGTGCTGTAACGGGGAAGACTTTGACAAAGTCAATGGAAGACTTGTTTAATGTGATGTACGAAGAACTGAGAAGGAGCAGGAGAGAGAAACAGGGTGAGTGATACGTTGGGCTAACGTTAGAGACAGACAGCTGCGATTCTTTTAACGTGTGTGTGTGTGTGTGTGTGTGTGAGAGAGAGAGTAAGATATGGTTTGCTCGCGGGTGTCTGTTGACGCTGTCTTAACAACGGTACGGCAGATTAAAGGCTAAAAGCATACAGTTAATTTGGGAAAAAAAAAAAACACAGGATAGATATGATATTTTATGCACGCGGTACATTCAATTGAATGAGAGCTTTTTTCTTTTTTTTTTTTTACGGGAATTGAATGAGAGTTGAGGCATGTACATAATGAAATAAAATAGATATATTATATATTTACAGAGATTAGTTTTGATTTATTATTATTATTATTATTTAATTATATATTTTCTTTTATATAATTTTTAAAATATAAATAATTAAATTAAATATGTTTATTAATATAATAATATATAATTAAATATTTATATAAAATTTTTTATATTAATAGAAATATCTAGTTGAATGATAATATAAATTTTTTTATATTATCAATACATAATAATTAAACTCTTAATATAATTTGACATGCTATTAAAAAAATTTTCACATTTGTATTAGAGTCTATAACATTTTTTGTCTTAAAATTTAATAATTAATATTAATTTAATCTTAAGATAATTTTTTATATCAATTTCATCCTCATATTTTAAAATTTGAGATTAATTTAGGTTGATAGTCAAATCTCATTATCATCGCTAATAATCATTATATATAAATTACAAATTTAGCCTCCTTAAATCATCAAAATTATCCTGTTAAATTATCTAAATTATATTGATAATTTAAGTTTCAAAATTTTTTTTTAAAAACTAAAACAAACACAATCATGTTAGGTTTTTCATTTTAATTTTTTTTTGTAATTTTGATGATTTAACGAGGATAAATCTGCAATTCAGATATAATAATTATTAATAGTGTTAATGGAATTTGATTGTCAAATTAAATTGATATCAAATTTTAAAATATGAGAACTAAATTGATATTAAATTATGTCAAGATTAAATTGATATCAATTATAAAAACTTAAAGATCAAAAAGTTATTTACTCTTTATATTATTTTTAATAATTTATTATATGAAAAAAAAATTCATACAATTCAATCAAATACAACATTTTAAGGTTACCTTAGTTAATATATCTAAACTGATTCTACTATGATTACATTGGCAATTTTTGTCTTATTCTTTTTTAATTTTTAACAAGTGCTCCATGATACTAGTTAAATAATTAAAAAATTAAATATTAAATAAAAATTATCAACTAATTTAAATATATTTAAATATTTATTTCTATTTAAATATTAATTTTGATATACTATCAAAATAAAAAAATTTTATAATATTATTTAATCACATATTTTTATTTGTAAAATTTTTATTATAGTAGTTGTTAAGTTAAAGACTTTTGTTAACATGACAATATATAATTAAATATTTATATAAAATATTTTTATATTGATAATATATTAAAATTAAATTAATTTATTTAATAGTTTTTAACTTTTTTAATTCCTTAGTTTATAGGTAGAATATTGGCCAGCATAATCTATACATCTATACATATTTGAAAAAAAAAAAAAAACAGAGGAATAAACAAGAATTTTCTGCAATTTATCAATCATTGGAAGCACTTCTCGTTGATTAAGGGTAAAAACTTACTAATTTAGGAAATAATTAATTATCAAATATAATCATTAAAAACTTTCTAGGAAATGCATTATGAGAATTTGATTTACCTTAGTGAATTTTTTAAGTAGATAATGGTGATTAGAGGCCCAAAATAGGAACTTACTGTATCACTGATCTACAATTCCACTGTGATATTAATATGGGTTTTTTGGATTATTATTGGCTTATGTTTTGTTTTTTTTTTGGTACCTTTTTTCTTTTTAGTGATGGTTTTTGGTGTATTTTTTTTTTGTTAACACGCACTTCTTTATGAGAAGGGGAGAATTCAAAAATCATAAATTAGGCTTTGTCTGATTTTAAATTTGGGTACAATTAATAAAAGATAAACAAATCTACTATTAAGTTAACATTTGAATTTATATTAAATTAATGTTTGATAGAAATTCACATATATAATTTTATTAAAAATAATTACAAATGAAACTTCATCAGTGTCACGAAGACAAAGTTATGGGAGGCATTCAGTTGAAAGTAGCAGTGAAAGTTCATCAATCTCATCAAAATTGACGTTATCTAAAATTATCAATATTATGAATTGTTTATAATATAAAAATATTTATTTATTTTTAAGCCATCTAAAAAAATATTAATTTTATTTTGTTAAATTCCGTGCACTGCACAAATAAAAAAATACTGATTCTTTCAAATATCATAATCTCATTATATTAAGAAAACAGAAATATAAGAAAAGAAGATTAAGAAAACAGAAATATAAGAAAAGAAGAAGGGGAGGAGGAAGGAATTGGTCCATGGCACACTGGTCATTTGCAGGACTGGCTGCGTTTGATTGGAGGCGTCATTGTCACTTGTCAAATTGAATGAAGGCAAGTACTTAGATGGGCAGATTGAGTTTCTGACTATATGACACTAAATCTCGACAGCTAAAAATTAAATCTTATGGTTAATATTTAAAAAAAAATTATATTTAAATTTAATTTATATATATTAATAATATATATTTTTTGATTATATAAAATTATTTTATATTATTAATAAAAAATAAAAAAATTATTAATATAAATCATAATTAAATAATTATTTATAATAATATACTATTTTTTATAATTTTTATTGCAAATATCCATGAACATGACCAATGAGTAGATCCAATGCAAAATGACCTCTTTCTTACATGCCAAATGGGTTGAAGGAACAAGGAGAATCACGGGTTGAAAAATGAGGGGGGCACTGAAACTTGGGGGTGATGGCAAGAAGGAAAGTGGGATCTAACCCTTTGTTTAGATAGCATAAAGATAGAAAAAAAAAAAAAAAAAGGAGTAGAAGAAAAAGAAAATAAGAGTTTTATTTTGTTTGGATTAAAAAAATATATATAAATCTTACATAAAAAAATTTCTCTCTTTTATTAATAAAAAAATAAGAAAAAGAAAATTTATGATTTAAATTATTCATTTTATCTCTTTAATTTTTTTAATTATATAAAATAAATTAATAAAATTATCTTTTACTTACAATTATATTTTCTTTCTTTTTATTTTTCTTTTTAAACAACCAACAAAAAAATATTTTTTCTTCAATTTTTTTTCTTTTTTTTTTTCATTTTATTTCTTCTTATTTTTTCTCTTCAAAGCAAAAGTTAAAGGAAGTAATAATAAGAATGGTGTTGGCAGAAGAATCAGACTCAAGCTCAGGCTCAGACTTAGACATGGGATGCATTTACGCTGGACTCGTATAAAAAGGTCTAAAACTTGACAAATTTCTAATCTAAAGCATATAATGAAAAGGATCAGTATTGATCTCCTTTTTCAAAGACCAAAATTAAAAAACCCCCAGACGTGGGATTTCTATTGAATCTCAGTGCTACTTGGCGAGGTGGCGGCCTGTGGTCCATGGTGAAAGAAGAGTTAGAGAAGGGGAGGAGGGGGGAGGAAAAAGAAAAGAGGAGAAAGAGGGAAGGGTAAAAATATGATTTCAAACACCAGCGACCATATGGTCACGAACTCCCTTGTTCCCACATAAGAATCCGCCATTGAATGAAAGCGATGGATGCACGCCTTGACTTTCTTCTTGCTTTCAAGGCTTCCAAACCATAAAATACCGTAAAACAGCCTCAACTAAAGCGAAGACCAACTAAAATAATTCAACTTAGACAGTTTGATGAGTGTGACATTGCTATTGATTTTTTTAATATGAAGTTGACAAAGACTGGTTCAAATGTCAAGAAAAGGTCGACTTAACGAGCAAGGAATTATTGCGAACACCGTATTAAAAATTTTAATTTATATATTTTTAGTGTAATTATATTTTTTATATAGATTTCCGTACAAAAAAAATATTAACTTTAATATATAATGTAAAACATTTTTGTCATTTATCAATCAATTATATCTTCCTTTTTTAATGAATTTTGAGATTGTTACGGTGAGAGTTAAACATTTTTTATAACTTAACTATATATGACCGAACAATTGTGTTAAAAAAAATTTTAATTGGTAATTTATCAAAATTAAGCCCCTTAAGAATATTAAACTTTAATCATAACAATCTTAAAAGTTATAGAAAAAAATTAATATTAAAGATCATTAACACAGATTATTTAAGAAGAAAGACTATTTATATTAAAATTATTAAAAATGACCTAACAAAATTTATTTAACAATAATGAACAAATAATTTTAATAAATATACATAAATTTTTCAACTTTTCACAAATATTCTCTCAAAAACTTCCTTCTTATTTCAATCTATCCAAACAATCAATCTCTTTTAAGAATTTTTTTTTCTTTTCCTATGTGGATGTCTCCAAAAATTGACTTATTCCACTCTTTCAATATATTCTTAAGAGTCTTTAATTTCCTCATAAATTTAAATCCTTCCAAACCCTCAATGAAAATAAAACTCCAGACATCCTTAATAAAAGGGATAAAAAAGTGATACTTACCCAACATGTTTTCAAATCTAAAAAAGAGATCTTTAGCCATTTAAACAAAAGAGAATTTTATTTCCACATGTGCAACACTGAACACATTTGCATTAGTGATGTGATTTTCCATTTGCCTAATGCTAGGTTTATAGTAGGAATCAAAAGTGCTCACGATTCAAAAAATAAGGGATCAGAGCTGAAGCAAAAATTAATGAGGGATCAAAATCAAAATAATTTGTTGAGATTGAAAACATATTTAAATCTTTTATTGAGTGATCATTTATTAATTATGTGTGGCTACCAAATGGATATGAATGATTAGTTGTAAAACTGAGAGTAAAAAGAGTAAATTTTTGTAATTAAATTTTATACAAATAGTTAATATTAAAATATAAAGTAATATAATTTTTTAAATAATTATGTAATATCTAAATAATTTTTAATTTTAACTATTTATGTACTTCTTATATAAGAATAGCCTTCTCATTTGATGTATCCCCTTGAACTTGTTTTAATAAACGAACTCAACCGTACATTTAACGAGTCAAGTCAGAATAATTCATGAATATGTCAGCTTATTTACATTTCTATTTATGATATATATCAGAAAAAGATGAACTTATAATAAATGAGAATTTTAAATCTATTTATAATATATTAAACCTAAGACCAAAGTCATGGCATGCTAATTTCCTGACAACATAATTCCTAATTTGAATCTAGAGGGTTTCATTCTAAATTAAAAAAAAAAATTGCTTTGTGGCTCATAGAACCTTCTTAAACAATATCTGGCCAGAAATTTGAGTAGAGAATAAACAAATCCACTAAAAAAAATCTCAATTGCATTTCATTAGGAAGAGAGTAAAAACAAATGCACACACCCAAGAGGACACTGACTTTTCCCTTCAGGTGTTGGCAGGGATAGAGAGAGGGATACAGTGAAAACTCTATGGTGGGAGTCGCCAATTCATCGACAAAGAGTTTCCAAAGAGAGACGGAGACGATGTGGGAAGAGAGCTTCAAACTTTAGAGGTTTGAGCTGTTTGCATTAGGGCACTTTTGAGTGGGAAAAAAAAAAAGAAAGAAATTGAAAGATTATCACTATGATGATAATTCAAAAATAGAGTCCCCATTGGGGTAATGTAGATTGTTAGGAAGTAATGTAAATTATCTTAAAAATCTGGATTTTAAGTGATGTCACTTAATCAAATAAGATAATATTATGTATCTAAATAATTTAATGTAACATTATCAGTAACTTAGATGAATTATCCATTCCAAACACCCTCTTATGTAGTCTTTATCTTTTTGGTAAAGTTGTCATTTTTTAATGGCGGTTTTTATAGTGGTGGTTACTACGGTGCCCCGACAAAATAGAGGGTATTTTGCCCTTTCTTATGTGTCTATTTCTCATTGGAACACTTGGCCATTAATTGTCCACATAGATAGTGAATAAAATCATCTCTTTGAAATTGTGTTATGACCCTAATTACATTTTTGTTGACAGTTTAATCCCTAGGTACCACAATATAATTTGAAATAATTTATTATCTTATAATCAAATCAAATTAATCAAATAAACAAAATTTTTGAAAGCCAATTGAAATTAAAAATCAGAAACTCATTGGAATGCATCTTAATTTATCTTGCTTACCCAAAATTAACCAAATAAAAAAAAATTGAAAGATGATTGAAACTAAAAATAAAGAACTCATATAATCATGTCACCCAAGAACCCACACAAACCCCAAACCCTATCTTTGTGCATTCTACTCATCCATCTCCCAAATCAAAAGCTCAGCCAAGAACATACAAATTGTAAACTGTGATTATCACTGGACTCTCGAACGATGTGCGGTGATGGCTAGGAAAGGGCATGGTGGTGTGCAGCTTGCAGCTAGGCACGGTTGAGAGTGTGGAGTTGTGATGGGTCGCAACATGGCGATGTGGGTTAAGCGCAACTATAGTGGACATCGTGAGTGGAGGCTAAGCGAGTGGTAGCGGCAAAGGGTTGCCGCACGATGAAGGGTGGTGACTGGTTCGAGGTTCTGTATTGCACTGGTGTGTGGTGGTTTTGCCACCTTTTTTTTTTCCCTCTTGTGTGTTTTCCTCTAGTTGGGACTTAATCATGTAAAATGTTAATTTTTTTTCATCGAGTTTTTGTTTTGAGAACTTATTTCGATGAGCTTTTTTTCACTTTGCTATTGATTATTGTTTAAATTTGATTTTTTTTTTGTCAAAGTTTAAATTTGATTTTGGAGCTGCATTATGAGTGTATGGTGGGCTGGTGGCTATGTTGTGTGGATCTGGAAAATGGTTGTTGATTTTGGGGCTTATGCTTGATTCTAATTTAGGAGACGGTTCCTAATTGATTCGAGTTTGGGTGAGCAAGATGCAGGAAGATGCATTCCACTAAGTTTCAGATTTTTGAATTTCAATTGGCTTTCAAAAATTTTGTTTATTTGATGAAAATGATTTGATTATGAGATAATAAATCATTTCAAACTGCATTGTTGTACCTGGGGATTAAACTATTAACAAAAATGTAATTTGGCCATAGCATAATTTTAAAGAGATGGTTTGAATCACTGCTTATGTGAACAATTAACGACCAAGAGTTCCAATGAAAGATAGACACATAAGAAAGAGTCAAATACCATCTATTTTGCTGGGGCACTGTAGCAACTACCTTTTATAGTACCTATTAAAAAATAAGGGGTTCCAAACACCTTTTTAAGTGGCCCAATGAAATCAAGTTATATATTTAATTTAATTCATTTAAGCATCTACATATCAATATTTTTAATTTTATGTTTAAACCCACAATACTTTTACAATTTCACCCCAAAGTTCTCAAAGAAAATTTAAGATTTCTCAATACCAATTTTTGTGATTTTAATTTTTAAACATTAAAACAATTTTTTAACCTAAAAATATTAAGAACCCTAAATCAAAATCTTAAGAACCCTAAAGCCCCTAAATTCAAGAACTAACTTTCTCAATCTTCTTCAATCAATATGGTCAAACTTGCTAGTTGCTGTAATTCGATCGCCCTTCGCCAACCATTGTAGGTAGTACCCCTTTAATACTATTACTATATGTAAGCATATATACATGAACCCATTGATACTATCCAGTTTCCACATGCCCTTCTTCATGAAGCCTCCCCAACACACAGCCATTGTACAATTACAACAATCACTTTCTCCTATCTTATTGGTTCATAGTGCCATTCCCTCATTGGCTACTGTAGAAACTCAAAACGCCAAAAGAAGGTAGGATTGTGGACAACAAGCGAGTTCGATCAAATTGTTAAGGAAAATCATGAAATTTTGAATTTCTGGTTTTAGGAGAAAGAATTTTTTTTATGTGAAAAAAGAATTATGATTCTTAAAATTTTGGATTAGAGTTCTTTAACATTTTTGGATTCCAAGGAATGATGAGTGTTAGAGCTCACACATTTCTAATCTAATAATCTTTTGGAATAGGGATTGAAGTAATAAGGATTGGGACAAAATTGCAATCAAACAAAAATATTATGAGTTTAAACATAAAACAAAAAAATGTTAATATGTGGGTGCCTAAATGGACTAAATTAAACACATCGTTAGATTTTATTTGTCCACCTATGAAGTGTTTGAAACCCCTCAATTATAGGTAGTTATCATAGAATCCACCTTCTTTAATTTAACATACTGCCGTATCAACCATTCTCATTCGTCCTTTTTATCGCGGCATAACAGTCTCCTCTTCCTTTTGATTCCTCGTCCTTACATTACCATATGCTCTCGAATATAACTGCCCACATCTGCACAGTGCGCAAAATGTTATTCCTTTAACCCTACTAGCCTACTACTGTCCTCCACACTTCTGCCACCATCAACACCTCCAACCAGCCGCTCACACCTCCGGCCACCCACTCTTGACCGCACTGCCGCTGTTCCACCATTTCAATTTAAAATGCACATTGAAGCCTTTTGTTGCATCCATGCCATAGTGATGTGAACTTTTCTTTAAATTACTTTGGGATGTTCTTTTGATTGAAATGAAGAAAGGGGTAATAAAATCTATATTTCAGGAGCATGTGAATGTTGCAAGTGATAAAGATGGTGAGTAACTAAGCATGAATGATGGCTGAGAGAGTTCGTGGCTTTGAGAACCAAGAGCTCCCTATCCCATCATATTCCTTGCCAACCTGTGTTAGGTTAAAATTCGAGTAAACTACGATCAAGGAGCCCTTGAGCTTCCTTTCATGAAAATTGAGGTACAAATGCGAGGCATTTCAGCCTTTGTTCGAGAGTCATAATGAGTTATCGTTGTGAATATGTTTCCTTTGTTGATGCAGGGTGGACTATTCGGATTAAGAGGTAGTGGAAACACAGGCACTTGAACAACTTTGCTTTCTAACAAAGGAGCCCTAGGAATGGTTTTTTTTTTTTTTTTGGGGTGCATTTTCTCGCCCGTTGCACCTTTATTGTTGTTATTTTTCTTGTGTGCGTTCTATAGATCTTAATTCTGCATCTGCTACTCCTTTTTTTTTTTTTCTTTTTTTAATTTTTTTGGCGGTCTTCTACCTTATGTAAGCCATCTATATGACTTGGGTTTATCAGAAGCAGAAAAAAGAAGGTGCTATTGATGCTATTGATAAGTATCTCGATAAATTTCGGGACTGGTTGCAGAATATTAATGCTGATCTTGTAATATCCCATGCAGCTGTGAAGTGGAAACTTAATTTATGTTTAGATTTTAAGATGACTCTTCTTGATCTCACGTTAACCACAGCTATTAGCATACGAACGTTTAATTAGACTAAATGTCCACTTATCTACAAATTCCTAAGATACAGATTTATTGTTGTCATTAGTTTAATATATATTGTGAACTATACGATCTTACTTTATTCAAAATAGCCAAAAGCTCATATATCTTTTTTTTTTTTTTTTTGGTATTTTAGTTTATTAGCTCCGTGCAATGCAGGCCTCATTCTAGTTCATTCTATAAGGACTACTAACGCATGTAATTTTAGGATTCGCAATGCAAAGTAATATGACAACCGTTCTATAGCATTCAGTTTTCAATCACCAAATGAAAAATAAATAAATAGATAAATAAAAAGAAAGTCCGTTTGACAAATGTTATGCCACCTTATCTATTCATGGCTTCTCCTTTTTGCCGCGTTCTTTAATTAGGCAAGTAAATGAGACCAAACTGCCCAACAAGACAAGAGTTTTTTGCTTCTTGCGACTATTATTTTATGATACGTCTCCCTCAGTCCAAAAATTTCTTAGATAGATATAAGTTTAATAATTCATATTTAAACACACTCACATGGAACCTATAAATAAATAAATGTATCTTGAACAAAATTGGTAGAACTCATTTTTATTGTGAATGTACTTAAATATAAATTGTTAGAATTGTATCCATGCAAGAATCTCTCCAATGATAAGGGAAGTCTTATCCATTTCTCAAATATAAAGGACATCATCAAGTGTAAATATACCAAATCTCTTGGGTGAATGTTGGAGTAATTTGCTCTTTATTATTTAATTACAAAAACAAAAAGACACCTTTTTATGATATTTTAAGCTTAGATGGTCTAATGGAAAAAGGGCTTAAATAATTTGTATGAGATTCTAAGTTTAAACCTCATTACAGTAAATATACCAAAAAAAAAAAAGAAAAACTATGATAGTTTGTTCAAGGATGTACAAACTAAATAAGACGCACATCATACTATATATACTAACGCCTAAGATCTCAAATGTTTAAGGAATTAGCTCGACTTAAACATTTCTTCTTGTATCTCCAAGCGACCTGAATGCGGATTGCTGCAAGTGATCTCCAATAAGGTGATTCATACCTAAAATATCACAATTATCAAATGATCACATCAGTCATTCATTTGAAAATAGAAATTGGGCTTATACTGGTGAAAACCACTAACATGCTTGGTATTACTAGTTGCATCAACATCAAGGACATTTCTTCCCTGCTCTCTTTTTTCTTCTTGGGAGGTGAATAAAAAATTCCACTCCCGGTTCTCAGGGGTTGTACTTGTTCATATCTCAACCACTCATTTTCATTTTCAAATATGCAATATGATACTAATGGATGGGCTTTAATGACGATGAACCATTGGCATCTAAAAGTTGCCAAAATTTTCAACTGAAAACAAGGATGGTTATTAAATAAAATAAAATCATATGATCTGTTTACTTATCTAAAGATTAATAAATATGTTACATCATTCAGGCAAACAAATTTTGGCAAAATTCGAGCAATCTAGCATTTTTGGTAGACCTAATCCTCACTAAACCTTCACAAACTTTGAGGTGGACTCATCTAGACTACTGAAATGGAAAAGTTATAATGGGACCAAGGAAATATCAGTGAGGCTTTTGAGAGGATAGAGTATGTGCAGCTATCAAATTTTGGTTAGTTCTCATTTTTTTTTTTTCAAGTCATAAATCAAGAAGATTATGTTGAACCATAAATCTAGATATAACAAGACAAGGGAAAGACCTTAAGGCTCCTTGAACATGTGGACTCCGCAAGAATCTTGTGAAAAGGATTGTGACTTCTTCAAGGTCTGCAGCTCGGAGTGAAAATGCCTCCACATTTGTTAAGCAGCTTACTACCCTGTTGCTAAGTAACCTTTGTCCAGGAAGCCTTACTTTTCTACCATCTGTGGGAGAATTCACATTGATGAACCATGCTAGCTGTATCTTATTTTATGGAGGCCAAGTTGCTGATTAATGATTATTGCAACTTCATCTAACTTCTACTTCAAAATATTCAAAGGAAAACGTTTCTCCCACAATACTCCTTTCACACCGATATTGCACTGGTTAATGACATACAAATTTTGGTTATTCGCATGTATGTGAGTTAATGTAACAATAATCGTCGATTATCATGATACCAGTATGGTTAATCATGCATAAATTTTGGGGTAACTATGTGTATTATATAGTTAATGCAACAGTAATCAATACTATTAACTACCAAATACATATTGTTAACTAAAAATTTGTATGTCGTTAACCAGATGCAAAATGTGTCATTTTTTGGTGTGAGAATATCATTGTACGTTGTTGTTGCCATTGCATCATGTACTGATATACCTGTGCTGACTGAAGAATGTTCAAGATACCACGTCAAAAGCTCTTCACCACAAGCATCCCCTTCGGATAAGCGAACTCTAGTTCCATCTTCTCCAATGCTCTCCAATTTCCCACGCACCACAAAGATCATATTCTCTACCAGACCACCTTGACGCAAAATTCTACTTCCTTTGATGTACGTCTTTTGTTTTAGTCTCTCACAAATGGCATCTAAGATAGGCTCATCCATCAGGGAAAAAATTCGAACCTGCAGACATTTTAGATCCTCAGAATATGTATACCATATCGGAACAAAGTATAAAAGAAAATTAAATCATCGTTACAAAGAACTTTCAGGATTGTGTAATAAAAATTTTCCACTCAAAGAGTAAGCATGATAAATTGGTATAATTATAACTAGTCATTTATGCCACAGATATTCGAGTGCATACTTTCTTCACAAAACTGAAGAGATGGCGCCTTATATCTCTCTGGAGATCTTCTGGCAAATCTTCCAGAAGGTTTTCTTCATTCACCCCCCTTGTTGCAGTCCAATTATATCGTTCAGCCTGTCGTACTCTCCTGCATCACAGACATATTATTTATTATAACTTATGCATTACCTGTGATCCATAATTTCATGTGACATAAAACCTACATAAAAATGACAAATAGTTGACATAATATTTTCTTAGCATTCAGGCCTATATACATGCTACATAATAGAACGACCAGAGCTTCTCATATATGTACATTGCCTTTATAACTAATAGGCCTATAGACATGCTACATAATAGAATAACCAGTAGCTTCTCCTATATGCACATTGGCTTCATAACTCATAGGAGCTTAACTACAGGATGCCCAATAAAGTGTTTTCAACAGTTATCTTACATTTTGGATTTTGCATTTAGTCCTGTCATATAAAACAGTAATTGTGGCTCAGAACAGTAAATTGCTCGTGTACATTGTCAATAAAAGTAGTTGTGGGAGGAATGGAGAGTTAACGACCTATGAGTTGAATCAAACAATTGACAAATATTATTTTAGCAATGTGGATGTGATCCATGTCAAGAATAAGAAAATTCTATACCTTCTTAGATCTCCTGGTAAGCACCGATGGCTCATCCATTGCTCAACATCACGGCGTCTAAGTTGCATTTCTATCCTCCTATAAAACATATGGAAGAAAGTATATCAAGTGTACTGCAACACTAAGCATTAGAATTTGACAATTGAGGTTTAACTAAAACTTGCAAAATTTTATAAGTTCTACCTCCGTCCAAGAGCCTGAAGAAAATTCTGAAAGTTTCCAATGAGAATTGCCAAAAGAATGAGACCCAATCCTATGATGGCCATAGTAAAAAGGACTTCCCACACAAAATAGCTGGGGACTTGATTACCAGCAAAAACACTGATTTGCTGTATAAAGATCACACTTGGTATAATTGTTAGATATATTAAAT
The DNA here is from genome assembly GCA_031439595.1 of Pterocarpus santalinus. Classification (NCBI taxonomy): domain Eukaryota; kingdom Viridiplantae; phylum Streptophyta; class Magnoliopsida; order Fabales; family Fabaceae; genus Pterocarpus; species Pterocarpus santalinus. The sequence continues at coordinate 59,885,898 of CM062531.1, forward strand.
CAATTATGTACCTAACAGCTTTAGTTTTTGCAGTGATTTCTCTAAAACATACAATGAGGCCATCACTCTTTTTCTGGGAGTTTCCAAAAAATTCCAAATGCCTCAGGCTTATTAAAAAATATATAGAACTAAATATTTCACGTCTAAATGTTTTAGCATGTCTTCTTGTTTATATTCTTTTTTAGTTATGTGTATATTTTAGGATGTTGAAGACTCCTTTGTTATGCAATTTTGTTTTCTTCTGAATGTGATTCTTGTCCACTGATTTTAATAATATTTTATCTTTTTAAACATGACTTTGTTCTGCAGTAAGTGTCAAAAACATGACCAAAATGATTGTTTAGGGTACGAAGAATGAATAAGGAAGGTTGTTTGAGTTAAAGAATTGTTGACCCTTGATGGTAATTAATTGGAAACTTGATTTTTAGTTTATGATTTTGCTAATCAAGAGCCTGACACCAATGAATAATCCACAAAATTCACTTTTGGCCTGAAATTTTAGCATATACATAATGTTTTTAACAATTTCATATCGAAAACTTCTTGTATAGATTCAAATTTAACACATTATATTTAGACACATTCACAATAAAGTTGATGGAGCTCCAAAAACAAGTGAATGTGGGAAGTGTGAAAAAGAGAACAAGAAAGATCCATTTATTCACTGTAGTTCTTGGCCAATGTGGCTCAAGAACAAGAATATGTAGAAAGTGGAGAGACTAGTTCAGAGGTCTCTCTTTCCTCTCCCAATGACTTCCTCAACATTCTAGACAACCTTCTCTGATGATTTACCTTCCTATTCCCTCCCCCCCAAAAAAAAAAAAATCAAAAAAGTACATTTCTCCTAACCCCTTAACATATGTTTGGCTGTAGTCATGGAAAATCGATCAAGAGAGGTGAGAATCAATTGTCACCAATTTTTTAGCTTATGGTTGGCTTTGCGTTTGAACTCTCTAGAATCAATTCTAGATAGTCATAATTGATTTTGCAAGTTTTTAATGATGTTTAGTTTTTTACTACCAAAATCAATTCTTGTCTCTAGAATTGATTTTGAGATAAGCGAAATTTTTTTATTTTATGTCAGAATCACTTTTAGAGGAACTATCAAATATAAATTATTTTACCTCAAAATCAATTTTAACCAAATTAATTTTAACAAAATCAATTCTATAAAAGTGGAATCAAACACGCTATTAGTTGTTTGGTTTTCCACTTCTAAAATCAAATTTTGTCTCTAGAATTAATTTTGAAAGAAGTGAAAATTTTTACTTTCTGTCAGAATTACTTTTAGAGAAACTATAAAACATAAATCACTTTATCTCAAAATCAATTCTAACAAAATCAATTCTATCTAAAATCAATTTTATAAAAACAGAACCAAACACATTATTATTCTGTTAGGTGCTAGTCACAATTTGGCCCTCCCCCCCCCCCCAACCTCTTCTAACATACACAATCTTTATTAATGGACCTCTATCAAAGTCTATCTTGAACAAAGTTGATGGAATCCGTTTCATTGTGATAGCATTTAAATATGAGGCGTTAGTTTTATATCCATGTAAAACATCTTTGTTGGATCTATAGTGGTCTTATTATTAATGATGATGCAAACTATGTATTAGAAATTCTTTGCACTTGATATTGGAAAGGTTATATTTCATGTGTGCAGGAACTGGATACTCTAGTAGCAAGAAGTGAAAGTCTTAAAGCAAAATCTACTAAAGAAGTAGTAGATATAGCCATTGCTGTGTTCAAGATTCAAAAGCACAAAGATCGAAGTGTTAACTCAAGAATGAAGTTTGTTCAATGGCTATAACATCAGAAGTTGCAACACTTTTTGTACTCTCTTAGGTTGTTTAATATTAGGATAGGAATGCAAAAGGCATAAGCCAAAAAGTGACTTAACCAAAAATAGAATAAGACAGATTGACTTGTACCATGAGAGAGAAAAAGTCATGCCACATAGATCAACATATGGCAGCATGAAAAGATAACTCCATGGACCCATTGAGAAGCTCCCCAAGGTTTAAATCAATTGGATGGAGTGCAAGTCACATGCACAAGCTGAAGCTTCTATAAATATTTGTTTTTTAAACTTAGTATGGAGTCTTTGTGACATAATTTGTGTGACTTAAGTTCTTTGTGAACTTTCTTGTAAGTTTTGTGCTTCTTGTACTCAATAATACTTCTTCTCATTTCATATTCTGAATTTGTTGTAACTCAAGTGAGTGAAGCTTGAGAGAAAAGAGAAAATCTTATGAGATACATAATTGAGAAAAACACCATTGAGAGAAGTTTCTTCGTTGGTGAGAAAATAGTAGCTCAGTATTGAGTGAAAATGTAATAGAATTTGGAGAGGCTTGTTATAACAAAGAATACTCATAATGAAAAATCTCACAAGATTGTGGGGACTGGATGTAGATTTCAAGTTGTGGAGATCGAACAATACAAATCCTTGGCGCAAGCTTCTCTATTCCTTATCTTTTATGTTCTAGTTTTTAAGTTATATCTCTCAAATCTGAAGTTACATTGTTATAATATTTAGAAATATATATTCTGCTTATATTTCGAGTTATTTAATAACAAAGTCTGATAAATACTTACTAGATTTCTACTAACTATCTACTAGAAAATCTAATTATGTGAATGTTTTGAATCATGTGTTAAATATGCAAAAAAAGTTTTTTAGTTAATTAAAGCCTTGATTCAACTCTCTTCTCAAGTCCTCTAGTACCATCAATCCTAAAATAAACATAAAATAGGCTTTTCAAACTATATTGGAAATGTGAACCACTATATATCACAAGCTCATTTGTAATTTTTTTAATTTGATTTTTCCAAAATTTATGCAAGATTAACATAATAATAGCAATATTTCATCGTTCAAATTGATCAAGAACATTTTCTAAAATAGCTATTGAGTGGCATAAGTACATCAAATTTTACACCAATGTGGCTTGATTCTCAATATATATATATATATATATATATATATATATATATATATATATATATATATATATATATATATATATATATGTATGGGTTATGATCAAGTTACAACGGTATAACTTAAAGTACAGTTACACGACTTATAATTTTTTATAGGATATATTGTTTATTGATTGAACCATTAAATCATAATCACCTATAATGAAGATTATTTGTGCTAAATTTCATCAAAATTGAATATCAATAAGAGTGTAATCAAATAACTTTTATTTATGCATATTTTAAACATATATATTACATTGATTTTGAAGTATATAAAAAATATATTAAATAATTTTCAATTAATATGAAATTTTGTGGAGATGATCTATAAAATATAAACTTTTAATGGAATAGTAAATTTTGTAAAAAATTATACCAATAAAAAGTTATTCAATAATGTAATAATTACTTTATATATATATATACACACACACACACACACACACACACAAAATTACTACCGAAGGAACACATAAATGAAGAATGGAATGCATACCTGAAATCCCCAAAACAGAGAATACACGTATTTGACGACCATGTTAGTTTCTGTTGTGAGTTGTACAGCAGGGGCATAGATCCCATAGGGAAAACCACCACTGGTAGGGGGGTTCAAACAATTAATGGCATCTGTATTGTTGTTCCACTGAGCTGATGTTAGGCCTGACTGACTGTTTCCAGTATGGCTATGTCCACAATCAATGAATTTCAAGCATCCACGAATATTAGAATTATGGCAAGCATCTCGCAAGCATTGATTAACCCTCTGCAAGGAAGAAGGAGAAAAGGAGAAAGTTAGTCATCCATGTTGGCTTTCATTTGCTGAATTAAATTCCTGATTCTACTTTTATGACCCACTGTTAAAGCATCAAAGTAAACCTGATAACTTTTGCAGTTGAGTTTCATTACCACCGGTACAATAATAACAGTAATTAAGCCTTTTCCCACATGAATCGCTATAGTGTCCTATTGTAAACCATGAATTTTATTGCCAATGTTGTAGTAAAATTCGAAGGAATAAATTTCTGAGCACAAAGTACTATCATACTGCACTTTGTCGCTTGTGTTACTCCAAAAAAAAAAAAAATAATAAAAGGAAATAAAGAAAGAAAAATAATGAAAGTGTGCCAACTCTTGCAAGCAAGTTGAGAACTTACAACAAACCATGAAATTTGTGATTGTCAAAATATAAAGTCATTCGTTTGCCTCTACCAATAACTTAATATTTTGGAAGAGATAGTTCTTGCCAATGATATAGTATTGGAGCTTCCGTGACCAACCGGTCTAGATTTTGATATTTTGCAACCCCTACTATTCTAAATAAAATAAGTTGAATTTTGTCTATGCTGAAAGGAAAAAAAGTTATTACGTGTGAGGGCATATTAAGATATAAAAGTCATTCATTTGTCACTATTTAGCAGCTTAAATTTTTGAGAGAAGCGGTTTTTGAGTGCGACAAGACAGTTTGGTACATTTCACAAAAGAAATTTCAAATATTATTTAAAGTTTCAACTCACTTGTAGACCAAAGAGGTACCAGCAAGAGCCAACAATGTGGCTAAATAGCATAAAAATGAGAAGATTTATAATGGAATTGGCCCAAGCTGACTCAAATATGAATCCTGTTGGAGACTGGCCAATTAGCAGTGGAAGAAACCTGACTAATCTGGGGATATACTGAACTAGGATCGCTGCACGCAGAAGATTCTTAGCATAATTTGCTCCCCCCAAGGAGTTTGGTAGTACAACCAATAGCATTATCTGCACATATTTTGCTACATATGTCATGACAAGGAGTTTGGTGAGTAGATAAACCCACAGTGGCATCTATATTTTTCATTTAAAAAAAAAAAAAGCCTTGTTCTCAAGCTTTTGATCATTTCCATGGACATTTTATTCTTCAGAATGAGACACAAAAGGAGAAACCATTGTGTACACTTCAAAGTTCCAAGACTAACATAAGGACATATAGCACGAAGCGGTTTATAAAGATAAAAATAGAAAAAAGAAAAAAGTCAACAAAAATACATTTTTAAGCAGTATTCTGCCGCAACATGGAAGTTGTTGTAAGAGATAAGAATCATTTCTAGCCTATAACTAGCAGCTTAAGCTTTTTAACCTAATTGATTCTTAACAAGTTATTAGGGCCTGTATGACAAGTTGTCAAGAGACTGATCCTTATTGATGCTACTCTTTGAATAGATTTCAGTATGAACAAAATGTGAGGTGTGTCTGTGGCATGTATATGACTCTATGGTTCAGCTAGAAAGAGCTTTTGCGTTCAGAAATTCGTGGGAGATAAAAACTATTTATGTGCATCCACCTTATAGCTTAAGCTTTTAAATAATTGGCTCTTGACAACAGTCATCACAATAGATCCTACCATTGCAGCTTCTCCCATGTCTTCCTTTTTTATTTAGGACAAGCATATCATAAGAAAATAATAGATACCTCGAAGTAAACAGGATAAAGAAATTGAAACCTCAATTTGGTAGGAAACCTTATTAACAAAGTAAGGACCTTCATGTTTTCCTTTTAACAAAGATACAGTATAACTGAAAATTTAATACAAGAACATTAATTACATGAGACAACGAGAAAATAAATATTGTTTCAAATCTGATGATCTCGAGGAAATGGAGAGAAAATATCAATAAGTAGTATTTTTAAATTGTTAGGATTGTATATCTCATAGTCTACATTATGAACTGACTGCTATGTACAAATGGATTCCTGAAATACTAAGTTACAATGTGCAACCTCAGCTACAAAAAGGAAAACAAAAAAAGCATGCGGAAGAAATTGAGATGCCAATAAATTTACCTGAGGAAGAGGAAATACAACAAATAAGTCAATAAGAAAATAACCCTTCAAGTAATGAACAGCAATTTTTTTTGGATGGTCAACTAAATCTCCAGTACCAACCACCCTTGACTCAGGAGAAATATAAGCCAACCTAAACTGCAAAGAGGCAACTTCGTAGAGTTATTTAAGACTTAAATTAGGAAAACCAGCAAACTAGACTTAAAAACTTAACAACCGTATTTAAGATTCAGAAAAAACATGCACTTTCCCTTCTTTTTTTTCTCCTTTTGACCTGAACTTGAATAATAAAGCAAGACATACATAAGTAAAGATATGCAGCGCCACCAAATACTATCAATAAGGTTATAGTGCAGCCGATTTACCATCTGTGTCAATGTCTCATTTTTATTTTTCTTTCTTGTCTAACCTATGAACGTTAGTTGATACTATACGGCTTATTCAAAGGGTGGCTCAGTGCACAAGGCTCCCACTTGGTAGTATCTGAGGATAGATATATGCAGCCCCTTACCCTCGCAAAGCAGAAAGGCTATTTTTAGGATTTGAATCCCATGACCTCTAGGTCATAAAGCAACAACTTCTCCGAAACGCCAAGGCTCGCTCTCTACTGTATGCCTTATTGTCAGGAAATAATAGATACTTTTTACCAAAAATAAATAAATAAATAAATAAATGCTGCAGGGTTTGTAGATTTTAGCAACATTCCCCTACAACTGATAGATTATATAGAGAAGTTGTTTCACCAATAACTCAGCAAGATGTTAGACATTCTTACAGCATGGGATAATGAAATTTTATTTCAACAGAATGAACTTTCTTTGAGTTGGACTTTATGAACCTGAAGATTCTCATTTTAGTGCTAGAAAATTATTCTGATCTGCATTCAGCAGAGTACTCATCTACTCGAAACCAATAAAATTGAATAGTAAAAACTTGCTGCCGATGAAGGAGTTCAATTATGTTTTTCAAACCAATAATATGGTACTGTTCTATGAATATATGGATTTAGTCAAATTTAAATCAGGAAAATGGAGTGGGGGACTTTATGAAAGGTAATTATTGAGAAGTTACCTGGACAAGGATGTTTAAGAAATATGCAAAATCGTTCAAGCTTCTAACTATAACAAGTGCTATTGTCATCGTCCTGTTGATAACAATGCATTTATAATCCTGCATACAAAGAACAGGAAATATGCAGAGTAAATTTGTAAACAGTAGCAAGAAAAGATAAGTGGCTAGAAATTACAAGTTTTTGTAACTAAACAAAAGGAAAAGAATCATGCCTGATTCACATAGAGCAAGAAGAAAAATAATGGATCCACGAAGATCGCCAACAAGCAAAAGATCGCCATAATCTTGTTCCATTGTTGAACGAATTTACTGTGAGGGTTCATAACTCCAGGAACATATGAAGAGCAGAAAGAAAAAAATTTTCTCACAAAACCCTTGGCATCCCCATAAAGAGCATTGTGGAACTGCAAACATTCAAAACATGAACAAAAGTAGGCTTGGTTATGTGAAGTTAATAGTAGATGGAAAATGTCTACGAAAGGAAAAGTAAACGATTACAAGAAGATCAAGTGTAATGATACACTAAAGCCTGTAGTAGCATTTAGAAAATAAATATAGGATAAATAATAAGACAGCTTGAAATTGTTAATTCATGGTATCTCCATTGCCCTTCAAAGTGAACAATGATAACAACAATAGTAGCAGTTTAAATAGTGAAAAGATCAATATAAACCGGTGCAGCTTAGAGAATTAAGTCATTCTCCCAGAGAATTCATTCTCCCAGAGAATTCATTCTCTCTTTGCTACCTTTGGAGCATAGCCAAATGAGTGTTTCACAAAAAAAACATTCACTTTTTCTAAATTATACGTTATATTGTATGGTGCCATTAACTTTCTGCTTATTTGCAGTTTTCTGCAACAGTGGCTATTTCGGGATAGATCAAAATTAAATAGCAGGTAAACTTTGGATGCTTGAGCTAAATCAGGCCATAAGACCAACGATCTTTTCTTCTCATGAACATAGATCTCACATCTCAGAGAATAACAATTGGAACAAAATGCTTTTCACAGAAATAACCATTCAAAATCTTGATGTCAGACATAAATACTAAAATATATGAATATGATTAAATATGATGACGTAGAAGAGCTAAAAAGCCAAAACTATATAACGAGAAAAGTATAGTCATTATAGTGATAGACAATAAAACCAATGTATAAAGTAAAGATTTGCATAAATATGAAAATCGTAGCTATTTGAGGATCACATAAGTAAAGTTCAATTCAATCAGAGTGTATCATAGTGAACTCCAGATGTTGGTCAGAACAAAGATCTATAGCATGAAAAGTCAAATCTGGAATACAGTGTATGCATACATAGAGACAACTGAAATAATAGTCTATTTAAATCGTTAGGAGTGGTCTAGTGTCGAGAGATTTGACTAGTATGCATGAGATCTTAAATTCAAACCTCATTGCCACTGATATATCAAAAAGAAAAACAAAAACAAGAGATAATAGTCTGTTTTAGTAAGAAAGGCAAACACCTTGGGATCAAATATAGTGGAAGCTTTTGGATTTCTTAGATGAGAAGTCTTGAAGTGAGTAGGGCAGGTAGTACAATATGGATCACTACACATTCCCAGCTGCCCAGACCTCAGTAAGTGTTCATTTTTTTTATCAAAGCCATGATCCCTGTAATTTGAACCTGTGCTGTGGAAAGTTGCAAACTTGTCTGTCGTGCTCTTCTCAGCTCTGTTATCTGTTACAACTATACCCCGCTGCATAAGATTTCCAGTTGCAGGGGTAGCATATAGACCACTCATCTGCACAAAGGAGGCTTTTCCCTCACTCCGGAATGAACCAGTGTGCCGCACACGACTGGTTTCTCTCCAATATGGCTCCATAGAGCTCCTTGGCGTAGAAATTAACTCACTTTGTGTCCTGGACACAAGCCTTCGGGATTTAGAATCCAAGGGTTCATCAAACGGTTGTGCATGTGTCTCTGAAAGCTTTGGTAGCTTCTCATATTCAGAATTAGCCATGTTTCCTTGATAATTCTGTAATTTTTCAAGAAACAAACGAAATATTCAGTACATATATTTATGTATTGTGTCAGAAATTTTAAAATCTGAAAAGAAGTATACAAATACATACGAGGAGAAGAGATCCCCCTTATAAGAACAAGAACAAATAAGAGAAACAAACTATCAAAAAAGCAAAGTTTGCCAATCTCTCAGCATATTTGAGAGAGAAAATCCTCTAAAATGATCATGTGCCACATGCCATATAGAGGCCAAATGCTTAATCTTATCCCACAGAACTTGCTAGTTTGAAAATATGCCATTGAAGTTGTGAGAATTACACTCCAACCAAATACACTAAAGAGTGGCATATTCAATATACTGCCACAAAGATTAGGCTTCCTTTCTTATCAACAGGAATTGATCTATGGTTGTAGGACATACCCATCACTCACCAAAGATATCAAATAAAGTATTCCATACAAAGTTAACCATACATGCATACTGTATTATTGCAACAAGGTGAAGCCTTTTGTGTAATTACAAATGGGATGAGTCAATGGAATTGGAAGAATTCAAGCATAATGTTAATCTTATGAGGACAACTTACTGCAAAAGCAATGAGCAAGCAAGAATCAAGCAATACCTGTCTCAAGCAGATTTCCAAGTCAAAATTCACAACTCCACCAACTTTTTTCCAGCCGTTTGTGTTAAATCATACATATCGTGTGGAACATGGAGAGGAGATTCTCACAGAAAGGGAGAGCGCTGAAGGACAAAGTGGAATGAATTCTGGTCTGAACATGGACAAATACCAGCATTAGAGTTGTTAAGAGTAATGTTATTTATAATCATTTCACCTGGATTATTGTGTCGATTCATCTACCATTCAGTATTGAAAATGATGAATTCTTTATTTTAAATTCTTTTTATCATTTTCAATAGTAGATGATGGATGAGCCGGTATAGTATCCCAGATGAAATGAGTATGAATAACATTACTCAATTGTTAAAGTGGAGAGTTTGAAGAAGTCAGTTGTGAATTGCGTCATGTGAGGAGTGATGAAAGAGAGTTGACATTGTCATTGTGTGTGAAGTGTGATGATATCTTGCAGAGTTGGTATCAAAGTTAATGCCAACAAAAGCATATAAAAAATTTCCTTTCGTTTACCTTTTTCTTTTTCATATCTTGTTTATTTGTTTTAGTACTTGTATTATATTTCTTGGATCCTTGGTTCTCTTTGGATTTGGCTTAAATAAGACACAGGAATCAAACATTGTTACTTGGCAGCAATGACGTTTGTCTTAGTTCATAAACTTTGGAACTTTGTGACTTGGTTAGCCCTATACATTCTTAACACTTGCCCGTGGACTGTGGCTAGGTTAGATGCCTGAACCAGATGGAAGCCGGACTAATTGTGCCTGGATCAGTTGGACTTGGATGTGACATAGTCATGGTTATCTTTTCTTTTTTAATAATAGAAATGTCAGTCAAAGCTGCTTCTTGCAAACATAATATAAGGATAAAAGGATTTAATTTTTCATATAAAAATATTTTATATAATATCCAATTATTAATTATTATGTTATTGGAAGTCTTAAACCGTTGTAATAATTACCTCAAAAGTCATATATATGATGTTATGTGATTAGTTGATAGTGTAGCACACTTTACCGGTGCATTAAACTTATTCTCTATATATAACATAGTCACCACTTAATCAATAACTAAATATTTACAGATAATGCATAAATTTTAATCTTTATACAAAATTAAGTCATAATATTTTTATTGTGCAACTGTCTTTATAACCAATTTGAGTTTAACAATTATGGTGAATATAATTTTTTTTTCAAAGAAAAAACAACGATTGGTAGATTAATATTTGAAAGGCAAGAACCTCCAAACCCATCATGGCTACAGCTGCCTCAATAGCCCTCCTACCTTCCTCTTCATTCCCTTGCTGCAAGCCTCTAAATAAAAGGAGGTAGATTGAAGAAAACAACCTGACTCAGCTTTGCAATCCAAAGAAGACATGCTTATGACATTTCGGACTGCCAGAGAAATATAAGCAGTAAGCTGTGAATTTTTTTTTCCCCAAAAGAATTGTGTTTTGAGAAAACAATATGGACAAAGGGGTAGACAATAAAGAAGACAACACTTCATTTTTTTTTTGTCAGGTTAAATTGACTTGTTGACAATAAAACTAAAAGGTTAAATTGACATTTTTTCATTTTATCAGATGTTAATTTTCCTTAATAATAACTAATAAGAATTGCCATATTCATTTTTCAAAATGGAATGATGTAGTGTAAACACAGTACAGCGAAGGTGTAAAAGTAATTGGAGAAATCCTTAAATACTTTCATAGCAAGAAAACTTTGTAAGTCATTATTGTCTCTTATTTTAACTACATTTTAAATGCAATAGTTAGGATGTTGAACATTAAATAGTACAAAACACCACCTTTTCTCTACTCAAAGAACGTCTTAGAGTTTCTCAAGTAATTCACTCCTCACTGTTTACTTAAAAAGTGGACGGCTATGTATGTGCCTATGCGGTAATAAGCTAGTGAAACCAGAATATTTGCTGTACTTCATACAATCTGCATACAAAATCAGATATAATATTACAATGTTTAATCTGAAAGTGAAGAATCGGTGCGATTTAGACGTTTCTTCCTGTATCTCCATGCAACTTGAATGCGAATTGCAGCAAGGGTTCTCCAGTAAGGTGATTCATACCTAACATCACACAGTTATAAAATGATCATGTCAACATGGATTTCAAAACAAAAATGGGCCCTTTTATAAGTGAAAACCACAAACTTGTTATATATATATATATATAATAGGGGCATTTCTCCACCACTCATTTTCAATTTCAAACATGCAATAAAACAACTTTGATAACAATGAAACATTGGGACCAAGGTAATATATACGAGGGATTGGTGAGGATAGAGTATGTATGTGGTATCCTAGCATCATTACTAGTTAGTTAATTTCATTATTGTACATCATAATATTTTTTTAGTCTCAATAGAATCACTGATATCCAAACTCTATTACTAGAGAACCGACTAATCCGACCCGACCCAACTGAGGTCCCTAAAGACGGTAGAGTCTTCTAGTGAGAGATTTTCTCTATTCTCAGGGTTCGAACTCAAGACCTCTGGTCAAGGGGCCAAGGCACCTACCACCTCGACCATCATAACATAAGTGCAGATAAAATAAGTCAAGGGAATGACCTTAGAGCTCCTTGAACACGTGAGCTCCGCAAGAATCTAGTGAAAAGTATTGTGACTTCTTCAAGGTCTGCAGCTCGCAGTGAAAAGGCCTCCACATTTGTTAAGCAGATTACTGTCCTATTGCTAAGCAACCTTTGCCCCGGAAGCCTTACTTTTCTGCCATCTGCAGGAGAAACCAAGTTGAAGAAATCACACTATTGCATATATTCTGGATGCTAAGTTGCTGATCATTGCCACTTCTGCTGACCTCTACACTAGAAATATTTAACTGGTCATGTTGTCATTGCATCAAGTGTTATTACTATACCTGTGCTCACAGAAGAATGTTCAAGATACCATGTCAGAAGTTCTTCACCACAAGCATCCCCTTCCGATAAGGGAACTCTAGTTCCATTTTCTCCAATGCTCTCCAATTTACCACGCACCACAAATACCATCTTCTCTACCAGACCACCCCGACTCAAAATTCGACCTCCTTTTATGTACATCTTTTGTCTTAGTCTCTCACAAATGGCATCTAAGATAGGTTCATCCATCAGGGAAAAAATTCGAACCTGCAAATACTTTAGATCCTCAGAATATGGACACAAATTGGTAAAAAGCAATAAAAACAAATTACATGATCATTAGTACATAGAACTTTCAGGATCGGCTGATATACAAATATGTCAAATTCTAGCAGGTTACAAGTAGACATAAGTAAAGCAGAATTTTAAATGAAACATAATGGCTGAGATTTTGAATTTCACCAATCATCTAAGCTACAAGTTAAAATCCGCTCAAAGTGTATGCATGACAAATTGGTGTAATTATAACTAGTCATCTGTAACATAGACATCCGAGTGCGTACCTTCTTAACAAATCTGAAGAGATGATGTCTTATATCCCTCTGGAGATCCTCTGGCAAATTCTCCAGAAGAATTTCCTCATTCACCCCCCTTGTCGCGGCCCAAGTATACCGTTCAGCCTCTCGTACTCTCCTGCGTGACAAACATATTATTTATAACCAGTACATTACGTTTGTTCCATGATTTCATGTGATATAATACCTAAATAAAAATAAGAACTCATACAACATTCTTAAAATCCAGGCTCATAGACATGCTATATTATAGAATAACTAGCACCTTCTCATGTATATTGTCTATATCACTAACATCATTAGAGCTAGGAGCTTATTTCAACTGGATGCTCAATAAGATGTTCTCAACAGCTATTTTTCATATGTTTCATGGCTATCTTTATTAACAATGTACAGGGTGATGATTGTATTTAATAAACACATTTTTGCAGACACACACAAATAGATGCAAGAAGAAATGCAAATTATCCTTTGCCGCCGTTCAAAATATAAAAGAAAGTCTTAAGAAGCTGCTAACTTAATCTAGTCTTGTCATGTAAAACAATCCTTGTGTCTTGCAACAGTGAATTGGTCATGCAGTATAGAAACATGTACATTGTCAATGCATAGAGTTCTGGGACGGGGTGGGGAGTTAACAACAGATGACTTCAATCAAGCAATTGACAAATACTTCTTTGGCAGTATGGATGCAATTCAAAACAATGAGAAAACCTTCTACCTTCTTAGATCTTCTGGTAAGCGTCGATGGCTCATCCATCGCTCAACATCGCGGCCTCTAAGCTGCATTTCTAGCCTCCTGTAAAAAGGGGTGGAAGAAAATATATCAAGCATATTGCAACAATGAACACATTAAAACTTGACTATCAAAGTTAAATTAAAACCTGCAGCATTAGATAATTTCTACCTCCGTCCAAGAGACTGTAGAAAGTTTTGCATGTTTCCAATAAGAAGTGCAAAAAGCAAGAGTCCCAATCCTATGATGGCCATAGTGAAGAGAACTTCCCACACAAATATGCTAGGGACTTGATTACCAGCCAGAGTACTGATTTGCTGCATAAAGACCACACAGAGTATTAGAGATATTAAACCATTCATGTGCATTACTTGGCAGCTTTAGTTTCTAGAAGTGTTTGGACAAATTAGGCCTTGACACTAGACATAGTATTACAGCTCTTATGATCAAGTAGTGAGGAGTTCAACTTCAAGCCTTGTCTTCTCCACTCTTCTAATTAAATTGTGGTTCAACAAAACATAAAGTGGGCATGTGCTTTGTCTATGTGTGCGCTAGATATTGAAAAATCATTCAAGTGCCTTTATTTAACAACTTTAGATTTTGGAATGATTGATTTCTGATAATAGTATTATTGTGTTTTATGAAATTTTTCGAAATTACGCTAATTAAATTATTCAACTCGCACCTTCTTTCATTTCTGTGTTGGACCAGTCCACGAATATAACATCAACGTGCATAGATGAAACATAAAAATCTCTATTATAAACATAATCCTCAAGGATAATACTATTAATGCGTTACATTTTCATTACTACCAGAAATTAGTGACTGCTTTTCAAAGAATAACAGAAATGCCAACAATTTTATATCGCAAGCATATTTGTAATTTTTTATTTAGATTTTCTAAAACTTATGCTCAATTAACATAATAATCAGTATACTTCGACATTTAAAATCGATCAAAGTCATTTTCTACAATGAGCAATTGAGTGGCGTAGGAGTGTCACATTTTATACCGGCATCATTTAGTTCTCACTATGTATACATAGAAAATTATTACTGATAAAGACAAAAAAAGTATAAAGATTGAAATGCATACCAGGAATCCCCAAAACAGAGCATACAAGTATTTGTCCACAATGTTAGTTTGTATGGTAAGCGGTACAGCATAGGTATATAGACCATATGGAAAACCACCATTGGAAGGGGGATTCCAACAAGCAATGGCATCTGTATTGTTGTTCCACTGTGCTGATGTTAGACCAGGCTCATTGTTTCCACTATGGCCATGTCCACAATCAATGAATCTCAGGCATCCAGGTATATTAGAATTATGGCAGGCGTTTCGCAGACATTGATTCACCCTCTGGAGAAGCCAAACAAATTGAATGTTAACCTACATTTACTGAATCAAATTCCTGATTCTAATAGAACCACTTATCTTTAAAGCATCCAAGGAACATCACAACGTTAGTAGTTGAATTTCATTACAAATATTGCAGTAATAATTAGAAGGATTAAATTACCAAGGACATACAACTATCATATTGACAAAGTAGATCATCTTTGCTATAACTTTCATGACATATTAAGATATTATGTACAACCACAAGGAAGTATGCATTCAACTATATGAAAGTGTTATCTATTCTGCCTTTTCCTTTCGTTCTTAACAGGTTTGAGGGTAAACATGCAATTT
Source organism: Pterocarpus santalinus (assembly GCA_031439595.1). NCBI lineage: Eukaryota > Viridiplantae > Streptophyta > Magnoliopsida > Fabales > Fabaceae > Pterocarpus > Pterocarpus santalinus. The sequence goes on from CM062531.1 coordinate 59,901,291, forward strand.
GTAATTGTTCTGAACCTGTTTTTCTTAGGAAGAGTTTGAGCTCCAAACCAAGATTATGAGATCTAAATTCGTAAGCTTTAGAGGAAGTATGAGCAAAATGATGCCAAATGGGACTACCCAATCTATGACTCCAGATGAAAATAGACACAACCACTACGCAAGCCCATTAAGGGATGATGAGATGCTTTACCCTCCCCAAACTTGGTTTGGCACCCTCTTGTACAATGATAGCTTTTAGGGTACTGGATTGTATGTTTCTGGTTGGGAGTATGTCTTAAGTTTTCTCAGGTTCTAGGAGCTTGGGATCCTTGAGAAAGCTAGTGATTTCAGTTATTTGGGATGTGTATCTGTTGGGTTCTATTTTTGGGGGGGCTGAGAACTTGCGTTACTTGTGTCTTGTATGTCTAAAATATCTTTTTGGGCTTTCTCTTTAGTACTGTTAGGGTTGTCTGAGAATCTTGACACCTAGTCTTTGTAGAGAATCAAAGCAGCAATAAGAGACAAGGCCCCTTGACCAACATGAAAGCGAAATTTCCTTAACATGGGGCCTTGTGTACCACTTTTGCACTAGCTAGCTGTTAAGATAAACTAGTTGGGTTATAGCAAAAGGCATATAAGAGGGATAGGTTATCAGAGGATCTTTCCTTTTGGGTATAATCCTCGTACAGGGTGTTTTGGGTTTATGGGTCATGAAAAAGACAGGCCATTTAGGGTGTCTTGCAGTGCAAGACATCTTTTGACCTCACTATTAGACTGGGATAGTGCCCCTTTCTGGAGATCTCATCTCCTAGGGCAAAGCTATGCCCTAAAATCCTTTCAGTCCACAGCAAAAGATAGTTCCCACTTCCTAAGGGAAACATAGTCAATTTTTAGCAATTCAACATGGTTCCCAGGGCCCAATGTCCTGAAAATGACCACGCTCTCCCTTTTGAACATTACCTTTCATGTTAACCATTCTTTTAATTTCTGCTTAATCACTCTTTAGTCTAACGATCGGTTTTAAGTTATCAACAATAACTAATGAAAAATATAACGGGAGCTTGTCCCCTCCTAAATAGAAGGAAATTTACAGCAGATAAGGAAATTTCGCGAGGAATAAATTTGGTATTTTTGAAAAACTACCATCAAATGCTATGTTCACTCACCTGTAGAGCAAAGAGGTACCAGCAAGAGCCAACAACATGACTAGAAAGCATAAAAATCAGAAGATTTAAAATGAAATTTGCCCAGGCAGACTCAAATATGAATCCTGTTGGAGACTGGCCAATTAGCAGAGGCAGAAACCTGAATAATCTGGGAATATACTGCACTAGGATAGCCGCACGCAAAACATTCTTCGCATAATTTGCTCCCCTCAAGGATTTTGGTAGGATAAGCAATAACATTATCTGCACATATTTCACTATATATGTCATGACAAGGAATTTGGGGAGTACATAAACCCATAGTGTCCTCTCTATCTTATTTTAACAGATCGAGAACCTTCCCATCACCGTAACCTACTTGTTCTCAGGCACATATTCATGTTCATAGACAAAAGGATAAACCATTGAGGTTAGCACTTCAAAATTGAACACGATGACATAAAACAAGAAGCATAAACATAATAAAAACAGAACAACATAAACCTACCAATTGAAGCATTATTGTTCCTAGAACATGGAGGTTTTCAGAGGTAAAAAACCATTTCTAGTCTTCAACTAGTAGCTTAAGCTTTTAATCTGATTGATTCTTGAAAAGGTATTGGAGCCTCTATGACTAATTGTCCAAAGATTGACACTCATTGCTCCCATTCTCTTGATTAATTTCAATCTCAACATACATGTCTACGGTTCACGTAGAAAGAGTTTTTGCATGCAGGAGTTCTGGAGAGAGAAAAATTATTTACGTGAATGCACATAAAAGCTAAAGGCTTTAAAGAATTGGCTCTTGAATACAGCAATCACAATAGATCCTATCGAAGAAAACCTTAAATAAAGCTTTTCCCATGTAGTTCATAGTTATTTAGGACTGGCATGTCATAAGTAAATTATTGATATCTCAAAATAAAGAAGAAAAGAAATCAAAACCTCAAATTCGTACGATTAAGAATCCTTAATCCCTCCTCTGGGGAAAAAAATATTAACTAAGTATCTAATATATCAAAATATAAAATCCCAATAAATCCAAATTGATAATCTAAGTAATTGGCAGGATCAAGGACTTCCATGTTTTCCTCATGAGTCAAAGACACAAGACAACTGGCAGTTTAACGGCGAAAAGAACATATATGGCATGAGATGATTAGAAAGTTTATAGTTTCAAATCTGATAGTCTCCAGGAAAAGGAGACAAAATATCAAAATATCAACAAGTATTCGTGTTAATTTTGTTAGATCTGTATATCTCATAAGTCATATTAGAGATTGGGTAGTGTGTACTAATGGATACACAAAATACCAAGTTACAATGAGCAAACTCAGCTTCTTCTTCTTTTTTTGTGGTTTTTGTTGTTTTGGAAGAGAAGAGAGGGGGGGGGGGTGGATTTTTCACTAGTAAGAAAGTGAAATGGGAAGAAATTTACCTGAGGAAGAGGAAATACAACAAATAAGTCAAAAAGAAAATAACCCCGCAGGTAATGAAGGGCAATTTTCTTTGGATGGTCAACTAAATCCCCAGCACCAACCACTCTCGACTCAGGAGAAACATAAGCCAACCTGAACTGCAAAGAGGCAACTTGGTAGAGTTATTTAAGCCTTAAATTATAAGAAGGCAATAGACATGAAAATTTAGCAACCATATTTAAGATTCATGACACATGCACTCTTATTTTTCTTTTCTTTTGCTTTCGACCTGAACTATTAAACAATAACAAAGCAAGACACACATAAGTACAGAATGCAACACTACTTAATACCATGTTTAAGGTTATAGTCCAGTCTATTTTTCATCTGTGTCAATTTAGCATATGAATTTGTTTTCTTCTAGCCTAATCTGTACAAGGTAGTTGACATTGTATGCCTTATTTGTCAGTAAATAATATATGCTCTTCTCTGAAAATAAATAAGCACTCTTTAGTGTATAAAATGAAGGAAGAATCCTCTGCAATTGATAGATTAAATAAAATTACTGTTTCAGATGGAATGTGGCCGAAGTGAAATTAGTGGTTGGTAACTTGTTAAGATGTCAGACATACAGAATAGGATAGAAAAATTTTATATGAGTAGAATGAACTTCCTTAGAATTGGCTTTTATGAAGCTAAAGACCGTTATTTTGTTTCTAGAAAACACTTCTGAAATACATCCATCAGAATATTTATCTTCTCTAGGAAAGTGGAGCTTAAATACATTTAACAAACTAACAATATGTAGATTTACACAAATTAATAGCAAGGGGAAGGCGGGCAGGGCAACTTCTTGAAAAGGTAGTTGTTGACAAGTTACCTGGAGAAGAATGTTAAAGACATATACAAAATCATTTAAGCTTCTAACTATAGCAAGTACTGTTGTCATTCTCCAGTTGATAACAATACAATTATAGTCCTGCATACAATAATGCAAAGTTTAAAAAGGCGGCGAGGAATGGTAAGTGACTAGAGCAAGCAAAATTTCTAATTAAATAAAAGGTAGAATAATCATACCTGCTGCACATATAGTACGAAGAAAAATAATGGATCCACGAAAATAGCAGCCAAGCAGACAATGGCCATAATTTTGTTCCATTGTTGTACGAACTTAGTGTGAGGGTTCATAACTCCAGGAACAAAAGAAGAGCAAAAAGAAAAAAGTCTCCTCGCAAAGACTTTGGCATCCCCATGGAGAGCATTGTGGGACTGTAAATATTGAAAATATGAACAAAAATACACTTAGTTAAGTAAAAATGATAGCAGATGACAAATTTATACAGAAGGAAATAGAAATCGTTACAAGAACATCGAGTACAATAAAACAGCAAAGTAGTAGCCTTTAGAAAATGAGTATTGGATAAATAATGAGACATCTTGAAGCTGTCAATTGACAATATTTCTATTGCATCCCAAAGGGAACAATGATAAAAACAATAGCAGCAGTTTTGATAGTTAAAAGAAAAATATGCGTTGGTGCAGCTAGAATATAAAAGTTTGTAAAATGTACAGTAATAAGGAAAATATTGAGGTTTAAGAGAGAGGTTTTTAGTAATGTAACTAGAGTAAATGGTATGAGGATCAGTTGCTGCCTTCAACTTGGAGAAGATAAGTCATTCTCCTAGAAATTTCTTTCCCTGTTTGATAATAGAAATTTAAGAAAACAAATGATATAGGTATAAAGGGGAGGTGTATGATACTAGCATCTATAATACTGATATGTGTTATTTACTATAAAACTGTATCAGCATGCTGGAGCAATAGCTAACGAGTGTTTCACAAAATAACAATTTTTCTCTTGATTATACATTATATATCAACATGGATCAACTTAGATGAGATTAACTTTGTATATATTGTGAATTTTCAACAATACTGGTTACTCATTATAGACCAATATAAGAAAAGAAAGTAGGCTTTGAATGCTTGAGCTAAATTAGGACTTATGACCAACAATCTTTTCTCATGAATATAGATCTTAGTGAAATAGCAACTGAAACAGAGTGCTTTTCATAGGAACCCCATTCAACATCTTGATGTCTATCATAAATATTAAAACATATGAATAAGATTAAATACAATGATGTTGAAATGCAAAAAAGCCACAACTATGTAACTGTGATAGTATGGTCATCATAGTTGTTGACAATAAAAACAATTACGAAGTAAAGATATGCATACATATGAAAATTATTGGCAACTTTCTGAAAATGAAGATCTATTGTACAAAAGCACATATCTACAATAAAATGTTTGACTATGCGCTCTATAGTTAAAGGCAACTGAATCAATAGTCTATTTTTGTTAAAATGCAGACACCTTAGGATCAAATATAGTGGAAGCTTTTCGATTTCTTAGCTGAGAAGCCTTGAAGGAAGTAGGACAAGAAGTACAATACGGATCACTACACATTCCTAGTCGCCCAGCCTTCCATAAGTGTTCATCTTTTCTATCGTGGTTGTTAGTCCAGTAATTTGAACCTGTGCCGCGGAAAGTAGCAAACTTTTCTGTCTTGCTCTCCTCTGCCCTTTCTCTTGTTCCAGGGGTGGTATATAGTGGACGACTCATCTGCATAAAGGGAGTTTCCCTTGCACTCCAAAGAGGACCAGTATGTCCCACAAAGCTAGTTTCTCTCTTATATGACTCCATGGCGCTCATAGGAATAGAAATTGATGCACTTTGTGTCCTGGATTTGGAATTTAGAATCCGAGGGTTCATCATATTGTTGTGCATCTCTTTCTGATGGCACCGGCAGCTCACCAGTTTCAAAACTAGCCATGTTTCCTTGACAACTGTAATTTTGTATGAACCTAACAAAAAATTCAGTACATCTATCTGTGTATCAAATCAGCAATTTCAAACTTTTTTGTTTTGAAAAAAAAAATCAATTTAACTTGACACTTGAAAAGGGAGAATATAAATTTTAAATCAGAAAGCAACTAGTGGCAATATGAAAAAACCAAATACAATACAACATTAACAAAGCCAGGCAGAAACTTAATGCATCATAAGGGTATTAGTGTTTTCTTAGTTTGCACTTATTGTCCATATTAAGTCTTAAGCATTAGTTGGCTGCAACTTCTCTTTCCAGACGAAGACTTCAACTTTTCAGAACTATAAAACAGAAATAAGATAGTGAGGATGTGGAAATTGATTAAAATGAGTAGTTATTTTGAGATAAAAGAGTATTAATTTTCATGTTGCAAGATTAAAAATAAAATAAAATAAAGCTGTGATGGGGTGAAGAGATATACTTAGGATCTCCCTCTTACTAGGAATGGACCTTGTATTAAGACACAAGTAATGAATCCCCTAGTTAAAACTACTCTGAATCTTGGAAGAAGCCAACTAGACGTCCATTGACCTAAACTAATTACAAAATCATTGAGATGAATGCACCATCCTACCTCTAGTTTCTATGGGAGAGTTAAAAAACAAAACACATATATGCCTTCATGCGATTTTCCAGCCTCTACATGGTAAAACAACAAAGGGACTCCCCGAAAGAATGAACATTAATCCCTGTTTTCAAGTGGATTTCCCAGTCAAAAGTCAAAACCCCGCCAACTTTTTTGCACTCATTTATGTTAAAAGCATGCTGTTTGTTTTGAGAACTTGTTGATCATGGAGGACTTGGAGATATGAGATTCTGATTCTCACAGAAGAGGAGAGAGCTGAAGGTCAAAGGTCTGAACGAAATATGTTCAAATACCAACGTGAAAGTTGCAAAAGGTGAAGAGTTTGAAAAAGTCAGCTCAGTTATGACCTGAGAAGGATGATGATATACGGTGGGAATTGTCATTGCATGCAAGGATCGTTTCCAACTTTTGTATTGTATTGTTATGCTTTAGAACATAAAAAATAGTTATGTCATTTGCACATAACAGCGGTGTCAATATGGTGTCCAAGAAAAGTAACCAAAAAATGTAACATAGTTACACCACCATATCTAGCACAGGTAAGACTCAGGCAAGTGTTTCAGACATGAACGAACACAACTGCACTCAGATGTAAGCGCTCTTGATTATTCAGTAGTCACTTGGCTAAATGGCCAGGAGCAGGTTTGGTGATGTCACTTTCCATTTCCCCACTTCTATATTATAAGCAAAAGCTTTCTGCTGAAACAGTAGGAACCGGGCTAGCTAATGCTCGGATCAGTTGGATATTTGGATGCGACCTATTCGTGGTTTTCTTACTTTTGATGATTCTATGTTATATAAAATAACATTAAAATAAAACTCTTATGATTTTATATATTTAACCTTTTTTTAATTTAATTTTACTGTGCTATGAATATAAAATTTGTTTATACTAACAACTAAACATATTATCACCATGCCAATATATATATATATATATATATATATATATATATATATATATATATATATATATATATTCTTAATTACTACAATATATTTATTTCAAAAACATTTTTCAATATATGTACTTTTTATCTTTCTCAATTACAAGAACTCTTAATTCTTTTGATAAAATCACTCTCTACAATGCAACTTATAGTTGTCTATAATAAAACACGGGTTTTACAAGTATAACCTCTTATAATTAAATGATTGACCTTTACTTTTGTTTATTATCATCCATAACAAGCATTTATTGAAAATTGTTTCTTTCTCTACATAAAAAGTCACTTTAAATCCTTTGCTGTCAAAAAATATTCAAGGAATAAGTACTTTGTACGATATTGAGATAATTTTTTTTTTTTTTGCTTTTATTATTTAGTCTCTTTAGTGCATAATAAGTAGTCTTGTTCCATTGCACATTTTTAATGAAGGATTTATGTTTATTTACAACATAATTGTAATTTCATCCATTAGTTCCAAGTAATGACTTGGGAAACCAAAAAAATTTAAAGTATTCAAAAATTTTACTAGATAGATAAGCTCTTTGTAAAATTATATTATTTGCCCTTTTAGTCTCATTTGAGTTTCTGTATTATTTTATGAGCTAATAATATTAAATTTTAATGTAATTAAATTTAAAGATAAAAGATTAATATATGCAACACACAATGTCAAATAATTTTATTTTTAACTATTATAAATTAGAATAAATTTTAATTGTAAATTATATTACTACTTGAATTATATACAAAATGCAAATTAGAGCATTTTAATTAAAAAAAATGTGATAATGATTTATTATAAGATAGAGTAAATTTGTGGGTTATTAATTGCAGGAGCAAGCAAATAATTAATTTCAATCATAAACTTAACATATTAAAAAATTTAGCAGCAAAAATATTTTTATTTGTCTTATTTAAAAATAAATTTAATTTTACATTTTTTAAAAAAATTAGGTAGATTATCTATCAAATTTAGATCACAAAATTTATGTTATCATGAATTAAATTTTAAAATTATAAATTCAAATATAAAATATTAATATAGGCAACAAAATGTAAAATAATTTTATTTTCAGCTATTACGAATTAGAATAAATTTTAATTGTAAATTAGATTACAATTTGAATTATGTAAGAAGTGAAAATTAGAGTATTTTAATTAAAAAAAATGTGATAGTAATTTATTGTAAGATAGAGTAAATTTGTGAGTTATTAAGCATAAAACCAAGTGAATTTTACTATCTAAAAAAGAGAATGAGATAGAGAAACCAATGGAAGCGAGAAAAGAGTGAATAGGAGTTGGTCATGTGATTCATTAACAGAATATTTTAATCCTGACCATTAAATTTGTTCTAAGGGTTATTATTAACTCGATATATAGAGAATATTAATTTTAATTATAATCTTAACCTATTAATTAATTTAGATGTAAAAATATCTTAATTTTCATTTTAAATTTACATTTTTGAAAAATTAAGTGGATTAATTGTAAAATTTAGGCAACAAAATTTATGTTATCATCAACTAAATCTTTAAATTATAAGATTCGAAGATAAAATATTATTATTGTTATGTGAAACTAAATAATGTATTACATAAAACAATTTTTTTTTAAAACGTTAAGGTCGCTTCTCTCTTTAAACTTGACTATTAAATAATTTAAAAGTGAAAATATTTTTAAAACATTTAATTTTAAAATTTTAAAATTTTTGTAAAATTAATTATCAAAATTAAATATCACAAAAGCTTATAAGTTATCATTAGCCAATAATATTAAATCTTAATGTAATTAAATTCAAAGATAAAAGATTAATATATGCAACACAGCGTTAAGTAATTTTATTTTTAACTATTATAAAGTAGAATGAATTTTAATTATAAATTATATTACTACTTGAATTATGTTAGAAGTGCAAAGAGTATTATAATTAAAAAAATATATGTGATAGCCATTTATTATGAGATAGAGTAGATTTGTGAGTTATTAATTGCAAGATCAAATAAAATTTACTATATATATAAATGATTAACCATAAAAAAATATACATAGTGTATGAAAATTAACATTATTTTTCATTCATATTAAATGTTATATTTTTATTTTGTTTCATCAATGGTTTAATGACATATTAAATGAATTGATAATCAATCTAACTTTAGTAATTATGTTCAATTTTTTTTTTTAATTTTTGACAGTAATTATATTCAATATTTGAAAGCCAAGAACAACCAAACCCATCACATCATCGCATCACCGCTGGTGCCCCCAAAGGAAAAAGAATTATGTTGCATAAATATGGATACAGGATCAATATTTGGTACAAATATGGATATGGGTATGGGTATGAAAGTTTTATATAAACTAGAGTATAGCTATGTAAGGATATATTATATAAAAATATAATACATAAACAATAAATTAATTAAATCATAATATAAATGTTATTTTTATAATGCTCTAACTCAGTTTTAATCATAATAATATAAAATATATCAAACAAACAAAAATTCCTAAAGAGACACTAGATTTAAAGGAATGATGTAGTAGTTTATTTAATTTATTTAAATTAAATAATTTAGTTATGAAATTTGATGTAGGGCTGGCAAGCAACTAGTAAGCATGAGTACCAAACATGTCCGTACAGGTACGACAATCATTTACGAGTATCCATACTTGATAGGAGGGGAGAAAGGAAGAAGTTTTGTTATGGCCTGCTGAATTGGAGGTAAGTCCTCTCTCATCATTGAATTTTGTTGTTCTGCCTGCTCTTTGAGTATTTATGCCTTGCTTGAATTCTAGAATGTTGAGTGTAACTTTTTTAGTTTGATCTTTGAAAACCTTTTGTTCCCTTTTTTCTCAATCATGCAGTCTCAAGTTGAACTATTTATGCCCAACTAGAATCCCAATCACCATCCCCCTTGAACTCATTGTAAAGCACCAAACATCAAGCCATAGAAAAACCACAAGGCACAGAACAAACAAATCCGAACACGGTCAACCATTCCAACCAGCGTACGTTCTCATCATCCACCTGCACAAGATTACATGTAAAGAAATTCATCTCCAAGTTTATCTAGTTGCAATTCAACCTCTAAGATTCTACTACCTTCGTTTTCAAATAATTATTCACTTTTAAAATTTTATTTTTCTATAATAACTTTTCATTTAAGAAATTTTGATAACATTAATTATTTTTCTAATTATACTCCTATTAAATAAAGAGGTAATAATAGAAAGAGAATAAGTAAAAAAAGATAAGTAAAAAGACGAGAGGATTAACTAGTGAGATTAATTTTATAAAATATACATAAATTTTTCTAATATTAAAGTTCTCCAATTATTTTTAAATTGGATAGTAATATTGGACATTAATTTCAAAACAGAGCGAGTATAATTCACCACAACCTATTCTTGAACATTCAAGAAAGAGATAATTGTTGTAGATAATTGTCACAACCATCATTCATAAGAAATTGCTCCAAAAAAAGATTTCACATACTGAAAAAAGAATCCAATTAGGGTTTATAATTCGATAATTCAACCTTTAGGGTTTACAATTCAACAATTCAATAACTCAACACTTTATGTTTTATAATTCAATAATTCAATATTAAATCCTAGGAGTGTTCAAGACCTGACCCAACCTGATAACCCATCCCTGCCCAAAGTTTATGGGGCTAGATTCGAGCTCTAAAATTTGAATTGGTGCACTTTTTGGGCTAAGTTCAGGTTATACTTCAGATTGACCTAACCTGACTCGAAGTCAAATAATTCTTTATAAATTATTTTTTAAAAATATTTTGTGACAAATTATAAGATTTTACGCTTAAATTAATACATTTTACATAACTTAATGCTATTTTTATATTGACATAATTTATTTTAAAATATATATTATATAATATCTTTTAAATTTTATTTCTTATTTTTAAAATTTTATGATTTTACTATATATAATATTTAAATCTTTATATATTATTTAAAATTTGAGTTGACTGGTATGATCGGGTCTCTAATCAGGTCAGGTTCAGACTTAAAAAAAATAACCCGATCCAAAAATTAAGCCGGATCTAAGTTTGATCCAACTCGTCCTTTGAACACCCCTATTAAATCCTGATTCATCAAAATCCAAAACCCGTTCATTTAAAATTCAAGGATGAGATAATTGTGCCATTGTGTAAAGAAACCTCATTAGCTCTGTGACAAGTCATATTAAAAACCAATAATCAGATCCCCAAAAAAACATAAAAAAGGAAGAAAAGGAAAGAAAAAGAAAGAGGAATGTTGCACTGCAACATAAAAATATTTTATTGTTTGATGGTAGATACAAAAACATTAACAAGTAAGATTCCGTTAAAATTTGTATAGCTTAATTTGAAATCTATATGCCTAATTTTCTCTTCATATTAATAATTCACATGCAAAGATTCATTCAGATAACAATAAAAGATTTACTTGTGCTTCTTCAGGTAGAAATAACGTTTTATCATTTTATGAAACATCCTTAAATTTCCTTAGTAATAACTAATTAGTGAAGTGATATCCATTTTTCAAAATGGAAGGGTACTGAATCTAAATACACTTGTGAGGAGGTTGAAGTAATTTGCACTTTGATTATTTTTTTGGGGTGCTTTTTTGTCCTTTGTTATTTGCACCTTTGTATGTGGTAATAGTACAGCCCACAACTGAATATTTAATTTGACACTGAGGAATCAGCTCGACTTAGACATTTCTTCCTGTATCTCCATGCAACTTGAATGCGCATTGCAGCAAGGGATCTCCAATAAGGTGATTCATACCTGAAATGACACAATTATCAAGTGATTATGTCAATCATGGATTTGAAAACAGAAATTGAGCTTTCTACAAGTCAAAACCACAAACTTGGCCTTTGTCTTGTTTCATTATGTAATACTCCCTTCGGTTTACAATAGTTGTCAATTTGGCCATTTTTATATAGATTAAAAAACCTAAAATTAATGCATAATTATAATATAAATTTACTAAAGTACCCTTATTAAATTTCATTGTGTAGCGGAAATCATGACTTCATTATATAGTAAAAAATAACCACCTCTTTCAACCAATGAAGATGAAGTTAAAATTGAAAAATCAACAATAAATGTTGCATTAATATATGAGAATTACAACTATTGTGAACAAAATTTTTTTACCCAAATTAACAACTATTGTGAACTGGAGAGAGTATGTATTAAGGGCCTTTCTTCCTTTCTCTCTTTGTTTTTTTTTCATGTTTTTAACTTTGGAGAGGTGAAAGATGGATTTGAATCTTAGGTGTTGTATCAAATCTCAACCATTCATTATCATTTTCAAATATGCAATATGATAATAATGGATAGGCTTTAGTGACAATGAACCAATGGGATCTTAGCAACGTAGACAAGATGCACATATAATGGAACAGCACCCTAAACGAAAACATGTTGTTAACTATAGTGATACTTGTATAGACTTTGCAATCACAAATCCTTCACAGATTCTAAGGTGGATTCATCTGGACTATTCAGAAAAAGAAAAACTATAGGACCAAAGGTGATATTTATGAGGGATTTGTGGGGATATAAAATCTGCACAAGTATCACTAATAGTTAGTCAATTTTCATTTTTGTAATCCATAAAACATTGGACAAGATTATGCTGAACCATAAATCCAGATACAATAAGACAAGGGAATCACCTTAAGGCTCCTTGAACACGCGGACTCCGCAAGAACCTTGTGAAAAGGATTGTGACTTCTTCAAGGTCTGCGGCGCGGAGTGAAAATGCCTCCACATTTGTTAAGCACCTTACTGTCCTGTTGCTAAGCAACCTTTGTCCTGGAAGCCTTACTTTTCTTCCATCTGCAGGAGAAATCATATTGACGAACCATGCTGTTACATATTTACTAGGCACCAAGTTGCTGTTTATTGCAACTCCTGTTGAACTCTACTTTAAAATATTTACAGGCATACCTGTGCTGACAGAAGTATGTTCAAGATACCATGTCAGAAGTTCTTCACCACAAGCATCCCCTTCAGATAAGGGAAGTCTAATTCCATCTTCTCCAATGCTCTCCAATTTACCACGCACCACAAATACCATCTTATCTACCAGACCACCATGACTCATAATTTTACTTCCTTTTATGTATGTCTTTTGTCTTAGTCTCTCACAAATGGCATCTAAGATAGGTTCATCCATCAGAGCAAAAATTCGAACCTGCAGATAGTTTTAGATCCTCAGACTAAGGGATACAAATTTTCATGAAGGATAAAAGCAAATTAAATCATCATTACAAAAAACTTTCAGGATAGTTTGACATAACTTAGTTTTTTATATATCACTGTTTTTGTGTCATGATGAATGCATACAGCTTTTCCTTCAAGATGGTTTTCATAACTTCTATCCAATTCTATCAGGATACAGGTAAAGACTAAGGAAAAAAAGAATTTTAAATGAGACAGGGGCTGAGATTATTACTAGTCATGAGTAAGCATTATAACTTGTTATAAGCATGATAACAGTGCATACTTTCTTAACAAAATTGAAGAGATGACGTCTTATGTCTCTCTGGAGATCTTCTGGCAAATTCTCCATAAGCATTTCTTCATTCACTCCCCTTGTTGCAGCCCAAGAATATCGTTCAGCTTGCCGTACTCTCCTGCATGGTAGACATATAATCTTTCACTAGTACGTTACATGAGGTCCAAAATTTCATGCGACCTAATACCTAAATAAAATGACAAATAGAAGGCATACTGTTTCCTTAGTATTCAGGACTTCCCACACATGCCATATTCATAGAATAATCAGTAGCTCCGAAATTCAAGAGGATACCAAATAACATGATCTCAACAAACATTATATGTTGCAGGATTATGCGTACTTCTAATGTATGGAGTGATTAATCATATTTAATAAACAAATACAGAAACATTCACATATTTTCGGACAGATACAATTAGATAAAAGAAGAAATTCCAAATTATCCCTTTAAAATCTAAAAGCAGTCTTCAGAGGTTGCTAACTTAATTCTGTCCTGTATGTGAGACAGTTATTTTGTCTTGGAACACTAAATTGCTCACGTAAACTGTCAAGACAAACAGCTGTGGAGTTGTGAGATGGGGTGGACTATAGGAGCTACCAACCAATGAATTGAATAAAGCAATTGATGAATATATTTTTCTTGGCAATGTGGATATGAATCATAAAGAATGAGAAATTTTATACCTTCTTAGATCTACTGGTAGGCGTCGATGGCTCATCCATTGCTCAACATCACGGCCTCTAAGTTGCATTTCTAGCCTCCTGAAAAATGGATGGAAAAAAATATTTCAAGCATATTGCAACACCAACATACTAGAACATGGCTGTCAAAGTTTAATTAAAATTTGCAGCATTAGATAAGTTCTACCTCCGTCCAAGAGCCTGAAGAAAGTTCTGTATGTTTCCAATGAGAATAGCAAACAGCAAGAGTCCCGATCCTATGATGGCCATGGTAAAAAGGACTTCCCACACAAAATAGCTTGGGATCAAATTGCCAGCCAGAGTACTAATTTGCTGTACAAAGATCATCTCAGGGTATCAAATCATTTATGTGTTTTCACCTAATAGTATTAGTTTCTAGGATTGCTGGTACAGGTTGGGCCTCCACAATTGACATGGTATAGGTATTTCTATAGCAACAGAATGTAAGCATGTGCTTTGTAACACTTTAAACCCAAATAGCTTTTCCACGAGGGTGTGCTAGATATTGAAAACATTCACTGGCCTTAACATCTTAAGCATTTTAGAATGATTAATTTGACATAAATTTTTTATACCATCAACCAATCATACATTTCATTGGTTATATTGATCAAAGTCATTTTCTTGCAATGAGCTATTGAGATGGTGTCAATGCATCAATGTCACACCAGTGTAAATTGATCCTCACTATATATATATATATATATATATATATATATATATATATATATATACACACACAAAATGACTACTCAAGTCACCAAATAAATAAAGAAAGAATGAAATGCATACCTGGAATCCCCAAAACAGAGAATACACGTATTTGTTGACCACGTTAGTTTCTGTAGTAAGCAGTACAACACTTTCATAGATCCCATAGTCAAAACCATCACTGGAAGAATCCCAGCAGGCAATGGCGTCAGTATTGTTGTTCCACCGTTCTGATGTTAGGCCAGGCTGACTGTTTCCATCATGGCCATGTCCACAATCAATGAATGTCATGCATCCAGGAATATTAGATTTATGGCAGGCATTTCGCAAACATTGGTTAACCCTCTGGAAGGAGGGAAAGGGAGAAACAGAGAAAGTTAGTAAATTGAACAGTAACCTTCTTTCACTGAATTGAAAATTGAACCACTCATTAAAGCATCCAAAGAAACATAATAATTTTGATAGTTGAATTTCAGAACCAATATTGCATAATAATTAGAAGGATTAAATTTATGAGGACATAATACTGTGAGCAATGCTACACAGCCCAAGAAAAAAAAGAAAGATAGAATTGTTTAGTACAAGAATAGTTGTTCAATGGAATAAAATGATATGGACCACTTATCCATCAAGAGTCAACAAGTATGCATCATTATTGTGATAAATAAATTCTAGCAAAAATTCTGGTTCTTGAGCTTCTAAATCTCACTATATATGATAACATAATCATATTATATAAATCGATATTGAAATATGCACTCAAGTTGATCACATTATTTTCTTCTGCTTTTTTACTTTTGTTCTTAGCAGGGTTTGAGGGCAGGCATGCAATTTGTAGCTTATGCTACTAAAAACAATAATAATGAGAGCTTGCCTCCTCTTGAATGGAAGGCAAGAATTTACAGCAGATCATGAAATTTAGTGAGCTTGGTATTTTTCGAAAAACAAGCTTCAATTGCTGTTTTGACTCACCTGTAGACCAAAGAGGTACCAGCAAGATCCAACAACATGTCCAGATAGCATGAAAATTAGAAGGTTTATTACAAAATTTGCCCAGGCCGACTCAAATATAAATCCTGTCGGAGACTGGCCAATTAGCAGTGGCAGAAACCTGAATAATCTGGGGATATACTGCACTAGGATTGCTGCACGCAGAAGATTCTTAGCATGATTTGCTCCCCCCAAGGAATTTGACAAGACAAACAATATCATTATCTGCACATATTTCACCATATATGTCATGGCAAGGAGTTAGGTGAGTATATAAACCCATACTAGCCTCTATCTTTTTTTAGACAGGTTGAAAACCTCTATTCCTGTATGTGGGGAAAAAAAACTTATTGACTGATCTCTAATATGTCAAAGTATAAAATGCCAATACACTTAAACTGTTTTCCTTTTAAATCAAAGATACAAGACAAATGAAAACTAAACTGTGCAAGAACATATATCAAACAAGATGACTAGAAAATATATAGTTTCAAATCCGATGATCTCCAGAAAAAGGGGAGAAAATATCAATAACTGTTCATGCTCAGATGTTAGGCTTCTATATCTCATAATGCATATTAGAAAGTGGGAAAAATATAGAAATGGATACCTGAAATACTAAGTTATGACAAGCATACTGAGGCCAAAAGAAGAAGAGAGAGAGAAGAAGGGGGGGGGGGAGAAAAAGACAAAGTTTCCATAAGAAGAAAGGGAAATAGGAAGAAATTTACCTGAGGAAGAGGCAGTAAAACAAATAAGTCAAGAAAAAAATAAGTCCGCAAGTAATGAATTGCAATTTTCTTTGGATGGTCTTCTAAATCTCCAGTACCAACCACCCTTGACTCAGGAGAAACATAAGCCAATCTGAACTGCAAAGAGGCAATTTGGTAGACGTATTTAAGCCTTTAATTATGAAAAGTCTGCAACCAGAATGTTTAAGATTCAGGACATGCATTTTTTTTTTTCTTTTCTTTTCCTCTTGACCTTAACCACTAAACAATGACAAAGCAAGGAACACAATGCACAGAATGCGGCTTTACTTAGTACTAACAGTAAGGTTATAGTCCAGTCTATTTATCATCTGGTCAATTAATCAATTTAACCATTTCATTTGTATTTTCATCCAGTTTAATCTATACAAGGTAGTTGACACTGTATGGCTTATTGTCTGCTGTAAATAATGAATACTCTTCAACAAGAAAAAATACATAAATAAATATATACGTACTCTAAGGTTTGTGGACTGAAAGGAGCAATCCTCTACAACTGATAGATATATGAAACAATTATTTCAAATGGAGTTTGGCTGAAGGGAAATTCAGGTTGGGTAACTCAACAAGATGTCAGACAAACTTGCAAAATGCGATAGCAAAATTTTATTTGAATACAATGAACTTCGTTTGAGTTGGCTTTTATGAACCTGAACCCTGTTATTATGGTGCTAGAAAACTCTTCTGAAATACATACATCAGAATATGTACCTTCTCATAACCAATAATATTGAATAATAAGGACATCCTGTTGTCAAGGAAGGAGCTCAATTACACTTTTTAAGCTATGAATACCGTAATCTTCTATGAATATATGGATTTGCACAAATCAAAAGCAGTGGAGGGACTTTGAAAAGGTAGTTACAAAGAAGTTACCTGGAGAAGAATGTTAAACAAATACACCAAATCATTCAAGCTTCTAACCATAACAAGTGCTGTTGTCATTGGCCAGTTGATAACAATACAATTATAATCCTACACGGAATGAACAGGAAAAGTGCAGATTAAATTTGAAAATGGTAGCAGGGAAAGATAAGTGACTATAGCTTGCAAGATGTTGTAATTAAATATTAGGCAAACAATCATACCTGCTGTGCATAGAATAAGAAAAAAAATAATGGATCCACAAAAATAGCAACCAAGCAAAAAATGGCCAGAATCTTGTTCCATTGTTGTACGAATTTAGTGTGAGGATTAATAACTCCAGGAACGTATGAACAGCAGAAAGAATAAAGTTTTCTTGCAAAACCCTTGGCATCCCCATAAAGAGCATTGTGGAACTGTAGACATTCAAAATATGAACAAAAGCAGGGTAGGTTATGTGAAAGTGATAGCAGATGATAAATGTCTGCAAAAGGAATGGAGAAGATTACATGAAGATCAAGTATAATTATATATTAAAGCTTGTAGTAGCCTTTAAAAAATGAGTATTGGATAAATAATGAGACAGTTTGAAGTTGTCAATTGACAATACTTTGGCACTCGAAGTGAACAATGACAACAACAATAGAAGTAATTTGGGTACTAAAGAGAAGAATATGCATTGATGCAGCTTGAATAAAAGGGTTTTGTTTAAGAGAAAAGAAAATCTTGAAGGTTAAACAGCAAGTAAACTTTGGTTGCTTTAGCTAAATCAGGCATAAGGACCAACAGTCTTTTCTAATGAATGTAAATCTAAGTGAATACCAATGGAAATGAAGTGCTTTTCGCAGAAATACCATTGAATATCTTGATGTATAACATAGTAACATAAATATTAAAATATATGAATATGATGATGCAGAAACACAACTATATAACTAAAAAGGTATAGTCATACTAGCGATTGACAATAGAAACCACATACAAGGTAAAGATACGCATAATTATGAAAATTATACAGGCTACTTGAGCATCACATAATTAAAGTCAATTAAATCAAATGTCTACAAATTTGTGTGTGTGTATCAGAACAAGATCTATGTCATGAAAAACACATATCTTGAATAAAATGTTTGACTATGCACTATATAATTAAAGGCAACTGAAGCAATAGTTATAGAATGAAAGACACAAACCTTGGGATCAAATATTGTTGAAGCTTTTGAATTTCTCTGTTGAGATGCCTTGAAGTAGGTAGGGCAAGTAGTACAATAAGGATCATTACACATTCCCAGTTGCCCAGACCTCATTAAGTGTTCATTTTCCCTATCATAGTTGTTATTCCAGTAATTTGAACCGGTGCCATGGAAAGTATCAAACTTGTCCGTCTTGGTTTCCACTTCTTTGTTTACTGTCACAACCATACTCTGCTGTAAAAGATTTCCAGTTCTAGGGGTAGCATATAGTGGACCACTCATTTGCACCAAGGGGGTTTTTCTCTCACTCCGAAGTGGACCAGTATGTCCAACAAGACTAGTTCCTCTCTCATATGACTCCAGCGAGCTCATAGGAATAGAAATTGCACTTTGTGTCCTGGATAAGAATCTTTGGAATTTGGAATTCAAGGATTCATCATATTGTTCTGCATCTGTTTCTGATAGCATCGGCAGCTCATCTTTTTCAAAATTAGCCATGATTCCTTGATAACTCTGTAATTTTTATGAAATTAAACCAACAGTCAATACATATAATTGTGTCTCATATCAGCAATATTAAAATTAACAAAAAAAATCAATTTAACTTGAAACTTGAAAAGGAAGAATATAAATGATAAAACAATAAGAAACTAGTGGCAGTATGAAAAAGCCATATACTATACAAAAGTTACAAAGCCAGATAGAACTTATTGCACCGTAAGGGTAATAGTATTCTCTTTCGGTTGCACTCATTAGTCCATATTAATTTTTAACCAGATCTCAAATTGGCTGCAACTTTTTTTTTTTTTTTTTGAGATGAAGACTTCAACTTTCGAGAACTATAAAACAGAAATAAGATAAGGGAGATAGGGAATGTGAAAAGTTATCCAAAAGGGCACTTGTATTGAAAGTAAGGAGTACCTATTTTGATGTTATGGAAGAAATTAAAAAGAGTAAAGCTGTGACGGGGTGAAATGTACCTGTGAACTTAGGATTTTCCTCTTACTAAAATGGAGCTTGTATTAAGACAAAGGTAATGAATCCCCTTATCAAAAATCACCTGAAGCTTTGGAGATACCAATTAGATATTCATTGACCTAACAAAACAGTTCAAAATCATTAAGATGGATGTACCATCCAATCTCCAGTTTCTAAAATAAACACAACAAATCTATGGTCTATATGCATTGGAGCTTGCGT
The DNA here is from genome assembly GCA_031439595.1 of Pterocarpus santalinus. Classification (NCBI taxonomy): domain Eukaryota; kingdom Viridiplantae; phylum Streptophyta; class Magnoliopsida; order Fabales; family Fabaceae; genus Pterocarpus; species Pterocarpus santalinus. The sequence continues at coordinate 59,921,235 of CM062531.1, forward strand.
CCTAAATCAACATGCATATATAATTACATACTATATTATAGCAGCAAGGAATAGCAATTGGAATAGGAATCAGTGGAAAAATTCAAGCATAATGTAATAACTAATAAGACCAACATGGTCCAGAATAATCAAGGAAAAAAAAAATTTTAAATGTAAACCCAGAAAGAGTAGTAAGACCTGTTTTGAAGAGGATTTCCCACCAACTTTTTCTGCACCAAGCTAAGTGAAAGCATGCATTTTTGAGAACTTGTTGATCAGAGAAGAGAAGAGGAGGAGGAGAAGGAGGAGGAGGAAGGGGGGGGGGGGAAGGGTGAAGAGTGCAAAGGAGATTCTCTTACAAAGGGTGAGAGAGGGCTGGTGGACAAAGAGAAATCAAGTTTGAATTGAAAATACTTGATGACTTTAAAATATCAAAGTGAGAGTTGAAAGTTCACACAAAGACTTAAGAAATTAGAAAAACAAAGAAAAGAACAAACAAAGAAAATTGGAAAAGTCAGTGACATGTAAGGGTAGAAAAAAGAGAGTCGGAGCTGGGATTGTTTGTGCCATTGTGTGTTATAGAAAAAGTGACATGGCATGATGACTCATTATATGATTTTATGTAGCGCGGGTGTAAATGGTAGTGATGTCTAATTTAACCTACCCTATCTTATGGACCATCAAATGGTTCATTTTTACATGCCGTTGGATTCAGTTTAAAAATGTCTTATGGTTGAAATTAAACGCATATCCATATAGACCTTATTTATTATAGAGCATGTCAAGTTTTGTAAGTACGTCCTATCTCTTCACCCGGGCCACCACCTAGACCATCATCACCACCAACTCCATCCAATGCCACCGGGAAGCTGCCTTATCATTGATCGCCAGAGGAAGCTCCTTATCTTTGCTTCCATTCACTATCCTCAAAGTGTTCCTGCAGTTGAGATATTATGGGTTTATGTTCTAACTCTTCCAGCAGCGCCGGCGGGGGCCACCGCTGCCGCCACTGGGAGAGACCGCTGCTGCCGCGATACCACCACCTTCTTCCCCCTGACTGCCCCACCATCGCCTTGTGTTGCAGAAATTCATCTCAGATACAAAAGCCATCAAGCTTGAGCTCCATTCACGGTCTGCCTATGGAGGGCGAGCTGCAGCTCCTAGGCCATTGAAGGATTCCCAAAATGTGCGACCATGGAGGGGAGAGATCAACCCAGCGGTGCTCCTCCTCTTTTTTTTTTTCTCTTTACTCAAAAAAATGTCTTTTTTTCAGTCAAAGCCACACTGTTCATTGAAATAAGCTTTGTGGGTCTTTGATTTTTCTAGGTATTATTTCTACTGTTTGTTTGATGAAAATTTGAAGGGAAGAAGAATGAAATACAGATTTTGAAGTATGGTTCTGTGTTTATGCACATTTGGTGTTTATTGGTCGCAGTTGAACTTTGTGACGGTGGTGTTGTGGCAGAGAATGGTCGTTTGGTGGAGGTGGGTAGAGAGATGAGGTACTTTGTGAAATTTAACATGTTTCATAATAAATGAGGTCCATATAAACATGCGTTTGATTAACTGAATCCAACGGCATGCAAAAATAAACCATGTGATGGTACAGAAGAGGGGAGGGACTAAATTAGACACTACAGTAAATGGTATGGGCACTATTATCACTATTACTCTTTTTGTTTTTGCCTTATTTGGTTTTTTAAAGGTTATGTTTGGATGGATCTTTTTAATTTGAAGAGTTTTTAACAAGGATTAAATTGGACTTAAAAATTTAATGATTGGTCAAAAAGATATATTTATATATTTTTGTATATGGTGTATTATAATTTTTTTAGTTTAGTCAAATTAAAAAAAAAAAGGTCAAATATAATTTGAAAATTATTAAATTTTTTTTGTGAGGTCTTAAAATTAACTGTAAGTCTTTAGGTATTATACAGATAAAATTTGATATTTTTTAGTATTATAGAAATGAAAATCTGATCATTTCTGAAATATAAAGAATATTATATAAATAAAATCTGATCACTTTTTATAAGATTTTAAAATTAATTAAAAATCTTTAAATATCATATAAATAAAATTTAATATTTTTAAATATTATAAAAATAAAAATTTAATTACTTTTTGATTTAATTAATTTTTATTTATATAATCCTAAAAAATATTATAATATATCATATAAAAACAATGCACAATATAATTTTTTTGTCTACTATTAAATCATCCGGACCAATATCATCGATAACTGGTTGAGGACCAGGTTAGACTCAACAACGTTTGGATTTGGTGAAGTAAGAAAGAGGAACCATACTTCCTCGTACCTTTGTTGCCGCTTTGCAGCGATGGGATGTTTTGTTCCAGTTCAGATGTTAAACAGACAAAGTTCCAGTTGATGATAGGCCTTGCCTGATGTCTCCCGTCTATAATTGCTCCCATTATTCAGTTACAATCGTATTTAAGATTTTTTTTTTCTTTTTTAATCTTTATCGTATTTCTACATCCATTAGTGTGAGATTAAAGCAAGTCCATTATTGTGAGATTAAAGCCAAAGCAGTATTTTAATTAAAAGATCCTCCTAATATTTGATATTTTTTGTTTGTCATTTAAGATATCAGCACTATATTAGAAAATGATTTGATATTCTTAATTTTTTTTTAAAAATTGTAAAATACTAAATTACTCTTTGATATATTAAAGAATTGCATCAATTAAATTTATTAATAAAAAAATTGTGATAAGTTTGAAAAAAATGTAATAAGGGAGAAATAAGTTGTAATTTATAAAGATAAGAATAAAATTAGTATAAAATAAATTTTTGGTAAAATTTTAAAACAAAAATAATATAAGAGCAATTTTTTAAAAAATGACTATATAAAATAAAGAGAGTATATATTTATGTATATATTTAATTGCGTGTTTTACAATCATTTTTATTATGAATGGTTAATAAATTTTAAAGTATCAATTAAAAATTAGTTATAAAATCAATAAAGGTTGATTATAGTGGTAAGCAACTTACATTCTCAAATAAAATATTAAGATTCCAAATTTAGAAAAAAAAAATTGTAGAGTGGATTTCTTAATTACAAGAGTGTTTAAGGGTAAAAAATACCTTAAAAACGAAAAAAAATTATAAAAATCTTTTTAGAAGGCATGTTTAATTTACTTTATAAATATGAGGTAAGTTTTCTTCATCATGAATTGTACTCTTTTCTATGAACTTATCTGTGATTAACTAGCTGCGAGAATAACCGGTGGGGCACTTGCCTAAAGAAATTGTGATGATATTTGCACATGCATAATTTTCCTTAAATAAATGTCTGACGCATCATCTCTCTTGATGTGTTTCTTTTCTTATAGAACTTTTCTTTAAGAATATTTTAATTCAATGGTGTTGCTTTTGGCTTGCTTAATTAAAGTCGTGTGTGTCCTTTTGGTGGGTTTTGAAGGTACGCAAACGGGACCACAAAAAAGAAGACAAGCAAATGGTTTAGCATAGTGTTATGTTCTCTGTAGGTCCATTTTATAGGGTGTCGTGTTGACATTTATCACTTATTATTATATGGGATATAAATTCTACTTAAATTAAGATTCATATTCTATTTAATAATAAATAGATGAATATATATTAAATAGATGAATATTTATATGGTATTCTAGAAAATAGAATGTACATATAATATTTTCTTTTATCATATAATATAAATCTTATAGTTTTGAATAAAGATGTCTGTGGATTGGGTTAAGTGAGTTTTGAAAGTTTTTTCAGCTCAACCTACTAATTTAATTAGTAAGCTAGGTTAGGCTAGGTTGAACAACATTTTTCTTTCAACTCGATTGGGTTAAACCCATGGATTTCATATATGTTAAAAAAAATCCTATTAAAGCATATCAAAACATTTAATCAAATGCCAGTCTATTAATGAACACAATAAAGATACTCTAAGTCTCAATATATATAAATTTAAAAAAGTATGTATAAGTTTAAGTAAAATATTCATAAGTTTCAAAAGTTTTCATGAAAGCATACAAACCCTAAAAGGTTTCTAGAAAAACATACAAAAGTTCAAATAACTTTCAAAAAACTAAGCATAAGTTCTGAAGGCATAAAAAATTATATAAGTTAGTTGAAGTCGGTGTCATCACATATAGCATATGAATTGATATAATCACTAATTTCACTCTCAATTTTTTCCATGTATTTGTTATCATCCAAACGATTAACTAAATTCTCATCATAACTCTTTTTAAGCCCACAAGTTTAAGACACAAAAAAAAAAGAATTGGATGAGTTGGGTTGTATGAGTTGAAAATTTTTAAACCTACAATCCAACTTAACCCATAAGCCCGATTCAACCCGTATTTTGTGGGTTAGGTTGGGCAAAAATCCATGGGTTTATGGATTGGCTTGACCTATTGGACACCCCTAATTTTGAAGTTCTTTATAGCATAGATTAAAACTTCGATAAAAATCTTTCTACCATTATTGCCCCTCTAATCATTAGATAAAGAAGTACTAATACGTAGTTAATGTCTAAGTGCTTCCTCTAGTGCTAAGGAAAAAAAAACATTTATAGGCAAACATGTATGTATTTCTATCTTATTAAATTCATTATTTTGGAAAAAGTTTTCTCTTTAGTTCAAGTGCGCAACTCGAAGGTTAAGCACAGCTTTTTTCTACCTAACTTTTATAAATAAAAAATATTTAAAAGCAATGATGATATAGGTTTATTTAAAATAAAAAGCCAAAGATATGCTAGTATTTATCATTAACTTTAATAAAAATACTATGATTTTAATCTCCTAAATGAATTAAAGATAAATATATTTTTACTTATGCACTTTAGAAATGAGTTCAATATACAAGAACTTTTCTTACTTATTAAATTAAATAATAAATAAAAAAGAAAAACATTACTATTCAAGCTTCAATACTTAATACAAGGAGAGAAAAATGAAAAATTGTGCTGCATTTTATTCTCCTTTCCTACTTTCTTTGTTCATTTTGTTTTCTTTCCTACTTTGCACCAACTTATGTATCTTTATAGATTTTTTGCCCTTACGATGAAAATCTTACAAGACTCGTCACACACGATGAATGCATAAACTAACTAGTAACTATTTTCAAAAGAGAACTGATAAGGGGATGTACAAACAGTAAATGCATACGCGACACATATTGAAAAGTGAGAAAAATGACAAAATACTTAGATAATAAATCCCATATAATTATTGCTACTTTTATTCAAAAAAATTTATTTAGAAATTTTACACAAAACTTACTAGCATATGCATTATTCACGCTGGTAAGTTTTGTTAAAAAAAAAAAACTTATCAACATTTTTCAATAATACGCTAGTAAATTTTGTATACAAAATACAAAACTTACCAACATATTGTTAAAAAATGCTGATAAATTTTTGGATAAAAAAAATTTGAACAAAAGTAACAATGATTATGTGAGATCCATTATCCAAGTATTTTGTTCGTTTGGCTCACTTTTTTCATATATATCTCGTATTACGTCGCAAAAGATGTGTCTCCCAAACATTTTTCTTTTCAAAATGTTGTGGAAAAACTACTTTAATCAACAAAGAGAATAGTCCATCATTGACTATTCTGGTCTTCCATGGGATATTCGAAAATCTAACCTTATGTTTGGGAGAGTGGCTAGTAAGGGAGTAGGATGGAATGACATGTAATTTTTATCAAATATGTGTGGGAGTTGTTAATTGGGATGACATGGAATGGTTAGGGAGGGACTAGAAGATTCCTCCTTGCTACCAAATTGGGAAGATTTGTGGTTCCCCCAAATTGGAAGGTTGGGGAGGGACAATAATGATTTTATAGAAAAATAAGAGTATTTTATCCATCTGTTTCATTATTAGCCATTGAATTCCCAAATAAGAGTATTAAAACTCTCCTCTTCTTCCATTTAACTCCTAAACAAAAGAGTGGCATGACCTTACCTATTCAATTTTATACTTTTCTATTCCATTCCTTTAGTTATTCCCTTCTATTCATTTGTAATCATCCAAATATACAATAAACTAGAATAAGACCTATGCATTGCGCAGGACAAATAAGTTATAGAAATTATTAATATATATTATAGAAATAATTAAAAGTGAAAGATTATATATGTAATGACAACAAGAATATTATTTATTTGTGAATAGTAAAAGTTTGGTGATATAAAAAAAATTTAAATAAAGTTTTAATAATTTAGCTTGAGTCCTATCAACAACTTGATAAGTTTTAATAATTTAGAGTAAGAAATTAAATATAAATAAATTAATTAATGAAAAGTGTTTGAATAAGCATTATTTTGAGTTTTAATATTTTGAAATTGATATTAGCTTGGTCCTGAAGTTTTTTTAGATATTTAGGCCTAATACTTTAAATTTTATCATCAATTTCATCATTATATCAAATTATCAATAATTTTCGTTATGATTCATCTTAGTTAGCACATTAGTACATTTTTACGTTATTTATTTCTCTTCCTTAACTAATCAAAAGAGTTAATTTCTACCTTATTAACTTGAAAATAACAAAAATGTTAAAAAAAATAAAAATAAAATTGATGTCAAAATTTAAACTGTTAGAACTAAATTGATGAAAAAATAATTTTCAAGACCAAATTGATGTCAAAATTTAAAGTGTTAAGACTAAATTAACTTCAAAAATTTGTCAGTTGATGCTAACTTTAAAATGTTAAGATTAAAAAAATGCTCACTCAAATGTATTTATGACAAAGTAAAGATTTAAAATAAAGTTTAACAAGGTAATTTTCTAGTTTAGTAGAGTATTAAGAAATGAAATAATATAATTTAAATCAATATTAATTTTATAATTGTTAATATAATAATAAAGATACTTTTGTTTGAACTTCTTTGTGAAATACAAGATAGATAAAGTGAAAGGCTGAAGTAACATATATGTTTGCTTATATATATATATATATATATATATATAATTTAATTTAAATGCAGAAATAATAAAAAGTATCAACTCATACAAATAACTACCCATTATAATGAGAAACCCACCATGATTTATCACTTTTCTCTATTTCTATTGATTGACAGTATAAAATTATTTTGCATTGTTAATACATACCAATTAAACTCATATATATATATATATATAGTGTGTCTGTGTGTAATTCACATAAACAAAAACATAAATTCACATGAGGCATAAGTTTTTATTATTGCCTGTGTCATAATAATTAACCATTAAAATACAATGACGTAATCAACTATAATAAGTAACAGCCAAGTGCAAAATAGGCCAAATATTAATCTTCCTATTCCATGTTGTTCAATACTGGCATGAATGAAGAGAGTTTTTAAGTGTAGGCACATCAATGAGCAAAAATTCAATTATATCCACCTCTTGTACTCCGAACTCTCAAAGTTTGTAACTGTTGAAACTTTGGTTCATTTGCCTTCAGAGTGTTGCTAAAGGATGCTCTATTATCAAATCAAATAGTCCATACTAATAATAAGATTCCACGGACAAGAAAATCTAGTGGTGCTCCGCAGACATCAAATATACTCATGAGAATCCAAATCAAGATTTGAGTGTGACGAAACCATAGAAATTGGACTTGAGTGGGGCAATTATACTACACCATATGCTAAAGGAAGTCATTTCAAAACTGACTTGTAATTTTAGCAGAGTTTGCATTGTAGCATGTACCAACATGTGCTCAAAACAAAGGCCAAAACCAACTCTAGTCTTGTCCTCATCACTCATCATCATCCGTTGTCCACTTAGATCATATAATTTTTGGCAACGATATAACTACATCACACAACAATATTGAACCAACATCCCATTAAAGCAGAAAACATTTTAAATTTTTAAAAGAAAATAGCATTCAATTACTCTTGAATCTTGGGGGATGCCAGTAGAGAGGTAGGAAGCCGCAAGTAATAGGGGCTAATACAAAATACGAACTTCAGGGGGGGAGAAAGAAAGAGAAAGCATAAAAAGCTTTTAGTTTTTACTCTCTCTATTCCCATGGCCAAGGAAAATTAAATGATCATGGAAATAATCAATAAATAAATTAGCAATACTCACAATGAGGGGATAATTGAGATCCGAAGAAGAACATGAAAGTAAGGAGCCGAAGGAGAGAATGCAAGATTGGCAGAACCTGGAATTAGAGTGAAATGGAGTTTACAGAATTGAAAGAGAACGCAGCAACGAATCACTTAGTGGAGAATCTTGATCTGTGGTACAAAATAATGATCAACCATGTTTGAATTGTGACTCAGATCTGAGAGTGATCGAAAAAGATCAAAATCATAAAAAGAAAGCATAGAAAAACTTTAGCTTGAATGGCCTATCATTGGGGAGGGGGTTAGGCTGGTAAAATCAGACACTTGAAGTGTTCCGGAAGCTGACCCGTGGTTGCTAGCTATTTCCACAAAGACACACTCACTAGGGGAAGGAAGTGTGTGAATGAGGAGGGATGAAGTAGGAAGTGCCCCATCATTTAAGAAAGAAGGCGAAGGAAGGGTTGAGAAAAGAAAGGAACAAATCTTGGGATGGTAATGTAAAAAGGAGAATGACACCTGTACATAGAAGTTGATATTGCAAAGTTATAGATTTTTAAGTTATCACTAGATGATTGTGCCACAAATTTAGTCTCAACTTTAATATATTATAAATAGATAGATAAATAGTATTTGAATGGATGGCTAGTAAGAGAGTAACATGTCAAAAGAGAGGCAAAGTTTTTAAAATGTGTGTTGGAAGATATAATTTGTAATGTAAGGGAATGGCAAAAGAGGGTTTTGGAGTCCCCTCCTTGCCATTAATCTTATGCAATTTGTTGTCGCTCCAATTTGAGAGATATAGGAGGGATAAAAAAAATTCTCTATATTTGATTCAATTTCTATCTTATCCCTAAAAATAATAAGTTTACTATTTATTATATCAAGTCATTAGATAAAAATTGAAAAACTAAATTTATATCTTTTTCATTTTATTCGCTTATATTATAACTACAAAACAAGAGGTGGAGGACTCTTCTCCCTCCCTCTATCAAAATCCCAAATAATAGAGCGGCAAATAACTTTTTATTCCATTCCTCCAATAATGACTACTCCCTTCCATCCTCTTAAAGTCTCTCTAACTAACCCTAAAACCCTAAAAAAAAATTTAATTTACATAAATAAGCTTTAAAACTAACCAACATGGCGAAAGTTTCTGTATATGATTCCTCTAAATGGGCAAAATGCATTTAGAGAAACAAGGCACACAATCTTAAGTGCGGACGAAGAATATATATATTTTCTAGTCAAATCCAATGTTTCCACGCATTAAGTACAGGTTTAGATTTGCTTAGATTTTGAGGAGAAAGAATATATATATTTCTTTTCTCAAAAGCCCTTTTAATAAATAAAAATTATGATTGGTTATAACAATAATTTGTAAAATGGCCTATCAATGTTAAATTAGTTTGTGTTACTTTAAGGTTTTTTCCCCTATTCTAATTGGTCCACTATCATCTGTCACTTTTCCTTTAAAATAATTTTGTGCCATACAGCATCACTCTTTGATAAAATCTTGACTGGAAATTATTTTGATTATGTGGGTACAAAAATTAACTCAAGCAAATCTGGCTTCAGAGGCTTTGTTAGCTAGAATGAGAACAGATGAATTTAGTATTTTTTGAGGTACTCGGGCATGCAACGAGCATGAAGCTAGAGTTCTTGCCATAAGTACCATGCCATGCAAAATTATACTTAACCACCATGGTATACATAAAATTACTATATACTCCTGAAATACTGAGCAAAATTACACTCGCATCGTTCAATTCATTACAACTAGGCAGTTACGAAATAATATTGGAATCTTGTACTTAAATGTTTGAAGACAATATACATACAGAAATAAATTAAACATAAGTCTAATAAATAGATGTTAGCTTGTGCCTGCTGAAATCTATCTATTTATAATATATAATTTCTAAGCACAAAATATGAGCACACCCATGAACTGGCATTTGATTGTTTTATAATTTGCCATCTTAGCTTTTTTACTAACTTGGAGCCTCCCTATTTAATCAACTTTTTTTAATGTTTTTAACCTTTTTACTTCTCCTCTTTCTCTTCCTGCCCTGGCACGACACCATTCTCCCTCTTCTAATTCGTTCACAATCCCACACCCTCAGTCCCTTCCCAAAAACCCAAATGGCGTTGTACATAGGAAGGCACATGGGTCGCCTTTTCTTTTTCCTTCTCCTCTTTTTCTTTCTACCCTAGCACAACCCCCTTCTTCCTCTTCCAATTCGTTCACAACTCGCACATCTCAGTCCCTTCCCAAAATCCCAAACGGCATGTCGGTCGCCGCTATTGCTGCCGTCTTCTGCGTTTTGCATCTTTCTCCTTCTGTAACAAACCGCATCGTGCCCGGTGCCACTGCTACGACAGTGCTCTATCCCATAGCCGACGTCTTCTACATTTTGCATCTCTCTCCTTCTGTAACAAACCGCGTTGTGCTCGGTGCCACTGCCGCGACAGTGCTCTATCCCATAGCCGGCGGCCACTAGACCCGATGCTTCCCCCAGCTCCCCTGTCAGTGAGTTTGTAGGTGTGGATACTCTGGACAGAAGGAAGGGCCTTGGATATGCACCGGGATCATACCTCATACATATCCGTCAAATGTGAGTTTGGTAACAATTTTGAATAGTTTTTGCTGTTGTTTAAGGTGCTTGAGAAACTCATAGTGTTCCTTTTTACCATAACAGAAATTGTTGTATTATGCCAACAGTTAAAATGACCTTAATACTTTGTGGGATTGATTTTTAACTGCTGCAGCACGAGCTTTTAAGAATGGAAATTTCACCTTCATTTCTTTTCCTTTTTGACTTGACAAACATATCACATTTGAGATATACCTATTCTACTTACCATATTTCTTCTCCCTTCTAACCAAGTTAGCCACACGAAGGAACCTGTGAATCTTCCAAGCAAAAAATGTTGGCAACTTTTCACTGTCAAAGGGACCTGGAACATAGTTAGCATTGCTACTACTGTCATCGGTAACGGCTAATGCAAAGTCGAGTCTGGCTGTAGATGTCTCTCTACCCTCAAAATAAATGTCATCAATGGGCTCCGTAAGGACAATATCTGCCATTATTACTAGCTCAAAAGTCATGGAAACCAGCAAGAGGGTGACATGTTTGCAGGGTATATATGGGGGATCCTCTCCATGTTGCGTTTGCTTAGGGATGTAAGCTTTGTTGCACTTTGAAGTGAGTCAATGTGTGCACTTTGTGCACTGATTAGAAAGTTGAATGCTCTCTTTTGTTTTTTTCTTTTCAAGATATATATGTTTCTGTTTTAGATTTCTTTGCCTTTATGTGTGTGTGGAAAGAAAGAAGAAGGTGTCTCTAACTTTTAAAGTAAAGTGACTGTGCCTTTCAAAAGTGCAAATGGCAGTTTTTTTTTTGTCCCCTTCCAGTATCATTATTGGTGAATGTTTACATGTGAGACTTTTGTCTTTGATGCATGTGAAAGACATAGGGAGGTCCATTCTTTACATTCTTTAATTAATCCCCACTCAATACTTTTTGTTGGTTTCTGTATCTTTTTCATTTATAACTTGTATGCATTACTTTGATGGATTTTGATTCAAAGTTCTCACTTGGATGTTTAAGCTGAAATAGATTTGGTGGGGATTTGCATTGTCCAAACTATGTATAATTATATGCAGATTCAATTTGAGAGTTGGTGTCCCTATAAAACTTGGTGATAACATTTTTTCACTTTGTTTTATGGCCATGCATATTGAAGAGAAACACAACAGCATTGACAAAAATTGTATCTTTTCGTAGGTTTTTTGTTTTTTGTTTTTTTTTTTGCCCATTCGTTTCTTTATAGATGGTGGTAAGGATTGACCTTTTTCTTTTGTACTACATGTGCCAAGGTTTTACTTTTGAATAATTAAAATGGAGAGAAAATTAATAGTTAAAATGGAGATTAAATTAAAATGAGTAGCATATTCATGCATACATCATGTTTAACAATATTAAATTTCATTCCCTTTATGCACAACTTTCTCTCTTTTTTTTTTTTTGTGGGGACTAAGGTAGAACCAGCGAAGCAACGTTGATGCACAAAAGCTTTGTACTGACACACTTGAACACCTAAATTGGGATGAATAAGGTAGAATTAAGGTAATATTAAGTTCTGATACACTTCACAACTTCTCATATTTGTGTCATGTTCTTTACATGCATCCATTTATTATTGGATTATTTAAAGCTAGAAATTATTTTTTTTTCCGTAACAACGAAAAATTATATCAATTATTCCTTTTATTTTACTTTTGTATTTTGAGCTTCCCTAATATGTTTAGTCAAGGGGTTTTCTTTTTTGACAATGCAAAGAGTTTGAAACTCTCTTTCCTATAATATGCACAGGGAACTAATGAGGCTTCCTAATTCTCATCAAACTGATATGTCCAACCAATATGCTACTCAGGATAATGATGATTTCATTGAATTAGAATTAGACAAATGCTTCTTATATAGTACTTATTTCCTCCCTCTCTTACTCTCTCTTACATGTGCCATTGAGCATTTTTGTCCTACTTTGGCATACCCTCACTATTTTGACCGACTTTGTGCACATCTTGATTAGATTAAACTCTAATAATGGTCACTATTCTGCATGAGGTGGACTTTAACCTCTTAAGTTTATTAAATTATATTGTCCACTCCTGCCTATTGGTTTCTTAGACAAAAGTGAGCTCTCTTGTACTAACATGAAATTGTGATGACAGATTGAAAAAAATCCGTCAATATATCCTTTCTTTTTATTTGACTACTTAGTTTTCTTTTTCTCACCATAGATCATGATGCTTGGTTTTTGAAAGTTTGTGTGGTTCGACTCTGGCATACCTTCACACCAACAAACCAAGAAGAGTCAATATACTTAGAAATGATCGTACTTGATGAATAGGTACATAGTTTTACTCATGTTTAATAACACATTGTATCATTCTTCTAAAGTTTAACTAAACTAAATATCACCATAAAAGTACCTTTTGTGTCATTGATGATAAGTTGATTAACTAACCTCATGATTTCTAAATAAACTATAGGTCCTTTGATAGGTCTGCTGACTTATGAATTTCAAATTTCATTCACCTTCCATATTGTATTCAATTAAGGTTACTCTTGCTAGCACTAATCATATTAATTATTATGATAACTGTGTAATGAAATTTAAGATCTTATGATGCTCTAGCTCACTTTGTTTCTCTGGTTTGAATGGGGCAAATAGGTTTGGATAGATGATGGAAATTGCAACTTATGCATCCACTCCACATTGAATCTTTTCAATTTTATATATATATATATATTCGAATATGTGAATTTAAATATATCCACTTTTGTATTTATATTATTCTATCTTTTTATATTTTTATATTTTTATTATTTATTGTAACGAAAAACTTAATTTTTATATGTTTACACTCTAATTTTAACATATAAATAAAAGGAATAAATAATATACATCTCATTTAAAGATCTATATATAACATTTAAAATTTTGAAAATGATTTTCTCTACTTATTATTTCAGTTATTTCCCACCAATGTACCCAAAATATTCATCAATTTATTTCCATATTTTTCTCTTCTCTTGTCGCGAGTGACTTTGCATTATTTCCTACTAATTAACATTTTCTCGAAAAAAAACACAAAAAAATTGCCTATAAAACATTAAAAAGAGTCTCACCTTATTTATTGTATTCTCATTCTCTTACATAATTATTCAGGGAACACCTCTTCATATAACTGTGCGCAAAAATATGATCTCCAATTTCACTCATATGTTGAAAGAGGGAAAAGTTTAGAACATCAAAAATTTGAAAATAGCAGCAGCAAATGAAAATTATAGACCTTAAAAGAAAACTTGAAAGGGTTTTTCTTGCTTACAACTATTTTGAAGGAAATCAATGACCCTGTCATCAATATTCCCTAACAGTACTTTGAGTTTGCTTCGTTACAAACAATCTCCGAAAGAGTGGGTGAGAAAAATATATTAACAGGTAACATTATTAATAACCATTTTATATTGACGTACTCTTCTACCAAAGACATAAAAAACTAACAAAATTTCACAGTTATTGCATATCTCATTGGAAGACTACATGCATTGGGAGATGAAGGGCAAGTATATATCAACAAAAAACCAACAACAATATGCAAAATGGAGTTGATGCTTAAAGAGTAAAGTAAAATAGCAAATTTTTATATTCCATTAGCTTTCCCTTTACACTAAACAATTCATGAAAAAAAATTAAAATTATATCATTATTCATTAAATTTATTCAATTTTCAGGAATGTTGTAGTCAAAGTCACCATTTGAAGAAATATAATTGCTCAAATTGACAAAATATTGATAATTCAAATAAAAGGCCCAAAAATTGTTGTTGTCACATCTACCTTGATAAACAAGTTTAGAGGTATGCTTACACTAGGGGTAAAAACTATTTGTCTGAATATATATATATATATATATATATGCTGCACATCCTCTTTGTTATTTAAATTGTTTTTAATATAAAACATATCTTTTTATCTATTAACAATATATCGTTTGATTTATTAAAAACATTTAATAATTTTCTTTTAAATATTTTAATTATTTTGGTTTCCATATTGTATTTAAACTAAAAAACAAATTTAAAAATAAATAACAATAAAATACTTGCGCCAATAGACCACTATAGTTAAATGTATTAATTGAACACCATTTACTAATTTATCAATTCAAAATATAGACCAAAAAAATACTACTCATGTTAATGATTACCTCAACTTTTAAAAATAATGCCATGCTTGTGAGTAGTTTGTACTGTTAAATTCTACACTAATTATGTTATTGATGGTGTTATTCAAAGGAATACATTAACTGTTTCTGTCATATTGCTTAGTGTATTCGATATCCAAGTACATTGGTTTCTCTGATTTAGTTTTAACATTACATGCAGATGAGTATTCAATTAGCTCAACTTCAAGTACAATGATGTAAATCAACTTAGACACTGAAGAATTTGCAGAACTTACAAGTGGGTAAATCTTACATAATGCTTTTCTCAAAATTTAAATTTTTTATATTCTCATTCAACAAATACTTTACACCATACCTCTTTAATAGGAATAAAGAAGAGGATCAAGAAATAGTGGAGATCCCAAGCCAAGAATATGCCAATGCAGACCCCGAAAAGAGGATGCTTAGAAATCGAAGATCTCTACATGACATAATAGCCATGAAATGGGAATCAAATACTCAGGTACGTTTTAATGCAGCATTATCTCAACAAATAAATCATATAACTCTACATAATTAACTTAATATGAAAAAAAATAGGAAAAAATATTCACAGTCTTGGCTACGGTCAATGAAATTGATGACACATTTGGTTGGAGTTATGTTGGATGTGAAAATTGCATGAAGAAATTGCAGCAATGAGGGGACAAATACATTTGCAAATCATGTCAGCAAGAATCCAAGTATCCAACAAGGTAAACAAGCAAAAGAATAATGTCATCTTTTAAATCAAATTAAATTAATAATTCTAACTCTGTTCACTCTAGGTTCATGGTGCAATTAAACATTTTTGACAACACAGCTGCGGCAACATTTACAATTTTTGATCGAGAAGCTTAGAAACTATTGGGCACAACTGCAACAGAGCTAAAGAGCCAACAAGATGGGAACAACTCTGAGATGCCATCAAAATTCCAAAACCTCTACAATCGCGTACTTATATTTGAAGTAAAGATGAACAATCACAACCTGAAAGAAGGGTCCCACAAGTACACTATCACAAAGACTTTTGTGCCCAACTCTAAAGTTTAGCCACTCTTCAAAGAAATCAAACAGGTAACAAAAATACAAATACAATTCACACATTCATTATTCTAAAATTAAAAAAATAAACAAAAACATTTGCCAAGCATAATGGTCTATATATTAAGTAAACAAAATTCATTTCTAACATTTATCCCTGTTGTGATTCAGGAACCACATTCTTCAACAGAAATATCATTCGATGAAGAGTCAAGACCCATAAAAAACTCAAACAAAAAGAGGTACTATCAAATACAAGAAACAATATTGGATGAAGAGTCAAGAAAGGCAACAATGGAAGTAAAACATACATTTGCATCAGATGAAGAGCCAATCTTACTTCGAACCTTTAAGAGGAAAAAAAACAAACAAATTACACCAACAAGCAATCCCATTAAAAAAAGTGGAACAAGTGCAAAAACAAAAAGAGACCGACGCCAAAAAGGGAAAGGAGAAATTGGCAACAAAACAATGAAGCATGTTTGATTATTATGCATGCATTGGCTTTCATCGCATTGCAAATGACTAAAAAGCTTGTGCACTTTTTTTTTGTTTTTGTTTTTGTTTATATTATCAAACTATTAGTTTATCTTTAATAAATATTACATTATTTTTGTTATATAGCCAATACAAATCTAATTATTCCTACTATATTTTTAAAATAATCCCTATGCGCTGTCCCCCGTGCAATGCGTGGGTCTTAATCTAGTGTAATGAATTGCTCATACTTGTAGATATTAAACTTCTTTGTACAGAGCTGTTCTCCAAACTGAGTTCCAAAAAAGATGAGCACTTTGTTGAATGGCCTAGCCCCTCACTAATATACATGCTCTTCCTATTCCATTGGTTACCCATTCTCTTTTCTTCTCTTTCTCTTCCTTGTAATGCTTCGTTTTCTTTTCTTTCCTTCTCTTTAATGTTTGCTTCCTTTTCTTATCTCCCCTTTCACTTCTTTGTTTTTTTTTTTACCTTATATATATATATATATAGTATGTCATGAATGAGTTCATCCCAGTGATTGATTATTATTTTCAATTGGTTGATTCATTTCACTGTTTGGAACTTGGTAAACCTAAAGAAAGGACAAAACTGAATTATAAGCATTTTAGTATGTCTATGTCTAGTGGATTATTCCTCAAATTAGTTGACACTAACTTTATCGCATAACATACCATAGTTATTTTCAATGTCCATTTCTTATCTCTTCTTTAAAACAATTATTATCATATTGTGAGATTTTTATCTATCTCTTGGCTCTTAAAATTTTATTGTCATAACTGTTTTCGACTGTAAAATAAAATAAAATAAAATGTAAGTTCTTAACATGTTGGTAGGAAAGAGCACAACTAAACTAATTAATGGGAAGAAAATAAGTAACCTATTATGCCTACAATAACATTTTGTAGCCATCCATACACATTGTGTCTAATATACCTAACCATAACATCTAAAACTATAATGTTCCATGTGATTGTGACGTGTCAGCTCGACTAAGACGTTTCTTCCTGTATCTCCATGCAACCTGGATACGTGTTGCTGCAAGGCATCTCCAATAAAGTGATTCATACCTAACACAATGGAGCAACCAAAATGCTGTGTCAGTTAAGAATTTAAAAGCAAAGACAAACATAGGACAATAGAGTGAGCAAAATATCGTGCCAGTTATTGATTTGAATGAAAACTAAGACTTGTTTTTAACTCTTCTGAAAAGACAAACACTGAATACAAAACCAGCTACAATGGTATAAGAAAAGATTATGCAGAATCATAGGATGGTGTAAAGAAAGATTAGGCAGAATCACAAACACAGATATAATGGATGTGTTTGTTTCAGCTTTAAAAAAGAAAAAAAGACAAAAAAGGGTCGGTGGTTCTACGATGTAGCCTTTTTAAGAGTTTTTATTTTAGAAACTACTTTTTTTCGGCTTACCAAAAAATGAAAAAACAAAAACCACTAAAACAACTGTTTGAAACCGTGACCACCAAGTCATAAGGCAGCAACTTGTTGCATTAAGGCTCACCTTTTCTAAAAAAACTTATCTATTTATCTCAATTTTTTTAGATATATCTTTTAATTATAAAGGCATTAAAGAAATAAACCCAAAAAAAAAAAAAAAAATGTAAGACAAGAAGATCACCTTATAGCTCCTTGAACATAGGGATTCCGCAGGAATCTTGCATAAAGGCTTGTAACTTCTTCAAGGTCTGCAGCACTAAGAGAGAATGCTTCCACATTTGTTAAGCAAGTAACTGTCCTATTGCTAACCAACCTCTGTCTTGGAATCTTTACTTTTCCACCATCTGCAAAAGAAACCAAGTTGATATTGCTAATTTTCGAACAGTTCAGCATGGCACCAAACTATGAAACAGGCACCTTCTCTGCACATCAAGTATTGCTAAGGATTGAAAAAAAATACCTTTGTTTAGTGAAGGATGCTCAAGACACCATGTCAGGAGTTCTTCACCACAAGCATCCCCTTCAGATAAAGGAACACTTCCATCTTCACCAATGCTCTCCAATTTTCCGCGCACAACAAAAACCATCTTCTCTACCAGACCACCATTATATAAAACTTTGCTTCCTTTGATATATGTCTTCTGTCTTAGTCTCTCGCAGATGGCGTCCAAGATAGGCTCATCCATCAAGGCAAAAATTCTAACCTGCAGCATATACATGACAAGTTGATGCGACATAAACAACAGAACTAAATCATCGCAGCATCCAAATTTCGCGCTTGTTAATCCAATGACCTTAGATGTACCATTGGTTCAACTTCACGAGTTTTGCCTTTAGAATAGCTTTCAGTTGCATGTTGTACTATCTAACTTTAGGTCACATGGCTGAAATTGTGGAGTTTTCCTATCATCACTACATAGCTATAATCTGCTCAAGAAAAATAAACATGCCAAATTGATATAACTAGTCAATTTATGCCAGAGAAACTATTGTACTCACTTTCTTAACAAATTTAAAGAGATGACGTCTGATATCCCTCTGGAGGTCTTCTGGCAAATTCTCCAGAAGCACTTCTTCATTCACCCCTCTTGTTGCAGCCCAGTTATAACGTTCAGCCTGTCGCACTCTCCTACATCACAGGCCAATCTTGTAAGTGGACCACATTCCCTAACACTTGTGTTGTATCATCCACAAATCCATATCATTATGATGCCTATTTGCTCCTACAGACATCATGTTATAGCCTATAAAATAGTTAGTAACCATGATTTGCTTCTCATGTGTTTTACTTTGTCCATATTCCACATTGCCAGAGCTAGTATTAATTCAAAGGATGGGAGTAATTTGGTTCCATGATAAATAATCATGTAAACATCTTTTTGAAGTGAAATATACAAATAAATGAAGTAAATAGGCACTGATCGCACCGAATGGCCGGCTTGGCTGTTGTTGTTGATTCTGTATTAGCTGTAGTTTTGTACTATACGCTCGTACTACAGCGTGTGCATGGCTTCTTTTTCAGTTATAAACGCCACTCAGAGTCGGACATAAAGTGCTAGACAATTGTGTATTCACAAAAATAAGGGTTCTCACATTGTTCTCTCTCTTTCTACATATTGTGCATGCATGTTAGCAAACAAACATGCGAACAAGTGGAAGTGTTGTCAGGCAGACATAAACACATTCATAAGAAATTCCAAACTATCATCTGTTTCTTAATACAAGGCTATTTTAAGTATTTAATGGTTGCTGATTTCAATGATTCTATTTTCGTCTGTAAAACAGTAACATCATATATATTAACAAGAACTGAACTTGGTCACAAATATATATTCCCAACAAGTGATGTTTTGGGAAGGAGTGGAGGATTAACAAGTGGCAAATTTAACCAATTTAACAACAAATACTTTGGGGGCAATATGTGTCTGACCAAAATGAGGAAAAATAGGTACCTTCTCAGATCTTCTGCTATGCGTCGATGACTCATCCATTGCTCAACATCACGCCGTCTAAGTGACATTTCTAGCCTCCTTTAAGAGAAAGGAAGAAAATGAGCGCGCGCGCGCGCACACACACACACACACACATATATCTATAAGCAGCTAGTTTATTAGCCTTAAATAGCCACAAACATGACTATCAAAATTAAATAGTAACACGCAGCACCGGATATATTTTTTGTTTGTCCCCTATAAAAGAAAAGATATCGAATAAACTACCAGGATATAAAACTCAGGAAGGATTCCTCCTAGTCCAATTTAAGCTAGGGCATGAGATACATCAACATCACCATTGCAGCCATGAGGAAATGTTTGTCATTGCATTTATTCACATTGATCTACCACAATTCTAAACATTTTATCTGATAAACAATAATACAGTTCAAGACATCCACAAGAAGACAAAAAGGAGACAAAGGGTCTCCTTTCCTTTCAACCACAATCACTAAACCAAGATTTCAGCTGTCCATTAATGATGATAGATGGTGTCTTTCAAATACGACACCTTGCTGAGTTCTGCAAAGACCTGCATTTTTATTGAATTATTGTGCTCATGTACAGCTAAGTTAGCATAGTTAAATCCATCAACCCAGATAGCCCCAATTCCCAAACTATAAAACCATTAAGGAATTTCTTTTTAATTAATATATAAAAGTAAAGGCAACAGCTTTAGGATATGTTATGGTATTAACCCAACAATTATATTTCCCTCTGTCACGCTCATATACCCTTCATTCTTCAGGCTAGAATATCAGATAATTTTCTAAGCTAATCCTTAAAGAAACCTTAAATCATTAATTAATTTAGAGAGTGGAGTAAAAACAATGTTGTCCTCAAACAGTACTTGTTACTCACTCAATATATCGTTGTCTGGTCATTGACTCATGAGGCATTGCATATATGAAGACATTTTTACCTGCGTCCAAGAGCCTGAAGAAAGTTCTGTATGTTTCCAATGAGAAGGGCAAAAAGCAAGAGTCCCATTCCTGTGATGGCCATGGTAAAAAGGACTTCCCAGACAAAATAGCTTGGGGTCATATTGCCAGCCAGAGTACTAATTTGCTGCCAAAAAAAGGAAAAACACACACACACACACACACACAGATATAGCATTAGTTGAGTTTTCATTTATTGAAAAGCAACAAATTATTGAATTAAAAACACGCCATCTATATGCAAAACTTAAGTATCTAATTAGCAGGATAATTTCAATATAGTTTACCAGGTTAATGAAGAATCATTTGGGAATTTTAGTTTCTAAATTATTTCACATGTTTTAGAGGTTTATTGCAAACTAATTTCTCACATAAATGTCATTGGTCCTATAACTGGTACCTATGTCAATTCCCACTTGTTAGGATTTGATTAAATTCAATGCGGAGAGAAATCTTGTATTTAAAATTTTTCCCTGGTTGTATCAATTGAGGTCATGAAATTCAATTTATTTATATCTCTTATCATCTTCAAATTTGGATTTTCTGAATTTATATTTATGTAGTAGATGAACTACTCAGAGTATTGTAACTTGTTTTCTTCTACTTTTAGGTTGTGAAACATGAAACTTATCTTGCCTCACTCCTGAAGGTTAAAACATAATAGGTACTATTGCCTCAATTTTCACCACAGGTCAAGCCTGATGTCATCTTCTGATAAAAACAGACTCCTCACTAAATATACTGGTAAACATAATTAAGTTTGAAAAATAAAAAACACAATTAATATTGAAAAAAAAGAAATGAAAGATATACCTGGAAACCCCAAAATGATGAATATAGATATCTGGTGATCACATTATGTTCTGCAGTAAGGTTGACAGCTCTAAGATAAATCCCATAACGAAAACCATCTTCAGTGAAACAAGCAGTTGTATTAGTATTATTCTTCCAACTACCCCAGTTCGTCTTATTTTGATATTTTTCAGCATTTTCATCATGCCCACAATCGATGAACTTGTTGCATCCAGGAATGTGAGAATTGTTGCAGGCGTCTCGTAGACATTGATTAACCCTCTGGAACAAGGGGTTAAAAATAAAAAAGTAAGCTGAAATTAATAAATGAAGATCCATCTTCATGTGATGTAACCACCTAAACCATTTCTCCAACTTCAATGAAATCTCTCATCACTGACTCATTTCATTTTCAGTTGGTAGGAATTGGAAAAAAAAAAAAAAAAATTGTGCTCAAAACTTCAAAATGTTGAACACTTTGATAATACACTTTGCTTGGACATAATTTAAAGTCCATGCCAACAATAATGCACGATATCAGGGATATCAGAAGTATGCAAGCATTATTTCTTTTCTCTTTTTTTTACAAGCATGGTTTGAGGTTAACCATGAATGCTTTAAAACTCGTACTGCTTTTTTTTTCTTTTGAAAAAAAAAAAATGAGGCCTTGTTTTCTTTTCCCATCTGAATTATCAAGGTATATCAAGTGAAAAATAAAAAAATAAAAAGAATCTGAAAGGAAAGCGATCGTCACTGAAGAAGAAATTACAAAAGTTCTTTAAAAGAAAGGCCTTCACCTACCTGCAAACCAAAGAGGTACCACCATGATCCAACAACATGGCCAGATAGCATAAAGGTGAGAAGATTTATAAAGAAATTTTCCCATGCTGACTCAAATATGAATCCAGTTGGAGAAATTAGCATTGGTAGAAACCTACACAATCTGGGAATATACTGAACAAGGACCACGGCACGCAAAAGATTCTTTGCATAGTTTGCTCCTGATGATCCCAAGTTTTTTGGCAGGACAAACAATATGATTATCTGCAAATATTCCACTGAATAATATCATGACAAGGATTTTGACATGTATATAAACCCAAAATTGCTTCTATCTTCATAACAAATGTCATATTCTTTCCTTCCTGTGCCCCCATCTATTTATTCTTAGACATGTGTTCATGCACACAAATAAAAAATATTCCTCAAACTGGTAACACCAATGAGAAAAATAAATACAGATCATCAGAGTTTCAAACATGATGACATAGAACAAGAATCAGCTTAGAGAGAAGAATAAAGAGAAACAAGCGCAACCTCTGAAATTTTAATCATTACTGTGCCACAACATGAAAGTATCAACAATAGATCATATTTATAGGCATACCAAATTCGCTAAGAATCTTAAATCCTTTAAGAAGAAAATTATAATTAAGTAATAACTATCCAAAACTAAATAGGAAATGGAAGGAAAAAAGAAACTTAACAGGACAAGCAGATTTCTGAGAGAAAAGAATATTCATCCAAATTTCTAATTGATCAATTTAAATTCCTAAACAATCAAAGCTAACAATTTCCTTGATACAGCTATCTTTTGGAGTAAGGACCTTTATGTTTACCTTCTATGTCAAATACAAAAAGACATCCGAAAACCAATGACTATTTCGTATTGTTCTGAAAATTAGTGCCAGATAAAACAAACCAGACAATATCCACTACTTTGTATTATAAATTTTACTTATACATCAAAAAGTTCACATTAGGCATATGAGCTACTGAAGTTAAAATAAGTAAGAAAGGGGAAGGGGGAGGGATTTACCTGAGGAAGTGGAAGTACAACTAATAAGTCAAGAAAAAAAGATGTCTGAAGGTAGTGAAGAGCAATCTTCTTAGGATGGTCAACTAACTCCCCGGCACCAACCACCCTAGACTCAGGAGCCACATAAGCCAACCTAAACTGGAAAAAAAAAAAAAATTCCTTAGAAGAATTAACTATGCTGGGCTGCATCACTGAAGAGTACCAACCTAGACTTACAAACAAACAAAACTATATTTAAAATTCAGGACTATCACTCTTCTGTATTTGATACCAACAAAATAGGCACACTACAGTTTCAACCTCCAAATTTATTCACTAATTACTATTATCATTTTTACATGAAGGTAACAGGAAAATATGGTACAAAATGGGGGGCTAAAGCCCAAAGTTAACAGAAAATTGTATTGAACTTCTCAGTTTCTATGATGAGATTGTTTTCTACTGGAGAGATTTTATGCCTGACACAAAAAAAACAAACGCAAATCATAAAGAGTTATGAGGCAGTTCTAAGAGAACATTCAGCAGATTATATCATTATTTTACTTATAAACAGAAAAAATGAAAAATGACAACTTAAAAAGGAAGGAGCTCAAATATATTTCTCGAAGTGACAATATGAATCTCTAGTTTAAGATACGAAAGACAGTTGCACAAGTAGAAGGAATAAACAACTGCCTGAAAATTCCTAGAAGTTACCTGAAGAATAATGTTTATGAAATATATAAAATCATTCATGCTTCTGAGTAAAACAAGCACTGTTGTCATAGCTGAGTTTAGAACAATACACTTATGATCCTGCATACAACAAGCAGACAAAATTGAGTGCAGGGAATTCGAGAGAAGATTTTAAAACTGTGGTCACATAAATCACTCATGCACTATTCCTTGTATTATGGCACTTACTAACCAGTGAAAGAGAAAGAACAGCTATAAACTAACTTCCTTTTTGGGCAAAGCCAATTTAGGTGGTAAGAGAATAAAAGAGAGACCATAATTTCGTTTTCTTAATATTGGAAAGAGATTAGCTCTCCTATTACTCTATTTCCTTTGCTAAGAGAATTTGACTTCCTAGATATATCTATTAGGGATGACTTTATGGTTTTGTTTGAAGCATGAATCCATGAAAAAAACCAGCCTATAGAACAAATTTAAGACCAAGGTTCAGTCTAAGCCTGGTCTGAATAGAGAAATTAGTTAATCTATGTTTCTTACCATGTCATAGTCTAAATTATGCTTACTTCCGATATTGAAAGTAAATAGCCACTTTATAAACGCATATTGAAGCAGGGTGTCAATGTTATTTTTTTTCTCATTTGAGCATGCAAAACAGACTGACAAACTTTTACATACATAGAGACAGAAATAGAGTTTAAGAAGCTATAGATATGATTATTGATTAATATGGAACAAAGTGATGCCTTGTAAAGATGGACTGGTGGAGTACTTCGTGACTATCCTAAGTTATGAAGGTTTCCATCTCATCGATAATAATTATCTGTTTTGAAGTGATAAGAGCTTGTTTAAGTGAAACATAGAACAGTATCTAACTCCATACAACATTAAATATTTTGAATCTAAATAAAGGGTGGGAAAACCATACCTTCTGCACAGAGAGCACGAAGAAAAATAATGGATCCACAAAAATTGCCAGCAAGCAACAAATTGCAAAAAATTTATTCCATTTTTGTACAAGTGTAGTATGAGGATTCATAACTGGAGGAACATTTGGAATCAAGAAAGCAGAAAGTCTCCTTGCCCAACACTTGGCATCCCCATAAAGGGAATTGTGAAACTGAAAACATTCAAAGTTCAACAAAATTATTTCAGTAACAGGAGCTAATATTGTCCCACCTGGTGGGAAAAGGCTTTGTTATTGTTTTTGTAGTTGAACAGGAGCTAATATTGTCAAAGTGAATCATAAATTTCCACAACTGGAAAAGGAGAAGAATTTAAAATTTAAAAGAATATTGCCAATAATGACACATTAAAGGTTGCTAGAATTTTCAAGGGTACAGCATACTAATTTTTGTGGGACAGAGTTGCGCTCAGCTATAGATTATTTTCTCAGGATTTCATTGTCTACTACGCAGCAGGCTTATTAGGCCTTGCTATCTTTGTCTCAATGTGCCTCCCTTCTCTATTTGGTCTCACATAATGACATTTAAGCCTATTTTGGGTCCACTACAAGTTAACAACTCCAAATTTCGCAACATTTACTAAATTACTTAATACTGACAAAATATTTAATGAAAATAAACATTATAACCCAGAAAAAAGACACAAAAAAAAAAAAAAAAACCATAGGGGGATGAATGTAAATCACAGTAAGAACAACATCCACCATATGTTATGTAGAATTGTGGAAACCATTGGCTACTTGAGAAGCAGATAAGTATAGTGTAGTTCAAATAATGATCTATGAATTATGACAAAACCATCATATCAAATCAAAAGTTTGCTTAGAACAGAACTCGACAACACACATCTGGCATAAAATTCTTTAGCATGATACATTCAATAACTTAAGAACCTTGGTGCATAGTGCAGTCCAAGGCAACTTCAAAATATAGTTGTCATTAATTTCTTAACATAAAAGAAAGGATAGTCTATTTTAGGAAGAAAGATACCTTGGGATTGAATATACCCGAAGCTTTTGAATTTCTTTGTTGAGTAGCCTTGAAGTAAGTCGGGCAAGTCGTGCAATATGGATCATTGCACATTCCCAGTGGACCAGACCTTACCAAATGTTCATTTTTGCCAGTATAGTTGTTCTGCAAATCATTTTCACCCATGCCGTGGAATGAAGGGAACTTTTCCGTCTTAGTTTCCGCTGGTTGGTTCCCAGTTGCTGCCATATTCTTCCAGGAAAGGGTTCCAGGTTTAGGGGAAACATACAATGGACCACTCATCTGATTGAATGGAGTTTTTCTCTGACTTCGTAGGGGACCAGTGTGTCCCATAAGATTACTTTCTCTCTCATGTGATTCCATGGAGATCATAGGAATAGAAATCGATACACTTCGTGTCCTAGGTACAGGCCTCTGGACTTTAGAATCAACAGGATCATTTGATAGTTTGGGATGAGTGTCTGACAGCATTGGTATGTCATCTTTTCCAAAATTGGCCATGTCTCTTGACAATTCTCTTGACAATTCTGAAGTATTAACAAAATTACTAGAACGTTCAATACCAGCATTTCCATGTAATAATGGTTATTACTAAGTCAAAGTTGATTTAATCAACATACAAAACAATGAATAAATAACAGGAAACCAGACATACAGAGTGGCATGAAAGGCATCCAAAGACCATATGTAAGTGAAAAGGGAAAATGAAACTTAATGCATAATAGTCCATATAATTTTTAAAGCTCTAGTGATGGGAACTGTTGTTAGAGTGATTGAAAATTTCAGGTCCATTATACAAAGAGATAAAATAGTGGCTGGTCAAAGTGATCAAAAAAAGAGCATCGGCAGATCTTGTTGGAGTGTTCATTGTTCTTCAGTTGAGGTTAGTTTTCTTCTAATTCTTTTTGAATGTACAGTCTCTCTTCATCCTCTTCAAAAAATTTCATCTCTTCATCAAGAAACAGAAAAGAAAAATGAAAAAACAAAATTATACAGGTGCAAAGGGTCCTCTATCTCATTACGTCCTGAGAAATGATAATAAAATGTAAAGGTATGGAGTATGGACCATAATTAAGCATAAACCACCTGGAGCTTGTTCCCTTCAACAAACAAGCTTACTGAACAAAGTATGCAATATCCTAAAGCGAATTATATTTCTGGGATCAACACTGTTCATTCATATTCATCTCAAGGCATTCCGGCAAATAATAAGTATTAAAAATGGTAATAGCATCATCGTCATGCTTGAACTTTTACCAATCAAGAATAAACCACCAAAGGATTTAAAACCATACCATATAAGCATGTTAAATAGCATCATTACTCCTTGAAGAATGGTAATTGACATAGTTAAGAATTCAAGCATAATATAGTAAGATTGACCAAAAGCAACCAAAAGACTATCAACAAGCAAATAAAAAAAAAAAAAAAGAAGCACTCCAAATTAAGAAAAAAAAAAAAACACAAACAAACAAGAGAGGTAGACTAAGAGAGTGTAAGACCTGTTAGAAGCTGTTTCCCAACAATATATTGTCAAAAACTCAAAACCCCACTAACTACTAACAGTTCTATTATCCAAACATTTCAACTTCAAGCATGAATTTTTTTGCTGCTCATGGCAGAACCAAGGAGGGGATTCCCATATATAAAGAGGAGGATCCTAAAGGGTGAATGGGGTGAGTTGGGGGGGGGGGGGGGGAATGCAGTAGTGTGAACAAGAAAGAGAGAAAGACTTAATGTGCTGACTGAGTAAATGTGAGGACTTAGAAGAAGCAGTGGCGTGAAAACGGGAAGTAAAGAGTAAGAAAGATTGGAGCTTGAGTTCAAAGACATTATTGGGTGTGTCTGTCTCCGTGTGTTTACTAGGCAATTTCCTGCTTGCCCCATTCAACAAGTTTGCACCTGTGCATACGGCGTGGGTTTTCCATACTCGACGGAGTACAAGATTTTTTCCTCCATAATCAATTTACACCACAAGATTTCTGATTTACACTTTCAAGTGAGTCCCATTCAAATATCCAATGGCGACAATACATGGTGGAGGAAGAAAAGCTCTTACTCCATGGACCATGTCAGAATTTTTCTTGCATGCATTGTTTGCTGACTGAATCTATGACATGACAACCTTTTGGTTTGGGGCCAAAGGTTGTTTGACTGAGACTATAAATACTGTTTGTTTGTTTGTCTTTTTGTGTGTGTTTTTCCTGCTGATATCATTCGTGAATGGCCTAAACTACATGGAACGATGTAGGCTTTGACTTCTGTGGTTACATTGCCTTTGTGACAAAACGTTGTCAAATGTCAACAAGTCAATTCGTGCTTCAAGCCTTCGACCGCAAGAAATTATCACGGAATTTCCTTACAGGACATGTTCCTCACCAAGGTCGTAGTATATCCGTTTCTCTATAAGATAAATAAGTCAAGTCCACTTGAGAAAACTTGCTTTCAATAAGTTAAAGATATAACATTTAAGAGATTAGTTTTGTATACTCTAGTGAAAAAAAAAATTTGGACTATTTTCATAATTATTTAAAAATTTATATAAAATACAATTAACTAACAATATAAAAATTTTATATTAACACTCCATCGAAATTAATTAATATTAAGTTAGGAGATATTGTATCATTCACAACAACTTGAAAGAAAATTATAATTCTTTTAGATAAATTTATAAAAATTGAAAAAAAAAACTTAAAACAAAATTTAAAACTGCTATAATTTTAGAATATACATTTAAAAATTTAGATATTTATTACTTTTATTTTTTAAGAAGATGGCTCTGTCTTTTAATCACGTACACAATTTCAAGTTGAAAAAGAGTATTTGTTTAATTTAAGAATAACATGACAAAAGAGTAAAAATATAGAGAACAGAAGTTTGAAAATAAAATCTAACTTTTGTCATGATATATGAGTGTTGTGTATTTCAAAGTTAGTATCCTAAAGTTTCTTTTAGTGTGTGTTATTATTAAATTATTATCCATTTCCAATTTTTAAATTGAAAATGATACCTCTATAAAATCATTGGGGATAAAGTACATATTATTTTCTTTATATAAAAATTATTTTATTAATAATCATAACTCTTTCAAAACTGAAAATCGAATTATGTGAAAATCATTTTCAAAAAAAAAGTTGTATAATTTTTTTAAAACCATCATTTTATATCTCTTGCATGAAAAACCAACAAAGTATCACTATTTAATGTAATGCAATTTCGTGCACAGACTTCTTTCTTATTTGAAAGGTCAAAAGAGAGGAAAAACAAAAAAACGACAGATACCTCAAATCTTTTCCCACTTACAATTTCTACACACAAGTCGGAATGTCTATTAATGGCGACGACCACTCTCTCTTCTCTATTCTTTGGAAATAAAATAAAATAAATTGACTTCTCTCTTCTCTATTTATGCATGGACACCTTTCCTCGTTCGCTTACATTGCATGGTTCTGACTAAACTGCCTAAGTAACGTTCACATTGGTCAAGTACTTGTATTTAGAAAATTAATGAGAAGAATTCCAACAATACAAATATAATGGGAAGGGTTAGCTATTTCATACGGTGACTGTTATTTTTTATTTAAATCACCAGAATTTGAGATAATTCAATTCAAGTCAACTACGAAAGCAAAGTTTTTTTCACACTAATTTTTTCAATTTTTAAGACTCAAATCTAGGATTTTACTTAATGATAATAATAAACTATTTGAATTAACTTAGCGTTAACTAAAATAATAATTATTGTTATTAAAATAATTATTGCCCCTCAGATTAAATTTTGTGTTGTTAGCATCTTTCCGATTCCCCTTTTCCTTATACTTGGTGTATATAACTACCGATATAGTATCGTTATGTTATGTCATTTACGATGGAATTTTTTGTCTAAAAAATACATATTAATATTCATGCTCACACTTGTGTATGTATTGAAAATATATTTCACATGCTCGTCAACCAACGAAAAGAAAAAAAAGGTTTAACATGCTCTGTATAGCTATATTATTAAAATAAATTAGCATAATACATGGTAACTTTACATCTAATATTCTTGTATACGTATATAGGTTGATGTCACTACTTATACTCGTATCATTACAGCTCGGCTTTCTGCGTCTTCATTTTCCAAGCTCCCCAGCATTACATTCTCAATTCTCAAGATTTGACTTTGCAAAGTTTTCTTATTTGCGCCAATTCAATTGGGTTCTCTTCGTTTTTCTCCAACAAAATATCTCTGTCCCCATTTCGCCAGACACTATAATGTAAACACCATCTTGTGCTTCATTTTGCATGATAACGTATTCTGCGGGGGCAATTAATCAAAATAACGGTGAAAATTTTACAACTTAATTTTCATTTTTAACTCTCATTTACTCCTATAATATGTTTAGATTAAGTTATTTTAGATACAAAACAACTTATAATAAAAAATTTTGATATAATTTTTGAAAAAAAAAAAAAAGAAAATTAACTGCATCTCTCAAAATAACCTTTCACCAAACATGCCTCAAATTAACTGGTATGTATCCTGCCTTCATTCTACGAACTGTACATTAACAATTTGTTCCATCAGTTTACTTGTACAATCATTGATTTGTGTCCAGGTCAATGTTAGAATCAATGTGTAACTCCATAACCAAGGACAAAAGAATTTATTATAAGATAGACTTTCTCTGCAGTTGCAAAAACACAAATGCTTCGGCAAATTCACCTCGGTAGCTGTTTAATAAATTGACGCTGATTCAAGGTCTCAGCCATTTAAACACACATAAATCACAATCTGCTCTTCTAACTTTGGAGGCAACATATTCGGCACACGAAGTTTAATCCTGCTTCAATGCTATTTCTCTGCACCAATCATGCAATAGACAATGGCATGAAGTTCTTTTCATGAGACAATAACATTAGTCACATTTACTTACAGTTCTCGCAGAGTCCAAGCCCCCCTCCAAATTATGAATAAGAAACAGGATAACAAATCTCCGATTATAGTTAAACATAAGTGATTATAATTTTGAATTACAATCTTTTAAAAAATAAATAGCTACTATAACAGAATAACTACATTTTACCAGCTAATAATTAAAATTTGGCATCTTTTTGAAATATTGGCAAAATCCTAACGAGAAATGAATAATTTTAGTGAATCAATGTAGCGGATGTTTATTGACAAGAAACAAACATATAGAAGTGTTTTGGGGTCATGAGTGTAGCAGAAATATATCTTCAAACAGGAGTGAAATGAAACATCACATATAGACAGAAGCCTAGCAAATCAGACCCAGAAAGAGCTGAAGCTGAGGTGTTTCCCAAGCCTGGCAAGTGGCAATCATAATTTCTTGCATAAGTTGGCATACTCCTCATCAATGCATACAAAGCATACTCGCAAACAGGCATGCGAGTGTATCAACATATTTGAGATTGACCCTGGGTCTGGAAATTCCCACAAATCAACCAACCATAAATTGCAGGAAATAAGACCCCACAAACAGATGTCTTCCCAAAAAGTCATTTCTTAGATCATTTAAATGACAAATATGTTCTAAAAAAAAGATAATTCCAACCAAACAAAGCAATAATCATGGCAAAACTCCAATCGATTTGCCAAAACAAATATTGATAAAAGATGTCATATGACCCTACACAAAGTCACAAATATAATATAGAGAACACTTATCTGATTCCAACCAAACAATAGCACTTATCATAATTTCAATCCATCCGCTGCAAACAGATTGATCAGGATAGGTATTATATAAACCTACACAAATGAAGTTTTCAATATCAATACCACCAATGACAAATATTAGCATCAGAAATAAGATGAATATTGCTACAGATACTAACACTATAGATACCATAGATAACTTCTTCAAATTGCCTAACTTTTTTGTTCTGTGACGTACTGAACAAGTATACCTGTGATATTAATTTGTTTTTTAAACCTTATGTTTGCATGGTTAGTGCACGTCATAGCTTGAGCCTGGGCTCAAGCTCGCAAACTTGTCATTGTGGACATTTGATTTGCAGTGAAATGCCTTCTAAACATGCAAAACAGAAAAATAAAATTTGTATGCTCTTTTTGTAAGTGGAACTCAAAAAAAATTCAGGGAAAAAAAGATTGCACATGTCAACAACCTCGCTGGCATGGTCATCTACGATAGAGAAGTAGAGAGAAAATCTCACCTGATGGAGAAAGCTCTGCAATGGAGAGGAAGGGTGAAGCAAGGAGAAAATCTCACCCAAGATTGAGAATAGTGAACACGTGAAGCAGTGAAAGAATGGTCATTCTTTCAAAATTCTATGGAATGTATATTCCTGAAAAGAAAGGAATGAGGAACCTCTGGGTAACGAGCATTCCCTTTCTTATTTGTAGACCAAACATGGCAATGGGAGCATCTCATTTCCATTCCATTCCCATTTCCATTAATTTTAGTTCCAGTAAACCAAGCACGCCCTAAATTCACAATTCATACAGCAGAAGCAAAAGATGCACTTTTCTACAATTCAAAGTTAAAAGTGAAATTTGCAGGAATAAAAATTTTAGTCCCATTTGACAAAATCAATGTTATTTGTAACAGATAAAACACATAGTCAGCTCCAAGAAAAAATTACTCGTAGGTTTTGAGGCTGTGAAGGCTTAGCTTGTAAGGAGCAGTATCTCAAGTTTTCATGTCTTTGAATTTACTAATTGATGCTAAATAATGCATCTGCCACCAACATGGACAGAAGTACCCCTGTAGAGGAAATCAGACTCAGACTATCAAGCTCCTCAATTCTTCTACTTGCATATCCAGACCTGCAAGTTGTCACCCCTCCATATAATCTAAATCATGCGGCTAACTACAGATCTTCATTACAAGACCAAAGGGGATTGAATAGAAATGTTTATCAAACCGAAACCCACTGGGGCGACTGAGAGAGCTATTTAGCTGCCAATTGCTAAAAGATGAAGTACAAATATCCGTGTTCTCAAGATGATCAACTCAATGGTATCAAATGTTAAGACAAATAATCTTGATTAATGTATTCTCTGTTTTCAGAATTACTGGGAGGACCGGGCAAAAAAATTGATGCCTCCAATGCCTCCAGAAACGAAGCCATTAGAGAAACTACCAATAATCTCCGCAAGAGCAAACACCATCTTTGAAATGGTGAAAACGATTTGTGTCTCTCACAAAAATTTCTCTCCCTTCCAAACCGCTAATAAATTTTATAACAGCGTGACAGTCATCGCAGATTCTCAGGTTCTTAATCACTTGAAGAGGCTGTCCTGGACTTGTGTTGAGTAGTCCTAATACTACTGCCAACTTCTCACTGTGCCCACACAATATCTGCTCCTTATCTTGTTCCTCCACATCTTGCAGCACAAAGCTAGTCTTAGGAAGGTAACCACACTTCTTCATCTCAATACTCAATTTATCCAACTTCTCCAAAATCTCTTCCATTTGTGGATGTGATTTGTCACCAGCAAGAAGTGTGTGTACTTTGTGACCAATCTCAATCCAACTGTAGCCAGGGTTTTTCCTCAATCCCTTACCCTTCATCGCATCACGAATTCTATCTACTTCATCCCACATGCCCTTCAAAGCGTAGATATTGGACAGAAGAATGTAGTTCCCAGGGTTGTCTGGTTCTAACAGGAAAAGCTTCTCTGCAGCAATCTCACCTAAACTCAAATTATGGTGAACTCTGCAGGAACTTAGCAAGGCTCCCCATATACAAGCATCAGGTTCAAATGGCATTTCCTTGATGATAGAATAAGCTTCTTCGAGTTTCCCTACACGACTAAGAAGTGTCACCATGCAAGCATAGTGTTCCATTTTAGGTTCAATGCCATGTTCTTTGGACATGCTATTGAAATAACGCCATCCCTCTTCAGTTAAGCCATTTTGGGCGCATGCAGATAACACACACGTAAACGAAATCGAGTCAGGCTCCTGGCCACTCTGCAACATCATATAAAACATCTCTATTGTTTCCTTTGCCTTCCCATGCATTGCATAGCCGCTCATAACTGCATTCCAAGAAACCAAATTTGGGGCCAACATTTTATCAAAACAAAGCCGCGATAACAGGATTCTTCCGCACTTGGCATACATATCTATCAATGCACTACCTACATATACATCATCAAAAATTCCCTTCCTGAGAGAAAAGCAGTGGATTTCCTTTCCACTCCTCAATGCTGAAATATTTCCACAAGCAGGAATCAAGCTTGGGATTGTTACAGCATTAGGCTCCACTCCATCAGCCTGCATCTGTCTAAAAAGCTCCAAAGCTTCCATGTCCTTCCCATTCTGCACACAGCTGGATATCATCGATGTCCATGTCACAACATTCAATTCCACTCCTTCATCCTTTAACTTCCTGAACACCTCCAAAGCAGTGTCAACCAAGCCATTTCTCGACAACCCAGTAAGAAAAGCATTCAACGAACCAATTTCCCTCTGATCCACCTCATCAAACACCCGCAACATCTCCGGCGCACATCCACACTTCCCATACATGTCAAGCAGCGCGCTGACCACAAACCTGTCCAATCCCAATCCCTGCTTGACCACATAACCATGAACCTGCACCCCCGCCACCGCGTCCTCCAACTGCCCCACCGCAGGGAGAACACAAGACACAGTAGACCCATCAGGCCAAAACCCTTCACACAACATCATCCTAAACAACTCCACAGCCTCAAAATGCCACCCTGCATTACTAAACCCAGCAACCATCCCATTCCACGACACCAAATTGGGCTCCACCCCCTCATTCCTCATCTCACTAAACATCTCCTTAGCCCTCTCAACCATCCCCCGGCGCGAGTACCCCGCGATCATCGCACTCCAAACAACCACATCCCTCTCAGGCATTCCATCAAACAGCCTCTGCGCATCCCCAATTCGGTCACATTTCAGATACAAATGCACCAAAGAAGACACCAAAACCGAATCCAAGGCATAGCCAGATGCAAACGCGAACCCATGAACCTGCATCCCGGGTTTCAGAGCCTGCAACGCAGCACAGGCCTTGATTGCACTAGGGAGAAGGTACCCATCAGGGGCAAGGCCACGATGACCCATGTGGGAGAAAAGGCGGAGAACAGCGTCGTATTGGTGGGACCTGGCGAAGGCGTGGATGACGGTGGAAAAGGAAGGGAGGGTGGGGTTGGGGAGGGAGTGGAGTACGAGGTTGGTGACTTGGGGGAAGCAGAGGTTGTTGGCGTAAAGAGAGAGGAGCCTGTTGGCGATGTGGGTGTCGGTGAAGAGGTTGAGTTTGAGGATGTGGGCGTGAGCCTGACGCGCGTGGGAGAGGGTGGCGGTGGTGGAGTTGAGGCATTGGGAGAGAGTTTGGCATATGCTGTTGAACATGGGAAAAAGGTTATTGTTAACTATTGTTGTTATTGTTGTTGATGATGATGACGATGACGGTTGAGTTGTTATGGTGCGAGGGAATGGGAGTGTTTGTGTTTGTGCTTGTTTTGTTATGGGTGGGAAGAGGAAGGGTGAAGTGGGTTTAGCGTTGTCGGGCACATCATCAGAGGTTTCCTTCTGTGTTGGTACATGCTGATTGACTGACACCGAGCCTTGGTTGTTTGTTTTGCTTCTTCAGCGTGCTGACTGTTTTGAGATGAGATTAGCTTAAACAGAAGCAGTAATGTTGGTCGACGTGGTTAGATCCTTTAGTCACTTGAGTGTTTTGGATTTGAAATTTGAGAATAAAAAAAATTTTTGCCAGCAAACCAAAAGCTCCTCTGGGATTTCTGGTAATATGTTCTAGTAAATTGGTGACATTACACCTTAAACAGAACTACAGCAAGAGTATAATCTAAATAGCCTAGCAAAACCAAATCTAATCTAATAAAATGGATAGGGTAGCCGAAAATCATTGAAACTTGAATATAATTTTAAGAGGGTTCTCTAAATTATTTTATACTCTTAATTAGGACAGTACCCGAGATTTTTTTTATGCAGAACATTTATGTTGAGGAAAAGATTCACTACAGTTTATGATCACAACATGTGCTTGAATTTATCGAGTGTTTATAAAAATACCTATAAATTATTCATTAATAAAAAAATTATTAATTAAATTCAAGTCATAATAATATATAAATGGAAGACCAACCAAATTATATATATAATTACTTTTTATCTTAAGAAATGTTCATGTAATTTTAGGTTAAAGTGATGGTTAAGTAAAGTTTTTCTTAAAGTAAATATTTTATAGTTCTTTTGATTTACAATAGTTGTCAATTTAGCCATTTTTATACAGATTAAAAAGTTTTAAATTAATGTATAATTACAATATTAGTTTACTAAAATGCTCTTATTAAATTTTATTGTGTTATAGAAAGCATGATATCATTATGTCATACAAAATAGCCACTTTTTTTAACAAATGAAGATGGAGGATAAAATTAAAAAATTAACAATAAAGATTACATTAATATGTGAGAATGACAATTATTATGAACAAAAAAACTTTTATCTAAATTAACAACTATTATAAATCGGATTAAGTAATCAGAATCACTAATATTAAAGGTCTACTTTACCTGGAGTGGCAATTCATTTTTACTATAATAAACTACTTATGAATTTTACCAATCTATTTAAAAAAAAAAAAGAAAAAACCAAATATTAATTTTTTAACTCGAGTTAGATCAGCTTGTTATGGGAATAAAATTTTCTTAGTGCTAATTTTTTTTTATTCACAATATTCGAACTCAAGACCTTACTTAAAGGGATAAGTATCGAATCACTTGAACTAATTAAATATTGATTATCAATTTAATTTAATCTTATTTAATGGATATAATGGATATAAGTGGCTTATGAATTTGAAAATTATCAAAATTAAATATTATAATCGTTAAGGTTTTTAAAATTTTGGTTGAAATATCATTTCAATGCAAAAATCTATTTGTTTGACGTGAAATTTAATTTTAAATCGTTCGATACTACTTAATTTAGTTTTTTTTTTCAATATAAATAATTATGTCAAATACATAATGAAAATATAAACACATAAGCTGGCATAACAATTCACAGCCCATAATAGTTGTACCAATAATTCATTAAACTCAAACTACCCAAAGCCCAATTTAAGATCCACAATGTGTAGATCCAATTTAAGTTTAGCATCAAGGCAACGACTGCTGGCAAGCCCTGACATGCGTAGCCTTCTCCGTCAAGGCAGGCATTAGAATTCAAACCAAAGAAGGCAACCCTCGCATCTGATCATATAATACACTTATGAGATTCAAATTAATGAGGGTTTTTGACATCTTTGCGATTTCTATGGTTGCTCACACCTGCGACTTTGAAGTACTGCAATTATAGTAGGTGATAAATTAGCTTTCTCTAATAGTGATAGACTGTTGAGATATTTTATTTTATTACTTTATATCATCTGCATGTTCATCATGCCTAGTCCTATTTATAGAGGGGAAAAAATTGAAGCTTTCTGCAGGCTTAAGGTAATACAATCCAGATATACAATGGAAAATCAAACACGAGCAAACTCACGGAAATCCAACAAATCATAATTGGCCATGTGTATATGTAACATCTTCATTTTTCTTAATATAGCATAATGGGAATTTTTCTTTATTTGGCAATGTGAGAATTTTTCAAGCAGTATTATGTCATGATGATTCTCACACTTAGAAATATAGGGCAGTGTAACACTGCCGTTGAAATTATAGCACTGCCATATACTAAAAATTAGGAAAAAGCGAAAATGCCCTACAGCATAAACTTTTATTATTTATAGAATTGTCTTAGGATTTTTAATAATACACTTAGACCTCAGAGGCTATTTTTATTTAGATCCTAGAACTTTTATAAAATGATATTTAGTTCCTTGCACCATTTAGTATAATAGGAGTTTAAAACGAGCCGAGAAAAATAGCGAAGTTGTAGAAACTAAAATCTCTGCCAATTGGCCAGCGTAGATATCTAAGTGTGAAATGATATAGGATGCCCTTAAATTTTTCCATAATTACAAGAATGTTATAAGTTACAGAAGATAAAAATACAATAGATACTCCGATAGAAAACAAATAGAAAATACTAAAGGACTTATGGAAATCCAAAAACAACTCGAAAGACCTCAAAAAATTCTAGAAATTATAAATACATTTTTAACATAATTTTGAATATAATTTTAAAGATAAATACCAATTTTTATCAATTGTGAGCAATATTTGCATAATTACATAAAAAATAACCCCAATAAGGTGTAAAATGGGCCCTGAAAATCCTATAAGACTCCTCTAACTTGCAGTATGTCAATGAATCGGTGAAGTTTTGGGCCCAAGCTTAATGGGCCTCTAATTGGGCTTTGACAACAGCTGGACTGGGCCTAGCTATTTTTGAAAATAATTTTAGGTTAAATTACACAAACAGGTCAAAATATATCACAAAACATAAATAAATCAAAATAAAAATATAAAACCCTAATCCTAAGGACCCTATCCGAACCCTAACTAGTTCCCAACCCCTTGGTTCATTTGCAACTAGATTGGATAAAGCTTAGTTAGATTTTAACCGAAATGTTACTTTCTAATTACTTTTCATTAATTAACTTTTTACTAGATTCCTTAACTTTTTGACCTAATCTTATACTAAGGGATTTTGTTCCCTAATCTAATGAAGGTGGCACAAACCATGCACATGGTTGCTGTACAGAATTTTATTTTTAATTATAGATAATTTATTACGTTAATTATCTAAAAAATAAGCTTAATTAATGTAGAAATATATTAAAAATCCTAAAAAAATGTGAAAAAAATCCTGAAAATTCTCTGATATCATATTACACATATATAAATATGATAAAAGGTTAAACAAATTTAATTATTTGCTAATTATTTTGTTAATTAAAGATAAAATTGCCTGATGTAGTTTTAAGCAAAATTATTAATCATGTACTAAACCACTTCAACCTTTTCTTAATCTTTATTTAACACATAAGATGAGTATTATGGTATCTCTAAATTAGTTTTATTTGGGTGATAAGTTAATTAACCAATGATGACATAGTTAACCAATTAAACTATCTAATTAGCATAAAACTAATCATGTGATTAACTCTAACTAATCCTAGCATTTTTATATAAATAGAACCTTACCAACACACGTCCTCACACTTTAGAGACACTTAGCTTTAGCCCAAATACACCCCCTTGGGTGAACACACCTTCGTCACCATCCACTATCATTTTCGCTCCAAAACTCCATAGGAACTCCATTGAATCACCTTCAAACTATCACCTATCTTTATCACCCCAAACTCAAGCATTCCTCACCCTTAGAGCTCATGTTCAAGCCTTCAAAAGGGAGCAAAAACTCGAGCTAGCGGCTGGTCTAGCCATTGGTGAATTCAAGTTTCAAGCTCTATTAACATATAGGGTTTTTCTTTTCACTCTTTGGGCTTTATATATGAATTTTATGTGACCATTTGTGTTATTTCGAGCTTTGAAGCATAATTTCGAGAATATATGTTCAGTTTTAAAGCCTCTATATGTCCATGAAAGATTGAGGTTTCAATAGTTTTTTTATGTATTTGAAGCACTAATTATGTAAACTTGTGTTTTGAAGCCTAATTACATGTTTTCTTGCATATTTGTGAATTAAATCTTCTTGTTCATGCATGTCTCACTCTCAGCAATGACTAGGGTTTATGGAAAACTTGGGTTATTTGATGATTAATGATGATGAATATGTTAGTTTAATTGTTCAGTGTATGTTTTCTTAAGTTTACATAAATTCTATGTTATTTGAAGTTGAAATTCATCACCTCAAACCCTATGAGGCTCACGGCCATGTCAAGGGTTGAGGGTAAAGAATTGATTTTTATCAATTTTAATGTTACTTCTATGTTATTTCTATGTTACTTTATATGAAAGAACATGTCACCATAGTTTTGAGTGGCTTGAGTTTAATAATCCTTGATACTCATCTCTTGAAGCTCACAGCCTTACTAAGGGCAATCGATATTTTTTTTATTTTGTGTTTTTTCTATGTTTAAAGGGCTTATAGATGATGAATAAGAGTCCTAATATGTTGCAATTGACATATGGAAACTTGATTCTTATATAATTGCAATTTTTGACATGAAACTTGTGGTTTCCTTTAGAAACATACATGCTG
Organism: Pterocarpus santalinus; assembly: GCA_031439595.1. Classification (NCBI taxonomy): domain Eukaryota; kingdom Viridiplantae; phylum Streptophyta; class Magnoliopsida; order Fabales; family Fabaceae; genus Pterocarpus; species Pterocarpus santalinus. Next base: position 59,961,390 of record CM062531.1, read on the forward strand.
CCCTATTTTTAGTGTAAGTTTCCAACATGTTTTACCTATAGTTAATATGTGCAAAAGTGATATTTTGAAGCTACGAAACCTATAGTTTGATGATATATGCTAATTTGAGTGTTGTACTTATTTTTGGAACAATAAACATGTGACTAAAGTAAATTTTGAGAGTCGCCTGTTTTGGACAGCACCATAAACTCTTGTTATTTCATTTATTTTGAGCTTTGGAAGTGTTGGATTTGTGTCTTAGATAATGATTCTTCACACTAGAATAAGCTTTTGAATTAGTGTATGCAACATACATTCTTATTTCCTTAGTCTAGATACTTGAAACATGTGATCAAGTTGATTTTTAAATTCTGTCCCATATGAAACGTGGCCATGTAATATGATTTTGATGTGTTTTAAGGTTCTTAAAATGTTGGTTTAATGCTTGAGAGTTTATATCATCATGCTATGTGCTAAGTTTCTTGAAATTAGAAGTGATTTTATATACTAAAAGTGCATTTTGAATTCTACCCTCTTTAGGGTAGCAAGCATTTCATTCTTATTTCTCTTATTTTAGTGTTTCATAAACTTGGTTTGATGTCTTAAATCATATATTTTTTACTTGATAAAGCTTGATGCAGAAGTTTGAGAAGTTTTGAAGCAAAATAACATGGTTTTAGCCATATACTTGAATTTGGCCATGTTTCTCTATGAAACATGAAAGTTGTTTTATTTATTTTACTATGATCAAATGTTTTCAAATCTTTGAACATGTTTGAAATAGCATGGTTTATGTGATAGTTTCTTTTAGAACCATTAAGACTTAACAAGCTTTTAAAAGACACTTATCATGACTTATGTTATAAAGGTTATGACTTTATAGATTTGTACTTCTGCTATTGAATCTTGTATGAACTATATTTGAATTATTATGAGTCTTTGAGACTCACTTGGACCTATTTGAGACCTTTGATGATCATGCTTGTGTATTGCAGTACCTATACTTCAAATTTAGACTATGGACTTTGGACTTGAATACACTTTTAATCACACTAATACACCTAAATTGCAAATATTTAAGTTAAAGTCCCATTAGATATGTCATATAAACTACCTAGTTCCATGCTTGAAATGGTTTTCTAAAGTTTGGTTTCAAAAGAAATGCCTTTCTTGAATTAACATTTGAAAATGGTCTTAGAGATTTTGTCTGATCTATGTTTGCATCCGTAAACTTGCATGAGAATATGCCTACTCTTGACTTAGGTAAGCTTGAGTATGAAGTATAGAAGTTTGGCTTGAAATATGTGTTATTATATGTGCACATTAGTAAAAGATGCTTACATATGCAAAGTTTGAAATTGATCATGACGATGTTTGGTTAAATTGAGTACGATGTGAAACTATCGAATCATGTATAAGAATATGCTTATGATTGGATGTTGACAACATGAACTCATAAAAGAATTTGGAGTTCTTTGATTGATGGCGGCCCTGTGAGATGAATATAGAATTATGTCCACTATGTATTGTGAATAAAAGTTAATTTGTGTGCACTATATGGTATGGCTGCTATATGAAAATAAACAAATAAGTGAGTGTGTAGGTCTTACCATATAGTGGACAAGTCATGTATTTCATTAAGTAATACTTTGGGCCCTGCCATGCTAGCAAGTCAAGACTTGGTAATCATTAAGTCTTGTAGTAGATTAAATAACACCTTGGTCCCCACCTTGTTAGCAAATAACGACTTGGTGATCGTTATGTGATGCCTTAGGCCCTACTATGCTAGAAAATAAGGATTTGGCAATCACTAATTTGACTAAGGGACGCCTTAGTAATGAGAGCTCTCATAGATTCAGATAATTGATACAAACCTTGTAAACTTCAGCCATTAGAAAGGAAATAGAAAGCAGTAAAAAGAATTGATAATATACTTGTTATTTTCCTGTTAATCATTATGATTATGTTATTGCTTTATTGCTTTTATTATTATTATAATACACTTTTATCTTGCTTGACACTAATAAATGATAGGAAATGATAACTTATCTTGTTTACTATCTATGGCTTATTCTATGTCATTTTGCTGCTAAATATCTAATATTTTACTTGTGATTTGGTTGATTATGTGTTATGCATATTACTGCACTCCCACTTTATTCTTAGCATTTTTGGGATGAAACGAAACTCCTCTGGAAATATTACCTTATTGGAAGATTTCTCTCACCTATTTTTCTTTGATATTTTTAGATGACACAGGTCATTCTCAATATTGAGATGAATGTGATTTTTGAGCCTAATCTGCTGAATATTAGGATTTTATTACACATTATTGATTGAGTCCTTACTATTACTGTTACTAATAGCTAGACGTTAGTATGTCGTGATATAGTATAGGACGCCCCTTTTGACTTCCTTTTTGGTATCTTCATCTAACATATTTTTCTTTGTAGTTTTGCAGGCTGTATTTGGGTCGAATGGGGATAATTAGTAGTATAAAAAGTCCCTTCTATATTTTGGATATGTATTATAAATTGCTTCCTTATGTACTCTATATTGTAGTGCAGTATGGATACATGTTTTCTGTAGATGATGGTTGTGCTAACTGTGGAATTTATTGACTAGCATGTAGTGGTATTACTTCCACTGTATAAAATAATTAACTAAAGATTAAATATTAATAATAGCAATCGACAAAAAAAATTTACCCCAACAAAAGTTAAAATATTAAGTTAGCAATATTTTGTTAGCTAATTATTACCAGAGGTAAAATAAGTTAAAATTAATGATACAATAATAATTAGTTGGTAGGATATTACAGTATATATCTTTATTCTTAAATTAAATTATTTAATTTAGTAAAAACTTGATTGGTATTAAGTAGGATCTATTCTTCTTTATTTTATTGTATTCTAATCCCTCTGTGGCTAGTAGTTGTATTGAGCTCTTATGTTTGTCTCCTAGATGTGAGCTTTGAGTTATTGGCTTATTGCAATGTCCACTTATATATATAAGTTTAATTATCAATAAATTTAAGTAGTTTCAACTAGAAAAAAAAAAGTTTTTGACTCAAAAACAAAATTAATAACGGTTGTTTGCTTTCTAATTTTATTTTATCATTTTATTTTTAATTTATTTGTTATTTTTATTATTTTATTCACAAAATTCTAAAAAAATATAAATTAAAAATAAAATAGCATTATTGTAATTAAAATTAAAAATAAAAGATGAAAACATGAACTAAACACACAATCCTTCCATTTTTTGTTCTCTTTGTGCACTTAGACAATATTTTGAGATGTGTCAATCCATCTAACTTCATATTCATCAATCTTATGAAAAGACAAGTTGCTGTGCACTAACTAGCCCTATGGTCTCGGGCATCTTATATGATTTTTTTCATTTTTTATATTTTGATAACATCTTATATATATTAACCTTTCTACGCATATTCTTTTTAAAAGAATGAAACTTCGTAAGAAAGAAGTTAAAAATTGTAGATAAAGATGAGCTTTCAAATAACACTTGTGTGCATTTATTGGTTAAGCACGATGGGGAATAAAATGACTGGTGGTATATTTGACTGTTTGTTGCTATGTCCCTATTCAATGATATTTATTTCGATATGATTTGTGGAATGAACTCGAGGAGTAAGCGGGTGGCTATAAATCATTACTGGCTGTGGCCATAATTTGGTTACTGAAAACTTTAAAAAAGTATGTGTTGATTGATACTGTCGGCATTGCAACTTTGAGCCAAGTCTATATCTGTCAAAACTTGGAGAGGTGCTACTTGATGGCGATGCCGCACCGCCAATTAGGGAATTTTTTTCTTTTTTTTATCAAAATTACCTGTATTCCCCTATTAGAAATAATATTTTTGCTCAAATCAGATAAAGTTACTTAGATAATAAAATTATTTTTTTAATTTTAATATAACTGCATATCTTAGCCTTAAATTTAAAATCTCCAATTAAGTCACTATATCCCTATCAACTAATCTATGTGCTCATCACCAATTAGTTTGACACCATAAGGTAATCGGCAAAAACAAAAAGTAACAAACTGCTTGTGTATATGATTATAAATTTAAACAAATAACACTGTTCTAGAGTTATTTTATTTTATACGATTCTTACTTTATTTGTTTATTTCTTCTTTAATATATTCATTTTTTTTATCTTAGCAATTAGAATAATAACTAAATAAAATTTATCAAAAATAATAATTTTAGAATTCAAATCCTATACTATTTACTTATTTCTAACATAGAACTTTTCACTCATATTACACATTTTACTCACAAATCACAGTTTACCTACCAAGCAAATATAAAGCTATATAAAGTTTTGATGATAAAGATATATTAAAAAGAACAATTAATGTCCATGAAAAAAAAAACAGCTAATGATACTAACTTTTTTTTTTTTTTTGGATAAAATCAATGATATTGAGCGATGATATATGTGGACATTTTTTTTATAAATCTCTCACATATTTTTTTAAACAAATTATTAAATATAATTAAGTCACTATGAGTGATCTAATAATGATGGACTTAAATAATATGCATGATAGGAGTTTAAATCTCATTGCTCTGATAAATTTAAAAATATTATTAAGTAATAATTTAGTTTCACAATAATTTACTCTAAATAATTCAAATAAATATAATATTCAAGCTGAATAATTAAGACCCATACACTTTTATATTAAGGGTCCATTTGGATAATGTTATTTATGACTTTTTGAAATTTAAAAGTCACATTTTTATTTTTTTTATAACTTATTATTTTTCAAAAACTCATTTTTAATATTTTTTAAAAAGTTAAAATATTTAACTTATCGAAAAGTACTTTTTAAAACACTATAAATAATCATTTTTATTACTAGGTATCAAAATACAAAATAATTTATTTGTAGGTTATTTTTTCAAAAGTTACTTTTACATAAGAATTTAAATAAGTTATTTACCCAAACGAATCCCAAGTAAAAAGATCTAGTATTTCTCTAAAAGTTGAATATAAAATTGTGTAATTATTGCCTATTTTATAATTTTATATTATTTACATTTGTCGAGAGTTTGGGATTTTGAATGCAATGTCCGATGTTTGTACATAACTTTTTTTAATTGTTTAAAAGTATTCTTTACTAGAGGCAATCCTATTTGAAGTATAATTAGATATTAAATATGGGCACATCTCCAAAATAAGATTCAAACTCCAGTTCACCGTGTTATTGTAAGAGACTAACCCTTTTTGCTATCCAACCTTTACTAGTATTTGTACATCATTTTTCATAAATCATTTTCACATCTTCTAGTTAATCAACATTTAAATACAACTTATGAAGAATTTTTTCATATTTAACTGTTATATACATTTTCCATGTCTTTAGTTAATGATTTTTCAAAACATACATTATTAATTAATAATTAATTCAGTTATTTATTAACCAAATTTATTGGTTTAAAAAATAATGTACACACATACTAAAAAAAAATGTACACCAAATAATGCCTTCCAAACATTTTCATGACCTATATAGTATGTTCCAAGGCCTTTAAATGATGTCTCAGTGCAAACAACGCACATTAATGATGAATCATAGTCAAAATCGAAATCAAGTATAGAGGAAACGATCATCATAGGACTAATTCTTAGTTAAGAGTAACATCCCATTTTTCATAAAATATTTAATGTAGAGTAATCTAGTTAGCTCATTTGATTGAAATAGTTTAGTTGATGTATTTGAGTGATTTTGTGACAATATTGATTGACTAAATAATTAAAACATAGACATTAGCTTTTAGAGTAAGATTATAATTAGTATCAACAACTTTAAAGTATATTACTCTATTTATTAAAATAAGAAATAATATTAAATATTAACATTAGAATAGATAAAATAATAGCAATAGAAGTAATAATATTCACAAATAATAATATGGTTATAATTATAAAATAATTAAAAAAATACAGCAGCTCACGTCAATAGTGTGATGTTTAGATTGTTGAAGTCTTTAACCTTGGAAAACAAAACACAAGCAATAAATGTAAGGTTAAAAAAAAAAAAAAAAACATAGAGAGCGAGCTTAGTCAAGAACGAAGGGATTAGGCAAAGACTTTGATTTGGAAAATATTACACAAGAGTAAATGGATATAAAGAATAGCAACAATAAGAATAATAAAATAAAAGTTTGAAAACGCCGCCAGTGACGATTGTTGATCAGTGCAAAATTCTATAAATATTAAGGAGGAAGAGTTACTCTCGGTGAAAAAGAGAGAGAGAGAGAAGGCCGAGAAGAGAATGAGAGAATGAGTTGTTAGAATAAGTGAAAAAAAAAAAAGAGAGAAAGAGAGAAAGAAAGGGAATAAGAGAAAGAGGGCAAGGGGCAGCAGAAAGGAAAGGAGAATACCCACATTATTTTTAATTATCTATCACATTTAGAGATAAATAATAAAATTATTTATAAAATTAAACTATGACTATATTTACTCATTTTAAGTTATGTTATTTAATATTACTTTACTCATTATTATTCATTATCACAGTTTATGTTATATTCTAAATTATTTTATTTGATGTCACTTTATTACAATTTATTCAAAACTATTTCATTTGATATTCTTTATATCGTTGCTTTTTATTATTTATTCATTGCAATCTATTTTATTATTTCAAATTATGTTATTATTTTTCTTGCATTAAAGTTACTCAATATTTCTCTTATTATAATTTATTTTATTTACTGTCCTAAGTTATTTTATATTCTTTTATATTATTGCTTCTTATTAATTATCATTGTAATATATTTTATCTATTATTATGAGTTATTTGATCTAATGTTAATTTATATTATTGCTTAATATTATTCCAATTTTATTTTATTTATCTTTTCAAGTTAATTTATTTAATATTCCCTTATACTATTGCTTACTATTATTGTTATCATAAGTTAAGCCATAATGACCATGATAGACTCATGGATCATAAAAAAAAAGTTAAAAAGAAATTAAATAAAAGTGATATTAGATTCATTCATTTTAAAAATTAATATTTAAAATTGATAACTCAATGTTTTGAGAAATTTTATTAAAATATTATGTTATTTATTTTACTCAAGTTTATATTATTTAAGTCCTTACACACTTCAATTATTTTAAATTTATAAATTAATTTATAGTTCTACATTTTATTCCAATTATTGATTCTATGATTTATTATTTAATTTATTATAAGATAAAATTATTATTCAAATTATTTTTTATCTTATGTTACTTAATTTTTTATTTAAGTTATATTTATGACTTAAATTTATGCATTTGTATATTTATTGTAAATTTATATATTATGGCAAGTAAATATTTTAAAAGAAGATATTTAATATTTGCCGCTAACCACCAAGAAGACAGAGAGATAAGATGTAAGATCCTTTTATGTTACATACCTTACTTAGTGTGGCGTAAAAATCTCACTTTGTTGTCATGATGTTATAAGTAATACCAGAGAATTAGAATTTCCTAAAAGAAGACCTTCAAATATGTATGAAACAAACAGATAAAAAAAAATAAAAATTAAAGTAAAAATATTATAACCCTATTAATGTTTGTCACATTATGGGTTGCATAGCATATATGTTTTTAGCATTGATTGCTCATAATATTATAAAATATGATTTGGTTATAAGTAATGTGATGAGATTATGATACGGTAGCCATGTGGATTTCCGTGCTAAGACACGGTTGAAACCATTATAGTTCAAAAGTTTTAGAACTCTTTATTATATATTGAAAATTTTCAATTCTCATTATATTTCTGGTGGTTTTAGATTAATCAAGTAATGTCTTAGAAGAAGGTGGATTCTCAACAGCTGTTGGAAATATATAGAGTTGTAATTAAATAAATTGTAGTGTCATTATTTGTCTTACAAGATTTAGATTATGATGAATAGAACTTTACCTTACTCTTGAATTCTGTATTATATTTATGTATATTAATATCCAACTTTAAACTTTCTATGTAAAGTTATGCAATTAGTTTTATTATCAACAAGTGTTATATTTTTGGTATCAGAGGCATAGATGAATCTCGGTTATCTGCAGTGATGGCTTCAAAATTTTCTCTGCATGCCTTATAGTATTCTTAATGCACTAATTATACAATATTGAGCCTAATCAACTCAATATTGGCTTGTTGATGCACTTGTAAGATTATATGGCATCAAAAGGATAAAGGATCCAAGAAGTGTAGGATACACCAAATGATACTCTGTCAAGGATCATGGGAGCTGTTAAGGGTCTGGTTGAATCTGTTATGGCCCAGGCAGAATCAAACAAAATGGTTCTACAACGCATACAAGAGACTCAAGACAGGAATCACAATAACCACAATGAAGGAAGTGGGAACTCAGTAGAAGAAGCCCTTATAGTCAATCCTTGTTGCCAAGGACTCTCTGAATTTAGGAAGGCTACACCACCCTCATTCCATGAAGATTACAATCCAGTTTTAACTGAAAAATAGGTTATGCAATTAGAGAAAATTTTTATAGTCATAGGATGTGCAGATTCACAAAAGGTGATTTTTGCCACCTATATGTTAGAAGGAGAGGCAGAACACAGGTTGAAAGGTGCCAAAAGCCTGTTAGAATCTAGTGGGACTGAAATTACTTGGGAAGTATTCTTTGACAAATACTTTCCTTATAGTGTTGAGAATGAAAAAGAAACTGAATTTATACAATTGAAATAGGGAAGTATGACTATAAGTTAGTATGTAGCTAAGTTTGGTGAGTTGTCAAAATTCTCTTCTTACTAAAAAAAAAAACCCTAATAGTTGTTGTAAGTTTACAAAATTTGAGTGGGGGTTAAGGCATGAGATAAGGGGGAAGATATCCACCCCAGAGATCAAGGACTTTGCCACTCTAGTGAATAAGTGTAGGATAGCAGAAAAGAGTTTTCTAGGAATGGAATTTGAGAAAGAAAGATAGAATTTTCTCAAAAGAAAAAAGGGTGGCAGAAATGCAAAAGAAAAATAACTTTAAGAGTAAAGAGAACCTAGGGAAGGATAGGCAGATGCCAGCTAAGGAACCTCTGCTTTCACGCAACAAATACGGAAAATCACATGGCTCAAAACCTTTCCTTTTTGGCTAAAATGTTTGCTACCGATATGGGAAACAAGGACACTATGTCAAAGATTACAACACTGGAAAGCTGTTGAGCAATCCTGTGGTCAGACCACAAATTAAAGGAAGAGTATTCACTCTGAGTGGAGAGGAGGCAACTCAGTCTCCCGATATGATTAAAGGTGCATATTTTCTTAAAAACACTCTCTTAATTATATTATTTGACTCAGGAACTATGCATTCCTTCATATCTATTGAGTATTTGAAGAAGTTAAACTTATCTTTATCGTCCTTACCTTTTGATTTGTTAGTTCTACTCCCACAAGAGAAAAAGTTTCTATTTCCTGAGCCTATTTGAACTGTCCTATTTTAGTTGAAGGAAAATCATTTGTTATTGACCTTATTTGTTTGCCTTTAACTAGTATTGATATCATTATTGAAATGAATTGATTATCTAGCAATAACATCATTCTAGATTGTTCCAGAAGACTTGCCTATTTTCCCAATAATTCACTCAATAAACAAAATTCTTCTGATTCCTTATTTATTAATGCCATCCAAGTAGAGAAGTGGCTCTTAGAAGGAGCTCAAGGGATTTTGCATTATTCTTTAAATTCAGAGGTCGAGCAAAAACTAGACAGCATACCTATAGTCAAAGAATTTCCAGAAGTGTTTCCCAAATATATAGTGAACCTACCACCTAAAAGAAAGGTTGAGTTTTCCATCAATCTTATACTAGGAACAGGATCCTTATCCTTTGCACCTTATAAGATGTCCCCCTTAGAGTTGACTGAACTTAAGAAATAGATTGAAGAATTGTTGACTAAGGGATTTATTAGGTCAAGTGTGTCTCCCTGGGGTGCACCTATTATTTTAGCCAAGAAGATAGATGGGAGCATGAGGTTATGTATAGACTACAGGCAGTTGAATAAGGTTACAATTAAGAATAAGTATCCACTCCTTAGAATAGATGACCTGTTGGATCAATTACTAGGAGTCTCATTCTTCTCTAAAATAGTTTTAAGGTTAGGATACCATTAGCTAAGAGTGAAACAAGAAGATATACCTAAGATAGCCTTCAAAACTAGATATGAGCATTATGAATATCTTGTGATACCTTTTGGACCTACCAATACTCCTGCAATATTCATGAATTACGTGAATAGGGTCTTTAGACCTTACCTTGACCACTTTCTAGTAGTCTTCATAGATGATATCTTCATCTATTCCAAGATTAGGAAGGAGCATGAACAACGCCTTAGAGTAGTGTTGCAAATCTTGAAGGAGAAGAAATTGAATGCCAAGTTAGCAAAATGTGAGTTCTAGTTAAGTGAGGTAAGATTCTTAGGCCTTGTGATCACTTAAGAAGGGGTAGCGGTGGATCTAAGTAAAGTTGAAGTTATAGTTCATTGGGAAAGACCAAAGACAGTCACTAGAGTTAAAAATTTTCTAGGATTAGCAAGTTATTATAGGAGGTTCATTAAAGGGTTCTCTCAACTAGTTCTACCTTTGACTAGGTTAACTAGAAAGAACCAGTCTTTTAAGTGGAATTTAATGTGTGAAGCCAGTTTTTAAGAGTTAAAGAATAGACTTAGCTCTACCCCACTCTTAATTATTCCTAATCCTAGGAAAGATTTAGTAGTCTATTGTGATGCATCAAAGAAAGGATTAAGTTGTGTATTGATACAAGAAGGAAGAGTTTTGACTTATGCCTCTAGGCAACTTAGGTCTCATGAAAAACACTATCCAACCCATAACCTGGAGTTAGCTGCCATAGTATTTGCTTTAAAAATCTGAAAATATTGTTTGTATGGGGTGAAGTTTGAGGTATATAGTGACCATAAGAGTTTGCATAGCATATATGTTTTTAGCATTTATTGCTCATAATGTTATAAAATATGATTTGGTTATAACTAATGTGATGAGATTATGATACGGTAGCCGTGTAAATTTCTGTGTTAAGACATAATTGGAACCATTATAGATCAAAAGTTTTAGAATTCTTTATTATCTATTGATAATTTTTAATTCTTATTATATTTCTAATGGTTTAAGATTAGTCAAATGACGCATATAGAGTTGTAATTAAATAAATTGTAGTGTTATTATCTGTCTTAAAATGTTTAGATTATGACGAGCGGAACTTTACCTTGCTCTTGAATTTTGTATTATATTTATATATATTAATGTCCAACCTTAAATTTTCTATGTAAAGTTGTGCAATTAATTTTACTACCAATTGGTGTTACATTAAGCATATTTTATTCAATATTAAATATATTAAATAATATTATTTTTAAAAGACTAGTACTATTGAATAAAATGCTATTTGTATAAAATAATGCGATAGGAACTTGTAACCAAAATTTTCTCGAAGTATTACATTTCATAAACTTTGCCCAAAAGCCCACTTGTCACCATCGGGTGTCCCACTCTTTTTTCTTTTTTAATTTCCAGTCGGTGTCCCACTCTTTTTCTATGTGTTGAGAGATGCTCACAAAATATAAAGGTGATGAAGAGATTTCCTATTTTCAATTGTTAAATTAATCAATATTTATATATAACTCTTCAGGAATTTATTTATATCTAACTACTGTGTACATTTTCTACATCTTTTAGTTGATGAATATTTAAAACATGCCTTATTAATTAATTAGTAATTAATTCATTAATTAATTAACCAAATTTATTGGTTTAAAAATAAAATATTAATTTCTATGTCTAACAATATAAACTAATTTTATATTATTAATTTATAATAACTATCTACTATAACTTATTATTTATCTCATATTTTATTAGTTGATAGTATAAATTTTATTTTATTTGAATTGATGGTATAAAATTATTTTATATTATTAATACATAAAATTAAATTTCAAAATTAATATACACCAATAATGCTATCCGAATATAATTATTAGTTAAATAAGATATCAAATTTAATTCTTATAGTAAATAGATAAATTAACATTAATAAAATTTTATTCTTATAATGAATTGAACGTAACTAAGTTGATTAGAATTTAATAAGTTATAAATATTAAAAATTAAAAAAGAATACGCTTTAACAATGTGCCACTACAAACAACGGTCGATGAGAAGCCACTGAAAATCGACATCGGGTAAAGAGAAAGCGACCTAGATAAGACTACTCCTTCATATTTTATTAAGTATTGAATACATATGAAATAATATTAACTTTAAGGAGTATTGTTAGGATTTAATTTATATATATATATATATATATTATTAATATAAAAAAATATATAAATATTTAATTAGATATTATCATAAAAATAAAAATACTTAATTCGATTGTTTATTATTTTAAATATTTTATAATTATAAATATTTAATTAAATGATAATATATAATTCTCTCACATATATATTTCTTGGTACAAATTATCAAACATTATTTCAATTTCTTTTTTTTTTTAATAATTCAATTCAATATTCGAACCCAAATTGAGACACGTAAAAGTACCCTTTACGCATACTAAGCATAAGGATCGAGCATTTCTCTAAAAGTTTAATATAATTTTTTTGTAATTATTTCCGTTTTTAAATTTTTGTATTATTTGCGTTTGTTATGAGTTTTGATTTTAAACAACATATACAATGACAATGTTTATACATTATCTTTGTGGAAATTTCTCTTATTTTTTTTAAGAGGATCAATACCTTTTAGTAGTTTGTGATTAATATTAAGTTATATGTCCTTTTTTTAAAAAAAATAAAAATATAAAAAATAATATTTTAAATTTGTGAGTTTATGACTAAATACCAGCTACTAATTATTGAAGAATATTGGTATTCTTACAAAATATAAAGGTGCTGAAGAGATTTCCTATTTTAAATTTTTTAAATTAATCAATATTTAAATACAACTTATTAGGTTTTTATTCACATCTAACTATTATGTACAATTTCTATATCTTTCAGTTAATGAGTATTTAAAGCATACCACATAACAAAAATGAATATTTGAAACATACCTTATTAGTTAATAATTAATTAACCAAATTTATTGATTTAAAAATATACCAAATAATATCCTCCAAGTATAGATTTTTTTAAATAAAGTTTTGAGTTTAAGTTTTATAAATAAATAAAATTAATGTGACTATAGTGGATAGGTCTAAATCATAGTTGTTAAAATTGGACCAGACTTGCCGGTTCAAATTGGAAACCAATGAACCGGTCACTTGTCCGGTTCGATTTTCTATTTGGATCGGATCTACATCTGACCTGGTCAAATTTGGTACGAACTAGTTATAAATTAGTTTTGAGGTAGAAATATTTGGAGCTCAAAAATTATGATTGATGGGATTCCAATCCTATCCATGGATAATGTAGGATGCGCTCCATTATCACTAAGCTATGCAACTTATTATGTTATAATATATCAATAATAATATATATTATATATTTATTTGAATTATATTATATTTTTATATATTTATTTAATTAAATCTGATTCAACTAGTGACCTAGTGATCTAGTGCCTTGATCAAGTCGATCATCAATTTGAATTTAATAACTATGGTCTGGATTGAACTCAAATAATTAGAGTGAAATTATGATCCTTGGAAGTTTGAACCTATTTATAGTTCCTATTATGGCCTTCAAATACTTCAATGTCAGTCTGCTACGTAAGTTCTATTTTTATCTTGGAATAATTGTTTGTTTTTAAAATTTTATTTGTTTATAAATAATTATCTTTTTAAAATTTTTAGATAATATTAATTATTTTATCTTTCAGTTATATCTCTATTAAATAGAGAAGAGAGAATAAGTAAAAAAAAATAGTTAATGAAAAATAATTAAATAAAAATAATTTTTTAAAATATATCTAAATTTTTTAATATTAATATTTTTTAATTATTTTCTTAATTTATGTACTTATATTTAAAGTAGGACAATTATTTGCAAATGAAGGTAGTAAAATCGAACTTGAAAATATTCGTTTGGTTGCGCGTATGTATATAGTCATACTAGTAAATAAAGTTCAACTCAAAGATTTTAACAATGTCCCGCTTTAAACAACGGACGATGAGGAAAGGAAAATCGAAATAAGGTAAAGAGAACGCGAACTTGACAAAAGACTCCTCTCTTTGGTGCATACGTCATTCAATATTGAATACACATAAAATAACATTTATTTTAAAGATTATAATTATTATTATTATATAAAATGCTTATAAAATAATTGGATAGTCAATATTAACCATAAATTTCTCGAATTATTATATTCCGTAAACTTCACTCAATTTCTCATCCGTCATCATTGTCCCACCGTTTTGTACGCGTTGAGAGATGCTTGAACCTGATATCATGCATGTATCCTAGTGCCGGCCACTTCTTTCCCCATTCACCTCAAACTAAAGAAAATATTTTTTGGGTGTTTACGCAGTATCATATAAATTACATTTATTATCAATAATAAAATAATATTTTAAAAATATGAGTGTGTTTGTTGATTTTTTTAATAAAAAATTATTTTTTATTAAAAAAATAATTTTTAACTTTTTTTAAAAAAAAAAAGAAGAGCAACTTCTTAAAAAAATTAATTTTTAATTTTTTTATAAATATAAAATTTAAATTTTAAAATTGCTTTTTAAAAAACGCATCTTATATCTATACATAAACATCTAAGAATTTATCTGAAAGTGAAGCTGCTTCCAGTTCTACCCACTAGTCGCCACTTGTCCTTCAACACAGATATATTGTACATATTAAAAAGAGAGAAAAGAAGAATCCTATTGTTGTCGCCTAAGAGTTCTCGGAAGTTCTGAGAGTTCAGTGTTGTTGTCTTGTCTTCTTTTCCACAGTAGTTTTTGCTCAGAAGAACGGAAAACCATCCAAAATGGTGCTCACATCCACTGTCACAGACCCAGAACAGCAAAGACAGAGCTTGAACTGTACTTTTGCTTCCAGATATGTGCGTGACCCGGTTCCCAAGTATGTTCCTTTTTTCCCTCAGAACTTCACACTCATTTGTAGATCAATTCTTTTGAAGAAAGAACACTTCCATTATTTGAATGTAGCGATTTGGACACCCAAATCGATATGTGGTGATGTAAGTTCAAACAAGTGTAAAATTGATCTATGTAAGTGTTGAGTGGTGCAATGATACTTATATCGCTGAAATTCACACTTATTTAAACTGTTATCACTATATCTCGATACTATGGACAAAAACATTTCTCAAGAAAAAATAGAGTTAGACAATTTTATGCTTTTTGGTGAAATGGGGTTTCTCTATTGTTGATGGATTTGTGGTGGAAATGTTGAGTGAAGGTTCAAGATGCCAGGAAACTCCATACCAAAGGATGCAGCTTATCAGATAATTAACGATGAGTTGATGCTGGATGGTACACCAAGGCTAAACCTGGCCTCGTTTGTGACCACTTGGATGGAGCCTGAGTGTGACAAGCTCATCATGGCCTCCCTTAACAAGAACTACGTTGACATGGATGAGTATCCTGTCACCACTGAGCTACAGGTCTGTGTGAATTCTTTAGTAATTAGGGGTGCCTTACATGATCATAGAAACTTGGGGTCTTTCGTGTTCTTTTTGATGAAAAAACAAAATTGTTTGGATTATTCTAATTTTTGAAGTTATTGAGTAATAGTGTTGAAAGGGCTTGATAATTCATTTGCTTTATTATGTTGAGATTTTAGTTTGTTGGATAACAGATGCATTTCTAACATATGTTGTAGAAAAGGGAAATTTTCAAACAAAGAGTAGACTAAAATTAAAGTACTTTACACAAGATACATGTGGTTTTTCATGACATTTACACCTCAAAATTTGGCGTTTCTGATGGTAACTTCTTGGATCTTATGTGTTTTGTGGTCAGATGAAGGTTTGGACTTTTGGAGCGGATTGCTGTAATTAAAAAATCACTTCATAACTATATTCTGTAACTGATGTAAACTAGTAAAATTGAAGGCCATGATATTATATATGTGGATCATTTTGTGACTAGTTTCTGTTGAAATTTTAGAAATGAGAGGCTGACAAGTATCATTTGTTCAATTATGCAGAACCGTTGTGTTAATATGATAGCGCACCTATTCCGTGCTCCTATTGGCGAAGATGAGGCTGCAGTAGGTGTTGGAACTGTGGGCTCATCGGAGGCAATAATGCTGGCAGGTCTAGCTTTCAAAAGGAAATGGCAGTCAAAGAGAAAAGCAGAAGGCAAACCATATGATAAGCCCAACATAGTTACTGGGGCTAATGTGCAGGTGAGTGTCAAATTGTGTTTAACACTGAAATTTCAAGCAAATTTTAATAAGAAATGTTTGTACATAGCCCTTAGACACTCAAATCGACATGTGGTTGTCGGTGTATAAATAAGTGTGGATTTTAGTTATGTAAATATTGAACGTGATGTTAACTAATAATGAATGCACGCTGTTACTAAATGCGATCTGTCGATTCAACACTTACATAACTGAGGTTAACACAACTGAGGTTCACACTTATTCGAATTGCTTTCACCATATGTCAATGTTGGTGTCTAAATCACTATGCTCAAATAATGAGACTGATTTTTAATTTGTGTTACCTGCATGCTCATATCATGGAAAATAGGTAGCTGTGTATTAATTTTTTGAGGTATAGTAGAGTCAAAGTGCTTTAGTTGATTGGTGTGCCAGCTTTTGAGGCCTTTAGTCCTTTACACATCAATGTCTAATGTTCTTTGAATATGGTACACAGGTTTGTTGGGAAAAATTTGCGAGGTACTTTGAGGTTGAGCTCAAGGAAGTGAAGCTCACAGAGGGATACTATGTGATGGACCCTGTGAAAGCAGTTGAAATGGTGGACGAGAACACCATCTGTGTGGCTGCCATTTTGGGGTCAACTCTGACTGGAGAGTTTGAGGACGTGAAGCTTCTAAATGAACTTCTTACTAAAAAGAACAAGGAAACCGGGTGGGATACCCCAATTCATGTCGATGCTGCCAGTGGGGGATTTATTGCCCCGTTTCTCTACCCGGATCTAGAGTGGGATTTCCGTGTGCCATTAGTGAAGAGCATCAATGTTAGTGGGCACAAGTATGGTCTTGTATACCCTGGTGTTGGTTGGGTTGTGTGGAGGAGCAAAGATGACTTGCCTGAGGATCTTGTTTTTCACATAAATTATCTTGGATTGGATCAGCCCACGTTCACACTCAATTTCTCAAAAGGTAATGTATGAGTTGACACATGCCTTTGTTTTTTTATGTATCTGTAGCCTGCTTAGGTATTGTTAATGTGAATCTCCCAGTCAAAGTATTCAGCTCAAAATGTTACAAAATGTTGTTTTCAGTCTCTCTCTCTCTCTCTCTCTCTCTCTGCTTTTGTCTGCCGAGAATCCATCAAAACCTTTTGAAGTGAGCAGAAACAATCTTGTCTCAGCTTAGAATGTTAAGCTACGTCTTTGAATAGGCCTATGGAAATGCCTTAGGTTATATATCAAGTATGTTCTTGTAAACGAAGCCGTGTTGAGCTTGTTAAATTTGACTGGATCATACATGTGATAAATGATTGAGTGAATTGATCTAATTGTTAAATGTGTAGATACATGTAATTGGTATTGGTAAATCAACAGGTGAGAATTTTCTAGAAAGAAAAATGCTTATTAATCGTTATCGTGCAATTTGGTTTGTATTGCAGTCATCTGAAAACATCCTGTCTTTGTTTGTCCTACCTATTTCTTTGCATTTCTTTTGGCAGGATCTAGTCAAATTATTGCTCAGTATTACCAATTTTTACGGCTCGGCTTTGAGGTAATTGTATTATCGCCATGATGCTGAGTTTTACTCTTAATTATAAGCATGATAAATGTCATTGGTTTATTCTAGGTTAATGTAGATAGAGAGGATAATTGACCTTGAAAAGACAGAGATTACTTATATATGTTTCCTTAATAATAGTAGATTGTTTTATATGGAAATTAATTATTAATATAGCTAAAGTATTTCAAATATGGGTATATGGTATATGGTATATGGGATTTGGCTTCCATACTGCTATGATAGAAGAAAGGCAGGGCAAAAGACAAAATCTGATAGGAGCTTCCCCTACATACATACAGTAGTGTATTACCCAGTCCAATAGTCAAGAAAATGAATTTACATGATTACAAATGAATGACATGAACTCCCTGACAAGAGTGATTTTCATCAAAGTTACAGCCGTTGACATAAATGGAAGCATTAGTTCAAAGTCTTAGCTCTCAGGGGTAAAACAACACTAATGTTCTTACATTAAAATGCTGATGTTACAATTTTCTTGGTTGTTTCTCCATTTTCTCATATCCTAATGAAAATGTCCTGGAAGACAGCCACCACAATTTAATTGTTAAACCAAAATTTAGAAATACCAACTCCCTGGTGCATTACATAAGCAACATCCTAGACAGAACTGCTCACATAATTGTGTATATATATTACAACTGGTCATACACTACACTTCATTTGGTACTTTACTGCCATTTTGTGCAACATCTGTCTTTCTTACCCATTTGGTTATTTTTCTTGCTCCTTTAAACTTAAGGGTTACAAAAATATCATGGAAAATTGCAAGGAGAATGCAAGAATTCTGAGGGAAGGAATTGAGAAAACAGGCAGGTTTAACATTGTCTCCAAGGACATAGGCGTGCCACTTGTCGCCTTCTCTTTGAAAGACAGTAGCCAGCACACAGTTTTCGAGGTAGCAGATCATCTGAGAAAATTTGGGTGGATAGTTCCGGCCTACACGATGCCGCCGGACGCGCAGCACATTGCCGTCCTCCGGGTGGTGATCAGGGAGGACTTCAGCCGCAGCTTGGCTGAGAGGCTTGTTTCTGACATAGAGAAAGTTGTGAAGCTTTTGGACACACTTCCAAGCCCTCTATCAGCCAACGCTGCACATGTCACAGCTATCACTAGTGAGACAAGTGACAAGGTTAAGAAGAGTGCATTAGAGACTCAAGCAGAGATTGCCAGCTACTGGAAGCGGCTTGTGGAAGGGAAGAGAGTTGGAGCATGCTAGGCTCATCAAATCTTTGCCTTTTGTGTGTCTTGTGATGAGTTGCTGTATATGTGTGCATTAACAAAAAATTTATGTATGGATTGCTACAATGTTAAGTTCTTTCATATGTAAGTATGTGTAATGCTATTTAGCAATAAGCAATGGCAATGCATGACGGGTGCTAATAGTCTTTGCTGTTGCTAGAATGAATGATTTGGATATTTTCATTTTTTTTTATTTGTATTTTTATTCTTAAGGTGTTAATTTTATGTTTATATCAAGTTTGTGTGTGAAGCAAGATGTCAAAGCAGGTCTTGGGTCTATGTAAAAAGTAAATACAAGCTAAACATTACCATTAGAAATTATTTTTTTGTGGTAGATAGATATTTTTTGGTAGAATTACAATTAGGATATAATAATATGATTCTAAAATTTAAGGAAAACGCGTTTAACAAAAATATTTCAAAATTCGTTCTAGTGCTGAAATTTTTTTTAGTCTAATTTTTCATTACATTCCTATTAAAAATAATACATACTTTAAAAATATATATCATTAATTATTTTTACAAATAGTGATGTGAGATAAGTTTTTTAATACATTATTGTATTCTCCAATCAATTATCACACGTAAAATAAAATAATATGTATTTAGTTATTTACAGAAAGTAAAATTCATTCATCTATATTTTAGAAAAAAAATATTAAATTAATTTTTAATTAATAGCTCATATATATTTTTTATACAAAATTACTTGAGGCAATAACATTAATATTAATTTAAAAAATAATAATAATGATAATATGCACATTTTAACATTATCTTTAGAAACGTTAATAACATGTGATGTGAATCACACATTTATAAGTGTTCATTTTACAAATAAAATAAAATAAAAATAAAAATAAAAATGATAATTTAAATAAATTAATAAACAAAGGAAAAAAAAAAGAGATGCAAGAATGATTGTTTGTTAAACATTTCCAAATACAAATTAATTATTTTATGAAATTAACTTTGATACATTATCCAAATCAAAAGAATTTTGATGCACTATCTCATTGAAAAAAAAAAAATTGAGACACTTTCAATGTTACAATGCCAACCAATGAAAAATCATCAAATTAATGCACACATAACATTTCTAAATATATAAATAAGCCAATCTCTGAATTCTGAATTCTGATGTATTATCTAAAATTATATAGTTTTTATTGGTTATAATTTTACATTTAGTTCATATTTTATCAGATCCTATAATACCACTTTCTATGTTATAAACTGACTTTATCTTCTTTTTTTTGGTAGATAATAGACTTTAAAGTTTAGAGTTTAATTATTATGCACTAACAGTATAAAATAGTTTTATACTGTCAATTAATAGAAATACTGAAAAGTAAGAAATCATGGTAGATCCCTCATTATAATAGGTGATTATTTGTATGAATTCATATTTTTTATTATTTTTATTGACTAATAGTATAAAATTATTTTACTAAGTCAATATATTTAAATTAAATCCTAATGATTAATCAATAAAACTCCGTTGACTAAGAAAAAATAAAAATAAAAGCATAAAAATATAATTCTTCTTTTCCGTTTGGGCTCAAAATAAGGGCCCTTGGTTCCAATTTCCAAACCCATTACACCGTAGGTCCACAAATCTCACTGCTTTTTCTTCGGCCCCCTCTTCCCTCATCTCAAAACGACGCTGAATTTCGAAGCTGCATCATCCATCACTGTAAGCTCTTCCCTCTCTTTCTTCCTCTCTTCCTAAGCACTTCACAGAAAATCCACACATATCCACAATTCAAAACTTCATCTTTTTCATCCTTTTTTCAATGCCTTCAATTTCAAAAAGCAAAACGATGATGGGTATGTTTCATAGGTACCTAAACTCTCTGAAAAATCCTTCCTTTTCACCATTCACCCATCATGCTCTATCACAAACTGAAAAAACCACACCTCAATCACCAAGGTTTTCTGCTTTTCAATACTCCACTTACTGCCAAATTCCAATATCACATGCTTCTTCTGTGCACTTGATTATTCAACCTTCATTATTGCCTATTAACTCTTTTGTTGCATATGATGTTGTTCCCATGCGCCATTACTGTTCAGAAACTGCCCCCTTGAACCAAAATTCTAGTTATAGTGTGAGTGATGTTGTAGAAGTTAATGGTTTAGAGAGCTATATTGATAAGGTGTATAACACTGTAATGGATAATTCACTTGGTTTTAACAATTTGGAGAATGCCCTTGATCAATTTGGTGTTCCATTGTCCACCCCATTGGTCACTGGGGTGCTGCATAGGCTTCGTTATGACGAAAAGATTGCGTTTCGGTTCTTCACTTGGGCTGGCCATCAAGAGAATTATTCACATGAGCCTTGTGCTTATAATGATATGATGGATATCCTGTCTAGTACTAAGTACAAAGTAAAACAGTTTCGGATAGTTTGCGATGTGTTGGAGTATATGAAGAGGCATAACAAGAACACGGTTCCGGTTGAAGTTCTCTTGACGATTTTGAGAAAGTATACGGAGAAGTATCTAACTCATGTGCAGAAGTTTGCGAAAAAGAAGAGGATAAGAGTGAAGACGCAGCCGGAGATAAATGCGTTTAACTTGCTGTTGGATGCTTTGTGCAAGTGTTGCCTGGTTGAAGATGCTGAAGGTCTGTATAAGAAAGTGAGGAAAAAGATTAAGCTGAATGCGGATACGCACAACATATTGGTTTTTGGATGGTGTAGGGTTAGAAACCCGACCAGAGCTATGAAACTTCTGGAAGAGATGATTGAATTAGGCCATAGGCCTGACAATTTCACGTACAACACTGCCCTTGATACCTTCTGCAAAGCAGGCATGATAAGCGAGGCACTAGATCTTTTTGAGTTCATGAGAACAAAAGGTTCAACCATATCTTCTCCCACTGCCAAGACTTATGCGATTGTAATTGTGGCTCTTGTGCAAAATGATAGAATGGAGGATTGTTTTGAACTTATGGGGCATATGATTAGCAGTGGTTGCCTTCCTGATGTCTCAACATACAAGGAGATAATTGAGGGAATGTGTTTGAGTGGAAAGACAGATGAAGCGTACAAGTTCTTGGATGAGATGGGAAACAAGGGATACCCGCCTGATATTGTTACTTATAATTGTTTCCTCAAGGTCCTTTGTGACAATAAGAAGTCTGAAGAAGCCCTTAAACTATATGGAAGAATGATTGAATTTAGTTGTCTGCCTAGTGTCCAGACTTATAATATGCTGATTTCAATGTTTTTCGAGATGGATGATCCTGATGGGGCATTTGAGACTTGGCAGGAAATGGAAAAGAGACGTTGCAGACCAGACACAGACACATACTGTGTGATGATTGAGGGGCTATTTGGCTGCAATAAAATTGAAGATGCTTGTTTTCTTTTGGAAGAAGTGATAAACGAAGGAATAAAGTTGCCATATAAAAAGTTTGATTCCTTTTTGATGCAACTTTCAGTGATTGGTGATCTCCGTGCCATTCATAGGCTTTCAGATCATATGAGGAAATTCTATAATCATGCTATGGCAAGGCGTTATGCACTAAGCCAGAAGCGCAAGAGCATGAGTTTGAGAGGGAAGTAAACGGACGAAATTTCTTGGTTGATTTTGTGCTACCTGTCATGGAAACATGGAGGAGGCAAAGACTCAAAAGTTAGGAGGGTTATTTTCATGATAGGTTTGACAAATATTTCCTGGAAGCATGGCAGGTTATAGTATTCAAGATTTCAGATACTGCCTTCAAGTTTGTCCCTGCACCACATATTGGACTGCTTCATGATGACAGCTAGTTGCATTGCTGGATGTGTTCTATTTGTCACGCAGTATACTGCCAATAATTTCAAGTTTTTGGATCTTTTCTATTCTTATTTTTGAAATTTTGGAAGCTGTGATGACATTTTTGATTGCGCGGTGCTGTTTAGTTGATGCAGCCTAGAGATTGGAAGATCCATGTATTAATTTTAATGGCCTTGTGCATGGGTGGTGGTTGGGAACTTTTGCGTGATGGTAAACGCAGCTGTTTGGTCAAGAATATGTTAATTACTTCAAGTCACAAACAATGCCACTTATGAGATTCTATCTAGCATTTTGGGGGCCATAGGACGCTCTGGCCTTTTGAAGTATCTAATGGTGTAACAATAATAGTGAAAGGGCATTCACTTCAATAAAGATCATATATATTTTTTTTCCCTTCTAAATCTTTGGTCACATTGTATTGTCCTGTTTGCATTTCCCCTTTTCTTTTGACATTTGTTTTGGGTAGAAGGCATGCTTGTTTTGCTAGAGATCCAGTGATGGAAGGGTGGAGTTACTTAAACATGTCAGGCAAGTGACTTAATATGAGATATTTATCGTGTATGTTCTCTATTTGTTATAAACCATACCACAAAGATGTGCTTATATAGAACATGCTATGACCTGCTGTCTTATGTTGTAGGCTTAGTTGAAAGCTGATGGAGGATTTCCTTGTCGTTTTATTTTCTAAACTGACTTTTGGTGCATATATGTTGAAATTTTACTCAGGTTCCTACTTCAAATACCAGGCTTGAATATTAGAGTTGGCTACTTGCACAGTCATATAAACTGGTGGTTGATGGATGTGTATTCTGTGTGTCCTGGACACAATGTAATAGCAGTTTCTCTCTCTGGTTGGGTTTATTTGTTCCTTTGATACAAAAAGGAAAATGGTTGTCATAAACGCTTGCCTTCGTTTTTATGATGCCATAGGAATGAGCTATGAAACATGTTCACTTTCAGTATATTATGTATTCAATTTACTATTTGTCTATCAAGATATTGTACGACTACAAAAAGCATTCCACACTGTCACCTTCCAATCATGACCGCAGTAGTAGCTGAGAGTAACCAAAATTCACTTGAAAAATTTTCCCCGCGACATGACTGCAGAGTTATGTATCTATCCGCCATTTAGGACAAAGTTTTGAAGTATAATGCTACATTAAATAAATAAAGAATTTAATTTTAATCTAATATCAGTATAAAGAATTTTTGTCATTCAATTATATATTATCATATCAACAAAAATATTTTGACTCTTACTATTATTATCTTAAAAAGTTACATATACAATAAAATTTGATTGGATGTAGTGTAAAGAGTTATATATTATTAGTGTATTGAAATTAATCTCTTAAATATTTTTTGGTAACGAAGATTAATCTCTTAAATAAATGTAGTACTAACGTAACAATATTTTATTGTGATAATTGAGATTTATTAAAGTGTGGTCACTTTTTAATTGTTTTAAATTGATTTCTTTACAGATTTTTTCAGACTACAAGGATCGTTGTATGTTTGATCTATTTAAACTGTTCATAAAAATAATTTAAAATGAGTTTTGTTTTGAGAAGTGTTATTTGAATATTTAAAAAAGATATTTTTATGAACATTCCATCAAATCAATGGTGAAAAATGTATTATTTTTTATTTTAGAATTTTTATTTTATTATTTTCTATACATTTAATAGGTGGTCCATCAAGATATCAATAAATTTAATATATAGAAAATATTTCTCTTTTATTTTTTGTTTTTTGGGGGGGGGGGGGGGGAGGGGGTTCTGCCCCAGTAGCTGAACGTGCAACTTCACCATGGGTGCATTTGCAGTGGCTATGCTTTACCATCTGAGTTACGCCTCGCTTGCTTAAATAAAACGAGTTTGATTTTACCTACTTCGAATGTAGTTGCCTTTTTGGGTTAATCATATGCTTGTCAAGCTGACTTTGATTAAGCTTACAAACATGCTTCGCTCACCAAATTTTTTAGTTGCTTTATTATTATTATATTTTTTCAACATGTAGTTGGTTTATTAATCAATTAAGCATTAAAGTAATAAGTTTAATTTTAAGACACTCTCAATATAATTTAAAAAAAAAAATTGGTGAATCAATTGTAGGTCACTTTCCATTTTTTTGGTCATTATATTATATACTCACACACACTTACACTTAGGGGAGAGAGAGGAGAGTTGATCCTCTGAGTCCAACACGAGATGCGGCTTTTCTTTTTTGGTCATAGACGTGCTGTTTTTCAGAAGCAACATGTCTGCTAGTGCTTCTTCCGCGTCTCTTTTTTTTTTTTGGTCTGAACTGTAGGTTCCTTTCTCATATGAGTACTAAGTCATTGGGCCCAGCCGCCACCAGAGAGTCCCAAAATGAATAGGGTTTAGAATAGTCGCATTCCATTATGGACTTTTTCACCTTTCAGTATTCATTTTCGCTCATTTTCCCGCCGTTTCTCCCAGCTAGTCATTGAGCCTTTTCCCGCCCCCAACAACAACACTGGGAGTCTCTGCGAGAGAGAGAGAGAGAGAGAGAGAGAGAGAGATGAATGCTTCAACGACGAGGAGGAAAGTTCAGAAGAAGTGCAAGATCAGAGGCTACAACCTTAAAGTCGAAGCCCTCGACGAGATCCTCTCCTTCGTCTCCCGATTCGAAGGCCCCGACGAGGACGGAGCCATAGATCTCCTCCTGGATGAGCTCGAACACGAATCTCGTAATCTCTCTCTCTCTCTCTCTATGTCTTTTCCTATAACATTTCTTTGATTTAGATTCGATTTTCTGAATTCTGAAAAATAAAAATTGGAAAAAATTGCAGTGAAATCGACCATAATCGACAAGGAGCCGGTGCACCGTGTGGTGAGCCGGCTGTTGGAAGCCGATGCAGCCGTGGAGGAGAGCTCCGATGCTTTTGCCGCCGGCGGTTCCGCCATTCGCGTCGTGGATGCGTTCGTGGTCCCCAAGTACCGATACGACCCCATCAGAAAGCAGTTCTACGAGTAGGTTTCTTTCCTTTCCCCCAAATTTTCCGTCGTTTTATTGGTTTTCCGAAAAAAAAAAAAAGAGAGAGTTTTTAATGGAAATTGCCAAAATGGAGCTCGTGATTAAAAAAAAAAAATTACAATGGAAAAAAGTCACGTTTTGTTCTTCGTTTGTTCATATAGTTATAGTATTAGGAATTAGTTTGTTATTTTAATTTTGAGAAAATTTTATCTCTGGCTCGCCTTAGAAAGCATGTAGCTTAGGTGGTTATAGGCTTTTTTTGTAATGTTATTAAAAATAAGATGAAGCTCAATTAATATTAAACACTTTCAGTGCAACCGAAAGCTGAGGGAGTCTGTTGTCGTAATTGAGTTCTGTTATGTTACTTGCGTGTTTGGGTTAGTTTGTTTTAGGTTTAAAACTGCCTATAATTAAAAGCTACAATTTGAAAAAAAAGAAAAAAAGCTTATATTCTGCTGAAATAATTTGTTACCAAACGTCTAGTAGCCTCCATCCCTACAGTAGGACAAGTTATAATTTGCTTTTTCATTTTGCGTGAGATATTTAAGTAATTTATTGGAAGTTTTTATGCTGGTTGTTGGGTTGGACTTGGACTTATTTATTTTATGGCGTAATAATAGGTTTGTGTTTTTATTCCAGGCACACAGGTAGCTTGCCTATTCATGGAGATGCATCGTCGAAAGCGGCTCTGTACAGGGATAGGTTTTTGTTGTTGTCCCAGAGGCTCTCTCGTGACCAGCACTTTTCAAAGCCTGCTTTTGAATCGGAATTTTCTCATTTTGGGAGCTGTGAGGTACCACTGGATGCTCCAACTGGCTATAAACTTCTAATATATTAGTCTGTTTGATATTACCAAATGATGATAACTGTGCCTTCTATGCATAAATTCAATTTGGTGTTTCTGATGGATAATTGTGTAATATGCTAAGCTGTGTTTGTCAGATATCTCCTATCCAATCTCTGGTTGGACAAACAGGTAGAAGATGGGTAATGGGAGTAATATCTCAGCTGGAGGATGGGCATTTTTATTTGGAAGATCTTACTGCTTCAGTTGAAATTAATTTGTCTAATGCTATATCCTTTTGTACTTTGACAATTACTAATTATTATTGTTATTATTATTTTTGTGTTGGTGGTGGCAGTGTTGTTGCAAGAGCTCCATAATCTTAATATTTATGGTTTTTTTAAGTAGGTTTCTTGGGGATATAACAACAAAGGGGGAAAAAAAAAGATAAAAAAATGAGTGTTCAAATTCGGTTGGCTTCAGTAAATTAAACTGTCTCTTTGAATGTCAATATAATTATCTCTTTAGACATCTCTTTTTTATCTGACATGTACTAATTCAGTGTCTGGACGTGGTTGCTTGCAACTTGTTTTCCCTGCGAGCTGTCCTGTATGTCATGCTTGGCTTCTTCCCTGTGGATTAGTTTTCTGCTTTGAAATCTATTTGTAATTATTATTAATCATTTTTCAGATTCTATAACTGGTTTGGTGCTTTATAACTAGATTCAAATACTTAACAATGAAAGTGAGAATAAATTATACATTAACTATAAATTAAGTGGTGTCACTTCCTTCATGTTGAGCTTGCTTGACTATCGACATAACTTGTCCTTTTCAAATTCTAATTTATTGATATTCCAGCTTATATTGCTGTCTCTGGAAATGATCTTAAGTGACTTGAAAACATCAGCCTTGTTGAGTACATCCAAATAATGGGTATTGGTCATGCCTTGTTAGTTTGATATAAGCTATAACCCTTACAATAGTTCAAATTTCTTATAAGCATGGATGTAATGTCATTAGTTTCTTTGACTAGCAATACAAGATAACCACAGGATTCTTTTCAGAGAACACCATAGTTGTGGCCGAAGGCGAGATGCTAGTGGAGGGTATTTTTCAGGTTCTTCTTAGCATGCCTTTCTCTATACCTGTTATCATATGCTTTTTATGTTCCGAAACCAATAAAAATGTGATCTGATTTTATGTATGCTCTTGTTCAGAAAGTCTGTTGGCTTTCTTTTTGTATTGCTTCTGTTAACTGCTGATAAGCTGTAAAATTAAACCATATGATGAAGCTTTTTTTTTTTCCTTCTTGGATTGCTAGTATTGGGGATTTAACTTTGAGAATAAATTATGGATTGGGAAGCATAGACTTTACCGGTGGCCTGCTTTTAACTTTTTACCTTGCTGTTATAGTCCCCTTTTTTTGACTTGAATCATTTTTACTTTGAGATGGCTGGATAATTCATGCATCTTTTTTCTGCAGGTTTTAACATGTGGATTTCCACCATTGGAGGATAGGGATAAATCACTTAAACAACATGCAGGGCTTGATTTTTTGGGTGGCGGTACTTTAACAAAAGAGGAAACTGTATCCTTACTATCCGCCTCCTATTATTCCGTAGTCACATGTTTATTATTACGAAACTGAAGTTTGTCTACGAATGTACTCCAATGAAATTTATTTTTCCTTTACCATTACAATAGATCAGACTGGCAGAGATGGAGAAAGGAGCAGTCAATGACATGTTTGTTATTCTATCTGATATTTGGCTAGACAATGAAGAGGTAATTTGAAATGTGCATTTGTTTTCAGTTTTTCTTCTCTTTCTCTAGCTTCTTCTTTTTGGAAGGTAGCTTGTTATAATCTTGATGCTGTTTCTCCGTAGAGAAGGCTTTGGGAAAGCTAGAGACTGTACTGGATGGTTTTGAGAGTGTGGAAGTGGTTCCTTCCTTATTTGTTTTCATGGGAAACTTCTCTTCTCGTCCATGTAACCTTGCCTTTCATTCTTATTCAAGCCTTAGGTGAGTTCCATTGAAGATGCTTACTTCACTCATGAATTATGATGACTAAAAGTCTGAAACTAGGGAAACTCTGCTGCAATCAGAATCACATTAGGTTAAGTGGTGCATCATTATCATTATAATAATTAGTTTTAACAAAAAATATTGTCATTATTTATTGCCTTGAAAAGCATAAAGTAATTAGAAAACCTCAATATGCAGGTTGCAGTTTGGAAAGCTAGGGCAAATGATTGCTGCCCATCCGCGCCTAAAAGAGCGCAGTCAGTTTCTGTTTATTCCAGGTCCTGATGATGCAGGTACTTGATTTCTTGATAATTACTCACAGTTCCTATTTTCTTCGACATCTGTGATATCCCTTTCAGCAAAATTTTCCAGGTCCTTCAACAGTTCTTCCTAGGTGTGCTCTGCCAAAATATTTGACAGAGGAGCTCCAGAAGCATATACCCAATGCCATATTTTCAAGTAATCCCTGCAGGTTAATGTTGGATTAAATTAGGATTGCATGGGACATCTTAATCGGCTATATATTTGTATGCTTTCTGGTTGCTATGGCAGCTGATGTGCTCTGATAGTTCTTACAACATAATACCTGTTTGGCTGCAGGATCAAGTTCTATACTCAAGAAATTGTATTTTTCCGCCAGGATATGCTGTATAGAATGCGTCGTTCTTGTTTAATGCCACCTTCTATGGAAGAAACTGATGATCCTTTTCAGCATGTAGCTTTTTTCCCTTTTCTGTGTGGTTTCATCTTTATTAACTTGTGAATTTTGGTTTTAACAATCTGAAAACTCATGGAAATGGGTTTAATTTGCAGCTTGTTGCTACCATGACCCATCAGAGTCATCTCTGTCCCCTCCCCCTAACTGTACAACCAATCATCTGGAACTATGACCACTGCCTTTATCTTTATCCAACTCCACACACGGTACTGCTCATATTTGAATCATTATTATTATTCTTGTTATTTGGATGAAGATATTTGAATCATATTTATCAATATAAAGTGCTTCCTTGCACATTGACTATTGCATAGTTGAAGCATAAGCTTTGTCCAATTTTTGGGCAACGTATCTCATTTAAAGAGTGGCTAATTACATTGCCATGCTATGCTTGAATGGTTGAATCTGTATTTTTCATTTTTATATTTTGTTCTTCAAGGAAGTAAATTGAGCAGTTTGTTAGCATACAGTGGGAAAATTCAGTTTACCTTAGTCACTGCATTTTCTAACTTTGGGGAATCATGTATCTTGAACTTCATGATTTTAGAAAGGAAATTTAAAGTTGAATTCTGTTAGCCCAAATTCAAATGATAATAACTGCTAATGGTTTGTAAGACTTCAATCTGAGCTAATTTTCTCCTGGACAAAGTTTGTTCAAGGCGGCCATGCAATTGCGAGCGGTTTGTAAATTCATTTCTTCTAAACCACAAAAACTCTAAGACATAACATTTAACAATGTCTTGTATATTTGCTTTCTATTCTATTTGTTATTTCACATCTCAAGACCACAAAATATTTTGGGCCAATCTGACCTTGTACAAATGACTTCCTTATTATATTTCATCTAAGCCCTGAAAGAATGTTCTGATGTTGGTGTCGTTGTTGTGATCTGTTGATGCAGATAGTCTTGGGAGACAGAAGTCAACAAAAGGCATTCAAGTACACAGGAATCACTTGTTTTAATACCGGTTCCTTCTCAATTGACAGCACATTTGTGGCATACCGACCTTGCTCTCAGGAAGTTGAATTGTCAGCCTTGTAACAGGATATTTCCTGTTGGTTTATCATCCTCTAACCATAAATATCTCAGACATCAAGGCTTCACTATTCTTTTATCAGATATACAGGGCAATGAATGGAGCTTGAAGTCTGCTATCACTGCCCTTTTCCCTCTTGGGAGGGATTGGTGTTATAGCTGTTACTGTATTATATAGCTTAATTATAGCTTAGTTTCCTTATCATCCGGTAAAAATTGTTGTATAGTAGGAATATGTTAGTCTAATTGAGGCAGTTTATTTTTTATTTGGATAATCTTTGTTCGTGAACACTACAGGAAATGTGTTCTTGAATGGTTGCTAAGCTACAATAACTAATTTTTGAAATATCAACCAAGGCTTTCATGATCCCCCAATACGGGTGACACGTACAAAAGGCGGGCCACCTTACAGATTCAACAAGTTCAACCCCCTTTCAGTGTTGCAAGAAGCTGTTGATCGAAGTTTTGGTGGACAACGTATTATTTAAGAAGGCTCAGCACATGGTTGTACCTTTTTTGTTCAAATCCTCAAAGACCAAAGTTCATGAAGATCCTCAATTACTTTGTTTCCCACCAGGCTCCTTTCCCGCAAAAGTTCTGACCCTAATTTTAAAAGTGGATTTAGTAATGGACCTACAAGTTTCTATTTATTTGTTGATAAAAAAATATCTATTCATTTGCGTTTTTTTTTTTTCGCATTCTCTTTTAATGTTCGTCTAGAAGTTAAGCCAACCTTTTTGGTTTTTTTGGACGTGAAGTGAAGCCAACATAATAATTCACATTTTTTAAAAAGTAATGTTTTAAGAAATGTGCAGTAAGTTGCTCACATTTACCTTAGCATACTACTGAAAGTTAAACTTTGTTTTAGCAAGAATATTTTGAAACTACGAGTAAAATAATTTATTATAGTCCGCCTATGTTTATATTGTAGCATTGATGATATCAACACATAACATTCTTAAGCAATCAAATGGTGCTGCATTGTTGTGACTGTTTATTTCTCTGGCTTTTAGCATTTTTCTTGCAGTAACTAATGAAAGGTTACATGAATTATAAGGTTGAAGCCAGATACATCGCAAAACACCAAAATGCTTGGATACATGTACACAAATAATGGGACCCAAAACCCAGAAATGTGGTCACTGGCAAAATCTGCAGGCTTGCTAGATGCCCATGAATACCTAGTCCAGATCATGAAACCTTAATCTTGACGGCCATGTAACCCAACCATGGATATTTTTTCAGATGTTCCACCCAAGCACACCAGCATTTAAATTATAATGAATGAAAGGGGTGGCATAGCCACGAGCTGAAAGCAATGTGAAGCATAGCTCAAAGCTGTTTGAGAGAAAAATTGTTCAAACTTTTTTTGATTAGCATGAATGAATGCAACAGGATATAGTTCAGCTCATTGAATTGGCACTTCAATTTACAAATGGCACCCCAGACACCACTCTTCGGGCATATTCCTCATATTGAGTTCCAAAAAACTGTCTTAAAAAATACTCTTCATA
Organism: Pterocarpus santalinus; assembly: GCA_031439595.1. Classification (NCBI taxonomy): domain Eukaryota; kingdom Viridiplantae; phylum Streptophyta; class Magnoliopsida; order Fabales; family Fabaceae; genus Pterocarpus; species Pterocarpus santalinus. Next base: position 59,993,410 of record CM062531.1, read on the forward strand.
GGGTATTCGCTTAGCAAAAAAGCGCCAGCTAACAACTGCAAATGCAATAATTGATATGGGATTGCAGAGCATTATTTGCGTACCGACAGACCAAATGAAGAAACCACAGTAGCTTGGATGACGCATAAATCTATATACACCATGAGTAATCAGCTGGTGATTCTCGTCATGATAAATCCTTATAAGATGAGTAAAGGCTTGCCCTGCTGTTATAATTGCCATCTTCCTTATAATTTCCCCAATCACAACCAGTGCCAGGCCCAAATCACTGATCAACCAATGTTCCTTTAACTCAGGAAAGAAAACAATCTCAATAACGTATTCCAGCAACGAAAAGATCATTGCCAAAAGATAGTGTTTGCTTATCAATAGGGACTTCAGAGTTACACTCGATCTCCCATGAATGGCAATTGCTAGAAAATACTCAGAACTGTGAAAGAAAATCAGTGCGAGGAACATCTGAGCTAACTGTCTACAAGCAGTGTAGCTAAGGATTTCTGTCATTTTTGCCAAAAAAAAAAAAAGTAAATAAGTCTGTGCTGTTTTGCAGTATTGTTGGTTCTAATGTAATTTGCTATCCACAGAAAGACTTGGCTGATGAAACTATCGGTGGTACAAGTCAGACCTGAAAAAGATGCCGAGTAATGTAAAATTAGTACTGGAAACCCAGGAAAAAGCTTCAAGTAGGACATCTGCAAAAATATGGATAGGCATAGATCAAAACAAATGAGCTTAACTCTAAAGCAAACAAAAACTATGGGGCTTGTTTCTGCTAAGATAATCAGAAGCTCTGCATTTAGTGCAATGCAAAAATAGAAACAAGGCTCCAGGTTCAGAATACTGACATGCCATTCTATTTGATAAAGGGCATTATTGCAACTATCCACAGGTTGACAAGCCAGATAAATTGTAAGAGTAACAAACAAGCTGTATCACACTGAGAATGGTTGGCTCCTTGTATCAAACAACATCATTGGATTGTAGCAAAAACCAAATTTTCAATAAACCCATTTAGAGAAATGAATCCATTTAATTCTGCCAATGTCATACTTTGTTGCCACTCTTTAAATCCCATGCACAAATAAAAGAGGAGGGTCGTATTAGGCAGCTAACTTAAAACTTTGTCAAATATTTACAACAAGCTAAATAAATTCTGTTTCAAATTTTAGTAGCTCAAGTGCTCTACTTCAATTTTTTTTTTTTTTCAATTGTTGAATTGTCCTGGCCTCAGTTGTAAGCCAGTCAAAGGTAGTTTGGCTGTGTATTTGAATCCTCAACCAGGTCAACTTCTATGGGTTTAAGAGAATGGGATCTTCTTCCTCTTGGAATGTGACATCAAAAATTGACTAAACTCTTATGGTTCAAATTGCAATAACAAGTCCACCAAATTCAGGATTTAAAAAAAAAAAAAAACCATAAATAGTTAAAAAAAAAAAAAAAAAAACCATGTGAACTGAAGATACATCACATCAATTCATCAAATGCAAAACACCAATCATAAGCATGACAACAAATCTCACCATGAATTCAAGAAATGATCAAGCCATATCGGCACCGCAAACTGAAAACCTAGCCCCCTTCCCAATATCCCAATTGATTGAATTGAAAAAAAAAAAATGGAAAACAAAGAAAGAAAGATTAATTTCGATATGCTGTAACCAATCAGATCTTATCAAAGCTTCCATCTCACTGTATCAGATTTAATTCACCACTTCCGCAGAATTAATAACAAAGAAGGAAAAAAAAAAAAAAGGTACCGTATAGCATGAAAATATCGACGTCCTTCGATTCTACGAGTTTTCCGAAATGAAAAACAAAAGGAGGAATAATCACATTGTGCTCTCGTGTTCTGTGTAGATGAACGACTCTGGCGAGTATGGAGAAAATGGACGCAAACAACAACTGTGAAAACCCTAACGTGAATGTTTTTTGTTTTTTCAGGTGGCGAGCTTCTAGATTTTTTTTGTTGGGTCAATAGTTACTGGCCGATTCTGACCCGGGCAGTGGTAATGGACCTTGGGCTCTTGCCCTCCTCCTCCAACCCAAAACACAAAAAGAGTGCAGAAGAAGCGTAGCACGTTTGGCACGCATTGTGGCCACCGGTTGGTCTGCACCCCTGTACTCTAATTGAATCAATTGCCCACTATCAATCAAGTCTTATAAATATAAATATATAATTAAATAATAGTGTAAAAAATTTTTATATTATAATATATTAAAAATAAACTTCATTTTTAATTCTTAAGGATTATGCTAAGTTTTTTTACTTTTTTCTCAGGAACAAATTTATTCAATAACGTTTTTGTCAATAATTAATTAGTTTAATTTGTACGTATTGATAGTATAAAATAATTTTATATTATAAAAAAATAAAAGAAATATTAAATTATATTAAATAACTATTCATTATAATAAGAGATCTACAATAATTTAGTACTTCTTTATATTTTTATTAGTTGACAGTATAAAATTATTTTATAATATGAATGTATATCAATTTAGGAGTTTACTCAGACAAAGATATACAAGGATTAGGATTCTCTCATATTACTCACTGTAAAATTAGTTAGATTTTAATACATTAGTGCTATTTTATAACATTGAAGTCCATTATTAGGTGAAGTCCATTACTGACACTAAAGTATATTATCATAAATCATATCTAAATTCAAACTACTAAAATTTAAATCTTTTTTAGTATTTTCACCTGTCCTATTGCAAAGGCTCTTGCTGCACATAAATTTCATATACCATCGTCAAGCTATTCATTTTTTCTCTTGCTTCCTTTTTCTCTATAGTCTAAACCATCCATGGCCCAGCTTCATTTGTGAGACATGAGGAGTGTATGAATCATTTCCGATAAAAATATTTTATAATTCAATCAATGTTATATACGCAAATGGAAACTGGTAGATAGATGGTAACTAATACTGAAAGTGTTTGTGGTGTGGGATAAAATAATCTTTTCTTTCCTGCGACACGTGATTTGTCCGCATTATAATTTTTCATTGGTTTGTAGAAGCAATTTGATCATAGTGATACATAACATATTCATAATTTTCCACAAATAACATTACAGACTCGATTGCTCCATCCTAAATTTTACTTCTGTTGTCTCATTATATCTTTGTCCTTGGTTGAGTGTACTTTTATAGGACTTCGTTTCTTCGCATTTTTGCGGTGGCTTTCACTTAGATACTCTCTTTTTAGCTGTAACAACATACTACCTCCTTTAGAAATTAAGAGTGAGGATTAAAAGTTATTAAGGATTGAAGATCCAATATTATGACCTTTATTCATGTCACGATTTAGGATAGAACAAATGTTCTTAACATGATCAACACTAAATCTATACTCGATGTTGCACCAAAAAAAAAAAATCTATACTCTATATTAGACTATTAACGTTTGGTTAGTTTAAATGATTTGATATTTCTTCCCCTTAAACAAGACCTCGGATTCAAATTTTATAAATGAAAAAAAAAAAATTGGCACCGGAATAGTTTAATTTTAACTCCTATTGTATGCTAACTTGATTCAAGTCAGATCAGTTGCTATTCAATAAATTTTAAGTACCAATCATTTAAACAAAAGAAAAAGATACTCTATGTCCCAGTATGATTTTCACATAAAGTAGCATGGTATTCCGTCTAAAGGAAGGAGTACCCAAGTAGAACCCTTAAATAGTTACTAGATAGAGTACATAGTATGGACTTAACTAACACACTAAAAGGATCTTCGTTATCATTTGAGGATTACAAAGCAAAAAGTGAACGTGTTTTTATTGGATGACTGTAGTAATAGATAGCGCAAGTAGGGTCATTAAACTGCATTATCAGTTTTCAGTCAAAGGTAAAGTGATGAATGCTTTGTTTGGGCCTGAATATGTGACGGGAATTAGGAAAAGGTCCCATACAAAGTAACCATGTGTTGTTTTTACTCTCTTTAATTTGTATTTAGTATAATTGAATTTTGACTGCTATATGAGTCAGAATAAGAAAATACCACATAAAATAGTAAACTCATGAATATTCCTTCATTTGCGCTCAGGGATTTAATAATTTCTTTCTGTGTGGTGTCCAACGCGGCATAGAGTTCAATTCCAAATTCCTAACTTGGAAAATTATGTTTGGAAGAGCTGAGTGGAATAATCTTAGTGACTGTTTCACTGTATTAGATACATAGTCAATTAGTCATCGAGTGATGCAGAAGATTGTAGAATCTTTTTCAGAATGGTCATCTAGATGGAGTTGTTACAAAGGAATGAGCTTTTGATGGGTCCAATTCATATGTGACAAAATGTTGCAATTGCAATCATCCTAGGCCTAGACTTAGGAGGTCATTGCATCACTGAAACACTTAAACCGAAAGATATGTTCATATTGGAGCTTATGATCTACATGCTATTGACAACTTTCACTACTTGCACAACACAGTAAAAAGTTTTTGTTAAGTGCACATGCATCCATTGTCTGTTGGAAAGATATCTTGGTGATGCTTGCAGTTTCTCACTAAATTGAGGTTCTTTTATGTCACTTTTTGTTGGATAATTAGCTATATCTTCTATGTTACCAAATTTTACTTTTCTGATAATTACGTGCAAAAAGTTGGAACAATCTTTCATTTTCAGCACCAAAAAAATTAGCCTACACATAACTTTAAGGATAAAGTTGGAGGCATCTAGTTTCTAATGAGAAATTTGAAGGTGTTATATTCCATCAAGTCCAGAGACCTACTGAATGTAAATCTGCCCTACAAAGTACAATTACATCTCTGTCCTATACCTAATGCCCATAGGCTTATAAGTGAGTTGCACTCAAAGTAGGGCATCCAATCTCAATAGTATTCACCTGCAAGTCAGAAATAGTATTGACTAGTATTTAATTCTAAATAAGCCAAGATGACAGTGGTGGAAGAGATGGCCATTACATTGCTGGATAAGGTAATCCCAAAAATTGAATTAAAAATCAAGGAACAAGGAAAACCAAGGGCATCTTAGTGATTTAATGTAAGATAGGAGGGTGCACCATTCTTGGGTGGAGGTCATGATCAAATAGTAATCCCTTGGAACATCCGGAAAAAGTTGGTTTTCAGCAGCTTGTACAGTTGACAGGTGGATATATAACTTACTGAAAAAGAAACCCTTCTTCCAATTATAGGAGACTGCATCAAATCATAACATCTGAATCAAGCAGGGGCAAAAAAAATGAAACTTAGACAGAAGCAGGCTCTTAAAAAAGAAACTGTCTTAGTTGTTCAAAACTAATTAGAATTTTCTTCATGTTAAGCGTTTTATAATATTGGTTTTTGTCAAATTTTTAGGCTTCCTACTAGTTGAAGTCCTTGAAATTATTCTTTCATAAACAAATCACTAAAGGTTCATCAAAGAGTACTTAGTTGGTCAACTTGCATGGATCTTTCAGTTGAAGCTTCACCATTCAAGCATAACCATCTACATTTGACCAGGTTTTGGCATTTGTTAATTGGTTGGAATGGAAGAGGAACCACATGAGGAGGAGGGGTGTGCTATCCCATTTGGTTGTTATGTTTGTTGATGAGTTATCTTCCTTGTTAGGAGAGACTAACACAACTGAAATTCCTATACAATAATGTTTTGCAAACATATGCAAGTACATGAGAATTGTAAGTTCTGGTACTACCAAAACTAATTCTCCAGGTAGCAGTAAAATTGCCAATGTTTGTAAGAAAAGTAGGTAAAACGGATGAACAGTCAATGGTGCACAATTTGTACATGAAAGTAGAGAACTTCTTCATGTCTATCTCTGACTGCTATATTATGCTTCTACCACGTAGTACATGCTAGCTTAACTGAAAAGACTCCATCATCAGACCCCTCCACTATAATATTATTATTATTCCATCAACTTATGTATCTACACTTTATAGTAATCGGATTAGTCTATGTGATAAGTGCCAACTATTTTATTCAGACAAATACAGTGGATTGGCACCTAATAGCAATATATATTAATCAGTCGATTTATAGAAGACAATGACAGTATGACACCATTAGCTATAGGTGTGGAATCTAATCAATTACTTTATACAGTTCCATAACGAAGGGAGAAACAGAAAAGACATAAATGTTGCTTTAAAGTTCATTAAACCAAAAGTTAGATCATATGGCCAAAACAAACAAGCACACAAATAGAGGATAATGTTATTCTTTTAATTTTTTTGATGGAAGGATAATGTCATTCTTACATAAAATTTTGTCATGTAACTATTATTGTTATCTTTTATATTTTTGTCCCTTATTTCTTCTTTTTTTATATAAAAAAAAATTCTTTAGCATATCAACGACGTATTATCTAAAGCGCATTAATTGCATCACCTTAATTGATTTACATAAGGTTTGTCGAATTTTTATGAAGACCACAAATATAAGCAACGAATGTATGAGCATGTTATGTTGGGTTTGAGTTTTCAAATAGAGATTTTGTTCACAATCGAAGAAAACGGCTGAGGTAGCAGTGACACTTACCGATATTTGGACAGATGGGTGGGTGAAAGATTTCGTTCACTTTTTGAACAAGCAATTTGTGCAACTAGCAAGGGGTAAAGTTAGGCCAACAGTCAATGGCATGATTTTTCCTGTCATTAAATATAACGGAATGTTTACCAACACTTCAAGTCGTTTTGTGTCAGTTATGGGCAAAAAAGACATTTTCCATCATTTATTATTTTCTTGAATTTTAATACATATTTTTTTATGGCTAATATATTTTTAATGTAAACTTTTTTACAATATCACTCATTTATTAACTCTTTAGAATAATATCGCCTATAATAATCTTACATATACTTCCTCTCACATCACTTCGTATCACTTTGATTAACTAACTATTTAATCAAGAATTCACTTAAGCTTAACTACAAATATGTTGCAGGAACTGTGATTAACTATAAGTATTTAAATGATTAAGTATATGTACATTGTTGTTTAAATAAGCTTAACAATTGATTAATCAAAGTGATGAGTGATGTGTGTGAAGATATATTCGAATAACATTATTTATGTCGTTAATATTATCTGGATACATATTATTCGTTAATTTGGATAATTGCATCAAGATATATTAATTTAAAAATATATCAAAATTATTCAAATTGATAGATAAATTAAAACGTGAGAATATGATTTACCAAAGTCAATAGATAAATTTCTTGACTCTTAAGCCAATCCTTGGTCATTTGGCACGAGGATAGAAAATTTTATGAATAAACTTTCTCAATTTAATTCTATTTTTTTTCTCATATCAAACTAACCTTGGATTTAGGGGTTTTTTTAACAGTACTTTTAAAGTAATGTAAATAAAATATTTTAGAGATGTTAATGAACCCCCAACAAAGAAAAAAAAGAAGAGAGAGAGAGTTGCTAATGAAACTAAAAGGGTATGTATAAAAACGCACTCTCGTCTCAAGCATTTTCCATTTTTCCTAACCGAATTCGAGCAACTATTTATGCAAATAAAATCCTTCCCTTAATCATGTAGTATATTTTTACATTGTGGACCACACATTAGTCAGATCCATGTAATTTTTTTTAATTTAAATATCTTTTTGCATTTATATTGCTGTACTATTAAATAATCTTTATAAGGTAAGTTTTTCACTAAGATTAAGAGCTCTTTTTAATTAGATCCAAATCTTATTATAGAATTCAATATTGATTGAAATTGATATGTAGATATGGAAATACACATTCAAACTTAATGCAATATGCACCACAAAAAATTATGTAAAGAACAATTAAATATATTATTAGGTGTATCTTTAATTTATCAAAAATTTTATGTGAAAATTTAATATTATAAATAGCTATAACTTTAACCACAACTTTTCTAGAATCTTATTTTTTAAATGTTATTAGATGGCTTTTTTTTTTTCACTCGTGTATAACCTTTTAAATAGATGTTAACCTGTCAAATATTTCATATTAGAAAATAGTTTTTGTAACCACAAAAATTAAGGTGATCGAGATGATAAACAATTTCATCTTTTAACATAAATTTAAATTTAAAAGAAATAATTATTATAAAGAAATCCCATATAACCATTACATTTTGAAAAATTGTTGGATAGACACAATTCTCATAATTTATATTTATATATATTTATAATAAAATTGTTGGGACTTATAAATAATTGAGTGTATATTGAATAAGACTGGCAAAATCACTTTTATTATTAATATACTTAAATATGAAATGTTAGAATTGTAGCTGTGGAAGAATATCTTTTTTGCCATCAAATGGGGATTACCTTTCTAAACTATTTAAATAAGCTGAACTTATGAAAATAATTCATACTTTAAAAATGAAAGTAATTTTAATTTTGTGGCACATGCATACAAATTGTTATTGAAGAGACAACCGTAAATAATGAAAGTGATTAATTTTGATATTTCTGTCACTATAATTTATCAACTAATTATACGGTATTATATATATTATATATATGACTTTTAAATTATTTATTAAAAAATTAAATTACTTTTAATAATATGATAATATATAATTAAATATTTATGTAAAATACTTTTATGCCGGTAATTTATATAAATTCATAGTAAAATTAGTGAGTAATCGTAATCGTAATATTAAAAAAGCAGAAAACCATTCCCATATAAGAATAAAATAAAATGGTGACAATTGGATAGATTTGCTGTTCGCTAGCAACTTATTACTATATTGGTTGCCATAAACTATTAGCCCAAACATCGCTTTCATTTTGTAATTGCCTAGTGTAACACTTCACCTGTCGTTTTCTGTTGTCGTTTAGACTTCATTTGCTTGCATATATCCTCAACTATCTCAAACTACATGCTAATTAGTAATTAGCTAATCATGATATATATTTCTTTACAAGAAATTGCTTGACATGTACTAGAGGGTTATATAAATATATTCGTAATTATTATATATTAAATGGACAGACTGGGTAAGACTTCAAATTATATTTCAAATAAACGTTGGTGGTTGTTGCGATGTGAATAAATTTATTTATTTGTGAATTATTTGAATTTAGCTCCCTAAATCGCTGAATATTTGAAGAAATTTATAAGTTTAAGCCTAAATTTATCGTTAATTATATAAATAATTAATCTAAACTCAAGCTTGATAGGTTTAACCTTTAAATCTCGCGAATAGCTCGCGTGTGCATATATTCAATGATTAAATATTATAATTTTTTATGAAAAAAGAATATACAATTTCACTTTATATATTACTGCTTTATTTAGTAAATTTCAACTCTATCTAAAAAATTGAAATTTTATGTATTATACCTTGGCAACTCTGATTAAAGTCATTATAACTCTCTTCTTATCTTTTTTGTAGTTTTTGGTATAAGATGTCTGATAAATATTAAATTAAAAATTTGAAAACATTCCAAGAAAAATTATATAAAGAAAAAGAAAATAAGCAAATTATAAATTTTAAATTTAAAGCTTCATTTTTTTATTTACAAAAATTTAGGTTGAAGGGAAAACTTGCCTTTATTCAAGATCAGGATATACCTCCACACTTATAAAGTGTTAAAGGTATTTACATATCACCTATTAACAAAAAGTCTAATAATTGAATCCAAGTTATAACAATGCATAATCAGAGGTGAACCAACCTGTGTTGGCTCAAAACTTCATATTTTGAAATAAGTTAAGCCGAAAACTTATATTTGACTCGTTTAAATAAATAAATCAACCTTGATAAGTATATTTTTCAGGCCAAACTTGAACTTAAATGCTAGCCATGACTTTTTTTATATGTGCCCTAATTATGATTTTCTTCTTTTCTTCTTTTCCATATGTATCATAAAAGATGAGATGGGATGTGGAGGGAGAAAAATATATTCCTTATAAATAAAAAATTCTTAGGATAATTTGGCTTGAAACACACTTCCAAAGATTAAGGGATTCTTTTCTTAGTAATTATTCACATAATTTAAGTCGAAAATAGTAGGTATAGATAAAGTCTTTTTTAAGTGACATTTTAAGATTGGAACATTTAATATTACAAATAAAATTTACTTAATTTAAAGTATCTTTATAAATATTTGATGAGTACATCTATTGATGAATGATCTATAAATACTTCTTTTAAGTGCACAATAAACTCTAAAATATACTCTAACTCTAAATTGAGACAAGTCTTCTCCCTAAGCTAGACTTTCTCAAAGCATAAACCAAAAACTAAATTTGTGACAGTAAAAGAACTAAAACCTTAAAAATAATTATAGGGACCAGCATCAAAATTTGTAGAAACAGTAGGAACCAAAATCTTGTTCAAACCTTTTTCTAATTCCTGTAATTTATTTATATTTATAAGCGCTGCTTAATTTAACTACTCTATATCTAACTATTATATATCTCTCACTTATTTTTAAACAGGACTATATTGTTCAACCACTTTAACTTGTATGATTTTACACAATCAACTTCGATTTTTTCTTATGAAATTAACAATTAAAAATACAAATAATTGTGTAACAGTACTCAAAAGTAAAAAATACACGTTGAAAGATATGTGAATATTATATATAATGGGAAAAATATTAGAAATTTATATTGTTAAAGTAAATGAAAATCAGCTTTTTGGGCCCTAAAAATATGTTAATATTTAAATTAATTCCCAAAAGTACCATATGAAAAACAATAAATTATGATTTCAAGTGGGTTCTTTCACTTATTTGCCCCAACTTGCATCCTTTATAAGGAAATCTTCTTTTATTACTAGTTAATTGTCTTTATCTTTTATATATTTAAGATATAAAAGTTTCAACAAGTTGCTTTTATCATTTTTTGTTGAATATTGAATTAGTTTGCAACTAGTAGTTAGGTGTGAAATGTTCCGGAGAAAATTAGATATTGATTGTATTCAAGTTTAAATAATCTGAATATTAAATAAATTTGTAACTAATATGGATCAAATACTTATTCAGTATTTATATTTTAAAAGACTTAATTTTTATTCTTTATCTCTTAATATGATCGGATTTAATTCAAATCAAATCTAGCTAAGATGCCCATCCAAGATTTATGTTTGTGTAGGACGCTTATTATAAGTAGTTGAAGTTGTAACTAATATGGATCAAATACTTATTCAGTATTTATATTTTAAAAGACTTAATTTTTTTTCTTTATCTCCTAATTAAAATATTTAGACAGTTATATGATCGGATTTAATTCAAATCAAATTTAAGAACCCATCCAAGATTTACGTTTTCTTAGGACACTTATTATAAGTAGTTGAAGTCACATAGGTAATATTTCTATTTCTTCATAAAGGTTCTTGAGGGGGATAGCCTTAGTCTCAACTCTCAAGACGTTCAGAGTGCATGCTTTGGATTAATTCAAGGGATGAAAATTACTTGAACTCGAAGGCAACTAATGATGACATCAAAAACTTAAGGACGGGGTGATGAGAAAACATTACACATTTTAATAAAAATATTTGAATCTTGCTAGCCTACAAGTGATATTGGAAAGCTACGAAAGTCTAAAGTTTCAAGTTTTCAATTAGATAAGTGTTGTCCGTTTTAAGAGTTACCTTATCTTCTTTTTAAAAAAAATCATACACTGTTCTAGCCAAGTTCTGGAACCTCAAATTAAGTTTCTCGGCATAATTGTATCCGACTAGATGTTAGAGGTTGAAAGTGTTTGGTGTGTATGTATCTTTTTTAGGTTTGAGTCTCCTTATACCTTGTTATCTTTTTTTATAGTGAACTGATCTCCTTGAGGATTCTTAAGGATCTGAATTGTCAATATGTCCCTTATGGCTTTTTAGTACACCACTCAATATTTATAGATCATAAAATTTAATCATAAGGTTTTTTTATTCATCACTGTTTGGACAAATTATTTCGTGCCATTACGTCCAAACGAAAGCTCACTTATTAAAAAAATGACTTACGTGAAAAGCTTTCATTTGATGGGATCTAAGGAAGATTAATGTATGCAAATTCATCTTGTAAGTGGAAAAACTGTTTCCAAAACTTATAAAAACTGATACACTCATTATCTATCAATTTTTTCCCACTCAATTTTCAAGAAGCTTTGGGGCTGGTTTAATTAGGGTTTACTTCTACATGCGTTTGTTTGATTTTACATTATATTTTTTCCTAAATCATAATTTATTTGAAATACTATAATGATTGAACCCCAAAAGAATAGTAGTAGTACAACCATATATATAAAGGCACACACGTACGTGCGTTGATCAGACAGATTGACTAAAGTGCATGTGCTTAGCTACAAGCCAATCTTTAAGTAATCTATACGTACACATAAACTTGGCATTTGTAATGAATAACACACCAACTTTATCTCCTTGTTTTATGTTGTATGCCATGACATTTGCTATGAATAACACACTAACTTTATCTTCTTGTTTTATGTTGTATGCCATGACAAGGTTGATCTTCTTCATAAATGTTAACTTGTCATGAGGATATTCTCTTTTAACATATAACAATCAATTATATATAAGTTTGATTTTTTGGTACATACTATATATTAGTTTGATTTTAATTTCGCTGTTCGATTTTGTATTAAATTATATGCATATATACCATTGTTAACATCGCCGAAAATTGCCCTTGAAGTATTGAAATTGCCCTTCCTTTCCTCCTGAACCTCTTCCCAATCAAAAAAAAAAAAAAACATATTCCTCGTGTTTTTGAAAGTATATATCAACTATATAACCCCCCTGATATAATTATTTTTGTAGTAACGTAAATGTATTTTTGCCAAATATTTATTGATATGTTTTTTAATGGAATATTTGTTGATATATTAATTTAGACGACTTTAACACATTTATTAGAAAAAAGGATAAAATACATAGTTTCGTTTTCTAAAATAATATTTGATACTATCATGCAATTTTATATACTTTATTTATTTATAAACGTAAACATTGTATATATACACACACATTTTTTAAAATATTGTTTTCTAATATATGGGTAAAGTAAAATGTAAAAACAACTGCTTAAATATTTTTTTTTTCAATCAGTAACAGAGTTGGATTATCTAGAACTTAAGCATTTATGAAAGGAATATTTGTGCAAATTTTGTACTATTGTAGTATTTTGTTTTGTCATTAATTAGGAATTGGGAGAGAGAAAGGGGGTAGACCAGATGTTTGACTCAAAAGGCAGTAGTTTTTTAAATGATGGAAGATGGAAATAGTCTCCACGTGCAGTTGTAAGGATTCTAAGCTAAATAATGTAAGTTAGTTACGCCTGAAAGCTGATGAAATCAAAACCTAAAACATATCTATCCTCTGCGTACAACTTCCAAATAAAGTCTAACAAGAATACCAAACTCTCCCCCAACGATCCATTTTCTAATGTGTAAATTCCTTTTATTTGTTATTAATTTTGCATGTAATTCAAAATATATGCCAATTAATTAAGACTAATCTTCCTAAGTAAATATACTATGCATGCACTGCTTATTATTTATTTGTTTAATTTTATTTATTGTTTCTCAAGCACTTCATGACGATCGGGTGGTTGTTTAATTACACAGACTCGTCTCTTCCCATTATGGCTAGCAAAGTGTTATACGTTTTTATCGTTTATGATGTCACACACACACACACAATCACACATGTGTATATATATATATATATAAAAGACATTGCCCATTTGGCAAAAACGATCTAGTTTCAATGTAATCCAATTAGTAAATACATAAAATATGGAAAATGAACACACTTGGTGGGTTATAAGTAGACGTTGTAGGTTAGAAACTTGGGAAGACGTTGAAAGCAGAACCAAACTCGCTCCACTAAGCAACCTCTTTTCTTTCCCCCACATCACATATATGTATACAAATATATATTATTTATTTATATTATAATATTAATATTATAATATGTATATATCTACATTGTGTGTTACTTATAAGATGGTTTGTTAGCCAAAACGTTTGCATCAATCGCAGGTGCAAGGTCTGTCCAATCCCTCCCACTCTCTAACGGAAAACACTTTCCCATCTTCCCCCACCATATATTCTCTTTCTCTGTCTCTTTCCTCTCCCTTGTCTTCATTAAATTGTTTAGTACTTCAATTTGTTTCCCTTATAACCTTCTCTTAATTATCCCTTTTGCTCCCTCTTTGCTTTAACATTCTTTTATACCCATCACAGCTTGGAGTTCATCACATATATAGTTTATATAGCAAATTAAGGCAAAGGAAAGATAGATACATAGCTAGATCAAGCAAGAGGGAGAGAGAGTACTGGAGAATAGTGGAAATCAAATTAATTAACCCTATTCTCGTTGAATTAGGGTTTTCTTCTCTTTCTTTTTGTTGTGATCGATTGCTTTTAAGTTTCTAGCTAGGAAGAGATAACATGTGCAGTAGAGGCCACTGGAGGCCAGCTGAGGATGAGAAGCTTCGGGAGCTGGTGGAACGCTATGGACCTCACAATTGGAACGCCATAGCTGAGAAGCTCCGAGGAAGATCAGGTTTGATGATCATGTCAATTATTCTATGCATATAATTCATCTTCCTTTCTTGCAACAACTTTTGTGCTCATTCGACTCAAATAACTATTTGATCATAACATATTACAGTCACCACCAACCCCGTTTAACCATATACAAACTTCTTCAATAATAATGTAAGTTATATATTTATACTTATATATTCAGGATATATATCATATTTCTCGATTTTTTTTTTTTATCAAACCTAGCTATAAAAGCTAATTAATTAGTAAAATATATATAATTCAATTTACACCTCTAGCTAGATAAATTATATTCCATATAATTAGTTGCTTAAATATATAGGTATGTAAAAAGTTTGGGAAAATCAAGCAGCTAATTATGTAATAAGTTAGCTTGCTCGTTGTGTGAATTAGATTTTACTATAATTAGTTCTTATAGGTTTTGATTAAAAATATCATTGGAATATAAATATTCCCTAAACAAATATATAAATATAAAATTTTAATTTCTATGGAGCGTATATATTAAGTGACAGCACTTTCATGAATTTATAGTTAGTTTGTGAAGTTTAATTAATAATTACATAAGCTTAATTATGAAATTTTTCAGGGAAAAGCTGTAGGTTGAGATGGTTTAATCAATTGGACCCAAGAATAAATAGAAGTCCTTTCACAGAGGAAGAAGAAGAGCGCCTTCTGGCCTCTCACCGGATTCATGGTAATAGATGGTCTGTGATTGCAAGACATTTCCCTGGAAGAACTGATAACGCTGTCAAGAATCATTGGCATGTGATGATGGCAAGGATTCGCCGAGAAAGGTCTAAGATTTATGCAAAACGGCCACCCCATCAGAGAACAATTTTTTCTCCGAACCTGGAGGATCATGAGACGAACTTTGACACAAAAGACATATCCTCCCTTGTTGAGAAGTATCATGAAAAGTGTAGCTACCCTTGTGTCACATATGGCACTTTCCAATTTCCCAGCAAGTTTCACTTTCAAGGTCCAAGTTCTTGTGCCACAATGCTCGAAGGTACATCCATTTTGATGCTTCCTAGCTTCCATAATAAATTTAGGAAAATGCTAAATAACTAGAATTTTATACAAACTTATTTGTCACAATAGTATAATATGTATATTGATCTTTAGATAAATAAGTCGGTTATACCACTTTATTTCATTCAATAATCACCCTTAATTTCTATCAAAAACTATCGGAAATTTTTTCTGATAGAATAACATTATCATTTTAACCCTTTTTCACTTTTATCCAGTGTAAATTTCATAATTGTCATTTTTTTTTCTCTCGTTTAGCTTTGACACAAGGTTGATTCGTATTAATTTGTTCGGTACCAAATAACCTAACTCTTGTGTTTTGTTTAATTTGATATTGCAGACAAAAATCAATCAATTGAGTTCTATGATTTTCTTCAAGTAAACACTGATTCCAACAAAAGCGAAGTGACGAACAATGGCAGAAGGGATGATGAGGAAGTCAATCAAGATGCTGTGGGGCAGCGGAATTGCAAGGATGGCGTTCCATTCATTGATTTTTTGTCTACTCGGAGCTCCTAACACAATTGCAAGAGTAGCACTTAATCACCCAGTTTGTATCCATCAAACCTGACTAGAACAAAATCTCGACCTTGAAATCCATTATTCATGCGTGATAACTGCTGCAACATTCACAGACATTATGTATTTAATACATACGTACACTTACAACATTGTAAAAAAACTGCTCTTGAGAAGCTCTATATATGTATCAAAATATAGCAAGATCATTCAAGCTGAAGAAAATTAGAAATGATATAGATATATGTTTGCATCTTAGAAGATTATATATGGTTCTACTAATTCACTTGGATTACAATTTGAAGGACTTGGAGGGTTGGGGGGATCATGTACTGTTCCTCTTGCATGTTTATTATTTACATTATTTGCATGATAATGTTATGTAAAGAGAGATAGGTACAAGCATTTCAAATGGGTGAATTCCGATTGAAACTTGTGAAGCCCGTGTTAAATGTTGATGTTTATTTTTCTTTTTTGACATGATTAAGTGTAAAAAAAAACATGAGCTGAATTCATTTTTCATATAAGAACTTTTCTTTATATATAGAAGAAACAAGTTTAGCAAAACTTAAGTTGTAAAGTATTCATAATCAAATCGAATAGATGTAAATTTAAAAAAATTAAAAAGAAAATCAAATAAAGCTGATTAATTTTGGCAAAAGAAGATATAGGTTTTGTTTTTTTCAAAAACAAGTGAGTATCCTAAAACTAATTAATTGGATCAAACCAAGTCAAATTGATTGGTTGGTCCGTTTCTCTTGTCTATACTAATTCTTATTAATAGTATAGGGGTTTGATCCCTTTAATCACAATTCAATTACTTTTTGTAAAATGCCATTACAATAGTGTGTATTATATTACTAGTTTTTTTTTTTTTTTTGTCAAAATGTCATTGAATTATTATTATTATTATTATTATTATTATTATTATTATTATTATTATTATTTAGTTGGCTTAGATTTAAATTAAATAGAAAAAGAATAAAATAGTAAATATATCTTATTAATCATTTGAAGATTTTAAGATGAATGTGAGAAAATATAACATTTAATTAAAATTTGAAGGTAAATATAATCATTTAATTTAGATATTCTTAATCTCCACGTACTTATCTTCAAACGCTTTTTAAATTTTTCATTGCATAATTTATTTATAATTTTTATGCTTTTATTTATTTTTCTCAACTAAGTTAAAAAATATAAAAAAATATATTAACGGGTATGTAATAACTAGGAACTCACTAGTTAAACTAAAATCAATTAGTCGAGATGATTTGCTCCTTAAAATTACGTACCAATCTTAACAAGAAATTATAATTGGATTTTACAAATTGCGTATAAATAAGAAAAATCTTAAATTTACTTAATTCATGCGATTATATATATTAAAAAAAAAGTTAGTAAATATGCTATACTATCAACTCATATAAATATTAATCACATTTACAAAGAGTTAATTGAGATAATAATTCCAGATGGAGGACAGCAGTCCAAATTTCAAGGAGGCAATTGTTATAGAAAAAGTGCATTTATACTCTCACATTAAAATGAGAACTAATCTTATGATCATTCTAAATATACTGAATTTGTAAAACGAACCGGTGGTCTTAAAAAAAACTGATTGGAAAAACTAACTGTATTACATGTATGCAAAATTGTAATTTTCTCGGTAAAAATAGACGTGCTTAAAATAAAAGACAAAACTAGATGTTCTTAATCAAAGGTTTATAAAGGTCAAATCAAAATTGGACTTGTATTCCCTTTACGTTATGTTTAGAAATTTTGGCGATAAAGGGTGGAATATAGATGGATAAGACAATTTGGAAACGGAGGGTAGATGAAAAAGAAATATTTCCGTTCTACTTGTATGATTAATGAGGGAACAAAGAAGGAGTGAAAGATATTAATGATGCAAATAGAACGGAAATATTTCTTTTTCATCTATAATTATTAATTAGAATATCTAAATTCTAAACCTTCAATCCAAATTGATCCACTGAGTCAATTTTAAAAATCATATCGTCAATCTTCTCATTGCCCCAATTTGAAGGGGGGAAAAAGTGAAGAGTTTGGGATGGTTCCTTCATGTTCTCTTTCTTTTTGAAAAATTTTTAAATTTTATCAAATAATTAAAAGAAATTTTTCCAAGTCCTATACAAGTCTTGCTAGGCTTAATCGTTTTGGTTCACATAACTTTTGCCCCACTTCGATTCTATTGTCTCCCAATGCTTATACACCGCTCACTTGTACCTGAGTAGGAAATTAGGAATCAATCGTTGTGCAAGATTTTGAAGTCAAAAGACGTGCAAGAAATTTTTCCCCCATGCATGTACCAGAAAAAAGGGGAATTTCTCACCCTTTTCCTTAATATATGTTAATTTCGTGAAAAGGCGTAAACTATTGGTTGGTTTTCTTGTTTGTTGGTGCTTTAAATATCTTTTTTTTCTTTTTCTGCAGTCATTCGTTAGGTTGAATATTTGAATTCTCCTTGACACATCCACTTCATATTAAAACATGTCATAACAAGATTGCCTCAGTTGGCATAATTGAGAAATCGCACTTTACTTTTCCATATGACATAACAGTGAAAAACCACTAATAAAAATCAAACTCAAAATCTTGCTATAAACGCCATTAATCTTACCAATTAGGTACACATTAGCTGACAAAATATTCCTAAATTACAGTTAGGAAAAGAAGCTCCAGCTAAACCGTCAATAACTAAACAACCATCGCTTTTTTACACCCCCAAAAAGAGGAGCATGCTAGCGGGTTAGCTAGGAGAAAGAATTTCTATTGAAAGTCCATTGCTGACTATTCGAAA
Organism: Pterocarpus santalinus; assembly: GCA_031439595.1. NCBI lineage: Eukaryota > Viridiplantae > Streptophyta > Magnoliopsida > Fabales > Fabaceae > Pterocarpus > Pterocarpus santalinus. The sequence continues at coordinate 60,012,291 of CM062531.1, forward strand.
AATTGAAGAAAAAAAGGTCCATTCCCACTTCCATAGTCTAGAAGTGTGGCAAAAAGCATAAAATGATTTTAAATTTTTTTTTTCATTTAAAAGATTGTTGGAGTTAAGAATAAATGAAATAATACAAATAGAGAAAGAAAATATAATCTTACTACTTAAAATATATTATAGCTAGGGATAAACGTAGAGAAACATAAGAAAATTAAAGATATATATATATATAATTGTTATGCAATGAGAGTATAAAATAATTTTATATTATTATTTAATCAAATGATTGTATTTGTAAAACTTTTAAGATAGTGGATGATTTAAATCAAATACTTTTGTTATTGTAGTAATTTATGATTGAATATCTATGTAAAAAATTTTTTATAATAACAATGCATATAAATTAAATCCATATACTATTATGAAATATTTTTATTTTTATATTAATTTAAATTTAAATATATAAGAAGTACTAACTGTTTCATAACTTTATGAAGACTATATTTATATTTTACTGCTAGTGCATATTAATTACTAAATTTCAACGTGGGTTCTTTCTTTTTTCTATTTTTTTTTTTATTCTAAGGAACTTCTAATGAAGTTAAGGGGATGGAAAAAATGATGGACATACGAAGATCAAACCTCTGACGCAACACCACAAACTATAAACACAAAGACCGATTAAGATGGTCATTGGCAACGTTTCTTTCAACTGCCATATAAATTGATTGATGGCAACCATTTCTTTTGGGCGTTTTCAGCGTTAAATGGTTATTATTTACTCTATTTTAATCCAACTTTACCTAATGTTTGTCTTTGAGATAAATGAGGGTTAACTACTAATTAGATCCAACAACGTTAAGTAACAATAAGTATTTTGAGTTCAATTTCTGTTAACTTTTAATATTGATTGAATGACAAGTTCTAACTTAAACTTGCTACATGCCTAGATTTGATATGAACCAGCGTCTCTTTCCCTAAACCTTTGCTTTTGAAAAAAGTACAAAGAAACTGCCTGTCTGTGGGGTTAAAAGGTCTAGAGGTGATAGAAAATGGCAACCAATAACTTTGACCACGATTAACTCAGATTCCATCCCATTTTTATTTGGATTAACTTACTTTATTTTCGGAAAGGGGCATGTTATTTGAATATACTCATTAAAAGAGTTATATTATTTGGATATACATAATGAATATGTCCATCAATATAGACAAGTATATATATTAAGGTACTACCTAGAATGCTCGTTGCAGTCAAAGGAGTGTTAAGCACCGTGTTATTTGACAGTGAAATTGTGATATTAAGCCCAATCGCATACAAAATACCGTAAATCTTTTCATTGTCTCTCTTTTCCGCCTTTCCCCTTTTGACTCCCAAAAGAAAAAATTTGCGAGTCCCGCTCTCTCCCACACCCCACCGATGCATCCATGGCCATCGCCTGGCGCCACTGCAAAACTCACAAAAAACACCAAAGTCATATCATATCCATATCACAACACCTCCCAATCGTTGAAATCCGAGCCCTTCCTACCTTCTTCGACACCTTAGAAGACCAATTACCAGTCAGTTTTGTGAGACCTCAGTGGTGGTCCAACGGGTTCGGAAGCAACACTGTTGAGTCTCCACCACCACCTTCCTCTTCCTTGTTGTTCTTTGTGTTTTACTTTGCCACCACTAACTTCCTCTGCGTGATCTTGTTTTGTAATGGGACAAGTGGATTTTGATGATAGAAACAACTGGGAGTATCTCTTCAACGACTACTCCATAGATCTAAAAGAAAAGCTTTTGGAGTTTGTTATGCACATGAGAATGGAGACAAATTTGTTTTTGTCTCAGTTTGATATGCAGGCTCTTCTAGAATTAAGCTTCAAAATCGCTGGATTTCAAGGTGCTGTGGAGGCTAGAGGAGGAGGCGATTGGCGATGGTGCCAGGGGATGAGCAACAGAGAGATGGTGGAGTTGGTGGTACAGAGAGAGAGATAAGGAGGAACAGTGAGTTGCTGGTGGGGAGTGAGATTTATAGTGCACCCCAAATGAGAGGACTATTAGTACATTTCATATTTTACCGTCAGATACATGCGGTGCGTGGTGCACCTTTGACCATGAAGTGCACCATAGCATCCACCGTATGTTAATAGTAAAAATTTTACATTGAATAACGAAAAATTGAAGGGATTGCAGTGGTAAGGTATAATAAAATTATTTCGTGCAAATTTATATTCAAATGAGTGGATAATTTATATATACAACTAGAATAGGAGATGACCATTTTCACTTATAATTGCATTCACCCTATTCTCCATTAACTAACATAAAATCTCTACTATTAACATATGCGCTCTCCTTAGTCAATAAATACCCAAAAATACTATGTATAAATATCATTATCTTTTTTAGAAAAGTTTATAAAAATATGCTCAACATAAAAACATTAACTAAGCTCTTTAGTACAGAATAAGTGCATGTTTGGGAAATACATATTATTTCACAAAATAGTAACTACTACATATTTGGTTTTTAATAATATTTTTTAACATTATAATATTTAAAATATACTAATAAAAGTATAAAAAATATTATTAAAATTCTATAGCAACATTTTTGCTGATGTGGTTTTTAAGCTATAATACAGAGTTCTAAAAACAATTTCTCATAATTTTGTAAAGGAAAAATTTTAAGTATTACTAAATTTCAATTATGTTGTAATATAACATTTTGTCTTGTGAAAGTTGTTTTCAAGATAATCTAATATGTTTAGTAAATACTAATAAAGTTGATTATAATCTTCAATTTATTTTATCTACATTAGAAAAATCGTTTTTTCAAAAAGCATTATTTTGAGCATTTTAATTATACATAAAAGTTGATTATTTTAGAATTATCATATTTTTATCAAAATAACCCTATGTATTAAATGTTACATAACAAACTATTTCAAACATTAATTTGTTATCCAAAAGTATTTTCTTCATGCAATTCATATAAAATATACTATTCTAAAATTATTTTTTAATTAATATATCTAAAAAGAAAAAATTATTAAAATCATTTTAAATACACAACTACTCCAAACATACCCTAAATTAGTTCAAATGTGAACTAATATCCATTAACATAATTCATGGCCATGAGTACAATTTTTTTTTTTTAATCACCATGTCCATATATTGGGTCGACACTATCTAATATAGGGAATAGATCCTCTCACATAAAAATTTAACAAGACTTTATTATGGGTTAATTTTTATTATTGATTAAATACTCTTGTAGATATTATACTTGGCCCCAACTTCTCATTCAATAGTAAAAATCAATGTATAACAAGATCATGTGAATTTTTCATATAAAAGATTCAATCTTATCCAATGTATATCTAAGAGATATAGAGTTGTAAGTTGGTTTAGGTCTACCTATTGAACTCGAAAAATTAGACCAATTAAATTGGTTTGGATTAGTTTGGTGCATTGGGATCAATCCGATCAAACGCATTCATATTTAGTTCAAACATTGAATATTGTAATTCTAAACCCAATAATCTGATACCCAAACCAATAACTCAATCTCTTTTTATTTGTTTTTTTTCCACCCTTGCTTAATTATATTATGAGTTATGTTATCATTATTATTAATTATGTTATTGACTAGTGATCTATGTATGATTAATTTTGTACATAAAATTAAGAAAATTTTTGTCAAATTAAAATTTGTAATGTTTTGTGGTATTTGTTTGAATTTATTTATTGATTGAGAGTTAAAAAAAAAAAAAAAAAACATGTGATCCAACCATCTGAACCGAATTAACTCAAATTTGGTTAGTTTGTTTTAATTTGGATTTGGTCAAGGAAATTTTTGAATCGGAACTAATCAAAATTGATTGGTTGAGATTTATTTTTCACTTGCACCCAAACTGACTTGACTCAATTACACCTCTATAGAGATATATTATTTATAAATTAAAATTTAATATCAAATTGAATAAGTATCTCATATTTATATCCATATTAATACATGCATAATTCAATGTCTAACCATGCTCATATTAATATACAGTGTCTATATGATATCTATATAATGTGAGTTATTAAAAAAAAAAATTCATACATCTCATTATAAGTTCCCACTCCAAAAAGCTTTGACATGTTATTATGCTTGGAAAAAATCCCAATCCACACAAATCAACAGAAAAAACAAAGCAAAAATGAGCGTAAGAAATTAATGTGATTCGTTTACGTCCACAACTTTACAAATTAATCAATTATCAAAAACACAATCAAACCCAAAATCTCAATACACTAAGTCTCACAAAACAATCTTTCTCATATGAATAAAATACTTACTTTGCTCATAAATTTTTTTACATAACAAAATATCTCACCAAATAACACACTCAAATTTTCTCTCACTCCCTTAGTCCTCTTGCACAACACACAGCTGCACACTATTTTCTCACAAACGGCGCTCCTTGCAACATACAAAGGAAGGAGCTATCACTTGTCCATCGCCTAAATAAATATAACCCCAATTCTCTTTTTTTTTTTCTTTTTTCAAGTGAGCCCAAATCAGGCAAAAAAATCTCAACAATATATGCACATGCGTGGTAGATCTTGTTTCAATCTTTAATCAGTGACTTGCATTAAGCCATTACAACATCAACCATGGATCAGATTATTATAATGTAGATGCATGTATCAATCGGATCAAATAGCATTCCAGAGCCTTATTATATCAGTAAGTACTTCAAGGTTATTCACAAAGAACAGTAACAACTTACAACCTGTCCAAACTTGCCTTTTTATGTGGAAACCATGATGGGAACATTTTTTTTTTTTTTGGGTTTATGGGAGGGGGATTGGGTTCAGGAATCGAACGCGGGTGTGGCTCTAACGAGGCTACATCATTTGCCACTTTGCCTCATGTCTCGACGGGAAATTTGAGCTCGACTATGATGGCAACTTTTGGGCCGCAGTTAGAACTTCAATTGCCAAACGGCCGAATCTTTTTGCTAATGGGGTCAACATATGTCACCAAACGGCATGCTTTGTCTAATGCCACCGGGCCTTATTCTGGAGAAAATATTCTGTTTTCTGAAATGTTGGTATGAGGACTCCCATCAAGTGGGCGTGGTCCTTAGTGCGTACATCATTTCATACCTAAAATGGCATGTTCTTCTAATACTTAAGGTGTGAGATAGGACTACCTCAGTACATGATTGAAACAATAGAGAGCTAATGCATTGATCAAAGGAACGCTTTTTATCATGTACTGTGCTTTTTGGAGTCAAATATAGCATGACATGTAGTTGACTTGTTAGCTCTATTGTTTACATTATAGTCTTATACTAACTAATACTAATATAATAGAAATAGAATAGTATTTCCGTATGCTCCACCCGATTCTGTTGCTAACTCGCGCTTTACATAATCAATTGGATTATAGACATTCGTTCAACACAACGCAACTCGTCACCAAAGCACGAAAGCCGAGATCTTTTAACAAAATAGATTCGTATTCAATGGGTGCATAACCATATTGATAAACTCGCCATTTTGATTAGCACAATACATCTGTGAGACCTCAGTTTTATCTTGTCCAGCACATGATTAAATCGTCCAAAATTGATAATAGAAGGACTAAGTGATACATTTTTGGTCCCAAAATTTATACTTACTTTATTTTTAATCTTTAGATAGATAAGTAATTTTCTTTCTCTCAACTTACTTAACTACTCTCTGTAGAGAGACCTATTCTAACAATAACTCAACATTTAATTAGTTTAGACTTAACCAAACTCAAGCTAAATTAGGAAAAATTCAAACACCGTAATTTAAACCAAAAATTCACATTAACTGAACCGGTAATGGCTGATAATGTCCGGTGGAATTCCTTACAGTTTACATGTAAAGACGCTTAACTGTATTTTAATTTGGGTTCGCCATAATTTGTCAAACTGAGTAGTTTTAACACAGCTAGAAAATTGACATGTAACAAAAGTTCAAAAACAGAGGAAAAGAAAGGTATTGCAAGTGTTTGGTTAAAGAAATGGTAATACAGACGGTCTCCCCAAGAGCACCCTTTGTGATCTAAAAGGTTGCCCCGGAAGCTAGAAACCCACCCAACCCAGCTTCCCCTTATAGTACACAAAAGAACACCAAAATTACTATAATTTTCTACAGAATGCCTATGAAATGAAGACAACAGCTCTAGAGGAATTGTGACTTGTGAGGACAAATTGCCTACTCGCACTTGATGGATCGATATATGTGGCGGACAAAGAGCAAAGCTGCACGGAATCCAACAGTTCCAAGCATCAAGAAGAAACCATAGCATATACATGCCATGTATCCGAAGAAAAACGAGGTCTGCATGAATCCAGACATATCGGAGCGTGCATAGTAGTAATACAGACAGTAGGCATAGATAAATAAGCCAGTTGATCCACCACAGAGGAATGATCTGTAAGAAAATTAGAAAACACATTGGTCAAGTCCAGTAAGCACATCATATGTTTCGTTCAAACTCAGACATGGGACTACGTGTACTTCATTATAAAAGTATTATACATCCGCCAAATTCAAAACATCGAAAGCAAAATGATAATGACTAAAGAAATGCATAAAGCAAGAAAGCTAGCATTCTTGAGAATCCATTTTTTACTGAGGGGATGCTGACAGTAAGTTCCAGATATGTAGAAACACAGAATAATACCAAGGAAGAAGAATAATTATCCATGCATGTTCCCGAATTGACACTTCTGACAGACAAACCATCACGTAAGTTGTACTAGCCAATTCGGTTATGAAGTCCACAAAGTTTGAAGTAAATCATCAACATTATTACCAATATTTTTCTTCAGAACTTTATGCATTTTGATCCATCATAATAGCTCATTTTCATTGCAAAGAACTTTGTCTAATTTAATAGCTTAATTTAAAAGAATGACCCCAGAATTTCATATGTACCACTAATTGTAGTAGGGGTACGTAAGAAACATATACCAAAAATATATGTACCACTATCCAATGACAAAATCACATATCGAACACCAAGGGATAGCTAATTCAAAACTCAGCTGATATCCCATATTCACTTGCTAGCCAGTACGAATATAATCAACAATTAGCACAGGGGAAGGTTGAAAAACCGAAAAAGAGAGAGTATGATTTCATACCTCCACCACCACTCGTGGTCCTCAGCAGCAAGCTGGAAGTATGTCAATGCCACAGTAATAAAAGCAGTAACAATCAAGAGAATGATGAAGACAATGAACAGAATACTGTAGATGGTGTAAATCCTGTGACCCCAAACACTGGCAAATATATAGTATAGTTCAATGTATATTGCACTGAAAGGCAAAAATCCGGCCATTGCCATCTGAGGAATTGTTCCGCGATACCATGGCAAAGGCGGGATCTCCCTTGGATACTTAGTTGTGCGGCAGGGAGCCTGAAATTCAGCCTTGCTGTTCTTCCCAGCAATCCCACCCAACACAAGCAAAGGAGATGTAACAAGCGTCCATATCAGAACTATAACCACAATTGTGCCAAATGGGAGAGCAGCAGTAGCATTGTAAGCAATTGCAACAGTGTTCAGGAAGCAAAATGTGAGAAACAAAGGTCCACAGAAAAGGCATCCAGTCAATAGAAGATTCCTAACCTGTCATGACAAAAGAACAAGAATACAAATGACCGGTGTTGACAGAAAATAAAATTCAAGTTCAATGGAAACGGGACCAAATTGCAGGGTAAATTCACAAGTGGATACCCAGTTTGTTCCCTCAAGTTGACAATAGAAGGATGTTGCAGTATAGCCAGCAATTCCTGAAGTGAGTGCATATATGACAACAAGTGCAGTAAACAGAGCCCCTCGGTTGTATGGATAGAATACTCCAACTAGTGCCAATAGGAAAATGAATACCGTACTGCACAGCATGCATAAATGCAATTCAATGAGATGACACAATAAATACTAATTCACCTGAAATGAGCTTCTGTAATAGAGACATCCAAAGGGGCCAGTAGAAACTCACAGGGTAAACAATTGGGTTCCAGATCCAAGGGCGGCTGCGAATAGAGACTTGTACTTTGGAAACCTAAACACATCGCCGTGGATATATTTCCAACCAGTCTCTTCCTGGTCCTCAGCAGATTCCTCATCATGGGCATACCTATTCAGAATTCAAACAAGGGTAACATCCACAATTCAGCACTTTAGTCATAATGAATAAGCGCACACAGAAAAACCATACAACAATGCTTCTTACTTGACAAAATCATTCTTAAGGACCCGCATGAGAATAGTCGCTAGGAAACCAGTCAGAAGCAGGACTGTGACACATGAGTTTATAATCGAGAACCAGTGGATTTCCAAATGATGAGGCAGTGATGATGATTGGGAATACTTATCCATCCGCTTCTCAAAGGGGGTGTTAGTCTCCTTCCACTTCACAGTATACAAAAACTCCACATCAACCTCATTGTCCTCTGTTACGTCCACAAGTGCATTCGGATCGGTTCGCACATTGATTTCAATGACACGATCCTTGTTATAATATATATCAAAGTGAATGTGCTTGTAGAGGTAGTACTTATAATCACTAGGATCCTTTCCCTCCTTATCAACTTTCCCAATGAAACCCCAAATGGGCAAGTCATCATAGTACATCTGGAAGTAGTAGTCCTTGCGAACTGCGGATCGGAACTTGGCCACATCTTCCTTCTTGAGCGTCTTCTTGCAAACCGGTTCGGAATCTTTGTCACGCTGGAACTCCAGCTTGTAAGGAGCACTTACTAAACGGTCTCCATTCAAGACCTCACCAAGAGCTTCCTTCTTCTCCTTCACATGATCTGCAATATCAAATCCAAATTCCAAATCCAGAAACCACAAACAAATTATAGAAGACCGATAATTGATCACTGAACAAAAGAACTATAGAAAGGGGAGGGGCAAAAAAAAAAAAAAAAAAAACTAACCTGGCAAACAGAATGGTAGATCAAAATAACGATAGGTCTCACTGGGGAAAAAAAAAACACATTATTAACAAAAAATTAAAAACATCAACAACTTCAAACGCTAAAAAGGACGCACATTACTATAAAAAATTTAAATACATCAAATTATAAATCTCCAACAAATTCGAACACTAAAAAACACATTATTATAAAAAAAAAATAAATACAACAATTTATAAATCTCCAACAAATCCAAACAATAACTTAAAAATTATTAGATATATCAATGCATCAATTATAAATCTTCAACATATTCAACCACAGTTTTGTTTACTAAAAGAACACATTATTATTAAAAAACTCAACATGTAATTTTACAAATCTGCATTTCTGCAACAGATTCAGACAGCAATTATATTTAAGTCGACGAATTGGGATCCAGAGAGGAAAGTTAAAGCATCGAAACGAAACGCGAGTCGTTTTAGTTCGAGCGGCAACAACAGATCCAGCAGTTACAAAGCGAGATCGACGCGAAGCAACAAACGAAGTTCGATAACTTAGCCATCAGAGGTGCACACACACACACACTCAATGGCGCAAACATCTGAGGCGAAAAAAATTTACTGTGGAAACAGCTCAGATCGGAGGAAATGGAGTACGGTACCTGGGGTTGTGGAAAGGGCCAACTTTGTTGGCGTAGAGAGGGACCAGATCTCCTTCCTTGTACCGGTGATCTGACGGATCGGATCTGACGGTGGAGATTGCGAGGGTGAGCGAGAGCAGAAGAAGCAGGTTCTTCCTCATTATTTTGTTTTTGGTTAGTTACTCCAACTCTTCGATTTTCGAAGAGAAGGGTCAAAGACAAGAGAGAGAAGAGATGGTTTGAAGAGAAGAGACGAAAGGGAAGAGAAGAAGAGAAGGGGTAAATAAACACGCCCACAGAGACACACACACACACACACAGCAATGAAGGAAGAAAAGATAGGGGCGAGGGCGAGTGAGGTGACACAGACTCACCGCCACACTCTTATGCTCGATGTTTCACCTTGCGCATACCTCCAACCTTCCTTTTTTTTTTTTTCAAAAAAAATTATTTTTATTTATTATTTATTGATACGGTAAATTATTACAACGAAAATCCTGCAGTTTATGGTCATTTTGGCTCACTTGCAAATCAAGTCTATTTTCTGTCTTTCCTTTTTAACAAAGCATATCAGTGTCTCACACGATGCCATTGCCATTCTATTTTAAAAGGGGTCGCATGGCATCGTCCCCTATTAATGGTCTTCCAATAATTGTTTGTTTAATTAACATTTCTTAGATTTAAATAGTTTAATATTTGTTATTTTTTAATTAAAATTTTATATTTGAATATTATGAATAAAAAAATTAATATTGATTGAATTTTATTCGTGTAATAAATTAATCAAGTTCTAAAAATTTTATTTTTTAGTTCGAATTTTTTCATAAAAAATTAGATCATTTGCTAATGTATTCAACCCTAGTTTATAGGAATAAAATTTTAAATGTGTAATTTTTATATAAAAAATTCTATCAAAAAATAAAAGTGAATATTATATGTAAAATTTTATAATTTGTTGAGAAAACTTTATTAATGAATTTATATTTAAAGCATATGTGCATATTTCCCTGTTTATGTGAGGTTAATATCTAAAAATACATAAAAGAAAGTCCATCTTTCTATGTCACTTGGTTTTTCAATTAGTAATAATGGTTAAAGAATTAATATTTAATTAATTTAAGTGATTTAGTATTTATTTTTTTTAAACAATAATTCAAGTTTAAATTTTATAAATAAAAAAATAATACCGAAAGAGTTTTATCTCCATTATAGTCAATTCAAATGAGATTATTGAAGTCCATAAATTATATAAAATCATGACAGATATAAATGTGGTTAAGATCTTGTTGATTTGCACGGATGTTTTGTTTAAAATTGTTAAATATAGGGTTATATTGCCTAATATAAAAAAATTAATTATATCAATTATTTATATCATTAGACATTAGAATAATATTTATTCCATACTTTAAATTTTTTTAATGTGAAATTTAATATTTTATTGTCTTACTCATTTGCATATTTTGATATCATACGTAACTTATGTGCTAATTTTATCCAATATTTAAGGATTAATTTAGTTTGACAGTATTTTGCTGCAACAAAGTATGAAAAGGAAGTGGTAATTTCGCACGTTTTCGTTTAGCGTCCTAAGGTATTCGCTTCTTTTTATGTGCAACTTTTTCAACGTATGCAGTTATTAATTTTTTATTTTTTTATTTATTTACTGCCCAAGTGTTGGTGTCGGCGTCGATGTGTTTGAACGTGATTGGTGAGGGAGATGTGAGAGTGTATGTGATTAATGGTTGTCAACTCATGGGGACATGACCTTAAACGTGTTTTCAAGCCAGATGTGATTTCGGATCCACGTTGCGATGAAGACACGTGTAAAATGGGGTCCACATTTGGCAAAAATATTTAATAGAACAGAAGAGTTAATGGTAAAGGAATGGAATGCACAAAATTGGGCAAGTCTCCATACTTGCATCTTGCCTTTTTTAGGATAGACATTCGTCAAAGAAAAAACACAATTTTGATAGTATAACTTTTTAAAAAATGTTGTGCTAAATTATCTTTTTAAATTTAATTTTGATATATTATTAATATAAAAGCATTATTCTAACCGCTAAGGAAAAAAAAAGCATTATTCATATAAAAAATGTTAACTTGTATATTAATTACCTTAAAAATCAATGCTAACAGTTATAACTTTAATAACATCTACTTAGTTCTTGTGTTTAGAGAATGGATGGCTTTAGATTGGAAAGTTCAATCCTTACTTATTCATCCCTTACCCTTTCTTTCTAACTCCTTTAACCTTTCATTTGATTAGATAAAAAATAAGAGAAAAGAAAATGAAAAAAAAAAAGGTATAAAACATCATTTTTTCTTGTTTGAATGTTAAGGGGAAATGGAAAGAAAGGAGGATTAAAAAAATGATGGTGGGACTCACATAAGTATGTTTTTATCTCTAAAACGGGAAGAAAATGGGTTAGTAAAATGACATTACAATTATATCCTTGTACTCTTTTCTTTTAACATAAAAGAGATGATAAAAAGGTCATTTATATATAAGTATTTTTTCTTTCCTCTTATTTTTCTACCTAACTAAATAACAAAAGAGAAATTTTTTTTTAAAATTTTTCTTTTCTCTTTTTTTGTTAATTTTTTATCTTCGTCCAAACAAAAACCTAAAAGCTATTCAAACTAAAAATTAAAAAAAAAAACTCACTTTACCCTACATATCAAAACTATTTTTTTATATAAAATATGATTCCATTATTTACTATAAGAGAGAGAAATTGAGACTATGTGCCAAGGAAGGAGAGAGAAATAAAAAAAATTAATTACCTTAAAACTTTATTTACTTACATACAATTCTCTCCATTTCAAAATAATATTCACTTTAGTAAAAAAAAAAAATCCATATTATTAGTTGTTTTAAAATCTTCTTCATAAATTGCAACTATTTCACTCTCCTCATCACCTCCAACTTTGATTTATTATACAATGTAAACTCTTCAATAAGTCAAAAGGCAATTTAGAGCCTATTTAGTTAACCATCGAGAAATCAAAAATAAATAAATAAATAAATAAATGTGCTTTCTAACTTGCGTTTGGCCAAAATAACTCTCACGTCACTTCAGTCAAACTTATGTTTAACGAACTTCCACCATGAAAACAAACAGGCTCTTAATCTTTCATTATTATTTTTTAAAAAATCAAATATATTAAATTGTTTTCTTAATTCTTGTGCCATAACCTTAAACAACTAATATTGTGCAATGAAAGGAGAAAATCTTTCATTTAAATCCTCAAACTATGACAACTCTCACATAAACATGAGAGTGTCATGTTGTGCGAGAGAAAACCACAGAAACAAAATTAATGTTATATCAAGATAAATAATAGTGGATTCTTCCATGGTAATACTTGTTTATCTCTGTTTATAACTAGGGTGTAAGCAAACAAGTTTGGTTTGGGTTAAAAAAAGAGAGTAAAATTACACTTTAATTATTGAAATATTTTTATTTTAACATTTTAGTCCTCAAAAGATTAATTGCATACACTTGAATTGTTACTATTTTCCTTTAGATTGAAGTATTATAATACCAATTTTTTGGAGAATTTAAGTGTATGCAATTAATTTTTTGAGAACTAAGGTATTATAATACCAAATCTTTGAGAGATTTAAATATATGCAATTTGAACCAAACCAATTTGACTAAAATCGGGTTTGTTTGGTTCGATTATTAGGTTAAAATAAAGAATAAATTTGTGTTTTTTATAAAAAAATTATTTTTATCACAACCAATAATAGTGGAATGCTTGGTTATGAAATATTTGATAATCGTATAAATAGATAATTATCTTAAAAATGCAATCAAATAAGATAAAAGGTGACTTCATTACTAAAAGCTTAAAGATAAAACTTTTAAATCTTTAAAAAAAAAATTGTTGATTAAGTTGAGTGCTTGAATTTTGGGGATGAAAAATCATAAATCCTAGTTACCGAATCAATAGTAATGAGTTAGCTTTGATTTTGCCTTGAAATGAACTAATTATCCAAACCAATCCAAACTAATTTCATTGGCTCGGTTTAGAATTTTGGGCTCATTAGGTTAATCCAATACAAGGAACATCCCTATTCATAATGGTTGTAGTATAAAAAGTCGATTGAAACATTTAATGATCGGAGGTGGTTATTTTTAAGTGAATAGAAGTTTGGTGATGTTTAAAATGCTTACCTACAAAAAATAAATACTAAATGTTTAATTGATTTTTAATCATTGATCAAGTTAAAAAAATAAATTTAATGGTTAATGTTAAAGGACCACTCATACTCCAAATATCATATAGAGCATTATAATCATTTTTTATATAATATTAATCATTAAATTTACCTTTTTAACATGATTAATGGTTAAAAATCATATGAACATTGAATATTTACTTTTGTAGGTAAGCATTCTAAAATCTAAACATCACCTAGAAGTTTAAGGTTTTAATTGAAAGATTTAGAAGTTTATTTGCTATAAGTGAAGGTTTCAAATGGAAGATTTAGAAGTTTCTGGTAGTTATTTGCAAAGGAGTAAAAGTTTAATTCTTTTACCTAAAAGGGAAAATAAAAAAATTGGACGCAAGAGTGTGCTATAACAAATGCTATAAATACTTCTCATGTCGTAACTTTTGATGCCATCTTTGTAAACTTTTTAGGTGTAACTTTTAATCTAATTAACAGGGTACAACCACCAAAAACAAAATATGTTGTGCCCCAGTGGATGAAAAAAAATATATTAAAGGTTAGTGTACTTGATTAAAAATATTGAATATTGAATAAAACTAAAATATTTAATATATTGAAGGTATTTAATATTTAATATATTAAATATTTAAAAAAGTGATTTGTATTTAATATTTGATATTTGATATCTCATATTTATTAAAAAAACACAAATAATATATCAACATTGATAAGTTACCTATTTTTTTCCGTTTAAAAACTTTTTATTAATAAGTATATTTTTTAGCTCTTCTTAATATCAAAGTTTTTATACAATTATTTAATTATATTTTATTATATAAATAAAAGTATTTGATTATTGTAACTATTATTTTAAATGTTAAATATAATAATAATAATAATTATTATTATTATTATTATATTTTTAATAAAATTGAAATTATTAATCAGTAAAAATAAAAGCTCAATTCTTTAGTTAGTCTATACCAGAGGCCTAATTCTTCAAATTTTATTTCACTCTAATTTTAAAAGAAAATATAAAAGGGACCACCAACGGAGATTGTCGGCGTTCTGTCATCCCTTCCTGAGCCTTCAATTTCACTGCAATAAGGTTGGTGTCTTCGCCGTTAGTTACCAACTAATGTATAAATTAAGAAATTAAGTTCGTGCTGCTCTGGAACTCCCATGTTCGATCGTTTTCTACATTTTTCGCAAAAATGTAAAACTAATATGATTTTAACTTTAAACTAAGCTGTATTTTCGTAGGCAGAGTTAGCCAATTTAAAATAAATCGAAGAATTGACTCGCTTTATAAAAGAATTCGAATCCTCCCAGGTGCAAGTAACAGTGTGCAGAAATGATGATAAATTCGTCAACACAGTCATCGGATTTATTATTTACTATCAAAATTTTAAATAAATACTTAAATTAGTTGTTAAAAAATATACAAAACATCAAATTAGTTCATTAAAAATTTTTTAAATCAATTTAATTTTTATAATATAAAATATTTATTAATTTAATGACTAGGTTAATATTTTTTTGACGGGTGACTAAATTAATATCTACATATATACATTAAAGGATTAAATAAATATTTATTTTAAACTCTGAGAAACTAAATTCATACCCATAACTTAAGTATCAGATGTATATCTTTGAAGACTTGAGTGTTTTTGAGCTTCAAATTTTAGATCCACATGGTCAATACGCAATAGTTATGGCCAAATTATGGGGCAATTAGAAATGGCAATGAGATCCGTAAGTGGAGATATTTATAGAGATATCCATAGATGGAGATTTAAATATGGGCATTTTTTTTTGTAGAGATGGAATGTAGGTAAAAATCTCGTAATTTTGAGGATGGGATTATGCCCCCGTCCTATGTGGATATTAGTCCTGAGAGTATATTGGTAATTTTATATATAAAATTAATATTTATTATATTTTTAATACAAAAATAAAAAAAATACTACCATAACTTACTTGCCCTTTTATAGTCTTACATATTTATTATTATTTATTATGATATTTTTGTAATTGATTGATAGTTGTAACTTGATTTAAAATTTAAAAATTTAGTGGTAATAATATAAGATTATGAATATAAAACTTATATCAACTTTGTATTATTATTTTTAAGTTTTTTTTTAATTTTTAAACTAATTAAATTGCTTAAACATTTTTTTTTGAAATATCTATTAATCCCTATAAGGAGTGGGGATATGTGAAAAATGAAAATGGAAAAAAGGGAGATTCCGAAAGTATGGGACAAATAGGAATGACAAAAAAATATGTTAAAGAGGGTATCTGTAGGGATTATCTGCGATGGAGACGGGAACAAATGCGGGAATTGATTTGATCCTCATAGAGATCGAGACAAAGTCCTTATTTTTTAAATGGGATGGGGCGAGAGATAAGATCCCCACCCCATAGAAATTCGTTAAATCTCTCTCTCTCTCTCTCTCTTTCTATATATATATATACACACACACACACACACTAAACCCTAAGTTGATTTTGATATATGATAGACTAAATATTTAATTAAAATCAAATTTACATAATTGACTAATTTTGATCAAAATAAAATTTATAGTAACTTAGATTTATATAATGTATTTTTTATTTTTAATTAGGATTGTGTTATATTACCAATATTATGATGGATTATAGATATTTTACCAATGTAGTGTTAAGCCACTATTGGATTAGAAGTTTATATCTTATAAATTATCTCCACAAAATTTCATATTAATCGAAAATTGTTTGATATGCTTTTTATATATTACAAAATCAACATAATATATATATATATATATATATATATATATATATATATAATATGTATAAATAAAAATTATTTAATTACACTATCATTGATATTCAATTTTGATAAAATTTAGCACAAATAATTTTTATTATAGATAATTGTGATTCAATGGTTGAATCAATAAAAAGTATATCCTATCAAAAGTTATAAATAATGTAATTATACTTTAAATTATATCAATATAACTTGATTTTAACTCATATATATTTTAAAAACAATTTACGTAAACCCACATATAATTGTAGTTCTTTAAATCCCACATAAAATAGGAAATGGGACCCGCGACAATTTTGGAGAAACAAAATTTTAAATGAAAACGAGGGCAAAAAACATATTCCACATACCCATTGCTATTCCTAAATGGGCGTTTGGTAGGGGTTTCAATTTTTATTTCTGGAAATCTTAATCTAGGGAATATTATTTCTAGGAATAGTTTTCTTAGGCATGTGTACTTTGAGGCGTTTGGTAAACGGATTAAATTCCTAGGAAAATTTTGTTCATTTTCAAAAATACCCTTGGCAGTCCAGCGACAAACGGTGATGGTCCGGCGGCGGTTGACGGTAGCCGGTGGTGGTTTGGCGACGGTCAGTGGTGGTCTGATGGCTGCCCGATGGCGGTTGACGGCAGTCGGCGGTGGTCCAGCCATGACCGGTGGTGGTTCGCGGTGGCCGATAATGGTTTGGCTGTGGCCCACGGTGGTCCGGCGGCGGTCAGTGGTGGCCCGACGGCAAACGGCAGTGGTTTAGTGGTGGCTAATGGTGGTCCAGCGACAAACAATGGTGGTTGGCGGCAGTCGACGGTGGTCCGACCATGGCCAGTGGTGGTCCGACGGCGGCCGAGAGTGGTCCAGCTGCGAACGGCGATGGTCCGGCAATGATCAGTGGCGGTTCGGTGGTTGCCTGACGGTGGTTGGCAGTAGCTGGCGGAGGTTTGCAGTGGTCGGTGGCGGTCTGGCGGTTGCCCACGGTGGTCCGACGGCGGTCTAGTAGTGAAGGGTGGTGGTAGAGAGTAATTGGTGGAGGGTGGTAATAGGGATAATTTGATCTTTTCACATGAAAAATATTCCTTTACTATGGGAATGTTACAATGCTATGTATAAGATAGGATTATTTTGGAGGGAATCTTATCTAAAAATCAATCCCAAGAATATTATATTTTCAAAAATATTTTTTAAAATTTATACCAAATATAAGCATCTTCATAAAATTTCCAAAAATCCTATTTCAATCCCTTTACCAAACACCCGTAAAGGCAAGAAGTGGGGATTACTCGCCTCCCGCGCCATTGCCATCCATATCCCCTAGGCGCAATTGCCTAAACAGAGGGTAAGCACGTGGATCTCTACCTGTTACCCAACAGTACGCAATCCAAGATTGAATTTCACATCCAGCAAGGGTGAAATTAATAGCTCTGCTACCTCAAATCCAGGACTGCACTCACTCGGATAGCATCCACCTCCTCCAACACTGTGCCGCTGATTTCAATGCCCTTAGTATAATTTTTGGTACAGTTAATGTTATTCAGTAGCTACTTAAAAGGCACACCTGATCAACAATAATCATCCTAATCATCATTTACAATTGATTTTGGTTTAACATAAATGCCTCAAGCAAGCGTTTGTAAGGACAGGGATCAACAAACAAAGTAAAATAGCCATTTAAATGCCTTTTCATATTTATGTAATATAAATTAGTAAATTACTAATTAAAACTATAGCATTATATTTCTTCTAAAGTTATACTTATTGGTAAATGGAACTATAAGATAAGGCAAAGTTTTTCATAGTCTAAAATTAGGTAAATCACATACGTTGACAAATATTTATAGTGCAATATTAATAAACCGAAGTCATATACTTACTGTAACTAAAAGGTGGATCAAAACAGCAAGTAAGTCAACTCTATTAACAACGTCGGGATTCTTAGAAGTGATTCATTTCATTCGATCATTATTATTCTTAGAAGTGATTCAATTCATTCAATCATTATTCAGTTTTCACAACTATAATAAATACTAAAAGGTAGTATGTTTAAATTTAGCTTTTACAATCCCAAAACCATAATTTGAGTAAAAATGATGTTCCTTCCATTTAATATTAATTGTCATTTTAAAGTCTTATTTTTGTTTCAAATTATTTGTTGTTTTAAAATCCTAATAAAACATTAATTAATTCATAGTACCAATTTAATTTCTGTCTACATTGAATTAGATAAGCTTTTCTTTCTCTCTATCTCTTTTTAGTTAATTATCATCATAATTTTTTTAAAGGGGTGATTTAGTATTTTAATTTAACTTTTTGAAAAGATTAAAACTATTTAAATTCTTGTGTAATTTTTTTTTGGTCAACCTGTGCAATAATTTTAAACCACAATTAATATGAAATAGTGGAAGTAAAAGATAAACTTATATAATTAATACTTGATTGATTTAAGTGGTTTAATATTTATTCTTCTAAAGTAAGGTCTCATATTTGAGTTTTATAAATAAAAAAAATGAGCACTGAGAGAATTTTACCATACAGTGGACTGATCCAGCTCGAGCCAAAATTAGTTGAATTTTAACAAATTTTAAATACTAGTGGTGTAGATCAAAAAGAGATAAACTTATATGTGGTTTGAAACTTTTCTTCTGATAAACTAAACATATTATCTAAAGCACACTATTATAAACTCAACAACTAGTACACTTGCACTTACTTTTTACTTTCACATTATATTATGGTAGATGCATGTATGGTTTTATTTTTTGAGTAAATGCTTAGGGTCTAGTCGACGAGGCTAGTCCTCTACATGTAGCAAATTTTGATTTGAATCTCTTTTGGAAGAGATACCTGCATTTAGTATTTGACAATGTCTCAAACAAAATTGTCTTTAGTCAATAATACTTTTGACCTTCTTCCATACTCCAAGGGCTTACACATAGCTACTACTACCACAATTTCAGTTAATGCTAGGTACTCTGAGCTCACTTTTGATCCAAGCGACCTTTTTACTAGCTCAACATTTGAAGGTCCAAAATAGGTTTAGATAGCTAATGGGTCAAATATGAAAATTGAACACATTGGCAGTTCTTGTCTTTCCTCTCACATGTCTAATGTCTATTTTTAATCTTGATAGTTTCATGCATGTTCCTAATATTACTAAGAATTTGATTAGTGTCTCAAAGTTTGCTCATGATAACAATGTGTTTTTTGAGTTCTATTCTAATGTGTGTTATGTCAAATCCTAGGCATACAAAGAGTAAAGTCAAAGGTTTAGGGTTTAGGCATTTCAAATCTCAGGCTTTTCAATAATATAAAGCCATAATAGAAAATCTCACTGTCATGAGAATGAAGGCATTGCAAATTAATAATGGCAAGAAATATTCTTCCCATGCATTCACTTAGTTTTTACAATCCCATGGCATAACTCATATGCTAACCGATTCGTAAATTCACCAACAAAATGGCAAAGTGGAAAGGAAACATAGACACTTAAAAGATTGGCCTAGTCTTATTACTCACTGCCTCACTTCCTCTCAATTTTTGGGATGAAGCTTTTCATCTTAGCAGCCTACTTAATTAATAAAATACCCTTCCCCACTACTAATAACCTTTCACATTATGAGCTTATCCATAAACAAAAATTGGGTTGTATCAGAGTGTTTGGCTGTGCTTGCTACCCAAACCTAAGGCCTTATCATCATCATAAACTTGAATAAATCCCACCCTCATGTTTTCATTCGTTATGCCCCACACCATAAAGGATGTAAGTGCCTTTCTTTATTTGGTAAGGTGTACGTATACATTAATATGGCTTTTGATGAAATTGTTTTTCCATATCAGCATCTATTCTCCACTAATGTATCACATGTCTCACCTCTAAATCATTCCACTGTCTCTTATATGCATGCAATTCCACTTCTTTCTCCCACACATGTCACATCTTCATCTAGTTTTAACACTACCATTGCCATTCAATTTTTTGCTATACCGTTTGCTAGTTTCTGCTGGTTCTTCATCTTTTGTGCCTAGTTTTGCTCTTGCAGCCATTGCTATGCCTTCTACAGATATTGAAATCTAATTGCCTAATCTTGTTGAGTCTTCATCAATGCCTAGTGCTCAACCTTACAACATGCATCCCATGTAAACTAGATCCCACTCAAGGATTTTTAAGCCCAAAACTTATGCGGCTGTTGTTGCCAAAATTTGGTAACTTCAGAAACCCTCTAAGTGGCTCAGGCCTTAAAAAGTATCCACACTGAAAAAATACCATGGTTTAGAAATTTCATGCATTCATGAAAAACTAATCTTGGTTTCTTGTCTCTCCACCCTCTCACTCCAAGCCAATTGGCTACAAGTAGGTGCTTAGGATTAAAAGAAATCCTAATGGCACAATTCAGAAATACAAAACCCGCTTGGTAGCCAAAGGTTTTCATTAGAAGGAGGGGTTAGATTATGATGAGATTTTCAATCTTGTTTTGAAACCTTCAATTGTTAGAGTCATTTTATCCATAACTCTCTCAAAGAGTTCATTCATTATGCAATTTGATTTCAATAATGTCTTCTTAAATAGTGACTTGGCTAAAAATGTCTTTATGACTCAACCTAAAGGCTTTAATTTTCCGCCACATCTTGTTTACAAACTACAGAAAACTTTATATGGGCTTAAATTGGCTCTTAGGGTCTGGTTCACTAAGCTTAGCTCCACTCTTCACAACTTTGGATTTCATAACACCAAATCTGATCCTTCTTTGATCACTAGGTTTAGTCATTCAACAGTTTATATCCTAGTGTATATAAATGATATTTTGATCGCCGGTAGCGATCATTATGAGATCGTTGCTTTGATAAAGCAATTAAATGTTGTGTTCAGGCTCATAGACCTTGGTGAGATGCATTACTTTTTGAGGATTGAAGCTACTTGAAAAGTCAAATATATTAAAGAGATCTTTAAGAAAGTTGGCATGTCCTCTGCCAAGCTTATGCCTACCCAAATGCTCACTAATAAGAAACTAACAACTTAGAGAGATGAAGTATTTACTGATCCCTCATTGTATATGTTTATTGTTATTGAATTGCAATATGCAATCATAATAAGACCTGACATTTCTTTTGCTGTAAAAAAAGTTAGCTAGTTTATGTACAAGATTAATAGCTCAGAAAGATGAAGCATATATTGATCCTTCATTGTATATGTTTATTGTTACTGAATTACAATATGCAATCATAACAAGACCTGGCATTTCTTTTGTTGTAAAAAAAAGTTAGACAGTTTATGTATAAGCTCTTGAAATGCATTGGAAAGCTGTAAAAAGAATATTAAGGCACCTATGTGGTTCTATTGATCATAGTCTCTCATTTCACAAATCACAAGATTTAAATCTTTGGGCTTTTTGTGATTTTGATTAGGGTTCAAGTTGATGATGGGAAGTCTACAAGTGCTTTTGTGTATATTTGGGGTCGAATTTGGTGTCATGGTCAAGTAAGAAGCAACATGTTGTTTCTAGGTCAAGTATAGAAGTAGAATTTAGGAGTCTAGCATTGGCTTGAGTTTTGGTTTTATTTTCGTTGATGTGGGTGAAGAGATTTTGGGTTTGTATTTGTGTGTAGGTGTTGGGGGTTTCAAGGAGAAAATGAGGAACAACTTCAAGGAGAAAAGGGAAGATGAAAGAGAAGGGAAGGAGAGGTAAGTATTTCAATCATTGCAGGACTAGTGCAATGCTCATAACCACTAATAGTGTAATTGGATGAAAAACTTGACAAAAAGGTTCAAGTGCATATTAAGGAAATGTTAGGGTTCGATTTGCATATTTTTTAAAGTTTGGGGTAAAATACACATAGCCTATAGTTTATAGGAGTAAAATGCATTTATTTTTATAATTTAATTGGTTAAATTAAGTTTTTTGTCATTCTTTTTTATACAAATTTAAAAATTAATCATTATATATTTTTTAGTTAAGTCTTCATAATTGTAAATACTTATATCCATTCCATTACTTTTTAATTATAGCACTAATAACTTTGACTTGAGCTAATGATGAATATTTCATCATTCATGACTATGAACATCAAGGGAAAAAGAAATATGAAGGGACAAATATTAGTGGATAAACTTGAGAGGAAGAATAATACAATACTTATTAGATTTTTATTGAGTCAAAATGCTTTTGGCAGGCTTTAAATGAGTCGATTTGGAAGATTAAGATAACATACATTAGTATCCTAAACAAAAAGTTCATTATAGGTAATGGGGAGGAATATATTTGAAGATCTTTACAACTATAGAGACTTAAGTTAAAAAAATATAAGAACTAATTTAAAAATTAATATAAAGCACAAGGACAAAAACTTAATTTAATGAGTTTAATTTTATCATCTTATTTTGGTACGAGTGATATATATTCAAATATTATGCTTTTTTACCAATTATAAGAGGTTCAACATTTATTTTCCTTTAATAATAACTTGGGTTCAACTTTTGTATAAAGGGGAAAAAATTTAGCATTGAGAAAACTTTATCTACAATAAACCAACTTGGCTTGAATCAAGTTAGTTGAATTTTAGTGAATTTTATATATTGTTTTAATCCCAAAAAATATTGGCCTTTTGCAATGTGTAAACATGCATTTTGGTCCTTGAAAGATGCATGTGATATCAACTTAGTCCCAAAAGTTTTTTGATATCAAATAGGTCTCTCGTTGTTATGTGATATCACATTAGTCTAGAGTAGGCCTCCAAATTAGTTCGTAACAATATTATCGATGAACACATTGGTCCCTGATTAAAAAAAAAATTGGTCCTAAAGTCTCTGTCAATTACAAGAATTGGAGACCCATGGTCTAGGGTGACTTGAAACTGATTACACATGTGATATGGAGGTTAATATGCTAACTATGCCACTAATCTATATTCTACATGGATCCATGTCATAGGAACCATTGGACACATTGGTCCATACTAAAGCTCACCCTATGCTGATCTTTATTGCTCCTTACCTTCCCTTATCTCCATCGCACCCCACTATCATAGTGCTTGTGCTTCAAATCGTTGTATTTTTTTTTTCTTAGGTTGTTGCTTTTTTGTTTTTAAATTTAGTGTTGTGGGTTATGGTGGGTTTTCTTTGATGGTGAAGTTGTTGGGTTTGGTTTTGGTTGTAATGTGTGTGGCGAAACTATAGGTGATTTTATTTTTATTTGTTGTTTTACCTTTTTTACAATTTTTTTTTCACTTTATGTCTTTGATTTTTTTTGCTCCTATGAATGAAGAAAAAGGGTGCACGCATAGGGAAAACAAGATTAGTGGGTGGGATGTGGGGTGCTATGGGTGGAGCCTTAGCAGGAATCAATGTATTCGGTGGTCTGTGCCACGTGGCTCCACGTGAGATGAAAATTAGTGAACTAGTCAGCATGTTTACCTCCACATCATATGTGTAACAGGTCACAAGTGACCTATGGATCATGGTATCTAATTCATGCAATTATCAATTATCTCATGACCAATTCTCTTATATTAAGAACCAATGTGTCCATTGATGATATTGTGAGGTATTGATTTGGGTGTTACTCATATTAATTCCTAAAAGTTTTAACATCAAATATGTCCCTAAGTTAAAATCTAACATCATTTTGATCTTACAAAGATGCATTTGATATCAATAACTCATACTTTATTGAAAAAGGGTAGTACCAAATTAATGTCATGTAAATATTTTAGGAGTCAAAGTGGTATCATATTTTAGCTTTTAGGAATTTAATATAAAAAAAATTTAGAGACTAATATAATGTCATCTTTTAACTTTTAAATACTTATTTGAGGTCAGAAACTCATGAAGAGAATAATTTAATGACGAATGCATTTTTTAAGGGGTAAAATACATGTTTTCTTCGTTTGCGACAATTAAGCATTATTCTTCCAAATATGTGTTTTGCCTTTGAAATCCAAATGGGGGAAAGGTTAGAGCTTGGGGTTGCCAAACGGGAGTTGATTTTTTGGTATATGGAATTTTGGTAGAGCAATAAGTGGGATATGAGATTTTTTGAAAAAATTAAAAAAATACGATATTTTAAAGGGATCTATAAAAAAATACAAACAAATTTCACAAAAAATAAAAAGTGAATTCGCTATCCATATCAACAGATTGCAAAAAAAAAAGAAAAAAACAAATAAAAAAGGAATTCGACATGCTGTCAATCGAATTCTCGTATGTTTTATGTATATGTGTGTAAGTGACAATGAAAGCAAGAGAAAGAGAGGAGATGAGAGAGAAAAAGAAAAAGAGAGGAGAGAGAGAAAGAGAAAATAAAAAATGAAACTAGAAAAAGGAAGATAGAAAAAAAAAGGAAAGAGAAAAAATTTCATATTTTTTAAATTTTATCAAAAATATCATAAATTTTACATTTTTTCACAAAAATTTCATATGAAAAATGATGCTCCCAAATGGGGTTGCCAATTACAACCTAAAATGTTGAAACAAATAAAATTAGAAAAATATATGTAGAAATAAAAAGGACAACACCAAACAATACAAAAGCAACCAAGTTTTATACAAATACAAAAACTAAAAAGAAAAAAAAAAAAGAGAGAAAACCTTTGATACACAGCACCACCACCCTCAATTCAATTCACCAGCACAAACCAAAAAACCACATAGCAGCGGGCAAAGGGAAGAAAGGGAGGAGCGTAGGTTGGTACCCCCCTCACCACCACCACCACCATCCCCTTCAAAAGCCTTTACACGCAAAACAACAACACCCACCAACCAACTAGCCACTGCTACCAGGTCCTCTCTCTCTCTCTCTCTATTTTCATTTTCAAAAATTCTCTTTTTTTTCTTTTTTTTTTGGGGCCCCATTTTTTTCCTTCTTCATCTTTCACTAAAACATGGAAAATTATTATGGAACGTGAATGCCAGATCTTGGTTGCAACTGGGTCTCCGCTCAAAAATCCCAACTTCGCAAAAACCTTGGAAATTTTTGTTTTGTTTTGTTTTTCCTGACATTGATGAGTTTTTGGTTTTTTGGGGTGAAAATCTGTGCTACCCATTTGATTGATTTGAGTTTTCAGTTTCATGTTTTCTCATTTTTGTTTGCAGTGGTGCCGGATCGGCGATTGGGGTAATCTATCTATCTTGAGAGCTTTGGCCGGCACCTCCTGTTGGCGGTTTTTGTTGTTTTCAAGGAACAGCAATCTTACATAGGTTTCGTTGTTTTTAAGGAACAGAATCAGAATTTGAAAAAAAATTGCTATCTTTGGTTGTTGTTGAAGTTTTTTGTTGTGTTGGTGAAGAAACGAGGATTTGAGGTTCTGGGGTATGTTTCAGTTTTCCCTTTGAATTTAGGTGCAATACAAGGGACTCATGATAGTGCTGCCACTTGGTTTTGATTGATACGAGGTAGGTGAGCTTTTGAAATGCTCTCTCCTGAAATTTCAAAATTTTCATTTTTTTAATTTGTGTATGTTCATAAGGAAATAATTATTACTACGGGAATGTGCATTATCTTTTTTGGTTATAGTCTTTATTTGGAAGGGAAGCTTTTTTGTGAATTCTTTTATGTGTTTCTTTTTGGTTATGTTGGTAGCAGCTTGAAAATGGCAGACACAAATTCAGTTGAAGTGATATTGGAATTTCTGAGGAGGAATCGGTTCACGCGAGCCGAGGCAGCTCTGCGCAGCGAGCTCAGTAATTGTTCTGACGTAAATGGGTTCCTTGAGAAGCTTAAATTGGAAGAAAAGGAATTGTGTGATATGCCACACGATGATAAGGGGAAGTCGGTGCTAGAAAACCGAGGGACAGATTCTCATCATAGTGTTGATGTTTCTAAAGAACTGATTGTGAAGGAAATAGAGTGTGGGACTGGTAGAAATACTGCTGAAAGCAAATGGAGAGCTGCTGCTTCTACCGGGGAAAGGAATAAATCTACTGAAGTGGGTCGGACAAGTGACAAAAACTTCAGTTTCTCGAAGAGTTCGGAGGACAATGTGGTTGATTTAAGCTCATGGAAGTTCAACCCCGGCAATGGTCCTGTGGAGCCTTACCAAAATTATTGTGGGAGTGGGGCTAATAATACTTTGAAGACCCCGATATCTCAGCAGTCAAAGTATCAAGTGAGTGAAGCTCCTGATGCAACCAACAGAGATGCAAAATCTGGGGAGGAAAATATTGTGCCTGCCGATAAAAAATCCTTGTGCCTTGGAAGTAGTAGTAAAACCTCTGTGGAACCAAAGTACGAGGTTATGCAAAGCAAAGAACCTAGGGAACTGGATTGGCAGCTAAAATTTAATAGTTCTTCTGTTAAAGAGAACTTGGCAGATAATGCTTTGTCAAGAAATGATGAGAATGTGAATTCATCTTCGGACCTGTGGGAAGATTGTTCTGTCAAGACTGTTTTCCCATTCTCAAAGGGGGAGTTGTCTACGAGCTATAATGGTTCAACTTATTTAAACAAAAAAGAGGAAAAGAGAAGGGAAGAAATAAGTGGTGTTAGGGCAGCAATAAAAGAGCAGGTGGATGAAGTGGGCAGGGCTTTGTACTTAGGAAAGTTGCAAGGCAGTTCTGAACAGAAGAACATTGGCAGCTTAAGTTTTCCTCTTGCTCCAGAGAACCAGAAGGAAGAGTTTCCTAGGCTTCCTCCTGTTAAAATCAAGTCAGAAGATAAGCCATTGGCTATTAACTGGGAGGAGAAGTTCGAGCGTGAGGGACCGGCTACGAACCTCGTTGGTGCTGACAACACTTTACTTATTGGGTCATATTTGGATGTGCCTATTGGACAGGAAATTAAAACTGCAGGTTAGCTTTTTATAAATATCGTTAATAAAAATATTCATATACTTTCAAATGTTCTCGGCATTGTAATTAGTAATTTCCATTTTTTGGCTCAAATTAACTGTTGCATTTGTTGGTTGATGATAGTTTTGTGTGCCCAGCGACAATTTTTCCTCTTTCTGTCTAAGGATATCATTTTTAGTAGTTTTATTTCTTGTGTTCCTTTGTACAGTAGATATTTCAAGTGTTGGTCCATTTGATTGGCTTCTTTCTGTATGAAATTTTGTATGTTTGACAATATGACATACTTGGTTCATTTGATGCCTATTGTTGTCATCTCATTTAACTACTCCTTGTCTGATTGTCTGAAGTTAAGAAGGGTAGGATTTATGTTTAGTATGGATTTAGTCTCCATGTTGACTTGAGTTCAATGGGTGATTTGCTCAATTCATCCTACAAACTCTTTCTCTTTGTAAATTTGAATTTCCTAATGTTTATGTTGTTTGAACTCTTATTCCAATGATCTTTTGTATGTGAAATTAATTCATTGCCCAATGTCAATGATTCCATTTTGTGCTCATCAGTTTTTAGACAAGGTATTGGATCAAAATGATTCAAATATTTGATTCTGTCACGGATATTTTGTGAATCTTTCTCTTAATTCCTTATCTGTTTAAAGAGGAAGAATTTCCCTTTGCGCTAATGGACTATTAAAACTAGGGCTACCAATAAGGCCAATGATTTTGTTTGGCCTGTTTTGCCTTTAGAACTAATGTAAGCAATTTGCACATATTCAAAGATTGTATAAAGGTCTCAATATTATTATATTGCTTTGATATATTAATTTGTGATTTCTGTATTTGATTATGCTTACTTTGTCTTGACGACTAGCTGTGACTTTGTCATGTGTTTCAGGTATGAGGAGGCCTGCAGGGGGCAGTTGGCTGTCTGTTAGTCAAGGGATTGTAGAGGATACATCTGATCTTGTATCTGGTTTTGCAACAGTTGGTGATGGGTTGAGTGAATCTATTGACTATCCAAATGAATATTGGGACTCTGATGAATATGATGATGACGATGATGTTGGGTACATGAGACAACCTATTGAGGATGAGGCGTGGTTTTTGGCACATGAAATTGATTACCCTAGTGACAATGAAAAGGGGACTGGGCATGGAAGTGTTCCAGATCCTCAGGAAAGAGGAACAGCTAAAGATGAGGATGATGATCAATCTTTTGCTGAGGAGGATTCTTACTTCTCTGGAGAGCAATATCTTCAAGCAAAGAATGTTGAGCCGGTCACAGTTTCAAATGATCCTATTGGTCTTACAGTCACTGAAATGTATGGAGGGACTAATGATAATGATTTAATGGGTCAATACAGTGGACAATTGATAGCTGATGAAGAACTGAATCTGATGTGTGTGGAACCTGTCTGGCAGGGCTTTGTCCCCCAGACAAATGACCTCACCATGGTAGGAAATGGGAAGGTTCTGACTGATAGTGGAAGAACACGACTTGAGGATATCTGTATGGAAGATGATCAGCATGGTTCAGTTAGGTCAATTGGGGTGGGGATTAACAGTGATGCTGCTGACTTTGGCAGTGAAGTGCATGGAAGTTTGATTGGGGGTAGTAGTGAAGGGGATTTTGAATATTTCCATGATCGTGATGTTGGGCTTGGTGGCTCCAAACACTCTCATCATGAGTTGGATAACAATTCCATTAACAAATCGTGCAAAAATATGAAGAAAAGTGACAAGAGTGAGTCAAATAAATATGTCATTGGGGGTGATAAAGATGCATGCTTGCAGATAAAAACACATAATGATGTGAACTTCTCATTCCCCCAAACTTTGAACGATGGCCAGATAATTCAGGCTGGCTCCAGTAAGGCCCTATGGTCAAATAGTTGTAACATAGATGAAAGGGATGACCGTCTTAATGCATTTGTGGGATCTGATGACATGCTTTCTTCTTGGAGGCGGAAGAGCAATGATTCCTCACCCGTTAAAAGTTCTAGGGATGAGAATAATGCCAACATGGTAAGGTCGACAAACTCTTCTCCAACTACAGTCTCAAATTATGGATATACTGAAACAGGGCATGTCAAGCTAGAAGAGGATGAAAAGGTTGGCACTGAGAGGGAAGATGATCTAGGTGCATCACTAGATGATGAAGAGGCTGCTGCTGTGCAAGAGCAGGTAAGGCAAATAAAGGCCCAGGAGGAGGAATTTGAAACCTTCAATCTGAAGATTGTGCACAGGAAAAACAGGCATGTCCTCCATATATATTCGCTGATTTGAGCTATAACTTGCTAATAATGGTTATTTACATATCATGCTATATATCTCCAGTAAACGTGCTTATGATTTTCATTGAGCATGTGATGATTTCTTTAAGTTGCAGATTAGGTATTCTTGTCATTGTTTCATATTTTTCCTCCTTTTGGGCATGATAGCCTATCTGAACCTGTGTGTTGTTGCTCAGAACTGGCTTTGAGGAGGACAAGCATTTCCATGTTGTTTTAAATTCTGTAATAGCTGGGCGTTATCATGTCACTGAGTATTTGGGATCTGCTGCATTTAGCAAAGCTATACAAGCTCATGACCTGCACACAGGCATGGATGTCTGTGTTAAAATTATAAAGAACAACAAGGATTTCTTTGACCAAAGCCTTGATGAGATCAAGCTTCTCAAGTATGTCAATAAGCATGATCCTGCGGACAAGTATCACATTCTGCGATTATATGATTATTTCTATTATAGAGTAAGTGATTTTGGACGTGCTATTGATCTTGTTAATGCTATCGCATTTTGCTTTCATCAGTTGTTGATTTAGGCATATCTGCATATTTCTGGATGCTTATTTGATTTTATTGTTTATTGTTTTTCCTTTTTCCTGCTATTATGTTTCTACATCATCCATTATCTTCAAATGGTTGCCCACTCTTTTGTGCCAAGATGTCGGCATTATCTTCCATATTGGCTAGTCAAAGTTATGTACTACTTGTCAAAGTTACTAGTGCACATTATTGAATTAGCTTGATATTTTCGTCTTTCTCTTGCCTAGAGCTGTTGTGGTGTAAGAGAAGGTATTGTTCTACCTGGGAAGTTTTGGCATTAACTTGATTACTAGTCTTATTCTTTGAAGAGAATCACTTCTAATAGTGATATAGATGACTCCACATATATATATATATATATATATATATATATATATATATATATATATATATATTGTGGTCACTAAGTATGTATAGGTTATGTTGGTGATATTGGTATCATATTTTGCTGCTTCTATATTTGAAAGTGCTGGCACAACATCAGATTTTTCCATTTGTGTTAATTTTGACTAAAAATGCCACTTGAACTTAATGTTGGGAGATTTGGCCATTTTCAATGTATTCCAGGATTGGTGTAAACTGTTAGCACTGTTGTCAAATTTTGAAAAGAGTGGAATTACGTTATGGGGAGTTATGGGGACCAATGGACTAACCATCTAAGCTATGGTCAATGAGATGGGAATTGGGAAGAAATATCTTTTAACTAGTGGTCATCTGACCCACTTTTCACTTTTCTCTGCAGGAACATTTGTTAATAGTATGTGAGCTACTTAAAGCCAACTTATATGAGTTTCATAAATTTAATAGAGAATCAGGGGGCGAAGTGTACTTCACAATGCCTAGGTTGCAGGTTTGTGGTGTACTGTTTACTTGGTGATAAGTTTTCATGTTACCTAGTGTTCTACCACTGTCATTATGAACTGTTCAATATATGCGTGCAGTCAATTACCATTCAGTGTTTGGAAGCACTTCAGTTTTTGCATAGCCTTGGATTAATACATTGCGATCTAAAGCCAGAGAACATTTTGGTTAAAAGCTATAGCAGATGTGAGGTGAAGGTCATTGATCTTGGAAGTAGTTGTTTTGAGACGGATCACCTTTGCTCATATGTTCAGTCCAGGTCCTATCGTGCTCCTGAGGTTATTTTGGGGCTTTCTTATGACAAGAAGATTGATATCTGGTCACTTGGATGCATCTTGGCAGAACTTTGTACTGGCAATGTAAGTTTAATAGATGATTAGATGGTCAATTCAACATATTCCAAAATCACATTAAGTTTAATATACTCTTCTAAGTTTTGAGTATCTACGATTCGTATCAAATTCACATGGGAAGTGCATCATATAAAATGTTTTCTACTGCACCAGGTCTATTTCTCCCTGATGATGGTACAATGCTGAAGAATCATGCTTAGATAAACTTGGACATGCTCTGTAGTATCATTCTTAAATAAACTTGTTGAAGTATCTTTTAGACGTGAAAAATATGATACATCAGGGACATTGGCTTCCTTTCAAGTTCTGCTTTCCTTGCAGTTGTGGGATTATAATTATTATTCTTTTGGGTGAAAGCAGTTGTGGAGTTTATCTAATCTGTTCTAATAAAGTGCTTCATTTTTTCCCTTGCTATATATATGCATAATTCTCTCTTTCCTAAGTGACACCTAACTTGTTGTAGGTCCTCTTCCAAAATGATTCTCCTGCAACATTGCTCGCTCGGGTGATTGGGATCATTGGTCCAATTGATCAAAGCATGCTCGCAAAAGGACGGGATACTTACAAGTACTTCACCAAAAATCATATGCTTTATGAACGTAATCAGGTAAGAATTATATTTCTAATTTTCTTAGTTTGTGAAACGGACTGGCCAGTGATCTGAAATCATGTTGTTACCATGAAATGTATCATGCATGTTTTCATTTTCAGTTTCATGTCTAAAAAACTAAAGAGAGCTTCCCAAATTTTCCAAAAATTGATTGCTTTCATTCATTTATATTCTTTTCATACAGTTCTGGAAGGAGCTAACAAATTGACCTATTGCATGTTATCCACAGTGCACACAATATTTTAGTTCTTGCCACGTTAAAATGAAATTGCTGCTATTGCCTATGCGTTTTACTTTCTTGAAATAGTTTTACAGTAAAGACACTGTTTATTAACATACAGGAAAGTAACAAGTTAGAATACCTGATTCCAAAAAAGACATCATTGCGGCATAGATTGCCAATGGGGGACCAAGGCTTCATTGACTTTGTTGCTCATTTGCTCGAAATTAACCCAAAGAAGCGGCCATCTGCGTCCGAGGCCTTGAAGCATCCATGGTTATCTTACCCCTACGAACCTATATCATCTTGAAGTATTTGAAGGTGTATTTTTCTTGGTGATGATGACAGTTAACCCTAAGTTGGGTAAGGTACATTATTGAGATGGAAAGCACTGCCTATGCATCATTGCTGCTTTTCATGTCCCTGCATAACGCGTTGAAAGGTGTTCGTTTTTTTTTGTGGGTAATGCCTGTCTCCCTCCTTGCCTCTCCAAATTGTATCCAGTTAACCATGATCAAGGATGTGATATTTAACGCGTAAGATGTAGCGGTAGGCTGTTGATTTCTTTCCTTTGGTTGGTCTTTTGGAAAGGGAAATCTTTGAAAATCTTGGCTTGTACATGATGTTGGATAATCCTCTTAGGCTTTATTTAGTAGTATCTTGTGAAAGTAGATACTTATATGATTTTGCATGGGGTTTGATTCCACTGTTGGAAGCACCAATGGAAGCAAAGCTGGTGACAAATGAGACTTGCTCAGCACATGCTTTTATGGAAACATGGGTTGCAAGTTTGCCTTTCCTTTCAGTTGGAAGCAATCAAACTGTATTGTGCTGATGGTGTGAAGGATCTTCCCCATTTGATTTTATAGTTCTTAGTGATGTGGTAGCCAAATGGGTTCAAGTTCAACAAAGGTGTGGACTGTTGCATGGCGTATGTAGTCATTGGCATGATAATTTGTTAATTATTTGGATGCCAACAAGAATTTCAGAATTTCTGAATTAGCCGTTGCTTCTGTTTTTCTATCCTCAGCTTTTGCGCCAAGTTATTTTTGCTCTTCACTTGTTGAAGTTATGTTTCATGTAAATATTTCTTTCTTCTATTTCATACCACTTGTTTATGATATTAGAATTTATAAATTAAGGGTAGTCTCTGTTTGGAATTAAAAACAAGGATGAATATATTACACTTGTGTTCTATATAGATTTTGCGAAATAATTATATAAAAATAATGATAACATATAGCATTTGTGGATGCGAGAAGAAACTATATAAGGTGAAAATTATAAGTATATGGTGTAAATAGTCGTTATGACTCATGACTATGAGACTATCCGCGATGTATGTTTTTTCAATTTTTTTATGACATCTATTATCATATTTCATTTGCATAATGGAGTTGGTCCGAATATTCAAACTTCATTGCCTGCTACCAGGTAACTAAATTTGTGACAAGTTAATGTAATATATTTTTGAAACAAATTAAGTAGTTCACATGGCTCAAACATTCAACCTCAACTTCGTGAAATGTTTCGTCTTAAAATTTAGTAGTTCTTGGCAAGAGTCAAATCTATAATTACATGATCCAAAGGATGGAGAAAAGGTTGCCTAGTCACGGATCCCTCCAAAATACCATGACGGGGTAACTATAATTTCAGGAGGGTATTCACCCCTTATATCCAAACCTACCTTAAAATGACCTTATATCCAAACATACCCTTAAATTAACTTTATATTTAAACATCCCCTAAATTAACATTATATCCAAACCTACACTTAAATTAACCTTATATCCAAGTATGCCCTTAATATATCGTCATATCCAAACATAATCTTAATTACCTTTATATCCAAACCTACATTAAATAAACCTTATATCAACATACCCTAAATTACTAATATTAACTATTTATATCGTTTATTGTTAAATGAAATTTAGGTTTAATTAATTTGAAGTCCTTATAGTTTTACTCAATTTTTAATTAGGTCTCTATAGTTTCAAAATTTGTAATCAAGTTCCTATTTAACCATTTATATCATTTATTGTTAAATAAAATTTAGGTTTAATGAATTTTTAAGTTCCTATAATTTTACTCAATTTTTAATTAGGTCCCTATAATTTAAAATTTTGTAATCAAATTTCTATATTATATAAAATTTTGTAATCAAGTCCCAACCTGTAACTATCATTACAAAATGTGAGATTACCTTGCAACCACACACTAGTGGTTTGCTATATAAGTTTCCCATCTTCTCCGAGCTGCAAGTAGCCCCTATAGTAATGCTAGTAACCTATTGCAGAACCAATTCAATATCTCACTTCACCACGCATCACACTGCTACTAACCTAGCAACCACATGCTCCGCAAAATAGAAAAAAAAAACTCATTCCTAAAACCCACAATCAATGACCACACTCACATTACTTCTCCTCCTCCTCCTCCTCTTCCTCATCGTCACCCTCATCGCAACTGGTGCCAGCAAAGAGCATTAGCATCATGGCAATACACATGCAACTACTCCAAAACGACTGTGTGGTGATCTTCGACTTGGTGTTTTTACACTATCATGAATCTTTGATAATTCATTATTTTGTTGCATAAATAGGAAACTATTAAAGCTTGCTAGCAGACATATGAAAGGATGTTAAACCTTGAAGGAGGTTTTGGCCATGATGAAATTGGGAGGGCGATTGGTGGCATCTACAAATTGCAAACAATGAAACATTAGAATTAGAAATTGTGGGAATGAAATGGAAGTGGTGGGGGAAGGGGGAAGAATGGAAGAGGATATGAAAGCTATAGAGTACACTAGTTATATGTGGTTGTATAGATGTTCTATAACAATCTTAACCATTAATTTCTATTAAATGGTTAGGATTAAAAGGGTTAGGGTTTTGTGGTGGTGGTGTGAAGGAATATTCCATGAATTTCTATTGAATGGTTGGGATTGAAAGGGTTTGAATTTGGTGGTGGTTAGGGCTGTTAAACGGGTGGAGCTGGCCTGTTTAAGCCCGACCCATTGAAGACTAGTCTGCAATCTTAAACGGGGTTGGCCTATTTATTTTTTATTTTTTTATTTTTTTTATTTTTCATGTTTTAAAAATTATTTTTATTAAAAAAAATTTTCATTTAAAAGAAAGCTAAAAATTCTTATTTTTTATTAAAAAAAGTGAGAATGTTCTAAATTTAATTATTAAATTATATTTTTATATCCTAAATTTATATAATTTTACTTTAAAAATAATAAAAAAATAAACGCGGGTAAACAAGCCGGGTTAAATGGGTCGGGTTGAAAATATATTAGTTTAAATGGGTCGTTATTTTTTAAGCCCAATCCACCTATTTTTGACAGGTAAACGCGTTAGCTCGACAGGTTTGGCCCATTTTGACGGCCCTACCGGTGGTGGTAGTTAGAGACAAAGACTTGATTATAAAATTTTATATAATATAGGGACTTAATTATAAATTTTTAAATTATAAAGACTTAATTAAAAATTGAGTGAAATTATAGGGACCTGTAGATTAATTAAATCTAAAATTTAATTTTATTAGAAAGTGGAGCATTGCAATAAATTTTTTTTTATGTGAAAAAAATTAGGGTGCAACTGAGTTTTAGTACCTAACTATTCAATTTCTAAAATACTCTTACTATCCATTTGGACATTAGAATTGCAATTGTAGCATAGAATTTCAATTTTAATTCCAATTTTTTTTGAATTAGAATTAACTTAGAATTTAAATTTCATGTTTTGGTTCGCTAAAGAATTAGAACATGAATCATAATTCTAAGTTTGATTTTAGTTTTATTATTTAAATGTATGATTCAAAATTGAAAATTAATAAAAATACTAATAAAAAATTTTGAACTATAGTAATTTTTATGAAAATTATTTATATATAAAAATAATTTTTTTCTGGATTTGGATATATAAAATAATAAGTTAAAATTTATGAAATTTTTTATATTATTCTTTTTTATAAATATATTATATTTTAATAAATATGATAGATAACATATAAATGGAAAAAAGAGAAAATCATATAAATTTTAACGAGGAGAGAAGCATTTAATAAATCTTGAAATTAGTAATTCATATGGTATAAATTAAGAATTAGAAATAGCTCATTTTAATTTTTTTTTCAATTCTATGAAATTGGATTGTGGAATTATAATTCCAATTTTATATGTTACTCCAAATATAAAAATTGGAATCACATATAAAATTGGAATTGAGGAGTTCAATTCCAATTTTGAACTCTAATTCCATGTACAATTTCAAGACACCCAATGGGACGTTATAGATAAATATATGAACAAGTCCATTAAAATTGATGGCTGCAACACTTTTTTTTTTCTTTTTTCTTTTTTTTGGAGCCCCTAGTAGAGTTAATGAAAAATGGGGAAGGGAATAAGCAAAGGAGGATCGAAACCTGACCCAAAATCAATATACCGTTGTCACATGGATTAAAAAGGGTGCCATTTGAGCTACTCTTTGATTGCAACACTTTAATTGCTCAACCATTCTTTGACAAATAACTTAAATAATCTTTATATATTCTGTTACTCACGTGATATAACTTAAATTACCCCTAAGCTATACTGGTCCATCACAAATTATGTAAGAGAAATATTGAGGGGATTCATTTCTTGTGAGATACTGTGTTGATTCATCATTCATCTACCATTGGATGGGATGTGGACCTCATTTAGATTGGGCTCATACCCTATCCACTGGTGGATGAATAGTGAGTTGACATAGTATTCCATAAAAAGTAAATTCCTCTATCACTTCTATTATGCAATTGCAAGTAATGGAATTAAAACTAATTTGCAACTTTGGCATTAAAATTCAGTAACCTATTTCTCAATTGACATTTACTGTTGACAATTTATAGCTAGAACAAAAATTAAAAAGAATCTAATTTTAATATATTGATGGTGTAAAAAACCTCTATACTAACATTGAATCAAATTATTCTATTTGTGTAACCTTTAATGTCAGCAGTGAGAATTAATTGTCTTTACTAATATAATAATATATAATTATATGATGATATAAAATTTTTTTATATTGTTAGTATATCAAATCAAAATTAAATCCAATTAAAAATGCGTAAGCGCCTATCAATACACTAGTATTCTTATACTTAATTTCATAAATTAAAGTAAATATATAACAAACATAATAAATTAGAAGGATAAATAACATTTTTCAATGATAATAATATTGTTTAATTTGTATAAACTGCAAAATAGTTTTAACTGTCAATTAATAAAATTTTAAGGATTTGTCAAATCATAATAGATGACTATTGTAGTAGATAGTTACTCCCATAATTTGGCAAATTTTTAAATTTCTATTGCCTAATAATATAAAATTATTTTATATTATTAATATATATTAATTAAAAGTTAAATTAATCTATAAGTTAAATTAATCTATAAGTCCTTAAATATTTTGAATAAATTTAAATAGGTTCTTATACTTTAAAAGTTTGTAATTTAATCTTTAAATTTACAAAATATTTGTAATTGGATCCTTAAACACAAATACTCATTAAAAATTTATCAATAAAATAAAATATTCTTAGAATCTAATTCAATATATATAAGATAATATCTTAGACTAGTTTGTTTTCATTAACAAATTTTTCACAAATACTTATATCTAAGGACTCAATTATAAACACTTCATAAATTTAGTGGCTCAATTACAAATTTTTAAAGTATACTATTGTATTTAAATTTTTCCGAAGCGTGGGGCGACGTTGAGATTAATTTAATCTAAAACTCTCAATAATAAACGATGAAAAATGGTGATAAAAGGACAGGACCTTGCCAACAGGGGGTTTGGCACTCGCACTATTAACCGCAGCCACTCTTCCCCACTCTCAATCTTCAATGGACGAGAAAGCGCCGGAACAATCGCCGCCCTCACCGACGGCGGAGAAACCCGCGGCGGAGGCTTCCACCGCTGCCGGCAAACCAAAACCTTCGCTCTTCCCTCTCACAACAGGCCCCACCTCTACGCTGGCAACCACTTCCATTCCCCAATGGCTCTCCAATTCCAGCTTCACCGCCGACATCTCCCTCATAAACGACGCCGTCGCCTCCCAACTTCGCGATGAAACCGCCCTATCGCCACCGCAAGACCACGACGAAGAGGAAGACGAAAAACGAGCTCAGGACAAGCCGCTTCATTCTTCCTACGAGATTCTAGAATCTTCCGAATCCGAGGGAAGGGAGAGAGAGAAGAAGAGGAAGAAGAAAAGGAAGTGCGATAGGCCACGTGAGAGAAGCGGACTCGCCGGTTACGGTTCGAGGAAGTCGCGCGTTCGAGCTTGGGCGGATTCGGAGTCCAGCACTGCAAAAGACTATTACTTCGATTCTCACGGCGATCGTGATAATCTTGCCTTTGGATGCATCTACAGGTACCTTTTTTTTTTTAAAAAAATTATTTGTATTTTTTTTTGGATGGAATAATTGGAGTTTGAATTGAGTTGGTTTATTTCAAGTGATTTTTGTTAAGATTTTGAGTGATTTTTGTTCTTTGTTGAATGGTGGAGGTTTTGTGGTGCAAATTTTGGTCCGGTTAAGGTTCTTGGTGATGCATTTATTGGGATTTGGGAGAGAAATGAAGTATTCTGTATGCATTTTGTATCTTCAGAATGCACAGGACTCGAAAGTAGGAACCTTTGATCTTATAAGTGTTTTGGTTTTGTTGACTATTTAGAGATAGACACAGGCTGGTTTTGTAAATTTATATGTTTTTGCTAATGTTGGACACCAATGACTCCATAGTTGTTGATATAGATTCGTTTGTGTGCTTTTTGTGAAGAATTGATCTTATCATTTTTATTCGGCACCTAGGAAGTAGCTGAGTGGGGCTAACGAGGGAGTTTGGGCTAATGCACCTGGAAAATGAAAATAAAATCACTTGCTGTTGATATAGAGAAAGAAATGGGGGAGGTGATCTAAGTTTCATTGTTGTTCTCTTAGATTTAATAAATTTAACAACTAAAGGGATGTGGCGGAAGAAAGTAATTAAGAGCATGTTGAACCTTTGACTTTTTTATTCATACGTAGAAAGTTGGTCTCCCTGCCCCCCCCCCCAAGGGCCCTGCCCTGCACGAGCACAAAGCAATTCTGTTTTCTTGAGTATCTTATTTGTTTTATTAGTAATGAATGATGAGTGCTGAGGTTTCTTTATGAATACCATGCAGAATGGATATTGCACGGTACAAACCTTACAATCCTTTGAAACTGTCTGGGCTAAATGTTAGAGGTTTATATTGGTGGAACCGGAGGGTTTCTCTGTTGGAAAGAGATACTGATGTTGATGCATTGGATGGTAAAATGAAGTCTGCTGGTCGTTACTGGTCTGGGAAGTATATGGCTTTGGAAAGGCACAAAAGTTTTAAGCGTCTTCGTGTTGTTGCACCAAAATTGTCTGCCGTTATGGCGCAAGACGAGTTTATACCTTTGTCAGATGTTGGGACATCTAGTGGAGCTGTTGACACTGATTCTGTCTCTGAAACTTCAGGAGCGCTTGAAGAATCTTGGGAAGATGAAATGTTAAACAAAACTCGGGAGTTCAACAAACTGACAAGGGAGCATCCCCATGATGAAAAAGTTTGGTTAGCTTTTGCTGAGTTCCAAGATAAGGTTGCAGGGATGCAACGGCAGAAGGGTGCTCGCTTGCAAACTCTTGAGAAGAAGATTAGCATTCTTGAAAAGGCTGTTGAGCTTAACCCAGACAATGAAGAGCTATTGCTTTACCTTTTGAAAACTTATCAAACGAGAGACAGCTCGGATGTGCTAATTGGGAGATGGGAGAAGATACTTTTGCAGCACTCTGGAAGTTATAAGTTATGGAGAGAATTCTTGCATGTTGTTCAGAGAAATTTCTCCAGATTTAAGGTTTCAGAGGTTAGGAAGATGTATGCACATGCAATTGAAGCTCTGTCTGCTTCATGCAGCAAGCACTCTAGGCAGGTTCTTAATTTATTATGCTTTAACCTCTTTTTTATTTTGTGCATTGAAGTTAAACTTGTCCTGTCCATCTGTTTTGAATTTATTATCTTTTTGCAAAGGTGGTGCCATTTTCTATATAGGCAATGATCAGATCCCTTATTTGGATGTTTGATAACAAAACAGGGAAAGACAAAATAAAGTGATGGATGCTGTTCACTGAGCAACCATTTTTTTTTATTTTTTTATTCCCGCTGAAAGTGATTGGAATGTGGGGAATTAATTGGACTATAATGAATCTTACATGCTGCCATTTTTATCTATGCACTGCAACAACGAACAAAGTTGATCCATCCATCCAAACAAGCTGAAGGACATCAATTCTGCCAATTATGCATATATGCCTTAAAAGATGTTTTGTTAATGGTTTTTTGCTTACATAATGAAGGTGTATTAACTAAATGCTTTATATGTGTGAAGTCACGAAGTTGATATGTTGAGAATTTAACAACTTCACATCTTTTGGAAGATTGTTTTCTCTTAGTAATTTCACATTGCATTTAAATATTTTGATTTTAGCAGGTTTACCAAGGTGCCGATCCTTCTTCACCAGATCCTGTAATTGTTGAGCTAGAACTTGGTCTTGTGGATATATTTCTCAGTCTTTGCAGGTTTGAGTGGCAGGCTGGTTATAGGGAATTGGCCACTGCTTTATTTCAGGCTGAAATTGAGTTTAGTTTGTTTTGTCCACCTTTGCTTCTCACAGAGCAGAGTAAGCAAAGACTGTTTGAGTATTTTTGGAATAGTGATGGTGCTAGAGTTGGAGAAGAAGGGGCTCTTGGTTGGTCCGCATGGTTGGAGAAAGAGGAGGAAACTAGGCAGCAGGTTATCAAAGAGGAGCTGTCACATGAAAATGAAGGTGGCGGCTGGACAGGTTGGTCAGAACCATTGTCTAAAGATAAGGAGGCTATTGCCAATGTTGAAAATGAAGTCAACAGTGACCTGGTTATGGAGGATAATGAGGATGAAGATGAAGATGTTGAGCCAGAAGTTGATAATGAAACTTTGATGAAAATGTTAGGAATTGATGTTAATGCTGAGGATGGTGGTGAAGTAAACGAAACTTCAACTTGGATCAAATGGTCAGAAGAAGAGTCTTCCAGAGATTGTGATCAGTGGATGCCTCTCCGTAGGAAATCTGGTAGAATTTCCTGTCTGCATTAACAACTATACTTGTCTCTAAATGTATTGTTTTGGGTGTGTGTGTGTGTGTCTATAATAGGCTTTTATCTGCCTGAATTTTTCTTAATTCCTTCTGAATGCAATGTAATTTCATGGTAGACAAGGTACTTATATTAGTATGTTGATTAACCATGAGCAGATATGACCTCTCCTGCTACTGGAGCGCACAAAACAGAGGAGGATGAGCAACTCTTGAGAATTGTATTGTATGAAGATGTGAATGAATACCTGTTCTCCTTGAGCACAACAGAGGCTCGATTATCTTTGGTGTTCCAATTCATTGACTTCTATGGTGGGAAGATATCTCAATTGTAAGTTTTCTAGTGTAAATGCTGTTTCTTACTCCTTAGGTTACACCACTGCTCGTAGTGGGAATCAGCTTTCAAAAGCTAGGATTTGTCTGTGGTTTAGTATAGCTCTTGGTTTGGTATCATGCATAGTATGGACCATTTGTGTTGTTGGAGATGCAAACATACTTGATGGGTCCTTCCCTCCTTGGTGTGTTGTGGCTTATTCTTATTTGTGTTTTAACAAGTAGATGCCATTCATTTTGCCTCATATTTCTTTTTGTAGGATTTCCTCGAACAGTCCAACTTGGACAGAGAATATTCTTAGCTTGGAGGACGTGCCAGATTCTATGTTAGAGAAGTTGAAAAGCATCCATGAAGTTTTGACAAAAACAAAAATCTGTCCTACTGATTTCAGCTTTGAATTCCTATCAGGCGGTACCTCGAGGAATGCTGATATGATGAAATTTCTACGGAATGCTGTCTTACTTTGTTTGACTGTTTTTCCGCGTAATCACATCTTGGAAGAAGCTGTTCTTATTTCTGAAGAGCTTTATGTTACAAAAATGAATTCTTCTAACTGCATGGTTACACCATGTCGAGCTTTAGCAAAGTCTCTCCTAAAAAGTGATCGACAGGTACTATTTTCCCAGATCTCTCTCTCTCTCTCTCTCTCTTGCTCCTTTCTGTAATGTAAATAAATGTCTTCCTTAGCAGAAGAGTATTAGCATCTACTACAACTATCATCATTGAAATGTCTATCGTAATGCATCTACATTGATTTTTCTTTTCTTAGATTTAACAGCAGACCAGAAGAAGATGAACACTAGAAATTAAAACAGAATGATTTTATGTTTCAATTTTTATGTAAGGGAGTATTTTTCTCCCATGTTTGGTTGAAATTTCTGAAATTGTAAAGAAAATAATTTCCCTTATAAAGCATTCCATTATCTGATTTATTTCTGTTCTAATGGTTAAAATGTTGGAATGAAGGTCCTCAAATGATTATTTTACTTGAGATAAGGTTTTTGTAGATATCCTTGTAGGACAAAAAAATGATAATATTATGGAAGACCACTAACAAGTATGTAAAGACCTCCAATATATGTTGTATAGGTTTTACTTTTTAAAAATAGAAGGCAACAAAGTGCCAATGGGAACAACTTTTATGTATGAACTCAAAATACAACCAAAGGATTTAGAGTTGGGTATTAGCTTGCTGCTATTCTTTCATTTGTTAGGAAATGGTTGAACAACTATTGTTCATAGCTAGTTTTTTTCTTGTATAGGGGATCTCTTGTCCTCCTTTCTTGTAAATTTCTATCTATCTTCTCAATAAAATTCTTCTTGTATCCCCCCAAAAAAAAAAAAAATTGCATATCATGCTATTAATTTTATCTTTTGTTTGGTTGCCAAAATTTGTATTCAGATTATTTCGAACTTTTTCAATTTATTTTTGGCTATTGTAGGATGTATTGCTATGTGGTGTTTATGCACGAAGAGAGGCAAATTATGGTAACATTGATCATGCAAGGAAAGTGTTTGACATGGCATTGTTATCCGTGGAAGGGCTTCCTGTGGTATGTACTGTGTTTCTTCTGCTTTGTTTCTTGTTGTTTTTGTGCGTTTTGGTTTTTCTTTTAAGAGGATATCTTATCCTCTGATTTTGTTTCTTCCCTCTTTAGTATTGAGTAATGTTTCTTCTTTTAATTATGTGAAAAAGGATGATTCAATTTAACATTTTTATGGCCCGACTTAGGAAGTTAGGATTGATAAAGGTTGAAGTTCCTTGGTATGGCACTATGGCAGAATGCATGTCTGCTTTGCTGCCTACGTGAAGTTGTACTTAGCTTTCCTCCCTCCAAATATTGGTGTAATTCTATTTTGTGATAATTATTTTTTTCAATTTATTTGTTTTCCTTGTTAGGTTCATGGTTAAATGTACTTATTGGTTATATACTTTAGGTCCCTACACTCTTCAGCTTACAGTGTAGGAATTTGATATTAAAATTAGTCGAATGTAGCCTCTTATACAATTCTAATAAATGTTTCTGAGTATTGCTGATGAAAACTACATAGATGACTAATGCTGTAATGCATCAAGCATGGATGATTATGATTGCTTTTAAGGAAGTAAAAGTGGGTACATTATCCAATTAAGAATATGATGGATGCTAATCTTGACATAAAGGGGAGGAAGTTAGTTAGCATTCCCTACATATACAGAGACATATCATGTCTGTGTATATCCTACACAATACAAAATGCGATTTTGACTACCTTGGTTAGCATTCCCTACATTTACATACAGACTATGTGTGCATGTGTGTATATAAAAAAAGCACAGCATGCCTTATATATACTTACATGTGTATTTGAGTGTGTTTATGTATCTTAGCTAAAATTCAAGATTTGGTGTGTGTATTTATAGATGAGTTGCCCCTTAGATTTTTTATTTAATTTAATTTAATAAATTAGATACAGCTTCTTTATAACAGCATTCTGCCTGAGGTTTTATTTTTTGGTAATTTGCTTTCATTTGCTTCATGGGGTAGGAACTACGGTCCAATGCTGCTCTTTTATATTTCTGGTATGCCGAGGTAGAGCTTGCAAATAACTCTGATGATAATCGTGAATCTTCACATCGAGCAATACATATACTGTCATGCTTAGGAAGTGGAACAAAATACAGCCCATTTAAAAGTCAAGCATCAAGTTTGCAACTGCTCAGGGCACATCAAGGGTTTAAAGAAAAACTGAGAACTGTACAATCATCTTGGGTTCGTGGTATAATAAATGATCAGTC
This sequence comes from Pterocarpus santalinus, assembly GCA_031439595.1. Taxonomy (NCBI): domain Eukaryota; kingdom Viridiplantae; phylum Streptophyta; class Magnoliopsida; order Fabales; family Fabaceae; genus Pterocarpus; species Pterocarpus santalinus. The sequence continues at coordinate 60,056,829 of CM062531.1, forward strand.
TGTAGCTCTAATATGTTCCGCTGCATTGTTTGAGGAGCTCACCTCTGGATGGGATGCAGGCATTGAAGTTTTGGATCATGCTTTTGCAATGGTGCTTCCAGGTTATGTTTCTTCAGTAGTTGGTTTGTCTTTAAGAAAACATATCATGTAGAAGCAGCTTGTCATCTGACCTGCATCGATAGACCTGCATCAATCGTTTTTATTGCAGCATAAGTGTTGATTTTGTTGCTTATTATGTCTATCTGTATGCTTGCAATCTGCAGAAAGGAGAAGACATAGTTATCAACTTGAACTTTTGTTTAACTATTACATAAGGATGCTTCAGAGACATCAGAGACAATTAAGTCTGATGAGAGTTTGGGAGTCCATCTCTCAGGGCCTCCAGATATATCCCTTCAGTCCAGAACTACTTAAAGTTGTAGTGGAGGTTGGCCATTTTTACACAACATCTAATAAAATGCGGTGGATGCTAGATGACTACTGTTACAAGTAAGATCCTTATCCAGTTTGCCGTATAATGCAATATTATAAGTTCAAATCTTCCTGTTGGTTTTTTAAACAACTTTTCTGTACTATAAGCTAAGTGCTCGTTTCTTATTTTACTGTACATTTTCAGGAAACCATCTGTGGTTCTCTGGCTTTTCGCATTGTCATATGAGATGTCTAGAGGTGGCTCACAACACAGAATCCGTGGGTTGTTTGAAAGGGCATTGGGTGCTGATAGGCTTTGCAGTTCTGTTGTACTGTGGCGTTGCTACATTGTGTATGAATTGGACATTGCACAGGATCCTTCTGCAGCTCGCCGCGTTTTCTTCCGTGCTATCCATGCTTGCCCCTGGTGAGAACTGTTTTAGATGAATCAATGAGATAAAATGTCTTTTCTGTGTGATTGTGAGACTTGGATTTCTGGTTCTGATGCTCATGATATGTTCCCTCTCCACAAAAATGTTGAAAAAATAGTTGTTAGTTTCTTGGATGTAGATATATGTACCTATCAGTATAAGTAGGAAGGATTAGGAAACAGACTTGGTCCTGAACATTTTATTGTTGGAACTGGAACCAGGAGTTTCACCATTGCTTCTGGTAGAGTTGTAAGATAGTCGGTGTCCTTATAGTTAGGTGAATCCCAAACCAAAGAGCTCTAAATCACTAGAAAGGAATAAATTATAACCCAGTATCTCATCGTGCGTATTGCTAAATGGGCAGAGTTGTTTTATGTTAAAATGGTGCTTATGTAATGTCCGCCTCTGGCATGACAAATTTTTCAAGTGAGTGATGCTTCGCAGAGCCATTTGGAAATTCCAATGTATATTTTTATCCAAAAACAAAACTACATTCCAAGCCGGTGTCAAGTCTGTCTGTCAGATTACTGTGGTGTGGTCCTGTCAGACTACCATAGTACCTGCTTTAGCACTTAGCAGTCTATTTACCTGATTTGTTCTCAACCCAAATGATTTTAGTTTGGAAATCATACCTAGACGTATGAATGCTTAGAATATCTTGGAACTTACTTTTCACAAAAATGTGATATGAACATGACAGAAAAAAGAGGGAATATTCCACTTGGCACCTTAAGTGATGCTAAAGTGATGCTAACTTAGAACTCTCAAGCTACGCTAGCATGTCTGATACCTGTTTATTCAATGTGTGTATGTATTGCAGTATTTCTTTCTATCGTATTTATTTATTTATTTCAATGTGCATACCAGGTCAAAAAGGCTATGGTTGGATGGCTTTCTCAAACTGAACTCTGTCCTTACTTCGAAAGAGCTATCTGATCTGCAGGAAGTTATGCGGGATAAGGAGCTGAATCTGAGAACTGACATTTATGAAATCCTTTTACAGGACTCATGACAATCGCTTTCCTGTGGTTTCAGAATGTGGCTGTAGCGTACCATGCTAGCAGAGTACCTTAATGCACTGTTTTTTTTTCCTTGATTTCATAATGAGAGCTGAGTAAGGTTTTATGGAGGTTGCAAAGCGTGCAAGTCTCCACCAAATATTGTGTGAATTTGATGCTTTTATGAGCAGCAGTTGATGTTGCAAGGTTATAGCTTGTAGAATCGATACAAATTGTAAAAGTTGCTCTCTGGCGATGTAAAATTTAGGAGGCCTATCTGAATGTGGTACCTGTAAATATAAACTGGAATAATTAAAAAAAGAAGTGAAATTCAGGAACTTGAGGTTGCTAATGTATGTTTATTTAATGATTTTATTTGATTGCCTGGTTATTGTTAAATGATGATGGAACAAGCTTTTAAAAATCTTCATTCTGATATGCAGTTTTCCCATTAGGAGTTTGATGGTGCTGATTGTGTAAATCAAGATTTCCATCATGGAAATGTTAAATTGGATAATTAATTTGAAAGCCAAGGCAACAGGACTCCTGATTACTTGCATTATAACCGATCAAGATAAGTCGGACTGAGAATTAGACTTGACTTTGGTTCATTCTTTATATAATTAATTTTTGAAAACTGTTATTTGTATCTAGAAATTTTTAAATAATTACTGTTTATTGCATGTTCAATGTTACACAGAAAAGTATTGCCAGAAGTTCTAAAGAAAATTATGGCAGTTATTGAATGAAATGGAGCGATATGATTTATTTATTCATTCAAGAATTAATAAATATGTTGTATTATTCTGACAATTAAACTAAGATAAAATTTCTCGTTCTTGAATATTTTGCCTAGGGTATGTTTATACATATGAATTGGATCTTTGAAAATTTACTCATCTTTTTCCCCAAACTAGACACACCCTTACCATGTATACTCCGTTCAACATTAAACGTATGTGAAGTTGCATAATCTTGTTAAAAATTCATCTAATTCTGAAAAAAATGCTTTTGCAACATTTCATTTCTTGAACTGAGTGTATATAGTAAGCTACCTAACTATTTCTTCAAGGCAGAGGGAGAATATGGCTACCATGTCTTCATTACCATGCCTGAGATAAGATCATAAGAGTAATGCCAATGGACAGCAAATAATACCGTATATAATAATTCTACGACTGACGTGCATTGCGAACCAATAAAATTTCAGCAGTCCCGTAATTTGAGGTCACACATAATTTGATCTCTATTTTTGAAGTCCTTTCTCTAAATTTCTAACTTCAGTCCACCCGTCACTCTGGGTGTAGGCTAAGTTTAATTATTTGAGACTTCAGATAGAGACAACTATGGGACATCACATTCTACAACTGTTGACAAATATTTTCTGTTCAAATTCAATCTTGATCATTGTTTAATTAAGCCATATTTTGCATAATGATTGTATTATGATTATTTAGTTAACCGACATATTGTACTTATGAAATTTAATTCAATGTGCAACTGTGAAGTATCGTTGTAAGTAATAAGTCAACTAAATTCCGTATATCCATTCTCAGGTCAACTCTTTGGTGCAGAACATAGGCATTGACTTATCATAGATTATTGATATCTGTTTTAAAGTTTAATAACAGGGATGGGATAGAATTGCGGACTGTGACGTTGTGATAAGTTTGAAGCCAACAGACAGACATTCAGAAAGACAAAATAAAAGAGAAAGAAATGAAACAATTATCTATATGATATTAATTTATTTCCCTGACTTAAAGGCTTAAGCCGTAAAGCATATACATTAATTGCAAAAATCTACTGATATTTATTTGTATTCTTGCCACGGAGGCCTACAGCATATCCATGTATGTCAAACATTGCAGAAGTTTATTATAAAGGGCGAGTCAAGGTGATAAGCAATTTTGATATTTTTAGATGAGGAAGCCTCAAAATTTAAGAAACTTTTGTTAAGAGGCTCCCATGATTAGATAGAGATTAGTCACATGAACAATTTAAATGAACCAACCATATTAAAACACCTTGTGGTCTAAAAAACAATATTGCAATGAACAAGGTTGGGTGCAGCAGTAAACAAGCTACACTTTCAGAAAGATGACCAAAGTTCAAATTTCGAAAAAAACCAAAATTCCCAAGGGTTGGTCTTACAATAATGTCTGCGAGATTACCTGGTCCAAGGCCAAAAACTACATTGCACACATCTGATAGGATTTGATCTCAGTAATTAAGTACCCTTCTTTTACAAGGGGAAAAAAAAATACAAGTACTTTAAACCTGAAAAACCAAAGAAAAAGAAACACTTAAGCAAACGACAAACATATTTTCCTTGACGATAGATTAGTTGAATAATATCTAGAGCCTAAGTCAAATAGGAAGACATAACATGCTCCATAAAATACCAGCAGGTGCAAGCCATTAAGAGTTGACTAACATTTAATTTATATACCAGCTTTGCTAGCTAGTAAAATATATACATGACATAAATGAAGCTATGATGCCGTTGTTATATATGATCAGAACATGCTTAGCCTTAACACAAAACTCCATCTAGTTAACCACTTCATTAGTCATTACCATTCATGACAAGCCCTTCAAGTCTTCTTTTAGCCTTTGCACTGTGTGTGCTATTACTTTCAAAGCCTTCTCTTACAGTCTTTGTGAGCATTGATTGTGGATCCTCTGATTCCTTCACAGATGAAAACAACATAAGATGGACTGGTGATGATGACTACATTCAACATGGTGAGTCTCATCAGGTCTACTTGGGTTCTAACCCATTGAGCACTCTTAGGGTGTTCCCAACTGGAAACAAGAACTGCTACTCCATCAAAGCTCAAGATGGAGAAAAAGTTCTTACTAGAGCAAGCTTTTACTATGGCAATTATGACAGCAAATTCTCCCCACCCATCTTTGATCTTCAGTTTGATGGTAACTACTGGGCCACTGTCAATACCTCAAGTTATTACTATGTTGATTATGAAGCTATATATATGACCAAGGGGAACTTCACCAGCATATGTGTTGCTCAAACAAGGCCTAACCAGCTCCCCTTCATATCATCACTTGAAGTACGCAGCTTGGACCCTACAATGTACAGCCATGTTGATTCCAATCATGCTTTGATTTTGCAATGGAGATATGCTTTAGGTGGAAATCAAACTGTCAGGTATTCAGAATTGACATAGATATCGTAAGCTTTGGTACGCTTAATTTGTTGAATTAACTTCTAATAATATTGAATTTTATCGATTTAACCATTACATTGAAAGTTCTCATAAAAAAAGTTTCATATAATTATTAAGTAAGTGGAATTTCACACTATGACTTATTTTAAGGTATATTATGCCTTTACAAATACAAATAAAATGCTTAGTATTAGATTATATATAAACGTTTTATTTATCAAAAACTTAGTGGTTGGCATTATTATTTGTCAAAATTGACAACTTTGAGAACCATGATAAGTTGATAATTGACTTGTAACTTTGTCAAAATTATGGCAAATTCAGATTATCTTGAAAAAGAAGAAAGACTTAGCGTATACTGTAGGATGACATGACTTTAGAACTCTTTCATGGTTGTAATAGTAATTTCCATGCCAATATATACAACGCTGACGATCAAGCAATCAATTCTCCATTTCCATATGCAGCTTCTCATTCTTGTAGTCCTTTTCAGTTTGTTTTCATACCACAAATTCACTAGCCAATTTTTAATCTCTTTCAAATTTATTTTCCGGCGACACTCTTGATAAATCAAGTTCTACTTAATAATATTAATGTTCTCAAAACATTGAATCAAGGATCATCAATGTAGATTCTATCATTGTTGATATTTCACTAAATACATAACAAAAAAATTAGTATCTCAAGTTCTCAACAAATATGACTGTATATGATTGTTCTTGCATCCATTGGAATCTGCTAGGTACCCGGATGATGTTTTTGATAGGATATGGAGGCCAGCAGATGGTATAGGGCTTTCTGAGGTCAAAAGTGAAGCATCAGGCATTGACATCAGTACAGCAGAAGATCATCCACCAAATGCTGCTTTGCAAAATGCCATTACTTCCTCAGGCACTAGAGAGTACATGCAGTTCATCAATAGGCTTCCCCCAAAGAAACTTCCTATTTACATCACAACTTACTTCTCAGAAGTGATGGGAAGTGCACTTGGAAAAAGGTCCATCCAGATGTACATAGACAACAAGCCCTTCTCAAGTCCCATAGTTCCTTCTTTTGGAGGAGTGAAAGAAGTGTACATCACCAATATGACAGCTTCAGCAGACACTTCATTTACTCTTCAGGCTACAGACACTTCCACCGTTCCTCCTATACTCAATGCTCTTGAAGTTTATACAATAAGTGATGCACTAACTGCTGGAACAGATAGCAGAGATGGTAAGTATTCTAAATATGACATAATTCCTGCTAGATCTTTCTGGGAAAAACTTTTGGTCCATAATATTTCTTATTCTGTATCAATGAAGAATTTATGATTAAATAATGTAGCTCAAGCTGAGTTGGCCTACTATAGGGTAAAACTTTTTTAACGCTAATTTTTTCTATTTATAAGACTCGACCCTAAGACCTTATTTAAGCGGAATAAGTGTTAAACTATTTGAATCAATTATGCATTGGTGTTAACTTTCCAATTTTACTCTTCCAACTTCCAAGTTTATGATTAATTGAAAAACATAGTGTTACATCAATAGAGTGGTTAAATTAGATGTTTAAAATTGAGTAAGGGTGTTTTGATTAAAAAAAAAAAAATTATAATTAAGTATTGATTTTAAAACTCTTAATTTCTGTCTATATTACTAAAGTGACAAATAAAATCGACTAGAAGGAATATATTTATATTTGCAATATGTTTGGAAGTTCTAAAGGGAGAGGGTGAATGGTTTAAAAGGAAGATATGGAAGGGAAGGAATTAATGTTTATCTTGTTTGGACGTTTAATACCAGAGAGTATGAGTTTATTTACACACTCCTTTATTTAGTAGTTAAGATGTGCTCGGTAAGGTCAAGAGTATAATAAATCTAAACTTTTATATTTTCAAAATAATTTCCCTGTTTGTTTTCCATATTCATTTTTTGCCAATTCATTGGACAAAACTCAAGAGGAAATAACATTCATTTTATTTAATTCTTTTTAATGTACCCCTTCACCATCCTTTGCAGAAGAGCTGTTAGTTTATCGTGTTCCTTCTATAAACTTTGTATTCTAACTTTTGCCTTTACTTTTTTTTTTTTTTTTTAATTTTGTCAATTTAGTGGAAGGTTTGTTACAACTGCAGTTTATATTTGAAATGCTTGTGGAATGGAGTGGAGACCCTTGTCTCCCATATCCATATAGCTGGGATTGGATACAATGTACCACTGATGCCAGACCTCGTGTAATAGCATTGTAAGTAAATAACACTTCTTCCAAATAAATTTTCGAAATTATACAATATACTAATTTTGTTGTATCTGTTGGATTTTTAACAAAAAAAATAGGTATCTTAGTGGTTATGATCTGAAAGGCATACTTCCGGATTTCAGTTCCATGGATGCACTTGAAACCATGTGAGATACTCATAAATCCATAATAATGTTTTGTTCTTTCTGTTCTGAAATGATCAACAAATAGCTTTCTAAATACTTCGTAAATTGAACTTGTTTGACTTGCAGTGATTTGCACAACAATACCATAGAAGGCCCCATTCCTGATTTCCTAGGCCTCCTGCCCAAGCTCAAGACATTGTAAGTTCCATTCATATGCACATTTTTGTTTCAACAAATTCAACACATGCTTTAAGCACTACATTGAAAATGTCCCCATGATTTGTGCAGGAATTTGTCTTATAATAGGTTCAATGGTTCCATACCCGCATCACTAAAGAATAAGAAGATTGAAATTGAGTAAGTAGGAACATTCTCTGCTTTTTAAATTGTGAGCAGCTAGAGTGGAATATGATTTCCTTCTGCTCTGTCAAAAGCAATGTTTAATTTCTAATCACCTCTTCTGCATTTAGCACAACAAATAATTGTCTCTCGGGAATGAAGTGTCCACTTCTCATTGATTCTCTACCACCACCACCACCACCACCACCACAACTTTTCTTGGCCGATGAAGCAAATAATCCACCACCGTTGCCGCTACTTCTTGCAGGAGATGAACCTTCAGGAGGAGGAAGCATCAAGCTAGACTTATTATTCATAGTAGTTATGCAAACTTTGCTTCCACTGCTATTCCTTAAATTTATGTGAAAGGGAAAATGTTGTTTGATCATGTCAAGACTTTATTTCTGTCAATAGGAATAACAAGAAAGCACTATATTGCTTCATGGAATCTACATCACAGAAAAGCTTTGCAAGTCTTTTTTGTTTTTGGTTGTTTTGTTGTTTGTTTATCTGCCTTCAGTTGGGATGTTTGCCTTGCTGAAGTGAAAGTTAGAATTGAAGCACTGCTCCACCAGAAATCACAGCTTTGCTAGTAACTTATTTAGAAGCGTGTCTATACTATGTACTTGTATATGTAATTTTTTTTCCTGATAACTCAAAACAGATTATGTTGCTTCGATAAAAAAAATTGCCATGTCCTTCTTTGGGGTTAATTGCCTTGAGTTTGCATTCACATTACACCAGGCTACCTAACGGTTCGAATGGTTTCTATGCCTTCCGGTGTTCTCTTTTTGTTGGAATTATAAATTGACATTTTATGCACATTGTTAACCATAGATGGAGCGATGGAAACAGACATTAGTTAGGTGTTTAGAATTGCGGATAAAATGATGTCTTATGATAATTAATTTCATGATTTCATCAAGATCTGAAGGAACATTGCAATAAAGGCTTTAGGCCTCCGTCACTATCTCTTTTGTCATCAAGCTACATCTCTCCAATTTATTTTCATAGCTTCACGAGTGTGGAGATGACGAATTCAGCAGTGGCCACAATTCTTTAATCCTTTGCTTCCTTACTCTGTGAACAAGAAATTTTGAATGTTGTCTTAAGACTCCATGGACAGCACTAAGGTAGTTGATGGAGTCGTGATCTCTTAGAATTGTACCTTCTGAACCATATGCTTTTGGATCACATAGTGTTTCAATGGGGTGTGGTTGATTGAGGAAGATTCTAAGAACACTTGGAGAGTATCCACAACTAGTACTGTCAAGGGCATATAGGGCACTTCCTGAAGGGAGTAAAGGATGTGGAGGAGATGTCTTCTCATTGGGTTGGAGAATGAATATTTTACCCAGTGATGAGTACAAAAGTTTCTGAAAAAATCCAAAGAAAATAAATGGTTAAAAAAATGTGACATTAGTCCTCCATAATTTATATTCATTAAGTTCTTTATGAGTTTATGATTATTGTCCCACAAGCCCCAAGTTTCAAGTTTCAATTCCAAGACCATATAGAAAATAATATAAATATGCAATATGAACCTGCCAACCAAATGATGTATGAATGAGTGTTATGAGAGAGCTGATAGATTATGATTCTCACATTTTTCATCAGGCAAGGATGTGACTGAAAAGAGCTGTTAAAGAACTTCAGGATTGCAGCTATGAGGTTAGGGTAACTGCAGGAGAAGGCCCTTGGAACAATATCTTTATGCATTATCACACAGTGAATATGGCTCTCATCCAGGCCTAGCTCTTCTAGCATCTTTTGTCCTCCACAGAACACAAATGGTGAGCCAAAAGTCACAACTGGTCTTAGAGTTGAGGGACTGACAACCTTCCTAGTCAATAGCATCAAATGAACCAAAAGAGAGAGACTCCCCCCAATGCAATGGCCAGTGAATTGAAGCCTTGCATTATCCCCATGTCTTTTCAAATGGTCCATTATTTCTGGCATGAATTGATAATATATTCCTTTTGCAGCTTCATAAATTCCTCTATGAACAAGTACATCTATGCCCTGTAAGAGAACATATTGTGAGTGCTTTGGTATTTTTCTTACAACATCAACACTCGAAAGTTGAAACTTGTGACTACACAGCAAATGTATGTCTCCCCATAAATTAAGAATCATTCTCACCTCAAATTTGGTGGGCTCAAAGAAAAGGGTTGCTTGCCAAGATGCCAGGGAGTTTAATCCCTACAACATGAAACAAATTGCTTGTCAAATTTCAAGAACATGTAGCTTGATGGCTCAGCTCAAGATAATGAAAAGTAAGGAATCACCTGAATTACAAAAATTCGAGTGTAATTGCTGGAATTGTCACAGATAAACCATTCAAAGTTTGATGTCTGTAGTGACTGAAGGTACTTTTCTGCTTCATGCTTTCCCGTCTCACCAGCTGCAACCACAGGAGTAATTGTTGATACTGTATAAGCTGCACTTTTTGATTTATAGACCTGTGAAGCACCTTCTGCCACTTCTCCTGGAGAGTTTCCTGTTCCATTGGAATCCTGATTGTCACTTTTCTGCTGTAACTTTGCAGCAAGGGACAATAGGTCTTCAACTCTTAGTTGCAAATAAGAGGCAGCAATATCATAAGCAAGCCGAATTTGATGCTTCTGTTTGCTATGTTTGCCTTTTTCTAAGCTATCTTGAGAGGCTACTGAGTCATCTATAGGTACTGGAATGGAGTCCTGATCAAGTTTCACTTTTAACTTAGCCGCTTTAGCTTTCTTCTCCAAAGAAGATGTTATAAATTGAATACCATAGTATCTCCTCAAGTCCTTAGCCTGCAGATTGATTGGCAAGTATAATTTGCTTGAGTCTTTTTTGATTCATAAAGGAAAAAGAAAAAAGAGACACATATGTGAAATCTCACAAAGATCTTAACAATAGTTGATAAGTTATCCAGCTATTTGTGCTTACATTGATTTGTGGTAGTACATAAGCCATGTTGCACAGGAAAGCCAACTGAGAGCATAGTTTGGCATCAGACCATGGCACTTGAACCAGAAATTTTGATAGTGAGTCAAGATCATATGCTACTTCTTGCTCATCACCTTCTTCATAAGCCACCTCACAAAAATTGTCATCTTCATCACAACCAAATTCATCATATGTCATGTTGTTGCATATCATATCCGGATCCTCGCCCTCATTCCTCAGGCTGTTTCTCCAATGTTTCTTGTGGTTTCTCGTAAGTTTTGGCTGCACTGATATGGCTTGGACACGGTTGATGAAGCAACATACTTGGTAATCAGAATAAGACCTTTTGACAATGGAATGTGTGCATAGTTCTTTGTTGTAGTGTGAGTTGCAGAGATAATTCTGCTCTCTTGTTATGTCCATTGCTGTAGAGGAAGGTGAAGTGGTGGGCATGCCAAGTGCAGAATAGGCCATGGCTTGAAATTTTCGTATAAGTCAACAAGACCCTTCACTGTAGTAAATCTCAAATTATCAGAATTCAAAGCTTTATGTGTTGAGTTTTTCGTTTATGAAACTAGTCTAACATATGGATTTTATAAGAGAACTTACAAGAACTATGTTTCTTTGTTATCAACGTGAGCTTTGTTAAAGATGTTAAAACTTGGATGTCATAGTTAAATTAGTTTACCCATCATTAAACGCAATATCAAGGTATAGACAAAATAAATATTGTTATGCTGTGTGTGCGGTCGCCAAAGCCAAGACAGTTAGGATCGTGACCTTGTTTATGTAAATAAAATATCATATTGAAAAACTCTACCTCGAAGTTACGTTGTTCATGGGTTAGGACTTCAATAACAGTACTGGTACTGTTACATCAATTTTCTACATATCATTGGGATAATTGAAGAACATATTAATAAAGAATTTAATTTATATGTATTATCAGTATAAAAGTTTTTATATAGACATCCAATTATGTGTTATCTCATCAATAAAAGTGTTTAACTCAATTACACACTATCTTAAAAATCTTAGAAATAGAGGTGTTTGATTGGATGAGAGTGTAAAACACTTTTGTCCTATCAATATATCAAAATTAATCTCAACAATAATTAGAGATTTCGGTTATTCTATTGATGAATTCAATGAAATGATTTAATATGCGTTCTTAGTTATCTTGTCATGTCTATCATATTCACCAGAAACCCTTTAGACTTGTGGGTCTTGAGAGTGTTTTAAACTTAGATTGTTCTTGTACTGTGTGTCTTGGCTAGGGTTGAAGTTCCACAATATTGCCTAGGATGAGACAAGGAGGTCTATGTGTAACAGAAATGATAGATAGTATGAAAAAAATGCAATACGAATCCATCACGAAACCACTCTGATGCTTTTCCCTCATATGATTTCTGCCACATTATGTAGTTTTTTTCTATTTTATTATTTGATTATTTGATTTCAGTTCACTAAAATACTTCCACATCATTCGCAATGAATTCGTAGGAAATCTTTTTATACTATATAGCTATGCTCTATATATAAAAATGCTTTATGAATATATACCTTATGATATCGTGGACTTGGGTCCAATCTTAATATAGAGAAATTCTTTCCTCCACCATGGAGGAATTAGATTCTTCCTCCAATTGTATTTCAACTCTTGATTTCTCTCTCTCTCTCTCTCTCTCTCTCTCTCTCTCTCTTTCTCTCTCATTTTTTCAAGAAAAATCAATGGTAGAGATACCATGTAGAGTATGTTGCTCTTCCTCTATGATGGAGAGAAGAATTTCTCTCTTAATATAGCATTTTACTAGAAGCAATAGGTACATATGTCTATTGGCCTCCTTTTTACTGTTGGAATGTGCTGGAAAGTTAAGCAATCCCATCTTTTTATATTCCCTCAACCAACCAAACCATACATCCAACAATGCACCTTTCCTCTTTCTTTCACCATTGTCATTTTCATGGTTTATCTTCCTCTTTTCAATCCAATTATGGAAATAGGATTTAACTAATCAATATACTAAGATTATTGTGTGGACTAGTTTGTGAGGAGGCTCATATCTAATCTTGAAGGATTGCTTCTGGATGCTATCTCTACCAAATTTTGCTTTGAGTAGTGCATTGTGCGATTCATGGTAAACCCATTCCTTCTCTTGCTTTTTGTTTTCCTTGCTATTTTGTTTGTTTTAAATAGCTAAAATACATGCATCCACTCCAATATTTCCAGCAAAACCTAACTAAAATCTCTCGTTATTTATATATTGATCTCCATATATTTAAAATGGTGCCTGGATCAAAAGGACATTTTTCCTTAATAGGCAATAACAGGAAACCCCTAACCCTAACTTAAGACCATGGACTGTGACTTTGATAATGTAATAATAGAACAAAACCTGCACCTAATTAAGTTGTATTACATGGGTACGACTTGCACTAAAGGGGTAGATTTATATCATTTTTTTTTCAAGTTTTTTTTTTGTCTAAATTATTAGAGTTCATTGAACTTCAACTAATTTTGTGCAATTTTTCTCTATCCACAATAATCAAAACCATGACATTGCTTAACAAAAGCAAGGGTTGAACGCTAGCCTGATTCTCCCTTATTCCAAACAAAATAGTAGATTTGGAGGCAACAATATTCCATGTAGTCAACATGTTAAATTGTGAATAGTGCATTCCAATATATAAATCGCCCATATATCGATTGACACGCATAAAAATATGTCCAAATAACAAGACTTAATAGGTTTTGAGGCCCCATTTCAACACTTCTAATAGGTAATAATACTCCCTTAAAAAACCGGTGTACTAATTAGGTAAAGGCCTAAGTTTTGTAGTTTAATTTGTGAAATATTGTTTATCACAACTCATTCAGGAAATGAAGAGGCATGTAGCCCCGTTTAATTAGTTTCATTATCAGTGGCTGATTGGACCCTCTAGATTGCAAAGGCAGATTTGATGTAGCTGCACATGGCACTAATAGGAAGACATATGGCACAAATACAGTAGATACCCTTAAGTGCCGACTTGAGAGATTCTTGTAAGGCACTTCATCACTGAATATAAGTGACACATCGGCCATACGAGATGCAGATTATTCTTACACTATCCTTTTAACTTTAGTATGGTATTTAGGATAAGTTTTCGATGTTTAATGGCTTTTAGATATACTTAAAAGACGTCTGAATGTTTATTACAAAACCAATTCACATCTAATAATTATTTGTTAACTGACCCTTATAACTATCGTATATATTCACAATCGTTCTATAGTATATTCCAGAAAATTTTACCAAGCAAAATAAAACAAATTCAGGAAACGCTATTATATATTTTTCACTTCAATTGCAGTGTTGATATCTTAAACCCCCTCAAAATTAACAATCTATGGCAAACCCTCCAAAAACTCTTATTGTAGCCATAGCACTAGTGGTGCCATTGTTCTCACACCTTTCTCCAGCAGCCTTTGTGAGCATTGATTGTGGATCCTCAAAATCTAGCACAGATCCACAAACCAACATAACATGGACCGGAGATGATGCCTACATTCAACATGGCCAGTCTCACAATGTCTCTTTAGGCTCTGGCATATTCAGCACTCTTAGGGCATTCCACACTTGGAAGAAGAATTGCTATTCCATTGGAGTTCAAAAGGGTGAAAAGGTTCTCACAAGGGCAAGCTTTTTCTACGGGAATTATGACAACAAGTCTTCCCCTCCTATCTTTGATCTTATATTTGACGGTAACCACTGGGACTCAGTCAATAGCTCAATTTCCAATCATGTGGATTATGAAGCTATATATGTCACCAAGGGAAACTATACCAACATATGTGTTGCTCAATCAAAGCCTAACCAGATTCCCTTCATATCATCAATTGAATTGCGTAGCTTGAACCCTGCAATGTACAACCATGTTGATCCAAATCATGCGTTGATTTTGCTAAGCAGACGTGCTTTCGGTGGAAATCAAACTGTCAGGTATTTATATGTATTGCAATTTTCTTTTCTCCTCCTTTTTTTTTTGTGTAATTAACAACAACCACCCCTGAGATTTTCTTAAATTGCATTCCACCCCATTCTTGTAAAAATTCATCACTTCACCCCATTGCCTCCTCTCCACCGTTAGTGTGTCAACTCTTTGTAACCATGGTTGATTTCGTCACTCAATTTTACTCAAAAACCTAACCAAACACTAACTCATCTCACCTACCTCTAGTTAAACTTGTAAACACCAGGCTTCGACCTTCAAGCTGTAGATGCTGTCTTGTTGAGATTCTAGCTTGGTGGTGCTAGGATTCTCCATTAATCTATCGTTCTTGAGGAATATATTTCTCCTAAACTTTGATTTTAATGTGTCTGAGAATACTATAGGGGAGTTAGATAGACTGTCTATGTTGCCATCTCTCGAGCTATTGATATCTGTATGAATGGGTGCCAAATTAGGCAGACATTCATATATCCCAACTTTTCCTTTTTGTCTAGGATTATCTTTTCCTAATATTGTATGAAGCTGCAAGAATGATAACCATATCAATTACTTTGTACAAGGAATGTAAGGCCAAATTATAAAGACTACAAATTTTTATTTCTGTGCCATTACGTTACAAATTACTGTTTATGGGGCAATAGAGGCATTTCTAACTTTACTTAAGGCATACAAAACAAATAGTTAAAATAGAGGAATTTCAAGAAACCCTTAACCAAACTGTCCTAAAATGTTCTACTGATGATTTAGTTATCTGATATGTACTTTTCATGATAACTTTTTGCCTATGACTCCTAATTTTGGAACGAGGAAAGCCTGATTCTGAAGCTAGAGTCTCTTACATGTTACAATTTATATAGCAATATAACTATAACAAGTTCAACTCTCATATATTTGTCAAATCAAACGGACTTTGAACTTCTTCCATGAGCATCTTATCAGACTTTGTTGTATTTGTCTTTGCATTGCGGAGGTTGGACACTGTAGATTATATATTCAGTGGTAAAACAGTAGCCACATTAAGTTTGGATGAATAACATGTTTGAATGCCAGATTGGGTAAAGAAATCCATGAATTGATTTTGGATGGTCAAAATCAATTTTAATTCTTTTTGTTTATGTTTGATTTTTTATTTAAAAATCAATTATGGTCTTAAAATTAATTTTAGGTAGAAATAAAATTTTTTTATTTTTCAATTCCATCATAATTAATTTTGGGTATTTTTGTATAAATTATATATCTAAAAATGATTTTGATTAATATTATCTAAATATAAATTATTTTTTAAATTAAATTATCAAATATAAATTATTTTATTTTAAAATTAATTTTAATCAAATTAAGTACAACAAAATTAATTTTATAAAAATAGAATCAAATATGCTAAAAGAAATATACACAACCCCTCATGGGTCATGAAACTGTGCTACGAAGGTGATGCAACTTTTGGTGTTTAAGAAGATGATACCCACCCTTATCTCAATGGTCAACAGCATAACCTTGTTTTATTTTATCTTTTTTAAAGATAACACATAACTAATGAGAATATTCCATACTAAACCCATTAGTATCTTTTGGCAATGGGGTGGAGTGATGAATTTTCACAAGAAGGGGTGATGTGTAATTTAGGCAAATCTCGCCCTTTTTTTTTTTTGTGATAAAAGATTTAGGGAATGTCATGTTATCCCCTATTCCAAGGTTTGGACATAGAGTGGTACTTACAGCTAAAGGACAAACCTTCCCGACTTAGTTTAGAATATGATTTTTGTACGTGCTTCAGCAGTTCAGCTAGACATATCTTATTAATAGGCAATAAAAAATTATTTTCAATGAAAAAAAATTGCAAGCACACACACTTTTTTTTTTAATTCCCTTCTCCAAGTGGATGAATATACGTGTCAAGAGGCTGTTATATACAAATAACAGCTCTCCTTAGTTTTAAAACTTTTTGGTTATCCTTAGTAGCAATTTGTCTACCCCTTTATATTGTTAATTTTGTCTTCGTATGTAGGATCAATGAATAAATTTCAATGAGTTGTAATTTACACGATTTACAGTCAAAATAAAATACAAACAACTTCACCAACCTTTATGTTATCATTTTATATTAACATATTTTTAAAATATAAATATAATTATTTAAAACTCTTTTTTTTTTTTTTAATCTTTGTGTTACCTTTGTCCCTATTGCTTAAAATTTCTGTTACTAGCTATAATTACATATTTACTCATGACATACCAATTTAGCACATTGTATTTTATTTAACAAACAACTGCATTTTATTTTATTTTTCATTTAAAGTTCTTATTTGGGTTTATTACAGATTTCTATGATAAGTGTTAATTGGTTCTACTTTTAGGTTCTAAACGTACAACGTATCTATTAAGCACTAATCATTGACTTTATATGGAATTATTTGTATTTTTTTATGAATCATTCATTATTATAGGTACCCTGATGATGTCTTTGATCGAATTTGGAGTACGAAAACTAGTGGACATGAGTTTGTATATGCTGTCAAAAGTGAGGCATTGGACATCAATATTAGCACCGTGGAAGATCAACCACCAAAAGCTGCAATGCAAAATGCATTTACACTCCCAAATACAACATACCAAATTCAGTATGATGTATCATCACTTGTAGCACCAACACACAATCTTCCACTTTACATCAACACCTATTTCTCTGAAGTGATGAAAGATGCAGCAGGCAGAAGATCCATACAGATCCACACAGGCAACAGGACCTCCTCAAGCACCATAGTCCCTCCTTTTGGTAGCGTGCAAGAAGTGTACATTAACATGACACTTTCCTCATACACTACTTCGCTCTATTTTCAGGCAACCCCTAGTTCCACCCTTCCTCCTATAATCAATGCTGCGGAAGTTTATAAAATTGAGCCATTAACTAATGGAACTGACACTAGAGATGGTTAGTATATCTATCTATGGTTCGTTTTATGAGTTATGACCATCGATAAATTAAGAGCAATTTTATACATATAGTCACAGCAATAGACAAGTAATTGCTAGATAAAATAAAGTAATAAGGATCACTTATTTATCTAAGAATTAACAAGCATGTCACATTATTATGATAATAGATGCTAATTAAAAGGAAATTTGAGTGTAGGTATTTACTTTCACTTGCTTAGGCATATGTATGGCATGAAATTCTTTTTGATAAAAAGCCGTATGCTGTTGATTGGTCTCGCTGTCGTGTTTAATTAAGAGTCAACAAGAGTCTAGCTTAATTAGGCACAGCCTACATATATATGGTTTGTAATATGATTTATGGTTATCAAAACATAGCTTTAACTGAAATTTAAATCCTTGTGTATGTTTAGGAGAGAACATATTGGGATAGTTATGATTGTTTAATTTGAAGGAATATTTTTTCTTTTATAATTGATTCATAGCTCGGCACTCATAAAGAGTGGAGTGAATATTACATCAATTATTCTCTAAAAAGATAAGGTTCTTTCAATATATTATACATAAAATACAAAAGGCACGGACATCACACTCCACGCACCACAACACATAATCAACACTTAACACATCAATAATATATAACTTTAAAACTCAATCAATATCTAGCACATTTTTGTTTTCTTGTGGCCCCTCTAGCATCTATATTTTCTCACATTGCTTTTGCTTTGTTTTTCTTCGTAGCAATTTCATTAAAGCACATCATTCTCAAAGACTAACATAGATTGGTCCGAAAGCATATTGTCTTGTTAGTAGGCCCTTGCAAGAGATATTTTCCATACACATGTTGATCTGTGGGCTATCCTGAAGTGAGAGGATGCCTATATTAACTCTAAAGTTCAAAATCCAAGGTACATCTAAGGGTGGGTTTAGACTTGTCTCAAAATTTAATTTAACTTGATTTACATTTAACGTGCCCAAGTCACTCAGCAAGTCCAAACCATCCAATCCCAAATCCTTTCTCACTTCTGCCATAAGATCAACATTTGCACGTGCTTTTTTTCTCAAGGTGCACCACATGGGAAATATCTATAATAGTAAAAACTAATATGAAAATATGCTTTCTTTAATTTGTTCCTTTAGCAAGTATTGAAGAGGAAATATGTATAAGGGATTGAAGATTGATTAACATTAGCCTTGTTCGATTTATAATGATTTTGAAAAACAAAAAGGAATGTGTTCGGTGCAGATTTTTTCCCTTTGATGGTTTTCGGATTATTTTTAAAAACACAAAATTGAGAAAGATGTACACATGAGTGTTATTCTTTTCTAATGTTTTGAGTTGAACCGGTCATATTTGTGGTTAAACCGTGATTAATTAAATTGTATTCAAACCAAAAAATATCTGAACTGAAAACATACCAACCAATTTAAGAGGACCGTCCAGCTTTGAAAAAATTGTTCTTTTCCTTCACAATCCTTTTGCTCTTGTTTTCATGAGTAAATTTTTGCTCCTAATTAACAACTCTTTGTTTTCATGTTTTTTTCTTTGTTATTTCTCTTTCGTGTTGATTTAGTGGAAGGATTGAGACAGCTGCAGTTGGCATTTAAAACGTTAATAGAATGGAAGGGGGACCCTTGTCTTCCATTTCCATACGCATGGGACTGGATTAAATGTACTACTGATCCTAAACCTCGTGTAAAAACATTGTAAGTTTATTACATGTCTTTCAATCAATAGAAATCATATAAAAAAGCTACTAATTCTGTGATGTTTAATTTTGATTTGGAACACAGGTATCTTAGTGGCTATAATCTTCGTGGGTTCCTTCCGGATTTTAGATCCATGGATGCACTTGAAATTATGTAAGATAAACAAAGTTTGCTTAGTTGCACAATGATCATCAACTAAAAGCTTCTTGCTAATTACGCACTTCACAAATTGCAGAGATTTGCACAACAACAGCATTCAAGGCCCCATTCCTGGATTTCTTGGTTTTTTGCCTTTGCTTAGAGTACTGTAAGTTTCATTTAATACAAGAAATGCATTTATAATATGAATTTAATTTAAATACATTAACAGTCAGCCAATAGATATAGTAGAAAGTATCAACTCATATAAATAATTATCTATTGTAATAAAGGGCACACTATAATTTTTCACCTTTCCAATATTTCTATTGATATCAATTAAACTCTTATAATATATGTTCTTTCAAAATGCAAATGCAACATATTCTTCTCTTTATGATTGCTTTTCAGGAATTTGTCTTACAATGGGTTCAATGGTTCCATACCTGCATCCTTAAACAATACGGACATTGAAATTGAGTAAGTATATAGAGTGTGTTTGGAATGTTAAAAAAATAGAAATAATTTGATTTAAAAATCAAATCTTGTATTTGGGTATTTTAAAAATAAGAAATGAAATAATTTCTAATTATCATGGAATTTAACTACTTTCTATTTCAAATCCTACCAAAATTGAAATGATTTGATGGGAATTAATTTGATTTTAAAATTTAAGTACAAATCAAATCAAATCAATTCCATCCTTAATCATTCCAAACATAATATAATATATTATAAACATAAGAATTACTTTTTAAATCAATTCAAATCCTATTTTTATACAATCATTTCAAACATAAAATTTAATTTATAAATCAAATCAATTCAAATCAATTCAATTTAAATCAAATCAACTCCAAAATTTAGTTAACCCAAACACACTTATAGTGTTAATTAATTGACTTTTGGGAGCTATTTTGAAGCGCAAAACTTTTTCTTCTTATTTTGTGTTTTATTTAAATATTTATTTCTTTATATTTTTATTAATCCAGAATCTTCTAATTTCTTAACAATATATTATTTGTATATTTCAGCATAAGGAATACTTATATCCCGGAAATGCATTTTCAATCCGCTAGTGATTCTCCAAAGATGTCACTCAATCTACGGATGTTGCTTCTAATAGCAACTCAAATTCTACTACCTATATGCTATGGATGAACTTTCAATGAATGACGAATTTCTGGGAATCATTTATGACTGTCATCATGTTGAAACTAAATAAACCTTATTTAAACTAATGTGTGCGTCCACACTTCAATTCACTGTGTACAACTTTCTAGTTTTTGCTTCCATGTGCGTGAATTGTTTCTATAAATTGTTATAAGTATTTCATCAGCATATATGTTTCTTAGTGTATATACCTATATATAGGTATTTTGTCTAATTTGGCTAGCGGCTAAATAGTCAAATAAAGGGCGTGGCAGGAAATAATTTTAAGATTAATTGATGGGCTCAGCTGAGAGTTCCCAAAATATTCCAAAGAACACGTTTGGAAACTGATGGACTAGTGAAATATTTTGAAAACTACTAGAAAAGAATAGGAGACAAAAGGAAATGAGATAAAACGAGCAAAAGAATGTAAAACATAAAGCAAGAAAGCAAAAATAAAAGTTGAATGTAAAGGTTGCAAGAGAATTAAGAAACTTGTAATTTGGTTGTCGTGTTGATGATGTTGTGTGTTGTTGCACGATTTGTACAAAGTTTATTTATAGTGTAATTAAGAAGTAGTTACTAAATACTACCCCACTAATCTTGTTCTTTGATCACATTTCGCATTTCCACTAATGGTCAGCAACATTATGCCTAGATAACCGCTATTCGGCTAGCTTTTTCGCTGAATCATAGTTTAATGGGTTCAATTTATCCGGAACCACCTTATCTTGCTTCAACACAATCATCTTTTTACCTTTAACCGTTCCACGAAGTCATTGAGCCATAATCGCCATTTTAAACTCATTTTCTAGGTCTTAGGGAGTAGTTATCACTCTTTGACCAAATCTTCTTTTGGAACAACTAGTGGATCCCTTTTATTCTCCATATTGGATTGATTCTGGCCATGCCCAAATAACAATTTGGCCCGTTTTATCTTCGACTAAATATCCAACCGTATACCTCTTAGCTAATTCACAACTAGGAATTCGTAAAAAATTGATGAATATTACCGATAGCAATTATTTGTCAATATTATTGAGGACATGCTGTCAGTTAAATTAAATAAATCATTGACATATGAATTTACCGACGGAAAAAATATCCGTTAGCAAAAATATTGATAAACCTTTCTGTCATTTTGCATCAAACAATTATCGATAGAAAAATCGTTAGTAAATAACATTAATTTTTTTAGATGAATTAAAAATATTGTTATTACTTATCAACCAATTATCCGTCAGTAAAATTAAAATAAATCAAATTTTTTTATTTTTTGTTATTAGAAATTTTTATTTTTATATTATCCGTCAGTATTTGAAAATTGGGTTTCATCACCATTGTTTGTTCATGTTCCATATTCATTGTCAATATTTGTAAATAGATTGGTCTGAATCGGATTTGAGTGAAAAATAAATCCAATCAAATTTAATTAGGTCAGTTTGATTCAGTTTTTAAATTTTTTTTCAACAAATCCAAACCAAACTGATCTGATCAATATCAGGTTGGTTTGGTTGAGTCATCAGGTTAAATTAAAAAATAAAGAATTACATTTTTAAAAAGTTTTCCTTCTTATAGTAACTAATAATAATATAAAACTTGATTGTAATATATTTATTGATGATGTGAATAGAAAATTTTCTTAAACAAATATTAAAAAAAAAATGACTCTATTATTATAAACATAAGTGCAAAATATTGAAAGAATAGAAATAAAAAAATAATAATTGATTGGGTGACTGGGTTGAAAAATAAAAAATCCGAAACCAAACCAATAATAATTGATTTAATTTGATTCCACTTTAAAATGAACTGATTACCCGTATCAAATTCATTGGTGTGGTTTGGATCTTCAGATTCACTGGATCAATCTGATCCGCTTACCGCCCTAGGGAAAGCTATATATCAAATATTTGCCCCCAAAATCTATAGTCAAATTCCTTACATTTAACAGTTGTTTGAATGCTGGAGAAGATTAGAGGAAGGAGAAGTTTGACTTTGGAAAACATAATTTACATTATTATGCAAGCATATATATATTAGTATTTAGTAAGGAACGCCAATGAGGGTTGGCAGAATTGTTAAGACACAAGTTTATATCTTACAATGATGCAAGTTTGATTTTTATTGTTGATATAAGGACTATGGTGGTAAGTAATCACGTAAGTCACTTGCAAATGTTTTTTTAAGTCCAGGAGCCGTGCCCTAACTTTGGCTGGATCCACCAAAACCTCTAAAGCACAGGTACGTTATTTTATTAAAAGTACCCGTACCGGGTACATTTCGGGTACGGTTACGCGTTGGGTACGTTTGGGTACGTTTGGGTACGTACCTATTATTTAAAAAAAATAAAAAAAAAATTGGGTACGGCTTGTGCGGTTATACTCTTTAGTGCAAGCTATACGCGGCTCTGGGTACGAGATTTTATAAAAATGGTGTAGTTTTAAATTTTGTTTTTTTTTTCCCTTTTTCCCTTCTTCGGCGCTGCAACATTCTTTTTTTCTTTTCTTTTTTTTCCCTTTTTTCCCTTTTTCCCTTCTCGGTGCCTGTACCATTTTTCTTTTCTTTTTTCTTTTTTCCCTTTTTTCTTTCTTTGTACGTTGCCTACCCACAGAGGCACAAGACCCACTTCTGCCTTTCTTTTTTTCGTTTTCCCCTTTCTGAGCCCTTATTCTTCAGTCCTTCTCCTTCTTTCTTTCATTCAAAATTTCTACCTCTCTTCTTCTTCTTTCTTCTGATATTGATATCTATCTTCTTCCTTCTTCAAATACTCATCCCCTTCTCTTTAAATAACAAAACTCTCCCCTTCCTACTCCCTTTCTTCTTCTTCTTCTTTCTTTCATTTCAAACGGCCTTCACCTAGCATGTGTGTGGCGCAATGATGGCGTGATGGCCATGTCTGACAGTGAGAAGCGGCCGGCAAAGATTTACACAACAAATGATGGTCGATGGTCCTTCACCCAAGTAACGTCTGATCTGCCTCTACTTTTTGTTCTATTTTTTTTTTTGTTGGTTTTTTTTGTTCTGCTGTTGCTGATATTTACTGTTGGTGTGGTTTTATTTTTATTTGGTTTTTGTTGTTGTTTTTCTTGTTGTCGTGTTGATTTTCTTGTTGATTCTGTGTTTTTTTTTTTTTTTGGAGTCACGATTCTGTGGTTTTTTTTTGAGAAAACTTGTTATCTGAAGTGATTGTGTTTTTGCTGCTGAAAATTAAATTTTTTACTTTTGAATAATATAGAAACTTTGTAATTATTTATCAAATATTTTCACAAGGCTCAGCAACAAATGCAGTAATGGTAGTGGAGTCCGGAAGTGGTAATAACGTCGCCAATTCCTCTCGCTTCTTTGACTAGTAAATTTATGATCGAAAATCTGAGAACAGTGGTGCCCTTTGGGCTTATGTAACCGTGTTGCAAGATAAGAAATCCGGAGGAGGGAATGTAAATTGGCGTTGCAATTTTTGTAATGGAGCTTATAAGGGATCTTATTTTCGGGTAAAATCTTATTTGTTGAGAGAAAAAGGAAAAGGAATTGCTATTTGTACCCAAGTGAATAATGATTATCTTAAAGAGATGAAGCAAATAGAAAGGGAATCTATTGAAAGAACAAAGTCTCTGTAAAGTTCCTTTTTCTACTGGAACTACAAGTTTGAACCCACCTAGAGATAATATGTTTGATGGGAGCAAGAGAAGAAGAGGTAATGAAGGACCTTTACAAAGGGCTTTTAATAATGAAGCGAGAGAACATTTGACTTGGGAAATAGCTAGGTTGTTTTACTCATTGGTTTGCCATTCAATGTTGCTTTAAATCCTTATTTTGTTAGTTCATTTACATATGCTAACACCGATATTTCTGGCTTTTTTCCACCTAGTTATAATGCCATTAGAATTTCATTATTGCAAAAAGAGAAAGCTAATATAATGAAGCTACTTCAACCTATCAAAGACACTTGGGCAGAGAAGGGTGTAAGTATAGTGACTGATGGTTGGACTGATACACAAAGAAGACCGTTGATTAACTTCATGGCTATTTCAGTTAGGACCTATGTTCTTCAAGGCTATTGATGGTTCAGGTGAATATAAGGATAAACATTACATTGCCAACTTAATTTCGTCTACCATTGATGAAGTTGGATCACAAAATGTAGTTCAAGTCATTACAGATAATGCACCTGTTTGCAAGGCTGCTGGATCAATTATTGAATCTATGCATCCTCATATTTTCTGGACACCATGTGTAGTGCATACCCTAAACCTTGCTCTTAAGAACATTTGTGCTCCTAAAAATACACCAACCAATGAAGTTGTTTATTCTGAGTGTAGTTGGATTTCTCATTGCTTTGATGATGCTTTTTTCATTAAAAATTTCATCATGAATCATTCCATGAGACTTGCCATGTTTAATAAATTTGTGCATCTGAAACTACTTGCCATTGCTGAGACTAGATTTGCTTCCATCATTATTATGCTTAAAAGGTTGAGAAACATTAAGCACGGTCTCCAATCTATGGTTATTAGTGAAGAATGGTCTCATTATAAAGAAGATGATGTTCCAAGAGCAACATTTGTGAAAGAAACAATTCTAAATGACAGTTGGTGGGATCAACTTGATTATGTTTTGAGCTTCACAAAGCCTATTTATGACATGCTTGATCTTGTGATCTTGATAAGCCATCCCTTCATCATCGGTTTATGAGAAATGGGATTCCATGATTGAGCAAGTGAAGAAGGTAATATATCAACATGAAGGCAAAGAGTTGAGTGAACGGTCATCCTTTTATGAAGTGGTACATAGTATTCTAATTGATAGATGGACTAAAAGTTATACACCACTTCATTGCTTAGCTCATTCACTTAATCCCAAGTAAGTTTAAATGTCTAAATTTTAACTTCTTTTACCTTTTGTTTTTTAAAATGTACTTTAACTCTTAGAATTAGTAATGCATTATACTTTATTTTATAGGTATTATTGCAGACAATGGCTTGATGAAGCTCCAAATAGAATTCCCCCACATAAGGATAATGAGATTTGTTTGGGAAGGAACAAATGCCTTAGGAGTTATTTTCCAGAATCAAAGGATAGGTTAGAGGCAACCCAAGAGTTTGTCAAATTCTCAAGTGGTGAAGATGAGCTTGGCCAATTTGATAGCTTACAAGATAGATGGAACCTATCACCCAAGGAATGGTGGGTGATGTATGGATCTTCACTTCCAAAACTTCAAAATGTAGCCTTGAAGCTCCTTTCACAACCATGTTCTTCCTCTTGTTGTGAAAGAAATTGGAGTACATATTCTTTTATTCACTATTTGAAGAGAAATAGACTTAATCCTAAAAGAGCCGAAGATTTAGTATTCATACACACTAATCTTTGTCTCTTATCAAGAAGGACTAAGAGCTATTATGAGGGTAAGACAAAAATGTGGGATATTGGTGGAGATGAATGGGATCCATTTGAAGGAGCTGGAATTCTTCAAGAGCTAGTCTTTCACTTTGATGGCACCGATTAAGACCTGCATTCTTTTCATTGATGATGGGGAAGGAAATGATGAGATTGAGACTGTTAGAGTTTAATTATTTGTACTTGTTTAGAACAATGTTTTAAATATTATAATTTTTTATTTTTGTAATGTGATGTTGAACAATTTAGACTTGTTTTATATTGAAATTGGTATATTTTCTAATTTATCATATGAAATTTTAGTTCTTATTTTACAAAATTTGTGAAATTTTTATATTTTTAAATATATATATTAATTTGCACTGCATTACAATTTTACAAAATTTTACGTACTTGCACGTGCCAGATCCTATCCGATGATGCACTGCATCCGTGCAACATAGACCGAAACTTTTACTTATATATATAAGGAAAATGGTATTCCATAAGGAATAATATATATAGTGTCGGCAGGCATTATGTTAATCCCGATTGACTTATTGATGTAATAAATAATAAACAATCATTAGGCACGACGAGGATGTGTGAAGAACATCCCCGTCCTTCCCTCAATATTCGTTCACGGAACCTTATAAATTATGTTGAAACAGATGAAGCTAATTAAGCTTTTAGAGGGCTTATTATTTAGTTTATTATAAGACATGCCACACTGGAACGCTCACGCCTACCATGCATAGATGAAAACTGACTTGTCTTCAATAAGGATGTCAACAATGCTAAGGATTTTATAACTTGGCCTCTTCTGTGATATGGATTAAATATCAGAAGTTCGCTTATGGAGTTATGTGGACATTTTAGTACATTGAGGGTTATAAATTGTGAGAATATATAAATTTTAAACATAATATGGCCAAGTTAGCACACAGAGATATTTGGAAAATTATGTTATGTTCTCATACCACTATATTGCTTTGGTGAACGCAAGGAGCTGTGTATATTTGTAATGTTATCACATTCGTCTCTTATCATATCTTTTCTTGTTTACATATAGAAAAATACAAAATCCATTATTGCTAGCAAAGACTGGCTTCATTTTATCGACATACCATGCTAAATCTTCTGCCGTCCGGTGAAGATAAAAATTAGCAAAAACAAAATGAAAGGAACAAGCCCTTTTATAAGTAAATTCTCACATTATAATATAATTATGTTATTTGCAGCGTTATGGCCAACATTTCTTATACAAGAGCCTCTTATTGAACAGCAATGTCAACTCCATTGGCACATAACAAGGACATTAATTTCATTATTTATTTTGAACAAAAAGTAGAACTCTAACCAAGTACAAACATCATTTCATTTTTATTTAATCACTCTTTGCAACTAAAATTATTGATAAAGATTGCCAACACACATGGCAGCACAAAACACAACAAATGGATAGGTATCTATACCATTGCTTAAATGTTCATCTACTGAAGAAAAAAGCAAAGAAATGGGAATATAACTATCAATGCCAATGCTTGCTTCTTAGTCGCCTTCCCACCATTCGGGTGGTTTGGTTCAGGTTGATCCAGTGGTATATTTGGGTTCAGTCCAGCTAAAGGTGGAATCTTAGGCATGTCTGAAGGTGCACTTGATGGGAGTGATGAAACTCTGGTTTGCATGACATGCCCACAAGGCAATTACCTGTCACTCTGATAAGTACAGAAGTGATAATAGGTTAATAACTAATTAATTAATAAGTTCAACCTACCGAAAGATATGAAAATAATGGACATAAACCACATTACACGGTTCTTAGAAAATTATTAAAGTTTGCACTTGAGACTAGCAAATATGCCAACACCATCTAAATGGAAGTTGAGCAATTTTGACTTACATTAACACCAAGTTTTTATTATTAGACAAGGAGCTGGGAATGGTTCCATTGAATCTATTATCTGCCAGGTTCCTGTTTAAAGTGAAGAATAAGTTAGAAAGGGAAAAGTAGCTAGTAGTTTCTGCTGAGGTGTTGCAAATTGCAATGAGACTCACAAAGACTTCAGATTAGGCAAAGATCCCAGAAAACTTGGAATTGGTCCATATAAGTTGTTATCATGCAAATCACTGCAAAATTTAAACACAAGTTAAGTTTAAGAGGTAGAGAATAGATTATCTGGTGGATTTAGTGATGTTTTAGATATCTAATACTTAAAGTATAAATAAACTCAACTCACATTGTCTCCAGTGCAGTCATGGAACTAAAGTCTGGTAGTGTTCCTGAAAGGCCATAGCTGCTGAGGTTCCTGTTTGGGGGCAAAAGGAAAAGCCAATTCAACCAGTAAATAGTTTAAAGAAGCTACTAAAGTTCATTAATCAAAACAGGTTGAAAAAAAATTTAAAAATGTTAAACTGAGAAAGGAAATTTTGTTACTTACAATGCTGTCACACGTGGGGAGGGTTTGGTATTGCATTCCAACTATTCCCATGAGAATTTTGATGGAAGACATGGGTCCCCACTCCATATCTGTAGTTTGTCCAATTGCTTCTGAAGTGCTGTTAATCCGTTCACTGCATTACCAAAACAGAATATAACATTACTTTCTAAGCTAGCTAACATAGCAGTAAGCATAAAAGTCGAACAACTAAATTCCAGACCATCATCTCCATTGATGCCTTCTGCTAGTGCACCACTAACAGTGTAGACTTCATAGGCATTGAGAAGAGGAGGGAGGGTGGAATCAGAAGAACCCCTGATAGTGATATTGGTGTTGGAATTTGCAGTCCTATTGGTAATGTACACCACAGATACACCGCCAAAAGGTGGGTTGATTTCTCTTGAATAAGGGTCACCATTTATGTAAACATCAATGTATCTTTTATCAGTTGCATTGAGGTGAGCCACTTCAGAGAAATAGGCAGTGATGTAGACTGGTACATTCAGAGCAGGAAGGTCTTCTGTGCTTAGACTGAGAATTGATTCACCAAATATTCCCCAGAAAAGGCCTACAGCAGCTGTTTGAAGCACTGCTAGTGGAGGTTTATCTTCAGCATCACTGACATCAATGGAAACAGCTTCACTTTTAGTTTCCCCGGCATAATGCTCTGGAAGCCAAATTCGATCAAAAACATCATTTGGGTACCTACAGGTTCCATAGTACAACACTCGTTAGTATATAATGTATTGTTCTGAACATAAGTGCATCTATACGTGCTTTTTTATATAAGAAACAAATTTGTGTAACTTATTTGGATATGCTTCTTAGAAAAAGCAAAAAAAATGAATAAATAAATAAAAATATTTGGATATGCTTCTTAGGAAAAGCAGAGAAAAAAAAAAAAACCCAGTTTTCTACCCCTTTGTTTTTCAGCTTCTAACTATTGATCTAAAAATACTTCTTCTAAAAGCTTATCCAAACGCAACCCCAGATCTCAAATTTCAACCACTATCTATTTATGATTTTATGTCTATATATGTGTAGATATGTAATAGAGAAACTCTTGACATATCAATAAGATTTCTGCTTTGTCACTTATAAGTTACGGATTCAAATTCTAGAAGCAATCTCTTTGCTTACGAGTAAGACTATGTGTGTCTACCCTCTTCCTACCTTACCAGGTGAGAGTCTCGTGCATTTGACCACTGTCATATGTATAGGTATGTTACGTACGTTAAACTACCTACCTAACTGTCATATTTGTGCCAGAGGTTGCTCTGTAAGCCATAAACAAAGCATGGTTTGGGTCAACACGACTGTACATACTTGAATTCAAGCTGCGAAGCTCAAGTGCTGAAATGAAGGGTATCTGGCCAGGCAGAGTTTGAGCAAGACAGATGCTGGTTGTGTTTGCCTTTGTGACATATATGGCTTCATAGTAATTGTCAATGGTGGCATTGATGGTGGCCCAAAAGTTGCCATCAAATTGAAGCTCAAATGTAGGGGGAGAATCGTTGCCATCATAGTTTCCATAGAAGAAGCTTGCTCTAGCAAGGACCTTCTCACCCTTATCAACATTGATGGTGTAGCAGTTCTTTTTCAAGGTTGGGAATGCTCTAAGAGTGGTCATTGGTGTTCCACTCAAATAATCAGGTACCGTTATGATGTAAGAAACCTCTTTTGACACCCCATTCTGAACGTAGCCATCATCTGCTGTCCACTTAATAGAGTGTTGATCATCAGTGTAAGAAGTATTTGATCCACAGTCAATGCTAACAAAGACAGCATGAGAGGAATTTAGGAATGCAACAAGCATACAAACCAAGAAACATAACACATTATGGCTTGCAGCCATAGTTGACTTATGCCCTTTGGGGTGGCTATATTTTGGCCTTTTTTGTTGCTATATATGTTAGGGGCACTAGTACTATATATATATATATATGTGTGTGTGTGTGTGCTCCAGCATTGGAATTTCTATATAGGTTTAATGCTAAAGTCAAGACGACGGCGTGGCTGGTACGAGGTAACCAATTCAATTATTATTTGTTAGTTTACTGATAAAGTCAAGAAGAAGGCACCACCGGTACTAGGTAACCAGATTTGATATTAGTATATAATTACAGTAATATCATATTGTATACATTGGAACAAGAATTGTTCTAATTTAATTCCCATGTATAATTTGGGGAAGAGGGCCAATTGAGGTTGGCTTACTTGATAGGCCTTCCACTCATGTAATTTCATAACTTGAGTTTAATTCCTATATTTTTCAGTTGATAAGTGATTTGAAGGTAACTCTGTATGCTCGTGATGAACCTGGAGGTATGTCCTAGATTGAGGTAAATCTTTCTTTCAACTTAAACTTTTTTGATAAATAAAAGTTTTGCCATATAGAGGAAAGTTGTCTAATATCCAATAATTGAATTCTAAATTCCTTTTTTGTTACACGTTATTTTATTCTATAAGTTAGGCTAATTCTTTTTTGTTGTTAAACATTAACCTGATTTTACCAAGAGTAATGTTATTTTGACATCAAAATAAGCATCAAGAGTTTATAACATAGAGAAAGATACAAAATTTTAGTCTTACCCACAATTATAAAAGATGTTTTGTCCCTCTATTTCTCTATAGTACATACTTTTAGGGTGTGGTTGGTTGGAGGGATAAAAATAGGGAAAAAAGGTTTTATGAATGAGCTTCACGTATAAAATAAAAAATTTTCCCCATTTTTATCCCTTAACCAAACACACAATTAATTTCCGCTTTTGATGTTGAAATAAGGTTACTCTTTTAACAAACTAGTGCAAATAAGATGTATTAAGAAAGTGGTGTACAATTGAAAATTTTCATTGTCTCTGCATGCCTTGCATCTAGATATCATTTTTACCTAAAACCATAGAAGTGGTAGTCATTTTTACCATTTCACGGTATATACTGGCTAACGATACCGCTATATAAAATAGACTCCTCCGCGCGATAGTCAGATTAGTTCCTACTGTATGTTATGCTTTGTAGTTATTAAGCGTTTCAAATTAAACTATGAATCCATTGCGTGCATCGATGTAAAATTCAAGTCTTCGATTGCTTAGATGCAATAAGGTTTTTGGTGAGCTGCGACATTTAGCTATACTCATTAGACAAATATCTTATACCGTAAGATTGGACTATGACTTAAGCCTAGCTATAACAATATACACACCAAAATAGATCCTTTTAATTTAATTTTTTGTATGATAAGATCATATGTAATTTCTCATTATGAATTTAAATGGTGGAATCCAAATAAGATATGTGAGATAAGAAATTTAATGATGATGTGAGATCACATAAAAGCCTTGTCATGTAAAAAATTAACATAAGAGGATCAATTCCCATAGTTTTCTCCCATGTGAGTCAGAAAAATGATATTCATACATCATTTTTTGATCAATTATTAGAATTTAAGATGCCTAGAGAAAATCATGTATCAGTGTTCGTCGGGTGTTACTTTTTTTTTTCTTTTTTTTTTTGGACCGGAAAGAATATTATGTGGTGTTACTTTATTAGTATCAGACTATCAAGATCATCTTAATATTTTAAATATGAATGTTGAAGAAGAAATGCTTAAGTTCGACATTGTCAAATTTAAATACTTAATTAGAATGAGTCCCGCACGTTGTGGGGGACAAATAGAATATAAGAATTATTAAATATTATAAGAATAATTAAAGGTGAAATAACTATACAATAAAATAAAAATATTATTTATTTGTAATAAAATAAAAGTATAATAATATAGCAAAAACAAATATATACATCCTTTTATGACCATTTGAAATATGCTAAAAGCATATAAATGTTTAAAATATGCCATTTTTTAATTATGTAATTTTGGAACAATAAAGTTGTCAATTATATTTGAAAGTTTGTTACATGTTTGATTTATTTTAAGAGTAGTTAGACTATTGTTTAGACAAAAGTCTTTGTAATAATATAGCTTTGGGACCCTTTTTTCAAATTGTGATTTTTCTTTATTTCAAATAAATAGTTAATAACAATATTATTTTTAAAAAACCTAATTAGTGTAACTTTTAAATTAGTCATGTTTAATTAAAATTAATTACTTTCTTAAGAAAATGAGTTAATTGAGCTTAAGCTTTATTAATAGTGTGAAAAAGTTTAAATAATTTAGAGTAAGAAATTAGATCCATATAATTAATTAATCAAAAGTATTTATAATAGAGTAAAGATTTAAAATAAAGCTTAATGTACATAAATTAAGGTATTTTTTTAGTTGAGTGTAACATTAAGAAATAAAATATTATAATTTAAATTAATATGAATTTTATAATTCTTAATATAATAAGAAGTTATATTTGTGTGAATTAATTCTTGTAAAATGTAAGATAGATAGAGAGTGAGAAGATAATTAAGTAACATTTATTTTTGCTTTTGTTAATCTACACTTACATATAATTGTAAAAGTCTACATCATATGTGGTACATGTAGTGTAACTGATTTTTCAAAAAAAAATAATAATTTTATAGTTATATCATATTATAAAATTGAGCTTTTCCCCCCTTAGTTTTATAATATGATATCACTTTAAAATTATTAAAAAATTTTGGAAAAAAAATTTACACTACATGTATAAAATTGAATCTACCAAAAAAAATTATAAAATTGAGTTTAAAATAATAAATTAAGTTTAAATTAAAATATAATATAAAATACTATGCTAATATAAAAAAGAGACATTAACTTTAAGAGTGTAAGTATAGAATATGAGAGTGGACATCCTTTTATTTTTGAAACATATTGTGATGTAAATTGGAGAAACATGCGAAAGACAGTAAAGTGGGAGAAGAGAAACGAAAAAATTAATAGGAGAGATAAAAATATAAAAAATATTAAAATAATGATATGCCTATGTGACTTTATAAGGAAAAAATAGTTACATTAGATAATAATACCTTTATTTATAAATTGATATGACATCGTTATAAAGCATCTAATATGTCATTATCATATTGAGTTACATTTGATATCTTAGCTTTAATATATTAATATAATATTTGAAAATCATAAATTGAAAAGTGCTGCCACTTGGCAGCTTCCGATGAATTCTCTCTCTAACTTATTTTGAAAAACTTCCTAAAAAAAGAAAATTTTTAATCTGATTACCCACTATTGGTAATTGTCGCCTACCTATAGTTACTATTCCACTATCTTCACTCTCTATATCAGCTTTAGTTTTCCCATAAAATGAATCTAGTCCCAATAAGTGTTTAAGATGATATCTCAGCTTTGTCTTATGTTCTAGCTACCAGTTAGTATGACAATGATAATTACTCATCTTATTTCTCTTATTGAGGATCAAATATTGTATCTATTGCGAGTATATATAGCTAATTTTGTGACTGATATGCTTTCATTTGTTTTCCTAATAGATATATGCTTGTGTGCTTCTTTTGGCTTGGAGGCGACCTCTTTTTGCCGTTTGCATGCAATCACGGAAAAGTCCCTTATGGATTATATAAATGTGAGTGATGTTAGATATTTCATAATATGTCTTTTGGACTTTTCTTTAATTACATGTTTAAAGTACCAAAATAAATGTTCCAGGATGTGCAGTCATCTACCATTGCTAAGGTTATTTTTATTACAAAGAACTTATTTATTGTTATTTGATTATTTGATTTGTTGGAACATTATAATGATTATTTTTATGGTGCTGTAGACTGAGAATTGATGATGCGGATCATACATACTGCAGAGGTTGAAGTTCGTTCATTGACGTCTATGTAATGCAGAATGATGCTATAAAGAATTAGGAAGGGAGTAATGCAGGTTAGCTGTGTAGTGCTTAAGCCAAATTGCTTGTGGTGTTATACAGTTGAATCACGATGGGATTATTTTCAAGAGTAGATGGTTTTCTACTGAGGTCTTTATGCTTCTATCATATAGGAGTTTTGAGCTTTTGATTGTAGTCCAGATAGGTGTTAATCTGATTTCAGAAGCAATAGGACTAAACTGTTAGGGAATAATCTTTTCGCTCTCATTTTTGTTTTGCTGTTTGCAAACTTTTGTGTTGCTCCCCACTTCTTTTCGGTGGATGGAGCCTTATGTCTGAATGTATTCGAAAAAAATAAAAAATAAAAAATCCAATGCTCTAAAGTAAATGTTATTCAGATTTATTCTTTATAACTCATTACATAAAAGTAATTCTTTTAAGTGCCTGGGCTAATGGCATAGGCAAGATCAATTATTCAATTTGTAACAGATTTTTTATTTGAAGTTCGAATCTGAGGAAAAAAAAAAAAAAAGAACTGATGTTGCTTATTATAAAGTTGGATTATAGTTGACGAAATAAATTTAAGAAATAAAGAAATTTATTGCATGACATTTAAATAATAAAATACAATAAAAACGGGATACTATAACTGCATATAACCTTTAGTTAGGATTTGAAGCTTTGTGGTATTATTAGGCTTTTAAAATAATTTAATTTAATAATAATGTAATTATGATAAGAAACCTAATTCTTAATATGAAAAAAGTATTTTAATATTTATACCAAAAGATTTTTCTATTATTTTTTATTAACAAATGCTGTTTGACATGAGTTTTTAAATTTTATTTTATTTACCGAAAGTAAAGTAATATAAAGCTCAGGAAAATACCTGAAGTCACACATTTTCAAAAGAATTTGTTTACTATGAGGTGTTTAAAAAAAAAAATTAACTTTTAGGTACTAAATTTTTATTTTAAAATTGTGTTTTCCAGTATAAAATTCATTATATTTAATTATTAGATTTTTATTGAATTAATCATTAATATTTAGTCTTAAAAATCAACAATTTTTTTTATTATTATCTAATTTTGTTCATATAAACTATAAATAATTTTTTATTTGTTATTAAGTTAATATTAAATAAAATTATACAATTTCATAGTTAACAATTTTTTTTGTCCCGTGCATCCGGCACAACACACTAGTTTATTATAATAGATAATAGATATCATAGATGCGCAAGTAAAGTTGTGTAAACGTTGTTACCTATTAATTAGGACTGATTAGCGGGCGCAGATTAGGAAAATCATGACTAATTTTGTTAGGTACTACAACTGCCACCACGTGCAAGAAATCAAACGGCCAAATTGTCCTCAGCAATCACCATAATGTTTTTTTTTTTTTAGATTCCTCATTATTTTTTTTTATATTAAAAGTTTAGTTCGAAGAGTTCCTTATAAAAATAATAGAAAAAAAAAAAAGTTTTCAAGTTTAGGTTGAAGTGAAAACTTATTCCAAATACCTCATTATTCTTGTATTGAAATTGAGTTTATATATGTGAAATTGACAATTTGTAATATATTGATTGTTATGGCTATATACATTGGTGAGCACAACGTTCATCTGTTCGAATTCTTTCTACCTTTCCAATCTTTTTTTTTTTTGGTAGGAAACAATCGAGAACAGAACTTTTTTGTCAGAGTTAAGTTATCAAAAAATAATATGACATGATATTAATTTTGGATAAATAAATAGACTCTACTACTTCATTATATCTAACATATTCCATAATTTCTGTAAAAAATTTAGCAAAATTATTGTCAATTTTTTTTTGTCAATACACGCACATCTCCACATATTATTGTCAGTTAGAACCACATTTCTCTTTCTCGTAATATATGGGTTTTGCCCAATTATATGGCTTCGTCTCAAATGATTTTAAATTAGCTTAACATTGACAAAAAAAATTGCTTAACAATTGTTGGAAAACATTGCATAACATTTTTAATGACAAAAAAGAAAATTACATAATATTTTTTTTTATTTCTTACAGGCATCCTGCAATAGAGATAATCTTATTTAAAGCACAATCAAATATTAAATATGAACATATCTCACAATAAAAATTTGAATAGTGGTTTGTCACATTATGAGATGGAGGACTAGCCTTCTTTCGCTTGACTCCATTTCTGATGGTGAGAATTGCATAATCTTTTGAGTAGGTTTGGAATTGTTAATTAATTTATGGAATTAATTTGATTATTAAATAACAACTTTTATTTAGCAAATTTAAAAATAAGAACTGATTTAGTGGTGAACGAGCAATTGTCTGTGAAAATTTGAATTCTAAGTATGCCAATAATTAGGGGTTAGATTATAAGAAATATATTTGTGAATATTTTTAGTTTTAACGCGGATAGCCTTGCTTGCCTTTGACTTGATCAAGACAAAATAATTGAATTAATAAAAATATGTGCAAACTGGCTTGAACTTTTGAACATCAATATTGATCACAATAAAAAAAAATAAACATAAATTGATTCCATTTTGAAATTTTTTTTCTTTCTCGTGTACCAAAAAAACTTTGAAATCCTTTTAGTTTGTATATATTTAGAAATTTACTCAAATATGATTGGATTTGAGTGAATTTGGATTTGATTTTAGTTTTAGGGGTTTAACATTAAATTGACAATTTTAAACTAATTTATTTACTTATTTATTACTCATTACATATTTTTAAGTAAGAGGAAAATTATAATTATTAAAACGAAATGAACTTAATTCATTTTTAAGTTGTCCAAACACAAAACCTAATTTACAAATCAATTCACATATAATTTTTTTGCCAATGAGTTTCAAACATATATATTGATTTTTAAATTAAATCAGATCAATTCAGTTAAATTTAAATCAAATTAATTAATGCTTCCAAACACGTTTATTTTTAACATTATGTTTATACTTCCCTTAGCCTAAGTACGAAGCTAATTACGAAAATTAATTTTTTGAAGTCGTGACCAACATAAGTTTCCGCTTATACTCCCCCCCCCTCTCTCTCTCTCCTTTTCTCTCTCTGGGGGGCGGCGGATAAATTATGCTTCATTTTGGTTTGTCAGCAAATATTTATATAGATGAAACGTGCGTATATATAAGTTTATCACCTTACATTCAAGACTACTCTAATTTTTTATTGTTAGTATTTAGATTTGTTATGACTTGTGTAGAGCAATCAACTTCCATACATGTGCAATCAACTACTCTCAATATTTAGTAATAAACTATATGTTGTGGAAACAAATAAATGGCTTTGATTGGGCTGTTTGTTTTCGAAAGTCAAATTATATATATATATATATATATATATATATATATATATATATATATATATATATATATATATATATATATATATATATATTCCCAATAATACAGGCCCATGACTCTATTTCAGAGTTTGATTTATCCAAGATACAATAAAGGTATTACATCTATCCCATGCAACAAACTGACAAATAGAGGGTCATTCTCCTGGTTAGGAATCAAGCCATCAATAAAAGTCAATTTATTCCTCAATTTTAAGAGACATTCTCATGGTCCTAGCCCAGGCATCATAAATTTGTGTGATGAACCATAGAAGTGAGAACAATACGAGGACTTTCACTAGGATGTAAGTAATAAGGACTTGTAGGATTAGACAGGGGAGTTTTAAACTGACCTTGCATAAGAAAATGATTAAGATCCTGACCTAGAACTTGATTCAAATTCTGACCTTGCAGAGGATTTTGAATCAAATTTGGATGCTGATTCAACAAAGGACCTTGATTCGCCACGGGAACCTGATTCTGGAACTAATTCACATGGGAACTAAGCTTTAACACGAGAGAGAGAGAGAGAGAGAGAGAGAGAGAGAGAGAGAGAGAGAGAGAGAGAGAGAGAGAGAGAGAGAGAGAGAGAGAGAGAGAGAGAGAGAGAGAGAGAGTACTCGTGGCTGAAGAATTCTTTGATATAGAATTGTAAAATGAGTTCAATTATGTACAATTATGTACAAATTCTTTATAGAATTATGTACAAATTAATGCACTAACTAAACATTAGGCGTTTTAACCAAACTATCACCTTTAACAAAGTTATTTACCAAAATACCACTCTTTCGAAACTATCTACCAAATTATTTTCCTTTCGTCCAAGCTAGCATTTTTTATTTTTTCGTGTAGTCACGTGGATTCACCTTTGCAGATGAAGAATCACACGTAAATTCGCCTTTTAAGGTGGCGAATCCACATGTGATTCGCCACCTACAAAGACGAAGACCAGGGAACACACCATAGAAGGAGAACTGGATTAGTAGCTAATTGAACCCGCATTCGTATGGACACATCTGCTTCTTCAAGCCAGCTAGTTATTCAAGTTGAGGTTATTGCTACTACTACTGCTACCTCACCATCACAGCCAGCATCCACTTATCCACCATATTAATATCCATACCCTTACACACCACCACCATACCTTTATGCTCCACTACCATGTCCTTACCCACCACCACCATATCCTTACCCTCCTCCACCTTCACACTTATCACCACATTCAGAGCCACCACCTTACACCTATCCATCGTAGGCAGGCACTTCATCTGACCCTCCAACCAGACTGCCACAGCATGACCCTCACCATCATACTTGATATTGTATGTAATTTTTTTTCAAGTCAAAGCTTTTTTAATATAATTTTGCCATTATTGACATTTGGATATTATATGTCCTTTTCATTAATTTTATGTGGAACTTTTATCCAATATAGACTTTAATATTCACTAATATTTGAATTTTTTGTTATGTATTATATTATAACTTAATCTTACCTAATTTAATCTTCAATTATACTAGGATGGGGATTGAAAGGGTAGTTGGGTGGATGTTGATTTGTAGCAGAGGGCGAGCGTTGACTCGTCTTTATTATCAGTGAATGCACATGTAATTTGTCATCCTAAAAGGCGAATCCACGTTTGATTCGCCACTCACAACGGGGAATCCATGTTTAATTCGTCACCCACAAAGGTGAATCCACGTGGCCATACCAAAAAAATAAAAAAATGCTAGCCTAAACGAAAGGGGAGTAGTTTGGTAAATAGCTTTGAAAAAGTGGCATTTTGGTAAATAATTTTGTTAATGGTGGCAATTTAGTAAAAAGGCCCTAAACACTAACAACTGGACTAACTGCCATCTAGCTGATCTAAACAAAATGCTACCATTTAACTAACCCGCTGCTAACTATAAATAAGGTTAAGCTTCATTGTAAAATTAAAAATGTTATTTATATTTGTTTTGAGAATTCATTAATTATAAACACATCCGGGAGTTGAAAAAAAATAAAAAATGGTGAACCCATCACTTTATATCTTTTTTCTTTTATTATGTGTTTATAATAAACTTCCGAAATGAGTGCAGATAATATTACTTGAAACCGAACAAAACTATAAGATAAATAGCATCATGGCCAATACTACTGGACGTGCTGGGCCTGTTATTACACTCGTGTTGGGGAGAGGGAGATATAGAAATTAAAGGTAGCCCAGGTTGCACCCACACCTGCGTTTGATTCTTGAACCCTTCTGTCATCTACCAAAAAAAAAGAAATTAACGAAAAAGTTAATTTATATTTAAAAAACTATCAAGCTCATTTTATTATTCCGCACATAAAACAACTTTTAATAAGATCTTGATCCGATTAATATTCTCGTCTTCCAGAATAGCTGACTTTGGTAGCCTATTAGAAAGCTGGATACCATTGTAATACTAACCCAAAAAAAAAAAGTAATAATAATAGAGATTAGGTTTAGTGTAGTTTTTAAAAAACTAGGTAATTATCTGTAGACGAATGTATGAAAAGCTATAGTGAGATTAGATTTTCTTAATTCTTTGTGCATAATTGACTCTAATAATAGCCTGACTTCAAAGACCATTTCAAAAACGATTTTATAATGAATTTTCTTAATAAAAGATTGGTGGTATTTTTTATTTTTTAAAATTTTCTTTTCGTCGTTTTGTCACTATCCCAATCATGATAGTCGACAACTCTTGTAAGAAATAGTTAAGTAGTCCAGCATGCTGCAAGTTGTCCCATTAATAAAAACTTAAAAGAAAAAAAAAAATAAAAGTAGAGAAAATATCTTTTCAAAAAAAAAAAGAAAAGAAAAAAGAAGGCCAAAATTTTTATTTTTATTATTATTATTTGCCTGCCTTGATTCATCTTTCCAATCTTCATTCTCTTGTTTAAGGAATCTTCCCATGGAACTCCATGCTATTTTCAGCATTGGCGGGTCAATACTAAAAATTTCCCAATTTGCAGACCATAGTAACATTGTTAGTACTTGTTATGTTGCATCTTTCAAAATAGTGCATCAATTATTTAAGAAGCAAAAAGTTTGGACCTATCAAGTAAAAAACAAAATTCCGGCCTATGCCTCAGAAAAATGTCAAGGGAAAAAGTCAAATAAATTGGACAAATAATATGTAGATAAACCAAAATATGTCACATGTAGCAAACTTAACATCATGACATCAGAGAGCAAGAAAATGTCTTGCTATAGCATATAAGAATGTCTCCTTTCTTTCATTCTAATCACACTCCCAAACCAAAAAAAGAATATGGAAGCAAGGAAAGTCCCACAAGTGATACTAAACTCAGGGCAAAAGATGCCAGTGATAGGCTTGGGAACTGCAGCAATTCCTCTTCCACCACTTGAATCTCTCACCCCCATTTTCATTGATGCCTTTGAGGCTGGTTTCAGACACTTTGACACTGCTGCCTTGTATGGAACCGAGAAGCCTATTGGCCAAGCTGTGGCAAAGGCCTTAGAGCTAGGCTTCATAAAGAGCCGTGATGAAGTGTTCATCACTTCAAAACTATGGTGCAACAATGCTCACCATGACCTTGTCCTTCCAGCTCTCAAGACCACACTGCAGTAAGTATAGTAATAATCCTCTTCCCAGTTTTTTTTTCTTTTCTTTCTCTCTGCGTTTGTAATTATCATCATGCTATGATGCACAAGTATTTTAAAATTGGTCATGAACCTGCATTATATTTGCATTCTGTATCAACAACACTCGTATAATACTTCTGCAATCATATTTTTGGCATATCTCTAAAATTTTCATTTCAGTGGATATCTATCTACTTTAAAGCTTTGTTATTCGAAAAATTCTAGATAGAAATCCAAGCTTTTTTCTTATCAATTACTTTCCTCTAATCATATTATCATTTTTGATAAATATTTTTATTAATGTTTATCTTTTATTATATAATATAACCATACCCTTATTTTATTTTTACATATCGTACCGTATCATAACCAATCCTTGTAGCCGTACTCATGCAACATAGCCCTCATGTTACTTGTTTTCTAAGTTTCCTTGAAACTGTTCAGGAAGCTGGGGCTGGAGTATGTAGACCTCTATTTGATTCATTTTCCAGTGAGGTTGAAACCTGAAGTTGAAGGGGTTGATGTAAGAAAGGAGGATGTGATTCCATTTGACATAAAAGGAACATGGGAAGCTATGGAAGAGTGTCACAGACTGGGCTTAGCCAAGTCTATTGGTGTCAGCAACTTTGGCATCAAAAAGCTCACACAGCTCTTGGAAAATGCCACTATTCCTCCTGCTGTCAATCAGGTATGAAAATTTGTTAGCAATGGCATATTCATTTTGACACTGATGATGATATACACTTGTTGCTGTTGGTAATTCCATTCAGTTGGTTTTAGGTGGAAATGAGCCCATCATGGCAGCAGGGGAAACTCAGAGAATTCTGCAAGCAGAAAGGAATCCATGTGAGTGGATGGTCACCATTAGGAGCTTACAGAAAAAGTTATGGTACAAATGCAGTGATGGAGAGTCCAATCATCAAGGAAATAGCCAGTGCAAGACAGAAGAGCGTGGCTCAGGTGCTCTTACTATCTCAGTCTTAATTAAACTACTCCCCTTTATAAATTTCGTGACCACAATTAAGTTTAAAACTTCGGCTCTAAATAAAGGAGTGAACCAATAGGTGCATAAATAACAGCACTCCTTAGAAATATGATGCTGTAATGCTGCATGAAGCATTGCTTTTTTATATGGACATAATTCCACTTCTTGATATGCTGGTTATTCAATTCATGGGCAAGATATAAGTATATTCATCATCGGAAATGTCACTGTCATGCAGATGGCACTGAGATGGATATACGAGCAAGGGGCATGCCCCATTGTGAAAAGCTTCAACAAGGAGAGGATGAAACAAAACCTTGAAATATTTGACTGGGAACTAAGCCAGGAGGAATCACATAAATTCAGCGAGATTCCACAGCGTAGGATGTATTGTGGAGAAATTTTTGTATCAGAAAATGGGCCTTACAAGTCCTTGGAAGAACTCTGGGATGGTGACCCCTGAAATAATCATTGTTAGCATCAGCAAAATCTCATCCAAATGAGCGTATTTTAATATAGATGTACTCAAGTCCACTCCAGTGGCGTGGATTCATTCGTGTTGCCAAGCCTGGGGGTTATTATGGCTATTGTTGTTGTAAAGAAACTAAAGGCAAGGATCATTTTGGTGTCCCTTGAAATTTGGGTGAAAAATTATGGAATTATATAACAATAACAACTAAGTGCATGTTTAAATATCCTAGTATTTTTATTCTTACAGTTTCGAATATTTATTTTGTATGAAAGTATGCAATTGTTATTAAATTTCATGATCCTTATCCAATAGCAAGTTTACATAGAAGAACAGAGAACTAGATCCTGACACTTTGTTAATGAGGCAATGAACATAACAGCATTTTTGTGGAGGTATGGAAAGGTCAAAAAACGAGAATAATTCAGTTTTATGCTAAATTGGAATATTTAAACAAAGATTTTGTTCAGGGGTCCCCATCCCATTTTCAGATACAAACATTTCTGCCTCATAAAGCCGGCGTTGTGGAATCTGGCTGATATTGTCTGATTCCTTTTGGCTTAGTTCCCAATCAAATATCTCAAGCTTTTCACAAATGACACTTGCCCCTTGCTTGTATATCCATCTCAATGCTATCTGCATAATCTCCATGTTAGAGATGGACTCTCAGTATATATAACAGTGTCATCTAATCAGTATTCTCCGCTTATGATGTTTGAACAAATAGTATTCAGTTTCAGCCTCTGATACTTCAACAATTTCTGGTTAAATTTGCCTAAATACATGCTTTACATAATTTCATGGATTGATGTGATCTATAAGAAAGGACCTGTTTTGTTTCTAAGAGCTATGTACCAAAGATGTCTGTTTCTCTTTTCATAGTGAAACTTTGCGGTGAGGCTATTAAGGCTCTCAATTGTTCATCTATACTTTCTATTAATTACTTATTACTTCAAATTCTTAAATTATCCCTGCCTAAACACTCTTCATTTTATCAAAGTTTAATTAAATATAGACTTAAATATATTTTTGATCCTCATAAAATTACTGAATTTTGATTTTAGTCGTTATAATTTTTTTTTCAGTCTAGAAATATATGGAAGTGTTCAATTTCAATTCCTGTCGTTCGTCATCCTCTATTACATGTTGATGTGGTTGATGAAATGCCACATGACTTTTCCCATATGGAACCTCAAATCCTATGTAACTAACAACGGATAACTAAAATCATGTGCACCTCACATGATCCCAAAACTAGACGTGACCCAATCTAGATAACCCGACCCAATACCAGTTTCATCTTTCGAGCTCTATCTTCCGAATTAGATGGAGCCCGACAAGGAGAACAACAGTTTCATCTGAACTCGAAAACTTAGACAATGCAGAAGTGAACTCTCTTCAACTCAAAACTCTCTTATTAATTTCGGATTAATAAGTACATTTTTTTTTTTCCAATGAAAATAAGTACATCTCTCTTTTAAGTTTCTTGTTTTGAAAATCACATGCCGCCAAAAACAGATATTTTGTAGTAGCACTTGCTCTGTATTAATGACACTTTCAGCTACCTAAAAAGACATAACTTATGGCAGTTTTGAAATTCAAAGAAAATTGATGTATTGGCTTTGCTAAATATTCAAGAGACAAAACAAAAATATAAAATTGACACAGAAAGTGCATAGAGATATGAAGCATTTGACATTTTTCAAATGACAGATTCAAATATCACATGAAGGATATACTGCAATATTGTTACATACAACTAAAAATTACAGGAACTCAATGCACGTGCCACACTGCCACCCATAGGCAAGATCTACTTTAAACATTCCCTTTCATTAAACATAACGCACTCAAAACAGACTAGATTGTCATGACAACCATAAGCAGTTTAGAAACAGAATAGAAGAACAGCTTATTTCCCCAACTAGGGGGTGTTCAGAAAATGCGAGTTCTATCACAACTACATTATCCCCACCATCTGTTTTAAGATATAACAACCTGAGCCACCAGAAGGAGACACTGACCCTCAGAAATTGACATCATTCAACAATGAGCTACTTAATGCCCTCTTTCAAATCCAATGCGAGTCCTCCCAGAACCTCCCTCATAACCATCCCGCATTGACGATCCAGCACTTGCTCTCATAGTTCCTCCACCACCAACTTTTTCCATTGCCTTCTTACCTTTCTTTA
Source organism: Pterocarpus santalinus (assembly GCA_031439595.1). NCBI lineage: Eukaryota > Viridiplantae > Streptophyta > Magnoliopsida > Fabales > Fabaceae > Pterocarpus > Pterocarpus santalinus. The sequence goes on from CM062531.1 coordinate 60,101,639, forward strand.
CCTCTGTCAAGAACTGATCCAGACCAAATGGATCAGCTTCTTCATTCTCAAATTCAACTGGCCTGTCCCTTGGACCTGTCCTCTCAGAAGTCCCTGCAAACCCTTTGTCGGGCTTAAAGCGATCAGTCTTCATAATCTTCTCTAACTGCTCATCCGCACCACCATAAATCTCATTATCAAGATCCTTCTTTGGCCTATAGAGAGTTGAGAGTGTTGGCTGTGCAGTAAACAAGCCTTTATCATACACATTATACTGATCATCAGTGGCAAACCCAGATGATATTCCTTTTTCCTGGTTGAATAGCCTTTCATCATACATGACCTCTGTCCCTGGCTTAGTAGAAGCCATTCCAAGAGCAACTTTCTCACTGATATCACGATCCCTATCTCTTGTAATCTTGCTTTTCTTTCCCATAGCAGCATCCTTAGCCTCTAATCTTCTCTCCCTCTCCCTCTCTCTTCGTCGTTCCTCACGAAGTTTCTCCCTTTGCAGCCGCTCCTCCCTTTCCTCCCTTGTCTCCCTTGTCTCCTTCGGGAAATTCTTCTCCCTTTCCCGTGGTTGCTCATAATCAACTGCCATATCAGCATCACCCATGCTGCTCTTCTCAGAAGGGATGGGAACAGCAGCTGGAGGGGCTACACCAGTTCTCTCTGAACGTGCTTTCTGAGCCAAAGCCCTAAGCTCCTGCTCTTTCCTTTCCTTCTCCTTTAGAAGCATCTCCTTCTGAACCTTGGACCTCATTGCGACAGCTTCCCTAGCCTTCTGCTCCGCAACATATAATGCCTCTGAAAGCTTTGCAAAATTATCATTGATCTGAACCTCCTGAAGGCCTCTCCCATCAGCTGCAAGTCGCTTGTCCAGAGGGATTGTGTAACCTTTTGGATTCTTCCAATTAGAAATACAGGGAGGTATCTTCCAATCTTGCTGATCTTTCACAGTAACTGGCCTGGGAGGGGAATGCATCACAGGCACAGGAGGGGAGCCGGAAGCCTTGGGAACACGCTTATGCTTGAACTTCGGAGGCTCGAGTGGATCAACTGGCATCTCAACCATCCTAATAACCCTCTCTTTCGCCCCAGAATTGAAAGCTGCAGACTGCTGAGATGGCTTATACTTAATATACTTCGTATCAGATGACTGCTTGGGAACATTTTTCGGCTGCGCAGCGCTCAGCCTCACGTTAACTATCTTCTCAAGAGCAGCCTTAGTCTCTTGCATCGTCTCCTCAATCTCCTTCTGCACATCCTCATCATCTTCCATGCTATCTTCTTCGTCATTTTTCAAGATCTTCGGTATCAGATCTTTCTGCTGTGTGTACACGATTTTCTTAGAATTCTCATTCTGCCTCACTACTGCATCATATGCAACATTCCCATGAGCATCAACCGTCACAGGAAGGATCTTCGACCCAGGTTTCGAGGACTTGTCCCTTCCCATGTCAAGTGGGTACTGAGCAACATGGATCTCAGGGAAGGCACCACCGTCCCCGAAATCCTCAACCTTGCGAGGAACAAAACCGGCACGATTCAAATAAGGCGGCACAGGCTTGTGCTTAATGACAGTGGATTTTTCCTCCTCGGAAGAGGAGAATCTCTGCTTGAACCATGGATCATTACTATGGTCGTAGTAAGTGGTTGACGAGGATTTCGCAGGAGGAAGAAGCTCTTTCAAAGCCGCCATAATTCTGAGAAAAAAAGAAGAAGAAAAAAAAACCCCTAAATCAATACTTTATAAAATTTAAATAAATTCACAAATAATTAAACCATAAACATAGCCTCCTCGAAGAAGTAACCACAGAAAATAACTTCAGAAAAATAAACCGTAAAATTAGCTATAAACTAATAGACCATAAGAAGAAGAAGAAGAAGAATGGAAAGACGATGAAGCTAGCAAAGAACAGAAAATAGATCGCGCAACCAAAAATCAATCATAAAATAGAGCATCAAAGCATAAACAATTTGAGACAAAAAGTAAACTAACATAGTTAAAGGAGGACCACAAATAAAAGAACTGCCAAGCAGAGCGAGGTGGAACAACGGTGAACGAGGAGGGAAGAGAAGCGGCTGGGGCAGCACTAGCGATGAGGAACGGTGGAGGTAAGATGCGAAGCCAAAGCGAGGCGGTAGTTGTGAGACAGCACAAGCGATGTCGATGAAGGAGGCTAGGGCTCAATGTTGGAGAAGAGACTCATGAATGGGCTGAAAATGAGACCGCGTGGATGTGGCTTCGGTGGTTGAACCAAACGGCATCGTTTTGGCGCCGGACATTGGCAATTTACAGGAAACACATCAAATTCATAAAAATATATTAATTTGTATCCATTTATACTCCATATTTTTAATTATTTTATATATTTTTTATTTATATTATAATTCAAATTATTGTAATTATATATATTGTTTATTAATTTCTTTCGAGACATCCTACGGTACAATATATTTATTAGGAAAAATATGTTTAAGCTTAGAAAAAAATATTAATTTTATGACATAACTAGAGTGTGCATGTTTGGTTCACCGTTTTCGTTCAATAGAAGGCCTTTTCCATGGGTAGAATGAGTTTATACAGTACAGGTATCATGTTTGGTTTAATTTTAGATCTACAGTAAACATATTTTCAGTTGAAAAAAAGGCCTTATGCTAAAAGTGGAGTTCGGATACTTTTCCTTTTTCGTTTTTGTTTATTTACAATATTAACCTCACATATTCACTCACGTTCTTCTCTCTTTCACTCACACTTTCACTCTGTCACTCTCACCTCTCTCTGCTCTCATCACTCTCACGTCTCTTTCACTCTCAACTCTCACCTCTCTCTGCTCTCTTTCACTCTCACGTCTCTTTCACTCTCACTCTCACCTTACCCTCTGTGCTCTCCTCCTTCACTCTCATCTTCAGTCTTTCCGTCGCCGTCGTTGGGCCGCATCTCGCCGTCGCGTAACGTCGCCATCGCCGTCGCTGTCTCTTTCCTGCTCTGCCTCAGCTCAACGTCGTGTCTCACTCCGCCGTGTCTTCGTCACTCACCGGCAGCTCGTCCACATCCACCGTCGTTGCCACCATCTCCCACATCCCGTGCCTTTCTTCATCTGTACTGTATAACCAATTTCCTAAGGTTTATTTTTGAATACTTCCACTTTGTGCTGCAAGTAACCATATGGGCCAGAATTACAAGCTTCTATGATAATTGAGTGAAAAGAATAGCTGGACTGTAATTATTGTTTGATTTATCCTTTCTTCGCCTGAGCTTTTTGGGGACTTGATATCATGGTCTAAGACGCAAAAACAAAAAAAAAAAGGAAGGATCTTGTGGTCACATATTACAATATTTGTGTTCTGTTTTAAGGATCTTTTTGGTCTTTTTCATGGTGATAAGCTGTTGTTTGGTTTAATTAGACGAGAAAAATTTGATTATGAAATTAATTACTTGACAATTTATATACATTGATTGCCTTTAATAAGACTGGTTCGAGTTGGAGTAAAATTGATTTGAGTGGAGTAAACAATTATGCTTTGTTTTTCTTTATGTCTTGATGTTGGTTGTTGCTCTGCTTTATTAGTTGCTTTTCAATTTATATGAAGTATTGACTTATAATTTGCCAAAAAATTACAATCAGAATTATGCCTAAATTTATGTGTATATGGCTAAATTATGACTTTTATTATCTGTATATATAAGGTAGGATGTCAAATCATATCCTGATTAATCAGTCCAAGGGAAAAGCTCTGTCCCAAGATTTATCCCTTAATAATGAAAATCGTGGGCCAAAATCAAAGGCCATTTGGGATCGGACAACAACAAAGTTATTCATCGATGCTTGTATAGAACAAGTGACAAAAGGTGAACGCAGCGAACGTACATTATCCAAAAAGGGTTGGAGATATGCAATTGACCAATTTCGTACTAATAGTGGGAGAAATTATGATAGGGTACAATTGAGAAATAAGTGGGATAGTCTAAGAAAAGAATGGATTGTGTGGTACAATCTATTTCGATATACAACTGGATTAGGGTGGGATAATGAAAAACACACTTTTATTGCAGATTCAGATTGGTGGGATGCAAAGGAACTGGTAAGCATCTATTGTCATTGTTTAAATATTTTTTAGCACTTTCAATGTTTAGGATTTTTATGACATTTGAAGTAATCAAAATTTATTTTCATGCAGGAAAATCCTGCTTATGGTAAGTATCGTCATGAGGGACTACCATTTGCTCGTGAATTGACATATCTTTTTAAAGATAAAACAGCCACAGGTGAGTTTGCTTGGGCACCTTCAAGTAGAGAGTTGTCAGATGGGTATGATGAATATGACCAAAATAATGAATGGTTTGAGAGTGTTGGTTTGGATAGAAATGAAGGTTCTGGTGATAGTGATGATCTAACTATAGGTGCTGATTTCAATGATGATAGTGTAGGAGTTGGAAACATGAATATAAACACCTCTCAAGGTACAGGGAGTGGAAGGAGTGGAGAAAAAAGAAAAAGGGGAGGGGAAAGGGCAAGAAAGGGTAAGGGTAAAATGGATAATGCTACTATTATAGGAGAACACCTTAAATCCATGACATCTGTAGTTGAGTCTCATGCTGCTACTATTACTTCTAAGAAGGAAGATCCTTATAGTATTGGTGTAGTAATGGCTGAGCTTCATAAGTTGCAATCAGTAATGGACAATACTGATTTTTATGCTAGATGTTGTGAGGTACTAATGAAGAAGGAAGCAAGAGCAATGTTTTTGAGTATCCCTAATGAAGACCTGAAGCTTGGTTTTTTGAAGCGAATGGCATATAAAGATAATCCTTATTAGTATAATTAATATGTGTATGATCTATTTAGTTTAGGGTTTATTGTTGCTTGTTACATTATTATTGTATTGTGTATTAAGTACTTGACCTTTTAGTTTATGGCTTGTTAACTTATTATTGTATTAAATATATGATTAGTTATATGAATTAATGTTGTCCTTTATATATTTTAATACTTTTATTTATTGCAGATCTTTAGATATAAATGTCACACATATCCTCAAGTGAATGTGATGAAAATTCAGAAGATGAAAATACTTCCAATGAAATAAATGAAATGGTTGGAACTATGGCAGCTATGGTAGGGCTTTTAGTCGGAGAATATGCTTTAAAATATTTGTGCAAAAGACCATGTAGGACAAGTGAACTAACTGGACATAAATGGGTCCAAGAAATATTACATGGAAATGATAGACGATGCTATGAAATATTTAGGATGGATAAGCATGTCTTCTCATTGTTTTGTGCCGCACTAGTTGAGTGTGGTTTAAAGAGTACTAACCGCATGGGAGTAGAGGAGATGGTTGCCATGCTTTTGCATGTTCTGGGACATGGAGTAGGAAATAGGGTAATCCAAGAAAGGTTCCAACATTCGTGTGAAACAGTTAGTAGACAATTTCATAGAGTTCTTCATACATGTTTGAAATTATCATTTAATTTAATTAGGCCATAGGATTATACTTTTGAACATGTGCATGACAAAATTCAACATGATAATCGGTATTGGCCATATTTTAAGGATTGCATAGGGGCAATTGATGGTACTCATGTGCCATGTGTAGTGTCTTCCAAAGAGAATGTAAAATATATTGGTCGAAAGGGGTATACATCACAAAATGTAATGGCTGTTTGTGATTGAGATATGTGCTTCATATTTGCATTGCCTGGATGGGAAGGATCAGCTCATGATGCTCGGGTTTTTAAGGATGCTCTGACAAGGTCAAATTATAACTTTCCACACCCTCCTGCAGGTTTGATATCATTACTATAGTTAATATTCTTAGTTTTATAGATTATGATTTTAATAAGTTGTATTTTGTTTTAGGTAAATATTATTTGGTTGATTCTGGTTATCCGACACCATTGGGCTACTTGGGTCCATATAGATCTGAACGGTATCACCTACCTGAATTTAGGCATGCAGCTAGTTTCAACAATCATAATGAAGTGTTCAATTATTTCCACTCTAGTTTAAGAAGCACCATAGAAAGAACTTTTGGGATTTGGAAGAATAGATTTGCAATTCTGTGTCATATGCCTAATTTTAAATACATGACTCAAGTGGCGATAGTTTGTGCTACAATGGCAATACATAACTTTATTCGTAGAAATAGTATCTCAGATATTGAGTTTTGTCGTGCAGAGGAATATGATAATAGTATGGTAGAAGATCTTGACAATGATGGTAACTTGAACACATGCCTTGATGTTAACTTGAGTTCTTCAACAGAAATGGATTATGTTCGTGACCGAATTAGAGATGAAATTGTAGCTGCCCAAAGTAGGAATTAGTGAATCTTGTTATTTATGACAATATTTATATTTTGGAATACTTGTGTAAATAGTTTGTTTGTATAACTTAAATTGGGAGCATACAGTTACGCCATATTTTTTAATTGTCTTTTTGTTTGTATTTGAATGTAGAAATATAATTATCTCGTAATTTTGTTCCTATAAATTATTTTGAATGGAAATACTATCAATATTAATATATAAATCTATATATAAAATAGAGCTCTTAACATGAATATTTCATTTTAAAAACATGATTTTAAGGTAAATTTATTTAAAAATATATAAAAATATTATATTTAATTAGAATACTGAAATAAAAATTTGTTATTTAAAAATTATAAAAACAAAGTTGTGCTTAATTTATTGGAAATAAAAAAAATTAATAATAATTTAGGAGTTAATTATCCTTTAATATCACACAAATTTAAATATATTACAATAATATATCTTTAAATTATATTATGTCTATTTTGGTAATTATATCGTCAAAAGTCATTCTACATTAACCTATCCAAACAAAAATACTTCTCTTAAACTTATTTTTCAAATATTCAAACCAAACAAAAATACTTTTTCTAAAAGACCTTTTTTTAAAAGGCCTTTTTATAAAAGATCTTCTTTTAAAAGACATTCTCCCAAAAGTTAAACCAAACGAGCTCTAGAGTGTTTTTTAAGAGTGATTCTTTTTAACTTTTGAAAAACACTAAGACAACTTTTTTTAGTTTTACTTTTTCAGAAAAAAAAATTCTATTTCTATTAAGTTTTTATGCACTTATTTTAACAAAAAATACTTTTTTCTTTAAAAAAGCTCAAGTAATCAACCGTAATTGTTATGATTTAAAACTCACTAAAATAATGATGCATTAAATTAACATTTCAATTTTCTTAAAGTATAAAATATATCAGATTAATCTTTGAATTATCTTTTACAAAATATAGTTATTGTATGACTATATTTCAAGAAATGAAAGAATGCTTCTTATATGCCTTTTTGTTCTTCCAATTTATCTAACTTTGTATTGCTTCTAATTACCTATACTAAAATTAACATATTTTCATATCACAATAAAATACTTCTCTAATATATTATTTAAAACATTATTTTATTCACAATAAAAACTTCTATTTGTAGCTATTAAGTCTTAGAAATTTTCAATATTAATTGTGACTTTAATGACATTACATTATAAAATAGCTATAAACATGAACAAAATAAGAAAACTAAAGAAAATAAGAGAATAACATAATGAAAAGGTTTAAGGAAACTCATTAGAATAAGAACTCAACTCCAAAAAACAATTTTTACTATTTGAATTAAAAATCTTATTAAAGTTTAGTTTGTAGAAATTTGTAATTGGTCATTTATTTTGTGAAGAAAAAAATAAAAAAATGATAAAGAAAAACTAGAGAAAGAATACAAGAGCACAGAGTTTTGATACATAAAAGTAGGGAATCACTAGCATTTTATTGAAATTGTAAAGGGTTAAAAAACTTTTTGGTCCTTGTAAAAGTAATGAATTTTGATTTTAATCCTTATAAATTTTTTTTTTGGTTTTAGTCTAGAAATTTATGAAATTGTTCAATTTTAGTCTCTGCAATTAGTCACCTTCTATTAAGTGCTAATGTGGCTGATAGAATACCACATGCCCTTTCCTAGCTGGAACCCCAAATCCTACATGGCTAACAGAGGGTAACAAAGATCATGTGCACCTCACATGACCCCAAAGGCACATGTGACCTAAACCAAATAACCCAGCCTAATATCGATTTCATCTTTCGAGCTTCACCTTCAAGTTAGATGGAGCTAGACTCGGCCTATAACGGTTTTGTCTGAACTCGAACTTGGAAACTTGAATAAGGAAGAAGTAAACTCTCTTGAATTTGAAACTCGAAAACTAAGAAGAAATGTAATCTCTCTTACGTTAAATGATACATTGAACTTGGTTCTTAGATGCTGAAATCAATATTGTCCTTATCAAGCTCTCTCTAACTCGAAAAGCGAAGCTCAGAAGACAAAATCGGTATTGGGCCAAGTTATTTGGGTTGGGTCATGTGTGGTTTTGGGGGCATGTGAGGTGCACATGACCTCAATTACCCTCTGTTAGCCATGTAGGATTTGGGATTCCACATGAAAAAGGCCATGTGGCATTCCGTCAATCACATCAGCACATAACAAAGGGTGGCTAATGGCAGGGACTGAAATTACACACTTTCATATATTTCTGGACTAAAACCAAAAAAAAAAAAAGAAAGAAAGGATTAAAACCAAAATTCGATAATTTTACAAGGATCAAAAACTTATTTAAACCAAATGTAAATCAATAAATTAATAGAAATATCATTAATTAAGCTTGATAAAGTTTTTAAATGAGAGTAATTTGGAAAATTATAAGTATAAATTGTTAGTAGGGAGTGTAAATAGGCAAATAGGATTACCAATAAACCCACTTGAAACACTAACAAACTATCATTCAAAAAAAAATGTTAATTATGAGTATGACAACCAATAACCTTGGAAATAAATATGTTCCTCCTAAGTTTAATTGTAATATAATTTTAAAAGAACTTAAACAATTTTCCGATTTGTTGACATGGGGATACATGTATTAAGAAGGATCTATCCTCTTATGTGAAAATTTTATACAACCTATTTATGTATAAATTTTAGCATTGATTAGATTCTCTTATGTGCTTCATACTAGGTCCCACCCCTCATTAATAGTAAAAATCTATACATGATTAAGTCATGTAAAATTTACATATAAGAAGATCTATTCCTGATCCATTTCACTAGATTTCTAAGATGGGTTTCACGTAAGAACAATGCTACACAATTATAAAAGTTGTTAGTAGTTTTTTGACAAAAAAATAAGGATATTATTTGACAAAATAAAAAAAGAGTTTAATCTTTATATATTGATAGTATAAAATCAGTCAATAGAAATTCAAGAATTTGCCACATCATAGTAGTGGTTATTATAGTGGGTAATTATCCACTATGATTTAGCAATCCTTGAATTTCTGTTAGTAGTTTTATAATATCAATTCATAGAAATTATACTCATAAAGAAATTGATTTCTTCCCTAAATAAGTATGTGAACCCCTTATTGTTGTTGGAAAAAGGTGAAAGAAAATCAAAGAGGAAAAAAAAATATCAAAGGTTGAAGTAATATTATGAAAAGGGTGATGTCTAATTTGGTCCCATACTACTTCTGGCACTTCTCATGGTCCACACTTATTTACCATTAGATCAAGTTTTACAAAAATCTGATGGCTAGAAATCTATTGAGTCTATTTTGTTGTGAAATTAAGCAAGAACATCATAAATATTTATCTACCCCTAAAATTACTAATTCTCTCATTCTCTCATTCAACCCCTCACCTTTTAATCTCTAATTCTCTCATCCAATCCTTCACCTTTTAACTACTTCGCCACCACCTTGTCAACACTGTCACTACCCCTGCCACCCTCTGCCACCATTGTGGTTGGCGTTGCCACTTTTGTTTCTTGCAACAAAATCACTTGCTCTATATAAAGAGGCCACTCCACCATGCACACCCCTCTACAAATAGTTCCAACTCCGAGTTAGACTCAAAGTCATAACCTATGGGGCTCGTTTCTCACCACCATCACCAATCTCAGAATGTTTCTCAAAATCACTCATTTTCTTGGATCTCCTCACACTTCTCTTCATTCCCCTCCCTCTCATCAATTTATCCCAACAATCATACCCTTCTACCATGGCTTCCTCGATCAAAACACATCAAATCATTAGAATCAACCATGTGTATTACAAGCTTGCATATCCTCACAAAATCCAAAACTCTCACAGTTCACCTAAGGATGTTGGAAGAGAATTTGGATATGAAGCTCATGAAGTTCCAAGGGGAGTGAAGGTGGATGGTGTAGGGGAGGGATGCCGCAATAGTCTTGAAAGAAAATTGAGATGATTAAAGGATAAATTAGTAATTTAAAATTATTGATAATTTTTATTTTTTATTTATTTAATAAAATCTCAACCATCAAAATTTTAACTATAAATCTATCGATCAATAAGGGCGGGCTATGAGAAGTGCTAGAAGTAGTATTAGACTAAATTGGACAACACCTTATGAAGGAAGAATTTTTTTCCTGTTGGAGTATGATAATATTTTTCCACTAATAATATGCTTGGTTTAGTTTATTTACAATGCTGTGGGGCATTCAAAGGAAGGGAGGACTTCCATTTTGTTAAAAGTGCAATGAAATATGTGTTTCTTTATAAGAAATACAAACCAATCAAATGCTTTAATAAGGAAAAATTATTGGATACTCATAGAATACCACATAAATATACTCACAACCAATAATAAAATAATTTTTTAAAATAAGACCCATTATTAACTTACATTCTTATTTAAAATATCATTCTATCGTTGATTGTGAACACAATCCATGTTACACTTTAGGAGCATCCAAAAATTTCTCCTTCAATAAGTATGTCACATCATCTTGTGGAATAAATTTTGACAAAAGTTCTAATTATCTAATAATATTTTCTTCATACAATCCCTTAATGTTTCGAGTGACCCCAAAATGATCCTTACCATAATAACAATAGCCATAATAACCAAGTTTATGTCCCAGGGGTTGGCAACATGAATGAATGCATGCCACTGGAATGGAGTTGAGTACATAAATATGAGGACACATTTATTTGGACGAGATTTTGCTGTTGCTAAGACCATGACTTATTTCAGGGGTCACCATCCCAGAGTTCTTCCAAGGACTTATAAGGTCCATTTTCTGATACAAAAATTTCTCCAGTATACATCCTACACTGCGGAGTCTGGCTGATTTTGTCTGATTCCTCCTGGCTCAGTTCCCAATCAAATATGTCGAGGTTTTGCTTCATCCTCTCCTTGTTGAAGCTTTTCACAATGGGGCTTGCCCCCTGCTCGTATATCCATCTCAATGCAATCTGCATGACAATGACATTGTCCATGATGGATATACTTAACATTTTGTTTATGAATAAATCATCGACCTATCAAGAGGGAAAAGAAAAATATTATTTGTATACAGGTTTTAGACACTATTTTAGATATTTGTGGAGTCGATAGGTAAATGACTAGATATTTTAGAAACATTTATGATAAATGTGGTAAGATAATTGATGATATATGATAAACTTTTAAATCAAATTTCTCACGTACATAACTAAAATTTACAATTGTTAACACAGTTTCTTAAATTTTCATACAAACATATTTACATGAATGAAATTCACTTACTTGTACATGATTCCATATATATCGAAAAGGGTGTCCACTTATGAAAAAAGAAAAAAAAAGCCATGCTTCATACAGCATCATATTTTGAGTAATGATACTTGTGCAAACTTATGTTTACAGACTCTTCGCATACTGCCATGCAAATTCATCAGATAATGCCCTTGTCCCATTATAACTTTTATATGAATGATCTAGATTGCGCATACGCTGATCATTATTTTACATATTTGCAATCCAATCTTATCTTTTAAATTCTTTAATAAATAAAAAATAATAAATATACAAGTTAATGATGAATTTAACCATTAATTGTGGTTAAAATGTTAAATCCTAAAATGAATATAATTACACTTTAAGAACATGCTATAATTTCTTCAGGAGGTGCAAGCAATCTCAATAACTTTTTCTTAAAGATAGTTTTCACATCAAACAAAAATATATAAAGAAGTATGTTTCCTAAAGGGAATGGACCTATTGTTTACTCTCTTATTTAAAGTTTTGAACTTAATGGTCACAAACTCATCTAAGAGAACCTGAGCAACACTCTTCTGCTTTGCACTGGCGATTTCCTTAAGGATTGGGCTCTCCATTACGGCATTTGTACCCCAAATGGCTTTGTAAGCTCCTAATGGTGACCATGCACTCACATGGATTCCATTTTGCTTGCAGAATTCTCTGAGTTTCCCCTGCTGCCATGATGGGCTCATTTCCACCTAAAACCAATTGAATTGAATCACCAACAAGTGTATATAGGGCTTTCCCACTATCTTAAGATTGTGGTGTGAGCCTAACTTTAACCTAAAAGTTAACTCCAGAAAGAAAAACTGCTCAAATATTTATAAAATCTACTTTATCCATATATTTAAATAATATGGAACTTAACAAGTGTCAAAATGAATATGCGATTGCTAATAAATTTTCATGCCTGATTGACAGCTGGAGTAATAGCAGCATTTTCCAAAAGCTGGGTAAGCTTTTTGATGCCAAAGTTACTGACACCAATAGACTTGGCTAAGCCCAACCTGTGACACTCTTCCATAGCTTCCCATGTTCCTTTTATGTCAAAGGGAATCATATCCTCCTTTCTTACAACAAGATCAAGAGCCCCTTCAACTTCAGGTTTCAACCTCAGTGGAAGATGAATCAAATAGAGATCCACATACTCCAGCCCCAGCTTCCTAAACAGGTTCAAGGAGACATAGAAAATTAAACAAGCAACGTGAGGGAAACTACAAATGGAGAAAAAACCAATATGGGGAATATGATTGATACCAGAGTAATGTTATTTTACTAGAATTTATTGTTAGAATTTTTTACAGAAAATAAGGGTAATTGTTAGATGAAATAAGATAACATGGCCCACTTATCCATTTATTGATCACATATATGCTATACTATTCTGGTAAATAAAATCGGGCAAAAATTCAGGCATTTGAGCATTTTCCTTATTACGATACTTACTGTAGTGTGGTCTTGAGAGCTTGAAGAACAAGGTCATGGTGAGCATTGTTGCACCATAGTTTTGAAGTGATGAACACTTCATCACGGCTCTTAATAAGGCCTAGCTCTAAGGCCTTTGCCACAGCTTGGCCTAGAGGCTCCTCGGTTGCATAAGAGGCAGCAGTGTCAAAGTGTCTGTAGCCAGCCTCAAAGGCATCAATGAAGACAGGGATGAGAGCTTCATGTGGTGGAAGAGGAATTGCTGCAGTTCCCAAGCCTATCACTGGCATCTTTTGACCTGAGTTTAGCATCACGTTTGCGATTTTCTTTGCTTCCATAATCTCTAGTCGGGTTTGGGGTTGTGACTGTGATGATATGAATGAAAGGAAAGACTGTTAAGATGGGACAAAAAATGTGAAGTTAGCTACATTTGACAAATATTGGTGGCTGTTTTGTCTACACATTCTGACAAAGCTAAGCCTGTGAAATCACATCACCTTTGGACAGACTATACTAGAGGAGTTATTGATCCAGTTTACTGACTTTTTCCCTTTCCATTTTTGGAGGCTTAGGCCCAAAATTATTACTCCTTAAATATTCTATAACAAGTAACAATGTTCTTATAGTTTTCAATTTCAGACATTTTTAGTATTGACTCGCCAATGCTTAATAAAGCATTGAGTTCCATGCTCTGTTGCATAGATATGGGGACTGTACTGGTATTGGATATAAATATGAGTATGGAGTGCAAAAATTTTGTCAAAAATACGGTAAAGGTATAGGAGAATGCATTATATAAAAATATAAAATCATAGATAATAAATTTAAATTATGAAATAAATGAAATTTTTATAATGCTCAAGTAAAATATATAAAGAAACATAAGTTTTGAAGGAATAAAGTAGTAATTTGTTTCATTTAAAAGCAAATTAATTATTTTAATTATAAAATTTGATATTTAATAAGAACTAATTTGTATTTAACTAACACCTCCTTATCATAATACTTGACTACTAGCAAGTATCAGTACCCAACAAATATCGGATACGAATGTGGATAAGATAACCATTTTAGGAGTACCCATGCCATAAACCACAGAATGAAGATTGAAAAGATATAGTAAGGCAAGCGAAAAAAAAAAAAAAACAAAAAGAAAAGCCATTTATTTTGGCCTTAATGTGATGAAGACTTTGGATAGTGATAAACTAAGGATCGATGATGATTACGAGGGATGGTGATGACTCTGGCCTCAAAAGAATCAAGAAGACCTTTTTCATTTCTTGCTATAACAGCAACAACTGTAACATCCACTTTAATTTTAACAGAAATTCTTACTGATTGCAAAGGCTGGATTTTTTTTCCCCAAATAATAAAATGCACGATTGAGTCATGGTCAGACTGTAAGAGGCTACTGTAAGCTGCAAATGGAAAGGGTATTGCGGCTTGGAAAAAATTCAGCCTCAATTATTGAAGTTAGTTATATTTTGAAAAGTTCTTTGGGGATATCTTTAGTCTGGATTCCAGGAGGTTGTAATTCAGCTACGCATGAAAAAGCTGCCACAGCATTAAAGTGTGGTAAGGGAGGTGTAAATTTTTCTTGCTCAGTTCCCCCTTCAGTTGAAAGTATGTAAGTTTGTAATTGTCATTAAATTTCTGTTGAGACGGTGGCCTGTTTATCTTTGCCTAGCATGCAAAGAAATGGTATTTTACATAAAAGTTCAAGAGCTATTATTGCTGCAGTGCATGCAGGCAAGGTGAACCCATACTCAAGGTTTTTTTTTTGGCAAAAAATGCTGCACCTAATGCTTAAATATTTAAATGGCATATACTCTCCTTGGCATTACATGCAGGAAGAAACTCTATATACAGAGCTTGTGACAAGCCCTTTGCAACATCACATCTTCTCATTCCCATTCTCGACAATTGTGGTAGCAAAGAAGATTTGTTCTTTTTTTTTTTTTTTTAATTTTTAGGGAATTTAGTATATGTAATAGGGACATGAAACTCTTTCTCGTCGCCCTTTTTCATGCACCATACATTTTTTAATCATGTGTTAATATATAGTGAATTCAGTTTTTTAATTGAGGAACTAAAACTTTTCTCTTTGTCCTTTTATTTTTTCCAACACTTATTTGTTTCCCGGTCCTAGTAAATAATTGTAGTAGATATACGAAAATACGAAAAAGCTAAAAGACAAAAAATTTCAGTTGTTTAGTAAATGCACCAAATTTCCCATAAATTAACACATGACTCCTAAGTATCATGGCATGCAAAACTTCTTGTGATTATCACATGCTCCAAATATGGGTTGTCAGCATTGTAAAGTCCCTAAATTGTGATTTAGTTTAAAAATAATTTAAACAATTATCCCATTTGTAGACACTTAAGATTTTATATATTCATTGTTGTATATATATGGGTCTTAATAAGTTTCAAACTTAGTTTGTCTACGTGTATTTAGCTACGGAAGAAGTCCTACATTGCTCATGAAAATATTTTAATAAGCATTTATATATGATGGTACTTAATCGGTAAATACCTTATGGTATTGAGATAGCATTGTGGACTTGGGCCTTAGTTAAATACACGCACGCCCCGTCCCGCCCCGTCTCGCCCCGTCCGCGCGCGTGTGGACCTGCCAAGCTTTTACTACCCATACGAATTTATTTTTAATTTTAGCCAAAATTCCTTTTTACCGTTGCAGCTCTTTAATGCTCCAATGGCTCTTTTTCTGATCGTTATTCAACGGCTAGTTTGCAACAGCTCTTTTTCTGACCGTTATTCAACGGCTAGTTTGTAACGGCTCTTTTACAACAGCTATTTCTTTTGCCTATATAAAGCCTGCTACATGGCTCAACAACATACACAGAACAACAACTATCTCTCTATTCTCTCTTCTGCACAATAGAAGCTACCCCCACTGCTTCTGCTACGTTTTCTGCTGCGTTTTCTGCTTCTTGCAATGTCTGCTGCTTAATGTACCGGAATTATCGTGTGGACGAGTTCCTGTGGAGACCCACGTCTAATCCTGGAGGGTTAACCGTCAACGCCATTCCACCGAGCATAGCTTTGGGTAGAGCGGAATTAAACCCTTAAGAACAATGCTTTGCACGATTCGTGGTAACCTTGTTCTACTATTTCTTATTGTTGCTGTTGTCATTTTTATTCTTATTACTTAAAGCTAAAATACTAGTGTTCAACATAATTTTCTACAATATTCTTAAGGGTTTAACATGGATCCTAGTATTTTAGCTACTGCTAAGGTCATTCCTGATACTTCAAGGATTGAATCATTTGATGGAAATAATTTTAAACGATGGCAACATAGAATTTTAGAAGTTTTAGACTTTTCTCAAATCAGTTTTGTTTTGCAAGATCCTAAACCGGAACATGATTCTAAAAATT
Organism: Pterocarpus santalinus; assembly: GCA_031439595.1. Classification (NCBI taxonomy): domain Eukaryota; kingdom Viridiplantae; phylum Streptophyta; class Magnoliopsida; order Fabales; family Fabaceae; genus Pterocarpus; species Pterocarpus santalinus. Next base: position 60,118,075 of record CM062531.1, read on the forward strand.
ATCAACAAGCCTTGAAGGATTGGGAATTGGCTGATAAATTGTGCAAACATAATATTTTAAGAGCTTTATTAAATGATTTGTATGATATTTACTGTCATTATGTTCATGCAAAAGATATTTGGGATGCATTGGTTCAAAAATATATTTATGAAGAAGAAGGTAGTAAAAAGTTCTTGATTCATAATTATAATGCATTTCAAATGGATGAAAATAAATCTGTTGCTTCTCAAATTAATGAATTTACTAAGCTTGTAGATAAATTAGCTAAGGAAGGAGATATTTTGCTTGAAAGGTTTGTATCTCAAACTCTCATTGATAAACTACCTAAATCTTGGAAAGATTATAAAATGAATTTCATGCAAAAGAGAAAAGCTATGACATTGCAAGAAACCATTGTGCATATTAAGATTGAGGAGAAAAATAGGCTAATGGCTAGTGAACAAAATGTTAAGGAAATGCATTCTAAAAATTCATTTTATGGCTCTAAAAATCATAACATTAGAGTTCATAAACCTCATTTCAAGTATGATTCTAACCAACAACAAAAGAAGAAAGGTGCTTGTTTTATTTGTGGCAAAACAGGTCATTTTGCATCCGCTTGCAGATTGAGGAGGAACAATCAAGGAGGCGGAAATAAAGGAGGAGGATCATCATCAAAGACAAGAGCAAACGTAGTGGAACATCAAGATGATGTTATAGTGGCAGTGGTGTCTGAATGTTTTTTAGTGAAGGAAGCCAAAGGATGGATTGTGGATTCTGGCGCCACAAAGCACATTTGTGTTAACAAGTAGATGTTCTCTGAGTTTTGTCCCATAGAGGATGGGAAGGATTATGTTTACCTAGGAGATTCAAGCAAAATTTCAGTTTTAGGTAAAGGAAAGGTGCCATTAAAATTGATATCTGGGAAAACCCTTGTGCTGTCTGAAGTACTCTTTGTACCTGTCATTAAACATTGTCTGGTGTCAGTCCATCTCCTTAACAATGACAATGTCAAGGTAACCTTTGATAGTAACATAGTTACCTTATCTAAGAATGACATATATGTTGGTAAAGATTATCTTAATGATAGTCTGTATGTTTTGAATGCTGTTACTAATGAAAGAAGTTCTTCTTTTGCTTACTTGGTTAATTCTCTTGATGTTTGGCATAGTAGATTAGGACATGTAAATGTTCATTATATTTTAAAATTAAAAGAAATGGGACTAATTAATAGATTGGATAATACTAGCTTAGATAAATGTGAAATTTGTATAGAAAATAAATAACTAAGAAGCCATCCAAACAAGTAACAAGACAAAGTGAATTATTAGAACTAATACATAGTGATTTAGGAGATTTAAAGCACACAATGACAAGAGGTGGTAAAAGATTTTACATAATCTTTGTTGATAATTATTCTAGATATACTAAATTATATTTGTTGAGAACTAAGGATGAGGTTTGTGAAATGTTTATTAAATATAAAAAATGAAGTAGAAAACTAACTTGGTAAGAAAATTAAAAGATTAAGAACAGATAGAGGAGGTGAATATGAGTCAAACTCCTTTAATGAGTTTTGTGAACAACATGGTATAATACATGAAATAACTCCACCTTATTCACCTGAATCTAATGGTATAGCCGAAAGGAAAAATAGAACTCTTAAAGAAATGATAAATGCCTTACTTGTTAGTTCAGGTTTACCTAACTATATATAGGGGGAAGCTATCCTTTCAGCTTGCTATATACAAAATAGGGTACCATATAAGAAACTTAGTAAAACACCTTATGAGCTCTGGTTTGATAAACAACCTAATTTAGGACACCTGAAAGTGTGGGGGTGTTTAGCTAAGGTAATGTTGCCAGACCCTAAGAAAAGGAAACTTGGTTCCAGAACATGTGATTGTGTGTTTATTGGATATGCTCAAAATAGTAGTTCATATAGATTTCTTGTTGTCAAAAGTAATGTGTTAGAACATAATTCCATAATTGAATCTTGCAATGCATCATTTTTTGAGCATGTGTTTCCTATGAAAACTAAAGAGAAGAATATCAGTAACTCACATGAGAATATATCTGAAGATGTAGTTGATCAAAATGATAATGAATTGAGAAGGAGCAAAAGAACTAAGAAAGAAAAGGATTTTGGTGATGACTTTTATACTTATCTTGTTTCTGATAATCCTTTAACTTATAATGATGCTATTACATCTATTGATGCTCCTTTTTGGAAAGATGCTACACATGCTGAGATTGAATCTATTATGGCCAATCATACTTGGGAATTAGTAGATTTACCACCTAAGACAAAACCTATTGGATGCAAATGGGTATTTAAGAAGAAACTAAAACCGGATGGTAGTGTAGATAAATATAAGGCCAGGTTGGTAGCTAAGGGATACAAGCAATAAAAGAATCTTGATTACTTTGACACTTATTCTCCTGTTACTAGAATTGCATCTATTAGAGTTTTGTTTGCCATTGCATCTATCTATAAACTTGTTATGTATCAAATGGATGTAAAAATTGTGTTTCTCAATGGTGATCTTGAAGAAGAGATCTACATGGAACAACCTATGGGATGTGTGGTTAAGGGCAAGGAGAATAAGGTATGCAAACTTGTTAAATCTCTTTATGGTTTATAGCAAGCTCCAAAATAATGGCATGAAAAATTTGATCATGTTATGATTTCTAATGGGTATGTGACAAATGAATCTGATATATGCATATATAGCAAGTTTAATGATGGTGTTGGTGTTATCATCTGCCTATATGTTGATGATTTACTGATCTTTAGTACATGTTTAGATACTATAACTAAAACTAAGAGATTTTTGTCTTCTCAATTTGATATGAAAGATATGGGTGTTGCTAATATTATACTTGGAATAAAATTGATTAAGAAAAATGATAGATTCATTTTATCTCAGTCTCACTATGTTGAAAGCATACTTAAGAAATTTGGATATTTTGACTATAAACCTGTATCTACTCCTTATAATTCTAGTTTGCATCTAGTTAAAAACAGAGGTGATAGTGTATCACAAATTGAATATGCATGTATAATTGGTAGTTTGATGTATTTCATGAACTGCACTAGATCAGATATTGCATATGCTATGAATAGACTAAGTAGATATACTCATAATCCTAGTGATATCCATTGGAATGTCTTAATTAGACTTTTAAGATATTTAAAAGGTACTAAAGATTTTGATTTAGTATATTCTGGTTATCCCTCAGTATTAGAGAAATATAGTGATGCAAACTGGATTTCTGACTCTAATGAATTAAAGTCTACAAATGATTATGTTTTTATGCTGGCAGGTGGGGCTATTTCTTGGAAGTCTACCAAACAGACTTGTATTGCCAGGTCCACCATGGAGTCAGAATTTATAGCTTTAGAAAAGACAAGAACAGAAGTTGAATGGTTAAGAAACCTATTGGTGGACATACCATTATGGGATAGAACACAGACATCTGTTTCTATTCATTGTGATTGTCAAGCTGCCATTGCTCGAGCAAAAAACAAAACATATAATGGAAAAAGTCGGCATATTAGATTGAGGCATAATATTGTAAGGCAGCTGATTGAGAACAATGTGATATCCATGAATTTTGTAAGGTCAAAAAAGAACTTGGCTGACCCTTTGACGAAGCCACTTACTAGGACGCTAGTAAGTGAAACATCGAGGGGGATGGGACTGATGCCCATTACTTGAGGCGGTATGATGGAAACCCAACCACTGTGATTGGAGATCCCATGAAGGTGGTTCAATGTGGTAAACAAAGTCATACGAGTCTCACGAAGGGTATTGTCACTTCTTATTGATTTCTGCCATTCATATGAGATGCTTGGTGAAGTGTCCCTCCCTATAATGTATGACAGTACCGCTACAGTGGTGTTTGAGGATGAGCAATGCTCTTAATGGATCCATAGCCCTCAATGTGGGAGTGGAGTATCTGCTGTAGCATACTCCTGATGGATGCCATCTAAGTGAAAGTGGAGATGATGCCATCTCCCATGAGTTTGGGCATAAAACTCTACAGCTCTCATGATTCCAGGATAGCGCACGGCCTTAATGCGCAAAACGGCTAAGAGTAGCATATCTTATGGGATGTTGTGTGGTTGGTGGACGTGCTCCAACCGTTATCTTAGAAGTTTGGTTCAAAGAGATTTCTCTACCAAATTTCCTTAAGGTTGTCACCCACCTGTACCTAAGGTGAAGTTCAAATCCTTTGGATACTACACTGAAGTATAACATTCCTGTTTATTCCTTTAAGTTTGAAACATGTGGGGGATTGTTGCATATATATCGGTCTCAGTGTGTTTCAAACTTAGTTTGTCTACGTGTATTTAACTACGAAAGAAGTCTCACATTGCTCATGAAAATATTTTAATAAGCATTTATATATGATGGTACTTAATCGGTAAATACCTTATGGTATTGAGGTAGCATTGTGGACTTGAGCCTTAGTTAAATACACGCACGCCCCGTCCCGTCCCGTCCGCGCGCGTGTGGGCCTGCCAAGCTTTTACTGCCCATACGAATTTATTTTTAATTTTAGCCAAAATTCCTTTTTACCGTTGCAGCTCTTTAATGCTCCAACGGCTCTTTTTCTGATCGTTATTCAACGGCTAGTTTGTAACAACTCTTTTTCTGACCATTATTCAACGGCTAGTTTACAACGGCTTTTTTACAACAGTTATTTCTTTTGCCTATATAAAGCCTGCTACATGGCTCAACAACATACACAGAACAACAACCATCTCTCTATTCTCTTTTCTGCGCAATAGAAGCTACGCCCACTGCTTCTGCTGCACTTTCTGCTTCTTGCAAGGTCTGCTGCTCAACGTATAGGGATCATCGTGTGGACGAGTTCCTGTGGAGACCCACGTCTAATCTTGGAGAGTTAACTGTCAACGCTATTCCACCGAGCATAGCTTTGGATAGGGCGGAATTAAACCCTTAAGGACAGTGCTTTGCATGATTTGTGGTAACCTTGTTCTACTACTTCTTATTGTTGCTGTTGTCATTTTTATTCTTATTACTTAAAGCTAAAATACTAGTGTTCAACATAATTTTCTACAACATTTATTCCACTAGTTCTCTGCATTGAGTTTCATACAAGAGCACCACTACACAGTTGAAGAATTTTCAGCATTTTTGACAAGATAAAAAAAATTAATTAAGGATGTTCATCGATCAAATAGAGTAGTATGATCCACTTAATCATTTAAAAATTAATAAACATTTTTTTAATAAATAAAAGTTTTGGTCGGTTCGGTGCCGAATATTCCACTAGGAATCAAACTCGCATCTTTATGATATACAAAACTACTCTTTACCAACTATATCAACCCTTGTTAGCAAAAATCAGTAAGCATATCACATTGTAAATAAAATTTGACAAAACTTCGTATTCTGTAACATTTTTTTCTTCATATATAATCCCATCATTTTTTCACCCAAATCTCAAGGGACAACAAAATGATCCTTACCAATAATTTCTTTACAACAACAATAGCCATAATAAGCAGGTATTGTCCCAGCCTTGACAGCATGAATGAATCCATGCCACTTGAATGGAGTTGAGTACATATACATATAAGACACATTTATTTGGATGAGATTTTGCTGCTGCTAAGAATAATTATTTCAGGGGTCACCATCCCACAGTTCTTCCAGGGACTTGTAAGGCCCATTTTCTGATACAAAAATTTCTCCACTAAACATCCTACGCTGTGGAATGTGGCTGAGCTTCTGTGATTCCTCCTGGCTCAGTTCCCAGTCAAATATTTCAAGGTTTTGTCTCATCCTCTCCTTGTTGAAGCTTCTCACAATGGCGCTTGCCCCTTGCTCGTATATCCATCTAAGTGCTATCTGCATGACAATGATGATGAATATACTTGTATTTTTTTTCATGAATCACTGGCATATCAGGAATAGGATATAAAAATGCAATGCTTCATGCAGCATTACAGCATCATATTTACAAGGAGTGCTGTTACTCATACACCATCTTATGAACCGTCCCTAAAGGTGTACAGATAATATTTTTGAGTAATGATACTTGCGCTAACTTATAATGGTCAAGATTGTGCATTTGTTTTATCTTATGAGTTTTATTTTTTTATTATTTTTTTAAAAGGTTGAAATAAAGTAATGTTACGCTTCAAATATGTACTTGGTCTCCCCATTAGAGCCTTTGCAATGTGGAAGGACAAGGGAAAAATAAACCTTGAGTCCTTACCTGACTGTGTATTCTTGTCAGCTTGTGCACATTGGCTCTAGGTGACCCGGATAACCTTTTTGGATTGGAAAAAGATTGGCTACATGAGGTATGAGAAAATATTGCATGCTACTTGAGAGCTATGTAAAATTATGCTCGCTCTATTCAAGTCTTAACATTGCTATCACTTTTACTGGTGGAGTTCACTATTAACTCACATGTTTATTATCTAAACCTTGTTTCTTAATTTTTTTAAAAGCTAAGAAGTAATAAATATATACGGTAAGAGCACCTGAGCCACACTCTTCTGTCTTGCACCGGCTATTTCCTTAAGGATTGGGTCCTCCATCACTGCATTTGTACCATAAAATTCTCTGTAAGCTCCTAATGGTGACCATGCACTCACATGGATTCCCTTCTGCTTGCAGAATTCTCTGAGTTTCCCCTGCTGCCATGATAAGCTCATTTCAACCTAAAACAAATTGAGTGGAATCACCAAAAACAACAAGTGTATATCACCAGTGTCAAAATGAATCTGCCATTGCTAATAAACTTTCGTACCTGATTGACAGCAGGGGCAATAGTGGCATTTTCCAAAAGCTGTGTGAGCTTTTTGATGCCAAAGTTGCTGACACCAATAGACTTGGCTAAGCCCAATCTGTGACACTCTTCCATAGCTTCCCATGTTCCTTTTATGTCAAAGGGAATCACATCCTCCTTTCTTACTTCAAGAACCCCATCAACTTCAGGTTTCAACCTCACTGGCCAATGAATCAAATAGAGATCTACATACTCCAGCCCTAGCTTCCTAAACAGTTTCAAGGGAACTTAGAAAACAAGCAGCATGAGGGAGATTACAAATGAAGAAAAAATGTAGAAAAACATGGCCAGAGCAACAGTGGAAGAAGGGAGTAACACAAGTGAAATACAAACTTATATAGACTAATGAGTCTAACTATTAGCTAATTTCTATCCAACTCAACAAACTTTAACTAGTTCCTAATCTCAATTATACTGTAACAAAAAACAAGCTGGGGAATAGGATGGTTACTACACTTACTGCAGTGTGGTCTTGAGAGCTGGAAGAACAAGGTCATGGTGAGCATTGTTGCACCATAGTTTTGAAGTGATGAACACTTCATCACGACTCTTTATGAGGCCTAGTTCTAAGGCCTTTGCCACAGCTTGGCCTAGAGGCTCCTCGGTTCCATACAAGGCAGCGGTGTCAAAGTGTCTATAGCCAGCCTCAAAGCCATCAATGTAGATGGGGGTGAGAATTTCAACTGGGGGAAGAGGAATTACTGCAGTTCCCAGGCCTATCACTGGCATCTTTTGCCCTGAGTTTAGTAGCACTTCTGGGATTTTCTTTGCTTCCATGTTCTCTAGTTGGGTTTGGGAATGTGATTAGAATGAATGAAAGGAGAGATTCTCATATGCCATTGGTACAAGACATTTCTCTTGCTTTCTAAGTTGAAGTTTGCTACATAAGACATATTTTGGTGGATGTTATGTCTACACGTTCTGATAAAGCTAAGCCTTTGAAGTAACCATCAACTTTGGGAAGACCGATCCACAGGGATTAATATTTTCCCCTTCCATTTTTCTGAGGCATAGGCCCACATTTTGTTTTTTAGTTGATACTTGATAGGACCAAATATTTTATATAACTGATGCACTATTTGTTAACAAGGTGAATAGGGTCAGCTGAAAATGAATGTTTGTTATGACTTTTGAGTCGTAGTAAACTGATTGTTAGAAACAAGATAGTTCTAGCCTTTTTGTGGTGATCCTTGTTTCTGGATTTTTTTTTTTTTTTATTGTATTAGAAGCTGTCCTTGTCAATATAAAAAATAAAAATAAAAAAATAAAAAATAAAAAGCCGTCCTTTTAATTAGGCAGTACTTTGTGTAAGTCTAAAGGTAATGCAAAAAATAATTTAGGAAAAAAAAAAAAAGAAAAAGAAACATAAAGAGATAAGACTTGATCCTGCATTTTGCTCTTCCTCTTCAATCTGTTCGCTAGAAAATAAGAATAACTAGCACTATTTTGAAAGGTACAACATAACAACTAACTATGGCTTGCAATTTGGGAAATTTTTAGTATTGACCCGCCAATGCTGAAAGATTCCACTCCAGAAACCAGAGAATGAAGAATGGAAAGATGAAGTAAGGCAAGCAAACGAAAAATACCATTTATTTTGGTCTTAGTTTGAAGACAACTTTGGATATTGTTAAAGCTCATATGGTGATTAAGAGAGATAAAGGGTGGTTTAATGCACGAGACTCCTACTGGTGAGGTATGGAGAGGGTAGATGAATATACCCATTTCCACAAGATGAGAGGCTATTTTCAGAATTTGAACTTATGATCTCTAGGTCACAAGACAGCAACTTTAATGGTTCGCCAAGGACTTACCCTCGATGATTAAGAGAGTTGTTGATGAAAATAAAAGTGGATGCTACAGTTGTTGCTGTTATAGCTAGAAATGATATAGGTGATTGCAAATGACTCAACAGAAATTCTTACTGACATGGAAGTCGAACAAGCTGAATTATTGAAATTCATTAATTACATTTTTGCACCTCCAATATCATTGCGCCTCCTTGAAAAAATTCAGCCTCAATTATTGAAATTAGTTATTTTTCGAAAAGTTCTTTGGAGATATCTTTAAGCCTTGATTCCAAGAGGTTGTAATTCATCTGCTCATGGAAGTGCTACCACGGTGTGAAAGTATGGGAAGGGAGGTGCAAGTTTTTCTTACTCAATTCCCCCTTCAGTTGAAAGCATGTAAGTAACTGTTATTAAATTTCATGGTCCACTATCCAATGAGTTTAGATGGGACATAGAAGAACTAATTCTTGACACTTTGTTGATGAGATATTGCACATTAACAGTGTTCTTGTGGAAGGTATGAACCGACAAAAAAGAGGGAAAAAAAAGGGGAAAAAAAAAGTTTTATGCTATATGGGAATATTTAAACAAGATTTTGTTCAGGGGTCCCCATCCCAAAGCTCTTCCAAGGACTTATAGACCCCATTTTCAGATACAAACATTTCTGCCTTATAGAGCCGGCGTTGTGGAATCTGGCTGATTTTGTCTGATTCCTGTGGGCTGAGTTCCCAATCAAATATGTCAAGGTTTTGTGTCATCCTCTCCTTGTTGAAGCTTTTCACAATGGCACTTGCCCCTTGCTCGTATATCCATCTCAGTGCTATCTGTATAATCTCCATGTTAGAGATGAATTCTCAGTATGACAGTGTCATCTCAATACAGTACAGTACACTTATAATGTCAGAACAAATAATATTGCAGTTTCAATCTGACACTTCAACAATTTCTGGCCAAATTTGTCAAAAACATGCTAGACATAATTTCATCTATTAATGAAGATTTCTAAGGAAGGACTTGTTTTGTTCCTTGGAATTGGAAGTTACAATAGTCTATTTTTATATATATGTACACAAAATCCAAGATCCAAGAGTGGATAGATTTTAAGTTCTCCAGGTTACACAAGATGACCATGTGATTTATGGTCCAAAAGATTTTTAATCTTGGTGAGTATAACCTTATCAAAACTTCATTGGCTTAAGATAGTTCATAGTTGTAATTGAAAATAGTTTCAAATGTAATAAGCTGCACCTGGGCTACACTCTTCGTTCTAGCCTCGGCAATTTCCTGAAGAATTGGATTCTCCATCACTGCAGGTGAGCCCCAAAATACTTTGTATGCTCCAAGTGGTGACCATGCACTCACATGGATTCCTTTCTTCTTGCAGAATTCCCTTAGTTTCCCCTGCTGCCATGATGGGTTCATTTCCACCTAAAACCAGTTAAGTGACTTATCGCTGATGAGTTTATGTCATCATCACTATGTCAGAAATGAATCAGCTATTGCTAAATTTTGATACCTGATTAACTGCAGGAGGGATGGTGGCATTTTCCAAGAGCATGGTGAGCTTTTTGATGCCAAAGTTGCTAACACCAATAGACTTGGCTAATCCCAACCTATAACAATCTTCCATGGCTTCCCACGTTCCTTTTATGTCAAAAGGAACCACATCCTCCCCAGTAAAGTTGAAGCCTTCAACATCTTGCCTCAACCTCACTGGCCAATGAATCAGATAGAGATCAACATACTCCAAACTCAGCTTTCTAAACAACTCCAGCCCAAATAACCGAATTAGATAATACACACACACTTATATACACACATATATTCAACATCCCTGCATATGAGCTGTGTTTTTCGTCCACAATCATACAACACATTTTTTAGACATACTATCACATCAATCATTCAAAATACTGATTTTTATTTCATCTTTTTCTACAAATTTAATGAGGTGTCCAAGAGGATGTTGATAAATTTTTCCATGCATAAATATATAAAATACTCTACTTACTTGATGTAAAAAACATTTAAAATTTAATTTTTTCTTTTCAATTAATTATTTATTTATTTCTCACCCTCTATTCACATAATGTTCTTAAGGGTGTCTAACATAAATGTACAAAAAACATTTTTTCTATATATATAAACAGAATTATGCTTACTGGAGTGTGGCCTTGAGGGCTGGGAGAACAAGGTCACGGTGAGCATTAGTGTTCCATAGCTTTGAAGTAATGAACACTTCATCACGGTTTTTTATTAGGCCCAGCTCTAGAGCCTTTGACACAGCTTGGCCTAGAGGCTCTTCAGTGCCATAGATAGCAGCAGTGTCAAAATGCCTGTAGCCAACTTCAATGGCATCAACCAAAACTGAGGTCAGGGCTTCATGGGGTGGAAGAGGGCTTGTTGCAGTTCCCAGGCCTATCACTGGCATCTTCTTCCCTGAATTTAGTAACACTTCCGGGACTTCCTTTGTCTCCATGTCCTGTTATGTTGGTTCAATGCACTAGGTTGCTACAATTCACAATTGTCTTATGGTTTTACTTTGAATTGTGTGGTTACAGTGTCCACACGTTGGTATGGACAAATGAATAGTTCACAAGACCAACACAAGCTGTTATTAATGTCTTCTTGACTATTCGTCCCATGAACAATGGATGCTAGTAATGTTTCTTTATAAGGGATTTAGTTGCCGACTTAGTTTTCAATTAAATTGCTTGATTTGGAAACTACTTTTATGAGAATATTCCATCAAGTTCTCAATAATGTATAATCGTGTGTTTAGCTGAGAAATGATGTCTTCCTTTTATAATATTATTTATACATAAAAAAATAAACATCTTTATCAGGCATTATAAAAAGATCAAAAAGATAAAATCTTAAACTTTACATATCACCAGTAAATATGTGTCTTTTTCTCTATGATATCTAAAACTAATATTCATTTTAATATATAAACAACACTACTCTAAACCAAAATATCCTTATTAATATGACAAGATTCATAAACACTTGCCGTAGAATGACAGTGCTATTTGGTGGTAATGGTGGTGACAGATGGTTGGTTGTCTTGGTACCAAGGATGGAAGGGCAAGGGATAAGCGGCATGCATTGACATCAATGGCGGAGCTTTAAAAATATTATTGCGGGGCCAAATAATTTAAAATATAAATTAAATAATAATAATTAAATTAAAATTAATAAGATATTATATATAAATTTTAAAACAAATAATTAAAATTAATTGTTAATATTACAAAGAAAGACTAAAAAATTAATATCTTATAGTATTAGATGTATTAATTTAAAAATAATTTTAAAGTAATATATTTTATTTGATTTGAGTGAAAATAATTATTTTTGTATGATAACTTATTAAAAAGGGCATAAAATAATTTGTGTATATTTTATTATATTTGATATTTTGGTTATTTTGATAAAAATATTATAATTAAAAAATAATCAACTTTTACTTATAATTAAAAATTTTCAAAAATCTCTTTCAGATATACACTTAAAATTATAATTTTTTTGTTTATAATTCATTCAAACTTTTTATCCAAACATTTAGAATTATTTAAAAACACAACTTTTATTTAAAAAAAAGTTGTTTTCTTATATCTTCAAACGTATATCTAACAATATCAAATATTTTGAAAACATCCGTATGAATCTAAGCAAAGTTTAGAGTTAACAAATCGATTACTTGATCATTAAACATGCTATTTAATTTTTACAATTACTTATCTATTATAACAGAAAATATGTTCACTCTAAAATTGTGCTCAATTGTAACGTGATCTAAAAATAAACTAATGAACTTTTAAATTAGAAAAGCCTATTTTTGCAAAGTAGTATTATTTATGTAAATTAGCATCTTCAAACATAAATCTATTTATTAAACAAAACTTCTCTCTCTTTCTCTCTCTCTTCTCTCTCTCTCTCTCTCTCTCTCTCTCTCTCTCTCTCTCTATATATATATATATATATATATATATTAATTTTTTTAAAAAAAATTGGGGGGGGGGGGGCATTGTCCCCAAGAAGATCCGCCAATGATTGACATATATTTTGTATTTATGTTGTGATTTTTGGAAAATAAAAAAATTGTTGTAATAGGTGGTGGTTTTATTTGCCTCCTTTCCTTGTCTCTAGTGAGACCATACTGCTGCAACTACTATGGTGCATCCACATTATTAGTAATCTCTTGAGAAATGTTTTTTGTATCACTGAGGTAGGTAAACACCTTGGACACCCAGAGATAGAAAGGAGAAAAAAAATTGTAAAAGAAAGTGAAAAGAGTGAAATAATTGATGAAAAAAGAAAAAGCTGAGAGAGGGTGTTGGGGTGTTGAAGTTTTTGGTATGTATAAATAACATACCTCTGATCTCTTGCTTGTCTTCTTGGTTGGGTTGATTAGGGGAATCTTTTTGTACCTACTTTGGTGATTCAACTTTAAACTCCACTTACTAATATCATGGTCTTTTTCTACATCAATAACTTCCCTTTTTAATGAAGCATGAATGATTCATTGAACTTGACTGCTAATTATAAATTTGGATGATTTAGGTTCAATACACCACAATCTATAACCTTTCATCTACTTGCATATCCTAGAAATATGCACATTAGTGTCGTCCGTTTAAGCTTGATGCCATCATAAGCATATGCACCCAAAAATCCTTAGATTCAAATAATCTGCTGGAGAGCACTAGACCATATCTCTATAGGAGTCTTCAGATTGATTGCAGTTGACGGATATTATTTTGCCAAATAGCAAGTCATATTAATAACCTAAACCCAAAATTCTTTTGACAAACCCGCATTAGAGTGCATGTATTGAGTTCTCTCCAAAACAGTTTTGTTTCGTCTGTTCTGCTACTTCATTTTGTTATGGTGTCTTTCACATAGTACGGTGTCTTACTATGCCTTCAATTTTGCAAAACTCATTGAACTGATTTTCATAGAACTGCAAATCATTATTTGCTCGGAGATGCTTGATTTTCTTGCCGATCTAGTTCCCAACAAGCGCTTTCTATTTCTTAAATATATTGAATACATCATTATTGTGCTTCAGAAAATAAACCCATACCATCCTTGGAAATTTATCAACGAATATCAATAGATATTTGGCACCATCTTTTGATGGAATAGATGTAGGGCCCCATAAGTCAGAGTAGATATAATCCGTTATGCCCTTTGTCCTATGGATGACAGTGCTAAACTTGACTCTAGTTTGTTTCTTGTAGACATAGTGTTCACAAAAGTAAGTTTCGAAATTTTGTGACCAGCTAGGAAGCCACGCTTGCTCAAAATAGACATTTTTTTCCCTCATATGCTGTAGACACATGTCACAAACGGGTAGTATTTAAATCTAAATCAGATGAAGATGATACTAAAACATCAACGGTAATTGTACTTCCTTGAAGTAAATAAAGGCCATTGATAAATCTGCCTTTAATTACAATAACAGCACCTTTGGAGACTTGAGAACTCTATCTTGAGCAGAATACTTACAATCTTGAGAATCGAGAACTCCCAAGGATATAAGATTTTTCTTCAAGTCTGGTATATGTTAAATATCAATCAAAATCCTCACAACTCTATCATGCATCTTGATTTGGAGTGTTGTAATGCCAATAACCTTACAAGACATATTATTTCCCATAAGGAAAACACAACCATCAATTGACTGGTTAGAAGTAAAACAATCTTGGTTTGGACATATATGGTAGGAGCATCCTAAAACAACAATCCAAGCATCGCCAACTTGATTGGTTGATACTGAGAGAACATATTCAGCACTTCCAGCAATGTTTGCTGTAACACTTGAATCTTTCTCTTTCCTGTCTTTGAGCTTAGGACATTGTGCTTTCCAATGCCATTCTTTTTGCATATTGACATCTGCCTTTATAATGTATAAACTTAAATCTAGACTTGCCTTTGTTACTATTCAATCCAACTCCTTTGACCTCCCTCTAGCAATGAAGTTGGATGCAATGTCATCATGACTACTACCATCATGCTCTATCTTTTAATAGCGATGATTTAATATCATCAATTTTAAGGCTTTCATGACCATATATGAACATTTCACAAAAATTCTTATAGAAAGGAGGTAAGGAACAAAGCAACATCATTGTTTTTTGTTCACTAAAGAATGTCTCAACTGTATTTTTCCATTTTGTGACAAGTGACGTGAACTTAGCTATTAGATCTGATCGACGTCTGTTCTGCCATATGAAGCATATACAGATATTGCAAAACACTAAAATGGTTATCTACTGCCTTAGTCATATATATTGACTCCAGCCTAGTCCATAGCAATTTTGTTGATTACTCTAATAGAATCTCTTGCAATACAAGAAGAGCCTTTTGATCAATTGAACATTAGAAAGAGCCTTTTCATTAGCATGTTCCCATTCTAAATATTTCATTGTCATAGGCTTCTTGTCCTTACTAATGAGTGCTACTTTTACACCTTATTGTACAAGAACAGCTATCATGCAAACATCCCACATTCCAATGTTGATGCGTCCATTGAACTATTGAATGTCCAACTTTGTAGTAGACTTCTTTGAACAAATTTGCCCATAACTCTATAAGAGCTCTGATATCAATTTGTTGTAATATGTGGTGGCCCCAAAAGGTACAAATAAAGTAGCTCAAAAGTAGGTGCTTTAGCTCTTTAATTAGAGATCTTGGGTTCAAACCCTAGAAGTAAAAAAAATTCTTGTTGGGAGATTCCTACACCCTACAAGGTCCTCCATTGGATCAGGCTAGACTAATCGAGTTTTTGGTAATAGGGTCCTAATGTTGATGGTTTTATTGAGACCAAAAATGAAAAAATATAAAATAGCTCAAAAGTAAATATGAGGAACCATACGAATCAAAAACACGAGAATTAATGTTGTTTAACTAATAGCCTACACCCATGATCAAATGTGATAATCAAATATTTTATTAAAAAAATATGATGAAGATACAAAAATGGTAATACTCTATTTGAACTCAAATCTCAAATATATTCAAAATACCTCATAGTTTCTTCTCATCGGTATTATATGCACCCAACACACAAATAGAAATATTAAAAAAAAAGAAAAAAAAACCAAAACACTTTTCTAATACGCAAAAGGCTAATGAACTTGGTGGTGATGATTTGGAGCTCTGTACCGTACTCTATACACAGAGCTCATGGTGCCTGCATTACAAAGAAAGCATCTAATACGTTCACTTTTACGGTGCAGCAAAATTGGAAAGTCATGGCCACATATAGCACAGCCTCATGCTCTACTTGCAGTAAAAGTTTGGAAAAATAAAACTCCAATTAACTAAAGCTTCACGGAAGTGGCTTGCAGGTGGGGCTTTTGCGGGCTAAAAACGAGCTCCATGTGGACTAAATACCGAGCTCAAAATACAGAGTTACTGCAACTTTGAATTTCAACTTGAATATCTAAATATGTGCACCGTACCATTCACCATGCGGTAATTGTTGAATATATGTGCACCGGCCTAGACTGTCCACTTTTCAATGTTTTGAAAATTCAAACCACACATCACAAAATTGAGTTAAGCATGTTAGTTATTGATTATTATCTTTGATCACTATTTTGCACATATTAATCACTGATGTAAAATATGTATAAATATCTTTTTCAAACTAATGTAATATCATTACTGTCCACGAATTCTCTGTCTAAACATAGCATCGTGTGTCACATATGCACTAGAGAATATTTTGTTTTAGTTAATTGGAGTTGAAACAAATATGGCAGAGCCACAGAGCTTTCACAACTTTGAATCGTGGCGCATGTCACATCGTGAATATGACAGAGGAAACACCACACCCTCACTCCTCTCACACAAATGTCACACTCTTATTCAACAAGTCACCTACTCAAGGTCTCAAGCCAAAGATACTTCTTAAGGTAAATACTTTGGTCAGCTAAGTCTATACATGAAGATAGAGCCAACCATGATTGCACTTAATGCTAATATATAAGACATGATAAAATCTTCAAGTTTATTAAGATCCTACAATATAGTTTGAACTTCTGAAGAAAATTTTCAAACGTCACCATCCCAAAGTTCTTCCAAGGTTTGATAAGAGCCACTTTCAGACAGCCACATGGTCCCAGTGTATTGCCTGCGCTGTGGAACCTGCTTGATCTTCTCTAAATCTTCTTCACTCAGCTCAAAATCAAATATGTCAAGGTTCTGTTTCATCCTCTCCTTGTTGAAGCTTTTCACCAAGGCACTTGACCCTTGTTGGTATGTCCATCTAAGTGCAACCTGAAATGACCAATGTGACCATGAATCAATAAAGTAACACTTTCTTTTGGCCATTTGCAGAAAACTTCTAAGGATTGAACAAGTTTTCTAACTAATCAGCCAAACTGATACTTTTAAATAGTTAATATTTGTTTTGGGTCTTAAAATGCAATTTTCCTTTTCTATTTTAAGTGTTTGATTGATCCACTTATAAGCAGGGTTTAATTTCAGAATATGTAATTTATTGAATGTCATGGACTCACAGTTGATGAATTAAGTAGTTGAATGATTATTTTGTTCATAATTTTCAATTACCTGAGCTATGGTTTTCCCTTTTGCCGTTGCCATGTCTTTAAGGATTGGATTCTCCATGACTGCTCCTGAACCCCAAAATATATTATAAGCTCCAAGTGCCGACCAAGCACAAACATGAATCCCTTTCTGCTTACAGAACTCCCTGAGTTTCCCTTGCTGCCAAGATGGGTTCATTTCGACCTAAAGTACCATAATTTAACATAATAAATCATGAGTATCAAGACCATTATGATAGCAATATACAAAAAACAAACAGATCTATTGCGCTAGCACATTATGAGACCTGATTGACTGCAGGGGGGATTGTTGCTATTTCCAGTAGTTTGGCGAGTTTTTTGATACCATAATTGCATATGCCAATGGACTTTGCTAAGCCCAACTTGTAACACTCTTCCATAGCTTTCCATGTCCCTTCTGTATCAAAGGGAAGTATATCTTCCTTGGAAAACACTGTTGGGTTCTCAAGATCATGTCTAAGCCTCACTGGCCAATGAATCAAATAAAGATCCACATACTCCATCCCCAGCTTTCTAAACAACATTTGGCAGCACACAAAGTATTTCAAGCAATATTAGTATAGTGAAAGAGCGGGGTAGTAAAGTGCTTATTTGGTTAAAATTTTTGCAGCTGAAAAAGAAAAAAAGGTTGGCTTTTACAAGCACTTTTATTAGAAGAATCTCTGCAGTTGATTCTAATAAAACGTCTGAGAAGTGAAATTTTTCCCTTTTTATGGGAAAAATTTAAACCAAACAAACACGAAACAAAAAACAAAAAACAAGAACACTATTAAGATCATCAGAAAGGAACTGAGTAAGAAGATTATAGTTTACTTTAGTGTAGTCCTGAGAGCTGGGACAATAAGATCATGGTGTGCATCAGCGTTCCATGGCTTTGAAGTGATGAAAACTTCATCTCTACTCTTTATGAGGCCTTGCTCTATGGCTTTCTTCACAGCCAGGCCTATGGCTTCCTCTGTTCCATACACAGAGGCACTGTCAAAGTGGCGGTACCCCACTTCAATGGCATCAACAAAGATGGAAGCAAGGGTATCATTTGGTGGACGAGGAGGATCCACTGAAGTTCCCATGCCTATAACTGGCATTTTGTGGCCTGAGTTCAGCAACACATTTGGGATTTTCTTTCCAGCCATGTTGTTTCTCTTTTTCCTCCTTGTTTTCTCACATACTCTGCCACAAAGTGTGACTCAGAATAGCGTGCAACCATCTCTTATAAAGCGGTCAAAGTGCTATAGTGGTAGAGGCTGAAGTGTTTGTCCTAAAGCTGCTTTGATTTTATGAAGGAAAATCTTTTCTGAACTTATATTCTATACACATCAATAACATATTAAATTATAGATATATTATTATATATTTGCATAAAAAAACATTTTATTAAGTGTTAAATTTTTATATTCAAATAATATACTTCTTTTATTCAAAAGTGATTGGTCTCATTATAAGTGAATTATAACTCTAACCAAATTTTATTTGTAATATTAAAGATTTGAATTCTCAAATCGATACTACAATGTAGTCTTTACTTAATCATTATTTTTAATTTTTTTTATATTTAAAATATTTTTATTTTTGGGTATTATTATGATTGAAAAAATCTTCCTAAAAATTATTTTTTTAAAGTTTAAATTCATCTTTCTCTTAAAATTGCAACTCGCTTAACAATATACTCAACTCGATTAATACTACTACTCTGGACTTAAAATTGCATTAGTAAATCCTTAAAGAAAATAACGCTTTTATTAATGCAAGAAGAAGTGATAATGCAAGAGGAGGCCAATTTCAGTGTCCACTCTTTGGGATATTTGTTTAAGATTCTAGTCCCACATCTTAGTCTATGTTGCATTCACTATGATACAGGAGACAATCACTTAAAATTATTATGCATATGCAGACAATAAAGTTTGGAAACGAGGTACAACAAGGTGCCACGTAGAGAGACGAATGAAAATGATGACAACAACAAAATAATTGACTTGGACATGACCATGTGATTTTTATTTTCTCCCAAACACATTTTTTATTCTCAAATTTCTAAAGGGTAACTACAATTTTTTATTCTCCCAAACAGGCGATGAATGAAAGGCACTCGAGAGGTTATTTTAGGGATGTCAAAAAAATCCGTATCCACGGATACCCGTGGGTAATACCCGCAACGGGGTGGATATGGGGGGAAGATTTTGTTCCCGCGGGTAATGGGGGCAGGGATTTTAAATACCCGCATGTTAAACGGGGCGGGGGCGGGGATCACTATATCCATACCCGCGGGTATCCGCCATGAAATTATTATTTTATCCTTAAATTATTAATTTAGTTAAACTAATATTATTGTTATTTAAATTGATTAGACTAAGGTCTAAATTTATAAGTTAGATTTATTTGTACTTATTATATATTAGACTAATGATTGAATTACTATTACATGTTTATTTTTATTTTAAGTATTTTAAGTTATTAGAATATAGATTGTAGAATTAAATTATTGTACCTATTTTTTGTTTATTTTATGTGTTTATTTTAATTTTAAGTATACTAAATTGTTAGAATTTGAATTGTTAAATTAGATTATTATTTATGGTTATTTTAAGTATTTTAAAATATTAGAATTTTTATATCTAATTTAAATTTTTAAAATTTTTAATATTTTAACGGGTATCCATAGATATCCACGAAGACCAGAACCGTGGGTAAGAAAAAATGAATGCACACGAGATATGGGGCGGGGGACGGAGGCGGTATTTCTTCATGCGGGGACAGGCCTATCTCCCGCCCCCGCCCCGCCCCGCCCCGCCCCGTTGACATCCCTAGGTTATTTGAGATATAAATGCAAGATTCATTCTCGTGCACTAATTCCGCTATAATCTTTTTTACCCCTTTTTAAGGGGAGGCACTGTCCGGTAGATTTAAAGTCTACTGTTTGAATTTAAGGAAACAGTAATTTTCTTTAGTTAACAGACATGCTTAAATAATTTTAAAATTTTTAAAAAATATAAAATTCAAAAAAATATTTTTTATTTTTCATAAGTTAAAGGAATATAACTAATAAAAATGAACCTTTAAAAAAATTAGTTTACACAAGTTTTTTTTTTCCCTAAGATTAAACAAACACACTCTTCACTGCCCCAAAAAAGAAATACATAATGCTAAATCTGGCTTGGTGAAGAAAGCGATAGTTTGATCATTAATGTTGATTTCTTATTGCACCTAATTTAATAAGAATTTTTTTAGTAGATAAGATGATGGAGAATTCTATGGCACCCTTGAAAATTTAAGGGTTTAGAACTCATGTTAATTTGGATCAATTGTAGCATGACATATAATTTAAATACATTTTACGTAGAATTTAATAAATTTAGTTATTGATAAATGTAAATCAGCCCTTTAAAAAAATTTTATTGCAAAAAACATATTATTAGATCATGGAGAAGGAAAAAAAGATATTATCTCCCAAAAGATATGAGATTCAATTTGATTTTTAAATTATTATTATCAAATGGATAAGAAAAGAAATAAGACCACCATATCTATTCATTAAGCGTAAATACTAATAAGTAAGGTTTTAAAAGTCAATCGAGGTTTTAAATATTACTTATTTTTATTTTGAGTTATTTTGAATCCTTTTATTTTTGTTATATACTTATAATTTATATTTAATTTAAATTTCAGCAATTTGATTTTTAAATTATCGTCATTAATCAAATTTTTTAAAATACAACGAGAAATATAAAAAATATATATATCTCTAATTTTATTTTATCTTTATCTTTGAATTTTTTAAAAATAATTAATAATTATTTTTAAAAAATAACTACCGAAAAAGTAATTTAAAAAAGATAATTCTATTTTAGAATCAAGAAAATTTAAAATAACAATGAGTTTATCAAGTGGAAAAGAAAAGAAATAAGACCATCATATCTATTCATTGAAAACAAATAAATATACTAACAAGTAAGGTTTTAAAATTCAATCAAAGTTTTAAATATGCTTATTTTTATTTTAAGTTATTTTGAATTTCTTTTGTTATATACTTATAATTATATTCAATATAAATTTCAGCAACTTGATTTTTAAATAATCATTATTAATCAAATTTTTAAAAATTGAAAGACAAATATAAAAGTAAAATAAAATATATCTATAATTTTATTTTATCTTTATCTTTATCTTTGAATTTTTTAAAATAATTAATAATTATTTTTTTAAAATAAGGACTATTGAAAAAGCAATTTAAAAAATATAATTTTATATTTAGATTGAGGGAATTTAAAATAATAATGAGCTTGTCAAGAGGAACTATATCTTCATTTTAGAGTTCCTATGCAGAGACTAGATTGAAATGTTAAAGAATAATATCTTTTTTGTTTATATTTTTAAATTTGATGATTAAATTAATAAAATATTTATTAACATAAAAAATTATGATTATAGTTATTCAAAATAAATTATACCAATATAATGAAAAGTTAAAAGTATTTAAAATTAATTAAAATTAAGTAGTATATATATCTATAATTTTATCTTATATTGAAATTACTAAAATTAGTTAATAATATAAAAAAATAATAACTATTTTGATATTACTAATCATTAATAGATAGATAATTATTAATAGGTAGCCCATTTATTTCACGAGTTACCCTGATCCAATTTGTTTAAATTGGTCCATTGCTGGGCTATCCAATTTATATCTATAGGCTAAACTTAAATGGGTAAGGTCATCATGATGCTGTCCAATTGAAATTTGCTATAAGTTGGCATGATCTATTTAACTAGTGGACTCAAATGTGTTAGGCCAATATTATTATATTTAGGATGTAATAGTATTTGCAAATTCTAATGAGAAATATTTTTTGTACCACTAGAGTAGGTAGACACCTTGGACACTCAAAGATAAAAAGAAGAAAAAAATTGTAAAAGAAGGTAAAAAGAGTGAAATGATTGATGGAGAGAGAAAAAGCTGATAGAGAATATTAGGGTGTTGAGATTTTGGATATGTACAAATAACATAACCCAATTCTAATTTGCAAAAATTGGTTGGCTTCTTAGTGTTTAAGCTCGCAGGCTAATCCTAAACGAGTTGAGCTGACATTTTGTTAGATTGTTAACACTTGTTATAGGTTAATCTAATTAATTTAACTCGCAGACCTAAATGGGTTGGCATGGCCCATTTAAGAGTAGTCCCCAAACTTAAGTAACTCGACCCTACTCATTTAGGCCTGGCCTACATAAGTATGCAAGTTAAATAAGTTAGACCAACTTATAGCAAGTGTTAACAATTCAATATAGTGTTGAGCTAATCCGTCTAAGGTTAGCCTACGAGCTTATACGGGCCAATTTTTCAAATTAGAATTTTTAAATAAATTCCTAATGAACAAATGTTGACCCATCCTATTTAAGGTTATGCATAAGCTTAGACAAGTCGGCCAAATCCATTTTAAGCCCAACTCATGTGGGCCTACTAGTAAATGGGTTAAATTAGCCTATAGCAAATATTAACGATCTAACATAATATTGGGTCATCTTTTAAGGCTAGCCCACATACTTAAATAGCCCAACCCATATAGGATCTTGTCGTTTAAACCTGCTAGTTAATAAGTCAAGTTAACCTATAACAAATATTAATGAATTAGCATGATATTAGCCCGACTCGTTTAAAGTTAGTCCACAGACTTAAATAAGTCATGCCAACCCATTTAGGCCTACGAGTTAAATCAATTAGACTAACATATAGCAAGTGTTAACGATCTAACAAAATGTCGGTTCAGCTCGTTTAGGGTTAGTCCATGAGGTTAAACACCGAGAAGCCAACCAATTTTTGCAAATTAGAATTTGCAAACACTATTACATCCTAAATATAATAATATTGGCCTAACACATTTAAGTCCGCTAGTTAAATAGATCAGGTTAACTTATAGCAAATTTCAATTGGATAGCATCATGATGGCCTGACCCATTTAAGTCTAACCCATAGACATAAGCAATGGACAAATTTAAACAAACTGGATCAGGCTAGCTCGTAAAATAAATGGGCTACCTATTAATGATTATCTATTTATTAATGATTACTAATATCAAAATAGTTATTATTTTTATATTATTCATTAATTTTAGTAATTTAAATATAAGATAAAATTATGGATATATATACTACTTAATTTTAATTAATTTTAAATACTTTTAACTTTTCATTATATTGGTATAATTTATTTTGATTAACTATAATCATAATTTTTTATGTTAACAAATATTTTATTAATTTAATTACCAAATTTAAAAATATAAATAAAAAAGATATTATTCGTTGACATCTCAATCTAGTCTTTGCACAGGAGCTCTGAGATGTAGATATAGTTCTTTTTGAGAAGCTCATTGTTGTTTTAAATTCCCTCGATCTAAATATAAAATTATATTTTTTCAATTACATTTTCAATAGTCCTTGTTTTAAAAAAAATTATTAATTATTTTTAAAATTCAAAGATAAAGATAAAATAAAATTATAGACATATCTTATTTTATTTTTATATTTGTCTTTGAATTTTTAAAATTTTGATTAATAATGATTATTTAAAAATCAAGTTGCTGAAATTTATATTGAATATAAATTATAAGTATATAACAAAAAAATATTCAAAATAACTTAAAATAAAAATAAGCAATATTTAAAACCTTGATTGAATTTTAAAACTTTACTTGTTAGTATATTTATTTATGTTCAATGAATAGATATGGTGACCTTATTTTTTTTCTTTTCCACTTGATAAGCTTATTGTTATTTCAAATTTCCTTGACCCAAATATAAAATTATCTTTTTTAAATTACTTTTTCTGTAGTTATTTTTTAAAAATAATTATTAATTATTTTTAAAAAATTCAAAGATAAAGATAAAATAAAATTAGAGATATATATTTTTATATTTGCCTTTGAATTTTAAAAAATTTGATTAATGATGATAATTTAAAAATAAAATTGTTAAAATTTATATTGAATATAAATTATAAGTATATAACATAAATAAAAAAATTCAAAATAACTCAAAATAAAAATAAACAATATTTAAACCTCGATTGACTTTTAAAACCTTACTTGTTAGTATTTACGTTCAATAAGTAGGTATGGTGGTCTTATTTCTTTTCTTATCCATTTGATAATGATAATTTAAAAATTAGATTGAATCACATATCTTTTGGGAGAGAATATCTTTTCTTCGTGATAATATGTTTTTTGCAATTAAAATTTTTTAAAGGGCTGACTTACATTTATCAATAGCTAAATTTATTAAATTCTACATAAAATATATTTAAATTATATGTCACGCTACAATTGGTCCAAGTCAGTATGGACTAACTGAAAATGTGTTTTAATATTTTGAGAATTAAATAAATATCACAACTCTTTTAAAAATCAAATTAATGTCTCACAACACTATCAATGATCAATTTGAGATATTACACAGCCAAAAAATAGTGCCACTATAGGGGAAACACTTTATATTTAGACAAAATATAACCATACATATAAATAACAAATCATAGATTTGTCCCAATTTATTCTCGAGTTTCTTATAATAACTTAGTACTTATTTTGAATACATAGTAATTAATACTTAAACACTTATTTTTAAAAGTACACATTTTAAAATGGCTGACATAGTTTCTCCTTAATTTATAGATGAAGGAAGCAGAAAAGTATCCCTGAAATTCATGTCTTCTCAATCCCAAAGATCTTCCATGGTTTTGTAAGGTCCATGATCGGCGACAAAACGTTCCCCTCCAAAAGCCCTATGCTGTGGTATTTGCTTTGTCTTCGCCAAATCAATTTCATTCAACTTCCAATCAAATATTTGAAGATTTTCTTTCATTCTTTTATTATTGAAGCTCTTCACTATTGGAATGGAACCTTGCTCTATTATCCATCTCAATGCAACCTGAAGTTGTGGATTAAATTTCACATGGATGAGTGCAGGTTTTTCTTTTCGCCTTCTACGGCGGTATCTTTACAAACATTGCTATGATATTAATCACTTGGATATTGTCACAACTACTAAGAGGTTCTTTTAATAATTGTTTATCGACAAACAAAAGCAAAGAAATATCAGAGAGTAAACTCACCTGTGCCACAGTCTTGCCTGTTGTATTGGCAATGCTCTTCAGGATTGGACTGTCCATCACAGCAAGTGAACCCCAAACAGCTCCATTAGCCCCCAACGGGGACCATGCACTCACGTATATTCCTTTCTCTTTGCAGAATTCTCTCAGATTTTCCTGCTGCCATGCCGCGTTCATTTCCACCTGCAGCAATGCATTTTGTTAGAGTATATAGAATTTATCAGTTTGTTACAAATTGTTAATTAGAATTAGTTAGGAGGTTATAGTAGTTAATTATTTTTCTCTCATTATATAAGTCATATTGTAGTTATTGTATTAATTTTTCTCATTTTCATCAATCAATAATTTATGATTTCTCTCAATTTTCACTTTTTCTCTGCTCTACCATATTTCTCAACATGGTATCAGAGTCAGAGCACTTACCTTAAAGCCTTTTCTTCGGCTGCTCTTTGAGTTCTTAGAACTCTCTTTTATTCCACTTTTTCACATTTTTTTCTCACTCACCAAACACCTTTTCCTTGCTTATTTTTCTCTCTCTTGCAAGATTGTCTCATGTCACCTTTAGAGCTCTACCTCCATTTTCGATCTGTGTCTGATTCTTGATTTTGAATTCAGTGGTGGTGGTTCTCATCACCATCTTTGATCTGTACATCGCCGGTGACCAATGCCGGCACCATCCAATTCCCCATTCAAATCTGTCTCTCTCATCTCCGTGATTCCATCTCCAGCGCGAGTGCCCGCGGTTGCACTCCTCTTTGCCATTCTCTCTCTCTCTCTCTCTCTCATCTTGATTCCAAAAGCCACTGGTCCTTTTATCATCGTCAACTATTCTGATCGATCATTCAGACTTCTAGATGCAGTTCTTATCTTCGAATTTGGTTCTTTACCGTTGGATCCGGTTCTTCGCTCGCACCATTGACATTTCTGGCGTGGTTCCAATTCATGTTCTTCGGTGAGATCTGGATAAGGCTTGATGGTCTACGTTTCTCTCTGTTTCGTTGCCGGTGAGGTTCTCTTGTACACCTCTGGCCACGTGAAGCCATTCCTGTCATCATCAACATTGGCGACAATGCTCTTTCAGATCTCTGCAATGGTTGTGATTCAAGTTTTGTGTCCTCAAGCTTGTGCAGTTGTGATTCAAGTTTTGTGTTGGCTAGTTGAAGATTATTACTAGCTGTGATTCGAAGCTTTTCTTTGTTCGATCAAGATTTCAGCAATTTCTGATCTTCTTGTTTCTCATATTATGCTTCTTATTTGTTCAATTAAAGTTCTCAGTTACTTGTGATCTTCATGATTTGTTAGTTTCTGACTTTTGGTTTGGAGGCAAGGGTTTGTGATTACTCTGCTTTTGCTCTGATTTGGTTTGAATTTCTCCAGTCTTATGCTTTAGATTTGGTTTTTTCACAATATTTTCAAGCATTGCTTGTTGCTGATCACTTTTGAAGCCTCGATGTTTGATTAATTGTTTGAGGGAGTTCAGTTTTCTTCTAGCTGTCCTTGCAAGTATACTTGGTGTTGGTCCCCTTGGCATTCTGTTCGTCTTTTTGTTCCTATTGAATCTTTTGGTTCAAGATTCACACATATACTGCATCAAATTTTGTTCTTCTTGATTTGTGTTTGCTATGGTTAATTGGATTTAGTTCAGTGATAGATTGATGCTTTGCTGCATTGGACATTGGTTCTAGTGTCAGCAATTTTGATTTTCTTAGCTATGATAATGGCTCAGCCATCCTTTAGTTTGCTCAGTTATCATATCAGAGAAGAATTGTTGATTGGGTCTTGAATAGGCTTTCTTCTACTTCTATCTTGATGGTTAAGCTCAGATTTCAGTTTTTGCCATGGGTGGTTAAATATGTGTTGACTTTTGCCTTTGGTGGTTAAGCCTTGTCATTAATTGACTCTCTTGTTGGTTATGTATAAAACTCATTCATGAAATTTTTCTCTATCCCCATATCAAACACACCTTGGGGTAAATGGTTGAACATAAAAGGCTGCCGAAAATAAGTTTCATTTTTTGATTTTTTGTGTTTTACCTATATGTTTAAAGGTTCTTGTCTTTTTTCAAGTAAAACTACACTTTGATCGCTAAAAAATTTGTGTTTTAACACTTTAGTACTCGAAATATCAATTGTATATACTTTAGTCCTAAAAGATTTGGTACTATAATACTTTAGTTTACCATTACTATTTTTCATTGGACTAAAGTGTTATAATGTTGAATATTTGGAGGACTCAAGTGTATATAATTAATCTTTTAAAAACTGAAATATTATAACACCAAAATTTAAGGGGACTCAAGTGTATAATTGATCTTTTGAGAGCTAAAGTGTTAAAACATAAATCTTTTATGAACTAAAGTGTAGTTTTACTCTTAAAAGATTAAATTATACACTTTAATCCCTCAAAATTTTTTTTAATATTTTAGTCCTTAAAAAATTAAATATAGATATTTTAATCCCTAAAAGATTTTCTTTTAACACTATATCGCTTAAAAGATTAAATACATACCTTTTAATCCCTAAATGATATTTTTTTAACACTTTAGTCCTTGAGAGAGAGAAAGAGAAAGAGAGAAGAGAGCCTTTATGTATCAAAATTCAATAAGCTTAATCTAATATTTCAAGATTTAATTAAGTTATATATTAAACATATAATTATTTTTATTGTATATAATTAAATATAAATTATATTTATATATAAAAAAATTTAAAATAATTAAAATAATTACAACTAAAATAGTAAATATATAAGTTAACTATATTAATTTTTAAATTTTAAATTAAATAATTAATAAAAATTATATTTTATTTTTTATATCAAAATATATAAAGTGTATACATTTAATCTTTTAAGTACTAAAATATTAAAAAATTATTCAAGGACTAAAGTATATGCATTTAATCTTTTAAAAATTAAAATATTAAAAAAAATCATTCAAAAACTAAAGTATATATATTTAATCTTTTAAGAATTAAAACGTTAAAGAAAAATCTTTCAAGGACTAAAGTGTGAAAATAAAAATCTTTTAAAAATTAAAATATAGATTTACTCATCTTTTAAAAACTAAGTGTTAAAATAAAAATATTTTAAGAAATAAAGTATAAATTTATTCTAACAATAACTGTTGGTGTTCTAATTGCATAGCATACAATTAATTACTTCAAATGTCTAATCAAACAGTTACATAATAATTAGTAAATGACTAATATTAATAGATATTAAAAATAGATATTTAAGAGAGTGTCATGAAGCATTTGTCAGTGGTAGGTGGAGCTAAAACTTTATCACTCTTTTCTCTTATATGTCAATATAAATAACATTACTCTTCGTAAACTTACCTAATTTTTTCTAATGTGTTGGTCAACTGATTACCAGCATCAAATAACCACGAGTTTTATGGGCATTTCTTTTTTATTTTGGATTAATTTTATGGGCATTTTTAAGGTGACAGCTGGTCCAAGAAATGAATCCAATGGGCCAAGAGCTCACCTCTGCCAGGGTATTATAAATGGACTTTTCCCCAAGCCCAGTTGCCTCATATCCTACCGAGGGCTTTTACATGATTATACAATTGGCCATATGCACATGGTTGCATTTGTTAACAGAAGCTTACCTCTGACCAAAAAAGAAAAAAAAAAAAACAGAACCTTATACCTGGTCAAGGGCAGGAGGAATAGTTGCATATTCTAGAATTTCTGAAAGCTTTTTCACACCAAAATTGCTGACACCAATTGACTTGGCTAACCCCAATTCGGAGCACTGTTCCATTTCCTCCCATGTCCCTTTCATGTCCAAAGGAAGAATGTCCCCTTTGCTGAACTTGGTCCCTGCGACCCCTTGTCTCAACCTCACTGGGAAATGGATTAGGTAAAGATCCACATACTCTATGCCCAATCTCCTTTTGGAATCCACAAAAACAAACCATAAAACTCACAACTAGACAATTAGGCAAAAAACTGGAATAAAATAAACCTTAAAATAATTAGACCAAATCACACCCAACACATATAGGGTACATTTGTTTCATAGTGGGCAAATTATGGTTTGATCCAAAAGGAAAACAATTTCTTTTACTTTTGTTTAAACTATGGTTTGAGCATAAAAATTATGTTGCAATGTAATTCAACGTGATCTTATCAAATAGGTTATAATTAGTTGAAAACCTATTTGCATCCTCCAAACCATAGTTTGAACTCACCCAATGCCAAAATAAATACATAAAATAATAAACTAAATGAAGAGTTCTGTTTTTTCTTTTTTTGAAAGTTATGGACAATAGATTTACTCAAGTGATCTCTTGAGTGCTGGGACCACTAGGCCAGGATGAGCATCAGTGCACCATAGCTTGGTGGTGACAAAGATCTCACTACGGCTCTTAATAAGGCCTTGCTCTAGTGCTTGTGCTACAGCTTTGCCAAGAGCTTCCTCAGAACCATAATAAGCTGCAGTGTCAAAATGCCTGTAGCCAGCTTTGATGGCAGCAATGAATGCAGGGATGAGCTCATGAGAAGGTGGTAAGGGTACTGTTGCAGTGCCAAAGCCTATGATGGGCATCTTGTGGCCTGAGTTTAGCACCACTTCTGGGACTAGGTTTGGCTCCATTGCTGCCTGAGAAAATGGTATCAAATGGGATGAAAATGTTTTTATGAAGTCTGCACAAGTATACATGTATTAGCTAATTGTTCACCATTGCACTGTCAAAAGGCTTAATTAGGTGCACTGAATACTTTGAATAGTTTTGCTATTACTTTGATTGCTGCATTAAATTTCTTTTCAGATAAGATTGGATTAACATTTTTAGGAAATTTGAATTAGCATTGATAGTAGGGGTATTGGTTGATTTGTTTCCCAACAATCTAATAGAAAATTTTGTAAAACAATTCCTATTTATTGTGTGTATATACATTAACGTTAAAGTTGTATACTCCCTCTTGTTATAAAATAAAAATTTAATTTTGATATATTATCAGTAAAAAAATATTTTATACAAATATTTAATCTTGTATCACTATATTACTAAAAGTGTGACTCTTGTACTCACTACTATAAAAATTTGGATTTAATTCCAATGCATTGTTAGTGTAAAATTTTTTACACAGACATTCAATCATAAATTATCACATAAGCAAAGTTTTTTGACATAACTATCCACTACTTAAAGGGTCATGTAAATAGAAGATTTTGATTGAATGATAGTATAAAAAAACTCTAAAAATTAAACTCTAAATTTTATACTGTCATTGCACCTAGATTAAACTCTAAAAGTTTTACATATAATAGTATGTGATTAAATAATAATGTATTAAAATTAATCTTTTAAAATAATATCATTTTAAATAATATATTTTGTTTCACTTTGTTGATCGTTTAAGAAATTAAGAATGAATGTATTAATTGTTTTTTAAATTTTATTATATTTTATATTTTTACTAACCAATATGAGAAAACATTAATAAATAAGGTATTTATTTAATTATAATTATAGTAATTCAAAATTAATGATAGTTAATGACTTTTTTAATCTTCGTAAAAAAACCTGAAAATGATATTTTTAAAAGGAAAGGGTATTATTTAATATTTAATGCACTAATAATTTGTATAGGAAAATGTTAAACGATCCATTGCAGATGCACTGAACATTTAGGACTATTTGACACAGCTGATAAAACAAATCTAACAATATAAAACCTGTTAAAATTGCAATACTATACAATAGTTTGTTTAACATGGTGTAAGATATTATCTTATAGAAAATAACGTTATCCATTTGCTATCTTATATAATTCTAATAGCAAGAAAAAATATAAAATGAAAAGTAATAATAAAATAGTATATTAATTGTCTAATTGCTCATTTATAAATAGATACTATTATTACTCAAATATTTATTTTTTCAAAATATAACTACCTTTAAATAATTCTTATTTTTATTGTATACAATTATATTTTAATTATATAATATTTATGATATACCTATTTTTTATTATTATTTTTATTTTGATAAGAAAGAAATATATAATACTCTACTTCCATACATTTTAATATTTTTTTTCTTGCGTCTCAGCGCATGAGATAATA
Source organism: Pterocarpus santalinus (assembly GCA_031439595.1). Taxonomy (NCBI): domain Eukaryota; kingdom Viridiplantae; phylum Streptophyta; class Magnoliopsida; order Fabales; family Fabaceae; genus Pterocarpus; species Pterocarpus santalinus. Next base: position 60,149,461 of record CM062531.1, read on the forward strand.
CAAAAATAAAATAAAATCACAATTGTTTCATTATAAATTCAAAATAACTATTATCTAATGATTATTTTAAATATTTCTTAATTTTTTGCTATATAATTATAATTTAAAATAAATATTATTTTATAATTATTCAAATGTTTTTAATAATTATTTTGTACTTTAATGAAATATTAAAAAATTGAAATGAATGAGACAGAGAGAGAGATTTCTTACACATTGAAATCTAGCGAGATTTAATCCTGCATTTCAATATATATGAGTTTAATTAGTATGTACTGATAGTATAAAATAATTTTACACTATCAATCAATAGAAATACTGAAAAGTGAAAAATCATGGTGGACCCCTCATTATAGTGAGTGATTATTTGTATGAGTTTACAATTTCTATTATTTCTATTTGTTGCTAAGGTAAAATTATTTTACACTGTCAATATATTTAAATTAAATTCTTATTATAATGTATAAAGTGATTTTAATTGATAAGTTAATATGACATAAGCTTGCGCCAATCAAATAAGAAAAATATATAATGGGTGCATTTGTTTTAACTTTTGAAAAAAAGTAGATCTTGGAGCTTAAATTTTATATATAGCTAAAAAAATTAAAAATTAATTTTTTTAGAAGCTACTCTTTTCATTTTCTACAAAAATACTGAAAATAAATTTTTTTGAGAATCTAATTATTTTTAAAAAATTATTCACATATACGAAAACTATTTTTTTTAATAAAAAAGTGATTTTTTGTCAAAATAATCCCAAACAAACACACTCAATATATTGTTTTAGTTTATCATATCAGGCATACCAAGAAGACCTTTATATTCTCAAATTTTTTGTCTTCCTGGAGATAAGCAATTTTTATCACTAAAATATAGAATGAAGGAAATTATAAGTAAGAAAATTACATAGCATTTATAGATTTGCACGCTTTGTAATATGGTCCATTTATGTATCAATAAAATTAATTAATACATTAATATATTAATAATCAACATTGCATTTGTATTAATGATTTAAATCTAATGCACTATTGATATAAATTTTTTTAACAAAAAAAATTCAATAATATATTATCATAAAATTGAAAATATTATACAATGATTACCTCAAACGTAATATGCATGACATGATGCTATATAATTAGTTGAAAGTATAAAATATTTTATATTAATTGTATATCAAAATTAATCTGTTGTATTAGTTAATAATTTGTGTATGGAACACATAAATTAATTTTAACATGGCTTAAATAATTTTTTTTGCTCCTATTTTTACCTTGTGCTCATTTTAGTCTTCTACTTTTTATAGTAAACGTGTATTTGGTCCCTGAATGAGGCTTGTGATATCAATTTAGCCGTTGAAAAATTTTTCACATCAAATAGATCCCTAAAAAATCAAATGTGATATCATATTAATTCTTGAAAGTTGTTTGACAACAAATATATCCCTAAAAGTTAAAATATGATATCACTTTAATTTTTCTAAAAGTTATTTGACATTAAAAAGATTCTTGAAAACTTCGAATGTATTTGGTTTCTGGTTTCATTTCATATTTTGATTTTCTGTTTTTAGTTTTAATTACAAAAATACCACGTTATTTTCAATCTATTTCATTTTTCCAAAAATTTGTGAAGGAAATAATAAAAAAAGAAAACGGAAACAAAAATCAAGAAATGTAGACAAACTAAACAAACCCTCATATTTTATCGAAAAAGGGGATCAAATAGTCTCTTAACAAGATTAAAGCGATGTTAAAAATCTGACAAGGACAAAATTGATATCATACAAATCTTTCAAAGACCAAAATACATGTTTACTCTATTTTTTATTTACACATTTTAATCCTTTAATTTATTAGTTAATTTCAATAGCATTCTTAAGTGAATTTCCATCCAAATAATTAATGATTGCATATCCTATAGAAATGGATGTCATAGTTTTAGATTGACAAAAATTTCAAAGGTTGCATTAAAAATTTGTTTCACCTAAACTTTGTTACAATCTAGATAAATAGAGAAGCAACAACAAGGCTCAAAGAAGCACCAAGTTGGGCTAAGGACTACATCGGTTGAATTAGATAAATGCTTGCAACTGAAATAAGTTTAGTAGTATAAAGTGTATAAGGTAGAATAACATAAATCAGTTAAGAGATTAAGAAGTACTTTTGGGGTGTGCAAGGATTTAGATGGTAGTTGGTAGGCTAGGTCAAATGTGTTGTAGGTTAAGGAATCCTGCACTAATAAAAGAACTCCTAACACCCATTGTAATTCATTATTCCATTTTGGCGATCAATAAAATAACTGAGAGTACCGCCTCTCTTTCTCTAATGGAATTTGAAAATTTGACTTAAACTAGGCCTTATCATTGGTGCTTTCATCAAGTTCTACTTCTTGTTGCTGCAACCGTGCCATGGCAGAGGGAGCAAGATTGAGTGAGCTCAAGGTTGAAATCAAAAGGGAACAGGAAAAATGCTTAGCCTTTTAAACGAAAGTTAAAGAATAACTAGGCTCTCTTCAAGAATAATTGGGCAAAATCATGGAATTCATGCAAAATAAAATGCAGCCAGAAAAAAATGATTATGATAGGTGTGGCATTTGATCTCATGGCTGAGGGACACCAGAAAATTCAGGTGCTAGGGTTTAAGGACAAATTGTTCATCAGGGATTCAAGAATGATCTGCCATAATTCAATAGTGAGGATGCTGATGATTGGCTATTTCATTTAAGGGAATATTTTGCTCTAGCTAACACACCATTTGATCAACGTATTTGGATTACTTCTATGCATATGATAGGTCTAGCATATTCTTGGTATAAATGGATGGTTCGAAACAACTACACAAATGATTGGTTCGTTTCCGCATTTGCACTCCAAAAATGATTTGGTTTTGATCTTTGTGGCAACCCACAAGAAGCTTTTAAAGAATTGAAACGAGAAGGATCGATGGAAGATTATTTGGCAAAATTTGAAGCTCTTTCTAATAAGATAGAAGGATTATCTAAGCAATGGCTTGTGAGTTTTTTCATTGTTGGATTGTCTAATCATTTGAAATGCCACTTATGCTTAACTAATCCTGTATCATATCCTAAGGCCGTAGCTTTATCTAGATTACATGAACAAAACTACATTGCCTTAAAAAATTCCTTCAAGAATCTTATATGTTTTCCCCACTCTAGATATGGCCCTTCTTTTTCCTCCACAAATAATTCCTTTAGATCGCTAATTACTACACTATTGAAACCATAAGAACCTTCTGCTACCATACCTTCTTTGATGTCTACTAATACATCTTTATTGAAATCATCCTCCAAACACATTTTCCCAACGTTTTAAGAAATTCACAACTACTAAATTAAGAGAAAGACAAAAACAAGGATTGTGTTATTACTGTGACAAGAAGTATAATACTTCCCATCAATGTTGAATCCAATGTTATGCTCCTTTGGCCCCTAAGGATGTATCTGAGATGCTCTCTGATTTGGATATGGATAGACCTCTCATGGACATGGAAGATTCTAAAGCTTTACCCGAAGTTAGCTTTAATGCTCTTTCTGGGGATTATAATCTTGCAACTCTTCGGTTAAAAGGGGATTATCAAGGTTAGGTGGTAAATATATTAGTAGACAGTGGCAGCACTTATAATTTCATCAAACCAAGTGTGGCTACAAGCTTAAATCTGCCCCGGATTAACATTCCTTAATTCAAAGTTTTTGTGGGCAATGGAGACTTTATTCGGTACCATTCCAAGAGTATTAACATTGATATCATAGTGCAGGGAGTTTCTTTCAAGATTGATCTTTATCATTTAGATATATCAGCCGCTAACATAGTTTTTGCCATAACTTGGTTGAAGAGTTTGGGTAAGGTCCTTACAGATTATAGCTTGCTCACAATGGAATTTGTCTATCATGATCAACCAATTACATTGTATCCTGAGAAACTCTTACAAGATGTTCTCTAAAGAGCATATCAGAGCAAAAATTGATAGACCATGACAATATTGTCTTCGTATATCAACTCAATATCCTGGACAATGAACAACTTCAAAATTGGCATACTATACTTGCAGATATAAGACAACTTTTGTAACAATATGCCGCAGTTTTCTCTAAACTTGAAAGCCTTCCTCTATAAGTGTAATTGATCATCATATTGAACTCTAGCATGACTCAAAACTAGTAAATGTAAGGACCTACAAATGTCCTCACTTTCAAAAAGTGGAAATTGAAAGGCTAGTATTTGAGATGCTAAAATCTACTATAGTAAGAGATAGTACGAGCTCTTTTTGTGTCAATTATTGTGCCCTCAATGCCATTACTATTTGTGATTTATTTCCTATGCCAATAATGGAAGAGATCCTTGATGAGTTACATGGAGCAACAGACAATAGTATTTTCTAATTTGGACTTGCATTCAGGCCAACATCAAATCAGAATGCATGAAGGTGATATCTACAAAATAGCTTTTCACACCCACCATCGTCACAATGAATTCTTAGTGATGCCCTTTGACCTCACTAATGCACCTACTACATTTCAAGCAACAATAAACAAGGTATTCCAACCTCACCTTCGTAACTTTGTGGCTCTATTTTTTTATGATATTCTAGTCTATAGTAAGTCTTGGAAGGATCATATTCATCATCTTCAATTGGTGCAAGAAACCTTGTCTTAATATAAATTATTTGCAAAATTTTTTGAAATGTGACTTTGGCCAAGGTCCTGTAACCTACCTTGGACATATAATGTCAATAAAAAAGGTCCAAGTGGATTCAAAGAAAATTGAGGTTGTGATCAATTGGCCTCTTCCTTAGAATTTGAAACAATTACGGCGATTCTTGGAATTAACGGGCTACTATAGATGCATTGTTAAAGGATATGCCTATATTGCTTGGCTACTTACTGAGAACTTGAAACAAGATTCATTTCATGGACTCTAAGTTCAAAATGGGCATTCCAAAAACTCAAAAATGCTTTAACAACTACTCCAACCATAGCATTGTCGGACTTTACTCAATAGTTTATAGTGGAAATTGATGCAAGCACATATGGCATTGGATCTATTTTATCATAACAAGGTCATCTAGAGCATATTTTAGTAAGAAGCTTTCATCTAGGATGTCCAAAGCCTCTACTTATGTTAGAGAACTCTGTGCAATTACACAAGTAGTTGCTCGTTGGAGACATTACTTTCTCGGCAATAAATTTGTTATTAAAACATATCATAAAAGCTTGAAAGAATTGATGTCACAAGCCATTCAAACTCTGGAACAATAATATTGCCTAACAAAGTTGTTAGGATATGAATTTGAAAGCTAGAAAACATAATGCTGCTGTGCATGCCTTGTCTAGATACCCACTAGAGTGTTGCTCAATATATACCAGATTAGAAAGTGTATTGATTTCTAAACTGCAGAAAATTAACACTACCAATGCATAATTACAGCAGCTCTATAAGAGCCTGAAGAAGTTACCTCTAGGATTTTCAATCCAAGTCCTTTATAAAGAATCCTATACATTCCCTAGTAGTCCCTTCCCACTAGCAAAATCTTACATGAATTCCATGCTTCACTACAAGGTGGACATGTAGAGGTTTTGAAAACATACAAAAGAGTGGTTGAACAGTTTTATTGGAAAGGTATGAAGCACTCAGTAGAAGAATTCATCGTAGCTTGTTTAATTTGTCAACAAACCAAATATGCCACAACAAAAAGTGCAGGCCTCTTACAACCTTTACCAATTCCTACAGCTCCTTGGACATAAATTTCCATGGATTTTATAGTTGGTTTGCCTAAGTCTTAAAGTCATATAGCCATATTTGTAGTTATGGATTATTTGACTAAAATGACACAATTTAGTCCATTCAAACCTGGATTTACAGCAAAAATAGTTGCAGCAGTTTGCATGGAGATAGACATTAAACTTCATGGTTTTCCTCAAGGAATTGTGTTAGACTGTGACTCCATTTTTTTTAGGTCATTTTGGTGCCAACTTATGCACTCCACAAGCACCAAACTTCATTATTCAACAGCATATCATTCACAAGTTGACGAATAAATGGAAGTGGTAAACCGATGCTTGGAACAATATTTGTGAGCTTTCACAGCTGATCATCCCCACCAATGGCATTATTACCTCCCTTGGGCAAAATTGTGCTATAACACTACCTTTGATACAGCCATTGGTATGGTTTTAATCCTAAACTCTTGCCAACATGTATTTCAGGGTCTACAGCAATACATGAGGTGGATACTGTATTGATTGATAGACAACAACTTCAGGGCAAATACAACATCGTATCACTTAGGAATAAGAGTGAATATGAAAACATGCTAATGCAAAGTGGCTTGACAAGTCCTATGAAGTAGGACAGTGGGCTTGGGCTAAATTCCATCATTAAAAGCAACAATTAGTAGCTAGAAGACTCAATTTTAAACTTTTCAAATGATATTTTGAACCATTTCGAATCCTAGCAAAAGTTGGACTCGTTGCTTATCACTTAGACCTTTCTAGTGGTAGTAAGATACATCTTGTGCTTCATGTGTCTTTGCTCAAAACTTAAATGGGCCCAATCCCACCAACAACAATGGTATATGATGAGTCTCATACTTCCAGTATTCCATAGCCTATAACTATATAATAGATCATAATGTGGTAACACCAGAAGGAGACCGCTATCATGTGCTAGCTGAGTGGGATGGTATGACTTGTAAAGATACGACGTGGAAAGATTGAGACTCTTTGGTGGACTTACAGGCCCTTGAGGACATGATCCTTTTCCAACAGGGCGTGATGTTACAACCCAGACAAATAGAGAAACATCAGCAAGGCTCAAAGGAGCACCAAGTTGGGCTAAGTTAGTTAAGAAGAGATCAAGAAGTACTTTTGTGGTGGGCAAAGATTTAGATGGTAGTTGGTAGGCTAGGCCAAATGTATTATAGGCTAAAGAATCCTGCACGTATAAACGAACTCCTAACACCTATTGTAATTCATTATTCCATTTTTGGTGATCAATAAAATACCCAATAGTACTGCCTCTTTCTCTAGTGGAGTTTGGAGATTTGACTCGAACTCGGTCTTATCAATCTTCCTTCTCCATGCTTCCTCCTATGAACCCATATCTAGCCACCTTTTGTTGCATGCACCCTTTCCAACTTAATTTTAGTGCATTCACCTTTATTGATACCAGTAAAATTGAAGTAGGATAAGGGACTTGTAGATCATTTTGATGATAATTGTATGTCATTGTGTCAAGAGTCACAACCAGAAATAGACTATGTATTCTTGCCAATAACGAAAATCAATCAAGGGATAAGACAATCTTAAATATTGCCTACAAGCTAAAAATTCTTTAATATTCGATTCTCAAATCACAAACACAATGATAATTACCAAAAAACCTAAACTACAAGAAAGAAATACCTACATTCAATCTCTTATTACTTTCTTTTCCATTTACCTAATCTTTATGATATACCCTATCTTATGTTTCCATCTTCAACAGCATTACAATGCAAGTCTACATAAATTTCATTCAATAACTACAAACTATAAAAACTATAAGATGCTCATAATTTGGAAAGGTATTATTCTTATATCTAATACCATTATTCATAAATATTTTTGTCCATTTATGTGTATCCATATCTATGCATGAAACAAATTGGATAATCCAACCTTTATTGCCAATAAATGGACTCTATTGTATTGTTGATTTAAAGTTCATGATGTTCATTTCATATTTTAATACAATAATTTGAGCTGTATATTGTTAGTCAAGATAAATTCTAGAAAAGACATGGATATGGATAATGAGACTTTTTCCCATCCGATAATAGTTGGTCATGACTTCATGAGTTCTTTGTATGTAGGCTTGGGCTATATCGTAATTTTGAACAAAAATTGAAAGAAAGTCGCTTTGCAACTCATTTTGGAAGTGTTTTTCTAAATTCCTAATCCATTAATATTAATCAATATAAGCCTTTTCAATATTCTATTTAGAATAAAGTTAAAAATAATCTTCCTATTTGATGATACCGTACTCCACTCTGTTAACTTCAATTTTAGGAAGTTATTCTAACTGTATGGACTACTACGTATTTAGTTTTTAGTAACATTATTTAGATTACAGTATTTAAAAATGTTAAAAATATACAAAGTATTGTTGAACCTCTTTGGTGACATAACCTAAATACAACACTTGTGAGAATATTGTTAATGTAAATAGCAATACATTTTCATAGTGATTCTTACTACATTTCAATTAGTGACATAATCTCTTTAGTAACTATTAGAAAATGTTACGAAATTTCAATTTTTATAGTGATTCTTACTTCCTTGGATTTTATTAATTTTAACTTTAAGAAAGACATGCATATGTTTAAAAATTTAATCTACATTTAATAGATGCATTTCATGTTTAAGATCATTATTCTTTTTATTAAGAAGTTTGTTGAAGACAAGTCTCTACCGACATTAACACAATATAAAAACAATTCATTGTCCTAATTCCAATATATATATATATATATATATATATATATATATATTACAAATTTAATTAAATTTGCTACACCATAACATATACTACATGCCACTTATCATTGTCCACTGCACACACTTTCACATTTGTACATAAGTATATATTCACAAAATCACACATTTTACTTAGACAACTTCTAACTCTCTACCTCTTGTATATTTTACACAAAATGTCCTACAAAAAACTTACCCTTTACACCTAAATACAATATGCAATTACAATCTTGATTCACTCAACTCATTAAAACTTTCAAGAATGTCATAGACAAAGTAACTGTGTGGAGAAACATAATTACTCAAGTTGATCAAACATTGACAAACCAAAAACAATGCCCAAAGATTGTTGCAGTCACACATTTAATTAGTCAACAAGCTTGGATGTATGCATACATCAGAACATATATCCAGCTATACAACTCAAATCTGTCATCCATGATCATCATCACCCACTTTATAAATTTAAATGCAGATGAATATTCAATCAACTCAACTTAAAGAGCAACGATGTATATAAACTTAGATGCTAAAGAATTTAATGAACTTGCAAACAACTAATTCACACATGATGCTTTTAGAAGCCTTTTATATTTGATTTAGCAATTGCAAATCACCATAACTCGTCAATAGAAAGACAAGAAATAAAGAAGATCCCATCCCAAGAGTATGCCAATGTTGACCCTAAAATGAGGACATTTAGAAATAAAAAATTTCTACAAGATATAGTAGCCGTGAAATAGGAATCAAAGACCCAAGTATGTTTAAAAGCATCATACTTTCAATTGGATTAAAAAAAAAAAAAAGAAACTATCATACAATTCTTTATATTTAACTAGATACAAGAAAATAGGAAAAGATATTCACAATCATGGCAACCATCAATGAAATCAATAACACATATGGTTGGAACACTTCAGATGTGAAAATTGCATGAAGAAACTAATACAACAAAGGAATAATTGCATTTGCACATGTCAAAAGTCATCCAGGTACCCAACGGCAAGGTAAAACTACAAACTTAAGTTATCCATTTAGTCATCAAATTAAAAATACAATTCTAACAACTATATTCACTTCCATGTTTAAGATACAGCTGAAAGTCTCATAAAGCAATTGACACTATTGATATCTTTATTGCAATAGGTGTTGCTAAATATAATACCCATAATTTTTAGACAATCACAGGTTCGGATTGACCAACTACTCGACCATCCTCACCCAACCTAATAACAAATATCCAAGTTGGGGTGGGTATTCAAGTTAGTTTGGGTTAAACCCGATCAAGCTGATATGATATTGGTTCAAGTAGCAGGTCTAAAAAATGTATTTGATAACCTGACTTGATGGCCTGAGTAGTGAAAGCAAAACAATATTATTTTGCTTAATGTTATATTTGTTTTAATTTCAATTTTAAAATCTAAAATTAATATCAGGCCCTATTGACCCCAAATCCCAATCATGAAGCTTCTTTCTCTCTTCATCCTTCATTTTTGTTCCTCTTTTTCCCTTGCTGTTGTTGCTTACTACCACCATTCCCTAACATCATTGGTCCACTGTCCTGCTGCCTACTAGTAGTGGTACTTCCTCATTCCTCCTTCGTTCATCCTCTCTTCACATTGTCGGTCCACTATTCACACTTGATTCCTCTTCTTCCTCCTTTCTCCATCACTAACTTTAGCTATCGTTGCCACTGCAGCACCATTTGCATACGAGAACGGGAAGGCAAAAGCGAAAGATTCCCAACCCACCATTTTCTCAACACTTATTATTGCCATGATTTGTGTTCAATTCTCTAGTTTTTCTCGTTGGTTAATGATCTATAAATACATCCGTAAGTGCTCAATAAGCCCGAAGGCATGTCCTGACTCTAGACTAGGTAGAAAGTAATTAAAAATCTCAACCAGACTTGATTTTTGTAATTGCCACCTTTGCTCGATTATACATGATATATGAGCGAAAGGCATCACTTCCAGGTTGGCAAGAGAGGATGATGACTCTTAGAAAGTAATTGCCACTTTTGCTCAATGATGCATGAGTAAAAGACCAATCAGATGAGTTAACCCTATTGGCATAACTTGTCAATCTCTTTTTGGTAAACAAATAGGGTTCAACTGATACTTCTAATTAACAAATCAATTATAAACTATGAAGCACTACTTATTAGAAATACAAAACTAATTCGATACAATATTGATATGACAATTCATTAGGATTTTATATTTATAAGATAAGATATGTTATTATGTATAAAATAAATGTTTATATATTATTAATATAAAATATTTTATATTGTTAATTAATCATGTAATATTTCATATATCATTTTTGAGGTAGTTATAGTAAAAAATACTACATAAAAACTCTTATACCGATAATTTATTAAAATTAAATCTATATATTGATAATTATAACATGTAAATATTAGATAATAGAGTGGATAATAGAATTATTGTCTTCCACCATATGTAGTGCCCCACACATTATAATAATAATAATTATAATAATAATAACAACAAAGCCCAAAGACCTTTCCTTTCTTATTTTTTTAAAGAAAAAAAAACACAAAAAATGAGGTAGTATCTCTCATCTTCTTCTTCATTTCCTTCCACATGTTTCATTGTAAAAATGTAGAACAACAATGGTGAAACAAAATTTAAATAGTATCATCAAATCTAAAACATAATGACAAGTAATGACGGATCAAAAAAATTTAGATAAAAGGGATAAAAATAGAAAAGTGGGTTAATTTCTTTTAATTATATTTCTGTATCATAGTATGGGGTCAAACTTAATAAATAATGGAGACAAAAATGTATATACACTTATATACTTATGAAAATTTCAAAATTTGATGGGCATACATGCCCTCACCCTCCAACCCTTAGATCCGTCTCTGGTAACAAGCTTGGAAGAATGAAGTGTACTACCAATTAACTTGAAGAACATTAACAAAAGGAGTTTCACCAATCTAAAAAGGGGGAAAATTGAATAAGAATGAATTCGCAAATTCGTATCTTCCTTATTCAAGTTTCAATTCCTAAACATCCAGTTTATATGCACCATAAGGTGTATTCCATCGTCCACCATGTCCATTCAGTGTTTGGATTGTATTTGAGTGTATTTCAATGGTATTCTTACTAGTTGAATTGCATCTCTACAAACCAAAAAATAAAATATGAAAACAGGATTGATTTTGGCGTGTCATGTCCATATTGGACAAGGACATGTCCTGGAAATGGGAAGCAGAGGAGACTGCCATATCTATGCTTCATAAATTATAAAACAACCTAAATTGATTAAAAAAAAGTTCATATTTATTGGATGGAAATTATGCATATTGTTGATTTTTTTAGGTAACATAAAGTTTATTAGTCTTTGAATACAATGCAATTCACAATTCAATACAAATAAGGCTTTGTGTGCATGGAACAAAATAAATAACAACATACATGATGACCTAAAAATACTTGGACTATTAATTTATAGCAAGGCTTTGTAAGGACTTGAGTTACTTCAATTGACCTTATTATGGCCTAGAAAACATCAATATCATATCACCTAAATCCGCCTTTGCTTCTGCCTCGATTAATGGAGGAAATGATTGAAACAACAAACATGGCGAGGAGTGCAATAGAGAGAACAGCGGAAGCGATGATCCCTCGATTAAAGAACTTGTCATTTGCGGTCCTTGTAGGATCTTTCTTTGAAACACCGACATTGTCAAATAAGTCATCGAAGAACTTCTTGAATTCAAAAGACACTGCGATACCAACGCCAACGCCTGTGCCCAAAAGCACACTAATAACCTACAAGTTCACACACCTTTCACTCAATTCACATGCATATTTTTCATATATATATATATATATATACACTCTAATTGTTGTGTAATGATCATGGTTTAAATAAGTATGAATTTCAATTATGGAAGTATAGAATTCGATATTAACTAAAATAAAATTATATTATTAGTGAAGGTAATATGTTTATTTAATATTTACATAACTGAAATTCACACTTATTTAAATTATAATTATAATATATCAAATTAAAATTTCTAAATTTTTATGTATAAATAACGTAACTGATTTGAATATATTGTATAGGTAGCTAGTATCATACACAAGTATTTTCGATGGCGAGGAGATATGTAATTAAATGGTGACCTTGTCTCCATAGAAGTCAAATTCTCTCAAGAATCCATTGCCGATCATCCTCTTCTGCTTTACAGCATAGTGTATGGCAAATGGTAGCTGCACTATACAATATGCAGCAGCAATTACGGCAACCGCCAGCACATACCTGCAGTCCTTGGCATAAACACCAATGAGATACCAGAAGCTTTGAATAATTAAGGTCATTTTTACTCACTTATTTTCTCTGAATTTGTATTGTGAAACATAAAACATTAAAATTAATCAAAATCTCAACAAATCCATCATATAAACTATTAATTATTGCATATAAATATTAAGGATCTTAAACAGAGGAACAACATTAAAGTTTCAATTGTGACTTGATTATCAACACTAGCTTGGAATATGGTTTTCTTACCTATATGACGTGAGATCTTGGAATTTCGCCCGAGTACCATCATAAAATTTGACACTGTCAGTTATTATTAAGGCTATAGCTGCTGCTGAGGCCGCGAGAGCAACTATCCTCAGCACAAGCATTGAATTGGCCACAGGTTTGGACACCATTTTCACTTCAATGAACTATTCCCGTCTCAGGTGTTCAATTTCTTACATTTTTGCGTACCGAAAGGAACCCTTTTTATGCACACAAAAACAAATAAAGGCGACTCTGTTTGTTTCTTTGTCTTCCCTCGATCGTTAGCTCCTATGGTTCTTGTTTTAACCCACAAAACCCCGTCTTAGGACGTATCCGCCTATGGCTCAATGTCCGTTTGTAGATATAAAAAATTCATTGCTGTCCTTTAAACAAAATTGAGTCATTGCTAGAGAGATTAAAATATGCTTCTCGGAATGTAAGAATAGAAATATCCTTCTACATCATTTCTCTATCATTAACCAGTAACCACAATAGGAAATTTGATTAATTATAAGAATTATTACATAAGGTTATTTTAAAGTAAATTTGTCTTTTAAAATAAGCAAGGGTGTATTCACCCTTCAATTAATAAAGTGTATTTTGAATATAACTTACCGAATGATAAAAGAGTTGATACACGGACTAATCATCTGTCTTGAATTTATATTTCGTGGTGGGAGTGCTTTCTATTCACATCATTCCAATTAACTCAACAATATAATTCATTAGCTAAATATGCAGCCATAACTAATCATGGAATCTCAAGAAAACTCTCACAATGGTATAGTTAAACATGAACAAGTTTTTAGTGCACCATATTTGAATATTGGTTAGCTGAGAAGTGTAAAAATGGTGGAGTTTTTTTATATGCGGATATCAAAGTTGTTAAAAGAATGCGGAAAACAAATAAATCTTTGCCGGGAGACTCCTACTCCCTTTAGAGACTCCCGCATCGGATCGGATCGGTACAATCACACTGGGAATAGGATTCGGATACAGATGATTTCGTCAAGACAAAAAAAAAAGGTTGTTAAAAGAAATAGTAAAACATTACTTTTGTTCGTACGTCGGATATCTATTTGAATTTGGCACGTCCAACTAAGTTTTGTGAGTTGAACTAGTCCAAGGTGCACTTAATTTGATTTGTCTCTTATAGGACTTCCAAGACTTTCAAACTGACAACAACGGCTTAGATTTGAAGCTTAAATAATTATTAGCAATGGCCGGCTTCATGGTCTCAGTAACAAACAAAGGGCAGCTTTCTATTAACAGAGGATGCATAGTTAGCTCTATGCATCCAAAGACACTAGGCCAAAATTGATGGAACAAGTACCTAGCAAGTGTGTTCTTCTCAAAGAATGGTGTAATGGGATAATGGGCTTTCTGATTCTTAGACAGTGCTGTTATAAGGGGAGAGATAGTACATATATAGGCATAAGCATTTTAAATAAGTTTTTATAAATTTTTTAAAAAAATTACATATATTTAAGGTTTTGTTTTTATCTCTTTTTTAGTTGACATTGTTATATATAGAAAAAGTTAATTTACACTTTACATTCTAGAAGAATATGTTTGAAACAGAAAATTATCTCTAAAAGAAAATTTGCAAACATATTAGTCCTTATAGTTAATCATGTTGTAATGAATTAGTTCTTCTATTAAATTCCATCCATTAACTTCTAACGGAATGCTGATGTGGCCGGTAAAAATGCCACATGTCGTCTAAATTGAACATAAAGGGGCTAGTGTGTTAAAACTTGAATCTTTTAGGATTCAACGTGTATTTGTTTAAAGTGCATATTAACTCTAAAAAAAATCCTAATCATTTCTAAAATACTATCTATAATAAAAGGAAGAAATTTTAATACATTATGTGACTGTTACGTTAAGAGTATGTTTGATATAGAAGTAAAAATGAGATTTAAATTTTATGGATATATGGAATATATGTGTAATTTTTTGTATGTGCAATTTTATACATACATCCCATCCATAAAATTTTACCTTCAATTTTTATCTCATATCAAAAAATTTAATTTAAAATTCATTAAATAAATATTTAATATTTAATCAAAGGACTTTTGCATGGTTAAAGAGTCGAAGTGTAATGTATTATTAAATTAAGGGTAATACTTTTAAAGTATTCAACAACCTCTCAAAAGAAAACGTTACAATTAAGTTTACCGCAGCTGCGTATACGAAATGCACAATGGAATCTCGAGCATATTTTCATTGTCTAGGACTAGCTAGTTGTCTTGGAAACTCCATGAATTTGTTTGGCAGCACCACCATAAAAATATTTGCTCCCTTGACCGAAAAGTCTCGATCTTAAAATAGCCTCATAAACTATCCACTATTTTACACTTTCAAGACTTAATAAATTAGGTTAAAATCACACACGTCTTAGATTTTGATTTTAGTCTCTATAATAAAAAAGTTTTGATTTAAATCCTTATAATAATATTTTATTAGTCTCTATTATTAGAAAATTATTAGAAAATGTTAACTTTTGCTGACATAATTAATAGAATCTGAATTAGACATAATATGTTATTAATGTAGTTTTGAAATAATCTTTTTAGGCCTTTTTTAAGTTTGAAATAATTTTTTTTCAAAAAATAAAAAAATGACTGACACGGTATCAAAATAATCATATTTTAGACCCGAAATGATCTCAATTTGAGTTTTAGCATGTCCCATATCAACTCTTATTAGCCATACTAGTAAAAACTAACATTATCAAGTAATTTTCCGATAATAGAGACTAATCCAATACTACTATAAGGACATAAATAAAAAAATCTTTTAGTGTAAAGACTAAAACTAAAATCTAAAATATGTATAGAGACCAAAAATTAGTTTTAACTTATAAATTAATACTCTTTTATTTTTTTTATTCTGTAATTGTTTATTTTATTTATCACGTATTTTGACATGTTTTATTTATCACTTAAGAAATTAATCAAATATTAATTTCATCTTTTGAACTCTATCGTTAATATTAATAAATGGTAGAGAAGTCGATAGACAGATTGTAATTTTTTCAAATATAATTATTTTTACTTATTATTTTTTTTAATAATTTTGGTATATTAGAGATAATGAGATTTGAATCTCTAATCTCATATATACTAACAAAATCCCAATTAAATCACTCCTAATGAGTTTTTTTTTTAATTCTTATGAAATAAGTTTAAAAAAGAAACAGTGAAATTGCTGGGAGTACTAGGATAATATAGGCAGAAAAAATGCCAGTTACGGCTTGTAGAGGGAGATTGGGCCGTAAACAAGCAATTAAAGAAAAAATATAAGTTTAACTTTTTTGGGTCAACCTTGTCAGTTTAATTGAAATGAGCCCAAATATAATAGACCACTAAACCAAATTAAAGGGTTACAGGCCCACAGGATTCATGCCAATTTGGTCCATCAGAGCAGTACCAGATTCTGTCCAAAAACAAAGAAGTACGAGATTGATGATGTGCACATAAATCTAGCATCCCTAGACGGTAAAAACAAAACACAAAAAAGATCTGGCATCCCAATCTAAAGCAACCACTATCTGTAGAATTTTTTTTTAAAAAGGCGAACAGTAACATTATTACGATCAATTAGCCAAAAAAAAAGAAATGAAAAGGGGTAAAAAGAATTTCATATCCAGAAAACTGCCCAATTCTGCTTTTGCTTGGAACTTTTTTGGTCTTTATACCATCATTAAGAGACCATTAATATAGAATTTTTTTTTTTTCATAAAAGGCAATTCTATTTAAGTATTATAGAATACTTAAATGTGGATGATTTTTTCAATTAAAATTCAAACTATAATTTGTCACGTTACGATGAATTAACCTTTTTCTGCTGACGAAACCTAGATTGGTTATATGTTGGTACCCAATTTTCGTTTTTTAAAAATGGAACCATAAATTGAATTTGTATAATTTAAATTAATTTAGATGATTAAATGGTTGAATTGAAACAATGTTTATCTCAATTTAATATATTTAACTAAATAGTTGAATTCGGTTTTTAAAACATTGCCAGTGAATATATTAGAAAATTAAACCAAGTTTCATGATATAGATGTTCCACTTGTCAAAAAGCATGTTAATCATAAACAAATTATTAAGACAATATGTTAGCTAATCAAAACTCACATTAAAGTGCTTTATAGGAAAGTTGTTTCGTTTAACCTAAATGCCTTTCTGCGCCTAATTAATTTGTCTAGAATCTGCATTTGCAAATACATCGTAACCATCGTTTCGATTTCATTGAATTAGTGATATTATAATTTGTATATAAGCATTAATGAATAATGATTGTCAAGTAAGAGGATGACCCAATTCCTAGCATTGTGTCCACTACTTGTATATATTAATACTTTTAAGCAACATGGGAGAAAATTTTCATTCTAAATATATCCACACTATGGCTACAGGCATAACTAACTAATATGGATATAATAATCTCTGCGTAAACGTTGCGGCCCAAGGTAGAAACATAACAAATGAAAGCAAAAGGTGAATCTACCAAAAAATAAAGAGAAAAAAAGCGCAAAAAGTATGTTCTTTTTATCTTTTGTTCATCCTTAGTTGTGGACTAATTCCACCCCACCACCAAAACTGCATGGATACATTTCATTAAAATCTATTTTCATGTACAAAGCTTCAATTATAGCTTCCTAGAGATGAGAATTTTATAAAAATAAATCATAAACTTTCTGACTGTGCTAACGATTGTTTATTCATTTATAGTTCCAAAATGCATGAATTCAAGAGTCACTTGATGAGATAATATTTGTAAGTCTCTAAAGCAACCATTCTTCACCCTAAAAATTTAATGTACCAAAAAATACCAAATCATAGATATGAATGAAAACATTGATATTTTTCATTATTTACTGAGACTTACGAATATACGGACAAACAGAGATTATAAGTGGCTGAGAACGGAGTTTAGATGGCAACTTGTTGCCTCGCTAAGTGTAGCCGCATATTGAGGCATGAGTTCGACTTACATTGCATTCAGAGACCGCTGGCCCCTCCCCCAACTACTGCATGCATGACCCAAAAAAAAAAAGCAGAGATTATACATATTTCCTCCATCTTGAAGTGCAATTTCCTCATAATTTTTAAAATAACATGCACACAAGCACTATTTCTTCTAACACACACACATAAAATAAAGTGATTAATTATACACATATATAGTAATGATATTTGCATAAACCTGCATCCATTCACTTTCACGTACTCTCAGTCTCTCAGGCACGTCATTAAATAACAATTTATAACCTTTCGTAAATGATTCAAACTGTAGACATATCTTGCACAATTGTACATTTTCATTGTCAATATGACATGTTATAACATGCGCACTGTAAAAGATTAATTTTGGGAGCTGACAAGGTTATAGTTCTTTTATAGTGCCCCAAAAGGACTTTGCAGAAGAATGACCAAGAGAAGACGATAGGTACTGCGTATTTATCTCCAAAGATAGATTGGTCCATGACAGGGGAGTTTCATCTTATTTTTACTGTATACACGAGACGAAGGCTACAATGTATTTGCATAATTTGAACATTGTTTTCTTTTTATAAAAGTATGGGACTTTTTTGATCTTTTGGATTTGATGCTTTGACTTTTGGACTAGCACAAGCAAACTGCTCTTTTTGGATTTAAAGATGGGTATCCCCCACTCACATGGTTTGTTTCGTGAGTTATCACTATATTCAACTTGCTAGAGAAAAATTCTGAAGAAAAAGGGGGGGGGGGTGTGGATCAAAAGCGATGCCCTTAAAATTAAGGAGGGCCCCAACACCCAAATTGATGATTAGGGTTTGTTGGCTAAACTTTTTTTTTCCTCACAAATTAGACAACTTTACCATATCAAGGACTTCTAAAAATCAACACCTAAAAAGATTTACACGTAGCACAATAACAAATTCATGGAACCTTTAGATACTTCCTTGCAAAGCCTATGTCAATTCATGGAAGCTTTTGTGTTGTAAATAAACACCTTCGTTATCTTTATTCTTTCTATTGTGTGTGACATGTTACCACTTATAACTTCTTTTTGGTCACTTTTTGTTTGTTTTACTTTCTCAAAATACTTTGTGACACAAGATAGCAGGGAAAGTCCATGCAATTGGGTTGCCATGTCATGATTCATGCAAAGCGCCCTCTCATTCCCTTGAAGCACTCATAGGTGAGCATAAGCCCATACTTTTAGGGCGTTTGTCTTTCATGTGAGATGATCCAGCCACCATCATGGTTTTGAAGGTGATGGAGAGGCACATGGAGACTAAAAGGTCATCTTCCCAGAAAAGAGTACACACATTACAACCAAAAAGATAAAGAGAAAAGGGATGAAAAGAAGATAGAAAATTAAAATACATAAAAAAAGGGGAAAAAAAAAAAGAAAAGGAAAAAGGTAAAACAACCCACGCTCCCCTGTCCTACTAGATAATGCTCTCTACTTCAACACTCTTATTCAATTAAGATCTTATTTATTTTTCCTCGTTGGGAAGAATAAAAGAATCAAACTATGCCCTGTCCCTGAGTTGGGTGTATCGGTATGTGTTATAGAGACAATCAGATAGTGAAAGGGAGAGAAAAGATAATATTGGAGAGTGGTCAAGAGATTAGTATGAGGGCATAAAGGAACCAAGTAGACCAAAACCAACCATAGTAGGAAAAATCCAAGTAGTTGCTAACTTTTGTTAACACAAATGACAAATTAATATTTCCAACGAATTCACTGGAATTTCTATTGATATGTGTATGTGTCTCTTTCTATTTGACATATCTCCATTGAGGGGTATAGAAATCATTCAATTCCTTAGCTTATCTTCCAACCCTTTTAAGATCTCTTGTGTAGTTACTTTCATCATCGTCTTCTTAAACACTGGCCCTCACTAATGTTCGCTGGCACAAAGGTGCATCATTTATATAATTTGTTATAGGATTCTTGTGGATAAAAAGTTTGAATCATGTGCTCATCACAGCTGCTTAATTCGTTTCCAACCCCTTATTCCTAATACCCTTCGACAAATAAAAGGGAGACAAGAATATTACTGAAATTCCATTGGGATTTCTTAACGAACATTTGGCGTTCTTATTATGTGTGCTTTTTATGCTATTGGAGAACAACAATGGCTGCATTGTTTTCCAGCTCCATCTAACATGCCCAAACCGAAAAAAAAAAGCCATCCTAATTATGGGGGTATGTTGAGGTACAAGAACAATTAAGACCCCTCCTAAAAGAAACCATGTTTATTAGGAGGATTAACGTGTTTGTACTATTATTTATAGGAATCAATTAGATAGTGTTAATGCAAAGATGGCAATAGCAGAAGGGAGAAATAAGTATTTTACTTGTTGATAATCAGTTAAAAAAAGAAAATAAATAAATTTTATTTGGTACGAAAGAAAAATAACTAAAGTAACAAGAAATTAATTTATTATTACATTTCCTGTGTGTGATTGACGAAAATCAAGATGGAAATGAATGAAAAAAAAGTATCTACTTAATCCGATTCCATTCTATACGATATGCCTTCATATTAATTTGTTTCCATTTCCTTGCTTTTGATTTGTCTCTTTCCTGACCCCTTGTGATAGGCTTCCGACCACCATCTAATCCAAGTCTCGCTTATGAGGCTATGGGGCACGATGGTGTGGATGAGGGGAGCCCATGCAAAGTTGATGAGGTGGCGATCTCTAATAAGAAAGTTAAAACGGAGGATCGCTTATACTTTTTCTTTGTTTTTGTAAGAATTTTTCCCGGTATATATCCAAGCAAATCAAACAATTATGGTTGCACTCCTTTGGGTTGTTGTCCGAAATGAGGTAGTGACTAGTGGTACTAAATAGTCGGCGGTGGAAGGTGAATTAACCCATAATACTGGCTTTCGTTGCATAGAAATGCCAATAATTATGGGATGGCTTTTAAAGATAACTTCATGTCTAACGTGGCTATTAATAATGACATTATTTTTGTGCGGTGTTTGTTAATGAGTAAAGCATGCTCGGAAGTTAAATTAATTGCTAAGGTACACTGAGATGTGTTGGACTTGAATATGAATTTAGAGTGCTGCTTTTGGACTCCTTAGACTATGAATACATAAAAGGCCCAATTTCCAAAATAGATAGTGAAAATAATCATGTAATAATGAGTTTGAGCCTCGCAAGAATAGAGACAAGGGGGGATATAAAGAATGAATTGTAAAAATAAAACCTAATTGAGATACATACTTTCATTTGATGTTAGAATATTTTGTTTGTGTATATTTTATTTTATTATGTTATGCTCTTTATGAGAGTTTTGGATACTTCTAGGAGATTTATTATCAATGAGATACTATGACGTATTGTCCACTCCATTCTTGATGAATGTCGAGCTCTTATTCAATTATATTAAAAAAAATTCCTTTTTCTATTTTTGTGAGTAAAGCAAGCATACTTAACTAAAGATTAAATTAATTAATTCTTCATGAATATTACCTTCTGTCATTGTCACATTTCCTTTTAAAGAGAATTATCATTATCTTATTCCTACTGAATTAGACTTTCGTGCATCAATTCCAACCCTTTAGCTAGTGTGCATTAATCAGATAGTAGCATGAGTGTGGATTGATTGATTAAAGCAAGTAGTTTCAATCAAAACTTCTGCCCCCAGTATCTATAATAAAAAAGCACACATCAGCCGTAATCATAAGCAAGCACTTTCATCATTAGGACATAGACAACAACTAAATGGCATGCATACCCAACATCTCACACTCCTCTTCACTACCTTGTCATGGGGTTTCAGATACGATGATCAACAAGATCTGTTTGTCTTGTGCAGAGTGATTATAGCATCCAAGATCATTGTATGGAATTCAGAGAAGTCCCTTATATTTGTCCATGTATTTAAAACAATGAAATGAAACAAAATATATAAAAGAGGCTATATATAGCTGGTGATTATTATTATCAACCTGGCAACATGAGAAGACAAGTGGATTCAAATCAGGGCATCATTCCAGGAAGAAACAATGATATAATACACACATGAGAGTTATAATAATTAATGGAAAAATACTATTATAGGCCCCCCTACCCCTCATTGAGACAAAGACAATTTAAGAATATTATATATATATATATATATATATATATATATATATATTGAAAAGATCTCACCCCCACTCAAATTGATTGTGAACCCCACCACACCCATATTTCTACCCATTAATTTTGTGGCTATTAGTATCTTTCACCAAGTGATAATGACAAGTCAAAACTTGATAGACCACCTAAAGAAAGAAAACATATACATGTAATCAAAAGGTAAAATCTAAGGAAAATTTGCTCATGCATATGTCTGCCTTCTAATTAGTTATCTCATGAGGGTCATTAGTCTCTTCGTCAATCACAAATTCACAAGTTCTAAATGATAATCCGCAATAACATAACAATCATGATGATCCTTATATTGCCTGAAATGGCGAATTGTCCCTATATGGAGTCTATATAGGCCCACTTTTTTTCTTCTTTCATTTTCAATTTAACTGTGGTCGCAATTATAACTTTTTTCCTTACTTAAATTTACCCACACGTGAAAAATATTGAACATGCCATAGAATTTCTAGGCAAACTTTATATGGGCTAGTTGTGCTTTTCTCAAAATAAAAGGATCGAGATTTATTAAGGGTAAGCAAGAAAAACGAATCTTTTATGTTGATACGTTGCTTATCTATATTCCTATATATGTTGCCCATAGATGAATGTGCACAACGTCGCAGTGAGAATTTATATTTGTCTTGGTCTGGAAATTTAAATACTTGGGCCCGGTGTTCTTGTTTATTTAGGGGAACCCGATTATATATAATGAATGCTTTGTTTTTTTGTAATCTCATGTCAATTTCATAATAGTCTTATTATCCACTTGACTATATAGTGGGCAGTTGCGCATTGGAAGCTAGATATTGTGATCAAAGCATATATGATTCATTCTCTGTGATATTCTATATGATTAGACCACATTGTCTTTCTCATACAGAAGTAGTAGTCTAGCTAGCTGCCTAATGGCCTAGTTTGCTGCTAATTACTTCAAAACAAATTCTTCATTATTGAATATTCAATATGTCTTTTCCCAATTATTTCAGTGACCATACACATGACTAATGGTGTGGACACATAATCATGTATTGTCTACACAATTTGATCAAATTATTTTATTTGTTTTATGCTGATGACATTCAGTTTGATACGCTGCAGTAGTTATGCTCAACTATCTAGTCAAGTGTGTATATTCCATCCAAATAAGATATATCCATTGTCAAAATTAATCAAACGTGGGTAAAGTTGATCCTCAATGCTCGATAAGAATGGAAAGAGATTCCACTAATATTGCAGAATTCAAATAAAACAAATGCATTATTATTACCAATATAAATCCTAGCTACTATTGTTCTGAATGCATGCATAGAACGTTAAATGATAGAATAATAATAGTGAGACATAAATACTCTTGAGATAGAAATTACAAGGTTTTATTGTTTAACATTCTTCTAGTGTTTATTTTCCCCCCTTTCGCTCTCTTTCTCGGCTGATGATAAAGAAGTAAAAATTTAATCTGCCTGATTTCTGTCAAATACATTTTCTATGTATTTATATTTTCCTAAATAAATAACATATAACCAGAAGGCTTCAACATCCTCTAGTTTAGAAGCACCAGCACATAATCAATTGTAAAACCGAGAGAGAGAGAGAGAGAGAGAGAGAGAGAGAGAGAGAGAGAGAGAGAGAGAGAGAGAGAGAGAGAGAGAGAGAGAGAGAGAGAAATAATTATAAAAATCAGGTTTAAAATCTGGTAATCATATATTAAAAAATTGTTACATCTTCCAGTAAATATATTTTTACTATTTATTAGCATATTGATCGACACTGTCAACTTGTATAGCTTTAGATAAATAATCATAATAATAATAATAATAATAAAGTATATAAAATATTATTGTGAGTAAATTAGAAAATAAATTTATTCCAGATTTTGTCCTTTCTCAAAAGAGTTTGGGTGGAAATAGGCAAGATCAAGTAACACTTTTAACGTATTTGGTTCTGTTTTTATAGAATTGATTTTAGATAAAATTGATTTTGTTAGAATTGATTTGGTTAGAATTAATTTTGAGATAAAGTGATTTATGTTTAATAATTCTTCTAAAGATAATTCTAACATAAATTAAAAAATTTTCACTTCTCCTAAAATTAATTCTAGAGATAAAATTTGATTTTGGGAATGAAAAATCAAACATCTAACAAAACTTGCAGAATGAATTATAACCCTCTAGAATTAATTCTAGAGGGTCCAAACATGAAGCCAAACATAGGCTTTATCTTCAATGGTCCAACATGTAGTTTAAATATGTAACATGAACCTGAACGTATTATTTAACATATACTTTTTTTGAGACCTAATTTGGCCTTATTAAAAGTCTAACTAGCTGGTCTAAAAACCTATTTAGATGTCTATTTGATAATAAGACATTTGAATAGGTCTATAAATCTACTTTTACATAGGCCAAAAGAGTTCTAAATAGATCAAAGAGCTTATTTCTAAATAAGTCCAAATACTTCCTAAATAGATTAAAAAAACTTATTTCTAAATAAATCAAAAGATATTTAAATAGATTAAAAAAATCTTTTGAAAAAATAATATAATATAATTTAAATTATTTATATAATAATAATACTAAGAATATAATATAAATAGATCAATCTATAAGGCTTAATAAAATTTTTTCATAACCACCTTAGCCTTTATTGATTAAAAAGTTTTTTGAAAAATTTTGACCTAATTTATTTATCGAGCATATTAGATCAAGTTAGGCCTAATGCATGACAGACCAAAGGCCTCTAATAGGCCAGTTGGTTTATTTCCATCCTAAGAAAAGAGAGTGCTTAATTGGCCTTACTGGAGTCTGTTTGAAGCGAGAAATAAGTGAGAGGGTTGTATGCAAATTGAGATATATATTCACTTATTGTCATTGTTTAGAGTCTAAAGCTAATGGGCTAGCCTTCTGGTTACATTGGTTAAAAGTTAGTGGGTTGTTTCAATAAAATAGCTAAATCAAA
Organism: Pterocarpus santalinus; assembly: GCA_031439595.1. Taxonomy (NCBI): domain Eukaryota; kingdom Viridiplantae; phylum Streptophyta; class Magnoliopsida; order Fabales; family Fabaceae; genus Pterocarpus; species Pterocarpus santalinus. Next base: position 60,174,669 of record CM062531.1, read on the forward strand.
TACGATGTGTATGGGTAGCTCTCTCTAAAAGACTTGTGTAAATGAGTTTAACATGAACTGGGTAAAGACCCTTGTGCTGTGTGGGTTACTCAAGGTTGTATAACTTTCTCAATTTTGAATCTTACAAAATTCGTGCTCCATAATTAAATCAAGTAATTTAGGATATTTTCTAAACGTGTGTGGTTCTTCTGGAAATGGAAAGTTGAAAATTTCAAATTCAACTGTTACTAGAGATAGATTGATCTCAGCTTCAATTTCCAGGCAATAAAAAATAATAATAATTAAAATTATTAAATAAAAATTGATGATATAGTGATGGTGAGGATTGTAAAAACAATAATAATATTTATGGAGGAAAATGATTATCAGTTTATTGATAATGTCAATAATGGAATAAGCTTAGTCACAGAAATAGTAAAATAGGGGAGATTGTGATCTTCATAGTAGTGTGATAAGGTGATATATATCATCAATGACTAGAGAGCTCAATTATTTTTCTTGTTCAGTTATATATGTATGTTACTTGTTCGATTCGATCAGCTAGAATTTGACACTTAGCAAAAAGCAGTTATCTTTGGATTTCTTAAGTAATTCTTATGTATGTAGCTTGTTTTCCAATTTTTTCTTTTGTGTGTGAAAAATAAAAGAAAGGGGGAGTATAGTTGATTTAACCTCCATGTTACCTATTACAAGTATATTGCTCCTTAAAAATTAAAGCCAAACGATATGCATAATATGAAGGAAATTTTATACATATATATTTCTTTGTTATATTAATTATTAAAAAGTGTTTCACTTAAATTTATTTTTCCTATAAACTTTCATCTACTTCAAGTATCTGGATAGTAGGAATTATATTCTATTATGATATGTTATAGACTCAACTCTAAAGAACAGTCCAACTTAAAAGATTAATGTATTGACTGAGCGAACCATTAAACTTAAATACTATATTTTATTGGCATAATTCCTCAATATGGGCCTTGTAACATAGTGCTTATAAATTGTTTCTATATTAGGGAGCATTACTAGAAAATTACTTGAACTACGCAAGTTAGTTCCTTGTCCTTTTTTCTTCTCACGGGGGAAGAATTGTGGATGTGTATGCATTGTCTACAGCAGTCCTGGTTTTGAGTAGTCAACGAAAACAACGTGCGGGATGAAAATACCCAAAGCAGAAGCAACTTAAGATAATGGAGACCCAAAAATCAATATATAAACAATAAGTAAAAGAGGATATGCGTGAGCAAATCATATATGTTCATGAAGGATTTCAATCTTTCATGATAAGTATAGTAATGCCAGAAACTACAAACAGAAAGAAGAACCGAAAATTTATTATATAAAGAAAAAGTTAAATAAATCTACAGAGGGTATATATGGCTATAAAAATAAAACTAATATACATTAACTGGGGCAGTATTTATTTAATGTCTTTTCTTTTTCTTTTCTTTTTTTCCCTTTCTTTATCACCATTGTTGCAGTTCTATAGCTGGACCTCGTTTTGTGTTATCGTCGGGCTTGAAGCTCCGTTGCTTCAGAAAAATAAAACCAATTTATATAGAATCTTTTTATACAATAACGACATGGAGTCACTCATTACAAATTCACTCTTGATGGCTTACAAATTAATATAAGGCTCTTATGGACTCAAAATTCCTCTAAAATTTGTAATTATTGTGAGGAAAGTTGAGAAGTGAAAGCTTAGCTATCCGGTCTTTCAAATGGCAAATCATTTTCTTAATTATTATCTCAGCGATATTTACCTGAACGATCCCGAACTGTTTCTTTTTCGATCTATTTTTGTTATGATGGCAACATGTGGGCACCATGAGTTTGGCATTCTACATTCATATCTTTTTGATACGCCAATTCAAGACAAAAGAAAGAAACCAATGAAACTAGAACAAAAGGAAGACGACATTGAGTGCATTATTAACTCAGATTATCTACAAATATGTAATATTATGTATGTAAGCCAATTCACTCTCTACCTATGAGAGAAAGAGAGAGATGGGGGGGGGGGGTTTGAGGCACTATTACATGAATGACTCTCAAATAATTTTTTTTTTTTTGTTTTTAGAAAAAAAAGGTAAGAACACGTCGCTCATAATCAAAAAGTACTATTATTTTTCAACAAATGTGTAGACCAGCTGGTAAGGAATTATTCTAATTTAATTAGAGATCTCAAGTTCAAATTCTGAGTACGCAGCTGCATTACTCGTAAGAGAAAACACTACTATTTAAGTGGTCCTATCCAGCTCAAGCATAATTATCTCTGACAAAAAGATACTTATAGTTAATTTTGACCAAAAAAAAAAAAACACCTATTATTTGCACCTACTATTTTTAGACATCAAATGTTTAAAAAATCATGTATTAATAATTGTAAATTTTAATTATATTATTGATAAATTTATTTCTGCAGATTCTTGTGTTAATAATTTAAAATAAATGTATAATATATTAAATATGTCAGTTACATTACCGACAAATATAAGGTATCACAATGAATTCTAAAATCTTCTATTATATTTATTAGACGTATATCATACTTCTAAAACAAATGCATAAATCGCTCGTATCTTATCACGAAGTTTCTTAAAACCAACGTACTATCGTATAAAGGAATAGTGTACCTGAAATGGTATTCCGATACTTTAAAGTCAAAATGTACATTGGTAGAAGCAGGAGCTAGCAACTCTATGTTATCTGGGGCTTGCCTCGTTGTGTTGGAAATTTACTGGGTTTCTATTTATTAATTTATAAAATTGATTGAACAGTAATTTAATGGGTTTTAAGATCCATTGTTATAGGATTATTAGTGATTTCCGCTAACTAACATGAGGGTCTTGTTGGTGATGTGATATGTAATCCCTCCCAAAAATTCTCAAAGAGGTTGGGAGGTTTTCATTAGTCGTGGTAGGATACTAACGCTTATTCCTACCTAAACTTTTGTTAATAATACCAAAAAAAAAAAGAATTATTTGTGATTGAATGAATTATCAAAAATTACATGCTGAACTCTGCACCCAAATGTTAGTGTGCTCGAATATATATTAGTCTAGTTATTTGATCCATAATAGATGGAACAAGATTACCATTCACAAAAGGACATATCCCTAAATGAAACTAACAATTTTTTTTTAGTGACTATTGTCTCATATTGTCCTATCAAATTCTTAAGAAAGATAGTGAAAAAAATCATGCTCCTAACATATAAATTTGTGTATGTATATCTTTCACAATTTGTAGAGTGGATTCTTCCTTACATCAAATGTCCTAGTTCCTAATTTTCTTGATGCTTCATGTGGCTTAAGTGCATTAGAGATAATATAATCATTTCATGTGGAAATTGCATATGATTTATGTCTTTATTATTGACTTCTCACTTTTTTAATTTACACTTGGGAAATACTTTCTTGCTTTTGAGAGTTACATAATAGAGAATTTCACATAATTATAGGCACATACTTCAGTAGTCCATCTAAAAATGTGATACACTGCAGCATTTTTTAGAAGTTACTGTTTAAAATAAAAAATTATCGACTTACGTCATAATATCAAAAGTACTCTTTTGAAAAAAAAATTCTATCTGCTCACTAGGTATTTTTAATTTATATCATAACAAATATTTTTAATATCATAATTTTTATTTAATAATGTAATTTTTTTATTGTAAGCAATAATCGTATTAAAATATTGGGATATATAATTTTTTTTTTGAAATAGGGCCAAATTTATCCGAAAGTGATTGATCCAATAAACTTTATTTATAATATAAAAATTTAAATTCTAAAATCAATTTTTAAGAAAAGACTTTATTTAACCACCTCCTTGGCCTAAATGAGTAAGCAATTTTATTTATTTATTTTTTAAAAAACATAGTGCCGAATTTAGCGTCATGGTTAATTATAAGATAAATGGGCATTCTTCTCTGACCATTAAGAACATCTGTCGTGGCATGTCTCATGATTTGAGATCTGAGTGCAGCATTCAACATGCTGACTCAAGCATAGCCAAAATCCTCAGCAACTCCTATCAAATAATTAAGTAAAGTACACACATAGTTATAATATAAAATAAGTTCGCAACGTGAGGTAATGATTTTTACAACTTAGAAGTAGAAAACTTTAATGCAAGGCATCAAGTAGTGGCTAAAGACACTCGATATTGCACTGTGCATGTATTCGGTTTCTGTGGAAGAGAGAAAAAGGCATAGAGAGGGTCCTCTTTCCACTGCCGCTGCTGCTCCCTCCCTGCTTTCAAAGATATTGATGTCGGTATCGCACTCTACACTCCCACGTGTGCTGCAAAATACGTGCACCGGTTACCAATATTTTAATATAAAGTTTTTACTCTACAATGTAATGTTCTATAACTCGTGTTTTTGCCTTCTGGTGTAAGAAAATGCAAGGACGGAAGAAGATTCTCCATATTAAGGATGGATAAGTTAATAAATTTTAGTGAAAATTTGTAGCAATGGGCCCGTTTGATAAATTTATTTTTTTAAAAAAATATTTTCTCAAAAGCAGTATTAGAAATAAAAACAAAAATAAAAATAGGAAGTTATTTTATATTTAAATGTAGTTATAAAAATATTTTTTATTGCAATTTAAAAATGTTAAATTATTAAATGTAATAAATATAAATTTTTTAAAATTACAATTAAAAGCATAGGCGATCACTTTTTACATAGTAAATCATTAAAACAAGATTTATAATTATTTTATATTATTTATTTTTAACTAAAAATAAAATTAAATACACAGTCAATAAAAAATAATTTAAAGTTAATAATTAAATTTTTAATAAAGGTGTCATAAATTCATTTGAGAGGTGTACATTATCATTTTAGAAAAATATCAATAGAAAAATGTCAAAGATATTTTAGAAAATGAAAGTGGCAGTACATTTAATGCATATTTTTTTTTCCTCTTTTACTACTTTTATTTTTAAAATTAGAAACAGTTCTGCACACTTCTCCAAAACACACACATACATATATAAAAAAAAATTTTATTTTGCTTTTTTAAGAAATACAACAAAACAACTAATAGTTTGATTCTATTTTTATATAATGAATTTTAAATAAAATTGATTTGATTAAAATTAATTTTGAGATAGAATAATTTATGTTTAGTAATTTCTTTAAAAATGATTCTAACAAAAGGTAAAAAATTTTCACTTTTCTCGAAACTAATTATAGAAATTAGAATTAATTCTGAGAATAAATAACTAAACATCATCAAAAACTTCCAAAATCAATTCCAAAAAACCCAAATAGAATTCCAAACACAAGTTAAAATGAACTTTAAAGATATTTATTTATCAAAATAATTTTTTTTCCCTTTCAAGAAGCATAATCAAACAAGCTCAATATCAAGTAATTTATTAATAAAAATATTATCCGTACAAATCAAATTTATGCCTACTTTTTAGATAACTAGATTAAAAAAGACGGCTCAAACTCTCCAATAAGGAGAATAAGCGCGGAGTGCAAAACTTCAATTATTTATTTTATACGATTTTAAATAATTCAATATTATATTATTTCAAATTAACATGATTAATAGTTCACTCCAAAGTTGATTAAATTAATTACAAATATTAATTTTGAAGAGAATTGGCTAATGTTATATCACCTAGTCTAGGTTTTGGATTTTGAGTAAACAGCAGCTACTTTTTTTTTTTTTTTCAAATTACAATGAATCTTGACAAATTTGATTTATTTAAACTAGTTGATTATGAAATTAATTTTTATTCAATTATCAAAATACAAAAGTTATGTGCCAATGAGAGTTGGCTCAATTGTTAAGGAATGGGTTCAAAATCTAAAAGTGATAGGCGATCTCGTATGTCTTCTATAAATGCTTTTTGAGCCATGGAGCCATGCCTTGATTTTGGTGAGATAATCGGTATCGAACCCACCAAAAATTTTGATTACCAAAAAATAAGAATTGTTTTTCTAAACTTACATCCTATTTATAAGAGATTAAAATTACTTATTGTCTAAAAGGTTTGAATCCCTATTGGAAGAGATGCTCACATTTACTATCCAATCATATCTTGAATAGAATTGTCCCTAATGAAAGATTCTTATCATAAGCCCAAAAAAATAAAAATTAAAAAAATTAAAAAAGATTACTTATCGTCTTAACTCATTCGTAGGTGACTTCCGCTATACAAGACAACGTAAAGAAAAAGTCTGTTTCAAAACAAATAAATTTTATGAATTTTGTTAAATTATCAAATGGAGTATTAGACTCTTTTTCAGGCGGAGGCAATAAAACGAAAAAGTTACATACGTCAGTATCACGTTGGTGACCGTAATATGTTGAAATGAAGTTTATGTGCCAAACATAAAATTAGCTAAACTTTAGGAAAGTTAACCTTAAGAGTAAGTCCGCATAGGGTATTATTCGAGAATAATGTATTTTTTTTAAAAGGATTTAAATTGATTTAATTTAATATTCTTTGTTTGGATATTAATACAATTTTTTTAAAAAAATTTTAATACATTTTTTTAAAAAAAAATTTAAGTATTCTTGTGAGATATTTCTTAAACTTCAAAAGAGTGAATATCAATATCCACCGCACAAAAAATTTTAAAATCTCTTCTCTTCTCTATTAATTGTCTCTTAACCCCATTCTTCTATAAGTCTACCATCAGTCGTCAACCGTAATCTATTGTTTGACACCTGTCGTCTACGGTTCGCCATCCGTCTCACGCTATCTGGAACTCGTTACTTAGAGAGAATGTAATATAATTTCATTATACAAATAATGGATTTTGTAAATAAAGGAATTAAAAAAATTTAAAGTATTTTAATGTATTATCCTGACTATAACACTCAATTTAGAATTTTATACTCCATTCATTTTAAAATAATTGTCACTTTGAGTAAAAAAATTTTATTTATATTATCTATCACTCTCATGTTAATTTCAATGAAACATTTGTTGCAGATTTTTCTATTTTACTATACACACAATTTTAAGCACAACAAACAATGAAATATTAAAACAATGAATTAGTTATCAAATAAGGGTACTTTAGTAAACATTTTGTTGATCAATCCTTAATTTTGGGTTCCTTAATACCCATGCAAATGACCAAAATGACAATTCTTTTGAACAGGAAGGAGTACTTTTTTAGCTGCGAAATAATGGGCTCGGAAACAATGAGCTCAGAAATAATGAGCTCAACCATGGAAATGAGGTTGGAAATAATAAGCTAAAAAATGATGAGCATAACTAAGGAAATGATATCAAAAATTGAGCTCACATTCCTCACCAAATGAATTCATAAACTAGAAGAATGAGTTTAGCACTCTTCTCAAAAAGGATTTTGATAATTTGTGAAAATATATTATTACTCCATATTTGTATATTAATTATTCTAAATTTGTTCTCAATATGATAATCTCCCTAATTATTTTTAATTAATTTAATTTACAAATGCTATTAGTGAGAATATAATTATTTTATATTTAATAGATAAAGATTTTTACCAGATTTATTTGAATATGGGATAAAAATAACATCAATGGATAAGAAGATAAAAGGAAAATATTTTGCTAGAGATTTGAAGATTTGAGGAAGATTTAGAAGATATTGCAAAAGGATTTGGAGCAAATTTGAAAGAAGATCAAGATTTGAAAAGATGATAAATATTTGAATAAAAGATAAAAAGAAAATTAAGCAAAGATTTTGTTCACTTCAAAATAATTTATTATAAATTTGTTGTTACCCTTTTTCCAAAAAGAGGAGATAGAAAGAGGGAAGAATGGCTTTTTTATTATTGAGGTTTTTTCTTTTTTTAATGTTTGCTTAGCTTTTTAAGGTGTAGGGAAAAGTAGTCTTAGGAAACTAGTTTAGTATTTCTTTTATATTATTTTAATTTTCTTTTTCAATTCATTACTTAATTTGTAATGTTCTTGATGCTGCTTTTGACTTGGTCAGCCATTAATTGATGTATGATTTTATGATATAGAAAAAAAATTCACTTCATAAAATAAACTAAACTAGAAATTAACATAAGTTGAAGTAGTTAGAAATAAAAGTGTATACTTATGTGATCCCTTGAATTCTTGTTCTTCATCCTTATAATAGGTTTAGAATAGCCTAAGGGATTAAATTGTTGAAGTTATCTTACGAGGGTCCTAGTATCAAGTAATTGAACTTTGATTGTTAATTATGAGTAATTCAACTAGTAATGGTATTTACTACTAGAAATTCATGAAAAACCGACAAATATTAACGATGATAACTACTGGTCAGTATTGCATATTCCATCGATAAAATTAAATAAATCTTTGACCCATAAATTTACCAACAAAAAAAATATCCGTCCGTAAAAACATCGATAAACCTTTCTGCCATTTTGCGCTAAACAATTACCAACAAAAAAACTGTTGGTAATAATATTCATTTTTTTGATGAATTAAAAATATTGTTATTACTTATCAGTAAAATTGAAATAAATTAAATTTATTTTTTTTTGTCATCAGAAATTTGTATTTTTTATATATCCGTCGATATTTGAAAATTGGGTTTCACTGCCATTGTCTTTTCATGTTCCATATCATATTACTGACAGATTATCCATCAATAAAATGGAATTAATGAAATAAACTGTTTCACTAACTTTTTATTGACAGATAATCCATCAATAACAAAAAAAAAAAATCCATCCATCGGTAAAAAAAAAAAATCCTTAAAATGCGAGCCTACTTTTTCTTTTTCTTCACTTCTCTCCAGTTCTCTCTCGCATTTCTCTCTCGCTCTCTCTGCCATTTCACCACCGATGGGGCCCCCATTTCACGGTCTAAGACCACCATTGTGTTCTTAGTATGTTTTTTTAACATTTTAATCAGTTTAATTTTTTAGTTTAGTCTTGTTTTTCAATTCTATTTCTTTACTTGAAGTTTGATGTTTCTTAGTTAGTTGACTGAGTTATTTTCTTTGATAAAGATTGAAATTTTCTAGGATACAATTGTTGTATTGGATTGCATGATTGTGGGAAGGCTTTGAGTTCTTTCCTATTATTTAAATTGTGTGTTGTGATGTTATGCGCTCTAGAACATATATTAGGATTAACTTTAGAATGTTATGATTATACAATTTATTTTGGTTATGCTATGGTATTGAAATACTGAGTTATATTTTAAATTAAAATACTAAATTAATTTTATATAAGCTCCAAATTTAAGGGGAGACTTTGTCTAAATTTTTTTTTGTCATTAAAGTATTATTAGAATTAAATAATTATTGATATGATAAATGTGTTTTGTATTTATTTAGTTAATATATGTTTTATATTTTCAATTTTGTATATGTTATACAAATCAGTTATGGTAGGATGGACACTTGGTTCTTGATGAGGTAGGGGTAGACCAAGGACGGATAGTTACCCCCTCGCATCCGTGCTCCACCCACCACCTCTACTATGCCTACGTCCACCACTCCCATCAGTGATGGCTGCTCCGTCCATCCTGGTCTACGTACCTAAGAGTCTGTTATGATATCCAACCCTGGGTACCATAACTTAGGGTCTTGGCCTTCATTCCCCTAACAATCTTCTCCACATCCACCCCCACCTCCAGAAGGTAAGGCTCGCAGTCAGCCTACTTTTGCGCCTTCCCTTACCCCCAATCAGCAGCAATGGTCGCAACAGATACAATCCATGGAGCAGAGGATGACGACTCTGTATAGCTTTTATAAGCAGCTGCGGAGCGGCAGTTCGTTATCCACTGCACCACCTTTGCCCGTAACTTCACCACCGCAACCTTTTCCACATCGCCACCCATCTGGAGTTCGAGACGACGATGGCATCGTGGGTACTAATGATGAACAGTATTTGTAGATTTTAGTTTTTTTTTTTTAGAATTATATTGTAAGTATTTTTGAATGATATTGCATATATTTTTATTTAATTAATAGTTTTTATTTCTTTTGTATTTAAAACAAAATTAAAATTTTTTATTTAAATAACAAAAAAATTAAATTATTTATAATTATATTTATTAACAATTAAAAAATTAATAAATATTTTTTAAAAAATAAATTATTATATTTTATAGACGAAAAATAAATTATTATATTTTACCGACAGATTTTCTGTCGGTAAATTTATAATTAATATTTTATTTTAAACTTATCGACAAATTATTTGTCAGTATATATAAAAAATACATCAGTATTATTCTGTCAATAACCTTTTTTCTGCTATTATTACAGGCATATTTATGTTTTTACCGACGAATTTTATCTATCGGAAAAATAATAAATTTACCAATGGATAATTCTTCCATTAGTAATATTATTTTTTATTATCAACATGTCATTTACTGACGAATCTTTTATGTCGGTTAATCCGACAGTAACTAACACATTTCTAGTAGTGATTGTGAAGAAATTAATTTAATATTTAGGTAATGCAAAACCCAGGAACTTAAATGAAATCGACCCCAAATATCTCTCTTTTGTTTATTGTTTTCATTTCTTTGCATATTTTATTTTATTTTATTTTGTTTCTTTTTTTTATTCTCAATCGTTCTTAACTACTTGTGATCTAGTATACTTGCTAGAGCTAATTTTCTAAATTGGTTAATAGACTTTGTCGGAAGATGAAGTCATAAAGTTCAAAGTTCCAAATAAAGAGCTTGAATTTTTGGCAAGTACTTAAGTCAGGACAAAGCGCTCCAAAAGTTATTTAATAGTTCATGGAAGCAAAGCTTGGAACTTTGATCCAAGCTCCTTTCAGCACTTCTTAACAAACAAGAGCAACTTTTTTCGCAAAACAATCTTAATCTTCTCCCCATTTATGTTTCATAATAGATTAAAGGATTAAAAAAATTCAAACTTGCATAAATTTGTAAAAGCTACAAGGAGGTCCATCATAGCCACTGTGACTTCGGCAAAGGATCTCCAGCGCAGTGTATGCTAGCATGCCACAAGTGGTGTAGAGGAGGCCATTCTTGAGCTGATTTGGTAGCACTGAGTCTTTCAAGTCGAAGGCCTTGAGGTTATTGGTAGTGTTGAGCAAGAGATTCTGCGACTTGAGGTCACAGGGTTCGACGTTGTTGTAGTGGCAGAAGCAGACTTGGAGACTAGCTGTTGGAAGTGTTTGGGCATGTTCACTCGGTCGAGAGAGACCAAAGGAGTCTAGAGAGTCCGAGGCCTCGGTCTTATCCCTTTGTCACGACCCACCCCAGAGTTGTGACTGGAGCTTAGAGGAAGTAACCTCCAACAAGCCTATTAAGTCTATATTTTATGAAAATCGATTAGGGTCTCCCCTAAAATTAGACATTTCCTAAACACAATTTCTATATTAATAGCATCGCAATAATACCAGGATACTAAATAGGTATAAATATATATATAGAAATCACATAGAGGCCAACATGCCTAGGTACAAGATCATAGTCAACACACTTAAATAACCTTACAACTTAAGAGCAAATCGAAACTAAATTAATCTGGATTCTGCCTAGCAGTTAATGAAGCATAACTAAAGAATTACAAAAGAATATTAAAATCAATAACAAATACAGACATCACAATCATATAACAACCTTCCAAACTCGTACGCACGAGTGTATGGGGCTTGAGGGATCTCCTACACCTCATCCAACTGAGAGACACTAATCGTGCACTTACACTTAAATCTGAAATAGGGAAAGATAAGGAATGAGTCCAACAAATCTAATGAGAGATACTATATTCATAATGGGGGTGACACAAGTGCAAGAACAAGTGTTTCATAAAGCGATTTTATAAAAAAAAAATTCTAGTTTAGTAAAAAGGAAAAAAAATTCAAAATAATAGTTCCAATCCAAGACAGGGTGCATAGGATAGAATGCGATATAATTAACATAAATCCAATAGTAACTATAACAAAAAAGTCAATTGCTAACATAAAAACAGGTTTTAAAATCAAGAAGTAAGTAAGTAATGGCTAAGAATTCATTCCAGACAAATTATATAAACACCAAGTTCAAAACAATGGAAAATCAGAGTGGGAGAGGGAGGTCTCAATTCCAGAATCAAAACAGAACAGACATCTCACCAAAGGGGTTCTTCCCAATGGATCGATGAGTTGCCCACTTGTCCGAGCTTAACAAATCGGAACGTGTTGGCCAAACACGTCAGGTTAGCAACAGCTCTACTAACTAAGGTTCGAACCAAGGTGCACCAAGGCTAGCGTCAGCAACCGCTAGCTATCATTTTTTGTCAAAGATCCCTCCCATAAAAACTAGTTCTTCAAACGAAATGTAATTATCAAACATATCTAATATCAAAATTTGTAATACCAACTCCGAATATTATATCAAGCCATCAGAATACAAGATTAACCATAGCGTTTCAAATCCTCAAATAATTAGATTTCAGAGAGCCAACTCCCAAAACAACAAAACATATTAGTAAATGAACAAAATGACTCAATTAGAGTGTCCAAAGAGCATTTTTTTTTTCTTGTAATTACTTGTCCCACCTTCATAGCGCTAGATATCATAATAAGATAAGGAATTTTTTTAAAATTCAAATAGAATATTGAGTAAATAATATTTAACAACTATATTATCAAAACATATATTGACATGGAAACAATTTAAAATAAATTATAAATATATTATCATTCACTGTACTAAACCCAGGGGAAAAAGTTCCAAGTTCATTGCACCATGGAGCCAACAATTGATCTTTTCACAAATATGAAATGCTAAGGATCATTAACCAACCATAGATTAGTCTTTAGAACTAAAGGTTAACCCAAAATAGCTACTAGACACAAAATCCCCTAATTCCTCTAAATCCCCCTACTTGAGGTGGAGGCCATCCCCACAAGTTTGCTAGAGGAAAGAGGAAGCTGCTGCAGATCACATCATCACTACTACTCTGCCGTCATTGCGCATGCTCCAGCCCAGCATCGCCTTTTGGTGGTCCCACCGGAGAGGAGGCATGACCGAAACAAGGTGGAAAAGGGGTAAGACAATGGGGATGGCACAAATGAAGGAAGATAGCAAAGAGAAGAAGAGCTCATGGGTGGTGGTGGTGGCGGCGAGATTGCCGAACCAGCGGTGGTGAGGGAAGGAGAGTGATGGTGGAGTGAGGGGTTAAGAAAGAGAGAGACATAATCAAAAAAAGAGAGTTGAGATAGGGATTAGAGATAGTGAAATGAGAGAAGCAGGGAGAACAATCGAGAAAGAATAAGAAGGAAGAAGGGAGGAGGAAAAAGAAAGGGTCTAGAGTGGTCTACCTCACTAAATATATTAGTGGTCTAAGTTAGTTTTCTATTTATTTATTTTTCTTTCCCTTTATCTCTATGCATACTTTGCTTAATTCACATTTTATTCCCTCTAACTAATTGAATTCCTCTATTACTATGAAGCTTAACGGGAAATTTTAAAATTTCTCTTTATCAACATTTTATTTTAAACAAACATTTTATTTTAAATGGGATATTACAGTTTGGATAAGCTTGCTGTCGCCCAGGAAGTTGATGACGAGGTAGATCCTGGTCCCTGTGGCATGACCTCGGGGATGCGAAGGATATTATGGTGGTGGTGGAGGTGGCGCGTGGCATTGCACGATCCGCAGCTCCATGGGGGCATCAATCTTCAACTTGTTGGTGGCAAGAGGTTGAAAGAATGATGGAGAAGGGATGGTCCACGATGGACCCAAATTTTTTTCTCATGATAGATTGCCCCTTAACAAAAATAAAATGTGATTTGCACAATGTGTCAACTCTGCTTTTTTTCCACCACACAAAGGTACCGAATGCACACATATAACAATGTACCAGAGAATTCACCTTTGATTTTATGTAAATATGTGGTTTTGTTTTGACTTTGGTGTGATTATAGTGTTGCTTTAATCAGGTTGGCCATGAGGCTTTGAGAGTTATTGTGATGGTGGTCGTTATGCAAGTCATGGTCATTTTGTGCTAGCTACGTGGTTGAAGTGTATGTTAATTTGTCTAAATGAACATGCTAGTTTGATGTTTCTAAATGAGTTTTAATGATATCTTTTTTTTTTTTGGTTGTACAATTGGTGGAGAGATCTTAATATGCATGTAGTTTTTCGGGGTCTAAACGTCACCTGTTTCTCAATAAACAAGAATTTCTTTGTTTGTATATGCTGGATAACATCGGTTAACTATCCTAGTTGACATGTGGTGGCCTTACTCTAGGCTTCTTAAAAGTCATTGAACTCTAATTGACAGAGTAGGCTATTATATGTGTGGGTTTGGGTTATAAATTTTGTTCTCTTCTTTAATAGCATCTATGTATATTCTCACAAGTGCATGTGTTTGACAATGTCGTCAGCAACTTTAATGTTTATGCATAGGAGGAATGGTACCTCTGATGATGCATGACAGTTTAAATAGGATATTGTTTGAGTTAGGAAATGAGAAAGATAAATATGAGATAAAGCCAGGAAGGTTTTCTAGAGAGGTAATGCTATAACTTTGTAATCTTATTTTTGAAAGTAGATTTGAGTTTCATATCTCTGGTTTGAGGCCAATTGGCCTAATCAAGTTAAATATTGTATGTGGGATGTGAACAAAGGATTTATTTCTGAACCAAGTGTATTTGAGCATGCAATCCTAATTTGATGTGTTAGAATCAATGGTTTCCTATTCAACAAGGGCTAGTTAACTCGATGGGTGTCTAACTTTTTGACCCTGGAGTACCAATTGTTTCAATATTTATGACATATTTGTTTATCACTTTATCTATAATTATGTGAAAAATTGATGACAAGAAAGAAAGTGAGGACTAGAGAGAAGTTATCTAACACTCTTTTCTCATCGTGGTTCTTTCCCTAATGGAGAGTTGGCTACTTGAAAATGGTTGATACCATAAAGAGCTTGCTAATACAATTCTTTTGTGCCAATTTTAGTTTCTTTAATATTTTTCTCTTAAACATCTTCATGTCTTCTGAATGTGTATATTTAAATTGCTAAAAGTGTCATTACTACTTGATAACTATATGTACAGCCCCATTTACGTAATTTTCAAAGGAAGACAACAAAAGTTGTCTATGTAAATTCATTTTAGTACCCCAAGAGACTAATATATGATCAATGGAGTTACTGAAAACTTGGTTGCTATTTACTGATTTTCATATAATGAGGGAATGATCCCCAACCAAAATATCCTATCTCATTCAATGTTAAATAAAGGCTATCACGTCCCAGTTATGATCTTCTTCTAAATACATTATAATACTATTGAAACATATATTGACTTGAGCATCAGAGTATCTTTGCAAGTTTCTATTGAAACTGTTTCCCCTTGGAAGAAGACGGCCTACATCAACCCTTTTCCTCAAGTGAGAGCAACAAGAAATTTAAACTAATTGTTGGCCGTGAGTCTAACAATTTTTTTTATTTTTAATCAATAACAATTGCCCCACGAAAAAATGCTCAACCTTGAATGCTCTTGATCTACGATTTTTGGTAAGAAGTTGTTGTCGAAATCATTGTCCGTGGGCAGCGTACAACAGACACGGCCCTTAGTTATGGCTTAATGGAAGCAAGCATGCCCATGGCTGTTGAGTAACAGCATCCATTTATATCTAACCTATTTATCCCACTCAGAGTCTCCAACAAGACTCAAATTAATTACTATGTCCATAATTACTGATAAAAAAGGTAAGGCTCTTTTTCCTTTTGGATCCAACATGTTACTACCAGATTCTATACATATTGGGTCCCTAATTCATCCCAATTAAAATTTAACACCTAGAAATTAATCTTTATGCATAGAATAAAACTCTCTTGATTTGTTCAACAGTTTTTTTACATGGAAATTTCTAATTGGAGAGACAAAAAAAGAAGATAGAAATTAGAGACAAAAATATTCCATCCGTTCCTATAATCTTTTTTTTATTTTTTTCTAATGCACTTTAGTTCTTACTTAGACTTTAATTTGGTTCTGGCCAGTAAGTTTCGAACTGTCCCTAAAAGCCACGTCTTGCAGTTGAAAAATAAACGTAATGCTACTAAGGTAGCGAGAGTACCTTGCATATTAATATATTATCATTTAGCAAGAACTTTGGTACTCGTTTAATCTATTATTCCAACTTGCATGTATAAACACTGTTTTTTTTTTAATGACGAATAAACATTGTTGGATAATAATAATAATAATAATAATAATAATAATAATAAATCCTAGAACTTTTTCAAAATATAAAATTATAAGAATAATTTCTATACATTGATAATGTAAAATAACTTTACACTATTAGTTAATAGAATTACAAGAAACTATCAAATCATGATAGTTAACTACTCATTATAATAACTACTCACCATAATTTGATAATTTTTTACAATTATATTAACTAACAGTATAAAATTATTTTATATTATCAGTACATAAAAATTAATCTCTAAAATTATATTGGATCGTGAAGAACTCCATATGAAGATGATCCCAGTTCTGGTGTTGTTAGAATGTCTTTAAATGTTATTTTCTCTGATATAAAAATTAATAAAAAGAAAGCTAGTGATATCGTGCAATATGTCTAATGAATTATGAATTTATGGTTACATATATGCATATAATTAAGTACAAATAGTGACTTATCTAGTCTTCTGAATAACCAAAATTACGCGCACTCTCGCATATGTGTATTTAATTATTATTTATGAGTACATAATATAATAAAAATAAAAAATACTGGTTAGGTATATATTATATGTTCTTTGGACTGTGTTAAGATGAAAATTACATGGGACAATTAAATGTTCTAGTAATTTCAATAATACTATGGATTTAATTTAAATATATTGACAGTATAAAATACTGTCAGCTAATAGAAATAATGAAATGTACCAACTCATATAAATTTTTACCTATTATAATGAGGAGTTTACTATAATTTTTTATTTTTGACTATTTTTATTAGTTGACAATATAAAATTATTTTATACTGCCAATGCATACCAATTAAACTCAAATAGTATATGAATCAAATTTTCATGCATATATATAATGGAAGAAAATATTAGCTTTTGATGCTTGCATCACACGAAGTAATACTCAAGAATTCGATAACAATAAAGTGTGTTGGTTTGTTTGCATGTGTGGTAAGTATATATATTATGTCCGTATGGTACAAGCCTACAAATACAAACAGATGCATAAAGGACAAATAAGCATCGGGGAATAGCGGACAGCGTCGTTAGGGGTCCCAACAAGTCAGCGTACCCATGACGAATTATTGGGCAGACAAAGATACCATTAATTTACCCAACATTCATGCCCTCTCTTCATATCCCAATATCTGATCCAACTTACACACAATCATATGATCTTATTTTATAATTGTTTTAACCGATCATCTGTGTCCGGCGAGGTCGCCAGCCTCACTTTGACGTTGTAATTTTCATATGAAGTATATAATCAGGTATCTGTGCGCATATAGTATATTGGATTAGAAGGCACACCCAGCCACACCATTTCATTGGTCAGAATTAGGGATGTCAAAAAAATCTGTACCCACGGATATCTGCGGGTAATACCAGCAACGAGGCGGGTATGGGGGGAAAATTTTGCCCCCGTGGGTAATGGGGACAGGGATTTTAAATACCTGCATGTTAAACAGGGCAGGGGCCGGGATCACTATATCCATACCTGCGGGTATCCGCCATGAAATTATTATTTTATCCTTAAATTATTAACTTAGTTAAACTAATATTATTGTTATTTAAATTGATTAGACTAAGATCTAAATTTATAAGTTAAATTTATTTGTACTTGTTATATATTAGACTAATGATTGGATTACTATTATGTATTTATTTTTATTTTAAGTATTTTAAGTTATTAGAATTTAGATTGTAGAATTATATTATTGTACCTATTTTTTGTTTATTTTATGTATTTATTTTAATTTTAAGTATACTAAATTGTTAGAATTTGAATTGTTAAATTAGGTTATTATTTATGGTTATTTTAAGTATTTTATAATATTAGAATTTTTATATCTAATTTAAATTTTAAAATTTTTAATATTTTAACGGGTATCCATGAATATCCACAGCACTGTAAATCATGAGATAAAAAAAACTGATACCCGCGGATATGGGGCGGAGGCGAAGCGGATAGTTACTTCGTACAAGGGGACGGGACCTATCCCCCACCCCTGCCCCGCCCCATTGATATCCCTAGACAGAATTAATAATCGAAACATTGAAGTAGACAGCACAGTGATAAAATTCACATCGGAGGTGACATCGATTCGGGCAAGGGGCGGGTTCATCATTTTATGGCCAACTCGACGAGAAAAAATGAGTTCATCATTTTATAGTCAACTCAGCAAGAGGAAATAAGTCAAATATATATATATATATATATATATATATATATATATATATATATATATATGTCTAATTTTTAAGTTTTTATTTAATATATGATCAATTTTTAATCAAAAAGTGATCATGTAATTTTTTTGTTTATAAACATATTAAATTATAAATACATTAAATTAATCAATTAAATTTATATTAATATTTACTTTACCACTCTTACTTAGAATAATTTAAATAGCTTAAATTAAAGGTGGTGAGTAATTTCAATTATTTAAAATTAGACATGAATTCGAATTATAAGAAAGTAAATTTACTAGGAGTGAACTAGTAGTACGGATTTAAATAGTATGTATAACAACATAGGTTTAAACTTCACTAATATCACACTAATCTAAGATTTAAATTATTGCTTCGTAATTCAGCAAACCTTACTTTGTTGTACCAAAAATCAAATGTATTAAGATAGAAAATCAATGCACAGAATACAATAAACAGAGCAAGAAGAGTTCGAAACCGATTGAAGTGATTTGATGACATGTATGGTTAATGTATAAATCATCAAATATGAAGTCATCTTTCTGAAGAAATGGATCAAAGAAATATGCCAATTCATTACCTTGTCATAGCACTTTATACTGTATATGTATGTATGTCTGTCACCCGGAACTATAATTGATGATTTGATACGAATTTCTCTAATTGAGTTAGGCATAACCATATCTGTTGGAATATTCCTCATGCAGGTTCAGCGGTACACTACGGAGATTTTTTTTTTTTTTTTTTTTGTCTTTTTAGTTTTACAAGAGTTTGTAGTTCAAAACCGGAGGAGGAGTATACTTTACGTTCCTGGTGTAAGGTAAGCGCTTCATAGTGAATAAATTGAGGCATGAATGTATATTTTTGACTTTTTTTGGTTGGGTTAATAATGATTATTTAAAGTTAATGAAAGTTAGCACAATTGGTAAAGAATAAACTCGAATTTCACAATATTTCTATTGCTGATGTGAGGATCTTATTGGTAGACAATTCCATAAGTCTCTCGTATGTGTTCTCTAAGCCCAGGAGTCTTGCCCTAACCTTAATGGAATAACTGATGTCAAACTCCCTTAAACTTCTAATTGAAAAAAAAAATGGTTATTTAAAATTATAATTTGGAAGCTTCGGGGAGCAAGCAAATATGTTACGAGAAGTCAAGTACAATATTACTATTTAATTAAAGTAGTTTACTTTGAATTGTGGTTGCGACTGCCAACCAGTTCAAATTACAACAGTTACAACAGTAAAGTTGAACAAAGGACTCCTCAATGTAATTGTTCAACGAGACCGTATAATAGTCGCCAGTTAGAATTTGATGGATAAATACTTTTACTTAATCCCGAGATAGCTGATAGCGCACGCATACGGGAATGGCTCGTAGTGGATTCTTTAATTCTTTAATAACTAAAAAAAAAAGGTAGTAAATATATGGTGACAAGGTGAATAAAAGTTTACAAATATTAATAGTATATTGAGACACATCATAAATCAAACACGATATTAAGCATAAAATTAATTTTGATGTACTATAAGTATAAAAATATTTATATTCTTACCCAATTATATATATATATATATATATATATATATATATATATATATAAAATAACATACAATTCATCAAAATTAAATTTTAAAAGAAATATATAGAATACATAGTGCTCACAATTATTAAATGCTCACGGCAAAGTATAAAACTACTTCTCCATATCAATTTATTGTCTTGTTTCATACAATCCTCTTTCGTTTTCTTCTTTACACATTTATGGAAAAAGAATAATCGTTGTAAAGAAACGATGTGGACACATGATCTCAACACAAAACAACCTAGGTGGGTCGTTTCTCTGTTAATTAAGTTTCTTCGACAAATTAATGTTGTTTTAATGCATTAAAATAATTTCATATCTATCTAAGGCTGCTCAGCATGATAAATTAATGGTCTCTGCAAAGCATAAAACTACTTTCGCGGATCAATTTATTATCTTGCTTCATACAATCCATTTTTGTTTTCTTCTTTCCACAATATGAATAAAGAACTTTCGTTTTGTCGAGAAAGTCTGTGGACATATATCATCTCAAACACAAAAACTTGGTGGGTCATTTCCGTCAATTAAGTTTCTTCCATAAACTAATGCTTTGCTTTAATACAACTAGAATTATTTCGTATATATATCTAAGGCTGGTCGGCATAATAAATTAATGAGGGTTTTATGTTCTTGACCCCATCTCACTCCTTTCTAAAAGTGTCAATTTCTTTAAAAGCATAGTGTCATACTCATACGTATGAAAGTGAGGAGATGTCTGCGCAGCTTGTTCATGATGTGCATAGAATAATGATTAAAAACATACAAAAGCAAAGCTGCTAAAGTTGGTATAAGTATTAAACTCACACTTGTTTAGTTAACTATTCATTGAATTTTATAATGATGATGGGATTTGGATTCTCAAACACATGCAAATTACTTAAGAGCATGTCCTTTGTAATCATCTTTCCCAAGTGTTCACGATCCCGAATCCAAGCATACTTTCCCCTACACTAATTAATTAAGTACACTCTTATTTGTATTCTATTACTTAGTTAGCTTAACAAACTAATAAATAAAACTAAGTACATATGCCAACAAACAAGATCTCTCTCCCTTTAAAGGAGATTCACATCTTCCAATCAATCCCCCCTTTTCTCTTTCTTTTCCTTTATTTTTTTTTCTATAATAACGTGCACTTCTTATAATTATTTCCTTGAAATTTCACCCTTACTATCTAATGTTACCCATTAACTATCGACCATAGAGCAAAAACTAGACATATAAATTGAAAGATATAAAGTATATATCCCAGTTAATAGTAATTATTTTATTTTATGTGACAGGAGAGATCATTGAATAAAAGGTCTAAGCCTCAACATGATGCGTATTTTATGGTTTCATTAATTTGTTGTACACTTTATAGTCTTTCATAGGTTAGTCACTTCTTGCTGTCTTAATTGCACTTTGTAGAATTGCTTTTGTTATCGCGTATGCATCAGTTTTCTATGTTCACTTTTAATTTATGTTTTTTGTTAATGACGTAAGTTAAAAGCCTGAATTCCTTTCTTCCATTACTTTTTACTGCTCAATCACTCATTTATTACTTTATGAGGGTTTTATTAACAGTTCAGTTGTTTAAATATTATATCAAGGTTGGCTCACCTAGTTGGTTTTCCACTCATATATGCATCGTGATGACTTTAGCTCAATTCCTAGGTTCTTCTATTAGTAGGTGATCCGCAAATGCTCAATGAATCCGGAAATATGTTCTGATCCTTTATTATTCACTATTATTTTATCATTTCATAGTCCATGACAGTGCTAATGTGCTGCTGCGTACAGAAACTTCACTTCGCCATACCAATCATAGCCGTCCATTCATGCTCATCCATATTTTCCCTAAACCATAATAGTATAATATTCTAAGTATATTAAGTTTCGACTAATGTGATTTGACTTAGATCGGATTGATATAGAGATCCTACTATGTCAAGGGTGACAACAACATCTCTTGCAAGGGGGGAAGGTGGGGGCGGTGGTGTTGGGGGAGGGGGTGGCGGTTATGTGTAGGAGGGGGTTATTGTGGAGTGAAGTGGCATTGTAGAAAAATAAGAAAGGTAAAAAAAAGGTAAAATAGATAAATTATATATAATACTTTTAAAAATATGAAAATATAAATATATAAATATAAATTATTAAAGAATTATTTTTTAAAAAATAAAAATGTTCAATTTCCTCTATTGATTATAACTCCAATGGTTAAAATTCAAGGACCATGGTCACTAGCTAGCTCATCAAGAACCAAATTAGAATCCTTCATAGAAGTAATGCTCTCTTATTGCTAATTTCCTGCATTTACAAGACTCTAACATGAAATATTATTTAAGAAAAATAAGTATCAAACTACTTAAATAAACTAAATCTTTATATCCACTAGGATCATCAAAACAGACCAACTTAAACCCATCAGACCGATCTATTTACCAGCAAATATTACGTGGGCTAAACTTCAAAAATCTTAACTAATTTAAATCAATTCATTTTTAGTCCATTATGTTTAACCTGCAAGTTAAATGAACTAGCCTACAAGGTAAATCAACTAACTTATTTACCCTTTTTTTGGCTTAAAAAACATAATTAGGACTTAGGTTTGATTATGTAATGTTTGAACTTTCACACTTGGGACTTTAAATTTGGATTTGGATGTTTATTTATTTTGAATTTGTGTAATTTAATCATTAATGTGTTGAACTTGAATTCTTGAATTTGAACTTAAATTATGTAATCAGTTAAAGTTTGATACCTAGGACTTTGATTTTGGATTTTAATCTTTAATTTGTTTTCAATTATGCAATTTAATATGTAATATGTTGAATTTGAAGTTTAGAGATAATTTTAACTATAGTTGGGGTACAATAGTGTTTAGAAACTTTGATTTAAAAAATTGAAAAATTAGATTTGAACGGGTCAATCCATTTAAGCCTGCAGGTTGACCTTAAGCAAATTGGACCAACATAAGTTCAATTTGTTAATAATTGATATAAAGTTGATCCGATCCATTTAACTCAGGTCTAAATGGGCTAACTTAACCAGTTTAACATCTCTAATATTCACAATCATTCATTGATTTTGGGGTGGTTTGGCAATTGAGATGACAAAAAAAGTTAAATTGGCAAGTTAACTCATTTAAACCACAAAAAATAATAGGCTGGTTGCATTTTGCAATATGTTTTCTAGTATAAGTTATTTTATAGGATCATTCCGCAATGCACCCTACTTTATAGGGTGCATCACACACTAGATACAGAAAATAGGACGTATGCGTGCTCCTTCTCCCCATTTTCATTTTTCTTCCCCTAATCAAGCACCTCCTCGCCTCAGCCCATCATGCCACCGCCCTGCCCAGCCCTACCTCAGCCACTACCTCATGATGGAGATCGAATCAAGGGATCCTAGAGGACCACAACCTCACCAACGTCCGATAAGGATGAGTAGATGGCCGAGAACAACATGGCTGTCATGTCGGCAGCGACACTTGTAGTGGCTCAAGTGCGAAGGAGGCAAAGGCCATGGGCTCCTCTCCCCGAAGCCACCACGTGCACATCAAACAAACCTGCAAGTCATGGAGCCACATCCTCTCCTTGAAGCCCTTCTTCTCCGCCCTCCTCCATCGCTGCCGCAACTACCTCCTCTGCATCTTCCCCCAGGACCCTTCAATCGCCTCACCTTTTCTCTTTGACCTCATAACCTCATGTGATGCCCCCCAGTGCCCTATAACCCGCAAGTCTACGGCCTCTGCAACTTTGCTGCCATCAAGCTTGGCCACCACCTCTATGTCCTTGGTAGATCCCTCTTTGACACCCACTCATTCCCCATCTATCGCCTTTCCCTTTCCTCTGCCACCTTCCACCTCCCATAGTTTTCCCAACTCCTAAACAATGAGTCTACTATAGGAGTTGGCAGGGAGTTATTCCGGTGAGGCGAGACCGTTGACAATGACAGTAGATTGCATGGTGAAGATGGAGAAGAGATGGTAGAGGGAGAAAAAGAAAAAGGATTTGCAGTTGTGCCGTTTAACCACATTTTAGGTTCACTTAGCCACATTTTTAGGCTCACTTAATCACATTGTTTGAATGCGGCTAAAAAGTAAGTCTATGGTGCACTACCAAGTGCATCATGAACCATACTTTACCAAGTGAATTTAAGACAAAACCTATTTAACATACCTTGCATAGTCTATGAGTTGTGGCAGAGTAAGACGGATTGAGTCATTGGGTTATTTTATTTTTATTTTAACTTTTTTATAGATTAGGGGATTAACCTGCTTAACTTGCTATATTTTATTTATTTTTTAAGTTAGATGGGCCAACATGCAATCAACTTGCTTAACTTGCCATTTTTCTTTTTAGATTAGTTGATATGCCAACCTATAAATTAAACTTATTTTTTATTTTTAAATTAGCTAACCTACTATCTAGCTAATGCACCATACAACAGACATGCATTGACAATTTTAATCTATTTTTCAAAACTGATGATCAACTAGTTTTGTTCTGTTTTCAAGCTAATCCATGTTGAGTTGGGATATGTTGATCTATTTTCTATCTCTACCGTAGAAAGATGCCTTTTGGGAGGTGTGTGGCTTGTGGATTGATTTTTTATTCTTAGAAATACTATTCTTGGGAATGTTATTTTTTAAGAATAGCTTTCCTAGGTATACATTTCAAGTGTTTTTTGTATGCAGACTCAACTTCTAGGAATCTTGCATAATACACTTGAAAATGAACCATTTATGTATTTGGCTAACACTAATATTTCTGAGAATACTACATTTTTTTTTCCAAAATACCCTTGATAAAATGGCGATGGTGGCAACAATACTTGCAATGGTCTGCGACAGCGATGGTGGTCCGGTGGTGGCATTCAACGGTGATTGGCAACGACGGCAACCATGATTTAAGATTTTAGGTTTAGGACAATTTGGATTTTTCATATTTACAAAAAAAAAAAAAAAAAAAAAACATTCTCTTTCCATGGAATCCAACATTCTCATGGGGGAGTAAAAATAGCTTATTTTTCCATTTCGATAATGCAATTTATCCAAAAAAATTTTCAATCATGTACCAATTATGAGAATCTTACACTCTTATAGTTAGATTTCCAAAAATATAAAAGTGTTCTGCATACCACATGCCCCATCCCCTCTACTTTTAATATGTATAAGTTGAAACTATATGATGACAAACATCTATAATAAATTTGGGTAAATTTTGTGGTAACTAATTTTTCATTTGTCTCAATTATGTGTAATTTAAAGACAAAAAAAAGAGAGTAAATAACATTTTTCTATATATTTTAAAGTTGGTATCAATTTAATCCTAAAAAAAATTTGACATTAATTTAGTTTTAATATTTTGAAGTTGACATTAATTCGGCCTTGAAGAAAATTTTGAAACTAATTTAGTCATAATATTTTGAATTTTGATATTAATTTAGTTTTAATATTTTGAACTTTGACATCAATTTAGTCATAGCAAAATTTTCATGAAATCAAAGTTTCCATCAAATCATCAATATAGAATTAAATTAATATCAAAATTTAAAATATTATGACTAAATTGCTGTCAAAAATTATTTTAAGAATAAGTTGATGTCAACTTTAAAATATTAGGATTAAAAAGAATATTTATTCAAACAAATTATGTGTATTTTGTGCATAAATAATACTCATTTCGGTTCAAAATAATTGTCACTTTGATCATTTATATAGATATTAAAGAACTCAAAATTAAGGATTAATCATAAAAATATTTACTAGAATATCTTTATTTAATAATTAATTTATTATATTAAAATTTTATTATTTATTGTACTTAAAATTATGTAGAGAATAAAATAGAAAAATTTATAATAAATATTTTATTAAAATATGAAAATAATAGATAATATAAAATATAAAATTTCACTCAAAATAATAACTATTTTGGACCAGAAAAAGTAATAAAAAAAGACGATAAACTTTTTTGGTACAATGTACCATTCAAAATTTTTTTTCAGAGCGGGGTTTGATGCTGTGACTTCAGGACCAGTCATACGTTAAAAGCCGATAAATGGTTCCTATGCCAATTTGAGAGCTGGCACGTGTTATGTAATGATTTGAACACATTAATACTGACAATATGTGTACAATTAATCCAGGAAATCAATAGGAAACCTTCTGTCTCTCTCTCTCTCTCTCTCTCTCTCTCGATGAAATATCCCTATTCCTTGTTGTTCATCTTCACAACGAAGTTTGTTGACACTTTTTCTTTTCTGAGAAAAAAAAAAGGGGGTTATCTACTATTTCAAAGGTACACTTAGTTGATCTGATCGATGCAGTTTGTTAATGTTAAATATTAAATGAAATTGGTTGTCACAAAACTAAAAACACACACAACTAAAAACTTCTTGATATTGGTAATTCCAATAATTAAATTTTTAATAATACAAGTAAAGTTTATTTAAAATTAAGTCCACCTACATTATAATCAATCATTTTTAGATTTAGTCGTTCACTCGTTTATTGTATTTCAGTTGAAAAATATTCCATTGCATTCTGGGATGAAAAAAAAATAAACTTATAATATTAATGGGTCAAAGAAAAAATTATTTATATTTTGTCAAAATTACTAATATCCAAAATCTATTAAATTTTAACTAATCCAACTTAAATCAAGTCGACCTATTATAAAAGTAAAACTCTCTTAGTGCTATTTTTTTTTTCATTTATAAGATTCGGACCCAATATCTTACTTAAAAAGAGTAAATACAAAAGAAAATTAGAGTGTACTTGTAAATTGCGATTGGTTTTACCTTCTATTTTATATATTTAAACAGTTTTAAACTATTTGTCTTTTAAAATAGAAGTAATAGATTTTTTTGGCAATTTTTTACTTTTATAGGGATATCCATATTCTTACAGTTATAAGTAATATTTGGTCATGTATTCTATTTAATTAAAATATACAAAAAGTAACTTATCCCATTTGTATTTAAAATAAGCGAAATATAAAAGTAAACATAAAATATTAATTGTAATATATACATCAGAAAAATAAATGCAACAAAAATTTTGAAATTTATAATAAATTACTTTATATGTTTTAAAATATCTGTCATTTTTAAAATTAATTTTTGTTTTATCTTATATGTTAATTTTAGAACACTAGATAATTTTAATATTTTCTTAATTTTTTTTCTTTTGATAGTTCTATTAATAAATAGAATGAGATGTATTAATACAGTAATGATATATTAAATATTTAAATTTCGCTGTTTCTAAAATTAAGATAGAATATGGAATGAGGAGGGAGATAACCTTTTATAGGTTTTAAAACAATTTAATTTTTTTTTTTTGCTGCATCTTTATATATTTTAACTCTCAAACAAAATAATAAAATTTTATACAATTCTCTTATTAATTTTTTAAACAGTAAAAATATAACTTTATTTTATTCATTCCGTCCCTTTTATTTTCTTTCCAACATTCCATTTTCATGTTTTCCATTTTATTATATTCATAAAACATATCCAAATACAATAATAATAGTAAGATCTTTTACTTTGATTCTTGTCTTTTTCTTTGGTAAAATGACCCTTTCATACGAGTCAGTTACACAAGATATGATCCCAATCCAAATAAATATGGGCAATAAATCTCTCTGTGATAAAAAAAAATATAGATAAATTCGGCCTTATTGATGACCTGATATTTAGAAGTATTGCTCATTCGTTCACTAAAACGTATGTTAATGTGTGTCTTAAAAATACATAATGAAGAATTAATATTAGGAATTATTGAATAGTAACTCTCATCCATCTTATCAGTTACTTCAGCAATATGTACAATAATTAAGAAATTTAAAATTAAGGTTTAATTATGAAATATATTTACTAAAATGCTCTTATTTAATTTTTAACATATAATTAATTCATTCTATTAATCACATACTTATATTTTTCAATTAATGTTATGTTCAGACTTGTGCAAAGGTTAATGTTAAAAAATTAATAGTAAATATTTTATTAATAAGTGAGAATGACAAATAAAATCGACCGAATGTGGTAAAAGATAAAAATATTTATTATCTTAAAAATTTAAAAACCATTTAATGGATTCTTTTTTAAGTGATTGAGATGAGTACTTACGGCTTATGTTAAGGAAATTTAGATTAAAAAATGTGAAAAAAAATTCCTGTAAAATAAGCTTGTTTCTAAAGTAAGAAGTAAGAGATATCCATTTACACGTTATTTAGTGGAACTCACATACACTTTATTGACCTATGGCCTAATATCTCTCATTTTCTCACTTTAAAAATAAACTCACTTTAAAGGAAGTTAATCCAACAAAATGTTTAATAGGAAAAGCATCCTCTCAAATCCCATCTTGTCTTATATTTATAGCATTTCGACTCTCATTATAGATAAATTAAAAAAAGTAATGCTACAATGTTCAAAAAAATTGTCAAATTTTTTTATAGAAATCATGGTCGATATGGGATGAAATGAAGTGGTAACTTACTTAGGGCCTATTTAGATAATATCACTTATGATTTTTTTCAAATTTTTAAAAGTCAAAAGTCACTTTCTTTACTTTTTATCCTCTTTGACAATACAACCTATTATTTTTTAAAAAGTCATTTTTAGTATTTTTTGAAAAGTTAAAATATTTAACTTCTCAAAAAATATTTTTTAAAATAATATAAATAAGCACTTATATTATTATATATCCAAATATAATATAATTTATTCATAAGTTATTTTTCAAAAGTTATTTTTACATAAGTATTTAAATAAGCTATTTATCCAAATAGATCCTTATTCATTTAAATTCAATAAGTATATCAAATTTAATAATTAATTAAATTCTGATAAAGTTTTTAACACTCTAGCATTTTTCATTAGAAAATCAACTTTTGTTTTTAAAATGTACCAGAATTTCATGTACTTTATTTAATGATTTTGCTCTTGACTTGTTTTCTTTTTTCATTCTGAAGATGATTGGAAAGTGGGGCTCTCGGGATAAAGCAGGCGAACCTCTCGGCCAAAGCACATGCAGGTAGGTATATCCATACGAATGTTTGTGGATGAATATGCACAGAGCAGCACAAACTTCATTTCAACTTTATTTCTCCGTTAAATTTAATCTTGGCAACTATATATTGATTAAGAAACTTCAGTTCCCCGGGCTCAATTAATTTTCTCGCAATATCAAAAAAACAATTGAAGAACTTTCTCCAATAATGGGACAAAGAATGTAACAATAGCATTAGTGGTCTACACAAAATAATTTTCTCCAATGAGACAAAGAAGGCAACTCCTTCATTTTGAACCTTTTTCTCATCAAATAAATACGATCACTTATGCATTAGTACAACACGAGTAATTTCTAGTTACAGCAATGGCATTAATTAGAGTTTGAACCCTATTATTCACACTGTTCATACGGTTTCTTGCTTTTAAACAAGCTCAACGTATAATTTTATATACATACGGTCAAATTAAATGTGCAATAACAAAAGGAAAAGCAATTTGTTACAACTTACAACACCATCGTTGGCGTGAAATTGAAGCTTATCTTCACTTTCAAAAGTTTCTCAACATGGATATATGTCGGCTTCATTTGCATCAAGTTCATTATGTTGGAGAAAATTTAGATGAATATGATAAAAGGCTAGTTGAAAGATATGTATCATGAGAACGAAGAATATGATCGTACAATTCGTGTTGGCATAATCTATGTGAAAGACACCAACATTAACTTACTTAGCAGGTTAAATTATATGCCAGAAACAGAGTGAGAGTGCGATCAAAGTGGCTATGTGTTTCAACTCTTTAATCAGGTGCCTCAAGTTAGAGCTTTAAAAATAGAAAATAAAATATTTTATTGAAAGGCCTAAAACCCCTTCTGAGACCTTTATAGGTCAAGTTGGATTAGCCGAAGTCTTGGTAATAGAACCCAATAAACAAGTAAACTTCACTAGTTAGTTTAATAAATAAATTTGAGATAATTTTGATATACTATTATCTAGTCATATATTTTTATTTATAATACCTTTAAAGTAATAAATAGTTAAATTAAATATTTTTTATTGATGTGATAATATATGATTAAATATCTATCTAAATTTGTTTTACACTTATGGTATATCAAAATGAAATTCAATAAATTTTGGCAAAAATCTTAATTTTCTAGCATTTTTCATAGTTAAAATATATTTCAAAATTGTTATGCTTTGTAGGTCGGAAACCCGCCCTGAACACATATATCTTGTAGTTTTTAGTTTCCTCCAAGCAATCCATAATTGTATGAATTGATATATCTTTTAATGAATGATTTTTCACCTATTATTTGTACCGGCGAATGAAGTCAGTGACGTCGATCAATCCCATTTATACGATACCGTCCTCCTTTTGGGTTAAAATTAAATGCAAGAAATTCCTTTTAATTATAAGTAATGTGTGAAAATTTTTCTTATGCTTTAAAACTCAAACGTACGTAGTACTTTTAACTCATCAAGTCGTGTGTACTAACTTCCAATAACGGTTTTTCATTTTTCCACACGTACTAGGGAGATGAAATTATGCTAATATGTACAAGGGAGCCGTGGCAAAAAATTATAGTTTTTTTTTTTTCACATATGATTTATATTTAGAGATTATTTACATTAAGGTCATTGCCGTACTGTACGTATAATGCGGCATTTCAACAATCTTGCCAATGTTGAGAACCTCACCTAGGAGAGACGGTCTTGCCAATTTTAACCCGCAACTGTTAAGGTGATGCCCTCAGTTTACCAAAAAGCAAAGCATCTTGCGGAGGAAAAAAATATTAACTTCATTGACTACAATGCCCTTGAGGGTGACTTCTCATCCTCATTGTCACCTTTATAAAAGCTGCTTCAAGTGAAATTAATTAGAGTCCCTGCAGAGTCACAAGTATGGGTACTATGGTCAATAAAGATACAACTGCCCCCTCCGCATAACCTGCAAGAGAGAGAAACATGGGCAATAAGGTTGGAAAATATTGAATAGTCTAAACTTTTACTAATAACTTTTGAGTTTTTTTTTTTTCATTTGTATATCAATCTAACATTATTGATATCAAATACAACATTTTTTTTCATATAATTAACATATAACTTATTTATTTCATCTTAATATATGTATATTTTAATATTTATTTATACTCGTATTAATACACAACTCACACAAGATCTATACATCTCAGGTTAAAAGTATATATTCCATAATTTTTGAATGGATAAATCCACAACAACCCTTCAATCTAAACAAACTCTAATTAAGTGAAATTGAACCCATTTTTTTTCTCACCATATGTCATAGGATGGTAGCTAGCTCGTGTGATGTGGGAGAAAGAAATAAAGGGGAAAAGAGAGAGTGACAAAAATAGTTAATTTACGTGTGTATTGTGGGGAATTGGCCTTGTATTTCTGCATGCAAAGCAAAAAAAATTTACTGTGTAATGAAATAATGAGAGGGTTTTGTTTCTTTGTGGGGATTTTCTTTCTTTCTTTCTTTTTTTATTTTTTTATTTTTTTTCCTTTTCTATGGAGCCCATTAAGCTGCTTGTGGGATCAAGTTTCGAGCTTTGTGATTGGGTCTCACTCTCTCTGTCCCTCTTTTTGAAAGTGCTTATTAAGGAGGGCTATTACAGACAATCGCTGCTGAAGATGAGGGTTGGAAGAACCAAGAGAAGAGAGGAACCCAGAGAGAGAAAGAGAGAAAGCTGCTGAGGGAAAAAAGCTGAAAGCTTAAAAGCAAGTTAAAAAGAAAGCTGAGGAAACCGAAAGGGAAGAAAAGGAAAGAGCTTTTATATTTATTGTTTTCTCTCCTTCTTCTCTTCTTCTCTTCCTCTATGTCCTTCTCCTAATAGCCCTTCTATACCCCTCTATCATCTTCTCTCTCTCTCTTCCTCCCTCCCTTCTTCTCCCTTACTTTAATTCTATCACAAAGATAGCCAAAAGACACAAACATATAGACCCTTCTATTCCTTCAACTCCTTAGTCCATTATCACACCAAGATATAACACAATATATTGCCATAAGAGAAGAAAGTACACCATGTTAGCCAATAACAACTTTCCTCCCTCATCAGTAGTTCCCACTTCCGAGCCTTTTTCTTGTGCTGATAATGCCACTGCCACCAATAAAAGGAAGAGAAGGCCTGCAGGAACACCAGGTGCACACAATCACACAACCCCAATTTCCCTAACAAATCCAATCTTATATTATTATTATTATACAATATAGTTTTTGTTGTGCACATATATATCTTAATTGTTTATGTAATTCAATATACTATGATGCTAATTAATTATATTATATTATTTTTGTGCACACATAAATATATATACAGATCCAGATGCAGAGGTTGTGTCCCTCTCACCAAAGACCTTGTTGGAATCAGATCGTTATGTGTGTGAGATCTGCAACCAGGGGTTCCAGAGGGACCAGAACCTTCAGATGCATAGGAGGAGGCACAAGGTGCCGTGGAAGCTTCTGAAGAGGGAGACACCAGTGGTGAGGAAGAGGGTGTTTGTGTGCCCTGAGCCTACCTGCTTGCACCATGACCCTTGCCATGCCCTTGGTGACCTTGTTGGGATAAAGAAGCACTTCAGGAGGAAGCACAGCAACCACAAGCAGTGGGTCTGTGAGAGGTGCTCTAAGGGATATGCGGTGCAGTCTGATTACAAGGCACACCTCAAGACTTGTGGCACTAGAGGCCACTCTTGTGATTGTGGCCGTGTTTTCTCAAGGTTCTTAAATTTGATTTCTTCTTCCATCTCTCATACTCTCATCTATCTTGGTCTAAATCATCAGTGTCCGAATTCTATCAGTATCTCTCATATGCACATATAATAACATTACCATTTCTTTTATTCTTTTCTAATGTTTCTTGGTTCACAAAATGGGTTTGAGGATTTGATGATTAATATCTGAAAGAGTAGATATATAGATCTATATGATAAAAAATTTTGGGTTATGGAGTGATAGGATTAATTTTGATCACTTACTTTTTTTATCTATTTCATGTGCTACAAGTTTTTTTTTTTTTTTTTTCCTTCTTGTTCTTATCATTTTTTAAATGAAATATGGTGATCTAAACTTGCAAGCTCTTTTGTTTTACATAGGTTTTGACTTGAAAAAAGGGAAATGTATTTTTTGGATATCGGGTGTGTGTGGAGAAGCAAAGGGAGATATACTTAAAACGAAAATTTCAGTATTTGATTGATGAGTGATGGAACCTTAATCAAAGTTTATTTCTTTTTATTTTTATCTAGATATATAGAACTGTTCATTGACAGTTGGAGAACACGGTTCCCAAAACACAGTTTTTCCGTTGGTCGCATAACGGTTTTTGCATTGGCATCAAAATCCTTCTGGCATTCCAACACCCTTAAGAAAAACCTTTCTTCGCTCCTTTGTGTGTGTGTGTTGTGTAATCATCTGTTCCATTGACATTGTATTTCAACAATGTGCACTACAGCATAAATCTCTTCAACATGACATGAATTCTTGACCACTTTTGTCCTTTATATTTAGTGGAAACCGGAACCTCTTCCCCCCCACCATTTGAAAAACCAGTGGATACCTTTTTCAAGCACCTTTTGTAACCACTTTTTCTTTGTCTCTCCTTTTCTTTCTTTGTTTATTCACATCTATCCAACTCTATATAACGCTCATCTTCACACACACCCCACAAGAATCATGAACCCCTTTTGAGTAATGCTTCAAATCAACAATACTAATTAACACTAATACTAATTAAGGTTCATTCTCATTATAGGGTGGAGAGCTTTATTGAGCACCAAGATGCTTGCAACATGGGGAGGCTGAGGACAGAACCTCATCAACCACTGCAACAACAACAACAACCGGCTGCATGCTTGTCTAGAACAGCTTCAAGCCGAAGCCCTTCAAGTGAGACCAATTTCAGCACTGGTCCTTGGCCAGCAGCAACAACAAGCCTTGTAATGCCAAAACCAACAACAACAACAGAACCAACATTCTTCAACAACAACCACCACCCTACCATCGCCACCCCAATAGCCACAGCTGAAACCTCATTATTATTCAAGAACAAGAACAACAACAACAAACTCCTCCACCCCAACTTGGAGCTTCAACTCTCTACCACCACTACCACCACCATGAACCCCATCACTTCAAGCCCCAATATTGATTTAGCATCTGCAATGTCACTATCATCACCAAAGAGAGAAAACCAAAACCACTCCACCCAGTTGCAGCTATCAATTGGAACAACCTCATCAGATATCAGTGACAAGAATGAGTCAAATAACAGGAACTCATCACCAAAAGAAAGCATCAACAGCAGTAACGAGAAGCCAACAAGTGCAGCAGCAAGCATGGCTTTAAGGGTTCAAGAGCAAGCAAGGGAACAGCTTAGGATAGCCATGGCTGAGAAGGCCTATGCTGAGGAAGCAAGGAAGCAAGCAAAGAGACAAATTGAGATTGCTGAGCAAGAGTTCAACAACGCCAAGAGAATAAGGCAACAAGCTCAGGCTGAACTGGACAAGGCCTGTGCATTGAAAGAGCATGCAATGAAGCAGATAAATTCCACCATGCTCCAAATCACGTGCCATGCTTGCAAGCAACAGTTTCACCATCCAGCAACAAGGACCACAACAACAGCAACAGCAACAGCACCCGATGAGAATTCCTTGGTTTTAAGCTATATGTCTTCTGGCATAACAACCGACGGTGGCGAAGTTATAGAGAACGATGATAATGGAAAAGATCATGGGAAAACATGTACAACTAACTCCTAGAAGAAGAGGATCATCATCATCTTCATCTTCAACATCATCATCATCATCATCTTTTCTTTCTCTCTATCTAGTCTCTTATATTTTTCCATGTACCAGCCTTATGGTTAATCCACCACCCCCCTTTTGTTTTGTTTTTTTTTTTTTAAGCTAATTATATTTTTGTGAATTGATATACCAAGTGAAGAAGTGAGTGAGGGTGATTATCATGTAAGTGGGGTTAATTAATAGAGGGGCGGAGAAAAGAGAGTGTTGTTCATGTAACTTGCCAGTTTGTGCCATGTTATATTTGTTAATTAAATTTGGTATAAGTGCAGACTATGATGATAAAAGGGTTTAGCATGGATCGGTATATGATTAAGTTTTGCTTCTTTCTACTTATTATAATATCGTACGTGGTGTAATGATGGCTTGTGAGTGTTTTTTTGTGTACTACATATATATTTACACTTATGATTTTTTTTCTTAGCCAATATTGTTTTTAACACACTTGTTAATAAGAGTATATTAAAATAAAAGTTATATTGAATTAAAAAAGATATCTAATATATTAAAATTTTTTGAATAATTATTTTTTATTTGTATTTCCTTAAGAAGTGCTATTAATTAGGACACTTACTAGGAAAACGCTATACATAATTTATATATATATATATATATATATATATATGTATAGGTCGTGTGTCTATATATGTGTAGTCATTGAATGTATGGGTTTTTCCCTGCACACTGCAATGAATAAGGGGTCAGGAGAACACTGAAAATTTCCCACGCTAAAGTTTTGGTTGTTTTGGATTTTCTGTTTGGACTATGTGTAGATCTTTGTTGGCCATGCCAGGTAGGCCAGAAAACGGAGAACACTATTTCATGAGCATTAAAGAATTGTACTGACACAAATTTTAAAAGAGAGACTAAATGTTTTCAGAGAAAAAAATGAATACAAGGCCAGTGGCACTGCTCACACACACAGAGAGACATGAAAGAGAGAGATTAGATAGTGTCCTTCCTTTTAGGCTGCTGCTATTTCCTGGCGACTTATAAATGTGAATGAAAAGCAAGAGCATGTTTTTCAGTGCCACTGTTTTGAGGGGTTAATGACAGTCACAGACTCAGTAGTCCCTCTCAAGGGGTCTCAAAGGCACACAGACACAAACAAACTCTATTCATGTCATTATGATCACCCTCTCTTCCACACCCCTCTCTTTATCATCACTCACTCCTCTCTTGCATCAGAATCAGGGCCATTGGCAGCAAAAGTGGGCGCAGAGAGAGAAGCAGAAAAACCAGAAACCAGCAGCATCTTTCCAAATATGCAGAGACCATTCAAAGCTTTTGAAGTTTGAAGGGTATTGCATGTGTTGTGAAAAATAAGACACAAATAGGAAAAATAAATAAATAAACCCCCAAAAAGAAATTAAAACGAAAAAAAAAAAAGAACACACACACACACACACAAAGTACTGAGTTGTTGTTGTTGTTGATTCTGCAATATGCTGCTGTAACAATATTTCATTGCTAGAACCAATACAAAAAGCCTTAGAAAAAAGCCAAAGTCATGAGCAGCTTAAAGGGTCGTCTATATTTTCTTTTGCTTTCCCCCCCTCATCATGTACTATATAGCTAGTAGCCTTTTCCCTTGGACCACGTGCTTCTTCTTCTCTCTGGTCTATGGTATCATTGTAATTGCTTAGCGAGCCCTACAGCATATTAGCATTAGTCTTCACTTTTTTTTACCTGACGCACAAGATTGATGTACAATTATTATCAAAGTGGAAGGGTTGCAGCGTCAACTGGCTGAGGGGTCCTATTGTAAGTTGGTTCCCTTCACATTAAGATTAGTGGGTGGGTTCAGTGTTGAGTCCGATTTCAGAACCCCTTTTTGTTATTGTCATATCGAAAATTTTATAGAGTGAGAAGTATTTTAATCAAATTTATTTGTTAAAATAATATGATAATATCACTCTATTTTATTTAACAACCACTTTTATTTTTTTTATAAGAAGTTCTGACAATTTTTAGTGATAATGTAGACTCTTGTCATATATCGGTCCACTTATACTGGCCATTCTAGGACCAATAGTTAAGAAGGAAAAGAAAAGAACAAGGCAAATTGACAAATACCGGTTGGCATCCCGGTTAGTTTTTACAACTCAATTATTAACATATTTAATTTTTTTGTTTGTAAATATCCAAATCATGGTATCGGAGTTGCAAACATGCATTATATGTGGAAGTTAATGAATGTGTTTATGATAATATTGTTCAATGCTGTCAAAACAAGAAAATTTTCTTGTTCTGTATTATTTATTGATCAACACACAAGTAATTATATTAAAAATATAGTTAATCTAAATATAAATGACTCACAAACTGCAGTATTACAGAGTCAATGAGTAATCTCTAAAAAATTTTCGGATGCTAATAATCAAAAACTTTTTATTGTTCTATGTTATTTATTACTTATTTAACTCATAATTTATTGCATTAAAAATATAGTAGTTAAAATAGTATATAGACATGACTATTAAAATTGAGGTGTCAAATAATAAATAGCACAAGATAACAACTTTTTTATAATAAAAGCATCTACAAATTTCTACTTTGTGTCTATAATTATAAACAATATTATTTTATCCATGCATAAAATTCGTACCCCCTTTATATTAGTTAAGACGTAAAATATTATGATATATATTATTTGATTAACACAACAAAAATAAATTATTATAATCTAATATCTTATTATTATCGTGTTAATTAAAAACACACATCAACTTAAAATTTGTGCATAAGATGGGTGTAAAGATTTGAGTGTAAGAGCAACATTTTTCAACCACAAACATTGGGTTAAATACTAAAAGATTTATTTTTTTAAATTTTAACAAACATACAAACGTCATAAAAAATTATATATTTATGACATGTTATATAATCCCATTTGTTTTTCGAGTTACGTACTTGAAAAAAAATGAACATTTATAGCAACAAAATTATTAAAAAAAAAAAACGAAGAAGCAATATCTTATACAAAGATTTGGTATTAGCGTAGCTTAACACTTAGGTCAATCCAACCTAGTAGACTCTAGGTTCTATTATATCAGAATGCAACCATGCATATGTGACATTCCCAAAACAAATAAACATATAGATAGCGTGCTGGAGGTCTACTAAATACAATAGAAATCATAAAATTAGGAAAGAAAAAAAGAAAAAAAAACCCCGTTGAAGCAACAATGAATGCTATATGTACAAACCCAGTACAAAGATCTGCTTTTGATTTGGTTTTTCAACTTATCAATCAATGCTTTTAACCATTCAATGAATGTCTTATATTCTTAAAATACAATCATATTGAGAAATTTGCGAAATTCATGATTTTGCAAAAGTGACATATTTCAGATAATTTTGTTTTGTTTTGACAAGTCTTGATATGATTGAGCTTTGGGGATAAGATGTAGTCAAGAAGAAGAACAATGAGCATTTTATAGGGACCTCACCAAAGACATAATAGAAGGAAAAAGAGGGTAGATAAATAAGAAAAGAAGGAAAAAGACCCCTCCATATATAAAGCTTTGGTGCACCAAATCTTGTCATGGCATCACATTGACATAAGCCCGTAAAACAAGGCTATCCTATTAAATTTGGAGCTGAGCCCTTTCACATATAGTCCTAAGGTAAATGTGAATCAACGATTAAAGATCATGCTAATCTCCATATATCAGAAGTATCTTCTTTTGGGGATAATAGGACGGAAAAGTATAGTAGGAAATTATCTATGTAATGCTTGATGAAGAAAGGAATGGGAGAAGAATACACTTTTCCTAATAACTAAAAGTTAAGAGCCGAAAATGTTGAATATTATTGTGACCCTTGGGTTCTACGCAAGAGAAGGGTTGGAATGTTTAAGAGTACAGGGAAAGTCAATTCAAAAGACCGAAGAAGAACAAAATAATTAGATAAGTTTGGTTATTTGGATCAAAACTGTGGTTATCGTGTTTAGTTATATATCTTTTTAAATAACCAAACTCTGCAAAACTAAAGATCCTACACAATAAATAACGTCGTTTTCCGTTTGAATATCTAAATATCCCTTCAAAATATAAGATAGAATTTAATTTAAATACACTAACAGTGTAAAATAGTTTTACACTGTCAGCCAATAAAAATAGTAAAAATTGCCAACTCATACAAATAACTACTCATTATAATGAGGAACCCACCATGATTTCTCACTTTCCTCTATTTTTATAAGTTGATAGTGTAAAACTATTTTATACTGTTAATGCATACCAATTAAACTCTATAAGATAAATACTGATCAACATATTAAGGATTGAAAATTATAATAAATCAGTACCCGATCCGTTTGAGCTTAATTTAAAACCAACAACACTCAATCTATTTCCATATATATACTATGCAATATGCATAGCTATTTAGTTATAGATATTTTTTAGACATGGTTTTTTGAGCTTTTTTTAATTTATTTATTTAGCTTAATCTAATAAACAACTTAATTTGTGTACCCAAAGGGTGAGGATTTTTTTGTTGGTACATGAAACCGGAGGAATTTTAATTTTATAGTTCTTATCAAGATTTTTTGGATTCGCTTATTACAACCATACCAAAAGATATAATTTCATAGAATATTTTGCTTTTCTTTCACTCAAACACAATTGTAATGTCACAACAAGATTGAAGGGGAGAAATTGTCTACCCACCAATCCTCTTCTTTCTTTCATATCATTAATCTCCCAAATAAGGGTTTAGTACTATATCAGTCCTCTCCCTTCCCTATCCCCCA
This sequence comes from Pterocarpus santalinus, assembly GCA_031439595.1. NCBI lineage: Eukaryota > Viridiplantae > Streptophyta > Magnoliopsida > Fabales > Fabaceae > Pterocarpus > Pterocarpus santalinus. The sequence continues at coordinate 60,214,221 of CM062531.1, forward strand.
CTGCCCAAAAAGCCTTAGCTGAATGCAAGAGTGGTTGGCTTTAGAGGGAAAAAAAAGGTGTCATCTCAAGCAGTTAAGCTAGTAAGTATAAAATCATGTAGACCTTCAGTTGTTCACCTTAAGAGAAAAAAGAGAGAAAGAAAGACATGGAGTGAATGAATACCAATCAAACATATAGTTAAACAACATGCACAAAAATGGAGTCAATTTCAGTGGTTGGTGGTGAGATAAGTCTGGGAAATGGTTCACTTATTGAGGTGAAGTTTTAAGTTCTGCTCATGGGGAATCATTAGCGTGTTGAGGTCGAGAGAATCTCGAACAATGTTGAGATCAAATCTAATGGACAAATATGCATCAGTGCATGATGTTACAAAAATTTTTGGCCCAAATTGAGTAATGATCCAAGTCAAATAATTAACCACCCTTCTAATGGGCCCATAGTTTTGACACAAGGGGCAAAGGATTCCATGTTCAAGATCATCATTGTCACTGGACCTACTTCATTCAAGTGGCTCCGTACCGTTTTGCATTTGAATGAGGCCTACATTTATTACCAAACTGTATGGGTTGATGACCCATAAAAAAAAAAAGTGGTCCAAGCTTTGGATTAAAGTGCGATGGGGCAACCAGGTAAAATTCTTTTCAGAATATTAATCTAATGATGTACGCTGACAGACTCATAGTGATGACGCATGGGGCATATCTGATATAATAGTCATTGGAAGCTTAGATATATGTTAGTTTAACCTTTTACTTTTGTTTTTGTTTTTTTTTTTCCTTTTTTCATTTTTTTGAGATATAAGTGAATACAGGAGCACAAATTTATATGCATATATAGCTTCTAAGAAACAGTAAGGCCCAGATTGAAGAAAATCCACTCTCGTTTAATTTGGGCTTAGTCAGTCTATTACAAGTTTCAGTATTGTTTTTCCTATATATATATATATATATATATATATATATATATATACACACACAACCTATCAAAGCAAAACACGAATAGTAGCACAAGTTGCCAAACTGGCTATAAATTATAAATTTTATGTAGAGTCAACTTTTGGGATTGAATAAAAAATATTATGTTTATAAGTAAGGCAGCCACAACGCTAACAATGTGAGGCTTATGCTTCATTTGACATGCTGTATTGCATAAAATATTATGTCATTGTCTTATCAGTCATATTGAGAAAATTAATCAGCTCGTACAAGTTTATTCAACATACAACTTTATACATTGAAAGAGAAAAATTAAATAGTTCTTATGTCCGATTTACGACACACCAAACTAATGTGGCATTACGACTAAACAATCAAAATTAATGCATGTTTTTCCCACGGGCAGATTAGGTGTGTAAATGGGTTGACTTGATTTGAGTTTAAGTGAAAAATAAATTCAAATTAATCAAATTTAATTATAGTTGTTTTGGATTTTTTTTTTCAATAAATTTGAACCAAACCGATCCGATCATAATTGAGTTGGTTTGATTCATGTCATTAGGTTGAACTAAAAATATCAAGAATTGTATTTTTTAAGAAAATTTTTTATTCTTATAAAAATTAACAATATTGTAAAGTTTGATTATGATATACTTAATAATAATGTAAATAAATAAATTTCTTAAACAAAAAGAAGATAAAAAGTAAATCTATTACTAACAACTTAAATGCAGAACTTTAAAAAATTAGGAATAAATTAAAAAAAATTTAGTTGATTGGGTGATCAAGTTGGGTGATCAGGTTGGGTGTTTAGGTAATCAGATTAAAAAATTATAAATCTAAAATAGAGCCAATAATAATTAATTTAATTTTATTTGTTTGGTTCCACCTTAAAATTAAACAATTGTCCAAATCGAGGAGTTCATTAGATCAATTTAATCCTAAATGCCTAAGCAGGATGAATGTTTTCTTTTTTACTCCACTCATTTACATTAAGCATATTGTTTCGTAATAAAGTTCTTTCATATAGAAGATTTTTTATTTTACTAGTCTTGAAATTTCAACTAAGAAATAAATTTCACAAAATATACATTTGAATTAAATTATAGTAAAAAAAACCCATAAATATATATAAATTAGGGGGAAAATATACTTTACCCCTTTGAAGTATCGAGCATGTGCACTTTAATTCTTACATTTTAAAAAGGAGCAAATCGACTCCCTAAACTTTCCTAAATATAAATTTTAGCCAAAATAAATGTATTATATTCGATAAACTTAGGGTTATGTGCAAATTAACCTCCTGAATTTTTCCAAACATGCAATCTGATATTCTAAACTTTCTTGAATATACGCCATTTTCGTTAACAATTGATAGAAAAATTAACAGAAAGGTCAATTTGTATATTCAAAAAAGTTTAAGGAGTTGATTTGCACCTTATTAAGATATAGAAACTAAAGTGCATATGGCCTATAATTTAGGGGGATTAAATATTTTTTTCTATGAATTATAATCAAGTATATCATATGCTTATACAACATTTTCTCACTAATTTAATGTGTTCTAAGAATAGGGATGGCAACAAATGATTGATTGCTTAAAGTAGTTTGACACTTATTTTCTTTAGTAAGGTCTTAGGTTTGAGACTTATAAATGGAAAAGATTAATACTAGGAGAGCTTTGCCTCATAGTAGATCGACCCATCTCGAGTTAAATTAGTTAGAGTCCAATGGAATCTAGATATTGGTGGCTCAGACCAAAAGGAAAAGCGATAGCCTTCACATGAGAGCCAAGGAGTGCCTCTTCGATCCTAATTCGCACCATTTCATTTTGTTCGCAATTCATGCTATGGTCTTCTTTTTCTCTATCTTTGTTCTTTAACTCATTATAGATTCTCATGGTGATATCCAAACAATCAAAGAGATTGTTTGAAAGTGTTTTTGTTTTTTAGTTTTTTAAAATTATTTTAAAAGCAAGTTTAAATTCAGTTTTAGAAAACAAAAGAACAGAAAAATCTGCTTGGATAATTGTTTTTAAAAACAAGTTTTAAAAATAATAAAACAAAAAACTTGTTTGACAAATATTTTTTGAAAGTAGCAAACAGACATAATATAGATGTATTATTATAAGAGTATCTCCAATACTAATTCTATTTTAAATTTCAATTTTGACTCTAGTTTTTGTCATACTACTATTTGGTACCTGTGCTATACATTGGGTAAAAAATTGATTGTTAAATAAAATAATAATTATTAAAATTAACTTAATGAAGTGATTAAAGTTTAATAATTTGAACCTGTGCAATGCATAACAAATAAATAAGAATGTTAAATACATAATAAGAACTATAATTATGAAATAATAGCACAAACAAATCAGAAATTTATCCCTTAATATATTACCTCATTCAAATGAATACAGTAAAACTAGTGTTAAGAATCCATGCGATGCACCGAAGTAATAGAGTATTAAATCTAATACTTTTAAAAATTCATTTCATTAAGATGTTACAATATAACAATGAATTTTTAAAGTGAAATTGGTAATAAATAATAAATACTAAAAGTGATAAAAAAAATGGTAAATAATAAAAAGTTATAAATAATAACGTATAACATACATACAAACTGAAACTAATTATAAAGTATATTACAAATGTTCATAAACAACGAATATGATCATGAATAATAAAAAGAACACCAATGAAATTAAACAATTACTAAGACATTATGTAAAATTAATTGCCCAATCCAATTACAAAATATAAACCTTAAAAAAATTACGTTTAAATTATGCTGATAAAGAAATAAGGTTACAATAAATAAACAATTTTTGTAGTGAAATTATTTTCTATGTTTTTATTTTTTATTTTTTATTAAGTATAAGTCCAAAATTTATTTGCTATCGTTAGATTAATACCCTTCTTACGAATTAATTATGAATTAAGAATAAACATTGATTTCGATGAAATATTCTAATGCTAATCGTTGAATTTTGGTTTCAATAGATGGTTGCATGTTGAAGCTATCACAAGAGGATCGATTTCGTAGCTTTCTCTTTCGGTGATTGAATTGGATGGCAAAGGGACAAAAAGCATCCAGAAAATGCAATCTTGAGTATGAAATGTTGAGGGGATTTGTGGTTGTTGGGCTTCATGAATTTGGAGGCGAGGGCAAATCTGAAGAGGCAATGGGTGAACTGCAATAGGAGAAGAAGGAATGAAATTGTGATGTGTGAGATCGGAGAGGATAGTGGCATTTTCGGGTTCAACGAGAATCGAAGACAGTGAAACATAAAAGATACAACATAATTACATATATGCCATCGTGCTTTTCATTGTTTTTAAAAACAAAATCTTAAAAACAACTCTAAGCTATTTCCTGTTTTCTGTTTTTAAAATTCATAGCTTGTTTATAGTTTTCAAAACCAATATTAAAAAAACAACTTACCAAACATGCTTTTTTGTTTTTTGGTTTTTAAAAACTGAAAATTATTTTTAAAAATCCTTGTCAAACAGCCCCAAAATATCAAACAAAAAAAATCAGTTCCATTGAGGGGACCTTTATATGCTTGGAAGAGTCACATACTTGATAGAAGCTAGGACAAGAGCTTTTCCACCACTTTTGGGAGCCTAATAAATAAACAAAACAAAACAAGAATAATAACATTTGAGTTCGTAAGATGTAGAACAATGATCAAAGTTACAATCTCCATTACTCACCATAGGTATGGTGCTCTTGCATTGCTACACTTTGATGAAGATAAAGGAGGGGGACGATAATGGACGAAGATAAGTGGATGGGGGAGGCAAGGGTTAGTGCCACAAGAGTTTCTCATTCTTCTTTGCATCTCTACCTGCTATATGTAGTTTAGGGTTTAAGGGGAAAGATTATGGATATTTTATTTTTTAAAAATTAATATAATAATTTAATATTTTTCCATACTATAATTTAATGTTAAAATGACTAAAACTATACTTTTTTTTTGTACTTTGGAGGGTTGGAAGGATTGTGCAATCCTTGGTGGTGTGTCCATAATTTCAATGGAATTCACACCATTTGCTTCTATTAGCTTGGGATTTGTTGCTTTTCGGCATTGGATGGGAGTTTGATAATCCAATAATTATATGCTTCTTTGAGAATGGCCTCTCGTTTTGCATTGAGATGTGTATACTCGTCATATCTAGATAGGGGAAATAAAAGTTGCACCAACCTTTCTCTTGACCTTTCTCCCTCCGGTTAGGTTCTTCTCCTTTTTGACTTCTTTTTTCCTACCTATGGCTTTGCTTTGAGTCATCATTGTTCTTGCCCTCCCATTGAGCCTCTGTTTTTTTCATTTCCTGATCTTCCTCCATATTAATATACCCTACGACCTTCTCTCTGAACTCTGCAGTCGTCTTTGGTGGGATGATGGCCAAGGACTCAGCAAATGAGCCAGCTCTTAGTCCACTCTTGATGAGTAAAGCTCCACCACTAGATCTAGGTCCTGAATATGTATGGCCACGAAATTGAATCGATCCAAGTATTCTTTCAAAGATTCCTTAGGATCTTGCTTCACTGCATTCAGAGAGTCCTAGATCTTTTTATAAATTTGTTAGAAGAAAAACGTGTGAGAAAGCTTAGCAAAGTCATAAATAGATCCTACAGGTAACAAGGAAAACCACAAGAGGGATGCTTTCTCAAAAAACATAGGAAATGTTTGGCACAAAAAAGGATCAGTAGCTCCATTTATCATTATAGATTTAAACATAGTTATGTGTACTTGGGGTCATAGTTGTTAGATTCGGATTCTTTCTAGTTGTATAAGGGTAGATACAACAGGGTATGGAAATTACCTTGCCTGGATTAAGATAAAGGGCTCGATCTCCGTTTCTATCATATGATTGTAGGATCATTGGGAGCTTAAAGTTGTTCGGGAGAGCGACATACATAATGAACTCTGAAAATGATCCTAAATGCATGGGAAAACCTTGCGTGGTCGTCATCTAATGTGTTTCATTTTCCTCTTGAGTTTTCCAAGTGATGTTTTCCTCCCTATCTTGGGTGGGATTGTCATTGTTCAGGTGACTACTGGCCTCTTTCTCCTTTTTCACATTCTCTCGATTCATGGCTTTCATTTGATTTGCTAGTTTTTGATATATATTTTGGTAATTAGTGTATCATGTCGTACAATCCTTTGATAGTGGGAGGTGGCGGATTATTGTTCAACTTATTCCCGTTGTTGGGATTGTTTGGGTTGTTTGCATGATTGACCATTTGACACTTTGACTCATTATGGTGACCATTCACTAATTATCGGGATTGCCTTCGACTCTATGGTGGACACTAATATTCTAACCTGTGTCTTCCGTCATTCAATGATGCCTATGCATGGCCCAAGCTTTTCTTGTGTCCATGACTCTGGTGAGGGACTTGCAAGAAACTCTGACACTTAAGTCAAAACTCTACCCACTTGAGCGCAAGTGAAGGTTCTTGTAAGTCCCCCCTCTTATTTAAGTCTGAATCCCTTTTCCAACAGAGGTCTCCACCTTCTTCTATTTTCAAGGGATTCCTTAATTATAGGTAACTACCTTCAAGTGTTTATGGTATATTAGGAGTGAGAGTCCTCCAAGGCTTATCCAGAGAGTGCTCTTTCTAGAAGCTCTTGTTGGGTTAAGTTCTAAGACTTAGGAAAATAGTTCAATCCACTGAGGTAATTCATATTGCCAGGTAATAAATAATACCAAATAGGATGATGTGGTGGTTCTAATTAATTTAATTGTATATTATTAACAATTCACATAAATTACCTCATATTAAATGTTACCTAAAAAGTTAAATTACAATTCCAAATTCTAATTCTATATTCACACCAAATGAAATACAAAGTATGTTTAGTTAGGGAAAAAGAAGAAATTAAATTTTAAGAAAGTAATTTATAATATTTTATATATATGGTAATCCATAAACAAAAGAAATATTTTCTACACATCGATATTTGTTTTATAAATAAAAGAAAGAGGAAGAAGAAACAAATTTTGATGAGTCAAAATCTCTTTTGAAAATGAATATTCATTGTATAAATGATAATCAATACATCAATTTTTTTTTTATATTAATGGTATATCAAAATCAATCTTTTAGACACTTAGTTTAATTTTGATATATTATTAGTGTAATTTTTTTTCACAAAAATCTAATTATATATTATCATATTAACAAAAATATTTAACTCAATTATTCACTATTTTAAAAATTACACAAATAAAAATATATAATTAAATAATAATATAAAACTCTTTTGCACCAATATTTAATAAAAATTAATTTCTTGTACAATTTATAAAGAAAATCTAAAAAACTGAAATACGGCGATAACGTTTGAATTTTTTTTTTTTGGTGACAACAATGGGGTTTGAATATTTATTGTCGAAATTAATATTTAATAGCATACTACTGGCAATAACCCCTCAGTTGTTGCCAGATGCCAGTAGTTACTAGTTAGGCTTTGGCTTGCAATCCTGTGTGGTAACATTAATTATTAGTGCTGACTAGTAGTGAATACAAGTGGTAAGGTCAATTGGGCAGCCCCAATTCAAACCTGTGATTGCGCTGTGCCTTGTGCTTTGGATACTCCAGGTTGTTGCCAGTAGCCAGCGTTTTAATTTCTCATGCTCAATTTTTTTTATAATTTTTTTGGGAATAATACTTATCTTCACATTGCCAACAATTCTTCACATTAGGATTAGATAATAAAATTAGAATATAGATATAATAAATAAAAAAATAATTACATATTAAATAGTAAAACCATATTTAAAATAATAATGTATGATGTATGCGTGACATTATTATTTTCTCAATTATATTATTAATTAGTTTTTTTTTTGAAAAAAAATCCTTACAACATGTTGGATACATTAAATGATAATTTCATAAGACGAGAAAAAATGTAAAAAGTAGACTATAATGAAATAGAATAAAATTTTCGTTCTCAATTCCCTTTCTATACTAGAGAATTTTGGCTAGTTTAAGCTATTTTTCCTTTGAAAACGATTGCTACTTGAGTTTTGTTCATCTTATAATAAATATATTTAAACTTTTCAAGGGCATTTTGAAATCAAATGCGAAAAATAAATTTCTTCCGTTTATTTATCTATGGTTCAAGGTAGTTGTTTGAAAATTTAAAAATCATTAAATAGCCTCATTATAACTAAAAATAATTATATTAATTTGACTATTTTTATCTTATTTATTTTTTGTGTCACTTAATATGACAGAAAAAAAAATATAAAAATTATTTCAGTGCAACAGATAAAAAGAGTATAACAAATTAAACATTAATAACATTTTACTCAATAATTTTTATTTTTTTTATTATTACTTCGATTAAATTATATGGTAAAGGCGGTAGGTGAAATGAACTAAAACTTGCCATTTTTTAAACTAAGAAGAAATTTTGTCCAGCTTTTCTTTATTAATGTAGAATTTATACATTATTATTATTATTATGGTGTTAACAAAATTCGAGTTCTTATAATAAAATTATTTTAATTATATATATAACATTGAAAATTCATACTAAGAATACGAGAAAGTTAGATCGTGTTCAGCGAAGAAAAAACTATTATTATATGCTTTGGTGATTGGTGTCACCAAGTCACCTGGGCAATTTGCCCCATTTGAATTTAAATATAATAAAAAAATATTATTTAATAATTAAAATAGATTGTAATAATAGAAACTAATAAATGCATTTTTTTTTTCGGTTTTAAAAGATTAGATTTTAAGATTGCGTGTAAACATTTTTGTTCCTTTGCTATCTTCATTCTCCGTTCGTAGACGCCAAGAACCCTAACAGGTACTGCTTCCTCTCCTCTTATTCTCCAAAAATCTCCACGAACCATTTTTTTTTTCTTCAAGTCATGACATGGGTTCACGTCAAAATCAATTTTTTTATGTTCTTTTCATTTTCTCACTTTCATTTTGATCTTAGATTCTGTTGATCTGTTCATTTTTTGTAGCTCAAAGATCTGATTTTTTGCCTTTTCTGTTGGTGAAATGGATCTTAGATCAAAACCCAGAAGCTGAAATCTTTGTTGGCATGAGGTTTTGCATGTGAACATTTATGGGGTTTGTGTAATTTTTTGTTCCTGTTGAAACCCCTTTTGTGGTTTGACTCTATTTGAGCTGAAACAAAAGGTAGTTTTTTTGTTTGGTCACACAATTTCATTCTGTTGTTATCTCTGTTTGTTGTTTTTGTTCCCATTTTCACATGGAATTTACTTTGTGTATTTTGAATTGTGTTGGGTTGTTAGGAGAATGCAATGGCCTGGATAATTTGTGAGCATATTTAACAAAGTGGTACATTATTGTCCTGCAATTTTGTCTTCAGCATTTGCTGTTTGTGATGGATGGGGATAATGGTCTTAACATACGTAATTGGGGTTACTATGAACCTGCTACGTCCTTCAAGAGCCATCTGGGGCTTCAGCTAATGTCATCGATGCCGGAAAAGCCTCTGCTTGGTGGGCGCAATGCTGCAGTTTTGTCCGGCACTAATGGTGCATATCACCATAGGGACATTGGGATGCCGCAAGCTACGTACCCTATGGATTATATGAGGGATGCTTGGATTAGTAGTCAGAGAGAGAAGTATATGAATATGATACCTACGAACCCGAGTTATGGTGGTATTCCGGAGACATCTTCGGCGCATCATATGCAAATGGTTCCACCACCTGAGTTGTCCAAGGAAGAAAGGCCAGTGGAAGAGGCACCTGTTGTTGAGAAGGCGACCGGCACTGGTAAGAAGAGGCAGGGGCCCAAGGTGCCCAAATCCCCCAAGGCGAAGAAGCCAAAGAGGGGGCCTCGTGCCCCGAAGGATGAGAACGCTCCTTCAGTTCAACGAGCAAGGGCTCCAAAGAAAACTACTGAAATTGTGATAAACGGGATTGACTTGGATATTTCCAGTATTCCGATTCCTGTTTGTTCATGCACTGGGGCACCTCAACAGTGTTATAGATGGGGCTCTGGTGGGTGGCAGTCTGCCTGTTGCACAACAGGCATGTCTATGTATCCTTTGCCAATGAGTACAAAGCGGCGTGGTGCTAGGATAGCTGGAAGGAAAATGAGTATAGGAGCATTTAAGAAAGTTTTAGAGAAACTTGCAGCTGAGGGTTATAACTTTTCTAATCCCATTGATTTGAGGACTTACTGGGCAAAACATGGCACCAATAAGTTTGTCACTATCAGGTAGATCTACTCTATGGTACGGTACAAATGGCCTCTGAATTCCTTTCAGCCCTGTTTGTCATGTATATATATGTGTATTTGGCCTGAGACAGAGGCTCCTTAGCTGGTTTGTAGTACAAGAATTTTCGACTCATGTGACATTTCCTTATCTCTTCTAACTCTTTCTATGTTGTTCTATTCACTTCCTTGGATTCAGTAAGTGGGAATTCAATCTTTTGGTTGGTTGGTCCTCATAGGGGACTAGCAAATGAGATATTGTCCTATTGATATTTAGTAGGATGTCCATAGCTCTCCTGGTGATTGAATGTTATGCAAATGTTTTATTCTAATTACTGAATCACTCTAATATTGCCTCTAAGATGCAATTTTAATTTTGTAGAAAGAAACAAGTTTGTTGAACAATCTGTCAAGGTAAGGTGATTGTCGTAGTGATGGAATGTGTTTCTCTGATCTGATTGTGTTAAAAACAATCCAATCATGGCCTTGCTCTGTCAAATTTGAATTTTTTACTAGTGCATGCTTTGGGCTCCTGGAAAAGATTGTAAAATGTTATAGAGGTTCTATATTGTTGTTTGGAAAAGGCTCACCTAGTGAGCACGCAAATGTGTATCTTATCCACCTTTAGTAAATCATTTAGTAGGTTAAGATTGTGCTGTAGGTTATTAACTAAGAGTAAATATATCTTTATTTTCTCAGTTTAGAGATAAACTCACTTTAGAGTACCCTTTTTCTTGTGCATGCTAATAGGAATTAAAGGTGTTGGCCACACCACATTTCTAGTTGACAGTAGTTATGTATGCTACTGGCATATATATCCATTCATAATTTATATTCATATGTAAGTTGAGATAATTTGCATTTCTGACAAGTAACTTGAACATCTTGTCTTGAAGACATGTACTAAGGTATGTTTCATTAGATTTTTCCCTGAAACAAAAATTGAAGACCTGGTTTTATTTATTTTTATTTGAGAAAGGGAAGCGTGGTAGTGCACCTTCAGCTGGGGGAAAAAACCCAAAAGTTCTGTATAACCATTAGGAAAATTGGGTGGCTAAATTGGTGTAGTACATGAGTAGTACATGAAAATATAGATAGCAAGTTTTCTGATTATTAAGACTTTGCTTTACGCAGTTTGATAGCTGAAGGTTGAAACCTGAAAGAGGGAGGAAAAGGTGCTTTTTAACCATGGAATAGCAGTGTGATTCGAGGATGCAGGTAAAGTGGAAATGGGGGAAACTGTTTTGCCTTATAGGGCATATAGTTGTAGGAAGGTAATGGTGAATAGAAGGGAAATGATAGGTAATGGAGGGAACTTGGGGAGACTAGCATCTAACTAGTTTAAGCTCAAATTAGAATCATCTTCAAATTTCCACTGTGCTTGATTTTAAAAAATGTGCTTCCTGAAACATAGGTTAAAATATTCTTTTTACATTATTTTATATCTATAGGCCAAATCTAGAACACAAAGTTTGGTGGCTTGCTTAAAGTATAAGTCATTAGAAGGACAATCTAATTCTGTAATGATGTGAATGTAGAAATCCGTTTCTATGCACTTTGTTTACTTTAATTGGTGACACTACTGTCGGTGCCATGACACTAGTAATGATCATGGTGGAATGAAGGTGTTGGCACGATTTTGATAAAATTGAGATTCATGATTGTTGAAGTCATTAAAGCAGTGATAAGGTAAACTAATGTGATCTTGCCATCTTTGAGTTTTATATGTAGCATCAGCAAGTTGAGTACAGATGGAAGTTTCCAATCCATCAATTTGTAGTAATCATGTAGGTTTAGGAGTGATGCGATGGTGGTGGCAGTCTGTATAAAATTTAATATAATTAAATAACTTTTTAATAAACATAAAATACCCGTTTTAGTATATATTTTAATCTAAAACTAGCAACTTTTAAAGAGAAATTATCAAACATGATCTTACGAAAATACTTTTTCTTTTTTAAGTTAAAATAAATGCACTTTAGGTTGATTTAATTTTTTAATCTTAAGAATTAATCACTCAATTTCGTTTCGAGCTAGGAATGATTTTTAAGTAAAATCTCTCTCTCTCTCTCTCTCTCTCTCTCTCTCTCTTTTAAAGAGATGATTTTAGAATTTAAATTTCTGATGCTACGGTAATGATATATTCCTAATTTTAAAATAAAATTTATCCAGGGTCGCGATCACCCCTTTTAAAGATTTACTTCGCTTGATTAAATATACCAACGTGATGGCATATCCTCCCTCATAATTAGGATGATAGAACACTTGCATTGCCTTTGCAAGCATGCTACATTGGGATATTGGATCATAAATTGGATTTCAATTCCTCACCCCCCCCCCCCCCAAAAAAAAAAGGTATAGATTAACGGCCTAAGGCTGGGACGCAAAGTACACATTATGTGTACCAATCGATTCCCAAAATGTAAATAAATATATAGAATAGTTGACTGCTAATGTTAACTAAGCCTGCTAAAGACTAACAAATCGAATTATGGGGTGATACTGCCAGCCGTAAACAATAAACAACACAAGCATCATGAAAATAATGAACATATATCACTATTGGGTTACATCATAAGATAGTGTTACAAATTCTTGGTTGATCCGTAACAAGGAAATTTTGAATAGATGTCTGACTTTCCAAAGCGCTGGGTACAAAAAGATTATTATCCAGCCAGCTGGACGATGATGAAAAACAAGCTAGAGCAAAAGACGAGTAGAATTGGCTAACAAAGAAAGTTACAGGGTTAAATATGATACTATAAGTATAGCAATTTTTTGTCCCTCATAGTTTTAAAAAATTTATAAATGAGCTTTTCCAAAAAATAAATTTCTTTTTAGGAAAATTCTATGGAACTCAAGCACAAAATTAGATTCTAAATTTCATACGTATGTGGGCCAATAAGAAATAGCCATGTTGAACAATGACAATAACATGTAAATTGGGTTTCCTTTAATGTTTAACCTTATGAAGTGATACAAAGAGTTAAATTTGCAAGAAAATTAATCTTAATTTTTTTTTCCAATAACGGAGCGTCAAAATGAGTCAAGCACGATGGGGGTTAGTCCAATTAACCTGACAAAAATGGATGGGTTGAACCAATGAAATTGAAGTAAAATATTATTTTGACTCAACTTATCCCAAACCAATTCGCCCAACTCGATCATAAGCCAGCTTGCAAAACTTGAATATATCAATGTTTATACTAATATTGGATCATATATCATTATAAGTGAGATTTTTGATATAGTGAATGTGATAATTAAATATTTTTATTAATGTAGCAATACATAACTAAATATATATTATAAAATATTTTTATACTAACACTGCATCAAAATTAAATTATTAATTATTTACCGTGCTTATAGCATGCATCTTTGTCAGTTCCCTCTATATATATATACGTATATATATTTGACATAAGAAAAGTGTAAATTTAAATCAAACAGACTTGCAGACAATGTTCATATATATACAAACTAAATCTCAACGCATTTCAATTCTTTTTTGGGGGGCTATATAAGGGAAAGCTTGCTATTGTCAAATTTGAATGGAGAGTGGACCTACAAAGGGAAAGTTGAGGTAGTATCAACTTCAATCATCTAAGATAAGGATACAGGTTTGAATCATAAAAAAAATTAACTTTTCTGAAAAAAAAAAATGCATAATCATCATACTCCCGCTTTATACAGGAAAAAATCTCGTCAACAATTCAAATAAATCCAATAGAAACATCTCGTGATTTAAAAGAAAGAAAAAAGAAGAAGAAAGAAAATTTGGGATGTAGCTAAGGCAGAAATGGCACCACCATCCTGAATGACAAAAGGCTCTGATGGTGACCAAGTGAAAATGACTAAACGCCAAACATGAAAATGCTGAAATCATCTGTAGTTTTACTTATTACCATCATCATGGTTCTACTTTTTCTCATCTTCTTCTAGTTTTCCTTTCATAAATTTTATTTGCATTTGACATTAATGACTATCTTATCAAATTGCACCTATAATATGAAAAGTCTAGAAGGGAAATCGTCTGATTAATTTTTTAATAAATTAAAGGAGCTTTCTCTTTTTGGTTCGTGGATCATATAAGATACCTCTTCCATTTTTCACCCTTATAAAACTCTTAGAACTACTCTAGAATCGCAACATTAAGGACAAAAAATTTACCAGAAAGCCTAAGTCTAGAATTAGTACTCAGGAGGTCACAAAGAGTGAGTTAGTAATGAAGTGTTCAAGCCATTTGAAAAAGATCTTAGATTCAAGACTTTGTTGACTTATTATAAAAAATCATATGTAGCGCCATATTTCTATGTTGTGGTTGAAGTTTAAGGAAGATATTCAATCATTGATAAGGATAAAATTTTCTGGATTACTATCCAAAATGCAGAACAAACAATAGCTTCTCTTAAATAACAACACTCCAAGTAAAAGCTCCTCCCTTATAACCTTTCATTGTGATTGCCTGATAGTGATTATCAAGGTTGGACCGCGTGTAAATAACTTGAAGGTTGTACCAAAATTTTTCCAATTTTAACCAAAACATATCAGGGCCAAATTATTGAATTGAAATTTGGAGAGCCAAATTAAATTCTTTTAAAAAGAATCACTAGTAAAATGTAATAATTAAGCCTAGTTCTTAGTTCTTGAATATGATGCTATATCCACTTAAAATTTGTATGGGCTGCAGATAATGACAGTGTGGTACAGATTCTAGTAGGCTATGGGTCTTATTACCTGATTTCATATGATCTAATACAATGAGGCAATGTTGGTACAGTACTGTGCCAGAGAATAGTGTTTGATTCTGTAACCAGATACAAAGACTATTTACGGCTCACCAACCAATGTTTGAGTCAATGTCCCTCAAGAGCAGGACAGTTTGGCTCTCCTATAAATCCTTATGACATTTGTATAAGATTTTCAGTTATTTTTATTCTACTAAGTAATATAAACTTTAGACATTTAAATTTAAGAGCCTGTCTCCCAAAGTTTCTAACCAGCTATGGCATCTCCATGTACTTTAAAACATTGATTCCTTTACTTGTCAGTAGGTATCTAATTACATGCTATATTGCTTGTGTAGCACTTCGCTGCTGTTTTAAGCTCTGCATGTGTGTGCTTTTTTGAAGCTGTGTCTACTTAAAATACATGTAAATTAAGTCAAATGTAGGGTAAGATGCATGAAACGGGTCAGTAAGGTACTTATAGCACATGTACACATGCAATTAAACTATGACAAGCATGGTTTGTTTAATGATTCAAAACAGGATGAGACACAAAAATACACCACAAACAGTACATATTAACTTTTAAATATTTGTATTTTATTTAGGACGCTATACGTCCAAGTGAAAGGTTTCTAGACTAAGCTCTGACTTTATTTATTGCACTTTTATTTTATGTTAAGCATCAAAGGAGAAGCTAGAGAGGCATTGAATGACTTTGGCTTGCTTGGTATCTATATTGTAAACCACTAATGCACATTAATCACAAGCAAGAGTGACATACACAGTGTATTTTATATCCCTATGCCAATGCCTGCTTTAAAGAAGGTACTTATGCGAGATAATTTGTTAAATCAATACACATTATATGAATTGTGACCTTAGCTTCTCTCTAGAAAAAAATATCACTCAATTTGTATGTAGAGTTAAAAAAAGGGGTTATGTAGTAGTAATAACAATGGAATTTCTAAGATGAAAATCACACACACACACGTACTCAATCTTAGAAAGTTCAAACAATTAGGTATGAATTGAAGCATGCCTCCTATTATATTTTCTTCACACTTAATCTACACACACTCTTAGCCAGAAACTTAATAGAGATTGAAGGTTGTGCTGTGAATTCTTTAATTGTAAAGATATGAATTGTTGTGAACAGTGAGAAAAAACAGCAATTTCTCTTGTATCACTTACAAGCTTACAGCAAAGCAGGTCTTGCTTTGAACAAGTATCATCTACTTTAATATATAAGGAACATGTTTAAGGTATAAGGGACACATTTAAATAATATTCTAATTTGGTTAATTAGGGTGATGAGGAGCAAAAACCTTGGCTAGTTCATGAACTTGGAGTTAGATCTGTCCACATTGTTTGACCACATTACAGTTGAAGCATGAATGGAGGTTATGGTGGACAAGAAAATATTCGTATCTGAAAAATACATTTGGGTGGATTTTTTGAAAGTAGTCATATGGATTTCCTCACTAGCTACCTATGGTAGAAGCATAATATATGCAAATAATAATCTAGAAACCTCTTTCACATGCTAAAATATTGTAATACTATTTCTAAACTGGAGTTGTATAATTGATCAAATGTTTTGCAACATAATTAAGCAAAAAAAAAAAAAAAAATTAGGATACTTCTGATTGCACTTGTCTATGAGACCCTTTTCTTCATATTAATTATGCAAGAGAAGTAAAAAAATCAATATATACATAGAGAAAAATGTAAATGAGTGTATAATCAAATGATGAAAGTGTAGAAATATAAGTAAATGCGTGTGTTTAGGATTGTTGAATTATAAGAGGGGCTAGTTGGAATTAGTTCCATCATATCATTAGAGGGAGCAGTCAATGTACCACAATCATCCTAACTAATTTCAGCAACCTTGTTCCTTTCTTTCAAAGCCACAAATTAAAATTATGCTTTAACTTCTCTTTTTCTTTTTTTCTTTTTTCACTTTTTCTTATCTCTTTTAGCTTATTATGTTCGATTTCTAATCTCCTTTTTCCTGTTTAGTAATATAAGGAAAGCTATTATCTCAAAAAAAAAAAAAAAAGGAAAGCTATAATAAAGTAATAATAATTAGAAAATAGACCACCCACATTTTGTTTGCAGCCTTAAACAAAAAGAGCCAAACAGACCAAGGCAATTTTTTGCACCTAAAGTGCTATGTATCAAGCTTTGTGGGTGTTGTGGTACTGTAGGAAAGGTCACATTTTGTACAGTGACTGGACACTGAGTAGAGAAAAGGAAGCAAAGCAAATTGCTTCCCAAAAGACACTAAAATGTTATTATTTTCCGACATATCAAGTGAATTTATCCTACACTCTATCAATTTCCGACCCACCTATTATTATTCATTATTGGGCACTTAACCTTTTTTTTTTTTTCGGTAGACAATTCACATATTGTTTGTGCTCAGACAATTCCTATACAAGGGAAACTTTTAACATTTTTACAAAAGAAATAAAATCATCCATGTTCATAGACAAATTTTTTCATATATAAGTAATTATTGGAAAATTATGTATCAAAATATAGAAAAGTTAGTTTAATTATTAGAGAATTGGAAGTCGTGAATTACCAAAAAAAAAAAAAAAGAATATATATATAAACACATTTTTAAAAAGTTAAATTTTGATTTTCAATTCTCTACTGATTTAACTAAAATATCCAGATTTTTAAACATAGTTCCCTTAATAAATAAGTGTATAAAAAATAACTTTTGCGACTATATCATAAATTGCATGTGCACAAAACTTATTTGTAAGCATGAATACTCCCACCTCTTTTGTGAGTATGGTAAATTGGCTATTCTAAACAGCTCACTTCCTTTATCAATACAATCAAGCCCATGCAGCTATTGCTAAGTCAACCTGTGTAAATAATCTCAATCATCTTGTTTTAATCTTGTTCTCTTAAATCAAATACAAGGAGTAAGTATTCTTTTTTAGTTTAGTTAAAGTTCAAAATGTGATATGAGGCTACAAACATATATGTACTAAATTATATGAAATTGTTGGTGCATCGGTCAATGGTGTTAAGTCAACTGATTTAAGAGTTGAAAAGCTAACTCAATGTATTGAAAAGTATAAAGTTACATAAAAGTTGAAATTTCTAAAATGTATTATTATTATTATTATTATTATTATTATTATTACTATTTTCCCTTAGGTACAATGAATTTATCTCTAACTAGAAAGTGTAGACAAGATCATCATCATCATCACTGAAGATAACGGCTACTCAACTGACGATCTTTTCTAATTATATTTGATCTCTAACATGCTTGCTTCCTGCTGATAGACAACCATTAATTTCAGGTCTTCACACTGAGCTTCCACACCATTTTCTCCACATTATCAACCAAAGATCTAGTTGCATGGGCTGTTTTAGACTTCTTTGGAGCCTTGACAATGGGGTATATATCATTCCAATCTGTCAGCCAATATATCTCATATGTTACACACACACACACACACACACACTTAAACCATGCGTTTTACCATGTGGCTTTGCAGTTCTGCTACAGCCCCATCTTTTAGCCTCAAACAACGTGGGCTGTCCCAAAACTGCCCAGTAAAAAGATAAGCACTGGACCCAGCGATGAATAACATCTTTTTCTTTAACTTCATTCATCCTCAGTCCTAACTAAAGCAATTTACATATATTTTTTTTATAATAGAAATTTACATATATACATTGCTCTTATTTTTACGAGGAATCTTTTAATTTGCTTAAATTAATATTTGCTTTTGAACTATACTAAGTTTTTTAATTTATTGTGAGTAATTATTTTTCAGACTATTATGTAATTATTTGTTGCATATTATTAAAAGAATTTAACTTCTCAAATAATATCCTAGCAAAACATTTGTAATTATACAACACATAACTAAATGATAATTCATAATTTTTTATCCTCAAAGAAGATAAAAAGAGAAGTCTTTTTTTTTGTTTTGAGTTTATCAGACAAATATTTTGTCATTTAAAATTTTTATCAAGCAAATGAAAAATTAGACTATGAGAGGGGTCATGTAATTTAGATAAGATTTAGGGGAGTTTCATATAATCCGCTTTGTCGTTATTTTACTGTTACAACAAAAAAAAAACTCTTTCAACAATTGCATTTTTCTAAAATTTGAATCGCAACTATTTTATTAAGAGCAATTTCCTTACCATTATTCAATATTATTGGTGTTTTTTTTTTTTCATATATATATATATATATATATATATATATATATATATATATGACATGCCAGAAAACGAATATATGCTGATGAAGATGGCATAGATACTTTTTGGTAGAAGTGATAGGTAAACAGTAAATTTTCTGAGAAGCGAACGTCGTATACAAAATTATGAAATTCCCAAAATAATTTATGCGCTCCAAAGTGAATTATTAGATTACAGCCCATACTGTTAACGGGTCCACTGAACCTTTCAGCTGAAAATTACGATTGGTTAGGGTTCGGAGTGAGGATAGTCCAAAAAGGATCACATCACCATGTTTTCTCTTTCAATTTCAAGCCCCCTTCACTTGAAAGTAGTCGTATCCACTATTTTACTTGTTCATGTAAGTTGGCTTATTTAAGTCCAATTATCATACATAAGACTCAATTATTATCACTCTAAGTCAATAATTATATATTTAAAAAATAAATAATTGATATGCATATTCTATGATTGTGGGGTTTTGTTATTTTAACCTTGATCTCCACCTATGAGAATAAAACCTAATTCGAGAATATTTATCATTTTGCAATAAAAAATTATAAAAAAATTATATTAATATATATATTTTTATTTATTTTCAAACTACTCTAAGGCCTCCATTTCAGTGAACTCCAAACAGCTTAAATTATAATAAAATGTTTATGGAAATAGATTCTTTTATATCCAAATTTTACCACCAATAAGGTTTTTTTATATGTCTCAGATTCCATTTTCTTAATTAACGATAAAGATCACATAATAAAGTCATATAAAATTTTAATATGAAATGATATGCTTTCATAATTTTGTAATCTAAAAAAAAAAATCATTCCGTTATTATATTTTGATTATTACAATTATTTTAGAGGAAAATGCAACTTACTTCTCCAATGTATATATAGGATCTTTCTCAACATCTCCTCACAAGTTTTTTTTTTTTTTTTTTAATGTTTTGGTTTTAAGCGAAGGTATTAGGTTCTCAGTTAAATCAAACATAGCTTGAGGCATATATATGCATACCACGTGATCTTATCACTTAATCTATACCAACTAATTTGTTAGCGTATTGATATCGAAAGATCTTATTTGTTAGTGTGTTAATCTTTTAGGGTGTGTTTATAAATTTTAATTTTGAGTAACAGGAAGGAAAATGAAAAAGTTTAAAGAGTAGTTATAAATTCATTCACTTCTCTTTTTTCACTTTTCAAAATAAAAAATCACAATCATATTTCTAGAGATTGATTTGTCAGTGTGTTAATTATCGAGATACCATGAATTAATAAAATATTTTTTAAAGACTTATTTGTTTGTGCATTGATTTTTAAGGGCCAAGTTGGTAATTTACTCCCTTAAGAAAGAAAAACTTAGAGGACACAAGATTTTTTGACAAGCGTTATTTGTAATATTCCCTATTTTAATTCAACATTCATATTCTATTCTTTTATGTGTGTTTCTTACTTTTCTTTTCTTTAACTTGAAATTTTCTATGGGCTGCTGTCCTTCTTTTGTTTAGGTAAACCAGTCCTTTAACTTTATGTGTACATAGATATGTTATTGAGATATATTGCCCAGTTGTCCACAGTGCTAGCATGTCCACACAACGGGGAACACTTTAAATATCCCATCCAACCATGCCCGTTCAAGTCATTTCAAATTAAAAAGCCCTCAATATATAGTTCCACTATATAGTTAGGCACATACATGAACCAAATTAAAACCTACACTGCACATAACCAAAGAAGCAAAGAGAGAGAAGCAAAAGCAAATAAGAACACCATATGGAAGGAGGATTATCATCATCAAATTCAGCGTACAGAGAGTGCTTGAGGAACCATGCAGCCAGCCTTGGCAGCTATGCTACCGATGGCTGCGGCGAGTTCACCCTTGACGACATGTCACCGGGTAGCGGTGGCAGCCTCCAGTGCGCTGCTTGTGGCTGCCACCGCAACTTTCACCGTAAGGTGATATACCCTCACGGAGTGAGGGACACTCCAGAGGGTACCAACACAATTCATGAGCTCATGGACTATTCAGAAGGGAAGGCGGCGGCAATGGTGGTGGAGGAAGGAGCAGAGAGAGCAAGTGGAAGCAAGAAGAGGTTCAGGACAAAGTTCACGGAGGAGCAGAAGGAGAAGATGCTAGGGCTTGCGGAGAAGATTGGGTGGAAGCTGCAGAGGATTAGTAAGGAGGCTGATGATGAGGTTGAGAGGTTCTGCAGGAGTGTTGGGGTGAGTAGGCAGGTCTTCAAGGTGTGGATGCATAACCACAAGAACTCTTCCTATTCTAATTCTGCTTCCAATGGCAATGCCTCTTCTCTCACCCAGTAAACGTTTAATTAATTTGAGAGAAAACATCAAATGAAAAAAGAAAAAGGTAGAGGGATCTTTTTGTATGTTATTATTGGTTTGTTTAGTTTTTTAGCATTTAATTTTTTTCTTTTTCTTTTTTTTTCCCATCAATGCCTGGATGTATGTGACGTTATAACTTATCTTCGTTGCATCAGGATAAGCTTGTTTGTTTTTTCTTCGTTTTTTCAATATTCACATAAATAGTGAGATAAAACTGGTGATAAGGTAACATATAGATGATATGTAACTTAATTATAACCACTTAGTTGGCACCCGAAAATTGAATTTTTTATTTTTTTTTCATATGGATTAATTAATTACCATACTGTTCGTAAGCATGTTATGTTTTCCTTTTTATTGTAGCGAGATGGTAAATTTCAAACAAAAAGATTTGAAATAGATTTGATTCGTAGGATAAAAGATCTGTTTAACTTTGTTGTATTTAAGCAGCCTACTTGAAGCTAAATGACACAAAATAGTCAATCAGGTTGGCTTAATTAAGGTCAATGTGTGCCGAAACAAAGGTCTTGATCTTGATTTATGTCAGTCATCTTTCATAAGTAGGCTGTTTATAAGAATCACTCAGTCCACCTTAACGAGATAAATATTGTCAAAATATATCTCACTTATTTATCCAAAAGAGAATAAGCATATCATATCATTGAACAATTCAATTGACAAAATTTCTCACTCTTTAGCATTTTTTAATAGAATCCACATTAATTAAGTGAAGGGTAGGACTCAATGCCAGATCAACATATACGCTGTAGAAAAACTATTGCACGCGTTGGAGGACCACTTACCCTAATGGATTCAATTTTTACCTTCGTTTATACGCAAATCCAACAAAGAATTCAGCTAGATATCAAATTTATGTCCCTTCTTCCACAGCAATGGAAGTTATGATCACAAAAGTTAATGGCTCCCACTCCTGTAACTTGCACTGTCTCATACCATGTGGAATTTCAGATGAACTTCACTAGGTGTCTCTAGAAGGCATTCAAGCATCAATGAAAAAAAAAAAAAATTTAAACATTTGCCCAGAACCCCAGAGACAAAACCACAGTTTTGGTGATACTACCTGGCGTGTTGCTAGTGCTCAGTTGGCTGCTCTTCCAATTAGGGACCAAGGTTGGGAAACGACAGCACATGCACTCGCAATTTGCAACCAAACCACAAGATGCTGAGAAGGTAGAGGTAGACCACCCTTAATATATTGGCAACTTGCGGTCACATATTGATCCCATTCAAATGGCGTTTACTAAGATGAGAGTATCCTCAATAACTTAACCTGTGGTTATATAATACTTGCAAGTTACAAGTTACAACCCATTTTACCGAATGTGTTTAGAATGATGTATTAGGAAGGGAATCAGTGTATCCTCAATATGACTTGTGGTTAGATAGTATTTACAAGTTACATACTATTTTACCACTAAGAATCTATTCAGAACAATATTCTAGGAAGGAGTTGGTTTGATTGGTACACTAATCTTTTTGTCGGACGGTTAAAAAATAGAAATTGTGTAACATACAAATATCGGACTGTCGCCCGACGCACCGAGACACAAAATAGTGAGTGTCTTCTCTTTTCAGGCGGTGTCTTCTCTCCGTCCTTTCTCTTGTTCTTGTCTTGCACCGTGAGTCAGGCACGTGGGAGAGTACAACCATCATTTCTCATAACAAAAACAAGGAATTGAATTGATTTTGAAGTCTTTTTCTTTTTAATTTTAAGAATTTAATTTCAATGCACTGACAGTATAAAATAGTTTTATATTGTCAGCCAATAAAAATAGTAGAAAGTACCAACTCATACAAATAACCACTCATTATAATGAAGGACCCACCATAATTTCTCACTTTTCACTATTTCTATTACACTATCAGTGCATACCAACTAAACTCTAATTTTAATTGAGTACGAATGCAAATCTATTTAGATTTAGTTGGATGTCAATTTGATCTCTTGATGTTTAACAAAGATATCAATTTAGCTCTCAAATATATATTTAGAAATCAATTCTATCATTCAATTGATGGTTATTTTATATTATGAATGATCAAAATAAAGTAAAAAATATTTGAAGAAGTAACTAATTATTTCACATATCTTTTGAGGACCGCTTTGAGCATTTAGCCTAAAACTAATGAACTTTCGATATGTTTCGTGACTTTGTTTCATACTTTCAGTCCTTATATTCCCTTGTTCCTACTATTTAGCTTCCATTGTCGAAAAAACATGCAAACAGAGCGTAAAGTAGAAGGATGGAGAACACTTTTTGCCCTGCTCCTCATTTCCTCTCATTATGAATTATCTAGATAAGGGTAGAGGTTATTGTCGTCCTCCCTCGCTCTTCCTTCCCAGTCTTTACTCACATCCAAACACAGGTTTCGTTTACCATGAATTTAAAACATAGGAAGAGTTATTTGCAATTAAAATGACCTAAGTTACCAACTGAGGTTTGGTCTAGTGATAAAGGATTAGTCCATCACAACATGACAAATCACGATTCGAATCTTAGTTAGGAGAGCCGTCCATATTTAAGTAACCGGCAGTACTCAAACAGGATTGTCTCTGGTAGGAGGATACCTATGAAAAATTAAAAAAAAAAATGACCTAAGCTATATTCGGTTTCAAGATCAAGCAATTCTCCACCACTTAAGCTAATTAAGCCTATTGGGTGGTGGTGTGGTGACTTTAGTTTTCATTCCCATGTTTGTTTTAACTGCATGCGAGAGTGCCAGTGCCACCACTAGGCGGAAAGGGCGGGGCCAATATTCAAACTTACATCCGAATATAATTTCCTCAACATTCAATGGAAGCCAGAAGTTCCCATGTCGCGCATGTATTTTTAAAGGTGGCCAATGTAAGAGGACACCATCATGTTCATACCACACTCTGTTCTTTGCAGGGCAGGGCATGTCTTATTCACCTGGGGGCGGTGGGTGTGATGGGAGGGCTAAAATCCATGCAAAAAACTCACAAACCCACTAACACCTCTAATGGCCCACCTTCACTAGAAAACGACGGATCTATCACGCCATTTCTTTACTAGAGCTGCACGCACATGCAGATTTTGTGATTCTGTTCCAGTCCTTTCATACAATATTGCCAACAAAATTGTGACATTGACAATTATGATAAAACGTACAAACAATAATAAAGGGAAAAAGTGCGAAGATTCTGTACAAATATGTCTATTAATTTTGTCATGATACATATTGTATTAAGAATTTCTTTTAGTAATTAGTAATTCACCCTATTTTCTACCATGTACGAAACAATGGTTTAAAAAGTAATTATGAATCTATTCTATTTTTCAAACTTTTTCGTTTTTTTTTTCAT
Source organism: Pterocarpus santalinus (assembly GCA_031439595.1). Taxonomy (NCBI): domain Eukaryota; kingdom Viridiplantae; phylum Streptophyta; class Magnoliopsida; order Fabales; family Fabaceae; genus Pterocarpus; species Pterocarpus santalinus. Next base: position 60,239,036 of record CM062531.1, read on the forward strand.
TCCAAAATCTCAACTTACAAATAAGTATAGGATAAAAATAGGGGTGAAAATCTCATAAATAAACTCCATGTATAAAACGGAGTTTATCCACTAGATTTTTACTCCCATTTTTTCTGGTAAGAGAACAAAATGAAATAAAATCCTTCATGAATTAGATTTATTTATAATTTTCAAATCTAATTTGTGAAATTTTCTTCCCCATTTCTACCCTCATGCCAACTCACCCTAAACAGTCAAATTTGCCCAAAGATTATCCTTATTCCTATTTCCTATTCGTTACACGTTTCGTTTCTCATCATTTTACACTAAATTGCCAAAGTGGCATAATGTAAACCCAGAAGATGAAAGTTATCAGTTCCTTATCAGCCACTTTGGATGTTCTTTCATATTCCTTCAATTCCATATATTCCTGCAGGGAGAACAGACCACAGAATTTAACTTTGTTTTCAATTTACGGGCATGCTATAAAGAAACAAAACATGTTATAATATAATTCATTGCTACCACCAGGCTCTATGGAAATATGATCCCAATAAAAATATTCCTGATTCGGTTGAACGCAAAATTACAAAGGTAGAAATGTAGAAATGAAGTTAGTCTTGCATTCTAAACAGCAGCAGAAAAGATGGTCATCACGAAAAAAAAGAAAAGAAAAGAAAAAGACAAGATGGTCATGTTATGGGACATGGAGATTGAACTGAAAAGAATCACTAAACCAACCACGAAAATTACAAGCATAAGCTCACAATGAGATGTTAAAAAACTGCATGGCTATTGCTATTCAAAATGAGCTTCTCAAAATTTGGAACTCTATTTCAATCATCTTTTCGTTAAACATGGCAAGCCATTCATAACAGCCATGAAATGAAACCAAGTTCCCTTCAGCACAATTCTGCAACTAAACATAACTAAAACAGAATAATGCCACACTTTCTTCACTGATAAGTAAAAATTCAGTAGTGGATTAAATTTAAACTCTTAATTTACGAGGAAACATCTAGACCACAAAAGTTCTATCCCCTAAACAAAGAATAATCACAGAACGGGAGCTTGCTTTCAGCTGTGTATATGCTGCCTTACAAAAGAATCGCATATCTGAAAAAAAGAAGTTTCATGAGAACAACAATCAAACAGCATAATTAATTCAACTTTAAAGAAAGCATAAGAATGGCATAATGCATGATCCCACTTGTTCCTCCCATAGCTCTTCCAATTGTTGATCCAATTTCATTGACAGTTTCTGCAGCATCATTCAGAGGATAACTGTGAACCAAAAATAGCAGTTCAGGTCAGACTCTGATTACAATTCAAATTGACAATTGTTTTTGCAGTAACTTGTGGTCCTCAAGGGCACAAAATGTTATAAAGCCATGAAACGACATATAATGCATGAGACTTGACATGTCAGCACTAATAATTCATTTTTATATCTGAGCAATAAAGCAAAAGATATACCTAACCAAGCTAGGGTAAATGGCTTTTGCACCTCTATACATCTGCAGAAGATGAACCAGATACATCAGGTAATGCACATGATACATCAACAACTATAAAATAGGTAGGGTAACAATTTTGAAAATAGGACTCACAGTTGATCTCTAGTCACCATCACCAACTGTACTGTCCCATTCATTTAGCCTGTTCTTAAGACTTAAAATTGCATTTGCAGCAGTTTCAATGGCAATGTCAAGAACTTGGCCTTGCTCAATTAGTTGCATCGGCCGACTCCGGGGCTTTACAAAAAGCAAATAGGGAGACCAGATTTCAAAAATTATATCAAGATATAAGAACATTTAAAAAGTTGACTAGATTGACATAGATTAAAAGTCAACCAGTTTTCAAATGATACTAACTACTCAGTTCTGTTTTCACCAGATTTACCAATAGTATTACACTTTCACTTGCAGGGGGTTGCTCTTCTGCTGAAAGACAACTAGATTGGTGCAGAATTGATAATACTAACATAATGAGTTTCTCACCAAATACAGAATTCACTGCAGATTGAGATATGTTTTATGAACATGGGAGAGGAAGACAACATAATTTTGAGGAAGATGGTCCATGTGGCTCCAAAGACAGCTACAAATGAAAAACCAGTGGCCTGCAAGAAGTACAGAAATTGATGGTGGGATGAGAAGGGATTAAAATGGTTGAAGCGGAAATATTGCATCAATTAGTTGTGATTGCTTTTCTCTGTGAACCAAGTGAAGCCTCAACATAACTAAAAACAAGACTTGATGACTTAATTTAGATACAATATTCACATGAGATATGCTTACCCTTTTATTTCTTCCAATCCAATGTTTTTTGAGCTAAAAATGCCCTTTTATGAGTTCAACTTCAATTGGTACGCACTTGGAAGTATTCAAAGTATTATAAGCCGTAAGGTTGGTGTAAATTTCTAATGAAAATATAAAACCAATAAAGGTATCAAATTGCAGCTAACCACAGTGACCCAACAAAGCTCATATCAAACATGAAACAAATCAAATGCTAGTCAAATCAACATCTAAAACATAAAATCCACAAGAAAATCCAGTCAGATAATGCCCATTTAATTTTGGCTAAGAATTCACATGATCATCTTATTAGATTTGTTATTGAACATAATTTTCCCTTAACTAGTTTCTTGGACCACAACTGTTACATGTCATAGAAGGGAAATGATATATAATTCCCCTGTACATACCTCATCACTCTTTGCTGATCGAGATGGTGAAACTCGAACAGGAATCTTAGTGGGAGGCTGACCAACTTAAAAGAAACAAAAGTTCAAAAGTTCAATGAATGAGTAATTTAATTATTTTGCTTCCATCAATATTACAGTTGAATGAACAATTTTGAGGCAAGCGCCAACTTGTTATTAGAACAATACAGATTATTAACAACTAGAGAAATTACCGATCATCAACTAGAAAATAGTACTGGCATCTAATCGTATAAACTCTATCAACAGCCTGTCCATGCTCTAGCTGCAATCTTGGAACTGCTTTTCCTGCTGCAATCATCGGTTCCATTAAAGGGGTGCCGCCTAACCTGCATTTGAAGAACCTTGCATAAGGTCAATAAGACTTCTTAAAGGCAACTTTTCTGATCAAAAGCATTCCTGGACATCAATAAAATAATAGAGAGCATTTTCTGGTGTGATGTTTGAAATTTTGAATTATGGGGTTCAGAGTTTGGAATCAGAACAGCTTGAAAATAACGTACACATCCCAAAATACGTGCATTTTTTAATAAAAATAAGAATTTACACAGGCGAAAGAGAAGGCCAATATATTTTCAATAACATGGAAATAACTCAAACCAGACCAAATTTTTTGCATGAAACCTTTGTTGTAGACAAGATAAATACTCTGTTTTCAACTTTCTGTAAGGAGAAGATCTATGAAGCTCAGCGCCATCAAACACGCAGACATATACTTAGTCTTTATGAAATGGTGCTCAGGTCTCAAGAATAATATAAGGAAATTTCAGACCTAAAAAGTTTAACTTTCAGTTCTCAGGCACAGATAATAATCATGAACATACCCATTGACCATGAGTACCACTCTACCACCTCAAGTAATTGGAACGTAGTTCATTTCCTGGAAACGTTACCAAAAGAAAAATATTGTAACTCACTCATAAGAATGATAATTGCACACAGGGACATAAACAATTGTATGCTTAAAGGCAAACCCATTGAAGCAAGAATAGAACATTGTGATAAGATAGAATTTTTGGGGTCAAACTACGAGCATCAAAGTTCATCACAAATACACCAGTAATTTCTTTTATTCTTTTGATGTGGTGGCACACAATGTCACAAGAACATTTTGTACATAGTTACAGTATACATCAACCAAGAGCTTTCCATAAAATATTGTTGTATACCGCGGACAATATTTGGCTCAGATTCAAACCATGAGAAACCACCACATCTATAGGCTGAATATCCGCCACAGCTGCACCAGGTTCTCCATGCTGTAAAATATTAGCATTTGTAATCACTAATCAGCATGATTTGGAATTTTAATGAGAATTGAAAGTAGTAAAGATAAACTTCAATAGCTAAGGAGATACAAAAATAACAACAGAAAGAACTTGGATGTTTTGCTTCTGCAGCAACTTTAGCAAGAGAAAGGCCAGCAGCAGCTCCTACAACCTGCCTCAATCAACAAAAACCTCATTAACTGTCCATGTATACATTTTTCTTTTTTTCTTATTTCTATTCTTGTCTCTGCATATCCTGTTTCCATCACCATACTTGGCTCGTTCCCCAGACCATTTACTACTTTTCATTTTTAATATCAGAATCTATCATCTATCATCTATACAATATCTATACATACAATATAATAAGGGAAAATTAGTACTAAGGACCGTAAACAAATATTAACTAATAAAAAGAACGAATTATATTAAAATTATTAAGAAGGATCAATTTGAATGATTTTTAAAGAGAATAACCAAAACTTTTTTTGAGATAGATAATACTTTTAGGTCATCTCTTAATCTACCTTTTGTTTTTACATCTCCGAGTACCCTTAGGACAATAATACGCATCTTAGTTGAATTTTTTTTTTTAATTCATTTAACTGCTTAGAATATATATTATTTTTGCCTTTAAGAAATTAACTAGGTTCTCTCTTTTCTTTTTCTTTTTTTCCGATAATTGAGAATACTGCTCATAACTCCCAAAATGAGAGGAGCAACAAGAAGATTGATCAAACAAGAGTTCTAGAGGAAAAAGAAAAACAAAACAGGTGCTAGCAGCATAATCTATAGCACCAAAACACCCACAGTGACAAAACAGACCAAAAAGTAACACACGCTGAATTAATCTACACCAGGCTAGAGCTATGATCCTTGCAGAAACTTACAGTGCAAAATGAACAAACCACCATACTCAAGATACTTGCTGGCCACATGCAGAAACACTATAAGAACTCTTGATCTCCAACCCATATGTATCAATCACAGCATCTGATATATCCACCAACACCTAGATTTCAACCTCATGAATTTACATCCATAAGAAAACCCAAAGCATTTCCAATAATGTTGAAGAACCACCCAAAGGAAGTTAGTACCACCCAGCAAACCTGAACCAGAACTAGCCACATATGTCATTTAAATAGACATACTCTGCATCAAGACCTTTCTCCTCAACTAAACCTTACAACATTTCTAGCATGCGGGCTCCCCAAAATCAATTCTAGATCTTCAGAATCAATTTTGGGGGTTTTTGTTCATGTTTGGTTATCCACTCTCAGAATCAATTCTGGTCTCTAAAATTAATTCTGGGAGAAGTGAGAAATTTTTACTTTATGTGAGAATCACTTTTAGAGGAACTACCAAATATAAATCACTTTACCTCAAAATCAATTCTATAAAATCAATTCTCTCTAGAATCAATTCTACAAAAGTAGAACCAAACACGTTATTCAATTGTTGCAATTTGCAACCTGTTGCTGCCATAACATCTTCCATCTGTTGCAAGACTTTATCACATGAACAAAGGCAATATTTTTCAGCCAATCTTTAAAACTCGACCAAATTTCTTACAAACCGGAGGTCCCATACTAAAACATCCTCATTCTCCAACGAGGCACCCAAAATTTTTGAATTAGTTCTAATTTCCAGATCAGATTCAGGACATTCAAAATCCACTAAAGCACATTCAATAACGCCTTCAGAGCAAGAACTTCAGCTTCACACTGAGAGTTTGCGGCAATCAAATCAGTGACACAAGCAACAAACCAGGTCTGAATGAGATTTAAGTAAAACACCCCCAGTTGCATACAAGTCCATAGAAGCATTATTTTCAGCAAATAACCACCAAGTGTAGCCTCCGGAAATAATATTTCGGTTACCTTCAATCAACTGCTTTCTCATCCTATTATATGGATTAGGAGCAATAATCAGTTGATTTTGCACACTTTGTACAGGAAACATAACATCCTCTTCTGACCAATTCCCAGCCCAGGCACACCATCTATGCCTTATGCATCCCATTGAACAACCCCATTATCAAAGATAACCTTACTCCTCAACCTCCAAATAGACCATATAACAACAAAAAAGAGTAACAGCCATGCTTTCCTTTGAACATCCTGCAGACTTATCTCAGCCCAAGCCTCAAAAAATGACCTTAAATCACTATTTAGCCAATAGCACCATATTCTCCATGTGAAATTACAATCAAGAAAAAGGTGATTTACAGATTCTATATCATCATTGCATAGTACGCACCTTAAATCACTATTTTGTATCACATTGAGGTAGTTGAGTCTATCCTTTGTATTCAGCTTTTCCCAAGACAGCACTCCACTCTCGCCGGAGCAACACCAGACCAGAAACTTCTCAAAGAAATTATGTGATTCCAGCTGAGGATTGTGAATGCTTCTAACTCGTGACATATAGGATCTGACAGTGTATGTCCCCCCTTGCTGATACTTCCATATCGGCTCTCTCTTTTAGTTGAACCAAAATTGCTAAGATTAGGATTACAAATACATTGTTTGATTATACACAAAAAAATTTCACAGTACTCTCAGAAATTTTTTATGTGCAATATTTTCATCAGGAATGAGCTTCCACTTTTTAAAATTTGTTAATCTGATTTTTTTCTCTTTAATCACATGTTTGGTTATTTATTTATTTATTTATTTTCATTCAATAAGTAATATATTTTTTAAGAGTTGGTTGAGTTGAACATGAATAAATATGGTGATAATATGTCCTAACTATTTTTTGATAGTGATGATATTTATTTACTATTTTATATGGATGGTTATGATATGTATTAATTGATTTTTATAAATATTTATTTTATTTTCATCTAACATAAGTCATAATTTAGTTAGACATGGTTGTTTAGATAAACATGGTAATAATATGTACTTACTATTATTTCATAAATATTTGTTTCATTTTTTCTTCTAACATAAGCTATAACTTAGTTAAACATGATTATTTGGATATTGTTTAATATGGTTAGAAAAATTGGAAAAACTCTTAATTTATTTTAATGAGTACATAATCTTGCTTTGATATATGGTGATTGTAATTTGCATAAGCAAGTGCGTGCAAAGAGACAAAACTATGTCCGACGAGCAGTTAAGGAAAGTGTGCTAACGGCAAGGGTGAAAGTTGGGTTGAGAGAGTGAGAGTGCGCTCAATGGGAGAGATAAAAAGCAAAAGATAGATTATGAGATAGCCTAAGAGTATTATTATGTAGCTAGAGAGATTTTGGTCATTCTTCTTAAAAATTATTCAAATTGGTCTTTCCCAATAATTTGATATAATTTATGGGGCAATATTTTCCCCCTTTTTTTTCCAATGGAGTAATGACTCAACCAAATTAAGTCTTTCTTTTTTGAAGCAATTAACACACTAATTTTTTTTTATGGGATTAACACATTAAAGAGATCTTTGGCACATTGCCTAACAAAATTATTGGTAATCTAGAATATTATTTAGAAAAATTATTACTTTTTAAATCATTGGTAATGTTATATTATAGTATTTGATACGCACATAATTCATATTATCTTGTTTGGTATATAAAAAAGATTACTAGATAATATATATTATTTAATAATAATAATAATAATAATAGAAGAATTATTATGTGAATTGCCAATAAAATGGTTTAACCAAATAAGATAATATAATGAATTTGGGTAATTTGAAGTTATATTACTAGTAATATAGATATATTACCCCATATCAAGCACTATCTAAATGTTACAATGGAAATCACAACAAAAAAAATATATATTTTGTTAGAGATTCAATATAATTAAATTTAAAAGTTTTTAATTTGGAAACATTAAATTATAAGTCTACAAAAATTATGTTATATTATGCAATTATTGAGAATATATCTTAATTGCGACAGTGCCTAAAGGTAAAGATATCTTAAAAATTAAAAAAAGGTCTTGACAATAATAATAACTAAATTATGTCTATAGGCAAAACATTTGAAATACAACGGCAAATACTCCTGGACAAGGAGGTCAAAGCCTACTAGGAGAGAGATCATTTGCACTTACTTTTGAAAAATACGAGAATTAAACAATACAAAATTTTTTTGAAGGGTTAAAAATGTGTTATATTTTCAAAAATGAAAAATATGTTTAAACCTATAATTTAATATTTAGTTTTAGCTTATTTTTCAATAATAGAATTTATTAAAAACAAATATTAAAGTATTAAAATATAAATTATAGACAAAAAAGAGAGAGTAAGAAATAGAAAAATGTATGGAGGACACATTTTTTGTGACATAATATAGGACATATACGAAAAAAATGAGCAAAACGACAAAAATGTTTATATAACGGGTCTCATATAATCATTGTTACTTTTATTCAATTTTTTTAATTCAAAAACTTACCAACATTTTTTAATAAGATGCTGATAAGTTTTGGATTTTATATATAAAACTTACCAGTATATTGTTTAAGACGTTGGTAAGTCTTATATAGAAAATATAAAATTTACCAGTATATTAACTCACCAATGTATTGTTAAAAAATGTTGGTAAAATTTTTTTTTTACAAATATATCAATGTGTGTACTGTTTATGCTAGTAAGTTTTTTTTTACAAACTTTACCAACGTAAACAGTACACATGCTAGTAAGTTTTGTGTAAAATTTCTTAATAAAAGAAAAATTTTGAACAAAAGTAGCGATGATTATATGAGACTCATTATTCAAATATTTTTATCATTTTTCTCACTTTTCAGTATGCGTCGCATATGTATCTAATATTTGTGCGTCAGTCTATCGCTTCTCTAAGAAATAAGATACTTTAATATATTATTTATTATTTTTTTAACATACATTGAGGGCCTATGGCCCAGAGAAGAGAACATTACACATGAACAAACCGAGTGTTAGTTTGTCTCGAAAGACCCGTCAAATACTCAACAGATATATAAGTTGGCATACTGTTATAAAAGATAAATCCCGAAAGTAACCTATGATCCACTTTTGCTAACTTATTAGCACATCTGTTAGCCCCTCTAAAAATATATCTAAGCTCAATGTTCCAATCCTCGTATAGGGAACACTTTATTGCATTAATCAGTGCTATATGAGAATGAGAGGCTTGGGTTTCCTATCTAATAAGCTGGAGAACACTAGCTGAATCCAGTTCCACGCAAAGATTTCTAAATCCTAAACTGTGCCCAATGATCAAACCCCAAAACACCTCACAATTCGGCAGCCATAATCGAGCAATTCTCAACATTTAGGTAGTCACAAATTTCCCTTTGTGGTTCCTTGCAATCCCTCCACAAGCAGCAGAAGACACACCTCACAATTTACCTTGTTCAAGATTCTTCCTCTTGCGATTGTAACAAGACTCAGCTGATATTCATTATCCTTTGCAAGCTTTATATGGTCCTGCAAAATAGAGGTATATGTGCATTATCTTGTTTTTCAAATATAAATTGATTACGGGCAAACCAAGTTGAAGAGCAAGCTGTACTAAAATGTTAATGGCCAACTAATTCCATTAAACTTTCGAGTCTCATCAATCTATTATTTATTATTTATATTTCGCTTTTAACAAAAGAATTTATGAATTGAAATATATTAACATTATTGTATCAATCCATGTTCGAGGAATCTGCACCCAAATAGAGTAGGGATAATATAAAATAAATAAAATAAAATAAAATCATCTAATATGATAACTGGCAGGCGTATTTTAGAGAATAAAATACATAATTTTCAGTCATTGATGAATAATTATTTAAAATTTTATAAAATGTAAATATTAACATAAGATATTATACATATAGATAATTTTTTTCATATACAATTGAAATTGTACAGTTTATTTTTTTTTTTTTAAACATAAGTTATTAAGTGAAAGTCAATAAATCGGTTCACTTGAACAGTCTTTTATTTATATTTTATTATAACTTGGATATGATTCATTGCTAAGTTTTTCTATTAATAAGTAATTTATAATGTGTTTGATTCAGTATTTGTTAGCCCAAAAAATTTATTTTTTAATTAAAAAGTCACTTCTCATATATTTAAATAAATTTTTAAAAAATCAAAATTTTATTAAAATCCATTTTCAAATTTTTAATAAAAGATGAAAAGAACAACTTGTAAAAAAAATATTTTTAACTTTTTCAATTAGATAAAAAGATTTAATTTGTATATATTATCAAAATAGAAAAAAATTATAAAGATATTCAATCATATATTGCTACATCAGAAAAAATATTTTACTTAACTATTCACTACTTTTAAAATTTTATAAATATAAATATTTAATTAGATATTAGTGTAAAACTCTTTTATAATATTAATGTATAACAATTAAAGTCATATAAAAACTTCAAATTTTATAAGCACTTTTTTAAAATTTGGACCAAACGCATAAAAATACTTTTATAATCACTCTATGAGTTCAGAAATATGTCACCAGGTTAGAAAGAGCCTTACCCTATTAAAACTTTTTGGGAATCAATTGAAAAGAAAAAAAAAAAAGAGTAAATACTCATTTAGGTTTTTGACAAAAATTTTGCGAGATAAATTAATCTCTCAAAATTTAAAAATATCATGGTAGTCTCCCACCATTCAAAAAAGAGGGAGACATATTAATTTCTCTATATAAATTCTTACAATTAAATTCTATACAAAAGAATTATCATGTCCCTCTTTTATTAGTGAGGGACCACTCATGAGATTTTAAAATTTTGAAAAATTAATTTATTTTTTAAAATTTTTGTCAGAAATTAAAATAGGTATTTATTCTTAAAAAATTACAAGCTATTAAATCTGCTAAGCATTAACATAAATATTTGAGTAAAACCCAAAGTGGTCTATATTGATTTTTATATTAGTTTAGCTTCTAACAAAAATAAATTAATAAATTAATATCCAATCTTTTAAAATATCAGACAAATTAACCTCTAACAAAAATAAATTAATAAATTAATCCCTAATATTTTAAAATATCAGATAATTAAATCCTTTCATCAAGTCTTTTTATTAAATATTATGACATGACATATTAAATAATTTATATATCATTGTTATCTTGTTGTTTATCTTTCTAATCTCTTTCGTTTATTAACATGGCATTATTTTGGCAAAATTTCTTTTATTTATAACATATCAGAATATAAAATTTAACATATTAACTTGAAAATTAGAAGAATTTTGTCAAAATAATATTCATTTTAATAAATAGAAGTGAATAAAATAATAAGGTGAGAGATTATGATATCACACTAATTACTTAACAAGCTATATCATAGTACTTATAAATTATTTGATATTTTAAAATATTATAGTTTAGTTTATCAATTTCTTATTAAAAAATAATTTATCTAATATTTTAAAATATCAGACTAATTTATCAGTTTATTTTATTTTTATTAAAGAGTGAAAATTGATAATTACTATTTTGGGGTTTTCCCAGGTATATATTTTGATTTTGATGGAAAGTCGTTTTACTCTGGTCTTCTCAACCTAAGCTTTCTGCTTTAGCCGCGAGCTTCAAAACGCTGAGGCGCCTTCCACGGAACCTTCAAGAGAGACCCTTGGGCGTTTGGCCAGGCCAACGTTAGACGCGAAACGAAACAAGCGACAATCACTTACACGAAGACGATGTTGTTGTTTCATAGTACAAGCACAAGCACAAGCACAACAAGGTACCGCATCCCCAGGTTCTGCACCTTCCTCACCCTCTCTGCCTCCACCTTCCTTTTCCTTTGTTTCCATAACCGTCACTTCTCTGCCTCTCCCAATGTTGAACATGATGCTGCCCTTGCTTCCTTCAACCACATGCTCCATACTCGCCCTCCCCCACCCGTGTTCGAATTCAACAAGCTCTTAGGTTCTTTTGTGAAGATGAAGCGTTACCCCACTGCTATTTCACTATGTACTCAAATGGGGTTGAAGGGTATCACCCCATGTCTTGTTACGCTCACCATTTTGATCAATTGTTATTGCCATGTGGGGAGGGTGGCTCTTGCTTTCTCCGTTTTGGGGAAGGTTCTCAAGTGGGGTTATGTGGTTGATACTGTTATGTTGAATACTTTGATTAAAGGGTTGTGTGTAGGTGGTGAGGTTGTGAGAGCTTTGGACTTTCATGATGAGCTTGTTGGGAAGGGGTTTCGGTTGAATCAAGTTAGTTATGGGACGTTGATCAATGGGTTGTGTGAGGCGGGGCACGCGAGGGCGGCGGTTAGGATGATGAGGGCGATAGAGGGGCGAGTGGTTAGGCCGAATGTAGTGATGTATAGCACAATTATTGATGGATTGTGTAAAGATGGGCTTGTGAATGAGGCGCGTGATTTGTATCGAGAAATGATTGTTAAGGGTGTTAGTCCTAATTTTCTCACTTACCGGTCACTAATTCGTGGATTGTGTATTGTGGGGCAGGCGAAAGAAGCAGTTCCCTTGCTTGATGAAATGGTCCAGAAGGGTGTCTTCCCTGATGTTTATGTATTCACTATTTTGATTGATGCATTGTTTAAAAAAGGAATGCTAGTAGAAGCTCAAGATATGTGTGATAAAATGATCGAAAGAGGTCATGAGCCTACCATTGTTACTTACACTGCTTTGATGAGTGGGTATTGTTTAAATAATAGGGTGGATGAGGCAAGGAAATTATTTGATATGGTTGTTCGATGGGGTTTTGCACCTGATGTTTGGGTTTATAACATCCTGATTAATGGATATTGCAAGCTTAAAAGATTAGATGAAGCCTTGAGTCTCTTCGATGAAATGCTCCACAAGAAAGTGGTTCCTAATCTTGTGACTTATAATTGTCTGATTGATTGTCTTTGCAAATCTGGGAGATTCTCGTATGCTTGGAAGCTTGTTAATTCAATGCATGATAGTGGTCTGACTCCTGATATTATCACTTATTGTATCTTGTTAGATACTTTATGCAAAAGACAACATCTTGACCAGGCAGTTGCATTATTTAGCCGACTGACTGAGAATGGTTTGGCTCCTGATGTTTGGAGTTATACCATATTGATTGATGGGTATTGCAAGAGTCAAAGGATAGGTGAGGCCATCGTTCTCTTGAAAGAAATGCATCTAAAGAATTTGGCTCCTCACACTGTAACTTACAGTTGTCTTATTGATGGTTTGTGTAAATCTGGGAAGATCTCGTATGCATTGAAGTTTCTTGATGAGATGCATGATAACGGTCCACCCCCTGATACAATAACTTACAGTATCTTGTTAGATGCTTTATGCAAAAGCCAACATCTTGACCAAGCAATTTCATTATTTAACCAAATAATTGAAAATGGTTTGGAACCTGATGTTTGGAGCTATACCATCTTGATTAATGGATGTTGCAAGAGTAAAAGGATAGATGAAGCCCTGTATCTCTTTGAAGAAATGCGTCTAAAAGATTTGGTTCCTGATATTGTAACTTATATTTCCCTTGTAGATGGCTTGTATAAATCTGGGAGAATCTCATATGCACAGCAGCTTGTTAATGTGATGCATGACAATGGTCTACCCCCAGGTGTTATCGCTCACCTAGGTGCGCTTTGCAAAGGGCAGCATCTTGACAGCAAGCTCCCTGTTTCAGAAAATTGCGGCAGAGGAATTTATTGTGAAATGCACACATAACTGAGCATCCTTTGCTTGCATTGCACGTGTTTTCATTTTTTTATTTGCTTTCTGTGCAATTGATGAGAAAAACCAACAAATTAACCTTTTTGAGTGAAAATCAACAACTGGGTAAGAAGCATATATTTTTCTGTTTATTTAGTTTAATTTGGGTTTGATGTTTGCTAATATTCAGGTTTTCTTGTACTGTCTGTGCTGGCTTGGGGTGCCTTGTTCGTTTATGGGCTACTCTGATCTCCTGAACTTATTGTTGGCCATAGCGGTTTGGTGTACTGCTTAGATTACTGTTGCAGTTCTTGCTTCCTTTCGTGCTGTCAATTGTCTTGCTTGAGAGGGAAACTGCTTGGAATTCGCTATAAGGCCATCATGGGTTATGCACAACTTGTTATAGGTCCAGCTGGTAGTGGCAAGGTAATTGTCTCATTTGTTCTGTTGTTTTACAAATGGTTTAAAATTGCAATTGCATTGTGATTACTATGATTGTTGGAAAATGCAGCTGATATAGCCCCAATTGCTGCTGTGATGTGGTTGCAGAGACCACTATAATTGCAATATTGTAGTCGCAATTACGATTGTGGACCACAATTTATTGTTTACAACAGTACACTATAGTGTTGTCTAATCCACATAGCTAACCCAACCTAGTGGGGCAAAGCTTGGTTATTGTTGTTGTTGCCTCATTAGTTTTGCTAAGCTAGACACGAACTTGCTCTATTGCAATTTTTTATTTTATTTTATTTTATGTTTCCTATAGTTGTGAACTTGTTGAGATGCTCATGAGTGTGTTTATTATTATTTTTTTCCCTCAATTAGTCTACATATTGCTCAAGTTTATACGAACACTGCATAGCTGCACGGCGCACAATACATATTGTGAACCTGGATCCTGCTGCTGAAAATTTTGACTATCCTGTTGTGATGGGTAAAATAAAATGTGTTTTTTGGAGTTATTATTTTTGCGGTTCAGTTGTTTGGTTTTGTGGAGCTTAACTATTTTAGTTTGTGATGCTTGCAGGTATAAGGTAACTTATTTCCCTGGATGATATAATGGAGGAACTTGGATTAGGTCCTAATGGTGGTCTCATTCTTATATATACTGCATGGAGTATCCTTTTCTTTTGTCTTTAAATTTTTCTGTTTTATCTCCTTTACAACCTTGTCTGAAATTGTCAGCCTGTGTCGTCGTAAATTTTGCTTGGTTGTGTAAATTATGTATATCTATTTCTATGTTTCTCTTTTTCCTGTTTATTTACATTTTCTTGCTATTTTAAATTCTTTTTTAAAATTTTGTTGCCTTAGCAATCATATTCAGACACCTTGAAGATAACCTGGATGATTGGCTTGATCAAGAACTGGACAATTATTTAGATGATGATTACTTCGTTTTTGACTGCCCTGGTATTCATGCTTATCTCTTAATACATTTCTATTTTGCATTTATTATGAGTGTCCATATGTTACAATTATCACACATTTTTTATTGCGAGGTGATAATATTGGTATAAATGCAATTGCATCAGTACATGAGATAGCAACTAATATATGTCCTTTTAGACCAAAATAATTTCTTGGCTAGTTTGTTTATTTTTCTTGGAATTGCTTTTGTGAAGTTGTTTGGTTGAAACTTGACCTGACAAATTTTGCTAAGTCAACTTTGCCTTCTATTGTTTTTCAGGTCAGATAGAACTATACTCACATGTCACAGTGCTTCAGAATTCTGTGGAGCATTTGAAACGTAAAAATTTTAATGTTTGTGCTGTGTACTTACTTGATTCACAGGCTTGTGCTAGTTGTGCAGAAATTATGCTTCATTTTAAGCTATGAACTCTCTAACATTTCGTCATACTTCCAATTATTGCTATTCTTATTATTTTTGTTGACTCTAATAATTTTAAAAACATTGCCAGTTCATGACAGATGTGACAAAATTTATTAGTGGATGTATGGCATGCCTTTCTGCAATGGTTCAACATGAATTGCCACATGTTAATATCCTTTCAAAAATGGACCTTGTGACTAACAAAAAGGATGTTGAAGAGTAAGTACTGATACTTAATTTCTTTTAATCACTTTATTCATTTTGAGTCTATATTTATGTATTTTTTTTCCTCTTAGATTCTTGGATCCAGAGCCAACCTTTTTACTGTCTGAATTGAATCAATGGATGGCTCCTCAGTTTGCAAAGCTGAATAAGCTTTGATTGAACTGGTGAGTATCTAAATATTCCTAAAAAAAATACTTTTTTTCCTTTGCCACTCTGATACTGTTAACGCTGCACTATGATAGTTTAAGCACTAGAGACGAAGACCAAAATTATACCTTTTATTATAGAATTTAGGAGTTTGAGGTAAAAGAAACATTGAAGTGGATGAATAATGGAAAAGAGGTTGGATCCGATAATATATCTATTGAGGTATGGAAGTGTCAAGAGAGAAAAACATAAGTTGGCTCACAAACGTTCAGGCATATCAAACATTCCTGTAGATTTCATTTCTGTTATCTTGGTTCATCATATTTATATTGCATTTTAATTTTATGTTTTCTTTCCCAGAGTTTAGGGGGGACATATCAACTATTGTGATTTTAGTTTAGGTAACTATCATTTGGAACTTGGGACTTGTGTAGAAGTCATGAATCTGTTATGGGCTTTTGTTTCCATTTGAACATGATTCTTCCTCCATTTTTGTGCAAAGATCATTGGAATGGAGTGATGGTTCCATCATTCACACCCAAATCTTAGAAAGAAATGATGGGTCCACTCCATTTCTGCAATTATCACTTCCATTTTGTAACAGCCATTCCTGATTTTTGTCTTACTGTAGAGGCTTATGATGAACATTGATTAAACTTTGCAATATTTTGTTTTTCTTCCATCTCCAAGTGATTAAATTTTGCAATTTTTGGTTGTTTTTGCTTCTGTCAATATTTAGAAATTTATTTGTTCATTATGCAAAAGGTAACTAATTATAGCATGGTGAGTTTTATACCACTGGACTTGAGGAGGGAAAGAAGGTACACTCAGTTTTTTGAATGAACTTATGTTTGCATGTAAGAGATATAGTTTTGCTCTAGTGTCCGTTTATCATACATTGGTATAGATTAATAAATGCCATTGAAGATGCTGAAATATTAAAATTGAATGGTATAATGTGGCATAAATTAAGTTGAGGTCAGATTGTGGCTCTTGTAGCTTGTTTTTTCTTAAACTCTTGGTTATGGGATGTCTACTGGTTGCAGGCTTTGAGATATGGTTATAAACACTTTTAGACTTTATCTCGCAGAAAGGCTTGCCTCTCCAGGTTATTGTCCTAAACAAATAGAAATTACAATATGAATTCTGTAGGAAGAATATAAGTTTAATTGCCAAGAAAATGTAAAATGATTTTCGACATAACCAAGCCTTGATCCACTAGATGAGATTGGCTACATGGATTAGACGATGTCATTAGTATCCTATCGTAAACCATGTCTATAGTGAAACTACTAAAATCTATAGTCAAACCATGTTTTGGTTCAAAACATGTTTTCTGTGTTCATTTCCAGTTTTCAATATTAATTACAAAATTCCAACATTGTTTTTATTATTATTATTATTATTTTTCAGGATTTTGTTGTTTTTGGTATTTTTCTTCCCAAAATTTTGAAAATAGGTTAGAATGAAAACAATATGGTACTTTTGTAAATTTGTATTCATATTGAAAACAAAAATGAAAATAGAAAATGTTTTCTGAAACCAAACCAGGCAGGCGATAAATCTTTCTTTATTGTTTTGCTTATTGTCTTTCTTGGTCTTCCTCTGCCTCTAGGTGTTGGGTACCTTCCATCTGATATATTCTCTTTACTGTGGCTAGTCTTCTCCACACATAGTCAAACTTCCTAATCCTAAGGCAAGATTCTACCATCTTTTCCAGAATAGGTGCTGCTCCAATCTGTTGAAATGTTTTGACATATGAATTATGCTGTGGTCTGCAATTAAGGTGCCAGATTTGCTATTGTGAACCTGAATTCAAATGATTGTCCAAGATTGGCTGGATTTTGACCTATTTGTTTAACCAAAATAATTTTCCGCACTGGTTTTGAGGATGGATGGACTCTAAAATCACTCATTGTTGATATATTTTCACAAGGCTATAAAGTGGGTTTATTTACAATAATTTTAAAAGTTACGACTTTTGGAGACTTAAATTAATTTTGATCAATGAAGTCCAGCATCTAAATAAACAAAGTGATCGTTTAGGGAGCTAT
The DNA here is from genome assembly GCA_031439595.1 of Pterocarpus santalinus. Taxonomy (NCBI): domain Eukaryota; kingdom Viridiplantae; phylum Streptophyta; class Magnoliopsida; order Fabales; family Fabaceae; genus Pterocarpus; species Pterocarpus santalinus. Next base: position 60,256,898 of record CM062531.1, read on the forward strand.
AGGAATACTTTCTACTCTTCTAATCACCTTTTCATGACCATGCTGGTTTCATGGTAATTTTTTATTTGGCACGTTCTACTACTAACCTTTTGACATGGTAGCACAAGTCATTGAGCTCTATATTTCATGTTCTTCATTTAGTTAGTTCAGCCTCACCCATAACAAATCCAATTTTGTTATATACTCATTGGGTTCCTCTCATTTACAGTATGCAATACATATTGGCCCAAATTGACAACTGCATCCAGTATGGAGAAGATGCAGATGTGAAGGTTAAGGATTTCGATCCAGAGGATGATGAGTAGCTTTTTCCCTTTTGCAGCACTATCTGGGATGATTGGAAGCCTGGTCTTCAAATTGACAAAATGGTGGCTCATGTTGATATATAGTATAAATATTACTAGAATGTTTAACTGTTAATTGTCAAAATTAAATTTGCCAAAAGGGCATCAAAGGTGAGTTGTAGGACTCAGTGGGACCTTGATAATTTGTACAAATTAGTCTCTGAATGGGCACAAACCTTGAGAAGGGTCATCTTTGCTTACTTGGTATGAAGTTGAACATGAAACATCAGTGCAACTCCGAATACCTATGTGATGGTTGTCGCAATCGTTGTTGCTCTGCTATTGTTTGATTCATGGTTGTCTGATCAAATTTGATGTGACTGCGATTTGAATGTTTTCTTCTGTAGCATTTTTCATGATATTTATATGCTCTTGGAAGAAAAAGCGTTGCAACATTAAGAGACTGCTAGACTTTTTGATTATAAGGGATGAGTTATAGATATTTCTATCTTTCGCTTTCATTTCTTCTAATTGAAAAACTCTTGCGGTGTCCTAAATTTGTCACTTTCTTTTCTTAAACCTTACTTGAGATAAATCTTTGGTTATTGGTTGGAAAAGGAAGAGTTCCACTGTCATCCATGACTGTCATTCATTCCCTATGTCTATGGTCAAGGACACCTTTAGTGTAGCTGACATTTGCACACTAGTAGCTATGGTGCACTCAATATATTAGATGCTCACTAGAAATGTGAACATTATCTAAATGCTGCATCCTTCAGTTTAGAAAATTTTAAACTCACACACACGCGCACATGTTTTTTAATTGTCATATGTTAAACAGGGATATTGAATTCGAAGTCCTAATACCAGGATTTCTTACATTTGTGCCAAAATAGAAGCATACCAAATGTCTTTGCATCGCCGGGTTACTATTTGAGGGGAATGATTCGTCCCTGTGCCCCTACCTTTCCCCACAAAAAAGGGAGCAAATATTTATCTGGCTTTGCATTGAGTATTCAATGCATGAAAAAAGAAAAAGAGAGAAAAATGCAAGTAAATCAGAACTTTTGCTGGAATTTATTTGCTAAAAAGAGATAATATATATATTGACTCGTGGATGAGTAACTAATAAGTGATAACCACTTTTGCTTTTTGCCAAAAATTCTGATGAGATTTCTAGTTGTGTAGCGTTGCTTGAAAAAAAAAAATGATGCAATTTCTTCTTCTAATTGGCAACTAATCACATCTCGCAAAGAATTGAGCCATCAATGAATGCCTTCCTAGAATCCTAAAGCCTCATTCAAGAATGGTACAATGAGAACTCAAATCTCTTGGACGAATTGCCTTTGTAACGTTGGAATCAACTACAATTTCCTGCCACCTTAATGTCAGCGGTGAATATTGCCCTTACAGGCCTATGATCAGAAAGTTTTGACTCACTCCTGTTGTATTGAGTTTGCTTCATTCCCTCGCCAAACCATATTATTCGATCACACCTGCAGCCATCTTGTGGTTAGACTATTCCCTGCTCGATAATGGTTCACATGAAAGCATTTGAAGTAGGATTATGCTCATCTCCTTTTCCTTATAGAATGTTACAATATATTATGAGAAAGAAAGGCTAAAATCACAGTTGTGAAAAAGTGGCGGACCCTTACACAAGTAATGACTGAATTGTGATTCTCTAATGCTTCTTATCTCCATGATGGGATCATATGAAGAGAAAGATAGATACAAATACTTAGATTTCATAAATTTGACAGGGCACAACTTCCTTGAAGTGCTCGTGTTTATCTCTATTCATACCATATGGTCATGTAAATATAGGAATATGAGAGGATCCTAAGTAATGTTCACAAGGAAACTTGTGTTTTTCTGCCATGTGATTTGACATTATGATGTTCTTGACGAAAAAGAGAAGATCCTAATCCTTTGATGTATGCTTACCATGCCGGGGCACGCTTCTTTTTGCTCATTTGTTGCTGATCACACCCTATGTACTCTTCAGAATTTGGGCGATATTTGTAAGTAGGTGGAAACTCTATAGCTCCTTCATGCCAACCTTGGAATGCATGACCCTCCGTCAGCTCCATCTTGAGCTATGTATAATTAGGATGGAGTTTTAAATCTTTAACTCATAGCATTATGTTAACTAATTAATCCAAAACATTCACATAACATGATATATTTGCCTCACCTGATCATGTTTCAACAAGGTTTCCCAGTCTCTACTCTTGATCAATGATTGTGTTGCAGAGTCTGGCATGTAGATCCTATAGTTCAAGTCGCCAAGCCACACTACTCGGCTGCATGGAACAAGTGCACATTTTAGATCAAGTTCCATGTTCAAAATTGTATAGTGTTTCAGTGATTATCCTATGCAGGTCTCAACCACAAGAAATTCTCAGGTTAAGAATTTGTTATTACAGAAGATACTTTGAAATCATTATCTTAAATTCTAGTTACATACTCAATAGGCCAATATAGTGATAGTATATCTTCGTTGTTATCAAACAACGGTCTTCTAGTCAGGTGGCTTACTCTTTTTAACAGTTTCACTTCTTTGAACATAAATGACAGTTTCCTGTTACACATAGTTCAACAAACTTACTCATGATGAATAATTTTTTGAGGCATATCATGCAGAGGATCAGCAGGGAAGCTTGTCTGAGACAAAATCTCGGTTGCATCAACGTTTCTTTGTCTTCGGTCTTCTTCTTTTCCACCAGAAGCTAGATGGCTACATATAAAGCAGAAGCTTGTTTCATGCAAGCAAAATCTAATTGATATTGAACCCTGCGTTTTAAGGTCAATAAAAGATCTAAGAAATCACGTAAAATTTCAAAACTAGCATCTAAATTCTCAAACATCTATTTATCTATATATTCACCTAAAGGTATGGCTTTATATTCTTCTATAACATGTCAAAACAGACCTTGTTTCCCAAGCAACCCATGATTCCACAGCTCACAGATGAGACACTCAAGTGATGGATAGATTTATAGAGGTCGCATCGAACCCAAATGGTGATGAACATTCCCACCATTTGCTTGCTAATGATGCATTGGAAATCTTGTCCATGTTCGCCTTCTGCGCAAATTTGTTCCTTCAGAGGATATATCTTCTGAGGTTCTACTGTTCTTTCTCCTTCAACTGGCGTGATTGGTATTCTTTTGTTGAGGGTTGCCCCAATGAGAGAATTCCATTTCATGGAAATTTTTCGGTTTTGGGGACCTAACACGTTTGCTGCATTTAGAGGCACAATTTCTTGGAACCTGGTACAACACAGATGTTGATCACATCAAATACTAGTCAATGAATGAAGTAAAAAAGAATCCAACAGTATAGTTTCTGTGCATGTAATTCTCTCACTTGCAAATAAATGGAAGAAAATTACCCCAGAACATAAATATCAGGAGAATTATTATCTGTGTCAAGCCAGTCTTCCATGTCCAAATTCTTGGGTGGTTCAATGCCTCCAACATTCCAGGAACCAACAAAGATCCTAGTGCAGAATATATTAGAGTTTGTTTTGAAGGTTATAAATGTATTAGACAAAGCCATAACAGGATTAAAGTGATATAGGACAATTGTTTTAAGAATTTATGCTGCTATTGCGATCTCATACTTTTTGGTGTGATGTTGGAAGCATGTTCTTGAGTTTGCAGATATTTGATTCAAACTATGAGTTTCCTTCTTGGCCTCTGATGAATTCTGTTTTTCTCCTTTGGAGTTATCAAAGCTCAATATCTTTCTTAGTATCCTGCTTTCGTTCAGCTTGAAGCCCTGCATGATCTTTGAACAAAATATACACTCGTCATTCACCAAACGTATGGAAAGAACCAAAATAGATACACAAAATGGGAAAGAGACACCTACTTCTTGCACTCTTGAACAGTGGAAAAGCCAAGAAGGAAAGAGACTGCAATAAGATATCAAGAGAATGGGTCAAGAGATAAGGAAGGGGATATATAGGCACCAAACTGAGTACCCCAATTGAATTTATTAATAATTGGTTAAGGACATGTTCTAGGGGGACAACAGAAAAAATCTGGGGTCTATCTCATGTACATGTTCCAATGTCTTTGGTGATATTTGATTGCATTTGCTTGAGTATTTATTTATTTATTTATTTATTTTTCATTTTTATTTAGCTGAAGAGTAATATAAACCAAAACTCATTCACATGGAAAGTGATTTCTTAGTATTAATGTCACTTTCAATATGCCTTTGTCTTCCGTGGAGCTCCTTGAAAGGAAAGATCCCTTATATTTCCAATCAAGCACACTAGGCATTATTAGCCTATACAATAAGCCAAAGCAATGGTTTTTCTATATTGACATATACCACCAATTTAAATTCCTTAGCAAATTCATCTTCCACTACCACTACTTTTGTTTGCAAGCATTAGATTACCAATGGCAAGTGCATTCGCTTTAATGCCATGTAAATTTACATTTTTGTTATAAAGTTCTATATAGTATTGATCCAAATTAAGCATACCACTCATCATTGGCGGTGAAGTTTTCTTGCTAGTAACGTGAACAAATTATTAAACAAAGTTAGTTCAGACCGTTTTTGTTGGCATAAAGTATGAGCCTAAATACGAGTACATGGAGACAATTTTTGACTCATAGCCGCAATTGGGGCCAAAAAGGAACTGGAATTTGGTGATTTTGCAGCACTAAATTACTCAACCCGTGTTTGCATTTGGCGTTCATATCGAGTTGTTGGTCATTTTCATTGCTCTTCTTTCGACTCTGCCCCATGTGCAAGCATAAACATCCTATCCTAATTGAATTGAAATGGCAGCCAACATATAGGCTTAGCTAAAGCTATGATTATGCCGAAAATTGTCATGGATGAAAGCTAGCATAAGGGAAAGCTGGGCAAGGGTCATCTTTCATTAACTAAACTAATCCACACCACTAAACTAATACATAAAGGGTAGAGAATTTAAATCCTTAAAATGTAATCACCCCATTCAATTTTGACATTTTAGTAAGAAAAATGTTTTAGATTGTGTATCAATCGGTATAGCATCATAAGGGTGGCTTTTGATATAGTTATTATAAAGGTCAAACATTTTAAATGAGATGATAATATATGATTAAGTACTTGTATAAATAGTGATACTACATAGCCAAAATAGATTACCAGCAAAACTATTGCTAGACATGTGAAAAATTCTAAGTGAAAAGAAAGAAATTATGGGCGGATAAAAATTATAAAGTGTCTATCCCATATTATCCCACCTAATTGATGCAATAAAACCTTGACAAATATTTGGGTTGCTAAGCAATTCACTTGTATAAAACACTTCTACAAAGTTTCAAAATTAGTTTCTTTTACTAAATAATTCATTGTAACTTTGATTTTGACCATTAAATCATTTTAATTTTTTTAATACAAAACCAATTAATTGTTGATAATTTGATTTTAGCAATTAATTTATGTTGTTAATTGTTAAAAATGAAATCACAAAAAATTATTTGAGAGACATTAAATATTTAAGTTAGTTAATTACAAATTTACATATTAGCTTATGACAATTACAAGAATTTGGATTCCAATTTAAGAACTTTTAGTTGACGAGTAATTCCACTATAAAATTTATAAACTTCTAGGAATATAGGTCACGGGTTCCATTTTGTCTAAGAGCTAATTTGATTGCTCTGATATGGAAAATGTGACTCCTCCTACGCCTAGATTGCAGTCTTTTTGCCCTGTAGAAATGCTACGAGATACAAGTGTCAAAATGAGAGCCCCATATATGATATTTATATGAACAAATCCATAATAGAATTCAACTATGGACGGACCATTTTCTTCATAACCATACCAAGACAAAGGGGGAAAGTATTGAGTCTTTAGAGAACGACTCAATCACACAAACTCTTTCCTAAGTTTGATATTGACATCCATCTAGGGTTCTATGTCCCTGATAGCTTAAGTTCAGTTAATATAGACTTTCTTCATTATTTTATTATTATGGCATAGGAAAACGACTTTGTTATTATCATCGCTTTCATTTGATACCTTATTTTATTGATTCTTCTTTTTTAAAAAATAAATTCATTTTTTTATTTTGGGTTTGGTTAAGGAATTCATCAAATAATCACAAGTTGTTGAACTACTCCTAAGGGAAAAAAAAAAAAAAATCCCCTACAACATTGTCGATTGCAACTGATTGTTCTATTAATACATGCATAACTCTCCTTAATTTTGTCTTCTTCTTTTGTCTTTTTTTTTTTTTTTGAATTAGCTCTGCTTGAATACTATAATGGATATCTCTCCAATCTCAATATATGTACTCTGCAATATTTCCCACGATGTGCTTTTTTGGGTCTTTGGTTTATTTACTCAAATATGCATTAAAATTATTATTTCTATTTTCTAAGCAACGGTGACAAGAATGGAAACAAAAGTTTGATCCATCGACCGTCTCTTATGTTGGGGACCTGTCCACTCAAGAGTTCTTTCAAGTAATGAACTTGTTCTTATAAATTACACAGTTAATCATTCCAATGAATTTGGTTCGCTTAGTGAGTCTTTGCTCATATATTATTATAATTTAAGTTTAATTTTTAAGTTTTTTTATTGGTGTCATGAAGATATGCTTTAACTTTAAATTAGGACAAGTTTTTTCTCAACTTAAAAATTGGTTTATCAAAAAAATTATTCGAGATTTAACTGCTGTAAATAGTGCAGAGTTAGAGCTGTCCAAATATATGTGTATTTGGTTTATAAGTTGTAAATTATAATTTTTTTATTTATTTTTTTAACTGAAATTTGAATCGTGATTTATACTAATTTCTTCTACTAGATCAATTCCGGTCAGTTATGAAATATGATTTGACTCAATGGAAAAATGCTTTTTATTTTTACTCAAACATAATTTCAGATTAACAATTATGTTAAAATATAACATAGTATTACCAAACATATTAAAATAATTAAAACTCAGATTATATCCTTTGTCCATGAGTTCAGATGTGTAATGTAAAAGAAGAATAATTTTTATATTATTAGAGTATATAGATATATTAAATACTCAAAGATAAAAAAAATATTATAAAAAAATAAAAAAAATTGAAATAATTAATAAAAAAATTAAAAGAGAATGTTAAATTGTTAAAATTTTAGATATATATAAATAACAAAACATGATATTAATTGGTCAAGAATGGTCGTGTCACATTGTCATCAATCATCAATTAATGTCTAATTTTTTTTTGGGGTCTGAAATTGATGTCTAACTTGAGTTGTGCAGTCACTATACTAATACAGTAGTACGGCAATACCAAACCTAACCTAACAGCAATAGATGTGGCCCAGTTTTGTTAAGGCACAGCTCAGCCCGGGTTTGTTATACCATAATTATAGGCTTTTACAGATAATAGAATATAGATCATCAGAGACTATATAGTCATTTTCTCTAGCGATGGACTCGGCTCTTCTTCAATCTTATGGCAGTATTTCTATTCTTCGAGAGCCTATTGCCCGCGAGTGCCACATCAAAGAAAACTGTTTTGGCACTTTGTTGATCTTTGGGTGAGGAATAAATACGTTGTTCCACTGCATTTGTTTGGCACAATGAGCAGCTTGTATCTGCCATAATCTATCTCCAAGAATCACCTTTTTGGTAAATTAAAATTTTAAAAGGATCTTGCATATTTCCTTTAGGGTGGATCAATTTTTTGGCATGCAAATGCACGGTCACTCATACAACAGTCTAATAACAGGAATCATAGTGTTTTTTTCTACTTTTTTTTACCCCGAAACTTTTGATAACTTCTCATGTAACACTACAACAATGAATCATAGCATTACAAGAAAAAGTTTAAACTACTCCACTTGCACTAAATGCTTCTATGGGCTTGTTAATCTGTTTGAGTAATTATTCAGTTGACTGTCATTTTAATTTAACCCTGGTATTATTAATACTGGAGATATTAGGATAGTTACCCCGCCAAAATTAACATATCTAGCATGGCCAGCTACAGAACAAGCTTCCTAATATACGACGAAGGCCTACCCTTGCATTTAGGAAGTTGAGTAGCTGAGCTCTAGAACTCAAACTTTGAAGGATTTCAGCTTCACCGTGATTGAGATACCACCTAGCAAGAGTACTATAATTTGATCATCATTTTCGTAGATATCATTTAATTTTTCTTTTATAGAGACCATGGATATATTCACAAGTTCAACTTATTTAAACCACCCATAAGATTATTCTTCGTTTAATTGTGAGAGCATAATGATAATATAGTCTCCTCACAAGAGTTGCTTACCTCCCTAAAATTCTAACACACATTGTCCTACTATGAGAGTTAAAATTGCTTACTACCTCAACCAATTTTTTGTGGATGTAGACATCATTTAAACACATAGTGAAGTACAAGTAAATAAAGGGGGTTTTCAAATATTGAATTATTGGTGAATATGCCTATAGAAAATTGATATAGGGAATCATGCATGTATTAATAACTAGATATTTTAGTTATCTTACTAATAATTAATGAATCAGATAAAAAAAATTTTACATCCATTATTAGTTATCTTATTATATTTACCATAATCATTGTAATTCCCAATTATATATAAACCGATTCTCATATACCTATATATTATCTAAAATCATGAATATAAACAACATTTCTCAAAATATCATCCTCATGTATCTATATATTACTAATGATGTTAATCATTTGTAAAATAGCACATGGCGCATGCAAGTCACAAGTTGTTGTCATAGTTTACACACACACAAAGAAAAGATTCCTTGATAAATAAACATTTGCAGCTCATAGACAAGTTTGCTTTTCCCGTATCCAAATCAAATAAAAACTTCTCTCAATTGCCTCTTGGATTTTGCATCCACTTTGGTATCCTGGGCGGTTGTCAAGCAATATGATAAAGGTAATGACAAAGCGCATGGGTGAATCACATGAACGATATATGTGAGACCCATGTTACTTGGAAATAGTTAAAAAGAATATAATTCGGTGTTGAATTTACTTAAGGGTGGCTAAAATGTTGAATCTAGTGTAAGCAATAATCTATTTATGCATGGATAGATTATCATAAATACATTAATTCCAGGATCTAGAACTTCATATATTTCACATAGTTTAGATAAGAAAGCGTACCGTTCTCCATTGGATTTTGAATGAATAAGATAGTCCTTAAGCAAACACAAAGGATGATAATTTCTCTCTCTTAACCTCTTTCTTAATGGCACAATAGTGATGGAAATAATATGCTCTTATTGATGGATGAGAGAGGACCACATCCTTGATTTATATAGACAATGAAAAGGTGTTTCCATCAGACACCTCCAATAGTCATGTCTTTACATATTGAATAGTTATGCCTTTACATTGAATAAGTATGACCATTCATAATGATGACTCTTCAATATAACTATTCATAAAGATGCCTCTTCAATAATCCAATTAATGAATTTAACATTTATATAATAATTATTAAACTATTATATGGGACACAATTCTTACATCTAGTGCACAAAATTACCAAGGATCCAATGGTTTTTAGACAGCAGACAAGAGTTCCTATATAAAGAAATAAAAATATCATTTCATAGATGTACTAGTAGCATACATAGCTAGGAGCAGCTGCGGTTTAGTTGATGACCAGTTCTTTGGATTATAATCATCATGAGTACTTTAATATTATATAGTTTGAAATCACAAATGCTTTGTTAGAATTACGAGAAAAAATAAAATAAAATAAAAAAATAAAGAGAATAAAATATGAGTAGAAAATTATTTTTTTTATATATTTGAATGAAGAGAAAATGAATAGAAAAAAATTATATAAAATAATAAAATAATAAAATAAAATTATATAAAATAACATATATATTCTTAATATATATTTTATTATTTAAAATTTAAAATATTTTTTAAAAAATATAAATAAATAAATATAACTAATAAATTTTAATTTTAAAATGTTTTTATATGTAATTTAATTTTATAATACTTCAAAACAATTTTTTTCCTCTTTCTTCACTCCACTTTCCCACTCCCCTTCCCTCTTCCCCACAACCCTGACTCCCCTTCCCACTCCGTTTGTCATGGTCTTTGTAACATTCCCAAAAATTAATAACAGAAAATTATAAGGGAGTTAGGATGAAAACACCCTTTAATTTGAGGCATAAACCCTAGAATTGGACGTCATTTAAATCGTTGCGAGTGAAATTTCCACCAGGTAACCAATTGATGATGGAGAATACAAAGGGTCAATTTTATGATGGAAACATACAGTCAAAATAAATTACAGACAATAATTTAAATTACAATGGAAATTTTGGATTTTTTTAAAGGAAAACAGAGGTAAAATCATCCAAAAGTTCAGGAAAAATTTTACAAAAATCAAAGAAAAATTATAATTAAATATCCAACATGCCTTAAGCTTATAAAATTTTATTCTAGTAACTTTAGACACCATTTACATAATTCAACAAATATTTTAAATTTTAAGTGATAAAATCATGCGCTAGCCACTAGTTTAACACTGATTTTTGCCATAAAAATCTAGCAGTAGGAATTGGGCTTTATGTTTGGACCTTTGAAGAATCAATTTGGGCCTCAAGTAAGGCAATGGGTCGAGAATTAAGTACCAGGGGAAGAGATGGGATCATTTTGATGATATTGACTGAGAAGAATCAAGTCAAGTTTGAAAAATTCAAACTTGTGACCTCACCAAGCCTGCATCATGTAGTGAGCTCATTTCTTGACTTTTTGTATGCACTAGGTCAAACCCTAGTGCGTGGCAAATATGCTTCTATGCCATAGTTTGGTCTATTTGGGATTATAGGAACAAGTGTGTCTTTTAGAATGCCAATATCTGCTGGGAGGGATTCATGACTGAGGTGATGCAAAGGTGCAGGGAGTGGTCAACAAATATGCTTAAGAGATGATTTGTTGTTAGGTTTCTCATCCTTTCTTTAGCAGTAGTATTGCTTTATATGGTTCCTGGCATCTCTTTGTTTTGGTTTCTCTGTATTCTGCTTCCCTGTGTTAGGGGTCAAGCCTTTATTCTGCAATTATTGAAAAAAACTAGGGCAAACCCTTGCTAGCGAAGGTAGTGAGTTTTTCATGTGTGAAATTAAGTGGTCATTAGTGGGACAAATGTCTTAAGTCATGATTACTTAGTTACTTATCAAGTTACTTTAAGGATGAAACTATGGCCAAAAATCAACTAAATGAAAAAAGAAACCCAAGTTCCTTTCCTTTATATCCTCGACCATACATCAAAAAGAGAGAGGGAAACGCTTGAAGTTCAAGCAAAAGGCCAAAAAAAAAAAAAAAAAACAAAATAGAGAAAAAAAATTAGGCAATACTCTTAGGAAAAGTTCCCAAAAAATTCTCCAAGCCTAGAAATCACCACCCAAATTCACAACCAACACTTGGAGAAACTCCTTCCTTGCTCCTTCCCATTTTCGGCCAACAATCATACATGTAGGAGTTTGATTTATAAACCTTCAAGGCTTAATCTTATTCTTTTGCTTGCTTTATTTAGCTTTAACTTGTATTTTCAATTTTTAATGGCTATGTTTGTTTATTTAGGTGTTTTCACTAGTGTCTTTAAATTGGTTATCTTTGAAGCTTGAGAATTCTAATTTAACTTGTGAAAATTTGCATGAATATGTTGGACTATTAGCACTTGAGCTTGAAACTTGGATCGATGACCAAAAATCTGCTGTGATGCTTGTGAGTAATTTCGACCGCAGAAAGAAAAGTGGTAGGAGTTGAATTTCCTAGATATATGTTTATAAAAGTTATATGATGCCTCTAGAACGGCTATGATGTTGGATTGTGGCTTGCTGCATGGGTTGTTAAGAGATTTGTTTGGATTATGAATAATAGATCAATTTGAGTGAAAATTCTCACTTTATTGTTTATGTAAGAAATCTGCCCAAAGCTAAGCATGCATGGAGTGACTTTTTAATTATGCCGTGTTTTTTTAGTGGACGGCTATAAGGCTGTGGCTTAGTTTTTTGTCCGAGCTGGTCTTTTTGTAACTCCTGTTATGTGCCGGATATCTTGTGCTTGGTGGTTTGAGCAGCTGGGTGATTTTCTGGGAGTCTCATCTGGGGATGTGGGGCTTAGTGTTTCTGGCATCTAGCAATTCTTCTCTGGGGTTATCGCTTTTTGTGTCTTTAGCTTTTGTTTTGATGGCATGGGAATTGATAGGAGTAGGAGGATCCAGTCCTTTTTTAATTGCTGCTAGTAATTGGGTGCTGTTTTAAGTTTTGGAGTTGACTTATATGGTGGTAGTCAATCAATTGGTATACTTGGGAATGTATGAGATTCTAATCAGGGGCGTTTTGATGAAGTTGGTTGTTTATTTCAAAAAAGGGGCAAAAAGAATGACTTTTTTGGACTAGAGAAACAACTCAAGAGATATTGGCAGTTGGAGTGGGTGTCTGCTGTGGAGCAGGTACAGTGTTTGTTTAGGTGTTTTTAGTTTTCTGTGATGGATATAGATCTGGGCCTTTGTTTTTGTTGTGTCTGCTGATCTTTTGCTATCTTCCTATGCTGCTCCCTTAATTTGGGAGTTTAGAGCCTTGGTGTAATTATCGAAAAAAATGATCAATTTGCAAACATTTTTGAGTAATTATATAATAAACTTGGATATTCATAACCATAGTCTTGGTGTTGATACCTTAAGAAAATTATCATGTTGCTTGTTTAATAATAATAATAATAATAATAATCGCGTTGATTAAGAAATGCTATTGATGAATCGCTAGTAACATAAACTCTGTAATTAGTTGTTAACATTTGCGTAATCATTTGAGTTATTTATTTGAATCTATAATTTTCTATAGATTATTCAAACTTCCCATCACTAATTCATTGCTAATGATAACATACAACAGGGCAACTATACATCCAATTAAATAAATGACTAAAACCAAAATGCATTTATATGTCTGCCGTGTGAATTGAAGTTGCATCCCTCGAATGTGAGGCTCTTAAGAGGCGGGGATGATGATTGATGGCCGCTGGGGCATAGGCCTCTTTTGCCATTTACTTGTAATTTTAAAAAGGAAAAAGAAAGTGATCACACGGTAAGAAGTTAGGCAAGCAAAAAGGTCCAGTCCTTGCTGAAGGCCATAGGTCCGAACCATGGACCAAGAAGGGTGAACAAAGATACAAATGTTGTGTTCTTTTTTTTTTTTTTTTTTTTTTTTTAAGGTGTCTAAAAATGTTGTGCTCTAATCAACAATGGATGTGTACTTGTGCTTAATTGCGGCATGGGACAGGTTTTTTGATTTTTCTTTGTGGTCTGTAGTGACAAAGTTGGATTTCTGTTTAATTTTCTCTTTGGGCCATACATGGTCCGTTAGTTTGCTATTTTTTTTTTTGCACGTCACATTGGTTTTAGGCTGCTGGTTTTTATTTTCTTTTATTTTTTTTATTGCTTTACTTTGGGTCTAGCGAATTAATGCATTAGCCTTGGCTGTGAGAAGAAATAAGCTAGGTTTAATATGTAATTTAGTTAGAGCTGTTATAAAAATAAACTAAAATCATAAAATATAAAAATCACAAAGAAATCAGAAAGATGATAAAGCACAATCAATATATAAATATATAGTTAAAACTAAATTAAATGCTTTTGTGATACTTTTGATTGACTCAATTGTGTTTTAACCTTTTCCATTGATTACTTATTTGATTTATGCTTGTTTCATTATGGTATATTAACATATTGTTTGGTTAAAATGATTTCATTGTTAATTTTTTTTATATTTCCATGCAATGGTTAACAATTTTGATTGAGTAGCATATGCTACCTTCAAAATTATTTAGATTATAAAGGTTTATTGGGTGGTCCAGTACTAACTTGAATCCATGCAAATATGGATTTCTCTTTTACCATGTAAATATGGATTGCTCTTTTAAAATCTTGATTAGTTATTTTAATGTTAATATGTTGCTTGGTTGAAATGAATTTTTTTGTTAAATAAATTTATTTTTTGTTTTTTCTAATTTTTTTTATCATACGATAACTAACAATCTTGATTGAGTAGTGGATACTACTTTTAAAATTATTTAAATTATAAGAGTTTATTGAGTAGTCTAGTGATGACTTGAACCTTGTACAAAAAATAGATTTTCTTTAAATCTTTTCAAAAGAAAACTTCTTTTTTTCAATTTTAAAATCAATTAATCCACACTTATTTTTTAAAGAACTAGAATTTCTCATTGTATTGGAGGATACATAGAAGTGTATGTTAAGCTAAACTTTAAATTTTCATAATTTTGTTGTTATCCCATGGCTTTGTTTTGTAAATATTTTAATTTGTTTTTGTTACTTATTTATTTGTAAATGTACGATCTAATTTACTCAAATGTACCTAAATGTCTTTATGGATAAATTTGATATGTTGGGGTTATTCAATTTGCACAAATAATTTTAGGGTAACCATTTTAGGACGGATCTATTAGGAATATAGTGAAATTCAATTTTCACCATTCTTTATATATAATTAAACTCTCCAATCTAACTCTATTTGCAAACCAATTTTCAGTTGTTCTAAAACGATTTTCCAATGATTTTCCGTAAACAAATTTTAGTGGCAACTCCATGATATTTTCAATAAAAGAAAATTTCATGAAAATTTTCCAAACAATTTTCGATCGCCTCTTGTTGTGGTGCCTCCGGATAGATTTGCGACAAATCCTTTAACCGGATTTACTAGTAAGATAATTGAAACCTCAATTATTAATGCATACTTTCCCATATTTTCACAAAGGCAAATTCACCATAATTAAAATATACCTAATTCCCCAAATATCAAAATAGGTGTCTACAAAAACTATGTTCAAATAGCACACTTCTTTCGAATTCATTGTCGTATTACTCTTTCCTACCATAACTTGCTACACTAGGAAGCTTTTGCGCTGAAACTGTAGATGAACCTGTGACTTGTGTGAACTCTTTTAGGTTGATCCCTATTACTACTTCCTTAGATTCTGACATAACACATGATTGAAGCTAAAGGCACTTATCTTAATCACTCATCAGTAAAATTGTGGAATTTCTAAATTTGAATGCTTTAACAAGGTGTACTTTCATCAATTTGGCCCAGTTATATCTTTCACAAAATCAGAAGCTCTAGCGTGTAAGTTATGTATTGATGGTCATGCTTGAAAATGACTTAGCCCTTAGCCATCTTACGATTCTTTGATCTCTGTTGCCTGTCCTGACAAGAGGAGATGCAAAGAATAGACTGCAAAAAAAAGCTTAATTAAAATACATACTTTTATTTAATATTAAAATATATTATTTGTGTAGACTTTATTTTATTATGCTCTACTATTTATAAGAGAGTTTTGGATGCTTCTACGAGATTTATTATCATTGAGATACTATGATATAATATCCACTCCATTCTTGATTAATATCCTAAGAACTCTTATATGACTCTTATCCTCTTATCTCTTTGTAATCACCTTCTCTTATAATTAAGGAATTTCTTCTTTTATATATGTAATCTTGTGATTTCATAAACTTCCTGTATTCGCTATTGAAGCATCAAGCAACTGTCCTAACCAGCATATGTCTTGAAGAATTTGATACCTTTTTTCTGTCAATTATCCCTTCTCAGATCCAAACTTTGCTGGATCTCCTATGTGATTAATGATTATGTTTGCCTTTATCATCACTCTTATTTCCGGTAGCAGAAACTCCTATATTTGTGCGACATTTCTAAGGGTTATTTAGCCTTATTACACATATAAAACAGAAATCTGAAAGCAACCATACTAGTAAATATTTGTTATATGAGTGAGAAAAAGTACGTAGAAATATTTTGAAATTCTCCTCGTTACATTCATTCTTGTGATTCATGCCCATATTATATGCAACCATTTGCTCTTTGTTAAGTCGTGGGTTATGTGGGATTTCCTTTAATTATCATGCTTATGAATGTTTTCATTGCGTCGTGACATAAAAATTCAACAAAGTTCAATATTCACTGTTAACTATTTAAAACGACCCACTTCTTTTATTTAAACTTGAGATCGGTTATGCAAAAGTTTTCAATAAAGCACAACATATTAAGATGAGTGTTTTATTTGAGGAAAAAAAGAAGGAACCAATAACTCATGAGACTGAAAAATTATTATTTTTGGAATGAACAATCAAATTCCAGATTATATAATTGAGTACCATTACTCAATGAGAGGATTGAGTCATAGGTTCTTATTAGAAATCCTTTCTTCCTTCACAATCTTTTGTGTTGATGCTTATGCCCCCTCCTCTCCCCCAAAAGAAAACTAATAATATATGCTTTAGTCTGAAAATTCTTTTGCAGAAGTAATTGGGAAGTTGCTGAATGACCTTGTAGTGATCAGGAATTAATGTTTGAGTGACACAATCTACTTGTCTTCCTCCCTTTTGCACCCACTACGTATACCCGTTGGTATTTGATATTAAACATGAGACACTGCTTTACTTCTTTTTTGACTTTAAGAAGATGCCCTATCATTTCAGGAATATATGTCACCAGCCGTGTCCAATGTATAATTACCCCTTTTTGGTGGCAGATAATCCATTCTTTTTAACTCTTATGATTACATTCAGATTCATTGAAAAGAAAAATCAGAATGATTGGCGGAACTCTAATCTCACAAAATGAAAGCAGTGCTTTGTCTATTGAATTCACCCCATAGATTATTGAGAAGGTTTAATCAACTTTCATGGGGAGATATATATAGTCACTTCAGGAAAGGTCGATGTTTTTATGATTTGATGTTGCATGCAAATTTATACGGTTCATTAACAAACAGGATGTGGTTACACTGGAAACAAATATGAATTTAATATTAATATGCATAAAAGCATTTATAACGGTGTGATATAAACACATCATTTAATACATTTTGACATCTCATATACTAATAACTTATTGAATAACGTAACAGCATATCATTACATGTCAACATATTCATAGTATATCAACTAAACTCGTAGAATAAAAGAATCTATCTTTTCTATGCAAAAAGAATATATTTATTATACTATATGTTACGACAAGTTTAATGATCTTCCCACTCCAAGAAAGAAGAAAGCACTTATTATAAAGGCTAAGTATTCAGACATGCTTAAGTCTGGCATTTCACCTGAGCAAGTCATTTAACTAAATGAATGTACACATGCATGCCAGATTAAAACATAGAACAATTTTCCTTTTAACTCATGGTTGTAGAGTTGTAGTTTGCTTATTCATTACTCAATCAACTACATATTATCAGAAAAAATTATTTGAATTCTTTCAATGATGATAATTTGAACCTCAATTAATTCAACTGGTTTTTTTTCATAAAAGTGTCGTTCAAAATCTTTTGGAAGAAACCAAACAACTTATACATGTTTCAGATTTTAGTTTGCTTTGTTTTTTCAAAATATTTAATAAATAAATAATAATAATAAATTTTGTTACCGCTTTTTTGTTTGAATCATTGTATCCAAAATTTGCTTTAATTTTAACTAATTTGAGTCAAATTGGATTAATCTATTGTAATGATAAAAATTTTTTAGTATTAATTTATTTTTTCATTTGCAATAATCTTGATTAAAAAGGAATAAGTGTTGAAATACTAGAATTAACTAAATGTAAGTACATACAAAGTTTCTATAATTAACTTATATTGGTTATATAAATTAATTGATACATTATGTTTCATCGTAAACTTTATATATATATATATATATATATATATATATATATAATTTTTTTATGAGAAATATCTATAAATAAGTTATTTAAATCTAAGATGCTATTAATATATAAATCTCTTAGTTTTCCTCTAAGGATGAAATAGGCTTAATCAAAGTCATTATTTTGAACCTCCGGGCCAGGGTTCGTGCAAGTGCAAATAATATTATAATAGAGGAGAGTGTGGACTACGTGATCACATGACTACCTTGGACACTGTAGCGCTATATTTGAAATTTGACTTTTAATTCGTAATCAACAACTTTGTTTTTTTCTGTTACGTGATCGTCCCATGACCAATAGCTCAACAGAAATGACCAAAAGGATCTATTGCATATTTACAGTGCTATCTTTTTTTTTTTTTTTTCCTTTTGACTTGGGAATACAAACTTGCAACAATGTAGTTTCAAAGTTCAATTAGCAAAGTTTATATTAATTATTCGTTTATTAGCAACTAGTCCAAAGTGCGTAAATGATGTAATATTGGTTTGAGATATGGCACCTATACCGCAAGTAATTCTTGCAGCTTGACAATGAAGTCGTCCTCGTAGTACTTATCGTAGCTAACTTCGCTAGCTATTACAATTATAAATATTAAACTTCTATTCAATACTGATTCGGAAGCCGTATAGCAGTAGAAGTAATCTAGAGTTATATCTTATCTGATTCGACGTATTTAATATGGGCATGTTTGTTCTACTTTCTCAACGGAGAAACATAATTTCCGATAAGCGTTGCTTTAAATCCATGTGAGAGAAAAATTTTCATATAATTGTCTCGAAATTCGTGTTTTGACACAATCCAAACGTATACTATGACTCTGTCTTTGATTTTGTGAAGGATATTTTTTGTATTATGACTTTTAGTGATTATCTTTGTTTAGATTTGAATGTGCAAATTAACATGAGAAAGTGAGGGACATCGCAAGAAAGGAAAGGTGCGGAAGCTCAGAGAAGAGAGAATTCTTCTGATACCATATTAGTGTAGGAGATGAATCGATCATCAATGTCATGCACTGAGATAGCAAGTATTTATACAACAGTGAGTAGCCGAAAAGTAGTTACAAGAGTTAACTAACACAACTAAGGCTTGGTTCGATATTGTTGTAACTTTTTAAAAGTTACTGAGCTCTCTCAACTCTCTAAAAGATGTTTTCAAAAAGTTATTGTAGGATCGTTTGGTAAAATAAAGTAAAAATTATTCTCAATAAATAAAAGTCACAAAAATAGTATTTGATAAAATTGCTCTTAATATTTAAAATGACTACAATTATTGTAAATACTAAAGAGAATAATTTCTATTTTTAATATCATTAAATAGAGGAAGGTTATATTAGTCCTTTAAATTTTGGAGAGCACAAGCCAGCTCTGAAAAGCATCCCATAAGGGCTCCTGAGAGCACCTCCTGGCTCTCAAAAGCCAGTAACAAAAGCATCTCAGCTTTTCGATTTACCAAACAGAAAAAATTGACTTATACATTTTATAAGCCAGAGCACTCCTTCGGAGAATACTACCAAACTAGACCAAACTCTAAGAGCTTCTACAACTAACTTATTTACACATGGAAAACTTTAGTACAAATTAATTAATTATCATATATTGTTTATCTACCACTAAATTAACTCATTGAAATTAAGACTGCTAATGGGAGAAAAAATTATTATTAATAATTAATCCAGCACAAGTTAAGTCTCATATCAAAGAGTCGAGAAAGCTTCCAAACATAAAGTGACTATAAAAAGTTAAAAAGAAACTTATAATGCATGTCTTTTTTAACTTTTTGTTATACTTGATCAAGTTTTAGTGTTTGGTAAGATTTTTTTCCTGGAATATTTCTATAAACATTGCTGCAAGATTACACCTTCAGTCATTGTTGCGATTAAAAGGTCATCTCAATAATTACTTTCTTTAAGCTTTGAATATTGCTCCCTTTTTTTAAATGTGTAACTTGCATAATCGACCCTTGTTGATAGTGTTTGATAAGATTTTAAAAACTATAATTTTGTCTAATTACTTGAAAGTATTTTTGCAAAATGATAATATGGTAACGGTAAAGAAGAAATATTGGAAATATTAAAAAAGGGATCTTTTGTATAAATATATACACATAGATTTTGTGAAGCTTTGAACTAATTTTCCTGATGGTTAATGTTAGTTATGATTCTTAAAAATATATTTAATCAGATCTATTTTTCAAGGATTTTGCTAAGGGTATTTGTTAAGATTTTAAAAATGGTAAGTTTTCATGTTTTCAATGCAATGAATGTATTAGAAATTTAAACTTTTTATTTCTTCTATAAAAATTTACCACTTTATCTTAACCGTGCTTTTAAGGCTAATTGTTAGTAAAACTCCCCTTTTTTTTCAAAACAAAAAGTTTGTTATAGTTTTGCTATAAAAAGTTTTTATTATTTAAATCATGTGCATTGTAGAGTATATAACAGCTATGTACCACTATGTTTGCCCTCGGAATCACTGCTCTTTCCATTAATGATTATAAAAGATTTTTTTTGAATAAAACTCTTAATCAATTCCTGATAATGTCCTTGATGAATATATTGTTCTCTAACAAAAAATAATTGGCCTCATAATCTTTGATAATTGTAAATGTTGAACACCTATGACCCCTAACAATTATATAAATTGGACACATATAGTTCTTGACCCACTTATAATCAATAAAGAGTTGATATGGAGATAAAATAATGACTAAAACTTTTTCAACTTCATTCTACGTGGCATCGTTTAAATACACAATTTGTATAGCTTTGTAAGAACTCCTTAAACACACTATTTTGAAAAACTAGAATTAGATATGATAGATTAAAATAATGCGTTTGGAGGATTTTTTTTTTTTTTAAAGTTATACAAACTATACATTTAGAGGGTACTATGTGGGGTATCAAAAACTATAAGAACAATGGTGTCTTGTTAAGAGTTAATGCATCTATCGAGAATATTGTCAAAAGATTTATTTAGAGATTTACTCAAAATCTTTTGAGTCATTGCTTTATGGCCACTTCATTTTCCCCGATTAAACATTCGAAAAAGCGCTTTTAAAAATGAAAAATGCAAATCGTGTTACAAAAAATGTTATCATAACTTTAAGAAATTATACATTTGCTTTATAAAAAATCTTTTGGATTTTAGCTTATAATAAGAAATCTTTTGACATCACCAATGATCATCATGTCATTGCCGCTGCCTCATTTGTATGCCGAAATTCGGCGCCACCCAACAGCTGCAACTAGCACTAGCAGTGATTGGCAACAGCTAAAGTCGTTACCGCGTGAATCTTTTGAAGAATTAATTAAAACGTGGTAATTCATCGCTCTTAAAATAGTTAATTTTTTCCATAAATTATATTTTCCTTAATATATGTTTTTACTAAATTATTTATGTTTAAAATTTATTAGATCCTAATTAATTAATTCAAAGTGACTCTAGAGATAAAAAAAAAATTAATATGAATTTTTTTCATTAATAAAACTTGAATCTAAAATGATATTTAAAGTAAATAAGTGACAAATTATTTGAATTACACTTATTTGAATTAACTTAGCTCTATTTCTAATATTTTTCTCAAAAATTAAAAGTAATGCAGCTAAAAATTGGACGTGAATTGGTCACTGATAAATGAAAAAGAGGCATGCATGCAAAGGAAAGAAGAATTTGGAGTTAGCTTAGATTGCGTCGTCCAGTATATGTGTGCCTAAAGCCATGCAATGCAAAACAATGGCTCTATCTAATCCTTGTAATTTAAGAGAAAATAATTTCATGTACATGTACTTATATTATCGCTTCACATTTTATATTTCTATTATTTAATTATGGTAATTTTTATTTTTCACACACATTTTCTAATTTTATCATACACAAAAACGTGAGAAATACAATTGAAAATTGTGTACCAAACCCTTTGCTTGGTTTAAGAGAAAATTGGGGGGAAGAAAATGTGAAAAAAGAAAATTGGATGATTTTGATATTTTTTTTTTATTTGGATGTAAAGAGAAAATAGAGAGAAAAAAATAAGTAGATATGGCCCATCAAAATTTTTCTTTTCACTTATGGAGAGAAAACTAATGAAGGAGAGAGAAAACTGAAATATTAGATTAAAGATAAATAAGTTATTTATTATAATTATATTTTTTTCATTTTTCTCTCCAAGTAAACAAAATTTTTTTTATTTTTCTCTCTCTATTTTCCCTTCATCTAAGAAATAAGAGAGGAAATATACTTTTCTTTTAATTTTCTTTTTTCTATTTTTTTTTCCTCATTCAAGCAAAATTTATTTTTTCCTTCTCCCTTTCAACAGATTTAAAAGCTGAGTGACAACGGGTTTGAATCTCCCTCCCTCACACCGACTTTCTTTTCTGTCTCCTACAATTCTGACCCTACCGTCTATCGATAAATAGGGAATAAAACATTATATAGTGTCCGTCAAGTTGCGAGGCTAAATTATGTGAGGAACCATAAAAGTCAAAAAGGGAATAAAAAAAAAGAACAAGAAAAGATAAAAATTAATTCAAAATCTCAAAGGATTTTGTTATTTGTACGTCATATTACTTTTATGTAATACAAAAAATGTTTGTTAAAATATTTTATTTAATATTTTAAAAAATTTAAAATAATATAATTAACGGTCTTGCTTAAATTTTCCACTAAAAGAAAAATATAATATATATACTTCTCTTGAAAGATTAGTAAAAAATAAAGAATTATATATTTTTTTATTAAAAACTTTAACTAATATTGAAATTTCTGTAATTAAAATAATATAGAAATTACATCATAAAATCCAAATAATGCATGATGAATTGGCAAGGAAAAAGCAAAACGCACCATTTTTGTTTTGATAAAGCTGAATGACTAGGTCTGATGCCCAGCCCTACTAGACTTTTTTATTGGTGTCAAAAGGTTGTTGGAATTGAGAAAAGAATCGCTTTTTTCTCTTTATCTTTTACTACTCTTCAATCATAAAGCAATTGATTGCAAAATCATTTGCCACTAGACTTCTTGATGTGTGTTTGTGCTCAAATTGCTTTGGAATTTGCACTATCTTCCTACTTTGTCCCCTCTCCATGGCTGTATTAGCAGTGTGACACAACACAGGAATGAAAAAAAAAAAAAAAAAAACTCATTTCATTGGACTGATATGTTTGACTAGAATGTTTCCCCTAATTAGCATTATTCTTATATGCATAATTAAGGCGCAATACTTGAACTTGCAAACTTGTCAACGTTAAAAATGTTACATTAGATAATAATTTAGTAGTTTTGAGTGATCATCACAGTCTAAATGACTGTTGGTGTCACCATTCACCAACACAATTTACATTTCTATCACAATATTAACCAAACAAATTACCTTTTTTCTACCGGAATTACCATGCTGTTAGTTACAAAGGAAAAGGTAATATTGCTTTTCACAGATATTTAAATTAACATGTGTATAAAGTTTGGTTTATGTTAAAAATTTTAAAAATGTATATATTTTTACCTATAATAACTAAGTGTTATAATTAATAAATGACAAAAAAAAGTTAATCCTTATATTGCTGTAATATTTGAAGAGTCAGTTTTGTGATAAATATTTATAAAACTATTATAATAAAAAATAAAAATATTTTTTTATGCATATCATCTATTAATTTAAATATTTATAAATAAAAATGTATACTATAATTTCTCTATTTACTCATAAGGCAAAATGCAACACCCACTATATTATGAGCAAAACATAGAACCCCAAATGACCAATTACTTTCATCAATTAGTCTAGGATAAAAGCTTATATCTGGATCATTATTGTAATGTATTTCATACAACATTCAACAACAAGAAAGGAAATAATCAACTTGCAACAAATTTGTAGAATCCTAATTTTATACAACAAGCATAGCATTGAAATCCAAGATAAAACTAGATTTGATTATATAGATGAAAAATGGAAAAAAAAAAAAAAGAAGAAAAAGAATCTTATGAACATGAGTAAGGTAGTAGATTGATGTTTGCAACCTCTCTACATTGCATCACCTCACCACACTTCTCTTTCTCCCTTTTCCAAAATACAACATTTGCCTGTGTTATGCATCGCCAGAAGCCTCATGAAGAACATATTATGTTCGGTTAGAGCCCCACCGCCAGACGATATGAGATTGAGTGGGAGATGAGGCTTGGAAGCACGTTCATCCACAGGTGTAAAGTGGGTGCAACGATTGCAGCGATGGAACCATGATCAAGATCAATGTCACCCATGGTTCTTTTCATCATGAGGTCTACCCCCTAACTAAATCAACTGTGTCAGGGGTTTTGGTTTAATTTGATTGGTATTGGAATTGGTATTTTGGACTTGAATGGCTGATTGCGTTGAGGGAATTTGAAAGATGGGGAAGATGGAGGTGTTTAGTCTAGGGTTTGGGGATAAAAATTTAGGGAATTTTTTTTTATTTTTTAAAATTAATATAAATATAATGTCAAATGACCAAAAGATATGCATATATGGAGACCTCACAGGCTGTACTCTCCACCTCTGTCCCAAATCTATTTTGAGGGAATTTCAGTCCCTGTCCTCATGGGAAAAAAAAAAAAAAGAAAATCTTGAATTTGAGGCTTTGAATGGGATAGTTCCATAGAAATTTTCAAATATGAGGAGAAATTGTCATTCCTAAACAAGTCATTTCAATATTAAGAATAAGGTGGACGTAATGTAAATGACTATCACTTATAGGAGTTTGACTATAATTTTTTTTTTTTTTGTTGTTTTTTGTTTGGGGGGGGGGGTTTAAGGGGCAGTTTTTTGTAGTTTGTAAAAGTCATATGGGAAACTATGCTGTAGGTTGTGCTCTAATTGGTGAAAAGGGAAAATTCAAGGCTTTTTGTAGATTACGTGGATTTACGTAATGTGAATAAAGCTGAATCTCTTGCATTTGAGAGTATCCCTTAGGATTATCTGTGCAAGTTCTGGCTTGTTTAAGGCTTCAATAT
Organism: Pterocarpus santalinus; assembly: GCA_031439595.1. Lineage (NCBI taxonomy): Eukaryota > Viridiplantae > Streptophyta > Magnoliopsida > Fabales > Fabaceae > Pterocarpus > Pterocarpus santalinus. The sequence goes on from CM062531.1 coordinate 60,281,929, forward strand.
TGTTTTGGCTACATGTCAAATAGTAAGGGAGAAATTGTTTCATGGAAGCTCCAGTTTGCATAGAACGAGATACAATAAATTAGAAAATGCTTTAAGGTCATCACCAAAAAATAAAAAATAAAAAAATTGAAGTCTTCACAGCAGTACTAGAGATGCTTTGAAAAGAATTAAAGGGAATGAAGACCTTGAGTTGGTTTGGTCGAAGAAATGCCCTATAATTTGATTCTAGTTGTATGGTTTTCCTATTCCCTGGTTTTTATCTTGATGTAAGACTCATTGATGTTCTGCTCCTCTTTAATTTGGAGTGTTTCTGAATCTGTTTTATTAACATCTCCTACAGAGTACGCAGACCGGCTGTTACTAATTTCGGGTAAGTTTCTACTTTCTACAATCATTAATCGCATATTGATTTTCTTTCAACAGTTAAACATATGCATTAATTGCACTCTGATACATTTTGAAAGTGACTAGTTAATTCCATCAAAATATAGTTGGTAATAATCAAAACCGTTCAAAAACGCTACTATTTTCTTCAAAGATACCTGCGAGTTTTAGTCAACAGGCTTAAACACCTGAAAACACTCATAACAACAAAATAGGCTTTTAAATTCAGACCACCCAACTCCAAAGACATAGGCCGTAGGAAAAATACAAGTGGAACACAAAGACGTATATAGTCTCAAAAACATTGTTAGAGATTTTATAAAAAATAGTTTATGTGCTTTTGTTTAATAAATTTAATATTTAGAAAGAGTTGATTCATGATATGATATCAAATTTTTTATAGTTAAATAGTTTAAAATGTTAGTATTTTTTATTTTTAAATAAAAATTAAATTTTAACAAATATTTAAAAGAAGAGAAATGATAGAGTATGAATTGTGATTGTACAAATTGTTTCATGAATAATAGCTATCGATTAATCCAACTATAAGCAGGTGCATTTGTATCACATTTTGAAAAAATTAATTTTGAAACTTAAATTTTATATATAATTAAAAAAGTTAAAAACTGATTTTTTTATAAGTTACTCTTTTCAATTCCTTCAAAAAAATTAAAAATAGATTTTTTTTGATAATCTAATTATTTTTAAAAAATTATCCAAATATATGAAAATTAATTTTTTAATAAAAAAGTGATTTTTTGCTCCAAAAAAGTACAAACAAATGTATTCTATATCTACCGTTTAATCCAACTTCTAACTCACTCATGATTAATTTTAACTCACTTCTGATTTCTTTTGTATAACGTAATTGATTATTTACTTGTTCATAACGTTTTGTACCACAAATCCTTCATATTGGTAAGCATCACTCTTAAAATAAAGGATTTATACATCATTCTATTGGAACTTTAAGTGTAGGTATTTCAAATTGATTAGGAGTAGATTAAATGAAAATCATATAAATAAAAAGAGCCATAAATTCATTGCTTAAACTTTTTTGGATAATAATTTGTAATTGAGTCGTATATGGAATCATTGACCAAGGCTTGACGAGTCTTGATTCTCCAAATGTATTCAACTTGATCGCTCAACACATTCACCCTTCAATTTCAAAGAGATTTTGCGTGAAGACTAAACAGTGTGTTAAAAATATAACAAAAGCTATTTATGTATCCTTCACCTAATAATATCTATTTTTTCAAACTTATATTCTTTTTGGCGTGTGTAAAGACTCTCGGTGAATGATTGATTATACAAGGCTATAAAATTTATATACCTAAGAATCTGTTTTTGAACTTGTGTGGACTTAACTTCTCCTTTTTGTTGCTGATCTGATGAAACACTGATTTCAACAGCCAGAATATGTTCAGTGTTGGACAGTTGGGCAAGATCCTCCATCAGAATTTATGGAACACGGATATGTTTCGTGGGCAACGGGGGTTGGCCTCAGCATGTGCCCTATGCCTGAAGCTTAATTGGTGCCAAGCCTCTATTCCATATTGCACTTTCTGATTAGGCTGCGAATATATCATTGGAATCCATGTGAAACATCAACATGAAGTTGGATTGATGACTTCTTTCTAGAATGTTAAGCTTGCTGATTTCTTTGGGTGCGTTTTTTTCAATTAGTTTTGAACAAAAACTTTTACTCAAAAGCTAAAAATAAAAATCTTTTAATCTTTGAGTAGAAGTTGAAATGAGTAATTTATATGAAAAATAATTTTTTTAACTTATAAAAATCACTTTTTGTAAAAAAAAAGGAAAAAGAAAAATTGAAACAAATGCATCATTAATTTCTATTTAATCATGGCTAGTCACAATTTAGAGTCTGTTTTTTATTTTTAGAAAATGTTTTTTTAAATTAATTAAAAAATGTCACTTTTTATTTTTTATTTTAAAAATTTTATAAAAAAATGAAAATACAGTGTCATTTTTGTAATTAATTTTTTTTTTCAATGAGTACAACTAAGCTCAAAACTCCCAAATTAAGGGAGGCACAAAAGAAGTCAACAAAAAGAATATCAGTCAATGCAAAACAGAGCACAAAATAAAAGAATATCATTTTTGTAATTAATTTTAAAAACACAAAATAAAAATAGAAACATTTTCTGAAAACAAACAAATATAAATCTGATTTTTATCACCATTGTTCACTATATTTCATTTCACAAATATTGTGGCATTCAGTTAAAAAAAAAAATTAATCCTGATATAGCCAGACTATTAAATGATAATGTAAAAGGAAAAAAAAAAATACAAATGACCCAAAATGAAACTCATTATAATTAACTGTTACTTTGCAAGTTGAACAGTTTTAGGTAACTATGTTACCTAGATAACAATTTTCATCTGCAAGTTAATAAAATTTTGCAACCTTAAAGAATTTTGAAATGAAAGTTTAATATATATATATATATATATATATATATATATATCTTTCACCTAATAGATAAAAGATTAATTTTTTAAAGTATGGTTAGATATCTAAACAGATATCTCTACCATTGATTTTTTTCCATATATATAAAATTCAAATCAAACCCAAAATTTTATGCTTAAGGACCAAACATATTTTATTCCTATCAACGCCTTCTTCCTAGGGCTCGTCTGTATGTGCAGCTTAGCATTCGTTGCCTGTCATGTGTTCATCGTCGAAAATAAATACTAACGGACAGCGTGATTATTCTATAAATGTTGTACAAGTGTCCATATTAATTAATACGTACTCGTATAGCATTTACTTTGTCATGAAAGTCCTTTAAATTGACCTTTACTGCTGCTCTGCAAAAGCAAAACCCGAGCATATCCCACTTTCAGCATACAGTAACTACTTTTATGATACCCTTTCAAGGGTTAGCTCCAATCTTTTTTTTTTTCTTTTTTTTAATCTCGAAGCAAAGATTTGTTGTTAATTATTAATTATCTTCATAAAGTATATATCCTATGTACTAATTGGGAAAAGGATGGAATAATAAGACAACTGCTTTTAAAGCAGGCAAAGTTACCGAGGAGCTAAAATTAGCTCAAATTAATAGATGAACACCCCAATTCAATTTCAATTTTATTTTAGCATCTTGTCAACTACTGTCATAAAGTTAATATTTAAGAAGTAGCCAATACTTCTCATTAAATCTTTGTAATTATTTAATAAAAAGTATCAATCTGATTCTTCATTTATTATAAAAATTGGTTGGAATATATTGTCACTGTTAAAGAATTTTATAATAAAATATTTAATAATATTTTACCACATTATTTAATGACTTTAACATCATGTGTTGTCAAAGTTATTAATTAGTGCGATAATATATCATTGACTGTAACATTATTTTAAATTGACATTATGCTAATTAAACTTTATATTATATATTTTTACTCTTTATTTAATGAATTTTATTTTGATTAGTTAATCAATGCTTTATCAAAGAAGTGTTTATTCTCTATCTAAAAAAAAAAAAAGAAGTATTTATTTTTTATTTTGTCAAAATTATATGTATCCTCCTAGTGAAAGCAATTTTATTTGAATCAAGTAGGGCTTCTATAGACAGCCATGCCCCCTCTTCCGAATTTTAACGCAATTATATACTTATGGCTTGAACATAAGATCTCCGATTAAGTTAAGATAGACAACCCTAAAGAAGTGTTTATTTAGTTAATAAAATTCGATTCTCAATTTAATTAATTAAATTCGGAGAAGTGAAATTTTTTATCTCAGTTTTGTTAACATGTATCTTTAAGATATACTTTTTTTTTGTGAGTTGGGATATACATGTTTAAAGGTTGAAATTGAAATTGGGATAAACATATTTAAAAGTTGAAATAGAAATTATCAACTAAAATATCTAATATTTTAGAAATTACAAAAATCTAATCTTTTCTTCTTTTAAAAATAAATTTAGATGATAGAGGCTTTTTATACTTATGCCTTGGATTCAGATATACACACGTAGGACCTTGCAACTCGGAGTGAATCTTGGAAGAGCATTATCAATCATATTTCTTGTCGTGACCCTATTGAGTTGAAATGGCGAAGGAAATGTTCAGTCTAGAAGTGGTGAATGAATTAAAGAAATAAAGAGACCAACAAACCAAGCCATATGGGTAAAGAGAAAAGGGTCACACAATGGGATATTTTATAGTCTTGATTTGTCCTAGGCCATTATTTTGACAATGTATAAACACGTATGTAGTCAAATGTTGGAGGTGAGGAATTAAGGCCATCATGAGGATGATATACAAGAAAACGCATAAAATGCTAGACAGGTTGTTGGGGGATTAGAAGGGAATATTTGGGAGGATGAAAAGGAATTAAGAAACTTACAAAGGAATTTGAAATTAGGGTTTACAATGACAAATATATGGAAGCAAACAAACAACCCTTTAGGCCCCCTTTCTCTATCTCTCTGTGTCTCAGCGTCCCTTCACACATTCAGGTCAATGGGTCCACTGAGAAAAATCAACACTTTCTTTAGTATTAGACTATTACAACCACCGGTCATTTATTGCTAATGATAAAATCACCACCATTGCTATCCGACTTTCGTGAATCGTGCATCATATCATCATGTAATTTAGACACGTGTAAACAAATGATAATATTTTAAAAAAAAATTTGAAGGCTACATATTAGGCAAGCCATGTGGGTTAAATGAAAATTTTTAAATTAGAGTTTTCCACTAGCCTTTGCAGACCGTAGCAATTATTTATGTCCGAATCCCCCTTTGTCAAGGAGAGAGTTTTGAGGAAAATAAGAGAATTATTACATCTAGGTGTAACTACACTTAATCGAGCACAAAATATAAAAGATTGAAAGCTGTCTGGCTGATTTAAATGGTTTTATATTTACCAATGAGTGCATGGCTTGGCTAGTTAAGGCTGTGTTAATTTAATCAGAAGTCATGTGTTTGGACTCTAAGTATATAATTGCGTTAAATTTTGAAAAAAATTATCTTTGATAGAAAAATATCTATAATTTCAATTAAAAAAATGGTTTTATATTTATTAAGTAAAATTTTCAATTTGAGTCATATAAATAAAAAGAATTAATACCAAAAAAGATTTTATTCCTATAACAAACTAATTCAGCTCAAGTTATAGATTATTGGAGTCCAATAAACTTTACATATTGATAGATTAGACATAAACATAATCAAATTAATTCCTTGGCCATTTCAAGAACTCAAAGGGCAATAATATTTATTTTACTGATAAATGCTATGTACCATATCCGTTTTTTTTTTTTGTGGGGAAAAAAAGAGATAGATAGGTTATTTATTTATTTTCGCAATGTGAGTGAAGAAATTGTTAAGTAAGGCTTGTTTCAGTATTGTTATAACATTTTGAAAGCTTTTGAACCTTTTAGACTCTTTAAAAGATGCTCTAAAAAGGTTATAATAGTATCATTTGATAAAATAATATAAAAGTTATTTTTAATAAATAGAAACCACAAAAGTAGTATTTGATAAAATCGTTCTTAAAATCTGAAATGACTATAATGGATATGAATATTAAAGAGAATAATTTTTATTTTTAATATAATTAAAAAGAGTAAGAATATATAAGTCTTTTAAATTTTAAAGAGCACAAGTCAGCTCTGAAAAATACTTAAGGATATATTAGTCTTTTAAATTTTAAAGAGCACAAGTTAGTTTTAAAAAATACCCTATGATAGCTCTCAAGAACACCCAACTTTTTAATTTATCAAAAAAAAAATTAATTTATAATTTTCATAAGTCATAGCAACTTTTCAAAATACGCTGTCAAACTAGGCTCAAGTTGTAAGATCTTTGTGGATGTAAAATTATTAAATTATCATTAATAATACGTATAATTTTATGTTTTACCAATTTTGCATTGTATATTAATTTCTTTTTTATTTTATTTTTTTTACATTTTTGCTAATTTTTACCACTTGTTCATGAATCTTTTGAGGTAGGAAATGAAGACAGATGATCGATCGAAGTGGGGGTAGAGACAGGAACAGAGAGCAAATGGGATGACAAGAATGGGAAGCGAGGAAGCTACCATGCTTAGGTGCCACCCCTCCTTACAATCGTGTAGGGGTTTGCCATCACTGTCTTTGGTAGCAGCCCTAAACTTTCTTTTGTTATTTTGGTTGGTATTTTTTTTCCCTTTTATCTTTAAGGTATCTCTATAGATATTGCATTGAAATCAATCTCTCAAATACTGTCATAACTAAACAATTGTTTTATTTAGGATTTAAATTTTGACCTTCTTCTTAAAAGTACAACTTACTTATTATTGCATACAATAATCTTTGTTGGTAGTTCTTGGCCGATTTATTACTTATCTATATAACAAAGCTTCAAGGAAAATTTAACAATGTTGTCGAATCCCGAGTTTTCATCAATCATGCTTTTAGATCTAGTAATTTTTGGAAGGTTTTTGGTTTTACGCTGTATAAATAAGTGAAAAGATGGTCACTATACTGAAGAACTAAACTTTCAAGGACACAAAGATTTTCTTGTCTAAGTCGTTTGTAAGCCTAGAGATATTGGTTAATTGAATTATGATTTTGTCTCCTTTTATATAGGTTCAATTCATGTTCTCAACATCATGTATTAGATACCCACATGTTGAAAGCAAGCTCGAAAAAAGAGTAAACGGACTATATATTGAAAATGACGGCTTCAATACTTCAAATGAAATCGTCCTATGCTTAAAAGGTGTCGAAATTAATAATAGGCATGGACTAAAATATATCAAGAATTACAGTTACAAGCATATTTTACAGTAGATCTCCGACATTGGTGAATGCAATGCACTTTTGATTGTTGTTTTAGGGAAAATTGTAACAGCATGGAAGTTTCTATATCTTGAATTCAAAGAATATAACTGAGGATGCGTCTATTATAATTAGCATAAAGGCCTAACTATTAAAGTGGCATGAACTAATCAACTCTTTTTGACAAATATCGACCTATTTCAACTCATTTAAAGCAAGTTGGCGTAAGAACATACGCTACTATCTAAGTATATCTATGTAAATTTTAAGCATTCATGCAATAAATATACAATTTTGTTATTTGTACACAATAAATAATGTTTTATATTTTTTTCTTGATGTGTCTTCATATATTAATAACAAAATGTCACGTTCTTTTGTTACAAAAAAAAAAAGTCATGTTCTTTTTATTTGATTTTAATTCTTAGGTCAAAGAAATGATAAACACATTACAATTTTTTTCTTAAATGTCTAACACATTACAAAATCTTAAAAGCAGGAATTAACATGAAAATAATAAGAAATTTTATAATTAATTATAAAGACATAACAACTAAAAGTAAAATTATGAAACAAATTCAATAGGCACATTATTTAATAAATGTACGAAAGATGCACGGGAATTTCTCGTAGGATAAATAAATGATGGACAACTAGAAACCAAACCTATTTTTCTTTTTAACAAATCAAATAGATATATGTTATGTATTCAAATGATATAGATATCCAGGAAAGAGTTGTAATTTTTTTTTTATCCGGAAATTGGTAACTTAATTTTAGAATGAGAGTAGTTGGAGTAAGAATTATGCCACTAAATAAGTATATCTATTAATGAGTTATATTTTAAGTTGCACCTCCTTTAATCCATATGACAAGGGGTTTGTTAGCTTTGGGTTAAAGGTTTGATCCGCATTTGCTCATCTCTTTCTTTACTTCCTATAGTTCCACTAGGAGATTCCTAGAATCAAAAAAAAAAAAATCTACCTTTCTATTTTATTTTTTGTGGTAAAGTTCTCTTTATTTCATGATTTAGAACAAAATATTATAAATAAAGTAGGAGTCTCATTCTAAACATATAATGAGAGAAAAAGATACAAGATGATAGATGTTAAAAAAGTAAAAAGGGATGAATCCATAATTTTTTGGCTTTCTATTTCATTATAAATACCCATATAAATAAATACATATACAAATAATATTACTTTCATTTAAATCTTAAAATTACTACTTTCAAGAAGACTTTACCTAACCAATATTTTTGAACTAAAATTATATGAACAATTTTTAAAGACATAAAAAGAAGATATTAAGACATAACAAATTACTCTTTCCTTAATTCTCTGATGTTAATGTGCTAATTCTAGCTAGCAAACTTTGATCTTGTGGAAAAGATAAGCCCTTGTTCGTCACTACGTCACTGTCAAAGATTGCATACATATTTGGTTATTTTGCAAGGAATTAAGAGACGCCAAGAGATGATGAAATACATATATGTTGCTAGAAATAAAGCAGATAAAAGGAACAGTGCAGTCCCTCTTTGATTGCACTCATTTACATATATAATTCACCCCGTCGTCTTCGGGGAAAGGAGGGGGGAGGGGGGGGGGGGAACCAATAAAATTAAGCACAGAAAATTGTCCAAACTTTGCACCTTGCAGTGTTTTTGCGTGTATTGACTATGCAGAAAAGGAGAGTTAAGATAGAAAACGAAAGAAAGGAATTGTTGGAGTGTCACTTTCCTATATATACTCTCAAGTTAGCCAGCAACCTCATCTCTCTCTCTCTCTCTCTCTCTCTCTCCCATTTCTTTATATTATTTTTTGTTTATATTATGCACCACCACACATCTTTCTTTTCTCTATCTCTCTCTCTCTCTCACCCTTAGTCCTTGAAGGATGTCTGTTTTGTGAAGCTGAAAAAAAAGAGTCCTTTTTTAATTCTATTTAGCCTTGTTTCAAAGAAGACACATATTTTTCATCTCCACTTTGCACCTCTACACAAACCATCCTTAATTAATATTCTAGCTTCTCCTTGTTTGTTTATTGCTTGTGGGTTCTCTAATTATATACCATAATATCAATCAATAATAGTGGATAGAGAGAATATAAACATCACCACTCAAGAGCCTTTGTCTGTGTCTGCAGTAGTTATTTTACTCTCCTGGAGAATTCTCCTTTGTGTTGTTGGTTTCAGGTTATTGAGTGGTTTTTATTTTTGGCCCTTTTTCATTTCACTGCTACATACACTATTATACACTCTATTATAGTCTATCTGTAACTTGAAATCATTTCTGGGAATAACCAAAAAAAATGCCCCAGAATAAGATTTTCCATGACCCCTCATCATCATCGAATCTTATTCCTGATCTTTCCCTGCACATTAGCCTCCCAAACAGTGCTCCTTCTTCAATTTGCACTGGCACAAATGAAGGGGATTCAGCCTTTGATATATGGAGAACTGATGCCGAAGGCCTCAAATCATCACACAGTGATGGTTCCATCAGAGGAAGTCCTCACAAGGACACAGAACTTTCTTTAGCCAAGAACAACCCCACAACACCTTCTGAGGCTGAGAGCCCTTGGAGGAGGAGGAACTTCGTTAGAGCCAGAGAAGTAGAAGTTGCAGCAATAAGGCAAACAGATCATCATCATGGGGTTGGGGTTTCTTCAGATGAGGGTGGTGCAGTAAGGCCTATCAATGGAATCCCTCTCTATGGTAACTTCTCTTCTTTGGACAACAACAACAACAACAACAACAACAACAATCCCTTAATAGAGAGGGACCCCAACAAGTTTTCTTCTCTATATGCAGCAGTTCCATATCCTTCTTGTGCTGCTGGTGCTAATTCAGCTTCTTCTTACAATAATGGTCTTATTGGGGGTGCAGAACCAATCTCAAGGTTTAATGGGATAACCTTGGAGAGTTTAAGGCCTCATCATCACCAGCAGTTTCAATATCAGTACTTGAATCATCAGCAGCAGCATCAGTTTGGGATTGGAGGTAATTCTGATTTCTCAAATGGGTTTGTGAGGTCAAGGATGATGCCAAGGATTCAAAGTAAGAGGAACATGAGGGCTCCAAGAATGCGTTGGACTAGCTCTCTTCATGCTCGCTTTGTTCATGCTGTTGAGCTTCTTGGAGGCCATGAAAGTAAATCTCTCTTCTCACTCTCTTTCTCTCCAGTTTCACTATCCCTTTTTGTTGTGTTTGTGTTTATGTTATGTATTTTTTTGTTTGATGTTTAAACTCTTCTTTGTATTTTTGGATGGTATAGGGGCTACTCCAAAGTCAGTTCTGGAGCTCATGGATGTCAAAGATCTAACACTAGCTCATGTCAAGAGCCATTTGCAGGTATAAGACTCAGGCCTTGTGTGTTTCCTTCCACTTTCCTTCACATGTAAAACAAAATTACACAAACAAACACACACACACTCACTCTCTCTTTCTATCTTGGGGAGTGTGTGTGTGTGGAGTGTGGTGCGTGTAGACTATGTCCAAAGTCTATCTATGCGGCACAAGGGCCGAGACATGCAGTGAATGAATGAATGGATGAACAGTTGAAGCTGTTGTTTGAAATAGGGAACAGGACAACTTCTACTTTTCATGAGAGAGATAAAAGAGGGGGAAAGAGAAAGTAGGAAAAGTAGCCATCATTTCTCAATAATAGAAGCAATAACTTACCATACCAAACATCAACCTCGTGGTTATTAAATAAACCCCAGAAAAATCCAGAAAAAGAAGCATCTGATTTGATTATTTTCACCCCTTTTTATATTCTTCTTCATATCTTCTTCCCCCTAGACAATTCAGATTTCACACCCTATTATATATTATTATTGTTTACTTAATTCAATTGTATATTCAGTTTACTTAATTCAATTGTATATTCATTTTCCCTGTGTTGTACTAATCTTATTTGTCTTATTTTGGTTTCTGCAGATGTATAGGACTGTTAAGAATACCGACAAGCCAGCAGCTTCCTCAGGTAAATTCATAATTTTCTTAATGTTATCAGCTTCGGCGCTTGTAATAGTTTACCTAATACAATTTACACTAATTAATTCCTTGATCTCCGCTCCAAATTTGAGTTCACTTTATTTTAATTCCTGTGAAGATTCCCTCGCTACCCTTTATGACTCGGACCCTATTACTCCATCCATTAAATAATGTTCTCTTCATATGTATATATAAAGTTAACAAGTACATCTTAGTATTAGACTAATATTTGTTTCAAGTATTTCTACAATAGTATAGTTATGAATCCTTAATGCTTATTATATAATACACTATATGATCAGATGGAGATGAAGAGTTCATGTCCCTAACATCACCCCTTAGTCAAAATAAGAACTGTTTATCCAATCAAAGAGGACCTCAAAATGCATCTGTAGATCATGATATGGGCTACACTTCCAGCAATCTATGGGGTAATTCTTCTTCCAGGTAATCTCTCTTTCTTTCTCTCTCTGGTGTGTGTGGATGTTTGGGAAGGCCTTGGTGTCAGTGTCGGCTATATCTTATATCTGCATAGATTCATGGTTGGATCCACTATATATTTCATATATCTATATATAATAGTATATGCATGCATAGTTGAGGTTAATAATTAAGTTGGGAAATTAAAAACCCAATTTCACCCTTTTCTGAAACTCCAATAAAAAGTACTAGTTTTCTGACAACTTTTGCTTTTCGTTTCTTTTCTCCACTTCTGCTTTCTTTCTGATGATCAAAGTAACCATGCATCATATTTGGATGATACTTCTTTTTAGTACAGTGTCATTTAGCTTCTTTAAATGTATAGAAAGGGAAATTTTTTTCCTGAAACTAGATAAATTTTCTTTAGTTATGTGGCTAGCCTCGTCCACTCTTTCAGTACTTTCTCCGGATTAACATTCTACTTTTAGGTAAATATATTCCTTTCCTATGTTGATTTCTTTATTTTTTAACTTTTTTTGGCCACCTATAATTGCACGTCTTAATGGACTAGCTTGCCTTGAGTCCGTTCAATAACTAACATTGTTACAGTATCCAATTTAAGGGCTTTCAATTCCATTTTTTATGTAAAGTCACACTTTTGGTATTCTAGCTTTATCACAGATTAATGCTTGGCACAAGTTTATAATTCAAAAATTTGAGTCAACTAATACGACAAAAGAGGGTACGACCTTAGGTAGCAAACTCCAACTACGATTACTAACCACAAGAACAACATTTCTACACAGAAATGGAAAAGGCAGCAAAACAATTTCTAGTGGAAATTGAAGGTGCAAATGCACAATGCTGCAAAAATTAGATAGCCATTATAGGGTGATATATATGACAAAATATCCACTAAATACATATAGCTTGTCTTTGTGGCTACATTCGCAAAGATTGTTATAAGCTATCCCATCTTTGGAAATAATAATTAGAGAAGCAAACCTTATTAATATAATATGACATTCACTTGAGTCAGTGCAATTTTGCGTAATAATTACATCAATTGTAGGAGACTATGAAATCATATATATCCATGGGTCCATGACCATATTATTACTACACTTTTAGCTTCCTCTAAATCCTAATAATGCTGGTCCATGATTGAGTTGGCTTCAGATCCGCTTTGACTAAGATGGGAAATTTTCTCGGTCCTCACGTTTGTACTGCAAAAAACGTTCTTTCAGGTCAGAAGACAGGTAGTAACCTTGAATGTAGTGTTTCTCTATGGTACGTAACTCATTTATTCAGACATGACTTACCAGTTACCACAGCTTTAAATTCACCCTCAAGAGGGAGCCGGCCCATTACATAAACTATAAAAGAAAAGAAATTTTGGCATATCCCATCTCATATCTTATGTTAATATATTATTTATCTACTATTTAACAGATATATGACTCTTATTTAGATTAGATTTTACATCTATCTAATGATTGATAGATGATATATCAAATTAGAATATGAGATAGATTATGTACAAATAATACATCTCAAACTATAATTATCAAGATCCAAAAACAAAAAGATAGGTAGATAGTCCTTCGATTTAAAATAATTGTTAAAAAATAAAAAAAACATAAATTAAAAAAAAAAAATAAATCTTGATAATAGTATAAAATTATATAAGTGAGTGAAATTATCTCAATTTAAAACAAAAATAAGTAAATATATGTAATTAATATTTATTTAATTATCACAATTAAATTAAGGATACTATTAAAAAAATAATTAATATATTAAAAATAGATAAATATTTTGAAACTCTAAAATATTTAAAATTTGACAAATATATTAAAATAGAGAAAGTATTGTATAATAGCAATATGATAGATATTTTATTATGTAACAATAAGTAACTATAATTACACTATCAATTTTTTAAATGCTATTTGTCTATATTTATGTAACATGATTTTTTCTTTTGTTTTTAGGTTTTATAATTTAGATATAAAGAATTGGTAGTAATTCGTTAGGTTAATCAAATCTACCCATCCATCCTAATAAGAGTTTGTGAAATTAAAACCTTTAACACTATACCTGAAAATTGAAATAATGATTCTGTCCGAAGTGCCTTGTGTTCCATTGCACTCCATCTCATGTATTCTTTCGAGTTAAAAATTATTATCTATTAAATTATCTTTCCAGAGAGAGAGAAAGCAGGAAGAGAAGATATGTTAAGTAAATAATAAACTTAAACCTTAACAATGATTCATTGTTAGAACAAGAAAAAAAAAGAAACAAAAGGAAATTGTTTAATGCATTCGTATTAAAGCGATATCCTCCTCCTTTTACTTATATTCCAAATGTTCTTCTGTCTTCACAGATACCAAAAAAAAAAAAAAGTTCTTCTGTCTTCCTAATAAAGTCTTCGAAATTTTGACTTACTATAGTTGGAGCTAAATCAACTTATTGTGGACTTTCGTTGTCCCATAGTGTTTTCTCTATAAATTTTTATACATATTCTGTTCAAACCTAACCCGGCTGAAAGGTTACTAATATCAGGTAATAACATCTATATATTCCTGTAACTATTGCCTCTCCTGCTTCTTAATTGGATCCTTGCACAAAAGCCCACTTACATCTCTCTCTCGCTCTCTCTTCCTATTATGAATAGTAGAACTATAAAAATAAAAACCTTGACCATTTGATCTAATTCATGCGTCTTTTAAATATGTTAAGTGTAGGTTCAGGAATACTTTGCATATGCCATTTTGGCGTAACTCAGGTAGTTGAGATATGTAAAAATTTCGGTAGATAGAATAAATTAATTCAAGCCGTGATAACCACTCTGAGAGTAGAAAAAAAAGGCTTGCATCTCATCCTTACAGATTCCAGCAAACGTCAAGTGACATTTGGTTTTGGGTACATTGTGATCACTTCTTTTGGCTCTAGCTCTCTAGTTGTGAAATTTCTTTCATTTTTATAACGAGTGTCAGAATCATGCTCAACCCAATTGCATGGCTGCCAGATATTCTTGGTTTTCAGCCTATGGTGACTAATTTTACCTCCTCCGTTGCATTTACAAATTTATGTCTTCAAGTGGAGGACATAAGTTCAAAATTTAGGAAGATAACTGTTATAGAGAGACTGCATAACTTTATGTTATTGTAATCAAATAAAGTTTAACTTTATAGATAGTTTAAATCCACAGAACCCTAAAGATATCCGTGATCACGTTAAAAAAAAAGGGAAGAAAAAAATAGAAAGCAAGCTTTTAATATAGTAATTAAGCATGTATATGTTAAACAAAAGCTTTGTAAGAATAATAAGATATGTAGTGAAGGAATAGGGGGCAAATGAAGTGAAAGCATTGTCATGATTGTGAAAGGTGATAAGAAGAGTGAATCTTGATATTTCAGTCTCAGTGATGAAAAATTAAAAGTTAAAGGTCATTTGTGTAATGGAAACTTCAGAATAGGGAGAGAAACAAATTAAGAAAATAAAATAGAATGTCATGCAAGAATATCTTTAGGATAGTAATTTGCCCAGTATGTTGTAGATGGCTTCTTAAAAATTCCACCTCCAGATACAATGACTTATGGAGAACAAAGAGTCTGTCATTGTCCTTATGACCAGAATTAACCCGACAGGAATTGGGATGAAGATTGGCCTTTTACAAAGAGAATGAAGAAAGGGTGAACAACAAGAGTAGAACGTGAAGATACATTCAGCATAGAGAACAATAATTTATAATAAAATACTCATTTTTCGGTGAACATAATAAAATATTCTAAATAAAACAACTTATAACAGTAGGTAAAATAATTATAAATTACATAATTATAATCTAAACTTAACATGTATGATATATATACACGTAGCGGATGCATGCCAGTTTTGGCCCAAAAACTAATCGCATGATGCAGTAGAAATGTGTGTTCCCTGTAATTTTCATCACATTATAATGATCTGACTAATGAGTCATGGATGTGTTCAAACTTAAAAAAATATCAAGACTTAAGTAATATAAGTTATTGGCATTGGGAATATTGTTTATTAAGAAGTGTGCGCTGAATTGATTTTTATCTCCCAAAAAGTTTTTATTTGAAATTAAGAGTTAAGAGTTAATAAATAAAGACTTTTACCGGAAACGTGCCCGACCAACTATTAAACAAACAGGCAGACAAGCACACACATAGGTTCTTAAGTTCCTTAAGGAAATGATTACATTATTGCATACCATTTGGATTCCTTAATTTGTTGTCCTCTTCGTTGCATTCCCTTGATTAGTTATGTTCAACAGGGTACTTAACCTAAAATTCTCGAATGAAATGGAATACTTCTTTAATCTATCCATGAAGTATGAAAAGGAGTAATAAGTGAATACAAGACAAAGTTTTAAATGTATATATGTCCTTAAATATCCCAGGTCTTAATTTAACCATTACTCGTGAAAAAAACTGCAGATACATAAAACATTTAAGTATGGTCTTTTGTCTTCAACCACAAAGAATATTTACCGAAACAAATGCACCATTAAAACTTTTTAGTGTATTATATCATTTTAATAATGTTAAATGAGATCGGACTTACTTGATAAATAAAAATGTAATACACACTATATATTTATAATCTTTAAATGAAAAAAATTTAATTTAAATGCACTAACAGTATAACATAATTTTACACTATCAACTAATATAAATAATGGAAAGTGCCAACTCATATAAATAACCACCCATTATAATAAGGGATCCACCATGATTTCTCACTTTTCCCTATTTCTATTGATTGAAAGTGTAAATCTGTTTTACACTATCAGTACATACTAATTAAATTCTATTATAACGTTAATGTCTTCTTTCAATTTTTTTTATTAAATCTTCCTTCAGATTACATCTTGGTATTTTCTCTCTGTTCTTTATTTTTCTAAAACAAGACAAGGATGTCAAATATAGGGATATCCATAGAGATGACTGAGAGCAAGAATAACTTATTTTAATATTGCACAACTTATTAACACATTTCAGTATTTTTCGTTTCATTTGAAGGCTAGCTAGGGGACTCAGTGGTAGCATATCTTTCTCATTTTGAAAAGATAATGAATTAAGTAGTATGTTGAATGGAACAGAAAAGAAAACTAGAAGCCTCCATGTCTATCATGTTTATTGATTAGGATTAGGAATATAGTACACTGATCCGAATTCACCTTTTTAGCAGTCCCTTTCAATATCAAGAGTGGTGATTGGCTTCATCATATAAAGTATATTACTGCAGTAAACCTATATGTTGTGGTTTGTTTTGTATATTATAACTTACTCCTGGTTTCAGTTATCATTAATTTGATCTTGATAGATGAATAGCAAAATATGATTTATTCACCTTCATTTACATCTTTTGTTCCTTCAAATTATCACTGGCAGTAGAGGAGCATGGATACAAGCTAACGAGCTTAATCCAGAAGAAAGCCTATCATCTCAGCATCTTGGGAAGCTTTCCGAGGTTGTGACGTAATCCTCACCACTGCTGTACTAATACCTAGGACACTCACTTTGCTAGAAAATGCATGCTTTGAACAACATAATGGAAACCACATGCATATAAATCCTCCAAATCTTACACTCTAAATTTGATTTCATGGTGAGAGGTAAGCCTAAGTTGTATGAAAATGATTGCTTTGTGCAGGGAAGCAACTATATACAATCAAGAAGCTTCAAGGATCAAATTTTAGATTGCCAGAATCCAAGCTTGGAGTTCACCTTAGGGAGATCAAATTGGCACAACAGTGAACATGCCTAATTTTAGTTGGTATACATTCATGGATGGCATTATTAATTATTTGCTAAAAAAAATATATTAATGCACAGATATATAAATAGGTAGTGCTTTTGTCAAGACGAAGATGTCACTTTCCACAAATCTAAAGCAACTCTTGTATATTCTTTTTGAGCCAAAAAGCTTATTAGGTGGTGTTAGTCATTACATAAATCTTATAGTTAAAAGTAAAAGCTGAAGAAAAGAAGGAATCAGATGTATTATAAGGCTTTTGTTCTGTCTTTTTTTTCTCTTTTTTCTCTCCTTTTCCCTAGGTTCCTACGGGTTTTGTCCATATATAACTTTTTTTTGTGGCTCATCTTTGATCCTTGTGTGATCAGTGTGTGAAAGCTTGATAGTTGTTATCAATCTATCATTAATAATTTTGTTCCTTTGATTTTTAAACCTTGACTTGTGCACAAGGGACATCAAAGGCGAAAAAGCAGTAATGGGTGTGAAAGATTTGGAGAATATATTATTAAGATTTCCTTCATGAACAAAACCACATCTTTTGAAAAATCATTCATGCAAAAAGCTACTTGTGCTTGAAAAATTCCAGATAAATCAGCTCTGATTGGAAGTTACCCACGTTGCTTAATACTGTGTTAAGAATGTTGATGTTGTGATTGTGGGTTGCATTATGCCCCACGTATGGACAACTTTTAGTTGATATGATGCCTAATCCACTGACTTGATATGCTAGCTTGATGGGAAAAAAAAATTCACTTGTAACAGCTGTAACCTCAAGTGAAGCATATTCAAAGGCTGCAAGGAACCTTTTATTTAAAAACAGTTTCTGTTATAAGGGGCCTTACCCATCCATTTCATCCACCAACGAGAAAAAAAAAAAAAACAAACAATTAAGCTTTCTAATTACATTCTTATTTTTGTTATATCAATTGAAAATCACATATCTCTTTAGTCGTAGTTTTCCATTTTAGGGATGAAATAGAAAATTAACATAGGCCAAATTTGAATCAATATTTAAAAAAAAAAAAATTGCTCATACAATTTTGGATCAAAACTTGCAGATAATATTCTCTTCAAAATAGCAGGATCATGTTTGGAATCTCAAATATTGCAAGCAAAATTCATCTAATGTCACAATTCATTTCCGATACCACACCAACTAGTTTTGATATTTGGTACAATTGTTTAGATGACAATAAACAAGTAGCACGCTTCATCAATGGGAAAACATTATTTGTTTAGAATGCGTCCACATTGTTTTGATATGATGATGTAAACACTTGCCCACTACTTGGAGGTACGAAAGAGACTGATGACTTGACCATTGCCATAAAAACCATGATATATAACTGATTGATCTACCATGCACTGACGTTAAATGAATCATTGATGACCGCATATCTGGAGACATTTCAGTAGTTTGGTTGGTCCCGATGATAATTAAATCCTGTTTGCTTCTGTTTCACCGGTATTTTATTTGATCACAGATTCTTGTTATCCATATATTGTCATTCAGTCACTATATTACACTAATTAGTTTGAGGGAAGATATTCCATATTTTTCCCTGGTTTAGGGTCGTTGTTAGGAAAATGTGTGGAGTAAATATTTAAATTGATGACTAACGTATGTTAATTGACTTAATTCCAGTAATTAAAGGGTTTCGATTTTCTTTTAAGATTATGAGATATTTTTATAGGTTCAACCCATTTAACGGGTTTATTAGATTGGTTATGGTTCAATTATAATAATACAATAATTATCAACCTCCTCACAACAATTATTTTCTTAAAAATTGAGCCCTCATCCTCCTCCTAAATAATTAAGGTTACTTTTCATTTCAATCAATCTTTGATGGATAAGAGTTCTAATCTTTCATGTAACATATATTGAAAAAAATATTGTTGAGAGAATATTTGTGTAAAAATATAATTATAATTTGAATAGAATTAGTTTCATATTAAAATAAGTGTAAATATACATCTGATTAGATAAAATAATATTTAGTTTAGTCACTTGGATGTATGAAATTGATCCTTTAAAAAAGTGTAAACATCAATCGATCTTTTAATTTTGGTGGATAAAAAAGTGAACTTGATTTGTGGGTACTGTGAAAGATAACCTGAGAAGAAAGATAGTAGAGAGTGCCAAGATGAAGGTTTTATAGTGCCAAAGCAGGATGTGGCCGCAGGTGAGGGGGAAAGGAAGGGGGATGTGGCCGCAATGGAGGTGGGGGCAAAGGTTTGCGGGGAACGAGTTAGTGGCGGAATGGCAGGGTTATTTTAGTAATTTTGGGCAAAGGATAACTCAGTGCATAACTGGCCTGAACAGGATTAGTATATTTAACCACAGTTGGGTATTATGTGGCTAAATGACAAAAGTAAGGGTTCCATCATCGACCCAGAGATATGGGGTCCAGGTTAAAACCCGCCGGGAGTTTTGTGCTTTCCGCGGAGGAAATGTGAACGGGAGATGTGTACAGTACAGTCCATGAAAACAAGAGGGTACAAACGTGACAGGGAGATCATAAATAGGGCTCCCCACTTGAGTGAAGTGGATTTCATTTATCACTCCATGCCTTTGTACTCAGGAACATGGACCTGTCTTTAGCAGATAAAACCACTCAAGCACGTATGCAAGGGGCAGGCGGGGCCACGGCCCACGGTCCCAACATTTTTTTTCTTACTCGATGAACCACCGATACTCGCTCTCTACCATGAAAAATTTGGTTAATCTAGTTCGATTCAGTAAAGGTCCCTAAAGAGGGCAAGCAAGGATCTTCCAATAAAGAATTTTTTATTTATAGAATTCAAAATTAAGACCTTTAATTAAAAGATCAAAATATCTACTATTTTAGCTAACTACACATTACTTCAATTTTTTTTTTCGGGTATGCTAAATAAGTAAACATTTCACGACGAAAAAAAAAAGGTAAATATTGTACTCAAAAAGGAAAGAAACAATACTGTGAACAGCTAATAGACTATAAAACTTAAAATGGAAATTGATACGATATTATGAGGCGTTTGTTTCGTTGTTTATCAACTTACTCCAGGAAATAATTATTTGGAAATGATACATTGTCATATTTGTTATAAGTTTTCAAAAATATTTCTGAATATGAATAATTTTCAAATAAGTTATATTTCAATGTCTTAATAGGATTTTATTCCCATAATAGGGTTGGAAATAAAAAAATTCCTATAATATGGAAATGAAAATATTTGAATAAAAATATTAAAATATTCCTCAATTAATAATAACAACAAATAATACAATTAAATATATTAGGGATATTTTGATAATTATCACGTATATTCTCAGAAATTTCTACTATAAATCAAATAAGTTTTTAATTTATTTTTTGGAATCTTAAAAAATATTTCTAGAATTCTTTAATGCTAAACAAATAAAAGAATATTTCGGAATGATATTTCGGGATATAACATTTCCAAAATAGGATTCTTTTGAATATAATTTCAAATCTTGAAACAAATGTCCATAACAATGGACATAATGCTTGTTTACCCCCCAAAAATATAATGGACGTAATGTTTCAATTAAAAGACTTTAACAAATCACATAACGCTTTAAACAAAATAGTTAAGACTAACGAATGAAATATGCAGCATCCAGCGAATAGAAAAAAAATGTAACATATCCCTGAAATAATTTTTTTTAATATTGCTGATACATTTTTAACTTATTCAAACCATGAGTTCTACACAGATAAACTATAAAGAAAATTCAGAGCACCATGAATAAATGATAATAGCCACTCCTCTATGTCTGTTATCACTTCCATTTACTTAGTTTTTTAGTTAATTTTATCAAAATGCCCTTCTTTTATTTCAATGAAAAGAATAATTAATATTAATTATTAATTGATCATCTTAATGCTATCAAAAGTTATTATTGTTAACTTAATTAAAAATTAATTTAATTATTTAAACTCATTTAATTAATGTTTATCTCATTTTTAATTTTATATAGTCACTACATATTCTAAGTATCGATAACTAATTTATTTAATATAGTTATTTAAATCTAAATATTAAATTATTTTTCAATTTTTTAATACAATAATTATATAAATAATATAACATTGATTTTTAAAAAAATAAAAAATAAAAATAAATAAAAATAAAGATGCAGTAATAAATGATGATATACAACTAAATACCTTATTTTATAACATCTAGTGTTTACATAATTAAAACTATTAAATAAACATATAATACCATTAATTATTACCATAGTTTTTTTTATTTGTTATTCATGCTCTTAAAAATTAAGGTAATTTGATACATTAAATAATTACTTGCCTACATCAAAAGGAGTTTGAAAAAGTTAAAAGTGTTTCTTTTATTAACACCCACATAATTGAAAGGCTAAATTATTTACTTTATATTAGATAAATTATACTTTATGTAATTCTAAATAAAAATTTAAAATTGCGGATTGACAAGCACGTGTGTCTTTTAATACACCGTTAATGGTAATGCATACTAACTAAACATATAACTAATTTAACACATCAAATTATCTTAATTTTTAATAATAGAGATGATAAAGAGAAATGTTATAGTAATAAGTAAGTGATTGCCAACAAATCCTAATGTTATATGATAAAATACCACTATATATGTTGTATATTTCAATGAGTTTAATTTTTATACACTAATAATACAAAGTATTTTTATACTGTTGTACAATAGGAATGCAAGAAACTATCATGTTATGATCTTAAAATTTAAATTCGTATAACTGCTCATAATGGTAGGGTAATTTTTTGCATTTTTATTGAATGACAATATGAAAATACTATACATTATCAGTACATGAAAATTAAAACTCTATTTCAATTTAGTAATATAAATATAAATAATTATATTAAATATGTTAGTTTTAAATACTTGTAACATCTAGCAACTATATAAAATTAAAAATGAGATAAATATTAAATATTTTTAAATAATTAAATTAATAATAATAACTTTTGATAACATTAGGATGACTAATTAATGCAAACTATTCTTTTGATTAAAATAGAAGAAGGGCATTTTAGGTGGGAGTGGTAATAGATATAGAGGAGTGGCAATAACCAATCCATGATTTTAAAGGTAGAAAAATTATTATATTAATTTTTTTATCAAATTAAATAAAAATGAATTCTTGCGATGGTGATAAGAGTATTTGTTATTTTTATATGAATGAACTTATAAAAAAAAAAAAAAGAAGATAAAATAAACTTAATTGAGACACAATGAAAGCAATAGAGAATTGTTAGAGCAAAAAAGGGAAAATTAATGGATCGGCTAATGTGGGATTCAGTTGAGTATCAATTGTAAGAAGGATGGTACAAAAGAATAGCTTGAAGGAATGAGAAGATAAGTTCAAATGAAAATCGAAAAGGTCAAGAGAGTGTTGATTGAACTGTCAATAACAAGTCAAGAAAGTCTAAGAAAGCTGAGATTGAATAGAGGATAGAAGCAAATGGGAGCATGAAGCATAGAAGGGTACGAGCCTAAAGGACCCATGCACAATTCAAAACGTAGATAAGGGAGTAGATGTGGAGTGTTAGAGAACGTGATTTGAAGCTGAAATTAGAGAATGCTGGATCATGCACCTATTTTTTAGAGATTTTTCGTGTCTATAAATACTAGGAGTAGGATTTAGTTCAGGCTAGGATTTAGACACTTGAAAGTTACTGAAACTCTGTCATTATGTATACTCTGACTTTGAAAAGTATTTAGGAACTCAAGTAAATTTCCTCTTGTTTTCATTTTTATTTGTCATTTGATTTCTTTTTACATTTGACATTATTAATTTACTGGTTGTGAATAATTTGTCTTTGTTCATTTATTTCATCATTTTACATTCAGTATTGCTTAATCTTTGATCATTGTTAAAGTATGAGAATCTATCAGAAGAACCATTTTTGTTCCCCAAATTAAGATTCGTGAAGCAAATTGATTGGTTTCAATTTATTTATTTTTATTGACGAAAAATCAAGAAAACAAATTGGCACTCTCAGTGGAACGAGAAAAAGAAAAGGTGTCAAAACAAAAACAAAACAAATCATAGTACATGATTTTAAGAAGTGGCACTATTGCGTCCAGCATGGCAAGATCAAAAATTCCATCATCAAGGAATTCATCCTCTAGTAATGAGGTGAATAATGAAATGGAACATTCCCCTATTGCTACTTAACAGCTGGAACCAATTTTGACCCCAGCAATCACTACTGGTTGAGCCACAATAGCTCAAGCTTCAATTAGCTTGCATACCATGGCTATGAGTACAATGCCTATATATGATTTGCCACCTAGTTTTATACTACCAGTGGCTACATAAGCCTACACACAACAAGGATTAGGACTTGTCCCAACTATGTTTCAAAACCCATTATATACAAGTGTTATTATGGCCAATTTACATCCTATTAGGTCACTCCCAAGGCCTTTGATAGGCTTGGACAGAACATTAGGAACACATCTATGGGTATCTCATACCCAAACATGCTTATGTCGTGCCCATGACAACACCCTCATATACAAATTGATGTTTAGAATAATGAAAAATTGATCTTTTATCCCCAATCCCAAAATCAGAAATGGTTAAGATGGCCACTAATGGCATTGATTATAGCATTAGGAAAAAAAAACTTGTTAACCTACAAACCTAGCATAAATAGCATAGAAAGTTTGATAGATTGAACAATTAAAAATGGAAAAGAAAAGGATCAAGATGACTAGGCTTAGAAAACCTTTAAGAAAGAACAAATAAATTTTGTTGAAATGGAGTCAGATGAAGAGGAAGATGATTTCAATTTTGGTGAAGTAAACTTAGCTGAAAGTTAGAGTGGCCGAGCTACAAGCTTGCCCCCACTATGTGTGTGCTTCCCTTAAATCAGCAAAAGGTAAAGAAAAGGCTAATTCAAGCAACAAATTGTACTCTTTTGATATAACCAAAGTCGATTAGATTTTTGGTGCTTTGTTAAAAGATAAACAAATTATTTTACCAAAAGGAAAGAAAAAGCCTTTAACAGAAGAAATTAAAAATCGAAAGTTTTGCTAATATCATCAAACTATTGTATATTAGACTAAAAATTGTATCTATTTTAGAGACTTGATTCAAAAGGCAATCAAAGAAGGTTGACTCAAGTTCAAAGAAAAGCCTCAATCGACAATGATAGTCGATGTCAATCCTTTTAAGATGAATTTTGCCTTCATCGAACCTGTATTCATGTCAATCAGTGCTGTGGGTCTTGATGAAAATAAAGAAGGAGAAGAGATGAAAGAAGACATGGAACTCGATCTTTTTGAAAATATGGAAAAGCCTATTTATTCCAAGGAGATGCTAATGCTAATGTTACCATCTGCCCAAAGTATAGTGCAGTGTTCGAAAAAAATGCTACCAAAGCATATAAGGAGCATAAAGAATCTAAAGTTGAGAAAGCAAGAACAAGAAAGGAAAGAGGTCGAGAAAATTTTGGCTAAAAAAGAAGCTGGAGATATTGTTAGCAAACAGAAGATTATTATTAACACTGAGAAAATGGGCCCAAATGTTTTGCAGCCTAGCATAGGCACTAATTAGAAGGTAAAGACAATGGTTGTAGTCAGTCAAAAGCTTGAAAAGGTGAAAATGAAAAATATAGTGAGTTTATCGAATGTGGTGAATAATAAGTGGATACATAACAAAAGAAAGTCCCCAGGACCTTATATTCAGATGCCACAAAAAGAAGAAAGTGAGTAGGTTAAGCCTTGATATCATAATGTCATTTTGGGTAATCATGTATGGCAAAGAAAAGAGCATATGCAGGCACAAGTTAATTCGAATGGGTCTATGTATTGACCTAGGACACAAGTACAAATAGTTCGAGAAATAGCCAAAAACACCCTAAATATATCCCTTTGAATTTCCTAGGTTCAGTCTTGAGAAATTCACTAGCAACCTAATCTGACAATGGTTCCAACAGCCCATTTGTCTTTTAAGCCTAACGAGGGAAATTAGCATCGTTGATAGAAAAAGGTTCAAAATTTTAAGTCTGAGGATGAGGATGATCTTTTGATAGAAAATTTTGAGACAAGATTTGATGATGATTTGAAAGCAATTTTGGGAGCTAACTTTATTGGTATGGTGACAACACTTTTTACTAAATTTGGGGATGCAATAGAATAAGAAATTCAAGATGATGATTGTTTCAACATATTCCCAAGACAAGAATGTCTATTCCTCGATGAAGATTCAAACGATAATATATTCTTTGAAAAACCCCAATGAAGTCATGAAAGCCCACCTTTGGCCATTACATATAAAAGCCAATATTTCAAGAAGAATGGTTAGTTGTATTTTGGTCAATAGAGGAGTTGCTATCAATCTATTGCTTGAGTCAATGCTAATAAAATTTGGTAAAACTGTCGATCAACTTATCAAGGCAAACATAGTGGTCACGACTTTATAAGAAAAACTTCAATATCCAAAGGAATAATCATGTTAAATGTAAGAGTAGGAAGTGTTGACAGAATTACCCCATTTTGTGACTTCAAAAGCATAATACAATGCCCTACGAAAGGAATGGATCCATGGTGTAGGAGTGATACCTTCGACACTCCACCAGAAATTGATTATTTGGAATGATGAGGGTGATGTTGAAGAAGTCTATACTAATGATAGCTCATTTTATCTCCAATAAGCACATGCTTACTTTGAGGTTCATAATCCTAAGGTAAAACCTTTGTTTTTGGATAATAGCACCTTTGACCTTGATCTTATCAGAATGCTACTTTAGACCTAATGGTTTATATTTTACATCTAAGACCGAGGCAGAATTGGCCAAAAAAGAGATGTAGATCATGGATTTAATGAACCATTTATGGTTGAAAAGCAATTGTGTACAGGAGAAGAAGTAAGTTTAGATTGCATTTATGATTCTAGTCCTTTAGGTTTCGAATAGTCTTTAGAAGAAGAAAAAAAGTGGAAGTACAAGATTCGTTAAAGGAGATTAATCTTGATGAGGAAAGCGAATATTGACCTATTGACGTTGTTTAGTTGATTACCCCAAGTTTCAAGGAAGCTTTGGTCGAAGTCCTTAAAGAATACAAAGACTATTTTGCAAGGGAGTATGAAAAAATGCTAGGACTCAGTCGAACGTTGATAGAACATCAACTTCCAACAAAAACAAGCATTCTGCTAGTGAAGCAAGCACCAAGGAGGTTTTCCCCTGAAATTGTGTCGAAAGTAAAATAAGAAATCCAAACATTGTTAAAGGCTAAATTGATTTGAATTGTCAGGTATGTCAACTAGATCTCTGACTTAGTTCCTATTATGAAAAAGAATGGTCAACTTAGGATATGCATTTATTTTCAAAATCTAAATAATGCTACTCCAAAAGATGAATATCCTATGCCTATTGTAGATATGTTACTATATTTAGCTTCTAGTCATGAAGTCTTAAGTTTTCTTGATGGGTATTTAGGATATAATCAAATTTATATTGCAGAAGAAAATGGCTTGAAAACAGTATTTTCGTTACCAAGTGCCATTTGCACATATGAATAGGTAGTAATGCTTTTTGGGCTTAAAATGTTGGGCCACATATCAACGAACAATGAATGCAATATTCCATTAATACATTAGAAAATTCATGGAAGTTTATATTGATAATGCGATCATCAAATCCAAACTAGAAATACCCATCTGACAACTTAGGACTAGCATTTGAAAAAATGTATAGACACAATTTAAAGAGGAATCCATTAAAATGTGCATTTGGTATTTCTGCTATAAATTTTTTCGGGTTTCTCATTCATAAAAAGGGGATAGAAGTCAATAAAAACAAGAGAAAAGCTATAATTGAAGCAAAACCTCCATTGAACAAAGAAGAATTACAAATCTTCCTTAGCAAAGTTAATTATTTGAGGTGATTCATTTCAAACTTGTCGGGAAGGACAAAGGCTTTTGCTCCCCTAATCAAGCTTAAGAAAGAGGAGGACTTTTCTTAGACACAAGAGCATTATGAAGCATTCGACCAAATCAAAGCATATTTGATCAATCCTTCAATCATGGCTCCTCCAAGGCATGGAAAACTGATGAAACTATACATCTTAGCATTAAAATCGACAATAGGTAGTGTGCTATCACATTATGATGAAAATGGTGTCAAAAGGGTAGTGTCTTACCTTAATCGAACATTAGTTGATGCTAAGACTAGATATAGGCCAATTGAAAAATTTTGTCTAGCCTTGTATTTTTTCGTACAAAACTCAAGTATTATTTAATTCCATATGATGTTTTAGCTATTTCTCAAGTTAATGTTATTAAATACATGTTTTCTTCTTCTATGTTACATAATCGAGTAGGAAAATGGGTGTTAGCCCTTACTGAATTCTCACTTCACTTTGTCCCGGCAAAAGCCATAAAGAGACAAGTATTAGCTGACTTCTTAGTCTATCCTCTAGGGCTTGAAATCGAAAAGGTAAGCCTAGTTCAGCTAAAGCCTTGGAAATTGTACTTTGACTGTTCAAGCTACCAAAATGGTGCAAGCGTGGTAATTCTACTCGTATCTCCTGTAGATGAACCAACCAAATTTCTTTTTGAGCTCAACAAGCATTGTTCCAACAACAAAGCTGAATATAAGGCTTTAATCCTGGGATTGGAACTATTAATCAAAAAAAGGATTAAAAACATCGAGATAATAGGAAATTCATAGTTGGTAATTAAACAAGTGTCAAAAAAATATAAATATGTAAGTGGAAACTTGATTAAATATTTTTCACTTACCTTAAGGTTACTTGAAGAATTCAACAATGCTTGTCATTTGACATATACCTAGGGAAATGAATTTTGAAGCCAACGAACTTGCACAATTAGCTTCAAGATATAAAATCAATGTTTCAACTCTAAAAAAGTTGATGGAGTTAAAAGGACAATGTGTCTGGATCAAAGAAAGGGAAGTGTATCTACTCAACCAATTAAATCCTTCAAATTGGAGAAAGCCCATTGTCGAATTCTTAAGAAACTCTAATGCAGCTGTTGGCTTTAAATTATGTGATTTTGGGAGATTCTTTGTTTAGAAAATCTGTCGATGGAAACTTATTAACTTGCTTAAGTGAATCAGAGGCTTATATTGCTTTAGCTAAGGTTCATGAAGGAATATGTGGGCTCGCCAAGCTAGGGAATAGATTAAAAGAGTTTTATATAGGCAAAGAAAGTATTGGCCATTGATGGTCAAAGATTGTTTTGAATTCGAAAAATCTTGTGAAGAATGTCAAAAACATGGTCATATCTAGTATGTACCAGCTACAGATCTTCATTTGCTCATAAAACCTTGGCCATTTTGGGGTTAGGCTCTTGACCTAATTGGAAAAATTAACCCTCCTTCGTAAAAGGTACACAAGTATATTTTAGTGGTTGTTGATTATTTCACAAAATAGTTTGAAGCGATACCATTAAAGGACGTTACCCAAACTGAGATCATTGATTTTATTGAAAAACATATTGTGCATAAGTTTGGGATTCCACAAACTTTAACAACCAACCAAGGAATGATATTCACTGGGTGAAGGGCGTTAAGAGTATGCTGAGAGTAGGCAAATAAAAATGATTATTTCTACAACCCATTATGCCTCAGCCGATGGTCAAGTTGAAGTAGTCAATAAGTCGATAATTGCTTTAATTAAGAAGAATGTTGAGCATTGACCAAGAAATTGGCATAATTTATTAAGTCAAATTTTATGGGTATATCGAAACCTACCCAAAGATTTGATAGAAACTACACCTTTTAAACTTGTCTATGGTCATGATGCAGTCTTGTCCATTGAGGTTAATTTGCAAAATGTTAGAATTGCAAGGCAAAATGAGTTATCTGTTAAGATTATTGGAATGCATTATTTGATGAGTTAAACAAATTAGAGGAAAAGAGACCTAATGTATTGGAAAGACTGATTCGACAAATAGAATTAATATCTAAATCCTATAATCATCAAGTTAAATCAAAAGTCTTTAACATAGGTGATTTAGTTTGGAAAGTTATTTTGCCAATAAATAAAAATAATCAAGAACACATGAGAAACGGTCCCCTAATTTGGAAAAGACCTTTTAAAATTGAAAAAGTGTTCTCAGGAAATGCATAAGCCAACAATGCATGAAGTTAAGATTTAACAGCAATAATGAAATAGTTCAAGGAAAGTTTGTAGGCTATTCAGGACCGAAAACAACGCCATCGTGTTCACAATTACAACTTCAAGAAGAGAGTTCAAAAAAAAAAAAAAAGAATCATCGTACGAGGGCCCTAACAAAAAGATTGAGTTCATATTGATCGCATGCAAGAGCCTCATTAGTCAATTGTGCCTTTTCAAGAGCCTTTCAAGCCTCTTCAATCGCAACAACTTTCTCTTGATGTTGGGATTGTTTCTTGGGAAGTTTGCTTTTAATGTTAATGATGTCAAAGCGCAACTTCCCATCTTCCTAGTCAAGATTTTCTTTTTTAGCTTTTAGACCTTTTAGTCTCTGCTTAGTTACTACAATCTCAAAGGCCATGTCTTGTGCTTGGGCTTCTCTTATAGGCAGTGTTGATGATGCTAGATTCTCTTACTTCATAGAATCTTGAAGCTATTTATCAAAAGTCTTAAGTTTTTGAGAAACTTGAGCAAAGAAGACTTCAGCAATACCAACCTTAGGGATTTGCTCGAGAAGGTCTTCCATAAATCAGCAAAGAGATTAATATAGAGGCTAAATAGAAGAAGGGAAGACGACTTTGCTCGAGGAGGAAATATTTTCAATCAAGGATTGTTTGGCCTCCCTATCTGTAACCAACAAGTCCAAAGTATTGTAGAGGAAAGTAGAAAACAAATTCAAAATATTTACAGGCAACTCAGTGGAAGTTGGTTGTATCAAGGCAAGATTAGGGGTTACTAAAGCAGAAATCGAAGACAGTTTTTGAACCTTAGAACCCAAAATTGCTAGAATTTCTTTCTCTCAAATAATGTAACTAGTTGAGAGAATTTCATCGAAGGTGCTGGCATCACCAAAATCGAGAGCATTATCATCATCAGCTTCATCAGTGGCATCGATTTGAATGACATCTTTCTCGGTCAGATTCAAAGCTATTGAATTTGAGATAAGAATGGTAGAAGAATGAGCAAATTGTTGAGGCTGTAGTTGATCAATAACATCTTTTTCACCATCATCAACATCAATGGCATCTTTGTCCAGTGCAGGAGAGACTACACTATCATCTTCTTAAGGATTTTTTTGACTGGAAATGGTCTTAATCTCCTCTTCTTCTTTGTCATCAAGATCATTGTGGAACCAAAAATAATTCATGTTATTAGATTGAAAAATGAAATAAATAAGGGATTAAAGGTTGAAACTTGCCTTCAACCCAAATTACAAATGAGTAGACTCTTTATCATCTTGAGTCTCTATAAGATTCACAGATGAAGAATTGCTCGAAAATTTTCATATTCCAGTCTACAAAGAAGAAGAAGAAGAAGAAGATAAAATATAATCTTTAAAATGATGGTAATTTTTAAGAAAGAATATTGAAGAATTGAAGAGTTACCTTTACAGAAAGAGTTTTTTTTTTAGAATCGACTTGAAAGAAAAAGGCATTTCTTGGTAGGAGCATCCGTAGTGGAGGTTTCCTTTCCTTTCCCCTTTTATGCTACAGTGGCTTTTCTTTTTCGACCTTTAGCTAGGGCCTTGTCAATGTCTTCAAGATCTTCCCAATTTTTCACTATTTTGTAGGGAGCAACATTGGAAATTTTGATCGCTTCGGTAGCTACAAAAGAAAAATTATAAGTTAATTAACCGAGAGTTCAAAAGAATAGTCAAATAAAAAGTAAATAAGCTAGCTATTAAGGGAACCTCAAGGATGCATGTTCAAGAATGAATAAGGTGTTCAATCTCTTTCGACAAGAAAAGCCCAATGAAGGTTATGGCTGTGTGTCGAGGGTGTAAATAAAGAGTTCCAAGAGGTTCTTGGGGTGAATCTGGAAAGCAATTAGCAATGCCAAATAGAGCGTTTGGAAGAAAAGCAAATAATAATGGAGTCATCTAGGATTGATATCAAATGAAGGGTTAAAGGTCTTGGCTTTTTCAAAAGTGTGCCAACATCGACCCTCATGTTCCTTATTCTTTTGTTTAAAAATGCCCATGGCATCTCGAACCACCCTCAAGATTGCTCAAGGATTATATTTAACTTTAAAAACTTTTCAAATTAAAGGATTTCTCGAACATGTGTACCTTTTGTCTTTGATGAAACTGTCCTTTTTCTACAAAGAAGGATTAGGAGGATTAGGAGGATTAGCAATCAATATATCCCTACAAATCGAAATCTTTTGATACTGGGATTTATACTACTCATCCACCAATCAATACATGAAAGATAAGAAAAGAGTTGTTTTTGAAATGTATGGGAGAATACAAATGTCATTTCTCTTCATTTTCACCCAAAAAATTTTCAAGGTTAGAAAATGATCCGATTGATGATGTACATAGTTTGATCTTTAGATCAAGTGAGTATGGTGCAGGAATCGCTTGGGAAAAACCAAATTATCAAGCAACAAAAGATGGGTTATGAAGCTGATGTTTCTATTCTTAGAATCTAGAAGACTGGCAGGCAAGACTTGGCACATAAAAGATTAGACCAAAGTTCGTTAAGTTCTTGCTGAGCAGTAGAATCTGAATCGATTCTGGAGCAAACAAACCAAGAAGGACCAATAGTTCGATCACTATAAGGAGAAAGATTCATGCCTCTAGTGTTGGAAAATGAGAGTTGATGGAGATGTTTGAAGAAAAAGTAAAATCCATCAACAACGAGAGTGGTCTTTAGAACATCTTGATTTAGGTAGCAAAGACGAGGTCCATCAAGTCCTCATGGCATGTCTGTAGGAGGAAAAGGTCAAAAGAAAGGTTCAAGTATAGCATTAGCCCATAGTTACAGAAACCACATAGTTTCCCCTAGATTGATGGACTCATTGGTTTGTAGTTTGGTTATAATTGATCTAATCTCCTCATAAAGTTGAGCAATAATCAATTTGGCAAAACAAAGTCAATGACCCTCATATAACATAACAACTGAAGGGTAATAATGCTTTTTGCATATGAAGGTTTCGATAGCAAAAAAACTACTGCATTTAGCTAGTATGAGAGGAAAGCTACATGTTCATCGTCAAAGATAGGTGTCGAAGGAGAACCCATGTTATTTTTAATGAAAGCTGAATATGCAGGTTCAAAATCATCAAAGTTGTATTCTTTTACATATTTAGGTTCTAAGTCGAAATGGAAAGTTTTCCCTATGGATTGAAGTCCAGTAATGGTAGCAAATTGAATAGCAAGGTGAAATCATGCCACAAGATAATTATAAAGTGTTGGTGGTTTTGTTCCAAAAATAGAAAATTAGACCAAGCATTGAGGGATTGCAAAGGATTTGATGTCGAAAGAGCTACATGAAATCAAAAATACTTATATCTTTCTAGAATTGGTCTCTATCCATTTTGACTCTATCAAGCCAAGTAATAAACTCAAGAATATTTTTCAATGGATTTCTAAAGGGACATTTTGAAAGAACGAATTGTTTTGTGAAAATCTCTTTTTGGCTTGCTAGGATAGATTGCTTGGGGGCATAAGGAAAGAAAGGTTGAATTTCTTGAACTTCATGAAAAGAAAGAAGGGGATGAAGAATGGCATGAATGGTGGATCCTAGAAAGAAAGAAAGAATTACCTGGCTCTACAAAAGCCCAGTCGCATCAGGGTCCAACACCATCGAGCTGTTTCCATTAGCTATGGGTTCCAGGGCAGAGGCAACAATTTGAGAAAGGTTGTTTGCGGCCATGATAGAGCAGGAGAAGTAAGCAAAAGAGAAAAGATTGGCTAAATGAGGAAGTTGAAGGCATTGGAGCACAAAAACAGTGAATAAGGAAACAAGTAAAATGCAAAGAAAAAGAAGATGAACAATTGACGAACAAAAGAAACACAAAGGAGAAGATCAAAGGGGGCAAGAAATGTATTTATAGAAGAAAGAGATGAAGAAAGAGAGGGAAAAATGTGATTTTGAAAAGATAGTTGAAGAAATGGAAAATGCAGGAATTTTTGACACGTGTGGAGAAATGATGAAATATGTATTGGAAACATGTACAAGAGGCGAAAAATAATAATTAAATAAAATTAAGGATAAAAATGAAATGTCAACCATCAAAAGGATAACCAAAAAAGAAGCTAGGATTGGACAATTAAGATTTGAAATTTCTCATCGAAATTCAAATCTTGGAAGGCATCAGATTGGAGCAAAAAAGGGAAAATCGATGGATCGACTAATATGGGATTAAGTTGAGTATCGATTGTAAGAAGGATGGAACAAAAGAATGGTTTGAAGGAATGAGAAGATAAGTTCAAAGGAAAATTGAAAAGGGGCAAGAGAGTGTTGATCGAATTTGTCAATAACAAGTCGAGAAAGTCTACGAAAGCCGGGATCGAACAGAGGATAGAAGCCAAAAAGGAACATAAGCATAGAAGGGTACGAGCCTGAAGGACCTATGCACAATTCATAACGTGGATAAGGGAGTAGATGTGGAGAGTTAAAGAACGCAGTTTGAAGCTGAAATAAGAGAACGTGGGATTGTGCACCTATTTTTTAGGGATTTTTGGTGTCTATAAATACTAGGAGTAGGATTTAGTCTAGGTTAAGATTTATACACTTAAAAGTTACTGAAACTCTATCATTATGTCTACTCTGACTTTGAAGAGTATCCAGAAACTCAAGTAAATTTTCTCTTATTTTCATTTTCATCTATCATTTGATTTCTTTTTATATTTGACATTATTAATTTACTGTTTGTGAATAATTCGTCTTTGTTTATTCATTTCATCATTTTACATTCAATATTGCTTAATCTTTGATTATTTTTTTCTTTAATTGGCATTTTTTAAATATCTAAGAATTCATTAGAAGAACCACTTCTATTCCCCGAATTGAGATTCGTAAAGCAAATTAATTGGTGCCGATTTATTTGTTTTATTGACAAAAAATCAAGAAAACAAGGGTTTTGTAATTTTATGAAATATGTACTTTTAGATTTGTTAGCAAAATTTTCTTAATAGGTTCCGCATCCTTGCATGATTGCATTTATGAGAGGAAGGGATTGGTATATTCCAATCTAATTACTCCAAGTCCACTGTAAACCAGGAGCGTAAGAAGAAAGTAATTGACTAATTGTGCCATATATGTAATTGTGTATAAAATTAAGACGATGGAGTACGCAAGACTGGAAGAATCAATGTAGAGCAGTAGAGGTGTTCTGCTTTTATTACCATCATTGATGTGCAGTGCATTTCAAAGGAACTATTGCCTTAATTATTTCTTTGAAGTTTTTTTTTTCTTTTTGAAAACAAAAATATTAAACATAAAAACGAATATATTCAAATAATTCTTATTTTTACTTATAAAAATATAATAAAGTAATAAAAAAGAATTCAATAGCGTAAGTAATTTTGGCTTATACTATCAATTGATCCTTATCTCTCTCTCTCTCTCTCTCTCTCTCTCTCTCTCTCTCTCACACACACACACACACACACACACACAAAATAGAGTTTATGCAAAAAGGAAAAATGTCACGTAGCACATTCAGGTTTTTTTTTTTTTGTCTTTTCCACCCAAATTTCATAGCTTTAAACTAGAGAATTTGTTATGATTTTTGTAGAAATTGATAAATAATAATTTTTTTTCACGGGGATAAATATTAATTATTCTTACAAATTCAAAATATAATCTCTTTCCTCTTTTTTAGTGTTGATTCGAAATTGAAGTTTATAATAATGGAATATATATATATATATATATATATATATATTACTTTTCAATAAATTCATGGGATTATATTTTGAAATAGAATATTTCAATAGCTAACACTTGTCTGCCGCCAAAGGATATTTCTTTGGTCAATGGTGCTGCAACGCCTAATCAATTAGGAATAATAAAAAGCTATGGCTAATCCCGTGAATAATAAAGTAAAAATAATCAGGATATTTTATAAATACGTAAACATAATCAGAATGACCAATGCCTAATCGATAATAAATACGTAATTAGGATATTTTATAAGAATGGAAAATATTTCTAATTGATTATTTATACCAATATTGATCATTCAGCCTTCATAGTCAGAAATTTCTTTCTTCGTCCCTTCCAGTGTAAGTCAATTTTTTTCGTTCATACTTTTTCTTGCTCAGTTATTGTTTTCTTCCTTCATATTTTGTTTCTTCCTTCTGCTCAATGATTATTTTCATTCATATTTCATAATTTTTTTTCATTGTTTTATGTTCTTCATTACTCAGGTTGCAATCGATGATGGCTTCCAACAACACCGGATCATCGAGTAACAAACCTGTTGTTTCTTTCAATTTCGTGCTTTTAAGTGAACAAGATGGGGTATGTTTTCTTACCTTTCTATTTCTAATTGTTTTGTCTTCTTATTCTATCTTTCAGTTTTTTCTCATATCCTCTTCAATGAATTTATATTTTAGCGATCGTCTGATATTGATAGCGAATTCTTGACAAAGTTTGAGAAATAAATGGGACAAATGTGGTCTCTGATTGATCAAGAAGGTAACAAGTTTCATATTAAACACCACTATGTTGAAGGTGTAACTTATATCTACGATGATTTGGAAGAGAGTAGAAGTTTGTATAATGTGGATGAAGATTATTGACACTCTCGACAGAAAAAAAAAAAAAAGATTATTGTCACTTAGATTAATGTTTTTTTTTTTTTTTATTTGACACTTACAGTAACGTTTATGTTATATTTTAAGAATAATTTAATATACTTCATATCTTTCCAAGTATCAATTTTAACAACATTTACTATTTCGTTTATTTAATATGGAGAACTGAGCATGTTTAGATGGCAATATAACTCTTACATCGTGTTATTATTGCTTAGATTATAACAGATATTTGTGATGTAGCACCTTTCGATACTATAGTAATAATTTTCTTATCGTACTATAACTCTTTAAAAAAATTATAATATGATATGTTGATATATTTTGAGTGAATTTTGTCAATATTATTCAAATTAACACTAAGTTTTTTTTTTTTCAAAGGAAGAAGTTGATAGACTTCGATTACTCCTTACCAATCCTCACATATGGTATATTCAATTCAAATAGTATTGACATATATACTTGAGATTCTAAGATATTCTTTGGAATATAAATTAGCTTAAACACGAATATTCCAAATTACCAATCGTATTATATATATATATATATAGAGTATTATAAGATTAAAATTACAATAAATAATTACTAATTAGTAATAATTTAAATTATTTAAATTTTCCTATCAAATTTAAAATTTATTTATTATAATATTTAAAATATATGAATATAATTCAAGCAATTAAATTTAATATAAATTTATGTTAATTATAAGTTAGGTCAATCATTACACATGTAAAATATATGTTTGGTATAACCTATTAATTAGAATAGTATTAAAATAAATCAAATATCATATATAATGAAGAAGCTGTAAAGTGAAATGAGAATTGATAGTAAATATTTAATTGTTTTGTAAAATAAAAATGAAAAAAAATACTGAATGAATTTTGGAAAAAATAAATAGTTTTAAAGTTAGTGTGCAAATAGTTTCCTGATTTCTTTGAGCATACGAGTTTTCAGTTCTTTGAACATTTGATATTGGCATAAAATTTAAGTTAAGCACACGGGTTTTCAGTTCTTTGCAATATATTTGTTTTATATCGTTACACTAAATCTATATGCTTTGCTATCTTTTAATTTTTCACATCATTCTGTAATTTATCCACTATAATCTACATTTTGATATAAATTCTTTTGATATTATTTATTTGTCAAAATTAAGGGTCATCAAATACAATGCACTATTAAAAGCTGTCATGTACGCATATTTGAGAATGTGATAACCAAAGGAAATGTTTATCTGCTTTCCAACTTTGCTATTGCACTCAATCCAATTAGATTCAAGCCTACTAGGCATGAGTTTCGGATTTTCTTCAATGAGGAAACCAGTGTCAACCTTATTAAAGACTCAGTAATTCCTTCAAATGGGTTTTGTTTTATTCCATATAACCAAATTTTGAGTGAGAGAAGGGAAGCCTGTTATTTAGTTGGTATGCTTCCAACTTAGTAATATTTATATAATATTACTCGTTCTGCATTTTGTGGCAATAATTTCTAAATTAAGTTTCTTTTTAGATGTAATTTGTTTGTTCATAGGAAAAGGGGAATTAATTGAATTCACCAAGGATGGACAAATATCTCATTGCTTGGTAGTTGAGCTTGATGACTTACTATCTATACATATAGTAGTAGTTTCTAATATACAAGTGTATTACCCGTGCGATGGACAATTGATTATACATTTAGAAAGACTAAGAAATTGATGAAGAGAATATATATTAAAAGTTGAATTGAATTTTTTTGGTAGACAAATTTGAATTGAATTTGAACATTTAGTTTTTTCTAATTTTATTGTGCATTAATTTAGCAAAACAGATATCTAAAGATCAAATACTATGAAAATTATGTGTGATCAAAACAACATCAATAATTGTTGATTGTATAAATAGACGAAATTGAATGACAGAACTAGTTTGAGAAAAATAATAGATGCTGACTATTTTCATGAAATGTATATCCATTTTTGCACACACAACACATAAGTCAAATTATCACATATCAAACATAAATTACCAATTAAATCTATTGTTATTGTTTTGTTGGAAGAGATATTCCTCCAAATGTTTCAACAATTGATGAGCCAATTCTTGCCATAAGGTACACCTTAACTTACTACCACCTATGGATGTAGAAATAAATTGAGGTATACCTTATGACAAGAATTTGCTTATCAGGTGTTGAAACATCTAGAGGAATATCCTTCCCAATGAAACAATGACCATAGATACAGTTGATAATTTATGTTTGATCTATGATAATTTGACTTATGTGTTGTGTCTACAGCAATTACTTAGAGTATACATTCCCTGAAAATAGTTAGCTTATATTATTTTTATCAAAATCAAGTCACCATCATTCAGCTTCTTCTATTTATATAATTAGCAATTATTGATGTTGTTTTGATCATCCATAATTTCCATAGCGTTTGAACTTTAGATATTTGTTTTGCTAAATTATTTGCACAATAAAATTATACTAAATTAAAACATTCGAAGTTAATTCAATTTTTAATATATATTCACTTCATCAATTTCTTAGTCTTTCTAAACATATAATCACCGGTGAATCATACGGATAATACAGTAGTTTAATTATATTCTAATAGACTCTGCGACTGTCAATGTTGTCCTGGCCAAAACAAAAGTTGCTAATTCTTAATTGTTGAAACAAGACAATAGTTATACATACTTATACACATACACAACAATCTTCATCTGTTCATTCTGCTGACAAGCACACAAGTCCTTAAACTGAAACTTAAGCGTATGTTCATAATGCTTACAAAGCACTACATGCTACCAAATTTAAAAGTTGAAAAAATAAAATAAAATTGTAGGTGCTCATAAGTTCAACATCACATGTTGGCTACTGGTTGGGACCCAAAAGTAAGAGAAGAAAGTTCCTGTAGTGGCCAGAAGTCTCTGAGTGAACTGCATCGTTCAGTGTCTTCTTGTATTTCTTCAAATATTCAGCTTTGATATACTGCATGTCGATCTCAGTCCTTGTTACAATGACCCTTATAAGCGTGGTATCATTAGTCCCCAAACCTTTCATGGCCTTATGTAATACCTGCGTGGTAACAAGACTAAATTGAGATATAACCATGTCTTGTTAGCAAGACATTTTCAATGGTTCCGTCACGCTCGTAACACCAATTCCCACAAATCATTATAAGAGGAGTGGTTAATTGTGAGTGAGAAGAGTAAATTCTGACCATTGGATTTTATGTGGGTAGTCAAAATTAAAGCATAAAGTTGTATAACTTTTTTAAGTGATTTTATGATCTTTAAATAACTTTTAATCTTGATTATTCATATATAGTTATATAGTTCAGATTTTCTCCTCTCACTTTCATAATAAACCACTCATCTTACTTAATATGCCCCTTATATATATATATATATATATATATATATATATATATATATATATATATATATATATATATAGGGATAAAAGATGAATATTAAGAAGAGAAGAATAATACAAACAGATAGAAGAGTAAGCGATCCTCTTTACAAGAGCATAAACAAACAAAAGAAAAAACTATCAACAAAGCATGGCTTTCTTATTTATGCATATTTACATTTCTCCTGCTAAATGTATGTACACCATAGAGAGATACATATTGAATGATTATCAAGTTTCTCACGTTTTGAACTATACATTTCATTTGTTTCTGGAAGTCTATGCAAATGTCACCAACAGGTCCAAGTCATATTATGGCTTCATTTATCACATGCAACAAGGCAAAGGAACGTTAATTAGAAAGTAATTCCAACTGAAAGCTTTTTAATTGAACTAAGACAAAAGGCAAAACTGGTTTAGAAAACACTAGAAACTTTTCATAATTGTTCACTGCCTAGTAAACACAAGCATACTATTTATTACTTTGGAGCAATAATCGAATACTTTCCTAATACCCTCCCCCATCAACTTAAATCTTTAACAACGAGTCTGACATGATTCCTATATGTTGGGGTAGTTACTTTCACGACGCTCCCTCTTCTTCTTACAAGAAGAGGAGTTGTTGTTGAACATAAATTGTTGCCATGGCATTATCAGAAGCAATTACCTAGTGTTGTAGTTCCAGGGAACACCTTTGCGAAATACTTTCCAGGATTCAGAGCACATTGGACTATTGTCAAAAGTGCATGAGCAAAATTCCCTGATGTTTCATTCTTTACTGCCTGTAATAAAACCAGCTTGGATAAGCCCCAGGGAAAAGTAAAACAACTCAAGAAATAACACATTGAAAGTGATAAATCAAAAGTGGTCAACACACCTTCTTGAGTGAGTGACCATACATGTCATGGTAATAAGAACTGATGGCAGCCAAATGTGCCCAACTTCTTTCACTGAATATGTGGATAAAAGCCTTCTCATCAGTTCCAAGTTTCTTTTCCCCTGCCTTGTAGAGAACCTTTGCATCCTTCTGAGCCATTTCTCTGTTAACCTCAGGGCCTTCGTGACGAGGTGTAGTTAAATATGCAAGCAAGATCTGAAGCAAGTTTTTTTTACATAAAAGGTACCGGTAACACTAACAGTCAACAGCAGCTCCATTGTTTTACTAGCTTGGAAGGAACTCATAGACGTGACTATGCAACCAAAGAATAATAGAGACAGAACTTTTGCTTGTGGGAAACAATCACAAACCATGTAACAAGTGTTACTTCATTCAGCTTAAAATTGTTGAGAAGGAAACAATGGCCACAAAGATTTGTATACTTACAAGAGATTTGAAAAGTGCTTCATATGAAAACCTACTACTGGCCATAACAGAACTATACAGGAAGTAGAACACCAAAGAACTATCTAGGAAAACAAGAACGATGCACATTGATAGCAGTTGTTAAGCTCATCATGGACATGGAATTGGAAGATCTTGTCCTATACCAACAGTCTATTACTTTTGCAGATAGACCACTATATACCTTGATATGAATCTGGGATCCCATAGTGAATGTTAACCTTCAACATCAAGAATACAGAGAGAAATAAACACTCAAATGTGCTTATCTAGTGCCATGCAATATTGGCAGGAGTATTAGGATATGGGGACAATTATGTTCATGAATTCTTCTACTGCTAATTCATGAATGCTAATGCCCCTTTCATAAAAGCCACACACAAGGACAAATAGAAACTACACCTTTTTATGATCCCCATAGGTGCTTTTTTTTCTCTTTTTTTTTATAAATATCTTGTCCACGGTAAATGCACTTACAGAGCTAGCTGAAGACCCCCTTAATATGACTAATTCATGATAGCTCAGGTCCCTTCCTAAGAGCTATACACAAGGACAAAGAGAATCACCTTTTTATGATCCCCGGAGGTGTTTGCTTCAATATCATGCTCAATATAAACACCAAACTTAGAATGGTATATCTGTTTTAAATATTGTAGCTGGGATGGAGTGCGAGAACATATTACTTCAGTAGCACCTTCAAGGTTTCTGTCCACAGTTAGAGACTGCCTAATGATTGTTGCATCGCGTCCTGCAGGATCATGCATCCAAAGCAGAACTGCAGTCTGATAAACAGAAAAATATGAGACAAACCAGTAAATGTTAGGGAACAGAGCCACTGTACTAAGGTTTAGAGATACATACAATTTGGTTAATATAGGTGTGTCTATTTTTAGTAAATGAAGACCATGGTTGATTATGAAGTGATTATAATATACATTAGTACCTCTAACTTTCCATGAAGCTCCTTCACTAAGCGTTTGGAAAGTTCCTCAGAGTATATTGTTCTGTATTCTTGTTGGACGTAGGCTCGCTGTGTGGCATCTCTATGAGCAAGGATATTGATAACAGCACTAGTATCACACCCAAGTCCTGTGAAAACATTGAATTAGAATGAAAATAAAGGGGTAAAGGATGAAAGGGCACAAATAAAGGTAGAGCAAGTCTAGAGGAATATCAATTGACTATTGACAAGCAATCTCTATAAAAGTAGAATCAGCTAGGAAACCTCCTATGCAGCAACCACAGATCAAAGTAAATTTTTTAAAAGTAAAATTTGATGAAAAACACTCTAAAAAAATTGAAAACCAGTTAAAGATCTAGTATCAGTCAACATTTAATATATAACAAGATAACAAGACAGGTAATTAAGGATTTTCTCATGCAAAACAGAAAAGTGGCTAAGAATACATTAACAAACCATTGATTTAGGACAGCTTCCCCCAAGAAATTGATGCCACTTATGAGACACATACAATTATTTCAATTTTATTCTTTGATGCATGAGTCTTTTCAACACAGTGGAAATCCACAGCATACTGATTGAAAAAAATGTCAAATTTGAGTTCCTTTTAAAATGAATTCTCAGCGGCCAAGTCTCTCCCATCAGAACACATGCCCTCGAATATGAGTCCACCATCCTCCCCAAAGGACAGTTCCAAACAGATAACTACCCACCCAACTTTGTTAAAGCAAGACTACAAGCATACAACAACAGCACCATAAATTTGAGACAGAGAAACAGAGAGGGTACCCTTGAAAGCACGGTAAAGCTGCATGGCATCATCTCTGGGGGAGGGAGGAACTGGGGGTACAGTCAGGGTAGCCATCTTCCTCTATGAAAACACACAAGTAACACCAAAGAAAAAGAAGAAAAAAGAGTGGAAAACAGATGAGTTCTTCCTTGTGAGAAGAAGGAAGGCAAAGGAAGAAGGTAGAAATATGAAGATAATTTCAATGGGGTGAAATAGATGCAACATAGTTATTCTTGTATCACAAGAAAACATATATTTTTTATTTTTTATTTTTAATTATACCAATGGCAGTTTGGCCACCCAACCTACTTACTGCCTTGTCCTGACTTCTAATTTTGAAGACCTGAAGAGTGAAGAGGTAACATCCAAGTCAGTTCAATAAATAATTTCTGTGATCAAAGACTTGTCTTGACAGAAAAAAGACCAAGTCGTTCTAGAGAGTAATCCTTCTTAGTCCTTTTATTTCTCAACAATAATGACACAGTTTTCTTTTTTCCCCCACCTAACATGTGATCTTCCTATTAAAAAAGATTTAAATGTTAATAATTTGACTATAAACGGTGTCATATCCGTTAATCAGTCGGTGAAAAGAAGAAAGTTCTTGTCCTATATTCATCATAAGTGGGGTTTATCAATAATCCCCCACTGTTGATTGTTGTGTGTTTAAGTCTGCTTCTTCTTATTATTCTGATTGTGACGTGTGTTGCGCCCTGCAAGGTTGCCTTGTCTCTCTACTTCTTCCAGCTCGTTTGACAGTACATTTCGAATGAAAAAAAGGTAATTTTTTTAATATTTAATTTGTATGCATAGTTGACATAAAAAATTTTATACTTACATCGAATTATATATTGATTACTAATAAAGTTAATATCAGATAAATTAGCCATTTGTTGTTGAGAAATGAAAAATTTTCGCATAGTGGGTCAAATTAGGCATTTTTAGAGACTAATTTAAAAATATTTTCAAGATTATTCTATCCATAGAAAAGACTAATTTGATCCACATTCTTAATTGTAAGGGAAAATGCGAACGTTTTCATTTTTTGAAAATGGAGTTGTTTAGTAATATTTTCGTCAAAGATCAATTTGGGGATTCACTTTTTTTTTTTATACGGTTGAATTTTTTTTAATAAAAATAATTAAACTATTCGAACAATAAAAA
Source organism: Pterocarpus santalinus (assembly GCA_031439595.1). NCBI lineage: Eukaryota > Viridiplantae > Streptophyta > Magnoliopsida > Fabales > Fabaceae > Pterocarpus > Pterocarpus santalinus. The sequence continues at coordinate 60,325,713 of CM062531.1, forward strand.
TAAAAAAAAATAAAATTTTAATCTTCTAAATAAATTCTTTTAATAACATAAAAAATTATTTAAAATATAGTTGGTTCAAGTGATTCAACATTTATTCTCTTTAAATAAAATTTTATATTTGAATTTTGTGAATAAAAAAAATTAACGCTAAGAAAGTTCTACTACTATGGTGGATTGAGCTAGTTTAAATCAAATTAATTGAAGTTTAATGGACTTCAAATATTAACGGTTTAAACCAAAAATTAGATTGTCCTAATATTACATCTAAATATAAACTAATTTAATTTATATTATTAAATTTTACATTTTTAGAGTATCTTCTTTAAAACGCTCTTGTAGTTGTAGTCGTAGAAGGAAAGATTTGCTCTCCAACATAGGAGATCAAAAGTAAATAATATTTTTAAAAAAATTCACTTTTTTCTTCTCCCGCCCTTTAGTGATTTTTGCATTATTTTTGGCTTTTTTTGATATATGAATTTTTTTAAAATTATTTTCTAATAAAAATCAGCTTTCGTAAATACACAATTTTGTTAACTATTTAATCATCGCTTAATTATTTCAAATAATTTGACACTTGTTCTCTTTAAACAAAATTTCATATGCAAATCTTATGAATAAAAAAAAAAACAGCATTGAAAAACTTCATTATTATAATGAATTGATTGAACTCAAATTAAATTAATTAAAATCTAATAAACTTTGAATTATGGGATCTGACCAAAAAACAACTGTCTAACTTTAATATATTATTATTATAAAATTTTATAAGTAAATAATATATTATCACATATTTTAATATTTAATATATCTTGTAAATTTGAATTTATTGAATTATATAATAATAATGATAGTAACATAAAATTTATTTACACTATAATATATCAATTTTAATTTTTATACATTGACAATATTAAATAATTTTATATTATTGATCAATAAAAATAATAAAAAATAACAAATTATGATAAACCTTTCATTATAATCAATAATTACTTATATTAGTTAACACTTTTAATGTTATTATTGGCTAACAATAGAGAATTATTTTACACTACCAATACATATAAATTTTACACTATCAATATATATAAATTAATTTATAATATATTAGGACTAACTTCTTAAAAAAATTCAATGACATCCATCAAATCTAATCATTTTTATGTGGTTAAAGAGTCATTACCTACAAAGAATTTGCTTTCTTTAAAATGCATGGTACATTTTAGAAGGTGTGATATTTGAATCATTGATGTGCCAAATCCGCTCACAAACATAGGAGTTTGGGTCCAAGTGTTAACTTTTAAACTTTTATTAGTTTTAGGTTCTATCTTAAATGCACTTTGTTAAATATGGTGCATGATGCACCTGTTAGTGCAATATACACTTGCCTCCCACTCTCACCATTTGCCAAGTCCCACTCCCTCCTCTTCACCACTACCACCACTATAGCCACCACCACTATACCACTACCACCTACACCTTCATTGCCACAGCTGACACCACACCACTACCGCCTACACCTTTGTCGTTGCCACCACCACCGCTAAAACACCTCCTACCTAGATTGCCCGTGCCTTCTCTTCACCTTTATCGCCTCCTCCAACTTGGTGACCTCGTCTGTGAGGTCCTCCAGCTGCTTCTGTTTCCTCATCCGCGAACGCCCCACTGATTCACGGTTTGACAGCATCCTTTTCCACTTCCACTTCCGCTTCCTCTCGTCCACCATCATCGGCAGATCTCTGTTGGCATCCAATCTCGAGCTCGATGCACGCTGGATCGGAGCCATTATTTTGACAGTCGTAGCGTCACCGATGGGGGAGATTGCCGAGCAAGAATGGGTTAGCCATTGTGTGTGCAACCTACAAATCGACGGCTGGGCGCGAAGGCGGGGACACAAGGGTGGATCGGCGAAGGAAGAGCCAGGAGGGAAGGAGATGGTTGTTTAGCCGCATTCGTGACTTGTTTAACCACATTCTTTGCTTCATTTAGCCACATTTGCTGAATGTGGGTAAAAAATTAGTGCAGCTGCACTAGCAACTATATCACACACTATATTTTGTGAGGTACATGGCAAAACAACCCTTAGTTTTAACCTCATCCCTTCATTTATGCATAAAAATATTACCAACGGCCTAAATTCAGGGACCATCCATCATGGTGATTAACTGATACTTCTTTCTGCAAGCAAACGTTAGTAACTATTCCTTACAGAAATGAATAAGAGACACTGCACCTCCAATTCATCATCAAGTTTGAAAAATCTTTACATTATATGAAAAATCAGGGAGGATATCAATAGCCTCTTCACAGAATAGCAGGACAATGACAATTGAGATTAAAAAGGTCAATTGCCAATGTAAATGGATGAAACAGATTGCATGGTTTTCAGAATCTCAATGCAAGAAGAGCATGCCTTGGTCATATATGTCCCTAGCATCTTTTCGTCCTCTTCTTCACTTGAAGGGCCTTCGCAGCAAGTCATGAAAAATTGATCACATTAAAAAAAGTAATGAAAAGTGAATATATCTTTTATGGGATACTATGCCAACTCACACCCTATCCAATAATATATTATCTTTTATGTGAATCCACATAGTATCTCATGAAAGATATGTTCACTTAGCATTAAAAACTATAAACATTAAGGGCTGCTTATTCAATTTTTTCCTGGGCTGAAAATTTTCCAGGATAATTTTTTCCTCACTCCTCTACTTAAACATCATATTCTTCTATTCAGCCATTGAATTATGTCTTGAATGATAGCATCTCGCTCAGGTTCAAAGAGGAGGTCATGCACAAACCCTTCATACAACTTGATAGTTTTGTCAGATGAGGAAGCTTCTAAAAAGAATCTTTGAGAAGCACCAGGGTCAGTGACAGAATCAGCAGTGCCATGCAGAACAATAAATGGAACTCTAACTCTTCTCAGGTTTTGCTGCAAGTAGGTTGTGATTCGAACAATCTCGTAGCCCGTGCGTGCTCTGAGAGGTCCGGTACATACTAGTGGGTCAGAATATTTAGCCATCAGAGCCTCTGGATCTCGAGAAACTGGCAACCCCTTTTTATATGCAGAACGGCATTGATATCTTGGCAGCAAAAATGAAACCAAAGGAGCAAGTACCTGTAATGATGAAATATGGAGATGAATAATGGTTCTACTCATTTATGTAGATGACGCAACTATGACCATGTTTTATACTTTCTGATGATTATAATCACTAATCAGGTATTTTGGATGCAGTACTGTTGTTTGTACATATAAATTTAGACATAATGATCGATATCTATGGAATGCAATTCAAATAAGTATGAATTTTAGTTATATAAGTGTTTAATTAACATTCGGTTTTCACTAACAATATAGATCTATTCTTACTTAATATCACGTTCAACACTTAACTGAAATTCATACGTATTTAAAATGCAATGGACAGATATTGATCACTATGTCTATACACTATGTCCCAAAAACATTTGTCTATTGGATGCAACCAAAAAGGTATGCTTACCAACAAAATGGGATGAGAAGGCTCAACTCCAACCGCAGGTGCCGAGAAAATAGCTCCATCTATGCAGGCTTCAACCTTTGGATCAAGTAGTGCCTATAATACAGATATCAGTGAAAAGCTGAATCAGTTTTGTGTTCATTAGGTTCTTGACCTCTATGTAAGTTTCAAGAATCTTATTTCACATAAACCATACCTTAAGAGTAATGGCTGCACCTGTTGAGTGTCCAAAGCAGAAGCATGGGAGACCAGGATTTTCAGTTAAAACCTTCTCAATAAATACTTTCTGCTTATCAAAAACAAAAAGGTTCTTTATCAGAACAAAGAGATTTCAAACAGCAATGATTGAGATATAAATCACATTCCCTTTATCTATACAATATTCTACAAAAATTTTTGTAGATTCCAAAACATACCAAATCAGAAACAGCATAGTCAAGAGAGTGGACATATGCATGCAGCCCATCACTTCCACCATGACCTAAGGAAGAATAAAAAACAGACAAAATCAGCTTTGAGCAAATATTGAAAATGGGGAAGACATAAATGAATGGAAATCTATCAACTAGAAGAGAAAATAAAGCATATAAGTTTTCAGGACAGATTTAATGGCAGGACATGGCCTCCTCAGGACGGAAAAAACACTTAACTATATTCTATGAAATTATATTAAAGTTCATTTGTTAATCTAAAATCCATTTGTTTTCAAACTTCAGAGACACAATCTATGAGCTATGTGCCAATTATGTATATTATTTTACCTATCTTACATGTACAAGTCATCCACAATACACTCAAATAATAATCAGCTTACTTATAAACAGGAGCTTCACATGTTACTTTATCGCACAAATGGGCATCCAAATAACTTAGCCCTGCAACATCCAAATATAGATGCATGTTGAAGAATTGTGATCACTTAACTATGAAACAAAAAGAAGAAATCATCACTGTCTTCTACAAACGACGATCCAATGGAAGTATCATATATACAAAGGATGTCATGAAATTTGGCAAAAGGATGTCATGAAATTTGGCAAAAGAAAATTTAATTCTCACAAAAGGGTGGCATAACTTCAGATAGATCCCCTAAGAGATCATGCATGAAAATTCAGGGTAATGAGGAAGATATACCTATCGATGGGGCCATACGGAATATCTAAATGTTGACATGGATTCACACGTAATATATAATATAAATTTTTTAGGATCAATTTATAATAATCATTACTTTTGTAAATTGAAAGTAGACAAATAGGAACTTCCTCCATTTGCAAAATGAGGAATTTCTGAGAAAAAATTAGGTCACACAGTCACTACTACTCAATCCTTAATAAACTGGCAACAGCAATTGAAATTTCTTTTGAAGGAACCGCAGAAATCTTGTTTAGTGAATCCTCATCAAATAAAGTAAAATAGTAACAAGATGGTAAGTTAGTAAAATTTATGCTATCTTTCTCATGTTTAAGGACATGAAAATAGCTCTTACCGCAATTGGGATACAAAAGGAAGTTATTTATGTCAGTAAAACATTTAATCACAAAACAACTATTAAAATCCTAACTAGCCATCAGTTAGTAGTGCGTGATACTGCAGCTAAGACAAACAATCTTACAAAGTGCCTTAAGAGTATATTTTCACATATAGTTAGGCAATTAAGCCAATTTTGTATGTTTGACCCAAAACATGACATAGGAATATTTTTTTCCGAAAAGGAAATAGCAAATTACTGAGTTTCATTATTTAGATAACATATTGGAACACCACAATACTACACTCTCTTGTATAAATACACAATATATTATCTTATCTCAATAGGCACGTACTCAATACTCTCCTACACTAACATAAATATATTATAACTAGAGAGACAAAAGGGAAAGGACAAACTAGTAAAGTTATAAGCATTTTTTCATATTCTTTTATTTTCCCAGGAATTTGACTGTTAATATAGGTTATAATCAATATTCCTTTCTCCTTCCCCCTCAATAGCTTTTCATCTGACATATTTAAATTAGAAATATAACAACCTGAGCATCAATATACATGTTTTTTGAGAAAGAGGTTCAAATTCTGGTCTCAAGAGGAACAAGATAAATTCTAACTTCCCTAGTTGCAGTAGTTCAATAGTTTCCATCACTACCTTCTGATTGTAATTGCATTTATAGAAGTTCCACTAAAAAATTCTCAGCAATAAAAGCATGTGAATCATTAATAAGGTTAATATGATCATAATATATAATTTCAGACATAAAAATTATCATATATGCTAGAGTTCTCAGAAGAACTGAGAACAAGCCAGATCAAACAACAAGAATCTGAGGCCTATAACCTTTACTTATTTCTGTTCTCTTCTATTGAACCAATAGTAAATGGAACAGCCACCATTATTTAAGACTCTCTCAAAATTCATGCATGCTCAAATCATAATTTGGCTCTGACTTACCAACCCAATCCATCCCATAAACCTTGTAGCCACTAGCATTCAGCTGCTTTGCAAAATGACCATATCTGCCACTGTCAAATAATAATGGGGATGGATTCAGAAAAGCACGCAGTAATATGAGAACTGATCATGGCTTCCTAACTAGAAATTACACAAGTCACAAACCTGTGTTCATTAAGTCCATGCATGAGAATAACGAGTCCCCTGCACAAAGTAGTAACACATTAATTAGCAGTTCCAAATTAAAACCGAAAGAAAACAGAATATAACGAAAAAGAAAAGTGAAGGAATAAAATCTAATAGGAAGGCACACATTTCAAAGTCCTTAAAAATTGAATACCATTTTAAGGTAGAAATCTGTAGTATTCAGATTAGGGAAATGAAAGTTTAACAAGGCACATCATGCAAAATCAACCTGAAACATCTAAAGATAACACAGATCCATCACCAACACCCATAAAAACAACAATAACAAATCAAGTCTTGTCACATTAGTCGGAATCAACTCTATGGATCAGAAGACACCATAATTTCCTATTCTGGATAATGTATGCAGATTAACACCTATGGAAAAACCCAACAAATAATTATATATAAAAGAAAAAACTCTAGAAACCAAAAAGAAAGACCAACCATTCATTATTAATTTATTATTAAATCATACTAATCAATTAAGAATGAAGAACTCATCATATCATATCATATCATATCATATATATACCTAATCTTAACAGATACGGGTGTCCAAGATTGGGTGAAAATGGTGTCACCCCTCCTTGTTCCCAAAAGCCAAAACTCCCTAACACAAATTTGATCATCATTATCCTCCACCACTCTCCTTATGGCCAACTCCCTCCTTGCAGCCTGATCCAAAGCCTTCATCACCGCCGCCGCGGCGCCGCCGCCGCCTCCACCACTCTTCCACGGCACCATCTTCGCCGGCACCCTCACCACCGCCCCTTTCCGGTGGCACTGATCATCATGCTGCAGCTTCTCTAATTCCTTGCCACAAGGCTTCTCAACCGGGGACACCCTTTTCCTCCCTCGGAATGGCAACAAAAGAAGCATAACAACGGCATTGATCAGCATGAAGAGGCTCTTCAACGCCCTCAGAGATATCAACAAAGCGCTGCTTCCCTTCAAAATGAATGCCTCTGTGGCCATTTTTTCTTTCTTCCAAACTCAAAAACACTCACGAAACACCCTTTTGCTATCAACAACAACAACAACAGCCCCTTCTTCTTCTCTTTTTGGAAAAATATTAAGAAGGAAAAAAAAAAAAGGGAAAGAAGAAGAATAAGAGGAAATGATGGAAGTTTATATACGTTTGTTATGAGAAATATGCACAAGGGACAAAAATAGCTTGGAGATGGTGTTGCCAAATATAGGAAGAAACCTAAAACGGGGTGAATCAACAACATGCAACGCTTTGGTTTGTGTTTGAACGCAATGAAGATGAAGAGAAAAGAAGGCAGCGAAAGAGAGGAAAAGAACAAAATAAAACAAAGAGATGACAACAAAATTTAGCTTATGTAGCTCCAAAAGATGTGACAGGGTATGGTGATTTATTATTGTAGTTGGTTAGAGGAAAAGTCGAAAAAGAAGAAGAGAGGATTACGGGGAAGTTTTTTAGTTTTGATTTCTGGTTCGTGTTTTGAGGGAGAGACGTGAGGAGTTGAGGGAGCTTCGTGGGAATGGCACGTGGAATTATGTTTCGAGACTGTTGTATTTTGTTTGTTTGGTTTTGAAGCGAAGAGGGAGGAAGGTGCGAGAAGCAGTCAAAGGTATGAATCATGACATCACAATCCTTTTTTTTATTTTATTTTTTTGGGTCTGAAAATGCAAAATGTGGGGCTATCTCGCTTCTTCTTTTATTTGTTTTTTTTTTTTTTTAAGGCCCATAGTATCTTAATGTTTCCGACTTAATGCTAATTTTTTTTATTTATAATATTTAAATTTAAAATTTTATTTAAGAAAATTAAATATTAAATTATTTTAGTAGTTATACTGCTTTTTACTCATGTGTATAAACCACAATCATCCAAAAATTCTGTAGAACTGTTCGATTGAGTGATAGATTTTTTTAAAAAAAATTTAAGGATTTAATTGTGATGTATTGATAATAAAAAAAATTTAAAATTAATTTTTATACTCTAATAATTCAATAAAATTTTATACTATTAATCAATATAATTACAAGAAAATATAAACTCAGTTGACATGTAATTTTTTTCCCATAAAAAATGTAGCTTGTTAAAAAACAAAAATGTTATTGGTAAGAAAAATATACTTTTACGAACTCTATTACGAATTAGTTGACATGATTGTTGAAGGATTTTTCACTCTTTACAAGATTTTAGTGGTTACGGTTCTCGCACACTTTATACTAATTTTTCTCTCATAATATGGCATGTTGGTCTTTACCTTTTTGGGTCAACCGGGTCGATCTTTATTTGGTACAAGGACTTGGATTGGTTCAATCAAGTGGGTTGAGCTTCTAGATGATGGAGCTGAATGGCCAGTGGTCGAGCTCATGCCCAACATTTCTTGTATGGTCCTTATTTTGGTCTTAAGAATGGTTCATTCTATTGATTTTAAAAAAAAAAATTGCCTAGCGTGATAATTAAGTAAAGTTACCCTCAAAGTAAGGACTAGAGAATTTGAATTTTGAGCCCCGCTGAGATGACGGAAAAAAAGTTTTTGTGAGATGTGAATAAAGTTTAACTAACATTACAATTCACTTCTACCGAAATCAGCCACTTTAAAGTAATCTTGCATGGTCTAGTATACAACTAAAACTATTTGTCGACCCAAAAAGTTTTTAAATTAGAATATTTATATTTAATGGTTTTCCAAACAAAAATATTGCTTTATACGTCATATTATTTCCTACACTTTTTTATAAACAAAGATTTATGTTAAGAAAAATGTTTGCCCTAATTTAAAGTTAGGGCATACTTTTGGATTTATCAAATGTTTACAAGAATATTAACATATCATGTATAAATAGAAAAACTCAAAAGTTGAACCAAAGTCATATTAAAATATGAATAGAAGGCCCATTAAATTAGCCAACTCTATTGATAAATCCATAATCCGTATTGTATAACTAGTTTTTCTAACCAATATTTTAAAAAATTAAAAGTGAAAAATTTTCTATTGAAATATGAAATTTTTAAGTTCTAATGTATTTAAAAACTTTTCCACTCTTTATACCTTAACCAATATTGTAAGGGTACTTGTTAGAAACTCTTCCATAATATATACAAATGTAACTCTCTTCAATAGGCCCTTTTGACATGTGGTAACTTTTGAAGATGTATCTAGCTCAATTATTATTAATCAGTTTGTAAGAGTTAAAACCTTTGAAGTACCTTTTGACAAGGATCAAAACTCTTTGATAACGTAGCTTTGAAGGGTCTAGGATTCCACCCTCATCATAGGGAACCTTTGGAGGTTTTGACCTTTGCAAATTGAATAATAACAACTATGTTGGATACATCGCTTGAAGCCAAAAGAAAGCAATTCAACTGCTCCATATACGAACCAAAAAGAGCACCATCAATCTTAAAACTAACATCACCAACAAAAAGGTAAAAAAGTAGTTAACAAAAAGATGTTTCTTAAACACAATAAATACATTGAATGACATAGTTAACACATAAAAGACCAAGAAGTTGAATATCTGACTGATCCATATATAATTCAAAAACAATAGGCTTGGTCTTCATCTAAGCTTTTTCATAGCCCCTTTCAGTGCTAACGCCGGTCAACGTTTCAATAATATTTTTTTAAAAAAAGAGTGACAATCAGAAATAACAAAACAATACTTCATTTTTAAAAAATAACACAGACGAATTCAGTTTAGTTACCAACTAAATAAGAAGAATCAAAATTATTTCCCATCATATGATCAGTTTCAACAAAAGAAAACCTATACATGGAAATATTGGAACACTTTTAACGTTTTCAAATCGATCAGTCCCACTTTCGAAATTAAGAAAACATTTGTGTTTAGTGGTTTTAAAACTACCAACTTTGCTACAGACAACAAAATGCGATAATTGATAGGCTTCCCGTCTTTCAAGACATTGACAAACTTGCATATAAGAGTTTTTCTGATAGAAGCATGAATCTTTCCACCCTATACAAACCCCAAAAAAATAAATCAATAAATGAAATATTATGATATGCATCTAGAAGGTAAGAAACCGGTAAACCTTACGCTTTCATCTAGCAGAACCGTTTTTAGAGAAAAGGGCAACATCAAATTGCCAAAACATGAGACACTCCAAGGGCGAATAATCCTGAGATTAAGAGACCTGCAGGATGATGCTTCCAGCCAAATCAACATTAGGATGATGCTATTGTTGTTGAGTAATAAAAGGTGGAAGAAAGATTCCTCTCTCGAATGATTTGGTCTTTCTTGTTAAGAGAAGTCTTTGATTACTGAAATTACCTTTAGGAAAATGCTATTTCTACGCAGTTTTTAGGCATTTTAATCGCTATGGAGATTGATGTATAACTTACTGTACATTTTATGATTAATGTAATGAAATAATCAATAATGTATGAAGAATATTTCTATTAGATTCACCATTTATATAGTTAAAATCTTTACTTATTTATAATTTTATACATATCAAAAAAGTTATTATCCTCACATGGTGGAATGAGTCCTTTTATATAAAAATTTTATATAACTTAATTATGTGTAAATTTTTATGATCGGTTAAAGTCGTTAAACAATAGTAAAATTTCCATAAACTAGATCATAGGAAATGGCTATATGAGATTATTTATTCAAAACCGCCTCACCTCCGTTTCCATTTAAAAATTGGACCCTCATCCCCATCCCTTTTACATTTCTTATTTCTTGTTGGAATTTGAATCTCCATAATTATCCATACATTTATGCAAAAAATTCAAAATAATTAAAAAAAGGGAAAAATCATAAAAAATAATTTTAAACCTAAATAAAGTATACATAATATCTATAATCCATTACAACATTACTAGCATGACGTAATCCAAATTTGCAATAAAAATATATAATGAAAATCCAATAATTTTAACAATAATTATGATTATTGGAGACAATTACAAAATCATAAATATCCATAATAGAGTTTGGGTAAGAGTGTGCGTGTGTATAATAGGGACTTGGCAAGTCTCCATAAGGTGGGGATTCCTGCCCTTGTCAACTCCATTCTTTTGAAGATCAAATTCGTCCCGGTACCTCGGATCACAAGTATCTATCTAAACGAGCATTTTTGCCATCCCTATATACTTTGTACTTGTTTGGTTATACTTCTAGGAGGCCCAGAAGACCTTTTATTAGAATGAGAATGAAAATACATAATAATTAATGTGTTTGGTATGTAAAAGCCTTTTGGGAGAAATATCATTAAGATTACTTTTCATTCTATAAAAAGACATTTTGAAAATGACTCTTATTATTACTCTCATATCAATAACTAAAAGTAATTTTACTTTATCCTATCCAAACAAAACTTATTCTCTTAAACTTACTTTTAACATATTTAAACTAAACAAAAATTATTCTTTTAAAAATAATTTTTTTAAAAGACCTCCTTTTAAAAAATTATTTTTTAAAAAATTTTTTCTCATAAATTAAACCAAACGGACCTTTTATCCTAACCCACTATTTACCTTTGTCAGAATATTTTAATAGAATATTCTTTTAAACCATGGTAAAAGAAAAAAAAAATTTGAACCTCGAAGAAATTTGATCACTATGATCGGAAGCAAATAAGTCATAATCTCGGCTTCCAAGATGGAAAAACAAAGAAAGATATCCAACAGCGACACAAGCTTTAACAAAAATATTTAGCTAAAATACTTGATACCAGAAAACAACACAAATATTGAGTATTATGTATATAAGTGAGTTCAAATAACTAATTTAAAAATAAATCTTGAAATATAGTTATTAGATCTCAACTTAACAGCATAAACATCTAAAAATAAAAAATGCAAAACAAAACAAAAGAGAAAAGGAAAGAGAGGAAGAAACCTAAATTCATGCCAACGGTATCATTTAGGAAAACAATTTTAGTGTTGAATTGCTCAACCATCGCGGAAGAAATGTGATAAACGTGATAGGTTTATGCGCGCCCAGTGTGCTGGTTGTCACAGGGAAGCATAAATGTGTTCTGATGGGAAAGGAACCCATCATCACCAAACCCGTAATCGTACAAAACTACTAAACGAGTTCTTCCTTCTATTTTTAAAACAAAAATTTTTCACGCCGAAAAACAAAAGCTACTATTTCTTAATAAAATGACGTTAAATAAGAAAGAATTTAACTGAAAAAAATGATTCTTTCAAGTAAAAGAAAGGTGTTTGTTAATAAAAGATTATTAAGATCAATTTTCATTAATGAATTTTTATTGATAAACTATTTGTAAATACTATTGTTTTGCTTTAAGTTATAGCATAATGCTTGCTTCTTTAAGCTTTGCCCACAAAAAAATAGTTTTATTGTTTAGCTGATATTATTTAATTAAAGGATAAATATCATTATATATATATGACTTTTATTATAATTGTTATGGGATTGTTGGCACCAAAAAATTGCGGCTAGCCGAGAATGGATATCAGCCGAGAAGAAATAGCCGGATAAGGCAGTATTCAATCAGGCTCAGTTGATACCTAATAGTCGTTAGCCGAAAAATAGGTGAATGGCTAACGGTCGGCACGAAATGTGCTACTCGGCTTAAATTGATTGAAATAGGCCAAAATGCTCGGCCAAACTTAGATGGGTTGTTGGCTGAGATCCAGGTGTCAAAAAAACCATTATTGTATATCTATGGAAAGCCCAAGACGAGAGCGTCGACATGATAACTAGGGATGGCCTGGTTGAGGCCGTTTTGGGCCTAAAAAAGGCCGTTTTGATATTATTTCGGCTATTTTTCTATTTTACCTCAGCTAATTTACCTTGTCTTTTATTATTAGGATTCAAACCGGATGTAGCCGTCTATAGGAACTCTTATTCACGTATTTTGAGGCTTGACAGTTGATATGAGTTCCAGCTAATAGTCGACGGCTGATTTAGCCATCAGCTGACAGTTGATAGTAGCCATAAGCCGATAGCATGAATTTCCTACTCGGCTTTGGGCCTTGCTGACAACTGATAATTCATATCAATTATGGGTTTTGGTTAAAGAAAGAATGTGCTTCAACAGCTGAAAGTAGGAGTTTGACGAAGTTCATGACCACTCCCTAGAAAGTAGGAGCAGTTGAGGAAAACGGTTTCTAGTTCAGAAAGTCGGGAGATAAATGAAAGGTAAGGAGCGGTTTAAGCAGTTACCACTACGTTAAGAATAGTGCATTCAAGGAAGATATGGAAAGACAATTACAAGGCAGTTACCAGCATGCAGTTTACTGACCATGTTTGTGTGAAAACGTGGTTAATAGATGCCTTAGAATAACTGTTAAGTTTTGTACATATATAAATAGCCTTAAGCACAATTTGTAAACCAATCCCCAAAGAAATGGATCAAACACAAGTTTCTTTTATATCTATCTTTATGTTTTATGAACTTTATGTTTCTTGCCTTTACTTTTCAGCACTTTACAGCATTTCTCTACCACATTTCATTTACTACGCTTCATTTACTTTCAACCTTTTTAAGTTTCAATCCGTTTCATTAACTTTCAATTGTTTGCCAATATCCTTTTAGTGACCGAATTTGCTGATCTGCCTACCAAACGCTCTTTGGAGTAGCTTGGGAACCCATTTACTGAGAGACAGAGCCCCTCTCATGGTACTAATCGCCTAATCGTGGAAATCGATTGTGTTTTGCACTAGCCGAGCCTCTTGATGATCTTGGAGTAGTTTCTTGACACACCTTGACTTTCAACCCATTTAGCTAGCTAAACAATTTTTGTGCGAAATAAGGATTAAAACATTTTTAATATTTTAAAAATGATCATTGGATAATATAATAAGAAAACTTTACATTAATAATATATTTGAACTAAATTATTTCTTTACTCATATAATGAGAGTATAAAGATTTAAACTTGCAACTTTTATTGGTTGCTCAAACCCTTACCTCGTAACCCTTCAAAACGTTTTGAGAGACAAATAATTTCTTTTAAAAAAATATAATTATTTCAAACATAATCATAAACATATTATGCCAATATTTACTTGTTCTTTTCATTTAGCTGTTTTTAACGAATATTTTAAAACATAAAATATAAATGAAAAAAATACAGGAAAAAATAAAATATAAATGAAAAAAATACAGGAAAAAATATTTATATAATGATTCTTTTATTCGGATTATATATTAATTATTATTATCTTGATCACACTTTTTATGTGATGAATTTGTTAGTTTTTAAAGTTAAAATAATTGCTTTTGACAACATCTGGCGACATGGGATGTGAATCTCCTTCTTTTACTTATTTGTTAACAAGTTTCTCCCTTTTTTTTTTATTTGGATACATGAGCAAACAAAAGACAAAAAGAGAAAACAAAAACACCAGAGTTTCCTTCAATGCTTGTTCAAAAATTTTTAAAGTCAAAGTATAACATTTAAAATAAATTTTTAGTCTTTTAATATATTAAATATTTTTGAAACGTTACCTTTTTATATAATATTTTTCATTTTAAATTCCTAATCAAATTGAATTGAGGCGACTTGATAGCGAAAATGGAAGCCTCTGCCATCATTGTTGAGTAATAAATGGTGTAAGAAAGATTCCTCTCTAGAATGACTTAGTCTTTTTTCTTCTGAGAAGTCTTTTGATTACAGAAATTATCTTAGGAAAATGCTATTTCTACAGAGTTTTTAGACATTTTATTAGATGTGGAGGCTGATGTATAAATAATTGTGGATTTTGCTTACATTTCTAGTAAATATGATGAAGGTAATAAGATCTTTCTAGTAAATATGATGAATGTAATAAGATAACTAACAATATATGAAAAATCTTTTTACCATATTCATCATTTATATATTTGAAGAATTTAATTTTGATGAATTATTGATGTAAAAAGTTTTTATATAGATATTTAATTATAGATTGTTATATCAGTAAAAATATTTGTGTCAATCATTTATTATTTTAAAAATCTTATAAATAGAAATATATAATTAATTAATAATATAAAATTTTTTATACTAACAATATATCAAAATTAATCTCATATTTAAAATATTTACTTACTTATAGATTATTTTACATGTATCCAAAAATATGTTATTATCGCTGAAAGTAGGTTCCCTCCTATAAAAATTTCTTATGACTTAATCATATATAAATTTTTATCATTGATTAAATTTTTTTTTTTATAATTTAGATTCTTTATAGTTTTCGTGGCTCTACTTTCTTAAACAATAATAAAATTTACGTAAAATAAATCACATAAAATTTTGATGTGAGAGGGTTCATTGCAGATATCTCTATACACAAATAATAGGACTGCATTAATTATTGACCTGACTTGGGTACCTCTTCAGGGATTCAGAACCGGAATTCAGGACAAGGAAGTAGCTTGGGGGACCAAACTGACATAGGTGAATGCCAATGACATAAAAGATAAAATGAATGTATTTCTTGTGATACAAGAATAACCGCTGCATGTAATTTACCATCTACACTACAAGTACAACTTACCTTTTTGTGTTTCTAACTTCGTTCCTTTGCCTTGACTTCCTCTCACAGGAGCTTATCTGTGTTCCACATTTTTCTTCTTCCACTTTTGTGTTTTCATAGAGGAAGATGGCTACCCTCACTGTACCCCCAGTTCCTCCTTCCCCAAGAGATGATGCAATGCAACTTTACCGTGCTTTCAAGGGTACCTTCTCTCTTTCCCTGTCTCAAATTGTTGGTGTTGATGTTGTATGCTTGTAATCCTGCTTTAACAAAGTTGGGTGGGTAGTTATTTGTTTGGAACTGCCCTTTGGTGAGGATGGTGAACTCATATAATTCAAGGGCATGTGTTCTGATTGATTATACTGAAGCGGGTTCAGTTGCTTTCTGATGAGAATTTTGTTTAAAAGGAAGTCAAATTTGGCACTTTCTTTTTTTCTTTTTTTTTTTTCCAATCAGTATGCTGTGGGTTTTCACTGTGTTGAAAAGAGTCATACTTCAAAGCATAAAATTGGAATAATTGTATACTTCTCATAAGTGGCATCAATTTCTTGGGAGAAGCTGTTCTAAATCAATGGTCTTGTTGCTGCATTCTGAGCCATTTTATATGCTTTACTTGCTTTTGGACTGCAGAAATGTCTTTTAACCCCAGCCGTGAGAAAAGCCCTAATTACCTATTTGTTTACTTGTTAGATCTTGAAGGTTGACTTTCTGCTAGATATTTACCTGGCTTTCTATTTTTTTAGAGTGTTTTTCATAGGGAATAAAAAAAAGTACTTTGATATGTGGATTCTACATGATATGTCGACCTAACTGCTTCTTCTTTTGTCGAGACTGCTTTTCAAGAGTTAATTGCTCTTCCTCTAGACCTGATCTACCTTAATTTGTGCCCTTCCATCCCTAAATCCTTTATTTTCATTCTATTTTGTTTGGGTGCTATTATTTTAATAAAAAAATTTATTTTTTAATAAAAACAAAATTTTTTGGTATTTTTTACATATTTAGATAAAAAATTTTAGTAAAAATGGAATCGATAAAAAAAAGTATAAAAAGATTTTTTTTTTTTAGAAAATATAATATTCATCTTTTAGAAAAAAAATCCGTTTTGTAACACAAAGGTAATGTTTAAGAACAAAAAAAAAAAATCTTTTGATATTACATTCAAATATAAAATAACTTTTACATTTTCAAAAAAAATCTTTTAAAAAAAAAAGATAATTTTAAAAAAGATTTTTTTGGAGAAGCTAATCCAATTGAACCATTTCTATGGTTTCACAGGACTTGGGTGTGATACTAGTGCTGTTATCAATATCCTTGCTCATAGAGATGCCACACAGCGAGCCTACATCCAGCAAGAATACAGAGCAATGTATTCTGAGGAACTTTCCAAACGCTTAGAGAAGGAGCTTCATGGAAAGTTAGAGGTACTAATATAATGTGTAATCACGTTCATTATTATGAACTCCATTGCAGGTCATTTAATAATCAATACCCAATGATCACAATCACGGTCTTCATTTAGCAAAAGTAGAAAACACCAATAATGTATCTTAGACTTGGAAAATGATTGGTGACCAGAAAATTGCCACAATCCTATATGCCCGAATTGTGTGGCAAGATACGGGGTGGACATCTCATATATTTTTTTGTCACCCATGATTTGTTTCCCTTCAATTAGAATCTGTCACATGTTCCTCGCACTGATTTTTTTGGCAAACTATTCTTGCTGTGTAGCATTACTCCTTAAAACTTAGTACAGTGGCTATGTTTCCTAACATTTACTGGTTTGTATCATATTATTCTGTTCATCAGACTGCAGTTCTGCTTTGGATGCATGATCCTGCAGGACGTGATGCAACAATTATTAGGCAGTCTCTAACTGTGGACGGAAACGTTGAAGGTGCTACCGAAGTTATATGTTCACGCATTCCCTCCCAGCTACAATATCTAAAACAGATATACCATTCTAAGTTTGGTGTTTATCTTGAGCATGATATTGAAGCAACCACCTTCGATGATCATAAAAAGGTGACTTTCTTTGTCCTTGTGTATAGCTTTTATGAAGGAACCTGAGTTATCATAAATAAATCATATAAAGGGATCTTCAGCTAACTCTGTTAGTGCATTTATCTTGAGCATGATATTACAACTGTGGGGATCACCAATTTATTTCAATGTTCAAGTGTGTGTCACCTTGCATGCCCATTGAGGTAACCTTGTTACATGGTTTGTGATTGTTTCCCATACGATCCAAAAGTTCTGTCTTATATTATTCTTTGGTTGCTTAATCAAATCTATGAGTTCCTTCCAAGTTCTTAACACAATGGAGCCGCTGTTAGCGTTACTGATACCTTTATGTAAAATACTTGTTTCAGATCTTGCTTGCATATTTAGCTACACCTCGTTATGAAGGCCCTGAGGTTAATGCAGAAATGGCTCAGAAGGATGCGAAGGTTCTCTACAAGGCAGGGGAAAAGAAACTTGGAACTGATGAGAAAGCTTTTATCCACATATTCAGTGAAAGAAGTTGGGCACATTTGGCTGCCATCAGTTCTTATTACCATGACATGTATGGTCACTCGCTGAAGAAGGTGTGTTGATCACTTTTAATTTATGACTTTCAATGTATTATTTCTTGAAGAGAGAGTGAGCATTGCTGTAATAGTAAAGTTGCTGCCTTGTGACCTGATCACATTTCAAATCTTAGAAATTACCTCTCCGCTTACAGAGATAAGGCTTTGTACGTTTACCCTCCTTAGACCCTAGTAGGCGGGAGCATCATGCACTGGGCCACCTTTTACTGTAGTATTTTGTGAGTTTTTTCCTTTTTCCTTTTTTCCCCTTTTTTCTGGGGCTTATCCAAGCTGGTTTTATTATAGGCAGTGAAGAATGAAACATCAGGGAATTTTGCTCATGCTCTTTTGACAATAGTCCAATGTGCGGTGAATCCTGGAAAGTATTTTGCAAAGGTATTCCCTTGAACTTCAAAACTAGGTATAATGTCATGGCAACAATTTTTGGTCAACAACAACTTAGATCTGTTAGTGACATTTGCTCAGACTTCAGAAACAAATGAAATATATAGCTGAAAACGTGTGAAAAAACTTGGTAATCATTTACTATGTATCTCTCTATGGTCTACATACATTTAGCAGGAGAAATGTAAAAAGTGTGAATATGCGCAAAAAAGTATCCTTATTTTTTCTTCTTAATTCATAATTTCACATATGTAATCAGAGTAACTAGGGATATCCTCTGAAATGCCATTGTTATGAATTAAGGTAAACATCTGCAAACTTTTTGAATTACTATTTGCACTTTCTGATGTGCAAGTAATAGTAACATCTTTTCTCAAGGGGAATTTTGTAGGAGATTAATAGTAAGCTGATTGTGTTAGCTAAGTCATTTGGATTGGTGTAAATCTTGGTCATTGGTGGCATTATTGCCACTACCATGGTCTTTATGCTGCATACGTTAAGTGTCTGCTTCTAGTGACGTACTCTACTTATGTCTTATAATTTGCAAGTGGTCAAAAAGCCAACATCTTATAATGATTTGTGGGAATTGGTTCTGCAAGCATGGTGGAACCTTTGAAGATGTCTTACTAACAAACAAGACATGTTTATATCTTAATGTAGTCTTGTCGCCATGCAGGTATTACATAAGGCCATGAAAGGTTTGGGGACTAATGATACCACGCTTATAAGGGTCATTGTAACAAGGACTGAGGTCGACATGCGGTATATCAAAGCTGAATATTTGAAGAAGTACAAGAAGACACTGAACGATGCAGTTCACTCAGAGACTTCTGGCCACTACAGGGATTTTCTTCTCTCACTTTTGGGTCCCAACCTGTAGTCCAATGACCTTGTGATGTGGAATTGATCAGCAGCTACAAACTTTTTTTCATTTAACAATGTTTAAATTTGGTAGTATGTAGTGCTTGGTAAGCATTATGAAGATACACTCCAGTTTCAGCTAAGGACTTGTGTGTTTGTCGGCAGAATGCACTGATGAAGGATTGTTGTGTATTATGTGTAACTATTGTCTTGTTTCAACAATCAAACTTTGGCAATTTTTTTCTTTTTTCCAATAATTAGATAACAAAGAGAGAGGAGCAGAAGAATACGTCATACTATTTAAAAATAGCATCCGAAACATCATCATAACTCACCCACGATATTCAATATTGGAAACTCGAAAACTCAAAACTTAGCCCACAAACACAGAACACAGTACACAACTCTCGAATCACTGTAGGCAAACCAAAGGACAACAGCACCCAAACGTAACACGAAACATAACTCTCGAGCCACTGAAGCAAACCAAAGGACAACAACACCACACTGGGAGATACCCACTAGACGACGGTGGGGAGTGCAGCACATCCGAGTTGTTGGAAGGTCGCCAGCGACAACAACACAGCAAATCTCAAGCTGTCAACATCTTCCTCTTATGGCAACTCCACAGTCTCAACATCACATTGGCAATTTCTTGGACATCTTGCAGGTAACTCGTGGAATGTAAATAGGAATCAATTGATACAGGCATAAGTAAAAATCACCTGCACTATCAAATATATTCCTACTTGTTAATATTTTATTAGTATACAAGAAGTGTGAGGACACATGATGGAATCACAGAAGACTTTCCAATAACTATAGGAGTGCACTAAGTGATGACTTCGAGTATACCTCTTTGGTCTTGAATGTGTTTACTACATATATCCAAGAACACATGCCTCAATGCATGTTTTTTGCTGATAATATAGTCCGAGTCAGAGAATCCAAAGAGAAAATAAAGGAGAAATTAGAGCAATAGAGACAAGCTTTAGAAGCACATAGATTCCATTTACGTAGAAGTAAAATGGAGTATATAGAATGTAAGTTCTGCAAGAGGTGCGCTAATGTTAACTTTAGAGGTGAAAATTGGAGATTATATAATCCCACAAGTTTGTTGTTCAACAATTACCTTGGGTCCACCATTCAAAATGACAGGAAATTAAAGGGTATGTAATCTATAACGTTCAAGCTGGGTGCATAAAATGGAAGAGTGTTTGGGTGTTCTGTGTGATAGTAAAGTACCACTCAAGGTTAAGGGAAAGTTTTGCCACGTAACTGTAAGAGCTTCAATGTTGTATGAAATTCAATGCTTAGCAATAAAAAATCATGAAGAGAATAAGCTCAATGTTGCAACAATAAGGATGCTGTGATGGATAAATAAACATGATAGAATTACAAATTAATGTATTAAAAAGAAAGTTGAGGTTGTAGCTATTATGACAAATATGGTAGAATCCCATTTTAGGTGATTTGCTATAAAATGACCTATAGAAACTCCACTAAGAAGAGTAGATCAAATGGGAGTACTCCAATAGTAGGGATAGAGGAAAACTAAGAAAAACTATAAAAAAAAAAAATAAAAAAAAAAAAAAAAAAATTAAACTGGACTTTTAAGTTTTAATGACTTGTCTATAAACATAGTATATGATAAAATACAATAACGTTATTCGATGCATGTAACCAATCTCACCAAATTGAAAAAGACCTTTTGTTTTTTGAGGAGCTAGTGAAAAAAGACTTATCTGTTGTTGAGGTATTAGTATACATCAAGATTAGTATAATATATATTTTTCAATATAAAAAGTAAGAACTATTTAATGAATTTAATTATATTGTTACTGATGTTTAATTTTTATTTTTATTTTGTAAATATTAACATGAATAATTAAGGTAACAAGGTAATAGATAACTATAATTAGCTAGTTGGATTGATAAAATTATAAAACCAGTGAAGTTACCTGTACTCCGTAGAAATGTACATATATCACACAACACAACACAGCTGTGATGGGAACAAAAGCAAAACACCTCTTCACTCATGCAGGCTCGCTTACTGCATCGTCTTAATTTTATACACATTTACGTATAGAAGGGTTCTAAAATGGGTTATTACACATAACTTGCCAGCTCTATTTGTGTGGATTTGACGTTGATACCAAATGGCATAAATAAATAAGCTCTTATCATATTCTGTAATCCTAAGACAATCTTCTATTCGATAATGAAAACCAGAACCACTCAATATAGAGATAAGTTTGGTAAGAATGATTGGAGCTCAACACCAAAGTTACATTTAATTGTAAACAATAAATGGGTCGATACCAACACCATATCAACTTAGCCTTTGGAAGCATTGCAGGGAGCATCCACATGGCTCTCAACAACGCAGGGGAAAAAAAACACAGCCTCTATAAAACGTTAAATTTTGATGTTTTCATCGCTCAAAGACAACCTACTAAGGTGTTGCAACAATTTAGGTCTTCCTAACAAATGTTACTTTATCTGTAAGGATTTGATGCTGAGAACAAAGCATAACCAAATAAGCAAACATCTAACCTGAACCAGAACCACCATCAATATATACAGATCAATCGGTGATAAATATTTGGATTTCAACACCTAAAATTACATTCAATCGTACCAACAAAAAGATGGTCAGCACCAACACTGTACGGACTTTGCCTTTGGGGTGCATGCGAGTAAGCAAAACTTAGCTCAATACAAAATGGTACCTAGAGTCCACATAGCTCTCGACATCCCAGAGAAAAGAACCAAAAGTAACAGCTTCTAAAACAAGCCTCTTCAAACCACCAAAGCTAATTTTCATGTTTTCATCCTTTGAAGAATCAATTGACCCCTGAGGCGTTATAACAATTTCGGGTCTTCCAAACAATGCCTCTGTGTGCTTCTCAATGATGCTGACAGCCTCTTTGGATCTTATTGTTGCATATCTGTGTAGTGTCTCGCCATCAAAGGACATCACATAGGTACGCAACCTGGATGCCTTGGTCCCATGGCCAAGTCCCCCCGAACTGATGCCACCACCAGGCAAGGCAGAGACTTCAGGATGGGACATAACTTGAGAAGGGTTGTCTCGACCACTAGTTCTCATTATGTCTGAGGAAGTTGGAAAAATTCTATTCTCTTCTGCTGCATTAGGAAGAATTTTCATTGTCTTCTCCAGCTGGAACCGTTGGTCAACCCGCTTAAGAAAGTACCCATACATTACCGATGCCGCATAGACCTGTCCTACCCTGATTTTGCTGATCTGAGCTACAGAAGAAGAATCCTCAGTGCGGTTACCGAGTATGAGAGACAAGTGGTTTTGGATCATCTCATAGGCTTCTGGGGAGTGAAGCTCCTCAATTTTACCATCTTCGCCTGGCCATGAATCAACTCGCCCAGAAGGATTTGGGGTAATGGAGGGTATCAGAGAAACATTGGCATCCATAAACCTCTGCACCACCAAAGCATACAATATCTCTTCTAGAGCTTTTCTCCTCTCATTAGCCTTAACCTCAGCAATTCTCCTGGAAAAGTTTGGAAGCCAAATCAATGGTCAACATAGATACAAAACATTTATGATAGAAAACAGCAGGAAACACTAAGAATTCACGCTTCCATCTCCCTTTCCTACTTTATAGTTTCCAATTTGCCATTCATGAATACTACTTTCGTTTTATGTTATTATAACTTTTTGCAGGTTTCAACCTACACGGTCATAGTCACAAATACATCAATGCAATATTGCACCCCTACATCATAAGTAAATTAATCTTTTAGAAGCAGCATAGATTCACTGGTTTTATCATTGCGCCTTTCATGAAAGAAGAGAGACAATCTTTCTCCACCAAACAGTTGCTTAAAAATCATTTGATCAGATTTGAAATGTACATGAAATACAAGCTTCACACAGGAGTTTAAAAATAGATTGCTTCCAAATGCAATACCTGATTTTGAAATGAAACCCCTCCAATGAAAATAATTTTAGTCTTACCTAAAAAGCATCAACTCAGTAATCTTTAACCTAGTCATAAGATAAATTCCACAATGCATAAAAGCATGGATTGCAGAATTTTTAGACCTAAACAAACCCATATATTTTGCAATAATCACAATGTGCCACACACAAGTCTAAAATAATCATTTTCCACAAAACCAACTGATGTGGACTTATTTTTCAATATATCTATGATCCATCTACCAATATCCATATTATCCAAAAAATACTCTTATTACCAATAATGCAATGACAAGGTGATAAAGCACAAAATATTAGACATCAACCTGTACAAAACTAAGTCAGTGCCTGAAGCAGAAGGCTCCTCCTTTTGTTTATCACTATCATGATCTGATTGAAATTGCTCAAGCTGCTGCTCTACTGCAGCAGGCACAAGATGTGGGTGACTTATCAAAATCTCAGATAGAAACTGCCCAATTGGCGACTCCAGCTGAAGTGGAGCAAACTTGGAATTTGATCCAGATGACTCTGGAGACAATGATGCAGCTTTAACTACAAAACCCTTTCTACTTCCTATAGAGAATCTCCTATGAATTTGCTTGGGAATAGACACAGAAGTGCATAGCTGCCAAACACCAAGAACAATACAAAAGAAATATATAACTATTCTCATGCACGCAAATAAAATAAGCTAATTGTCTGTAAGCACAACGAACATCATAATTCAGGCAAGCCAAACAACTATGGAAAAAAGAAATGGTAATATATTAGACTTTGAATCATCACAACCAAACAAGTTTTTTCTAAGAGTGATGATAATATAGTATCGGGTTCATGGTGACCCCTACACGTGGCAACATATCCCCCATTGATTTTTAAATATCTACATTTATATAATTTAAAATTATGTTTTGAATGTTGGTTGCTGCGTGGTGTAATGATCACCATGAATCCGACACCGTATTACCATCACTCTGTTTTTAAAATCCTGTTTAGAGCTGCACCATAAAACCACAATACAATAAAACGAGACTATATATATATATATTAGAAAACATACGGTTGAGAAAAGTTATGCTTCTAAATGGAATTCAACTTGTATTTTCCCTTCTCATATCACAATGCAGCTTGTCACTAACAACCCCACTACATCAAATTCAACCTCATATTCATCCAAATTACACCACTAATAAAAACCAAAGCCAGTGTACAAAAAGCATTGGCAAACACCACTCCAGTAAGGAATGACTTGAACAGCAGTTCATCAATCAAAACGCTATTCTCATCGACCACAACCAAAAAAAAAAAAAAAACACACACACACACACACACACACACACAAAATCTCAGCAAATTCGGAATCAAAATCCAAAAATTAGTCCCCCCCCCCCAAACAAAAAAGAAAATTGAAACAGCGATTTCATACCTTACTATTGGAGAAGTGAAAACTGGAACGGAAGGCCAATATCTTGGATCTTCCGACAAAAATCGACGGCTTGTATGGACCGGACGATGACGGGAAGAAGTTCACCGCTGTCGCCGCCGGTGCTTCCATTTGGAGCTGCGTGAGGACAAGAAAGGAGCGTTGAATGAAAAAAGAAAAATGCACACATGCAGCTAAAAATAGAAATAGATACAGAATTGGAAATGATGATAGAGCATGAAGCATACCTCCGAGAGAGTAGCAGAGATGGAAGGGGGACGAAACCCTAGAGAGAGAGAGAGAGAGAGAGAGAGAGAGAGAGAGGGTGGTGTGTAACAGTCGGGACGCGCAAGGGAAGAGAAGCTGAGATTTATATTTTAGTGCGTATTATATTATTTTAGTTTTGTGGATTGTAATATTTTTTTTTTTTTTTGATAGTGTTGTGGATTGTAATTTGACAACAATAAAATAATATTCGTACATAAATTTGGGACACACATAATTGGGAAATTATAATATATAATAAATAATTAGAAATTTTAATTTCATTTTCCGTGAATCTGTGGGTAAGAAATTATGCTTAATAATAAATAATTTTAATTATTATATGAGAATAGGGGAATATTATTAATTAGTATTATTCTATTTTTTTTTTAACAAAAACACAAGAAGGGAAAATGGGTGTTGAATACATGATATTTTAAACTTAATAAAATACAGAGGAGGCAATCACTAAATTGTTTACTTTTTTAACATCTAAATAACTATTATTGTGTATTATTATAAATATTTGTAATATTTGATTTGAATAGTTTAACATTTATAAATTTTTATAAGTGATTTTTGGTAATATTTAAAGATGAATTCAATATTATAAAATAACTTTTATTTGTCTTATATAAATCAATTGAGATATGGTCCAATAATAAAAAGGCTGATTAATCCACTATAATATAATAAATCACAGTTTGAATCTTAACTTAATAAGTTGCTCATATTTAAATATTCTATAGCACTTAAATAAAATTACCTCCTATAAGAGAATATTTAAAAAAATCTAAAAATTGGTCTTATATAAATATCAAACTTTGTTAAACAAAAAGTTGATCTAAATTACTTGAGTTAGAATTCTTAGTCAACTTTATTTTTTAAAACCATAAGTATTACAAAATGATAGGAATTGTTTCACAACATATTCTGTAGTACACCTAGCTAAATATGATGCACCACACACCACATGGATCTATGTATGAGGATTAATGATACATATTTTGTTAGAAATTTTTTGAATATTAGGCTTCTATTGATTGGTGGGCTTTTATTTTATTAAAACGAGTTAAATGGATAACCTGATATTTTTCTTGGAGACTCATATTATTATGTGATCTATTATGAGTTTGGAATTTACCATCTGTTATTGGACTTGGGCTCAATAGTGAATGTACTAGAAGGTGTAAAGGGTCCTAAGTGACCTAGATCTTTGATGGACGAAATTAAATTACTATATATATTAATATCATAGGCAGGAATCCCTCTCCACTCTTTGCACTCTTGATGGCTATTGCTCCATTAATGTGATCCTCTGAAAAGGAGAAGGAGAAGGAGAAGGAGTAAATTCTCTTATACATGCATACATTTTCTCTTTGCAATAATATTCATAGACGACGTTCTTCTATAATATGGATCTGACAAGTACGTATGGTTATTTATCTAAATTTCTATTATAATTGGTATTTTAAATTCCTGATATTTGATCCGATAAATCTTTCATGTGGTATCAAACCAAAGTATACTAAGATTAGAACCTAATTTGAGAAAATTCTCAAATTGTTTTTTTTTTTAAATTGGGAATTTCTCTGAAAATAAGTTGAGATAATTATCAAATGAATTGAAAATAGGAACTTAAGATTTATAAAATTTCGTTTTGATCTAGAATATGATTGTTTGTTAGATCGAATAATTTAGCATTAGAAGGAAAATGACGTTCTTGAATTCAGTCTGAGCCACAAGGCGTGAACTGGTGTTGTTTGCAATTTCTTAAGTGCCAGATGTTTTGAGTAGAATCACGAGAATATCTTTCGGTATTTTGAGAGATTGATTTGATAGAATTCGAACAATGAAAATTAAAGATTTGAGGTTTTCAATTATTTCTTTTCCTTATCTCTCTTGTCGTTGAAACCGATCTGGGATAAATCGGGGAATTGTTGAAATTCCTTTTTGAGCCACTATCATGGCTCTCCAGAGAGCTTCGGGGACTAGGCCGTTCTTGTCAAGAGTTTGAATGACTAAGGGGAAAGCATTAGGCCTTGTTTTCCTAGTTCCTTGCACACAGCATCCAGATCGACCATGTTGCTGCATCGTTAGCAGCTGGTTGAACAACCATTGTCGTTGGTCTCGTTTTTGTGTCATATATCATGGCTAGATGAAGTTGGTTCAGCTGCTTATTGATAGCCACACGATCCATGGTGTTGCGGCTTTCATCGCGTGGTAAGAGGACAAGCACCAAATCGGGGAAGACGTGTTCGCCGCCGTTGTCATCATTCGTACTGCCGTTGTTAAAGATCTTGTTTCGCAGGTCCGCTACGTTGTGTTGTGGTCTGTCGCCAGGTCGCACTGCTACCACCGTGGTCCTCGCGCCACCCACCACTGGATATCATGCGGCACCGCCATCGCCTTGACCATCGCCCGTCGCTGTCGCAAGAGAGAAGAGGAAAGGCACCGTCTCTTCTGGTGGTGCTTTGCGCGATGGAGAAGATGAAAGGATTAAGGCTATGCGGCGCTTTGGAAAGGAAGGATAGGGTTGCCCCTGTGTGTGATGCTTGATGAAGAAAGGGGCAACCCGCATCCAACCCGCGGGTCAACATGACCCGGTTCTCCTTTATTTTATTTTATTTTATTTTTTGTTTAAAAAAAGCTTAAAAATAGAAGGAAAAGAGAGAAATTAACCGGATTTTTAATTCTTTCTTTTGGTAATATTTATAATCATAAAATATTGATTTAAAATCCTATAAATTATAGAAATTGAGATATTTTATGATTGTTGAAATTAATTTAAATTCTATAAAAATTATAGAATCGAGCAAATGTTTGCTTATATTTATTGAGTCTTATTGTTGTCTTATCAAAAGTGTTTGAAAAATTGGAGTTGAGTTGAAAATTGATTATTTAAAAAATTATTTATCCTTATTGAGAATTCTGTTAGTCGAGTAAGTTTTTACACCACAGTAGATCATTTTTAGAATTGACGAAGTTACTTATTTATTTGTTTGGAATACTTGGTCATTTGGGTTAGTTATGAGTTGGCTCACTCACATATAGTTAGTTCATTGACTAATTTGGTGTGATATGATACTTGAGATGACTTTGACAGTAAAATTCATCTACCCACAAGTGTTGAATTTTTGTAACTATTATTTTATATAGTATATTCTCCATCCACAAATGAGTTTATATTATATGTTGAGTCCCTATTTATGGTAATGAATATTACTATTGATTACCCATACAAATAATCAAATTCTTAGTATTTTTTAGCTCTTGTGAATTTTTCTGTGAGTAGCATTGACAACCAAATTGAGCTTTTAATTGAAATTGTTATACAAGAAAATTTACCAAGACAAATATGTGATTACCTTTTGCCAATTGTTAATATTATTTTGTGGAACCAACCTTGTGAGAAAATTAAACATTCTTCTTGTTTTGATTTTGATTTTGTAAGCTGTGATTTGTCTATATTTAAAATAAATATGTTTCTATCTTTGAAAAAATTTTAAAACTTTTTAGGATAGAGCGAGAAAGTTAATGGCTAGAAAAATCAAAATTATTAGGTTAGGATGGTAAATTTTCTTTGAAATAGGCATAATAATAATAGAAAATCTATAGAGTTATTTGCTGAATGTCTTCTAGATTAGAAGGATTATTTTCCCAAATTTAGTATGTTAATGATTCTGAATAAAATGGGATGGTTGAATAAAGAAATTTTGTTTCATGTTAAGTCACATTAATTTACTTGAATCCCATTGAAAAGAAATCTTAAAACAATTGTTTATATCTTATATGAAATACTCTCTCAAAATACTATTTAAACTATTTAAAGGTTACAAATTTAGCCTCAATCATGCTTTGTATGTGGAGTGAAATTATTAAATTGATCCCACTATATCAAGAAGAACTTTAAGGCCATCTGTTATCCCATGAATGCCAAAGGTCACAAACTTTATTGTCATAACCATGGAACGAAGATATTTGAATGAAGGATTGCTTAGTTCTCGAGAAGAATATTGATAATTTTGACATCTTTGATTGATAAATGATTAAAGGTAAAAATACTCTACATGAGTTACAATGGGATATGGAGGCTTATGGAAGCTCTTAATGGTTTCAAACCCATTGGTGCATATGGTGTTTAAGAGGAAGACTCCAATGAAAGTGGGTTTTGTGGTTGAAAGTTTCTTTGAAAAGAGCATGACTATTGTTATGTGTGACTGTGTAATAGTCTAAGGGAAAAGTGTTGGATTTTTAAGTGTGATGACCAAGTCTCACATGTGTTATGATTCACACTCTAGAGAGGGAGTTATAATAGTAATGATTAATTTGCATTAGTTTATGCATAAATTAAGGATAATTATACCTGATATTCAACTTAATTGAATGAAATTTCATTTATATCATAATTTCCGCTGTGCAGTATAATGTTTTATTTCTTTTGATAAAATTTCTTTATGAGAAATGTTATGATAATTATTAATTATCATTGTTTTATTGCACTTAGTTTTTTTGTTAAGTGCATGGAGAATGAGAGATGTATCATTGTCAAAATGAAATTTTAGAGAGCATGAATAAATGATTATTATGATTGATGAATTAGTTAGCATAGTAAATGATGGATTGCAAGGTAGTTTGTTTACTAAGCTAATAGAATAATTCATGGAAATTGCTAAGTGCTCTCAACCTTGGTCTAATTGACCTGTTAACTCTCTGTGTTAATTAAATTATAGTCTAATGCTCATTATTTTGATCTGCATGGTATATATGTTAATGTTCACTTCTGTGCAAATCATTATTCACTGACATGTTAGCTCCTCATGTTAGCCAAGATTATAGTCTAATGTTGATTATACTAATTTGTATAATATATGTGAAAGTTCATTTTGTGCAAATTGTTATTCATTACTTGAGTGATATAACCTTATTAAGTGTTTCATGATGTGTTTCTTGGGAAATATGTTTTAAAGAAATTTATATATGGGAGTTGAAAATGGTTTAATAGATTGGATTATCATTTCCAATTTGGAACCCACTTACAGATATGGATGTTTATCACTACAGTGACTCATTCATAAAGTTAGTAGAGCAACCTGTTAATTTGTGGATGATTTTGTTGCTCAGACCAATTAGTGTATTGATCTACCCACAAGTGGTCTCCTATATGAGTTGGGTCAAAAGGGCAGTATTGTTTGATAGCGAAAATTCTTCTGCCTACAGGTATTGAATTTTCTAAGACTGTTGTGTATGGTATATTCTCCGTATACAGGCGAGTTTATATTCATGTTTTTTAAATCCCTATTATGGCGACAGTCATCACTGATGTTGTCCATTAGATTAACTAAACGTTGATTGTGTTTATTTTTCAACTTCATATCATATTTTCCTTTGATAAAGTAATTAGACTACAATGTTGCAATCTTTGACTGAGTTCTTAAAAGGATGGAAATTGTATATAGCTATGGTATTTGGGCATGTGGATGTGTAAATTTATCCGTGAAATTATACTAGAATTTGTGTTTAAGCAGATTTTCTTCTTAAAGAAAATGTTGATTATTTTAATGAGTGGGAGTTATAGTATGTGTTGTGCATTTTAGCATTTTGGCCCATAGATGATTATACAATCATATGTTAGTCTCCCATAAAAAATATGAATATGCCCAATTAATTATTATCTTTAATCATATTCTTATATTTATGCAATTAGATAATTGCATAAGGTTGGTGGGAGCCAATTATTTGATTCTGTTTGCATACTATATATGATTTCCAAAGTCATTGACAGTCAAAGTTGTAATGACTATATTAGCACTGAGGAAGTGCTTGCTGACTCCTTAATTGAAGGAATGATGCCCATGATGTTTATGAACTATGTTGAGAATATGGGTCTTGTAAAGTCATTTGATGTACTTAGTTAGTGGGAGTTATTATATTCATTTGATCGCATTGAGTTTATGTAATCTATAGTTTATGAACTGATACGCATGTTATAATATTTTATTTTGGTACCATTATTATATCTCAAGATATGAATATTTTCTTTTGAAAGCATTGGTCTTTCGTGAGAAAGATGTTGTTCCTTTATGGAAATGGTATTTTGTAAGAAACATGTTATGATCTTCTTATTGGAGATCGGCTGTGTCTTCTTAGGTAGGCACAATGAAGATCCATACATAGTAGCATAGAAGGATCATATGTTATGCTATGATGTGTATATTTACACCTTGCGCACTCATGTTTTGGATCATTATTGATGAAGTTATTTGGTTATGTGGTTATGAGTGAATTAGACTCTTCATAGTTTATTATTCGCTTATGGTTCTTAACTAGTAGCCTTGTTAACTGGAGTGATCTGGTTTCGTGGTAATTATTTTCAAGCTATATTTTGTGGCCACAGTTGTTTAATCCGAGAGTCATTTTAAAAATATTTTAAAACTAAATAAAACCTAATCAATTTTGCTCAAGTGAGAGAATGTTAGAATTTTTTTAGATATTGTGCTTCTATTGATTGGTGGGCTTTTGTTTGATTAAAATGGGTTAAATGGATAACCTGATGTTTTCCTTAGAGACCCATGTTATTATGTGATCTATTATAGGTTTGGGATTCACCATCTATTATTGGGCTTAGGCTCAATAGTGAGTGTGTTGGAGGGTATAAAGGGCCCTAGGTGACCTAAGTCTTTGATGGACCAAACTGGGTTACTATCTATATTAATATTATGGGCAGGATCCCTTCTCCACTCTTGGCATTCTTGATGGCTACTGCTCCATCAATGTGGTCCTCTGAAAAGGAGAAGGAGAAGGAGTAGGCTCTATTATATCTGACGTATGCATGTGCATACATTTTCTCTTTGCAACATGATTTATAGACGATGTTCTTCGATAATATGGATATGACAGGTACGCATTGTCATTTATCTAAATTTCTATTATGATTGGTGTTCTAAATTCCTAATATTTGATCCAATAAATCTTTCATGTATAAACTAATTACCATTGACACATCTTAAAATTCTTAACACACATTCTCTCTCCTAACTCCACCATCACCACTCCTCTATTGTTGACAGCACCCATTCTCCCTTTTCTCTGAGTATTTGTTCTTTGGGTGGATGCTTGCTATCTCTTCTTGCTCCCTATAGTTTATACTAATATCAACTACCAAGAAAAAGAGGGAAATTGAACGAAAATTTAGAATTCCATTGCATATCACTATGAGTACTATCCTCTTCAGACTATCATTAATGTCGATCCATCTCCTATGATATAGTTTTCAACAAGTGATGATAATTAATTACAAAAGAATACAATAAAATGAAAGAAAAACCCAAAGCTTCATGTTCTTTTTGAGATGGATGGTCATTCCCTTTCCTATGGAAAATAAGAAGTGGAAGTAGTAACACAATGACCACAAATGGCGAAAAAAAAACCATTAATGGAATTTGTTTAGTTAAGGTTGTTTTCTTCTAAAATAAAAGGAAGTTGTTATAGCTACTACTCTCTTCATTTCTTTTGACTCATTGTTGGAAACCTTAGTGAATTCAGTAGTGACCATGGATGAGGAAGCTGGGGAGGGGGGGCTATGGTTCAAATTAGCCTTATTCTTTGCCAAGAAGTCGTAGAATGCCACCCTTTTTGATTCTGAGGTTGGACATTATGCCGAGAACGATCCACCTAAAGGTGAGGTGGGCGTCAATGAAGGTGCCGATTTTGGTGGCGAAGCTGACAATGAGGCAACAATGGTCGGAGAATTTGGGGTGTCAAGGTGAGAGAGAAGCAGTAGCAAAAGAAGGGGAGAAAGAGAAAGAGTGTTAAAATGGATCAGAGGTTATTGGTTGTGCGGGTATAACCAACTATCTTTACCATTAGATGAACTGATATGTGGTGCACCATATTTAATCTCGTGCACCACAAAACACGCCTTGTTTCACATCATAGTTTTAGCAATCTCGTATAATTTTGAAGCAAATTATAATTTTAAAGTGACAAAATTAAATCAAGCATATTAAATTAAATCAAATGTATAGGCAGAGGCAAAGTCGGAAATTTATTAGGAAAGGGACGAAGTAAACATATATAGCCTAAAATGAAAAAAAATTAATTACCATATAAAGGTATACTGTATAAAATAACCAATATAATATAAATTATTTAAACATATATGTGATCAATAATACATATTAAATATACATATGAGTAAATAAATATTTATAATTTTTAATTCTACTCACTTTTTTTCGTGAGAGCCAATAAATCAATATATAAATAGATTTTAAAATAAATTAACCAAGCTAGGGGAGGTTGTGGCATCCCCTTATCCCCCCTTCCCTCAACTCTTGCATAAAGGTTTTTATTTTATCGGTGAGTGTCAAATTGTTAATGAACTCAGAGGTATTGCCTTAAATAAATTCTTATATAGTTACAAAATACCAGGTTGAATATGCTCTAGCCACTTGCAGAATGATATTTTATATTTGGTTATGGATTCTTTCAAATATTTAAACCTGAAATATTATTTTATAAATGGTTAAAAGTATATCCAATTTGGTGCTTTATAACTACACAAGAATTTCTCATATACCCTAACCCTTAATTAAGGCATACCGCATATCTTTTCCCCCAATCTAAACTTATTATGATGTATCAAAAAGTAATCCTTACACAAACCATAATTTTCAAATTGCAAAAGCTAAGTGAATTGAAAAAAAAAAACTATAAAAACTAAATCAAACATGTTAAGCTCTTTCATACAAAAACTTTAGGATGAGGAATCAAATATGTTAAGTTAATCCTTGAAAACAATGCTTACATAGATGTGTTATGTGGTGTGCAAGGTACATTCAGGGAGTGGGTTTTATCCCCAAACTTATTACAATCCATGTTCTAAATATAAGATTGGATCGATTGGTTGGATTGGGAATCAATCCCGTGGTTAGTCCAGTCATGGCACAAAAATCAAAATTTTCAAACCAATCAAAATTGATGTGAATTGGTCAATAACCGATTGGTTCAATGGTCTGTTTGGTCAAGTTCTTTTTTTTTTTCTTCTTTAATTCAAATATCCAATAGTGAAGTTAACAACCTTATTATCCTAAAAAATGATTAAATACATATCTTGGCTAGCCAAGTTAAGGATTATTAGACCTCTTATTCTTTTAAAGGGAGTCTAGAGTCAAGCATAAACAAATATAACACATGACTATTTATAATCATCTTAAAAGTAAAAAGTTCTTAATCTAAGCAATGTAAGACTTTAGTTCTTTATAATAGTTTTAAGAGCAAAAAATTTATAATTAAATAATATGGGACTTGAGTACTCCATATTTTAATTTTTCAAGTGGATTGTTTTATTCTTTATATATATTTTCTAGCATTTAATTAATCCTATTTATATTTATATTTATATTTATTTATATATAAATATATATTTTATTACACTCTAGTTAAACCAATAAATCTGTAAATCAATATTTTGTCTGATTTAATACCTGATTTGATTTTTTAGAACCTTGGTTATAATAGTTTTTTTTTTTTCAATTTTGTATTTAGGATATCTCAAAAGACATTTACTGTGAGGTTAAATCTTGAAGCATAATTGTCAATAAGAGAGTCTTTCAATAATAATTTTGTCTGGAGGTTGAACCTTGATCCTTTTCTTAAAAGTTTAGCTCCCTTACCATTGCATCCCATCTTTGTTCATTGTCATAATAGATTTTGATAATTCAAAGAATAATCTAAATAGGAAAATGTTCATATGTACATAATTTGTTGTAAATATAGTGTATAACATGTCAAATAAATTGAAAGTAATCAATTTTAGTCATTTATACAGTATTTTCTCTTCAAGATCAATGATTATAAGTATGGTG
The DNA here is from genome assembly GCA_031439595.1 of Pterocarpus santalinus. NCBI lineage: Eukaryota > Viridiplantae > Streptophyta > Magnoliopsida > Fabales > Fabaceae > Pterocarpus > Pterocarpus santalinus. Next base: position 60,360,655 of record CM062531.1, read on the forward strand.
TTTACCATGCAGTAGAGCTCATAGTTTATTGATTGTCTCATGTATGTCTTATTAAGTCTGAGATGTCCTGTATTTGACTCTCATTCCCCTTCCCCCCACCTTTTATATATATATATATAATTCGAGCAAATGCTAAACATAAGTAAGAAATCAAATTAGTCATTTAAATTTTTTTTATACACTGATTTAATCTTTCATTGTATAAAATAATCATTAATTTAAGATCTAAATTTATGTCAAATTATATATTAGGGAATAAGTTAATATCTAAAATCTTTATAGAACTAACTTGATGTTGTGAAATTACAACCATGTTAAATTCGGAAGGGAGTTTTGCCACTCAAGTGATCCTACCTAACTTGACAGGATACTTGTGGTTTCAATAAAAAAAAATTAATAATTTAATTTTGATATATTAGTAGCATTAAAAGTATTTTATACATTATTCAATTATGTATAGATTCATCAATAAAAATATTTTATGTTTATAATTATTATTTTGAAAATTACATATATAATAGTAAAGATCATTTGCTTTTACTAAATAATTTGAAACTACGTAGCTCAAACAAATTGAATGAAATGCACTACTAGATTAGGCAAAATCTCAAACAAATATATGCCGTGAAAATTTATACTAAAATGAATTTGTTGGTGATTATTGATGAATAAGTAGCTCTCTCCCTTAATTTATGCAAGAATTAATAAGCATTCTTAAACTTTAAAAAATTATAATTTAGATTTACAAAATCTTCTTATATTTACATCATTATGCCATTCTAATCACTATTTTTTTAAAACAAAAAAAAAAAAACAAAAAATTACTAGTATTGGAAGTTTATTGACAAGTCCAACCAATCTTATAGGTTTAATTGACTATCGAATCCAGCCTAATGACAAGATTTGGGTTGGATTGGATAATTAAACACAAATCCACTGATCACCAAACCCTAAGGTCATATTTTCTTTCACCCCTAACCTAGACTCCCCCCTTGACTACTACAACGCACGTCGCCATCATCATTGCCCATTGCCACCTTCATCAATTTCCTCCTTCAGTCCTTCTTCTTCATCTATTTTAGTCCCTCTCTCCTCACTCTATCTTCCTTCTTTCGCCAACGTGCACCAAGAAAGAGAGGCTCCCACTACTGCGCCATGAGAAACAAAGGTCGCTGCCTCGCTACCAATCGTAAATGTAAGCTCTCAACTATTGCAATGTGGGCCACCTGCCTTCCTTTCTTCTTCTTACTGTTGCAATATTGGCTTATTGCTAATGAACGAAGTTTCAAACTTTTTTTTTTAAGCATTTGGAAATTTTTTGATTGGTTTATTTTTGGGATTTGAATCCTTTAAAGTGAGGATGATTATAAGGTGAAAAAGTGATGAGGTATTCACCTTGGATAATTTTGGTGGAATCTACACACAATAGAAGCTATTAATCCAAGGGTAAATAACCCCTCACTTTCTCACTCTACAACTATCCTCATTTTCGAAATTATTAATCCTTATTTTTGTTGTTGATGTGTATTGTTTGGTTGAAGCTTATAATTGAGCTTCAGATGCAATATTGGTTTATTTTTTGTTGCTAGTGTTTGATTAAAACTTGTTGAAATGGAAATTTTAGGTCTAAGATGCAATATTATGAATCGATGCTGTGCTTTTTTTTAAAAAAAAAAGTAACTTGATCAGTTGGCCAATTAGTTTGGTTTTCTCTAGAAACCAGATATTGGTGAGATCCTCTAATCATGTTTCCAGAGAGATATGACAATTTTGCCCATTGAGAAGATCATAAATCAATCTGCAACATTTTTCTGAAACTCGTCTTCACTTTATTCTGAAGTAATCTTTCTGAAGCACATCTGATCTCAACTTGAACTTGACTTCAAACTTTCTCAACCAAGTAGATCATCAGTTCTAAATTGACTTTCTGAACTATTCAAGAAAAACATTCTGAGTTGATTCTTTGAACTCTTTCTCGAAAGTGATCTTTCTGAGCCGCATATTTGAGTCGAATAACTTTCTCCATAAGGCAAATCTAGTAGGATACGGCAATCTCAGCATTTTACTTTTTTGCTCAAGAGAGAGGGAGGTACTAGATGCAATGACTATAAATAATTTTAAAAATTAATCATGTTCAAAAGGTTTCTTATATGATAGAAACGATTTTCAGCTAAGGATTTTGTGAAAATGTCAGCAATCTGACTTTCAATATTAATAAATTTTAGCTCAATATCTCTTTTCTAAATATGATCTCTTATAAAATGATGCTTGATGTCAATGTGCTTAGATCTAGAATGTTGAATGAGATTTTTTGTGAGATTAATTGCACTACTATTATCACACAGGATAGAGATTATAGTATACCTCATATTGAAATCTTCTAGTTGTTGTTTAATCCACAAAATTTGAGTACTGCAATTTGTAGCAGACATATATTCAGCTTCTACAGTTGTGTTTTGCTTCTTACTTGACCAAGTTATCAACGACTTTCCAAGAAAACAACAACAGCCATTAATACTTTTCCTTTCAACTCTGTCTCCAACGAAATCAACATCACGGTAGCCTGTAATAGTGCAAATAGCACCTTTCTCGTAGAAGAGATCAACATCAATAGTGCTAAGTAAATATCTTAGAATTCTCTTGATAGCATTTAAGTGTGATTGTTTGGAATTAGATTCAAATCTAGCACAAATTCTCACACTTAATTACAAGTCAAGTCTACTAGCAGCAAGATACAGTAGAGATCTAATCATATCTTTGTAAAGAGTTTCAGAGACTTTATCACCATCTTCATTAGCCTCTAGAACTTAAGAAGGATGTATGGGGATACTGATGCTCTTAGCCTTATCCATGTCAAACTTTCTGAGCAGGTCTTTAGCATATATTTTTTTGATGAATCAAAATGCCATCCTTCTATTGTTTGATTTAGAGTCCAAGTAAGAATTTAAGTTCTCCCATCGGATTCATTTCAAATTCTCCCTGCATAAGCTCAGAGAAATTCTTGCACAAATTTTGATTAGTTGCACCAAAAATGATATCATCAACATAGGTTTGAATAATTAGAAAATCATTTTTGTCATGAAGAATAAATAAGGTAGTATCAACTTTTCTTCTTTTAAAATCATTTTTTATTAGAAATGAGCTAAGTCTGTCATACCAAGCTCTAGGAGCCTACTGTAAATCATATAAGGCTTTTGATAGCTTAAAGACATGGTCCATCAAACTCCTCTAAACAGACATTGAAAAAGAGAACCCACTCTCCATAAGGCCTGCTGTAACATTCTCAATTTTTTTTCATACTAAATTATTTCAGTAACCCTAAATAATTAAACACTTAATGAGAAATTAATGGATTAAGGCTTAATCTAATGATTAATAAGGTAAATTATGGAAAGAAAAGTTAAGAAAATACTTAATTAAGATTAGAGAATCTCTAATTAAATAAGTCAAACTCTTAATAGTTTAATTAAACACTAATATTAATGATTAGTTTAGTTGAGTTTAATTAAAAGTAATTAAGCTTAATCAAAAGTTTAATTTTTGTTCATCATGATCATATGAGTTAATTGCCAATCCTTGCTTAATCAAGTTAATTAAATTGTATAAGCACTTAATCATATTATTAAAATTCAAATTTGGTTAACTAGATAATAAAGCATTAGTGATGTCATTAAAGTATAAAACATGAGATAAAGTTGCTTTTTGTAAGTTTTGACTATGCCTTATCTCCTCTATCTTCCTATTTATCCCCTTAATTTTTAATTAACACAAAGTAAAACAAAAATATTTCTCCCCACCTACATGAAGGCTACCACCAACACACACACTTAATAAATTTTTTTTCAAAAATCTGACTCAACTCAATTCAACCTTATTTAATTGGGTTAAATTACATTATTCCCTAAGCCCGACACAACCATGCTCAACCTAACTTGTGAACACCCCTGACAATCCGCTATGGGATAAAACTTTCATAATTTTTCTTCAATTTACAAAAATCAACCCCTTAGCTTTCTTAAGGAGAACAAATATTAATCAACACTTATTTACCATTTTCAATAATATTGATCAATAAAATAACCATTTTTTTTAGTAAAATACAATCTCCTCTCTTAGAGAGAAGATATTATTATATTTTCCTTCCCCCTATTTCTAAAATATAAACTTCCTTCTCCTAAAAAATTAGAGTAAAATATAATCCTCTCCCTTGAAAGATGACAATATTACATACCCATTCCCTCTATTTTTAAAATATACACTCCCTTTTCCTAAAAAATTAAGATAAGCTTTATTTTAATCCATTTTCAAATTTTTTATTAACTTTATATTGTCTCATATTTGTTATTTTATTTTGATCAAAATGCCCTTCAATAATGGTTTTACGTATTAATATGTTTTTTTTTTACAAAATAAAGTATATATGTGGCCTATAATAATATATAATATACATAGTTCAATTTAAAAAATAATTTATTACTATATTGAGACAAAAAATTATTAATAGTAATAATCATTTGTAATAATCATTTTTTTAAAAAAATAAAAAGTCTATATTTTCTAAGCTATTAATTTTATAATATTTATGTATATTTTTTATAGTAAAATTACAAAAAAAAAAGATCATTTCTTCGTGATTCATTTTTATATACAATATTAACAAATAATGTTAAAAATTTTTTTATCTTCTTTTTAATTCATCTTTATATATAATATTAATAAATAATATTTATTTTTATATACAATAATATTATAAAATTAATAGTTGAGAGAATATGTAAAATTATTTTAAAAAAATTATTATTATATATATTTTATTTGATAAAAAAATTAATACATATAACTATTATTAATAATGAGATGATATATAATTAATAAAAAATTTGAAAATAAATTAAAGTATAATTTATCTTAATTTTTTAGTAGAACAAAATATATATTTTAGAAATAAAAAGTAAGAATGTAATATTATTTTTTAAGAAAAAGATTGTATTATACTTTTAATTTTAGTTTTTTAGAGTAGGATAGTGTATATTATAAAATAGAAGGGAGAAGAGGAGAATGTATACTTTAAAAATAAAAAGAATAGAAGTCTTAATAATAATGTTAACAGCGTTGTATTTTACTCTTTTTTTTTTTTTTTTTCCTGTGCAAAAGTGCCCTAGTCCCCATCTACGCCATTGCTGAATAGTGAGCACCCTCAATAACCCCTCGATCTCATTTCATTGTTCTGCACCGCACTTCCAAACGCATCAACAAGAAAAAAAGGAACCAACTTTCTGACATTTTGAACTTTAATAAAAGCAATGAAGTTTCGGTACGCGATGGTGTGTTCTTCGAACCAGAACAGGAGCATGGAGGCACACTTCCTCCTCAAGAGGCAGGGCTTCGACGTCTCTTCGTACGGCACTGGGGCACACGTTAAGCTCCCTGGTCCGTCCCTCAGGGAACCAAACGTCTACGATTTCGGGACCCCTTACAAGCACATGTTCGATGACCTGCGCAGAAAAGACCCTGAACTGTATCCTCTAATTCTTATTTTTCTTCTGATTGTATCTCTTTGCCTTTTTTCTTGCATTTTCCTATACCCTTTTGCTTTTTTTGGCCAAAAATGAAAAAAAGAAATTGTGAGGTTGCTTCAAGTGGAAAAAGTTCCAATTTTTAAGCTGAAAGAATGCAATTTTGCTTGAGTGTTGGATGCTCTTTTTTGTTCTTTCAATTTTTTTTTTTTTTGTAAATTATGATTTGTTTATATGGGTATCCAGCGAAAAAAAAAAAAATATCTTGGTTTGGCTGTTGAAGTAACTCTTAGGTAGGCATGCTCTGTTATAGCCATGAAAATCAGTATTTGACATGTGTAAGGTTGTGATCCCATAATATAAGTACACCTATCATAAAAAATACTTTCACACATGTTAAATAATGATTTGAATGCCTGAAAAATGTTATGGTAGGTGGTGCATAGCTAAGAATTTGTTTCCTTTTTTTAAGATTTTGTGCATTTGTTATGCTAGCTGGGGATAGTTTTGATTGAAGAAGAACTTGCTTCAGCATAAAACCAAGAAGCGGTGTGAATTTTGTATAAGGATTGAAGGGGGAGCTAGCAGTAAACTCTTCATGGGAAATGTTAATAAGTACTGCTTGTTATGATCTTATAGTGTTTTGAGTGGATAGAGTAAGATACAGAGTTGATGAATTACTACAATAGTGTACGCTATTTACATATCTATCTGTTAGCGGGCTTGTATGTTTGGCAATGCATTTACTTTGCACTTGAGTCCTTGTTCATTATTACATATGATGTGGTGAAACCTTAACAAGAGTGCAGCTACAAACGGAATGGAATTTTGCCGATGCTTAAAAGAAATTCGACAGTGAAATTGGCACCTCAACGATGGCAGGAAAATGCTGCTGATGGCTCCTTCGACGTGGTATTTACATTTGAAGAAAAAGTTTTCGATATGGTTGTTGAAGGTTGATATTCTTGCTGATTTGTTTTATTCTTTTTGCTCTTTCTGATTGTTCAGGCGAAACTTGGTTTGTAGCGTAAATGAATTTGAAGAACATTTTAGATCGATTTTTACTTTGCTGGCAATTACAAACTTTCTTCTTCAGCTTCTCAGTATGTTGTAGATAGGACACAGTGAATAGCATGCTTGTGTTTTAAGCTGAGATGTCTGTCACTGGCATTAAAAGCCAATTTAGAAGAGATGATTATTAGCCATAATTTTGAACTAAATTTCAAATTAATTAAGAGAATAAGATATGCAGGAGCCTCAAATTTGCAACAGGTTGCAAATATCATTTCTCTTTATCTGCGTTGTTATTAACAGCAGAGTTGCAATGCCAGTGGAGTAAACTTTATTGGCTAGATTATACAGGTTTCCGGGGAATTAGAGTTGTAGACTCTTGTATACTTGGTGTTTCGTACTTTCAGCTCTTCACTATATTTCCTATATTTTGCAGAAACTATGGTTTTATTTAAATTCATTGAATCTGTCAAGTTATTTTCACAGTCATTCTGGGGATATTGTTCTGCCAATCTATCTAGTTATCTATGATAGAAATAGTCTTAACCAGTATGTGTGATATATTGTTAGTTAGTTAGTTAGTTAGTATGTAAGCATATTGTATAAATAAGTCTAAATGACTATTGTGACTCATTACTGAATTGTATCATTTTGGGTGAACTTGGTTCATTGTGTGGAGTTTTCTCTTTTTGACTCGAAGAAAGGAGATGGTGTTCTATCAATCTACCATTTAGAAACTTTTAATAGACATGTGGAATGAAGACCATGTTGAGTCGAATAGCTCTTCAGTTTCGTATCAATGTTTGACAATGGTCGAACTTCAACATTGTGCAGATCTCCATAATAGAGATCACGTTCTAATGAAAACTGTGCTGGTAGTCAACCTGGAGGTGAAAGATAACCACGAGGAAGCAGCTATAGGAGCAAGGCTTACTTTAGATCTATGTCAAGAGGTTTAACTCTCATCCAATGCATATTTTCTTTGCATTCATAGTATATGTACAATATTTTTTGACGTATTAACTAAGAAGCTTGGACATGGCAAAACTCAATGTGCCATGTTAGAATTTTGTATGTTCTGGTTATGAGATGGCGGCTTTTTGAAGATATTTGTGTTTCATAGCTAATGATGTGTATATTTTGTGCATAGATTGAAGCTGCTGAGTCATGGGAGGAGTCTATTGATGACATTGTTGCTGGTTTTGAAAAACAGCACCGGCGGAAGTTGTTGTACAGCATCTCCTTCTACTAAAAGTATCCCAATTTTACGAGAAAAATTTTACAGTAATTTAATTTATGATGGTTTGGTTTTCCACAACTTAGAGCCATTTCTGTAAAATTGTCATGTAGATTTCATTCCAAATGAAAATTAATGTATAACAACACAACCCCTTCCCCTCCAACAAAAAAAAAAACAAAAAAATAGAAAAAGATTATGTTGGCCTACCTGTGTGACCTGTTCATTGAGTTATCTGGCATGGAATGGAATTTGAAGCTAGTGATTCAGATGTGTCATGATTTTATTGATTTGGAGTTGAGTTTCAAGAGGTTGGTAGGGTTTGATTTTAATCTTGAGGAAAACTACAATTTTGGTCTTGAAAACTTCTGGGTGTAACAAATTCGTCCCCCAAATAAAAAACGTATATAATTTGGTCTCTACATCTAACCACATTATAACAAAACATATACAAGTTGGTTGTTGAATTTAACAGAATTGGTCTCCTCGACGGGGCTAACTTATTTTAACCTTGTTAAATGCAGGATCAAATTGTATATATTTTCTATTTTGGGGGCAAATCTGTTATAACATAAAAATTTTCAAAGACAAAATTATGAAATTTCTCTTTAACTATTGCCTAACAAAGATGCTAAGGGTACGTATGCATCGCGAATAGACATCAGAAGGAAGGACAACACTTTTGCTGTGTGTATACAGCAGGCCTTTTTATGCTGGTGATATCTCATTGGAAGATATTCACTAATTGTCTCTATGGGTTAAAATTATATTATTTCTCCGTTATCTTCATAAAATATAAGATAAAATAGTTTGATTAGGTTAGTTAGTGAAAGTAAAATGGTACAGTTTCAAGATAATTAACAATGATTATAATTTATTTTTCATTGATTCATGATTGTAAGAAGTTTTTATTATTTATCTCAAACATATAAATTAATCCCAAAATACCTTTTATTAAAGAAAAGATGATGTGGAAAACAATTGTTTTTTCAAACAAACTTTTAATATAGCTTAAATTGGGTTGGTTTATTACGTAGTTAAATTTTTTCATGCTATTTTTTTATTCATAAATCTAAATTCAAAATATTATTTCAAAAATAAATATTAAGTCACTTATAAATACATCACTTTACTTTGGTACAAATACTACATGCCAAAAGCAATTTGACTCGATAAAAACATTTGTCTGAATGACACTTATGATTTGTCATTAACTCGATAAAAGATCATAGTCAGAATTAGGCCAACTCAATCATTTGCGTAAAGAGTATTTACTTTCATCCTTGCCCATGGAGACAATTCATTCGATCAATAAAAAACATTGAAGTTGTGTAAACTTTTTGTCACATTTCCCTCAAGTATTGACCCGGCCTACTTCACGTGTCCAAACCCAACCCCTTTAGACTTTCCTGGCTGCTCCAAATTTACAGTAAGCTTTGACCCCAATAAACAATTACAACAGGCACTTACTTTATTTTTTGTTTACACAACCAGCACTTACTTTTAAAGATAAATGAATATATACTTCAGGAAAGAACCGTGTTTAGAGGTTGAAAAAAAGTATTTACATACTTATTTTAATGAATAATTCTTCACTTCTAGAATATGTAGAAGACTAACCACTTTCTAATAATAATGATAATAATGTCTAATGTACTTCTATATGTTAAATCATCTTTTCATATAAATTATCAATATCTCACGTTTATCGGTTTCAATTTTTTCTTTTTTATATAAACTATCAATATTTAAAATTAACTAAACTTTAACTAATTTAGTTCGAGTTAATTTGATCTATAACATGTGTAAAATTAACTTGGTTTTATATACGAAACTCAAATTTGATATATTATTTTAAAAAATAAATATTAAATTATTTGAACTAATTAAATAATTATTTCTTTTAAAATTAAATAATGCTGTGCAATTAGTAAAAGTTGTCAATTTTTTTTCAAAATATAAAAATAAGTATTGAATAGAATAAAATAAATAATAAAATTACTAGGGATAATCTAATAATAAGAGATTTTAATAATTTATATGAAATATTAGATTTAAATTCTATTATCACTAATATACCAAAAAAAAAAATAGTCCACTTATCTATATAAGAATCTACTTATATGTAACATTATTCTAAGGAGAGAGATTGATAAAAAAATTCTCTTTTCCTAACATTCGCTCATAAATAAGTTGTTTTTTTTTTTTATTAAATACTTGTTTTTTTTTTTTTTTTGAATAGCTGCTAAGCAAAATCTGTCATATTTTCATATTCAGAATGCAATCACGGTGACGTCAGACATAACGGACCGTCACTGAAGGACAGAGTCTGCCGTTAAGTGGCTCCGCTTACTTTCTGCCAACTGCAGCGTCTGACAACTCACACAAACGCACAGCTCAAATCAACCGCAGTCTCTCTGTCTCTCTCGCTCGCTCACATCCGAAAAGATGATCAAACCTTTTCACCATCCCCTCTGATTCCCCTCAAAGGCGCTTTCCCTCACTTTCCTTCTCATTTTCCCGCACTTTCTCGCCCTCCAAACACCCCCTTCCTAATGGCCTCCGAATCGCCCGAAGACGACAAAACCTGGGAGGACGTACTTCGCCGCATGCTTCCCGCCGGCGCCCCCTTGCCGGACGAGGAGCACCTCGACTACTCCATCGCCGTCGAGTACGTCGGTCCTCCTGTCCCCTACGACGTTCCCAGGGTCGATCCGGTCGAAATCGCCGCCGCCTCCGACCACTCCGCCGTCGCGCCGATCCCCGTCGCCATGCCGGTTCACCCGCGCTTCTCTCGGTTCTCCCGCGTCCGCAACAGCACCGGAAACGGCAACGGCGGTGGATTCGGCCGGGAACCGAGGAGTCCGGCGGCGGAGAGCCAGAGGTCGTCGTCGGTGTCGAGGACGCAGTTCGATTCGCGCGGCGGCGACGTCGATCGGTCAGATTTCTCCGGCGAGGTCGTCAACGACGACGCAGTCAGCTCCGCGTCGTCCCCGCCGGCTCCGCCGCCGCTGGCTCCCCGCGCTGTTGAAGGTAAGCGCCCTGCAACCGTGACCTTCAATACTCCTAGGGATTCCGAAGATGACGATGACAGTTATTCTTCGCCGCGATCGGTGGCGACGGAGCCGGTTGGATCGCCGGCGGCGCGTGCCTCCGCCGCGCCGAGGAAGCAGTGGATTTGTAGCAGGTGTGGGAATGGGAATAGGTTGAGGGAGAAAGAGGCTTGTTTGGTGTGTGATGCTAGGTATTGTAGCAACTGTGTGTTGAAGGCTATGGGGTCGATGCCTGAGGGTAGAAAATGCGTGAGCTGCATTGGGCAGCCGATAGATGAGTCGAAGAGGTCGAGGTTGGGGAAGAGTTCTAGGCTGTTGTCTAAGGTGTGTAGGCCCTTGGAGATTATGCAGATAATGAAGGCGGAGAAGGAGTGCGCCGCGAACCAGCTCCGGCCGGAGCAGCTCGTCGTGAATGGCAGGCAGTTGAGGCAGGAGGAATTGGCTGAGATTCTTGGTTGTCCTATCCCGCCTCAGAAGTTGAAGCCCGGGAGGTATTGGTATGACAAGGATTCTGGACTTTGGGGCAAGGTGAGAGTTGAATTATCGTTGTTGTTTTTGTTTGGAAGTTGCAGTGTTTATTCTTGGTTACTATTTTTAAAATAGTATTTTTGGATTGGTTTGTGTTGTTTTGCTAAAGTTGGAAGTGGTGGATTTCAGGAGGGAGAGAAGCCTGATAAGATAATAACTTCGAAGCTGAATATCGGAGGCAAGCTTCAAACTGAGGCAAGCAATGGGAATACAAGGGTTTACATGAATGGCCGTGAAATAACAAAGATTGAACTTAGAATGTTAAAGGTAATAACGTTTCTCCTTGTGTTTTTTTGCCTTGGATTCAGTTCTGAAGAAAAAGCTGTAGAACATGTAAATTTACTACAAGGATTGGCACCAATTTCTTTGATTTCCGTCTATGTTTTCTATTCTCGAGCTTCAGTAAAGGTTTTGTGTAAAGTGTTATGTTAGTGTGCCCACACATCTGCTTTTCATGGGGGAAGCCTAATGACCATATATTCATTATAGAATTTTGTTAAGTTTAGCATCATGTCCTCCTATAGTCCTTCTGGCAATTATCGTTTCTTGTTAGAATCATATTTTTACCATATAGTATCAAACATTAAAGAAAAAAAGGCATTAAACAAGCTGCTATATTTTGTGGGTTATCTATGGTCTATAAAATAGATCATGTATATTAAATCCTGAGCAAGCATTTTTTTTTTTCACTATTATTATTTTGGTAATGGCTCCCTTTTACAATTTTGATGTACATATTTCAAACATTTAAGCTATGTGATTTCAAGTAGCTCTAGAGTCAGTAAAGAACTATGTGCATCCATTTAAATGTACCTTGAGCTTCTACTTGTTGACAATTAATTTTCTGACACAAATACAGGTTCTGATCTCTTAGAATTTGTCTGTCAAATTATTCCATGGTTTTGTGATAGTCCATCAAATGTTTTGCTGTTATCTTTTGTAAAATTTGTATTGCAAGTGTCTACTTTGACTTGTGAAGTTTTTTCACCTGCTTTCTATTATTTCTTTGATGTTCATTTCCTGTTCTGCACATCTTTATATCTTTGAAAGAACAATGCTTATTTGCTGAAGCAGTGTAAGATCTTATGAATCTTGTCTTGAAAGAAAGGGATCAAAAAACTGTCCATGGATAATTCTACTCCCCTCTTTTACATGCATCGAGACAATCTTAAGTGAAAGAAATCTGGAATCTCGTCTTTCTTGTCCTAGATATGATATTGGTCCAATTGTATGCCTTTAAGCTCGGAGGTTCCACTTTTGGTCTTTACACATCTAACTGCATCGGAAGTCTTCAAAGTGTGTTTTGTTTATCTGTTTGTAATTCGTTGCATCATCATGGATTGATTTCGTAACTTGTCTGGCTATCATTCCAGCTAGCAAATGTACAATGCCCACGAGATACCCATTTCTGGGTTTATGATGATGGATCTTATGAGGAAGAAGGCCAAAACAATATCAAGGGGAACATATGGGGAAAGGTTCTCTCTTATCTGATAATAAATATCTGTTGTTTAATTTGAGCTTGAAAGCATATGTCTTGATTTGGTTTTTTATACAATATTGGTTTGGTTTATGGTAGGCAGGCGTCCACTCGTTTCCTTTGTTCATTATTCTCATTGCCTGTACCACCTGCAAATCCTCCTGGGGTCAAAGATAATGCAACTGACTATTCGACAAGGTCTGTCAGGTATTTGGAGCATGGCAGAGTTCAGAAACTTTTGTTGTTTGGCATGGAAGGATCTGGAACAGCCACTCTCTTTAAACAGGCACGTATCCATTCCTTTCTCTTGCACTTCTTTCCTGTCTCCCTCCCTCTGTATTATACTTACACATGATCATGTCTCTCTGTTTGTATTAAATTTAATGTGGCTGGTTTTGGATCACTATCTTCTGCTTGTCTTTTGCTGGAGCAAGGGCTTTAGTGAAGAGTCATGGTTTATCACTTTATGTGCTTAGTTCTTAGAGCAATGGATACTGGTGGATTGCTAGTTATAATACTTAATAGTAATGTGTAATAGACTATTTTCTTAGGATTTTAGATATGTTGTTATGAACTATTGCATCATGTGTATATATAAATGATTTTAATAGACTTTATACATATACATACCCATACACTGGCGCATATATGTTGTATAATACTATAGTTATGTGGTTGATTATGTATGGATGATAATAGATATGCATGCATCTATCTGCCAATAGTTCCATGCCTACATGTTATGTGTTAAGAGCACATTCATGTGTTAATGTATACTCATATAAGTACATTTGCACGTGTACATACTTAGATGTATATGCAAATAAGTAGAGATTTTATTTTTACGGAGTTTAAGCATTTGAAATCATTATGTACTTTCACCTTGTGGATGATGGAACTCAATTTTACCCTTTTCCCTTTTCCTTTTTCCGTTTTCCTTTTTCTTTTTCTTTTTGTTTGTAGCATAAGTTTTGAGCACTTAGTACTTTGCCTGTTATGGCTGTTTAAGTGTACACATGGCAGGAGCATGTTTTGAAAACTGTATGATTTTAGTTTGCATGGTTATGGCACGTTTTCCTTTTCACATTTTGTGTTTTTCTTTTTTCTTTTTTTGAAAAAAATCTAGGTAGTTGGTTTTTATGATATGGTACCAATTGCTTTCCTGTTTTTATTTTACCTTTCTATGCCTTCGTTATGAGAATATTCTCTTTCCCTATCCGTGGAACAGGCCAAGTTTTTATATGGAAACAAGTTTTCTACAGAAGAGTTGCAAGACATCAAGCTCATGATTCAAAGCAATATGTACAAGTATCTCAGCATTCTGCTTGAAGGACGAGAGCAATTTGAAGAGGAAGCACTGGCAGAGAAAGAATCTACTTCATTAAATGGTGAAGGATCTGGACCAGGTGGGATTTTACGTTTCTTTCCTCCTTCCCTTTATGTTGGTGCTCAGGACAAGCACTAAGTTGAAGTGTCGCTAGCTAACTGCTATTTTGCGGCATTTGTTATTATTCTCAAGTTACTAAATATTGGTCATTAAAATTGTAGAATAGGCATTGAGCGCAACTGAAACCCAAAAAAAAAAAAATTAAATAAATAAAAATTCTTAAACTGTTCACATTTGATCTGTATATTTCTATAAGTTATAATTTATGGTAGATTTCGGTCTGTATATTTCTTGAAGTTATAATTTGTGGTAGATTTTAAATTAAACCTTTAACACTTGTCCAGGTAGGATAGTCACAAAATAGTTGTCTTTTTTAAAAGTGAGGCTTAATGCTTTATAAATTCCATAATGCTTGCAGGTTATGCATTTGCTCTGTATATTTCTTACTGTCACTGTCTCAATTTGTTTATGAATCTTTATTTGGTTTATCTCAAATTATTTTCCAATTAAAACATTTAATGAAAAACCCACATTGGTTATTCTGGAGGGGTGAGGGAGAGAGTGCAGAAATAATAGTTCTTATGTGCCCTTATCTGGCCAATAAAATGCCCCATCTGGATATTAACTAGTTAGCTTTTGCGATTGTGTAGTGATTTGCTAAATGTTGTCCATAATTTTGGTCCAATATTCAATAAATTCACTATTTGTTATACAGATGTTAATCAAATTTAACCTCAGTTGATTTTATCGCCCAAAAAAAGTTGACTCATTTTGTATTTCGTCGGACAATAGTGAACATTTATTATAAAGACAATCTGAACTGATAACAGCAACAACCACCGAGGCTTATCTGACTAGGTGGGTCGATAACATGGATCAATTGATGCCGTTGGGCTCTATCAAAAACCAAATTTTCAATAAAACCATTTTAAGCAAGGTCTTTTCTAATCGGTATTTGGTCTTGGTAAGAGTTCTTTCTACTCTTGTACATTATTTGCTCCAAGGCAGTATAACTGTGTTATAACTGGTACACTGACTCATTTTACTTTGTAAGCATCAATGTTTCCAGTTAGCAGCTATCGATGCCACTTAATTTTTTTCCCTTGTGGAGTTTGTGGATGATGCTATTTGCTTCAAAATATTTTGTCAATGTCTTTGGAAATGCTGGAATTATGTGACTGAACCTAATTGTGCAACAAATTTTGCAGAAACAACAGCAGAGGAAACCAAGCCAACCATCTACTCAATCAATCAAAGATTCAAGCATTTTTCTGACTGGTTGCTGGATATAATGGCTACGGGAGATTTGGAAGCTTTCTTCCCTGCTGCTACGCGTGAGTATGCTCCTATGGTAGATGAGATCTGGAGAGATCCTGCTGTTCAGGAAACATACAAGAGAAGAGAGGAATTGCATAATCTTCCTGATGTTGCTAAATATTTCTTGGATCGGGTACGTCTCCACTGTTTCTTTTTTCCTACTTTGTCTTTTTGAGAAGTATTTGGCGTTGTCTTGTGTATTTCTTTGCAGTTGATGATACTTGCTGTTAATTAATCATCACTATCTTATAACTAAAGATTTGTCCATTAAAAATCTTTTTTCAGTGCTTTCCCGAATTATTATTTCACCTTATATTTTATCATTTTCTTTTTTGACGTTCTATTTTCTCATTTTCTTAATTGGTAACGCCTAACAACTAATATGATGAACTTATATAAAGTAGGTGACGCACTAGAAGTGGGGAAAAGCGGGTTTCAGTATTATTGTTTCGATATAGAAATTTAAATGTTATAGTTACATATAATTGAGAGGTCCAATGTAACTTACCTGGGCTGTAAATGTAATTGGCTAGGAACAATTCTCTGGAGATGTGTCTTTTTCTTTTCTTTTTCCTTAACAAGGAAGGGTTCAAAAAGGTTTCTTTTTATCTTCTAGAAAGAAAGAACTTAAAAGGGTTAATGTGTTAAATTTGCTAGCTCTTTTGAAGAAATGAACGAACCTTTTTATGGATATAAATGTGGATAGTCCAGTGGTTGGTCCTCCTATCCCTTGGGTTTAATTTTTGGTAGCATTCCTCTTTGGTGCTCTAATCATGGCTTTGTTTCATGGTTTATGGGTTTCTTTATGAGGATGCCTTATCCTCTTTTGTACTCATGTCCTTTCTTCTAATAAATTCATTCAAACATTTACTATAAGAGGTAGCTGCTCAAATTGGGCAATGCAACTGGGAAAATTTTTAGATGCATATTATTATTATATTATGTTGTATATGAAGTAAGTGATGGAGTAGGTCTCCAATGAAGCTTTAGCCAAGGCTTTAAGCCCATTTAGTGTGCAGTGCTACTGAATTTGTGCTAAATATTCTGACCATGCATTTTTTATTATCTTTAGAAGAAAAGTGTCATGTGCATGGCTATTGCCCAATCCCCGACAGCACAACTTAATAGATTAAAGCATTTCACTGACATGCGGGATTCAACCCCAAGGACAGGAGATCCCTTGAAATACCTATCTGCCAGTTGAGTTAAGGCTCACTGGCAACATAGATGATGATGATGATGATGAAGATGATAATAATAATAATAATAATAATTATTATTATTATTATTATTAGTAGTAGTAGTAATTCTATGAGAAATAAATATAAATCTGTCAAATGTTTGATCAAATGCTTATCTTTTAAATTTCTTCCTGTTTTCATTTAAGATCAACATTATATTTACTTGCAATTTAAACCATTAGATAGATTAAACTCAATTTCTCTAAGGAGGTATGGAATGGTATTAATATGTTCTTTTACCATTGTCTGTTGACCCTTGCCCTATATAATTATATGGACATAGTAGTATATTTTCAGCTAAAACGTTACTGCCATTATTTACTTTATTCTTATTGTAAAATGTTGTCTTTCTATATACCTTATTTCTATTCTTAGAATTGGAACAGATTAGAATTATGAATTCTCTATGACGTAAATATCTATGAAACATTAAATAATGACAGAAAGTTTGAAAAACTATAATCGCATCCATCGTAATCGTCAAAAGTATGGACTTAACAAACATTGGAGAGTAAATGTTAGTAGTTGATTACCTTAAGTTATTTAAGATTGCTTCCAAATGACATGTTTTTGTGTATGTGTGTCTAATTATGAGTCTTATTGAATTCCCTGATATTTTAGTGCATATTTTTAATGAATCTTTTCTTTTCCCAAAATCCTACAATTGGACATCCTTTGTCTGTCATTTTAGTGGTATTTGCTTTTGTATGATTTGAAGAATTAAATCTACTTAATCTTTAAAAGAATATCTGAAATACTCCACAAATTCTAAAATCATGATCTTAAGTAGTATAGCTTCTACCTTGTGATCTGTCTAAAATTGGATCATATAATAATAGTTGTTTGCCTTTCTCATTTCTTGATATAATATATGTCTAGGTGGAATAGGATTGGAGTTTACTAACTTCAAATTTTGGTTGCTTTTCTTTTGTTCTTTTGATTTGTCGTCTGTCTTGATCTAATAATGTAAATGACAGGCTTTAAATATATTGACTTCCATTATGTGTTCTGTTTATCTCGGTGTCTAATATCATATGTGATCTTGCACAGGCAATAGAAATATCAAGCAATGAGTATGAACCTGCTGAGAAGGATGTATTGTATGCTGAAGGAGTCACTCGGAGCAATGGCCTTGCCTTCATGGAATTCTCATTTGATGATCGGAGTCCCATGTCTGAGATATACAGTGAAAACCTTAATTGCCCACCTCCCTTACCCAAGTAAGCTCATTCTCTTTCATCTTCCTTCCTCTTTTATTGTGGAAGCTTCTGGAAAAATGTTGTTGACACCTTTTCATTGCCATTGGCTCAGATATCAACTGATTCGGATAAATTCAAAGGGACTGCGTGATGGCTGCAAATGGTTGGAAATGTTCGAAGATGTGAGGGTAGTTATATTTTGTGTTGCCCTGAGTGACTACGACCAGGTGTGGCCTACTAGTACTGGTCAGCTGCGAAACAAAATGCTGGCAAGCAGGGATCTTTTTGAGAGTCTTGTGAGGCATCCTTGTTTTAAAGAAACCCCTTTT
This sequence comes from Pterocarpus santalinus, assembly GCA_031439595.1. Classification (NCBI taxonomy): domain Eukaryota; kingdom Viridiplantae; phylum Streptophyta; class Magnoliopsida; order Fabales; family Fabaceae; genus Pterocarpus; species Pterocarpus santalinus. The sequence continues at coordinate 60,378,953 of CM062531.1, forward strand.
GTGCTTATACTAAATAAGTACGATGCCTTTGAAGACAAGATAAACAAAGCTCCTCTGTCCACTTGTGAGTGGTTCGCAGACTTTTGTCCTGTGAGACCCCATCACAACAATCATGCCCTAGCACAGCAAGCATATTACTATGTGGCTGTGAGATTCAAGGAGCTTTATTATTCCATAACTGGCCAAAAGTTGTTTGTTGGGCAAACACGAGCCCGGGATCGAGCCTCGGTTGACGAGGCATTCAAATACATAAGGGAGATCATCAAATGGGATGATGAGAAGGATGATGATGTATATGAAATCAATGTAGAAGAGTCCTTTTACAGTACAGAAATGAGTTCTTCTCCTTACATCAGACAGGAATGAATTCCCAAGCTTGGTGTCCTTTGACAACTAAATAATTTGATATGGAAATTATGGGCGCAGGAGAGTCTCACTGCGCTGAAGAATTGGAAGGGGCCTTGAATTTATTGAGGCACAGGGGGGATGGTTGGCTGGGAAATGTGTAGTATGTTGTTTTATTTGTTTTTGTAGGATCTTCCTGATCAGGTTCAGAATGATTTTTTCCCCAACATAAATAAGCTAATTTGCTTGAGAGGTTGTAAATTTAGAGGTGATTTGTTGTATTATGTACAGCTTATATTGATAAGATAACATTGTTCAGCTTAAATTGGAAAAAAAAAAAATGATAGAAAGCAGTATCTTTTTTTTTTTTTTTTTTTTTTCTGTTAACCTGCCATTATTACTTAAAGAGCCTTTGGTCACCTCTGACCATAGATATAATCGCCTTGCTGCTCTACAGATAGCTGATTTTTTTAGGCTTAATTATTCTTTAGTCCATATAGTTAAATTTAATTTTTAATTAGATTTCTATAATTTAAAAATTTATAATCAGGTTCCTAAATTGAATCAATATTTGTAATCGAATCCTTGATACAACTTACCTTCATCAAATTGTTGAAAACACTGATGTGGCATTAGCAACCTATTAAAATTGAGTGAAATTATTAGAATTTATAGAATAATTAAACTTTTAATTGCTAAAACACTCGCCTAAATTTGTATTTATGCATTATCAAGGGTATATGTACTCCTATTCTGTATCTTAAAGAGTATGATAGCTTTTGTCTTATTCATTTAGTTATTAAATTAAAGTATAATTTTTGAAAAATTATTTAATCTTTTACTATGATCTCCCTTAAAGAATACTAAATATCACCCAAAAGTGTGACTCACATTCCAATACCCACAATTTCCTTTGGGTTATTTGTTAACAATGCAGTGTCTTGTGCTATAAAATTGCAGCTTATGACTTGTTTAAACTTGACATTGCATGGTGCTTAAATTCTTTTGTCGCACCATGATATACCAAACAAGATAGGAAGCAACTGTAAGCAACCATAATTCCACAAAGGGACAAGACTTACTATCGCCAACCATACATTTTTAACTCAAAAGCCAAAGTACTTATCAAAACCATACCAATTGGGCATGGGCAATATTCATAAAACTTAAATACCATTAGTAAGTTTTACTATGATACAGTTTCTGAAAAACAGTAATTTTAGAAAATAATTGCTTATGAGTTTACACTTTATATACATAAAAAACTATTGTTTCAAAATAACATATGTAGAATCGCCAATTGATAATTAATAGAATATTTATTCAAACAAAATATAGAAGATTGACTAGATCAAGAGATTGGCCTTTCACAAACGGAGTCAATTCATTATGTATTTTCCATCTTCACCACGCCACTCAAGGGAGAGGTGCAAAATTTTTGTCTAATTGAAAATACTTTCTTGGAGAAAAAACAATGAAACAAAAGTTCTTTACTTATATATGTCTTCATAATTTCATTATGAGTAATTGTGAAATGACAACCCAGTTGGTTTGATGTAAGTAGAGAGAGATCTAAGGCAAGGTAGTTGCATTGCTGCACCTATAACAAGTTAAAATTTGTAAAATTTCACCCACGATATGTATTACCAACTAGGCTAATTAAGTGCTAAAGAAAATTATTGCTCAAGTGACAATGTATATGTTAGTTTTAACCTGCTATATGGATTTAAAGGTTCTTTGACTTATTTTACACTCTCTAAATATTGAAGATTTTCATCCGCATAAGAGTATTATAGAAGATTGTATAGTCTTTCTTTGCATTCCAATTTCCAATCTTGGGGCAAATAAGGTATGGAGTTTTATATTGTAGTCGTAATGCAAATTTTTGGATCCTTACTTAGTCTGGTTGGATGTTACAGACTTACTAATATGGTTTAATAGTGTTTCAACAAGTAGCCATAAAATACTATAAAATGCATGTTGCCCTCCATGAAGGCTACCGCCTAGCCCTACTGCATGTTGAGAACGTCGCGAGCTTTTAAACTAGTTGCTGTGTTTGCCTTATTTTGAAATTATTGTACAAATTCCTATAATTTCATTCAAAGTTTAAATAGATCCCTAGTCAATGATGTGGATTGACATAGACTCCATATTGGATAACTTTTTGTACATGTGTGGAGCTATATCAAATAGAACAATAGAATATTCCACTTTATCTCATGATATTGTAATAGTGGGGATTTAATTACAAATTTTAGTTAATATAAAGATTTGATTATAAATTTTTAAATTATAAAATTTTTTTTGAAAAGTAAATAAAACTATAAAGACTTGTAAAATAATTAAACTATTTTTTTAATATGCAATGTGATTCTCATTCATAAAGATTAAAGAGATTCCTCAAAAGGTCAGCAGCTGATTCGATTTTAAAAGGGAAAAGGAGACAAAGAAAAGACTGACTTGGGTTGGTTCTATGGTAGCCGGCAGGTGCTGTGCGCTTTTTTTCCTTCTGACTTCATATTCACTATTTCATACCTAACCGTGGCAACTCATACTTACTTCGAGCACCTCGTAGCTGATAGCAAAAGTAATGATGGGAGAATTATATTTTAGTATCGTAGTCAAAGTTCAAACTAGTTTTAATAACTAAATTTTAGTTTGGCCGTTGGTATTGAATATAATAAATTCTATTTTTAGATCCTTACATTACATGTAATTGTTCCCGTAAAGAGGGAATCAGTGATCAATGGCATATATGTGAGTCTGCTGAAAAATGTAAACTTTTTCGGCCTATTATTGCTAAAAAATTGGACCGGACATTGAACTTGTGAAAAACTGTGTGTCATGGAATGATTTAATTGGTTAAATGAATTTTTGATTAGAGTTAAATTAGATAACATGATGAGAAATAATGAAACCCAAAACATGATTGATTTGTAGTCTAATCGATTGAATTGGCCGATTCCGCCTAATTTTTAAAATGTATATTTACATGTTAGTTATAATGAGAGGCTTATTTAATTTAATTTAATTTAAAATTTAAAGTTGTATCAGACATATTTTTGAAGGTGTAAACTTGGTAAATAATTTGGCGATAACACAGTCGCCTCGAGTGGGTACAACATGTAACACAAACTTGGTAAAAAATTGGCTATAACATGTCGCCTCAACTGCATACAGCTGTATGATGTGGTAGATAACTTTCATAATTAAATAGGAGCCTCACTCATTAGTCTAGGAATTAAAATTTTCTAAATTAGCTTAGCTGTGGTCGCAGGAGCCTATTCATGTCATCAAGAATCAAAACAAGATGGGTGATTCCACAGTCTTGATCATGTCTCACACGCAAGGAAGTCAACAAAGCCTTTGGTCTCCAGAAAGGAAGAAAAAAATTAAAAAAAGAAGAAGAAGAAGAAAATGGGTGGCTTATTATGAATGAAAAAAAGGCTAAGGTTTTGCAATGAATTGGAGGGTTTGAAGATGTCAAGAATGGAGCTGTGTTTGGTAAAATCGAGACCAATCCACATATTCATAACACCGTGTGCAATCTTTCACCAGAAGCAGTAGGTAGCGTGATCATGTAGCTATTCAATAGGAAGAAAAAAAAAAAAAAGGTGCTAAAACGGAAAGGGTCAAACTCAAACCACACATATTGCACGAGACAGAAAAGGCTAGTCTGTGAATTCAATTAAGGAGAATTTTCTGTATGATAAAATAGTCTGTTGCCGTGTTATTTATATCTATAAAAATAGGTTTGATACCCTGAGATCGCCGTTTCATATTATTTTACTTCACACTATATACATGAGTAATTTTATTGCCACAGCTTGACTTCTATCGCCAGATCTCAGTTCTGATATATAGGATTTAATTATAACAATCTTTCGGTGTTTTATGGTGTCAACTAATCGTATATTACTACGTAATTAAAAGTATTTAATTTTTCCAATAACTATATTAAAATCACACACACCCACGACCCACAATAAATTGATAAGAGATTAATTTGGTGTATTATCTGTATAAAAAAATTTTATATTATTATTCAATTATATATTTTTATTTGTAAGATTTTTTAGATAATGGATGGTTGAGTCAAATACTTTTGTTAATGTGATAATATATAAATAAATATTTATCTAAATTTTTTTTATACTGATAGTAATATCTTTAAATTAAAATTATATATGTGTTTATAAAATATTTATAAAGTGCAGTGTTTATAAAATGAGTAAATAATTTGATGGCTGGAAAAAAATTTGTTATTTAAGTTTTATTAAGTAATGTAAGTGTGTAAGCTTTTAAATGAATATTAAGTGATTCATAGTTGGCCGATTTAAGTGATTTGCCTTTACATAGTTACTTAATTATATATTACCATAATATTAAAAATATTTGACTTTTACAATAAGTAACTCAAAATTTATATATATAATATCATTTGATTGGTTGACGGTATAAACATTTTATATTGAGAATATATCAAAATTAATCTATATGTATTCAAATTTTTTGATAATATAAATATTCAACTTTATTTTAACTTGAATAATTCCACACAAAATTGATTTTTAACTTGCTTTATCTTATTTTAAATTTGATAATATATATGTTATGAATTAGATTTTGTGTAAAACAAGTTTTGCTTCGATTGACTCTAAGATCATATTATTAAACGAAGCCTAGACTTAGAAACCTTGGACCGCATTAATAAAAACCCAAATTTCCGCATAAACTCATTAATAGATACGTCGCCCGCGTGTTTCCCACTTAATTTTTAGCTTATTCTTGTAAGCATTTGATGAATAGCAGTTTCCTATATATTGAACTTGAATAATTCGACACAAAATGGATTTTTCAAATGCTTTATTTTATTTTAAATTTGATAAGTAAAATTTCATCAATTTCTCAAATTTAGTGTATTACAAGTTTTGGTTCCATTGACTCCAAGAGATTATTAAACGAGTATAGTCCTCGACACCTTGTACCGCAATTAGAAAAATCAAAATTTCCGTATAAAAAAATGATAGAAACGTCACCTGTGTATTTCCACCGACATCGTTTCTTATCCTAGACCTAAAACATTCCACCCTCCATCCAAACATCTAGAAGTTAAAAAATAGAATTTATTTTTAATATATGTCAGTGTCGAAATATTTTGTACATATATTAATTATATATTATTATATTAATAAAAATATTTAATTTTTATATTTATTATTTTAAAAATCTTATATATAATAATATATAATTAAATAATAATATAAAATTCTTTTACATTAATAATATATCAAAATTAATCTCTAAAAGATGTTCACAAGATATCATATCACGAAGAGAAATACAGAAAATCTTCACAGGGCATAAGACATGAATTATTTAGATCTTGAATTCAAATTAAATAAATAAAGTAAACACGAGATCCTTATAAATAATAGATTATGAGAATCCATCATTAAGATATCCATCTATACTCACTGTGCCATCAAAGAAGGATATTGAATAACATTGCCGTTTTATTAAGTAATCAACTTTTCTTCGGGGATCTTTTACCTTTGTGATTACAAGAATTATTAATTAGGCAATTTTATTCACGCATTGCAACTTCGATGTAATATTCACCTGGAAAGACCTGTAATGCAATATTTACAGTTTCACACACAGTCATGTATGTGTAAAAGACTTTCTTATCCCAATCCTAAAACATTCTATCCTCCATTGAACATATAGAAGTTAAAAATTATTCAGAAGTTAAAAAGTATCACATCATAAAAATAAAAACAAAAAATAATCTTCACAAGTTATATAGCAAGAATTATAAGAACTTGTATTCAAATTAAATAAATGTAAAGTACACACGAGATACTTAAATAAATAATAAAATATGAAAACCCATCATTGAAGGTGTCGATCTACTCCCTCCATCAAAGAAGATATTGAATGACTATATTTTTTTTTTTCTTTTTTTGTGTGAGATTGACAATACCATTTTATTAAGTAAATCAAATTTCTCATCAGATTTTTTATCTTACCACGTCATTCTGACAATAAAACTATGGTAAAAATTCTGATTGTCTAAAAATTTTCATTATTTATACATTAAAACTTCAATACTATGTATTCACACACTGTCATATATGTATAACGGGTTCATTTATGTGTGTAAATCTTGCGTAATTGATCCATTTTTGTTACAAAAATACTGTAAAAAGGCAATATAATAATTATTCTGATAAAAAGCTTTAAAGTAAAGGAAGGTTTTGTAACTCTTAGATCATGATATATTATCAACTTTAGTGATGATTTGCAATGAAATTACAGATTATTTATTCATCAATAATTTTTAAATTTGAACTCAAGTCACGAAAATTACACATGCAGAAATTTGATTAAATAAGTCACCTTAGTGTAAAATAAAATTGCTGTTTTTCCATGACCCCACTGATCTATCTTACGGTTGTTAAGAATATTTTAATAATGTACAAATTTAATTTTGATATATTATTAATATAAAAATATTTTATATATATATCAAATCATATATTATTATATTAATAAAAATATTTAATTTAATTATTTATTATTTTAAAAATTTTATAAATAAAAATATATAATTAAATGATTATATAAAATTCTATTTCAATGATAGTGCTTACAAAATAAAATTTAATTTAAATACAGTTAATCAATAGAAATAGTAAAAAGTGCTAACTCATATAAATAATTACATATTTTAATGAGGGACCTATCATAATTTCTTATTTTTTTTTATTTTTATTGGTTGACAGTATAAAATTATTTTACATTATTAGTACATATCAATTAAACTTTAAAAAATATTCTCATAAACTACATACAGAGAAGTCCCAAAGTCTATATTATCGCACATGCATAGCAGTAGCCCCCCCCAAAAAAAAAAAAAAGGGAGAAAACAACAGGTTTTGGCGTGTAATATACTATCTACGTGTTTGTGTTGGTCGTATTCCATAGCGGAAAGCGTGTGTCAGCGAGTCTAACACCCCAAACACAGCCCAAACCAATGCTAAGGCCTTCGTTTTACCCATTCCCACCCCTTTGACGGTTAGAAGTGTCCAATTTCTTCAACTCTTCAATGGTCAATATTCAAATCACATCGCTATTACTAAACGAAAAAAACCCATTCTCTCTCTCTCTCTCTCTCCTACTCTTCAATTTGAATGCTTCTCTTTAGAATATTTCTTCTGGGGGTCTAACCTTTGAACACACTTTGTATGAAAGCAAGGACCCATGACCCTGCAGTTATAGCTACAAAACCACACAAACACACACACAACAAACATGAGAGACATGACATATCTACATATGTATATATACACCAACAAACCCAATTGAAGACCCATCAAAATTTTCCTACAAAGTTTCAAACTTTGATAATCAAAAAGCACAAAAAACAACAACAACCTCAAAGAAAAACACAAAGAAACACCATTGCTACCTTGGTTTCTTTCATCAAGTTGCTTCTCTTTCAATCTGTGGAGATGGTGTTAGGTTGGAGAAGAAGGAAGAAGTCTAATGGCAAACCAAAAATGGAGCTGGTGATTCCGAACCATTTCAGGTGCCCAATTTCCTTGGACCTGATGAAGGATCCTGTGACATTGTCCACAGGTATCACTTATGATAGGGAAAGTGTTGAAAGGTGGTTTGATGATGGGAACTTCACATGCCCTGTTACAAACCAGATTGTGAAGAACTTTGACATGATTCCAAACCATTCTTTGAGGATAATGATCCAAGATTGGTGTGTGGAGAATAGGCAACATGGGATTGAGAGGATTCCAACACCAAGGATCCCTATTAGCCCAAGTGATGTTGATGATCTTCTCTTGCAAGTGAAGGACTCAGCAAGGCGTTTGGACCAAAATGGTTGCCTTGAGTTGGTGCAGAAAATGGAGAGGTGGGGTAATGAGAGTGATAGGAACAAGAGGTGCGTAGTGGACAATGGAGCACCAGCTGCATTAGCCTCAGCATTTGATGCATTTGCAAATGATTCTGTTGAGAGGAATGTGGGTGTCCTTGAGGAGATCTTGTCAGCACTCAAATGGATGTTCCCACTCCAATTGGAGGCTCAGAAATCATTGGGGTCCCTCGCTTCCTTGCGCTGCATGGTTTGGTTCTTGAAGCACCAAGACATCTCAGGGAAAGAAAAATCCATTGCTGCATTGCAGGAGCTTCTCTCCTTTGGTGATGAGAACCATGTGGAGGCGCTTTCGGAAATTGAAGGGGTCAATGATCTCTTGGTGGAGTTGATCAACAAGAGAATTAGTCCAACCATCACAAAGGCTTCATTGAGGGTGGTTTTTTACTTGGTCTCATCACCTTCTCCTTGTGGTGAGAAGATGAAGTTGGCATTTGTGGAATTGGGTTTGGTTTCTTATCTTTTGGACATCCTTATTGACTCAGAAAAGAGCCTGTGTGAGAAGGCTTTGGCTATTTTTGACTCCCTTTGCAGCTGTGAACAAGGGAGGGAAAAGGCCTTGGGCAATGATCTAACAGTTCCTTTGTTGGTGAAGAAGATTTTGAGAGTTTCATCATTGACCACAGATTACTCTGTCTCTTCAATTTGGAAGCTTTGCAAGTTTGGGGACAAAGAGGAAGAAGGGAGAGCTCTTGTTGAGGCACTTCAAGTTGGTGCCTTTCAGAAGCTCTTGTTGGTGTTGCAGGTTGGTTGTGGTGATGGGACAAAGGAGAAAGCCACTGAACTTCTCAAAATGATGAATCCTTACAGGGCTGAAATGGAATGCATAGACTCAGATTACAAGAATCTCAAGAGATCATTCTAGAATTGTTTGTCAATTTTCGGATTGTTAATTTCATTTTCTATCCTAGAAGTTTAGTCCTGTGTGTGTAAAACATTTTTTTGTTTTTCGGGTCAAAAGCATGGATCTCTGCAATCTGTATCATGGGATTCAAAGAATCCATACATAGATAGGGAACATAGATAAAATTATATTCTTTTTTGTATATTGCAATATGAGTTATAGATGACATTTTGATATATCAGAATAATTTTGTGCATGTACTTTCTCCTGTGATTTCAAATAACTTTACTTCATGATCTAAATCAACAAATACTCCCAAAGCCAAGGTTACTAGTTTGATTCCCAATTTAAGGCACAAATTGTGGAAGGGAAGGATATTGTAGGTGCCCATCATTCTACCTTGACAAGGCTTAGTTGGAATTAGATTGAAATGTGGTCCTTATTGAAGGGTTTAAATGTAGAGTTGACAGTTCAACAGACTTGACAAATAGTTAAATTTTTTGGCTTAGCATTATGTGCTTCATCAGACATTAAATGATTTTTATATATCATCTTTTGACATTTTCTTAGACATTCTAGGAGTTAGGTGAAAATTTGATGTAATAAAAAAAAATCAAAAAGAAAAAAATATGAGTATTTTTTAAAATTAGAAATACTTTTTATACTGTAAAGTATCAGCACACTTTTCGACACGATCTACGAATTCGTTAAAAACAAATAAAATAGAAAATTTAAAATAAAAAATAAATTATTTTAACCGTTGATATAAAAAGTGTTAGAAGTTGTGTCGAAACGTTGGCATAAATAACACAATTCTTTTAATATTATCTCATATGGTGCTCATGATTAGTGTCTAATGAGTATTTTCTTTTCTTTTCTTTCTTTTTCTTTTTCTTTTTTCTTTTTTACATGAACTAATGAGTATTTTTAAATAACATACTTCATAACATTTGATGAAGCAAAGTGAAATATATAAAATGAGCTTGAAATCTACCTTCCAAAAGAATATTTTTTCCTCTTTCTTTTTGAAATTTTAAAATAATGTAACCTATACAAGTTTTGCCCTTTTTTGGTAATGTACACAAGTTTTACCTTTACAACTCAAGTAGTGAGAAAAATTAATTAGAATTTTCGATAATACAGCTAGATTTAAGAGTAATTGCTATGATGATTAAAGTAGCAAGAACCATTTATCCATTTTTTATACAATTCTCCACGACTATGATGGCTTTATTTCAGTTTGACTGGAAAGAATTTTGGTAATTAAGGTCGCCTAAAATTAGGTAATTAGGACAGTAGTAGGAGTTTTACAAGCAGCATTATTAAAAGAGAAAAATGAAAAATTGTGGAGAATGATTTTCCTTCATGAAATTCTCATGTAGTTCCTGAAATGAGAAGTACTGATTGATGTTGGTCCCTAACATGGATAACAGATCCAATGTCGACAGCCATTAAAATTGAACTCTCTCAAGACCCTTCTGAAAACTGCATGAGCGTGAAACTTGAAATCAACGGAAGGTCGTTTTCATTGCATGTTTTCAATTCAATAGAAACGTCGTGACTAGAAATTGAGTCCCCAATCTTTCATCCAAGTTATGCTATGCTATATTACATTTAGAGTAAAACCTCAAATTGATCTTTAGAGAATTGTGAGATATCAATTTGGTTTTAGAATAATTAATTTTTATCTCACTTTAATCCAAACATTATCCTTTGCGAAAAAATAAAATATTAACTGATGTATGATATGTCATATTATATGATGACGTGTCATATCATGTATTAAAATGGATCCCATATTGGCTCTCAGAAGAGTTACAGGATATCAATTTGATATTTAATACTCTGCAACTTTTTTAAGGATCAATTTGGAGTCAATTTCAACAGATAACGGGTCATATTATCATATAACATGACATATTATCACATGACATGATATGCCAGACACCAATTAGTGATTTCTTTAAGGATGCTAAAGTTTGAATTAATATAAAATAAAAATTAATTTCTTAAAAATTAAATTGATGTCACAAAATTTTTAAAAACTAAATTGATGTTTTACAACTTTTTTAATTTCCAATTTAAGATTTTACTTCTATTTTTACCAAATCATACACTTAAATTTTTCAGATGTGAGCTTCAAATTCCATAAAAGTTGTAATCATTCTTCAATATATCTAATTATCTATCATTTTTTTTGGTTAACCATTTAATTATCGATATGACATTCACCTTATATATCTTTCATCCAAGCTCATTGAAGATTTTTTTTTTTTTTTTCCTTTTCAAATCATCCTTACCAAACAATGCATAAATGCATTATATACCTAGACCAAACCTATTATAATATGTGCAATGCAAGAGTTGCGCTTAGTTGTGAGTACAAGACTAGTGTGAATTGTAGAAACTATGACTTGTCCATTTTCATGTCGCCGTTTATCAACAAAATGAATTTGGAGCATTGACAATGTGAATCACGTGATGTTATAAACGAGGGGCAAAACAATGGATGAAGGATATCAGAAAATTTTGGCACGAATATAGAATATATGAGTGCAAATGGGGAACACACAACTGAATGAGCAGTGAAATCCCATTCACAAGAAGAGCTACTTTAGAGACAACCAGAACATATTAACATAACATTACCTCTAATACCCAGAAATTATTGCATGCAATATAAAAAATTAAATTTGTAATTATCGTTAATTTTATATTAATTAAATGTATTCTTGCGCGTATCACTTACATATATTCCATGAATGATACCTGTGTCCTAAACACACGCGTATGACTTAGAAAATAAAGCTTCCTTATGAATAACGAAAGTTTTACGCCATCTCATTCAATTTACTCGCAAATGACGTAAGGTCCACACGTGAAAATAGTCCACCGACTCATTTGACAACAGAATTTAGTGGATCAATTTGCCGTTTAGTTGCTTCTACTAGTAATTATGTCCGAGTCTAGAATTTCATTTACTAGACTCCAACGTCCCAAAAATCAATTTTGAACAGTGTGTGCTAGCTTTCATTTGATGGGTTTTGTTGACCCACAATTTGAAGATTTCCGGAGGATTATAATTTGTTATAAAATTTTGGAAGATTAAGAATTTAAAATATCCTAGAAAACGTATTTACAATTTAAAATGAATTAAGCATGAGTGATCAACCATGTCAACATGGTCACTTTTTAATTTTGTTAATAAAAATTTTAAATTTTAATTTTAATTTACTATTAATTTAAAAGTATTTTACATAAATACATAAAATACTTAATTATATATTACAACATCAGCAAAAATGTTAACTCTCACATACACAACCTCAAAAATATCTCATATAAATATATAGTTACATAATAAGAATAAATTTTCTCATATAAAAATTTTATACAACCTAATTATATATAAATTCTTATCTTTAATTAATAGCATATTTGATTTTTCGTTTAGAAACCCCGAAAACATAGTTTTGGAGAAAGGCTACTCATTATAACTTCTGATCAAACTATGGTTTTAAAGTTTCAAACAGGAACAAAACATTTTGTAAATTCTCTTGTAAGACTCAATTAGGATCTATCTTCCCATCAAAAGTAAAAATACACTCATAATAAAATTATATGAAACTTTTATATTAAAATATTCATCCTCTTAATTGCCAGCATAAAACTCCTTACATTACCGATGTATCTAAATTTACCTCAATTTTAAATTAGAAGAAGTAGGTGGGCTAAGACAATCTTAAAATAAAATTCTACCAATAGTGAACCGAATCACCTTTGCAAGAAACACATTGAAAAATAATAAGTCATTTTTCCCGTCACTTTAAATTTTAAGTGAGATAGATTTTGATGCTAAATAAGCTTCAAGTAACAGAGGAAGACAAAAGCTCCTCATCTTCAATATAAAAGTCACTGAATTACATAAAAGTCAAAAAGGGGCGCGTCCTAAAAAGCACGACACATAAAGATTGTAATATAAAAACAGAGAGCTGAATCACGTGATTTTGTCACAGTATAATTTGGTACATAACATTTTCATGTCCAGAGAACACTCAACTAAAGCTGCCTCAAGGCCCTCCACTAATCATCACAATATGAAGCCGCAAAAAGAAGCTACTTGGACTTGTATCTCTTCTCCACTTCCTCCAAACTTTTGATTTCCTTCTGATACTTGCAAATGCGGTAGATAGACCTGTCACCACATCCACTTATGGTTACACAGCATGGACTGATAACTGAGCTTGTCTAAAATGCTCATTAAAAATGAGAGAGTATCCATGATCCAAGTGCCTGGTAGGGTATGGTTATCCCTACTAATAGCAAGGCTGTTTTCAGGATTTGAACATGTGATATGACCTTCAGGTCACAATCTTATAGTTGTGCCAAGGCTCACCCTTATCCAAGTGTCTAAGCTATTAATAAATTGGTTTAAAATAAAGTTTGATTCAGGTAAACTAATTTATAAACGGCTTAGATTCATCCCGTACTTCCTCTCTCATGCTTTTTATGAGCATCTTATAATCCTCATTGTTAACTAGGTCCATTCCATTATCAAAAGGACGAAGAGATCCCAATGTAAAATTGGTGATGGAGTACTTTACCAATAGAGAAGACAAGCCGCAATACACAGTACCACATTTCTCTGAGCTTTGTAAATCTGAGTAAAACCAATTAAAGGTCAATGAGTCAACAATGTTGTGTACTTTAGAAAATGGAGAAAATATAGCAATTCTTATTTTCAATGAAGTAAACCAAAAGGAAGCTCAAGAATAAGTCATGCAAGTCTGATGTGGCGTCAGCACAACTCAACCAAAAGAATTCCAACCATAGTTTCAAACCCAAAGTCTGCTGTATAAATTTTCAACAGTCGGAATTTTAGATCTTTGGGGAAGGAGGGAGGCTAGCTTAATAAAATCATCAATAAGCCAATAATCCAATAACTAAGATCCTCAGCATGGCAATGATAGGAAAGAGGGGCTGGAGGCAATCACCTTCAATGTCTCCCATCAGGGATGCAATGAAGACAAGATCATTGTTATCCTTTAATTTCCTCATTCCAATACCACATCACTACCAAGAAAAGCATATTAGAATAGAATTTGCACGTTCACGCTGTCTCATTAGGAATGTGGTGAAAAATTTTCTTTCCAACCATTGATATTAATATTTTTGCATAAAGAATTCTTCTCAATGGGCAGGATCCTTAAAATGGTCCTTCAGAGAATTTTTAAATCACAAAAATATTTTATAATTTCCTTTTACGGTGAAAACTCAACCTTAGTAGTTAGCTTTCTTATAATAACAATGTTGCTCCACTCAAGACTAATGAATTTAATCTATTGTTGAATTTTTGTTGATAGAGTGTTTATTGTCTATTATTATTCACAGTTTGCTGCAATTGATGATTGTACCATTAGGCTGGAATAGAAAATAAAAAAATTCAGTTTATTTTCATTAATGATAATATTTTATCTTAAATATTATACAACTGATGCACTACAGTGCCACTGTGTGTTCTCAATATCTTCAATATATTTATTTCTCTTTCTTTTGATAAGCTGATTTAAACACATCTGTTCCTAATTATTTAAAAAGCTCATGCTGTTGCATAACCTAATTATGCTCATCCTTGTCAACAAATATGACCAGCCAAGCCCAACTCAGCCAGAAATAAAAACGAAAAATCATACAAGCCAAATGCTCAGAAAAGCTAAGCTCATATGTTTAGTTTGTAACCCCAAAATCATCATCTTCTGCACAAACAAAACGAGTATTTACAATTCATTTGCATAACAATGAAATATTTTTAATATTTTTCAACTTAGACTACAATTTATTCTGTATTCTCAATCCCCTTATTCATTTCTCCGTCCTCTCCTCTCATCTGCCAAAACAAAGACCGGACAAAAGGTACATTCATTCATGGACAATTGGACATACTTCTGAAGAGTAAAGCAAGAACCCCTAAAATAATCAATAAGACAACGATATCACCAGAAGAAAAATATTGATGAAGAAGGGACATTGTTTGGATAAGTGTAAATAAAGCTTTATAAAATGATAAGTGATTAAGTTCACAGCCAATGTATATACACTGCGTGATTTAGAACACATATTTAAGGGTTTCAAGAAGTGGATCCGTTTATAAGTTTCATAAAAGATCATATGAAATAAGGCGAAAAAAACGTATGGTCAGAAGAAAAGCCACAAACTAATTTTGATCATGATATGCTTACATCGAAAGCTGCTTTTAGAAACTACCCACGAGCAAGGCCCCTACCATATGCAATATATGCTACTAGATGGCAGGACTGAATTTAGTGAAGTTGGAAGTCAAGACTATCACCAAGAATGCATATGAAGTCAAGGTTAGGTAAACCTAAAACTAGATTAAATACAATTCATAAGAAAAACTTGATTAACATAAATAAAAATTGAAGCCTATGATGTTTCTATGAGTGTAACTTTGTGGTCTTAACCATAATACTCAAAATGGTGACACAACTGAAGATTGTGTACCCTAAAGTTTCGAGGCAAAGTGCAGCTGGAGATTTTTTCTTATGGAAGGATAACCACTGGAGCTGACATAAATTTTATGAGTTCATCATACACATTTTATCTATTCTACACCTTCAAATAAACAAAACCAAACCATGAGGGCAGGGAAATGAGGATGTAGAAAAGAACAGAATGAAACATTTAAAACAAAGGTTGGTTCTTATGCAACAATAACTTCAATTTATACAATTTTGGCAGTATACGATAAGAGGCAGTCCAAAAATAGTATTAAGATTGAAGAGAAATGTTAAGAAATAGATATGGATGTGGAAAAGTACGCAATGTAACACTTAAAAAATAATAATAATAATAATAATAAAAGCAAACAGCAAAGGAGAATCTATAGAGAGGGATCCAAATCCAGTTAACCCAACAACTGATTTTGGTGTTCCTGTGGTTATTTTTTTGTAACATTCAGAATTGCAGAAGTCTTTAAAGCAATGTTGAACAAATGGCAGTCAAATAAGTACTTAATACTACTATCCATGGCGTACCAATATTTAATCTCCCATTGAAATTACCACCTTGCAAAGAATGTAAAACAAGATGCCGAAACCTTTATTACCAATTGCTTTTAAAGTTCTATTTTCAGCCAACACTCATAAAACTCTTCTAAGTTTGAAACCAACACTCTTCTCTATATCACCCA
This sequence comes from Pterocarpus santalinus, assembly GCA_031439595.1. Lineage (NCBI taxonomy): Eukaryota > Viridiplantae > Streptophyta > Magnoliopsida > Fabales > Fabaceae > Pterocarpus > Pterocarpus santalinus. Next base: position 60,395,306 of record CM062531.1, read on the forward strand.
AAATCATCAAAAGTAAATTATGAACATTTAGTGCCCACAATTCACACTGCAAGGAAATGTAAGTTCTCCAGTTAAGCTACTTTGATATTCAAAACACAATCTAGGCCTACAAGCAAAACCACCAACAACCCAAATCATTCTACTATTCCACAACTCAAAAGGCCAGAAGAAAGTGCCAACATCATATATCACAAATACTTACAGATTTCTCATATCGATCTCTCTCTGCAGCAGTACAAACCTCAGAAGTACACATCAACCTATGCTCATTCTTCCAGTATATATCTGCAAACAAATCACAAAATCCAAATTCAGTAAAACCAACAGTAAATCCCCCCAAAATAACCCAATAGATCTCCCCAGAAAAAAGTGAAATACTTGCACACAAGCAGAGAGGGAGAAAAAAAAAACCGTCACTGAGCCATTTTCAGCTTCTGAATATAACTACCAACACAAATCAACCAAACAGAAAAGTAAAAAAGAATCAAAATTTTCACTACATAAAAAATACCCAGATGATTGATCATCCATAAACCCTAAATTAAAGATCAATTACAGGTTACACAACAATTTGCAACCACCCCACCTACCCAGAAGTGAAAAAGTTAAGATCTTGAGGCATACCCATTTCTTCCCAGATGAAATTGCACAACCCCACTAGAGAAAAAACTTCAAAAAGAGAAAAGAGAGAGAATAATAGCATACCCAGAAGCTGGAAGCCAGCAAAAGGGATAATACAGAGTGCAGGTTGCAGAATAAGGGAAACCAGAGAGACGAAACGGTCCCTCAAGAGCTTTGGAGTGGGAAGGGTTAGAAGAATGGCCACAGCAGCCTCCGCAGCCACCACATAGGTGAGTACCAACCACTGCAACGCCATGTCTCACGGTCTTGTGTTGGTTTCTTCCTCGGTCTCCCTGATTTTCTTTTTCTTTTCTTGTTGTGTCTTCTTTGTGAGCGAGTCTATTTTGTTTTTGTTTCGGTATTCTTTTTGTATTTTTCTATGGGTACTTTTCTTATGGGCTAAGTTGGCATAAACTGGCTTGGGTTAGTTTGTTTATGTGGACAACGTATGTTCCATGAGTGTTTCATCTTACACATGTTAATCGGACAAGTGTCTCAAATACAAATTATTTTCCACAAAAGTTGTAAATAGCTAAAGTTAGCTTATTTATATTAAGATAATTTTAATATATTACTATTGTAAAACTTTTCTACATAATTTTTTATTTATATATAATTACATCATTAAATATATTTGACTTTTATTATAATTATTTTTTTAATTTAACTAACAATATATTAAAATTAGAGTTAAGTTATATAAACATAGCTACAGATATGTTTCTGACATACACTAGCATTCCATCGTTATAACCCAATTACATATATTTTTAAACTTTTTAAAAATGATTTTCCAACTCATCACACGATTTTCAAACAGTGTATCGATATACACTATGTACGAATAGAATTTTTGTAAAAATTAATCTCTATTTATATTTAATTTTTAATCAAAAGTTTTTTGATATATTTTTTTAAAAAATTTGGATACTGCCTAAAGTAATTTGTTATCAAATATATATTCTTTAAAGTGTATAAATAATGGGTTGGGTTAAGTTAAGAGAATCCAAACTCGACATAATTTTTTGATCAAGTCATATTTTTTAACTCAAGTCTAAAACGGTAATTAGTTGACTATTGGTCAAGTCAAATCAGGTCAATTGATATTTAGGCAATGGATAATTCTAAGTTGTCTTACTACATCTTCCTACAACTTCTCTTATATACTAAATAAAGTATTGATTATTTTTTAAAATTTTAAGACATTGATTATATTTACTTTTTACTCTATTTAGTATGTAAGAAGTAACATTTGGATATTATACATAATAAAATAATAAAATTTTATTAATATTTGATTGGTTCAAGTGATTCGGTACTTATTTTCTTCAAACAAAGAAACGAGTTAAGTTTTGTGAATAGAAAAAATAGCTCTATAAGAGTTTTATCCCATAGTGAACCGACTCAAATTAAGTTAAATTAGTTAGAATTTAATAGATTTTAAATATTAGTAGTCTAGCTTTTTTTAAAAAAAGAAAAAAGTATGGATGCTAATGTAAAATACGAGTAAGTCCAATTATAAATGAGTGAATTTTCATTTTGATCTCTCAAAAATTGTGTATGTGCTTCAGTTTAGTCTCTAAAATTAAGAAATCAGTTATTTAGTTTATGAAGTTCTAAATTGTGATTCGAATTAATTTCTAAAGTAATTCAAATTAGTCTCTAAGAATAAGATCCTAGAGACTAACTTAAATTATATTTTACAATTTTAGAGATTAAATTATTAATATTTTAATTCAAAAAACTAAAGTGAAACATGCTTATAATTTAAAAGAACAAAACGAACATTTACTCAATGATAAGTATAAGCATATATGAATACTAATGTAAAATATACATAGGTCGAACTATAAAAATGCTGTAGGAAAAAAAAATCTTCAAGTAATGGGAGGATTGGTAGAGATCCTCCCATTTATCGTGAAATGATGTAAGAAATTCTCCAAGTAGTTTATGCATATGCCTATCAATATCAAAACATTTTATAATTTTTTCTAAATTGTTTTATTTTTTTCACATAAAATAATTGTTTTATTTGTTTGCCTCTTTTTCCTATAAAAATAAATAGTTATAATCTTTTAGGTTTTACTAATCAGTACCTTAAAAATACTTGTTAAGATTTCAAAAGCGGCAAATTTTCATGGAAGAAATAAAATTCTGAAGTTTTCAATACATTTAATATATTTTAAAAACTTAAAACTTACCATTTTAAAAATTTTTGGCACTAATTAATAAAATCCTTTTTTTCAACAAAAAAGAGATAGATAATCAAGTCAACTCTAAGAATCTTAACCACATAGGGGTGACGTTTTATTTGCTTTAGACTTGTGCCATGGTAATAAGTTATTTTATATGTCTCTCGAAATATTTTCACATTTTTCAATAAAATTTTAAGGAAGGAAGAGGATTGACAAATACTACATCTAAAACAAATAGGCAATATATAAAATATGTAAAATTACAGGTTTGCTATATTTTCCTAAATCATACTCCTAATAATTCTTTTAATATTTAATAAAGAAAGTATAAATTAAAAAAATAAATATATTTAATATCTTGAGAATTTTTTTTTGATAAATAATATCTCGAGAATATTAAAAAAAATCATTACTTTCCTTATTTAATAGTTAGGAAGATTATTAGGAAAATATTATTGGAAGATTTAACATTTATGATAAAATTACTAAGAGAATTATTGATACAAAGTAGATAGAAGTGACAGGATTTCAAATTTATTGCAAACATGCAATTAATTTGTGAAGTCAGCACCACACTATAATCCATCTGTGAAACCAGCGGTGCTGTGGGAAGGACTTGTATTGAGCTTATTCCTACTCTAGCCTGCTTATCTGGCACATATATGACAGCCAGCGTGCTATGCATGGATAGAATAGGAATCCAAAATCAGTAATTTATCAAATCACGATGGTGGATGTTCTGGTACCTCTCTAAATTTGTACATTTTATACATTTTTGTGTGGAGCAAAACATTAGCAATATGTGGGGTGCAATTATGCAATTTACTTTTTTCATTTTATTAAAGAACAATCTATTGTGAAAACAATTTTTTTGGTCCATCGTGGACGATTCCTTTCTCCTCCAATAAGACGGATGCCACCATGGAGGTTCAGATCGTACGACGCCATGCGCTACCGCCATCACCAACCTAACATCATCCTCCACCACCACTCCACCTTTGCTCACCCCCTTCTTCACTTGCAAAGGCCCACCTCACCCTCATCCCCTTCTCCGTCGCAATGAACCAGATCTGTCGCCCCAACATCAAATCACATGCGTATCTTTAACAAGACTAATGATGTTGCTATTGGATGCTTCTTGATGATCTTAAGCCATTTCATTTTTGTTTTAGGTGATATCATGTCTTGATGAAGGCCAATGGTTTTTTTTTCTTCTTTTTCGTTTTAGTTGAGTCTGTTCATGCTTTGCTTGGCATGATAATGAGCTCCGTTACACTCTTAATTTCAAGTTATGCTAATTTCTCTTCAATCTTTGTAATATTCTAATTACAAAAGCATTCCCAACTTTGATTTCTTTTAGTTGTTTTGAATGAACTCTTGATATAATGGAAGAGTTTCAGTTAAATTACATTGAAGGTGAAGAAGATCTTTGAAAGTGATCTATTAGCATATTTCATGAGTAGTGTAACCACCGAGGACTCACTTTTTGTATAGTATGCTGAGCCTCATAGTGAATAAAAGAAAAAAAGAAGAAAAGATCGAAGCAATTGTGTAAAAACTGAAATTTCTTGAAGCGAACGATCGTGGTTGTGTGTAGGTTGCGGATCTAGTTAAGGGGGTGTGTGGGCTATGGATTTGGTTCGAGAGAGCAGAGGCATGCAGGGGTGAGGATGGCTACAGGAGCTGAACACACCAAAACAAGGTTGAAGTAAAGTTTATGTCCACCGTGCACAAAATTTTTTTTCTTAGAATAGAATCTGCCTTTTTTTTAATCAATCATAAAGTATTTATGGGGTGAAAGAGAGATTTTAAGATACATACATAAAATTGCATATATGTGATCTATCTATTAGTTAATCATATGAAAATGTACAAAATGTATATATCTAAAGAGGTACCAGAGCATCCCCCAATGACTATACTCACACAATGATTGTCCTAGAAAGTTGTTCCATGACAGGCAAAGTTCGAATTCACTTTTGCATGTTGGGAATTGCAAATCACAAGAACATACTCATAAATATGATAACTCTAACAATCATGATTTAAGCTACCATTTAGATTCATACCAAAATTAATTTTTCTCCTTAATGAAGGAAAATATTATAAAATAAGGGCGGAAACCTCTCAATGTTCAAACATACGACTACTTTCCTCGAAGAATTAGAAGGAAAGAAAAGCATTAATCACGTTGCAACAAATTGAAGGGTAAGAGTAAATAGACGAGGGAATAAGTTGAATAAAAGCATGAAGTTTAATTTAGTTTTGACAATGAATCATTGAAAACTATTCTCCTTCCTTTTACATAGTAAACATACATGGTAATATATTTATGTTATCGCTAAAGATCTTAGGTAGGATAGTTTAAGAGAAATCTTCTGTTCTATACCATTAAATTATATCACATCAACTTTGTGATCATCTTTCTTACTTTAACTATATCTTTAATGATGTAACTAATGTAAGACATTTAATGAAAAGTTTGAGATAACACTCATCTCATCAAATCCTTGGGGCTTTTTTTTTTGTTGGGTCTTGATAAAATGCTTAAGGCTGAAGCGGCTAGACTAACTTGAGAGCCCAATTCAGTTCACTAAATAACTCATCTGATCCTAATTATCTTCCTGCCATCTCTACCTTGCATCCCTCAACAAGTAATGATTTTATGTTCAAGTTGTCGCAATGATACCTTAAGTTAAACAACTCTTCCCCTCCCCCCCCAAAAAAAAAGAAAAAAAAGAAAAAGAGTGTACACACCGTTGTTTTAGCCTTAACTTGTTATATTCAACCCATGCCAATTGAGTTTGGTTGCCTCTCAGCAATAATAAAGAGAGACCAGATATCATATGTGAAAAGCACATACCAAGCATCTCCAAATTTGTACACATGCATCACTGGCTCACGTCCTTGTACTGAAACCTTAATGTTAAAGGCAAAAATAAATTGAAACGTGTATTTCTACAGATGAACAACTGAAAACAATTCTAACAGACAAGAAATAGGAAATTAAAAACAAGTGTGCATCCTTGCAAGCTGCAGAATGAAAGTAAAGGAATCAAAGAATAGCGAGGGAAGAGGGAGTGAGGGGAATGAAGCCTGGTCCGAGAAACTGTCACAAAAACTCATGGTTCTATTTTCGCTCATGAGTTGACATCTCGAGCCAGGTGACATTCCCCACACCCTCATTCTCCCACATTGTACTAGCTATGTACACAATCATACAAAAACTTTCCCTCCAGTTCATTTTCTTGGTTCAGAATGAGAAGCTAAGTCGGAAATATTTCCATTTTTTTTTTTCCTTGGCTTTCAAACAGAAAATGTGTAGATTGTGGGAGTGGGATATCCACTTGGTGTTAATGGGAGAGATATAGAGAGGGAGAGATAAAGGGAGGGGTGAAGGAAGTGTGTTCTCATTGTTATCTTGACTTTAGAGCTCACCATGTGGAAGTTGGACGCTCTCTTTGTCGTTAAGACTTTCCAACATTGAGTCTCAGATTGCTTGGTTAAAAGGTTACGGTGTTGATATTTCATATTTTATGCATAACTATCATAATTACCAAAATAATATTGAATTAGTTAAATCACTAGACTTTAGTTTTTGTCTTGTTAGTCATCTATATTCTATATGCCATTTATTTACTATTTTTTCATTTTGGTATGCACTTGATCCATCACATATTCGTTCCATGTTCAATTCATTTGAGTCTGACATGTACGCTTGAGAGTGAGACTGCAGACTCATGGAATTACACTCTAAATTGTATTTGCTTTGAGAAAAAAATATATATACTGTTGCTATATCAAATGCTAATCCTGTATTTTTTTTAATAAAAAAAAAGAAAGAAAAAAGGAGTGAAAAACCTTCTTGTGTAGAATTTGAATCTGATTGTCCAAACTTGTTATCCTCATATTGTTGCCTTCATTTGACAAAAAGAAAGGGAACTTGGGGATTAGGAAATCAGTGACCTTCTAGATATGCTTAATGGGCCCTCTCGCTCTACAAGATTGACAGAAAGAGTTCACACGTGCAGGACTTGAGTAGCATATAATGCTTGATGGGTGGAACTAAGTACCAAAATCATGATGATTGATGAGTATGTGAACTGTCCAATTTTGCCTTTTCAGTCCCCCCCACCCCCTTTCTCTTTCCCTCTCTGTTCTCATTTTTTTCTCACCTTTTTTAATAATCATATGATTATATCTTGAAAAATAATTTGGAGAATGGCATAGGAATGCTACGTTGAACAACCAAGAGGACAATTTGAATCACATTATTACAAGACTGTGTTTTCATCTCCCCCGCAGTACACTCAACTATTTCAATAACTTCTAAGTCCAGCAAAAATTCTCCCAATGAGATACTAATAGGTGTTATATTAATCCTTTTATTCTTAACTCTAAAATGTTACTCAATCAGTAACTTAAACCATCACCTGAGCAAACTTTATTTCTATAGTCAACACTTTAGAAAGTAGGAAGATACTTGAAGAAATATATTCTGTTTTTCCTTGTTGTTTCCAGGCCCTCACGTTCACACAGATTATTGTCTTTTCTTTTATTGGACTTGAGGTCCTCAGACTGAGGCCACAAAGACCCAAAGAACCCAGCGACAGATCAGTGATGAAAGATGATGCACGATGACCCAAAAAGAAAATGTCTTGAAAAAAAAATAAAGACTGTCCAATAGGACCATTACAAATGACCAACGGCTTTTTTTTTGGACAGAGAAAATGACCAACGCTAGAGCCCAATTGTCTGATTTTCATTTTTTAAAAAAATAATATATATATGGTCCATATCAAATGTTTGCCTATCTTTTCTTTTTGGGTCAACATATGTTTGTCTTTCTAATGGAGGAAGCCCAAATGCAAATGACCTAACATTACAAAAATCAGAATGAGCCATTACAGTCATGGACCCAATTGCTCTTATGCCCTTTTTTTGTCCAAAGAACCCCAATTTACAAACACATTTCATAACCCAAGAAAAAAGAAAAAAGGCAAACACCATTCCTCCACCTTCTTCTGCTGCTATTCGCGACGGTGGCTCCTTCCCCCATTGATTTTCCTCTCTACCTGTCAACCCTAATAGGTACTTCTGAGCTCTCTCTCTCTATATTTCAAAGTTCTGTTTGGAAAAGAAGGTATTTTTATTCTGTTTAGGTCCCTTTATAAAAATCACAAATTCACTGTCATTTTTGCTAGGTGCTAGCTTAGTTAAATTCTGTATTGAATTGATTTTTCGTTTTTAAATTCATTTATCAATTGGTTAAATTCGGTTGTTTTGCGTGTGTGTATGTGTGTGCGCGCGCATCAGAAGAACTAGTCCATGTCAAGTTGAAGTGTTCTAAGCAAATCTTTCTGGGGAGAGAGAGTGAGCAGTTTCATTGTGCTGTGTTAAAATTCTTAAGTTCCATGGCTATAAGATGGCCAAGAGTGTTGACACCCACTTACCTCTCTCAGATTATAAGAACCCAAAAGAACCCATCAAAGGCCCTTCAGATTTTCAATGAGGCCAAAGCCAAGTACCCCAACTACTGTCACAATGGTCCTGCATATGCCACCATGATCAGCATACTTGGAACATCAGGGAGACTCACTGAGATGAAGGATGTGATTGGGCAAATGAGAGAGGATTCATGTGAGTGCAAAGATTCAGTCTTTGTGTCTGCTATTAAGACATATGCGAAAGCCAGGATGCTGGATGAAGCTATTGCTTTGTATAAGAGCATTCCTCAGTTTAATTGTGTGAGTTGGACTGAATCCTTCAATACCATGTTGGAGATAATGGTGAATGAGGACCGGCTTGAAGCTGCTCACTGGCTTTTTGTTTGGAGTTCTTGCGGTTGGGAAGTGAAGTCTCGCGTTCGGGCCTTGAACTTGCTTATGTATGCTCTCTGCCGGAAGGGCCGGTCTGATTTGGCATTGGAAATATTCCAAGAGATGGATTTTCAGGGTTGCTACCCAAATAGGGATAGTTATGCAATCTTGATGAAGGGGTTGTGCCAAGATAGGAGGTTACATGAGGCCACCCATTTGTTATATTCAATGTTTTGGAGAATCTCGCAGAAAGGCAATGGTGAGGATATTGTAGTCTATAGAACACTTTTGGATGCTTTATGTGATGAGGGAAAACTTGAAGAAGCTATGGAAATTCTGGGTAAAATTTCGAGGAAAGGACTGAAAGCACCAAAGCGATGTTATAACCGACTTGATCTTAGTCAGCGCCATGATGGTAAAGATATAGAAGGCGCTAAACGCTTGATTCATGAAGCTTTGGTTAGGGGCTCAGTTCCTAGTTTGGCTAGTTATAATGCCATGGCTGTTGATCTATACGATGAAGGTAAGATAGATGAGGCTGATAAAGTTATCATTGAAATGCAAGGCAAAGGCTTTAAACCAACACACTCTATCTTTGAGGCAAAGGTGGCTGCATTGTGCAAGGTCAGTAAAGTCAATGAAGCAATCAAGGTAATTGAGGAGGACATGGTGGAAGCCAATTGTCTACCAACTGCTAGAGTGTATAGTATTCTCTTGAAAAACCTTTGTAATTTCGGAAGTTTAACGGCAGTGCTTGAGAGTTTGAACAAGATGTCAAAAATGGTAGGTTGCAATGCTGACAGGGAAACTAATGGCATTTTGCTGGAAATGCTTTGTCATGAGAGAAGATATCTTGAAGCCAGCCAACTTCTGGAGCAAATGTCAAAGAAATCATATTGGCCTTGTGCCAACAGTTACAATTCACTCATTAAGGGTCTTTGCTCCCTAGGCAGGCAATATGAAGCTGTTATGTGGTTGGAGGACATGATAAGCCAGGGAAAGCTTCCAGAAATTTCAGTATGGGATTCTTTGACATCTTTATTTTGTATTTCAGATAAGATAGAAGCATCCTTTGAGACATTTAACCGCCTAACAAGTTTGTGATACTATTGTAGTTATATAATAACTAAATTACTAGAATACTATATTACCAATTCTTTTATTTACTTTATGCTTCTTCATTAGCTTCGAAGACACAACATTGAGTGCTGATTCAGTCAATGGTATAGTCTTTCAAACCAGATCAATTAGCAAGCTTGCTTTCACTTTTGAGGCCCAAAACTATAAGTACGTCTTCAGAAATCTGTGCATTCATTCTTTGAATCAGAATAACTTGCTTACATCTGCTATGGCCGTTTTTGGGATCAAAATAACTTGCTTACTTCTGCTGGATTTACCTTTTTTTAAAATTATTTTTTGTTATTATTTTTTCTTACCACTTGTATATGGAGGAAATCCTAAGGACTATTGCTATATGACTTGCTGCAGTTAGGCAAGACTTAACCACAGCTTGTGCTCATGCACCTGCCACTGCTTTAAATCCGAACATTGTTTTTGTACAATCAAGCCTGTGCTATCCTAGAACCCATGAACAAATCTTGGGTTTGATTCATATTGAATGGCTGCCCTGGCTTGGATGCTGCTAAGTGCTGATTGCTGATATTAGTGCTAGGTTTCTTTGTGCATAAGCTTGAAATTGTAAATGATATAATGTATCTGCTATGCCACAGATAAGGATAGAAGATGTGTAAATGAGAGGTCCATAAGGTTTATGTTCACCTACCCATTAGCAAAAGTTAAAGACAATCTCTCACTACAAGAACTCTGAGTGGGTGACTAATCCTTAAGACTATATTGTGGACATTATGGAGTTAAAATTCTCTGTCAACCTATAGTGCATACGTCTGAGTGGTTTTTCTATAATTTGTGTTTTACAATTTGTACTGAGCAAGGTTAAATACAACTTGCACTTCTAATGAAAAATTTTGTTGTGGGGACTAACCAGAATCTATGTTATTTTGCAGTGATTTAATTATAACCATTCATGTTGCTCAGAAAACTCTTGACAATATTTGGATAGTTAAGCAACAATGTTGTTTGTCTCTTAATTTTTGCACAAAGAAGATAAAACACTCTCAAGCGCTGTCCGCACAATTTCTCACCCTAAATATACTACTTAATGGCATATACATATCCATGTCTTTTAATATAACACACAATTTCTTCAATACTTTCTTGCGCAAAATGTGCCTTTTACAAGAAATGTGATGCGACCTTCATTTTCATTAATCTTTTAGCACGCCGTACAACGATATTTTTTTTTCTTAAATAAAAAAATGGGATTCCCTAGTCGGCATGGCAAGCCTCAACCATACTGTTTTCCCCAGTTTTCGAGCACGACAGGTGTCTGAGTTTACGACTCATCACTGACTATCCAAAGAGAAACAGTGATACATTTAACCTTAACGGAAACTTGGTTTCAAGCGTGCCGATCAGGTGTAATCAGACGCCTAGAACACTTTTCCATTTTCCTTCTCTATTTTTTTTATTATTGTTACTAAGTCATCGATTGCGCATTAGGTCCAAAGATCCTGCATCAATATCGGAGTACTAATAGGATTTGTAATACATTCATTTCAATTTTTATAAATTTCCTTGTTTCTGATTTTTATGTTTACTTGGCGTTAATTGTTTACAAAAACATTATCTTACATCCTAATTCTAAACTCTAAATCCTAGACTCTGATTACTCCTCCCTCTATTCTCTCTTTTTTTGTCTTCTTTTAAAAAAAGTACATTTTAAGTTTGTTTTGTTTAATTAGATAAGCATTTCATAAAATGTAGAAGCAAAACATATATAGTTTTTGCTTTTACTAAAAAGTAATTAGCAACTTATTTCTGATTTTTGCTAATTGTAGTAAAAGCAAAAAAATTGCATCTAGAAGCATAGAGCAAATAATTTTTACAAAAGTATCTTTAAAATAAATTTTGAAATGACATAAATACCTGTCCCACTACTCTCTTGTCTCATCCTTCCTCAATGAAGTGACATAATTAAAATATAATTGCATAAAAAATTAAAGTCAAGTCAATTATAACTAAATATTAAAAATTATATAAATGTCTGCATCCAAAAAATTTTATTATATTCTTTGTCTATGACTTTATAACATTTTTGTTAAAGAAATTTTTTTATTAACTTTAAACTAGTTTTTTAATTAACTGTAATTAATTAAGTTATTTTTATTAAAAATAAGAAACAAAAATAATTATATTATTTTAAAAAATAATATATTTTTTGAGAACTAATTTTTCATATTTTTAATTATAATTTTACAAAAAGAAAATATTTTTATATTTCTTTGAGTTTAAATCACTAATATCTACTATAAATCAACTAATTAGACTCAAATTGACTCAATTATTATGGAGTTAAAGTTATTTTAATATTAATTTTTTTATTTACAAAATTTAAATTTAAAATTTTATTTTAAAAAATAAATATTAAATTAATTAAATTAATTAAGTGTTAGTAAATATTTTTATATTTGTCATGTTCAAGTAACCTAACAACTTATTCTTGATAAAATTTTTTTTATAATTACACGAAAATCCAAAATAATTTTTTTTATTTCCAATTCTATTAAAGTACATGTTTAACGAAACTTACCTATCATCCATCTAGATCGTGTAGCTGTTGTGGACGCAATGAACTTTAGTGTCGTACGATTATTAAGACTGGGACACCTCAACCATAATTAATTAAGTTATTATACATGTACATTGATCTTTTAAAAATTTGGATCTATGCGCATGTCACTTCTCAAGTTGCACGCTATACCAAATTTCAGCAGGTTCCCCTGTGATTTGATGCAACTTGTAGCCGGCTGGCCGATAATTAAAGGAGAAATATTTTTTTATATCAAATTTTTTGATATTTTGATGGACCACTTGTTGAATGTGCAGTAAATAATGAAATAAAAGTTTTAAAATAAAAAATTTTGCATTTATTATCGGATGCGTTAGTGCTGAGGCTAGCCGTCTTGCCATATGAGCTGTGGCCTCGCACGCGGAGGATAGCGCTTTTTGAATATTCAAATAACACCCCAGTAATTAAAGTACGAAGGAACCCATGTCCAACTCTTTCAATTTTTTGTTTTTTTTTGGTGGTCTTTTTCCCTGCAGGGTTCAAAGGATATCAGACCCTTATGTGGAAGTCAAACTTGGCACTCTGAAATTGCCCGAGTGTAGTTTTATAAGAGACAATACCATTTATTATCGGAGCTGGCCTCCAACAGCATCTAATTCTTTCGATTTCGTTAATAGTAAAGCTATATGGCCCTCAATACCAAAAAAAAAAAACAAGAAATGGATGTTAATATAATCTCACACACACAGACACACACACACATATATATATATATAAAAGGAAAGATAATTACCGTATAAATTCATCGTATCATTACTAAAAAGTAATTTGTCGTAATGAAAATGTGTTGTAATTCTGATCAAATTTTATTTATAATGTCAAGATTTTGGATTTTAAAATCTCCACTTTATATTGTATTTTATTTAATTGTTACTCTCAATCTAAAAATCTCCTAAGTAATTACTAATACCAAAAAAGATTATTGTTATTTTCGCGCAAGTTGGAAATTAGGCCTACCCACATGGTCGCGGTGTAACAAATACAATATGTACTGTTGGAAAACTAGAAGATTAATGAAAGCTTAAATTCTTTGTGGAGACAAACCATATTGGCGGTACCGATACTCTTTAAGAATTAGTAATTAATATTAAGTTATATGTTTAGTTTCTCCAAAAACAAAAATATAAAAAATAGTATATTTTAAGCTACTAAATTTATTAATAAATCTTAATCATTAATTACTAAAAAATATTAATACTTTTTACACATCAGGAAGGTACAAAGAATCGCCCTTTTTTATACTCCTTCCGTTTTGAATTAATTATCATTTTGACTAAATTAGCATATTTTTAAATTATTATATTTGAATATAAATTAATTTAAGAATGTATTAATTTGATCAAAGTAATAATTATTTTAAAATAGATGGAATATATATTTATTTTTGGTGAGTATTCTTTATATCCAATTATTATGTACACACTGCCCATGGACACAAAAGGATAAAATATGTCGGAATGGATTTCTAGGCCTAATGTTTATACCAAAATCATATACTGAATATGTAATAAAATAGTAACCACTTAAACAAGATATTCGCACAAATACATAAATCTTTTTATGCATATATTTTTGAGTTGTGACGTAGGAAAGCAATAGTAACTGCTCTTTTGAATAATTTTGTTGCTATAATTCTTCATTAATAATTCTACGAATTTATTATTAAAAAAATGATTCTACAAAATTAACAACAAAATTTTAAAAAATAGAAAAAAACTATGCACTCGTCCGAAAAATTAAAGAAACTAAAGGAACCAAGAGAGAGGTGAATTTGTTCTTTAGGATCTAATAACTAAAAATTAAAAGAGTGAGAGAGATAGTGTGAGAGAGAGGAGAGATCATTGGGTGAGTGAGGGTATGAGGCAGGGAAATGAATCAAATCTGAGAGGACAAGAACAAAACAACCAAGGAAACCAACCTTGGACAGTGGTTCTAAACAAGAATTGCTGGAGATTGAAGACCCAGGGAGGAGGTGTGGCAAAGGGTGTTGGACGTGACAGAAGAGAAGAGGAGTTGAAAAGATTGGAGGAGGATTTGGTCACTGTATTTGTGGATAATTTACTATTGTCCATGACCAAGTCTTGGCTATGGTAGATTTTTTATCTAGAATGGCAAGTGGTGGATTTTTTTTGTCACAAAAAAAGCATGCTGCTCATCAATCACCTTTTGCATTTATTCATTTTATTGATAAGTTAGAGGCCCTCAAAGCCATTCGAAATCTTGATGGCTTAGAGATTATAGGGTGTCAATTAATGGTCAAAGAAGCTAAATTTGGCATATTTGCTTAGAAAAAAAGGCAATAAGGGTGAGCAATCGAAGCATGAAGTACAATCTCAAGTTAATAGAGGACGAGGTGATGGTAAGGTGGACGGTAGGAGCTATAAAGATGTTGTTAATTAACAGTGGATTGTTAAGAAACAAAAGGGTAAGGTGATAAAAAATAGGAAGGATGAAGGCAAAAAAGAGGAGACTCAATATGCAAAAATTGTAGTCATATATGGTGATGCCGATGATGCTATGTTGGAGCAATTATCTAGAGCCCTGATTAGTAAATCAACTTATCCAGTTAATATTGATGTCATGGCAGAAAGGTTGTTTAGAGATTGGCCATCAATTTCTAAAGTTAGACAAATGGGTGCATATAAGACATTGATTATTTTTGAATCTATTGAAGAGATGGAAGCAGCTTATTCCCTTAGTGCAGATTTTTTGCTGAATTACTTTGGTGAAATTCAAAAGTGGTTTGATGAAGAAAGGAGCAAGACTTAGAGGGTATGGCTTGAAATTTTTGGCTTGCCGCCACATACCTAGTCTAGAGGAAATATTGATAAAATTGGGAATCACTGGGGAAAAGTGGTATGTATTGATAACAAAACTAAAGATAGAGGAGATTTTAGTTCAGCCACAATTTTAATTGATAAATGTATTCTCCATATCATCCAAAGTTAGATTTATTCTTCAATTGGTGGCAAAGGTTATGATATTTTTGTTAAGGAGGTTAGGATGGAATGTATAAAATTGTGGAGCTTTAATCAAGTTCATAATCATAAAATACATTCTCCTTCTAATCCAGTCTTTGAAGTTGAAAAGTCTCTACATAGAAGTGTTGATGGTGAAGATGATACATGGAGTTTAACGATAATGATGAAGACTGCATGGGGAATCATAGTGTAGGGGGCAATTCTGAATATTCCAGTGTAAAGAATGAAAATGTTGTGTTTATCGAGGAGGTCTAGATTAATGAAGATTAATGATTGGAACCATGATAAGATGGAGGACAATGTAGGTTTTAACACTCCTATGTGTGTTGATGATAGGCGAATGAAGGAGTTAGGACCTAAAGCTAATGTGTGCCTTGGTGAGAATTCTGAAAATGGCCCTGAAAAATCCCCAAATAATATTAGGCCTTCAAGCCTAGAATGTTAATGAAAGTGAACTCTGATAGGCTAGACTCAAACCCATCTATTCCTCTAGGATTTGGGCCATCATCTATCCATAAGCTCAATGGATCCACCCGTAAAAAGTCGGAGGAGGTCGATAATGTGGATTTGGTGTCCCCTTGCATTGGGGTCCCCTTGCGTCCCTATAACACAGGATGAGGGTCTTAAAAATGAGCTCCAATGGATTCATCATCATAAGCAAGTTCATGTGCCTCCCCAAGATGATTCAAGTGATGAATGTGGCAATAATCATAGCCATGATGAATTTTCAAGTTCAAAGGGGAATGAGAAGATGTTGCAGGAGGCCTCTGTGACATGGACTATTGGCAAATTTGTAGGTCTAGCTGTGGATAAAGATGAAGATGTGGTTCATGTCTTGCTTGATGATCATCATGAGAAGAAAAATAAAGGAAAAGCAAAGCACAAAAAAAAAAAAAGCTTGGTGAAGGTGTAAGAAGAGTAAGCCCCGATCAAAATATGAGAATTTATCTTCTCCATGAATGCTCTATATTGGAATATTACATGTGTGGAAGGTGCGGGAAAATTGGGGTTGGTAAGAAAAATAGTTATAGAAAATAGTGTGTAATTTTTCGAGTTGGTGGAAACATCTTCAAGAATAAATAAAGGTATGATAAAGTCTATGTTGGGTTCAAATTACTTCTATTGGGAAGTTATTAATGCTACAAATATTTGGAGTGGCCTTGTCTGTGTGTGGAGTAATAAAAGGTATTAGTGGATGTGTGTTAAAGGTATTATTTAGGAGAACCAATTTGTATATGTGTTTGGTTTGGTTTATGATTTGCTTGAAAGATCTAATAAGAGTAGAGTCTGAAATGAGTTGTTGAAAGCTAAGGAAAATCTTGATGCACCATTCTTGTTGGTGGGTGATTATAATAAAGTTTTAAATGTTGTTGACAGGAAAGGTGGTAATATTGTCGTAAGATGTATGGAAGAGTTTGCAGAATGGGTAAAGGAGATGAACCTTATTGATTTGCCATTAAAAGGTAAAAAATATACATGGCAAAGAATAAACTCATGCAATAGAATTGACAGAGTTTTCGTACATCCAAAGTAGAATTTTAAATACCCAACTCTCAACTTGGGAGGTTTGAGATGTGCTAGGTAATCACATTCCCTTGCTAGTGGAATCAGGCTAAGAAAATTGGGGCCCTAAGCCATTTAGATTGCTCGATACTTGGTTCTGTCATCCAAGATTTTAAAAAGTGGTTGAGCGTGAATGGAGGAGGATGGGCAATGCTGACGTGGATAAGAAGTTAAAGTGTCTCAAGGCTGCTCTTAGGAAATGGAATGCTAAGGTCTTTGGTAACATAGACCGAACCATTTCTAGATTGGAAGATAAATTGGCTTAGGTGGACATGAAGATGGATGATAGTGGTGCTGAAGAAGTGATTCTTGCTAGATGTGCAGCTTTATCAAGCTTCTTAGATAGATGCTATAAGAAAAGAGGGGAGTTTTGGAAGCAGCATTCAAGGGAAAAAATTTTGTATGACATGGATAGAAATTCAAAATATTTCCATATGGTGGCAAATTTGAAAAGGAGGAAAAAATATGTGAGTTGCTTATTGAATGTAGAGTTATGTCCAACCTAAGCAAGATTAAAAAGGAGATTAGAGGCTTTATTAGAAGATTGTATGAGCAAAAAACCTTGCCAAACATCATATTGCAAGATGGTTTGGAGAATAAGCTATCCCTGGAATAGGCTTTAGTGCAGCAATGCATACCTTTCTTAGAAGAAATAAAGGACGTCGTTTGGTCCTGTGGCCCAAAAAAGGCTCCAAGGTCTAACGACTTTAATATGAATTTTGCTAGAAAAATGTGGGATGTCATTGGAGTGGATTTTAAAACTTTGGTGCTAAATTTCTTTAGATCGGGTTCTCCACCAAAAAGGCCGAATACATTGTAGGTCACCATCATTCCTAAGTTTGAAAAGGCAAAGGAAATTAAAGACTTCATACCAATTAGTATGGTTGATTATGTATACAAGATGATATAAAATATTCTTGTAAATAGACTAAAGAATGTAATGGGTCAGCTAGTGGGGAAGTACAATCAGCAATTATAAAAGGGCAGCAAATTTTGGATGGGGCTTTAATTGCTTATGAAACGATCCATTGGCTTAAAAAGAAGATACAAGAAAGGGTCTTGGTAAAGCTCGATTTTAGAAAGGCATATGATTCTATGTGGTGGACTTTTGTTGACCATTTGCTCGAGTCTATGGGCTTTGGGCATGTTTGGAGTGGTTGGATAAACAATTGTCTGCAATTGGCTTTTATGTTGATTTTGATTAATAGATATCTTTCCAAACCTTTTAATATGGCCATGGGATTAAGGCAAGGAAACCCATTATCTCCTTTTTTATTCTAGTTGTAGAGGTGCTAAATAAGCTGCTTGATAGAGCGAAGTAAAACAGGCGGATTAAGAGTTTATTAGTTGAAAAAAATAGAATGGTGTTATCTTACTTACAATTCACGGATAACAACATTTTATTTTGCCCAGCTAAGGACGGGGTGCTTGTGAATTTCAAAAGGATCCTGGATTGCCGCGGGATTTTGTCAAGATTGTGGATAAATTATGAGAAATCAACTATTATCCCTCCTAATTGTGGAAAAGAATGGGTAGTGGATGTTAAGGAAAGGTTGGGATACATTTTTGCTGAGTTGTCTATAAAGTACTTGGGTATTCATTTGGGGGCAAATCCGAAGCATTTTTCAACGTGGAAGCCTGTTATTGATAGAATTCAAAAAAAGCTCAGTGGGTGGAAGGCTAGTTTAATCTCTCAAGTTAGAAGACTAGTTCTTATCAAGTCTATGTTAAATAGTCTTCCAATGTACTATCTTGAGTTATTCTAAATGCCTAAGACAATTTCAAAGAAGATTATTTCTCTTCAATCAATTTTAATTTTTGGGCATGAAGGGTGGTAGAAGTGGTCTTACAATAGTAAAATGGAGTACAATTTAGTTATCAAAAGAGTTTGGCAAATTGCGGTAGGGGATATTCTGATGAAGAATGCGGTTTTAGTATACAAATGGTGGTAAAGGTTTGTGAATGAAGGGGAGCCTCTGTGAAAACGAATTGTAGGCTCTTGTAATAAGTTTGAACAAAATTGGCCTATTTCTAATAAAAAATTGATTATGAATAATGGCCCTTGGAGTGCAATTTGCAACATTGGAGTGGAAACAATGTTATTAAAGATATTCTAAATAACAGTATATGGATGTTGGTGGGCAATGGCCAAAATACTCATTTCTAGGAGGATCCTTGTGTTGATGATCGTTGTTTGAAGGAAAAGTTTCCTTGGCTGTATGTTTTGTCCTCTTAGAAAAAACATGTCATTTTAGAATGTGGGTTCTGGGATGAGGGGGAATGGGTTTGGAGCTTCCAATGGAAGCGCCAATTTTTTTATAGGAAAAACACATCTTCTTTGATTTGCGGGATTCTCTTTCATAGGTTATTCTAAATTAGAATGCAAAGGACAAGATGGTATGGAAGCATGATGTCCCAGGTGTATATTCGATAAAATCCTTTTGTCAAGAAGGCCGATTCCTTACAAGGCGTTCAAATAAAGTCTCATAGCATCTTCAAGAACATTTAGAGAGGTTTGGCATATCCAAGAGCTAAGTTAATGGTCTAGTTTGCAATTATAGGGAGACTGAAAACAAAGGATACGCTATACATGTTCAACATCATTCAAGATAATAATTTGAGGTGTGTTCTATCTAATAATGCTAATGAAATTAAAGATAATCTTTTTGTGGAGTGTTTCTTTCCATGGAAGATATGGTGCATCTGCCTTGGGTGGCGTGGTTATGCCAAATAGTTTTAAAAATCTATTTGATGCTTGATCCTGTGTGAGGTTGTAGGGGGATAAGAGGAAATTATGGTATTCGCTATTTTATATGGTGGTTTTGTCATTATCGAGCTATAAGAATGTTATCGACTTTGAAAATAAATCTATAAACAAGGTAGAGTTTGTGCAGTGTCTACAACATAGGTGGTTAAATTGGTGTACATATCAGAAGTTCTGTAAGGTCTAATGTCCTAAACAAGTTTTTGTGAATAAAGTAAGCGAGATGAAAGACAAGTTTGTATGTAATAAGGATCACTTCATTCAGGCTGCAAATTCTGGGAGCCAAAGGAAACTTAAGTGTTGGTTGGCAGCAGAGTTTCTTCCAAGAAAACAAGGATATGCGATTAGGGGTTTGCTCAAGGAAATTGAATCACAGTCATCTTTTAATTTCATTGAATTCAAAGGTGCAAAGTGTCAAGGAAAATCTAACATTGTGGCTTTAAAAGCTGTGTTATGTTTTATGATGCAAGAAAAAGGTTTTTCTAATGCTGGCATCCTGGTTTTCATCAAGGATTTTGGATGCTCTCTTTCACAAAACGAGTACCTAAACTGGGAGCTAAGGTTCGAAAGGAATTTTTTCTTAAATGTTACTGAAATGTTAAAAAAACGTGCTGATATGCTATGATAAAAAATTTTACCAAAAGTGCAACAACGGTGGTCGCAGCTTAAGGAATCTCTAGTTTAATGAATATGCAATAGCTTGGATTTTAATTATCTCTCATGGTGTTTGCTGTTGTTTATTAATGGTCCTAATATATTGCTATATGGTCTTGGGGGGTTAAAGTTTTAATAATATCAGTATGTGGTTTAATGGTTGTAACATCTTTTGCATCATTTGGAGGTTTATGCTGGGTGGGAGTTTTCTGAAACAATTTTATTCGACATTCCTTAGCATAATTATGGCTTATTAGGGGTCTTCTACTACATCAATGAGTGTGTATTTTTCCTTGCAATATGTGGTATGTTTATCTTGCTTTCAGGAGTATTTTACATTATGCTGTATTTGTGGAAATAGGTGTGTTAGGGGGCTTTTCTTGTTTGCTATATTTTATGCTAACTATGTCTTCTTCTTGGCTCCTCACATTTGTGTGAGTCAAGTTGTGTTAACAAATTATAAAAAAAAAATAGAAAATTAAATAACAAAAATTTAGAGTAAGTAAATAATAAAATTCAGAATAATTTAGAAAATAATTTGAACATAAATTACATAGAAAAAAAAAAGAAGGTAGTAAAGAATATTGTATAGTGAGTTTTATATTGGTTTGGCAGTTATAAGTTGCAACCTACATCCAGTTCCCAATTGCTTGGGATTTTTGTTACTATCCAATTTTTGTTTACTAGGATTTCGATAAACCTCCCTCTATCCAATTTCTAAGTAGAGTATTCTGTGGTTTGTTTTTCACAAAGACACCACCAAATCTCTCTCTATCTAAAGTATGCCCGTGGTTACTTTCTTACAAGGACATCACAAAACTTTCTTCTATTTCAATCAAAATAAAGTAACCTCACAAGGTAGAAATACTTTTATAATTAAGCTACAATGTGTTTCAAAATAATCTCTCTGTCTGGAGTACATATGCAAGCAAAAGAACAAAGTTTACGATAAACTAGGTGATCTCTCAATTTTCTTTATGGAGGTAATTTGTTTTCTTCGTTATTCTATATATATGTCTTTTTATAGAGTGTGTCATTGAATACCTACTAGTCGTTAAAGAACACTTAGGCTTCTATTCATATAAAGAATTTGCTCATATGGTGAAATTCATGTTCTTGTTGTATCTTGATAAGTAGTTGCTGATTTTCTGTTAGTAGTTACTCTTTTTCTTTGGTCAACTCAAACATGCAAGATTTCAGCTATATAATATTTGAAGCTTAATTTCCTCTCTTAGTCTCAGTTTTTTGAATCAAATTATGAGCAAAATAATTTGTGGGATTTAAACTAATTTTATAAAAATATTTGACATCAATAAAAGTAATATTCATGAGTCAAATAGGGAGATTATAATCCAAACATATTTTCTTTTGATAAAAGCATAATCCAATAATATCCTCATCAAATAATATTCAAATCCGAACATATTAATAAATATTTATCATCAAAATATTAAACCCATTAGTGATGGATCCAAAAAACTTAGGTAATAAGAGCAAAAATAGTGTATTAACATAACAAAGAATTTCACATAATTTTTATTTTAATGTGAGGTCAAATAATAGGGGCAAAATATATATACACCTCTATACTTCTAGAATAATTTTTAAATTTTTGTAGAGGTATATGCACCCCAACCTACACTAAATAAATCCGTCCCTTAGTATAATATGAAGTTGATTACCAATTAAACGATCGCACAATCACCATGCATCTCTACTATTTTTGTCTAAGTTTATTGAAATCAACTAACTCATATTTATAGATAACTTCTAACCCTAAATAATAAAGTTTAAAAGATTAGAGACAAAAATAGAGCTTTTGAAAATATAATATGGCATCCATATGAGATAAAAAAAAAAAAGGACACATTGAAGCTAGGTTAACATTTTCCATTAGTAAAATTGACAACATTAACAAAAAGGATAACATTAAAATTTTATCAAAATATTAGAGATCAAATATTTTTTTAAAACAAAAAAAATTAGGATGAAACTAAAATATTGCTTAAAATTGAGGGACAAAAATCGAACTTTCACCTTGACACATCAGTCTCCTTCAAATTCTTTTTAGAGAAATAGAGATTCCAATAATTTGTTAGTACATTCGAAATATTCCTCAATCAGGGAGTTGACAATAAAATTGTAAAGAAAAATTAACATGCTCTTTCAAATAATTTTGTTGCTGTTAATCCTTCATCAATGATTCTACGAATTTAACGATAAAAAAAAAAAAATGGAGAGAAAATTTTCTCGTGCACAAATTATGCATGATATGATGATATGTATATTTTTAATTTGCTTTTTAATCTTAACTTTTTAAACATGATTTATATAGTTAAGCCATTCGTAATTTACACATAATATAATATTTTTTACAATTATGTGTAGTTGTTCACCTATGTATTAGTACTTTGTGTTTTTGGGATTTTCTCACAAATATTCTCCTATTAGAAATAATTCAATTTGAGTATTATGAGATATTTAAGTATGGGTGATTTTATTAACTGAAATTTGAATCAAAATTTATTATATTATAATGTTCCAACTCTTTTATCATTAGAGCAAATATTAGTTGATCTATATTAGTATACTATTGCTTTAATTTAAATTTTAATATTTAAGAGCTGCTCGTATTTTCTTCGTTACGATTTTTTTAGTATTATTCTAACACTTCATCATAATATCTGTATATTGTATTTTATAATATCAAGTAGATAATGACAAATAAGCTTTTCATCAAATACTTCTGGCAACACTTCTTTAAACACAAAAATAAAGGCGGCACCCACGGTGCTTTTTATTGATCAAGAAATATGGTACACTTTACAATATGATAATAAAATTATGAAATATATTGATATATTAATTATATATGATATATTATAATAATATTTAATTTTAAAAAAATTTAAAAATATTATATTTTAAAAATTTATTATCAAATATTTATAATATAAAATTATATTAAAATATTAATAATATAAAATTATTTTATTTTATTAATATAATTTTATATTATTAATATATAAAAATTAATTTTAAAATATATAATCATATTTTTAAATTTTTTTAGTATGCACTTCAGTGCACTAAGCACCTGGATCGCGAGGCGCATTACCAGACAGCACCACAAATGAATGCCCCATGGATTAGTAATAGCTTTTCATCTGTAGCCTGTAGATGCAACGTGGACACTAGTTAATTATTTTTAAAAAAGCATCATTCATGTCACGCGTCCATATTCCTGCATGATAGAAACAATTTTAGGTTCAATAACCACGGGCTTAATGGTCTCAAGCTCTAGCAGCCTAGCTAGTAGCTAGTCCTTATCCAGAAAGGCAAATTTTTGTTTCAAAAAAATTTGAAAAGAAAACTCAATCCTTTGTGAAGTTCCGGAACTTGATATCTGCGGACGGGTAATCACAAATATTATTTATACAAACTAACTAAATCAAATTTCAATTGCACGCCAAACTCATAACTTGCCTAATTAATTGTAATCCGGTTTGCTCGCCGACTCCTCAATGACAACATGTATATTAATTGGTATCTTCTCGATTGAAAAATCTTAAATCTTATGCCATTGTTGTCGTCATTATGTAATTTATGCTCTCAATTATTTGCAAGGAGTGCAGCATATATTTGTTTCTTTCTTGCTATTGGAATCTTGGTCCCATGCGGGTGATGGTGCTCACATTATTATTACTATTATTACTACAATGAAAATAGCGGTGTCTTCTAAGAACCGTCTATGGCTTATTGACTTATCATTTTGGCTTCTTGCTGTACCATGTGTTCATCCGAGCAGTATATTGTTCTATTTAAATCCCCGTCGATTATAAAAATAGAAAATAAATAGCGTAAAAATTTATAAAAATAGGTCAGCAAGATTCCCCACGTTTTTAAATGATATAAGCGGCATGAACATTTTTCCGGCAAGTATAAATATTAATAGATGGGCGAGTTCTTTTATCTGACAAAATTTGGTTGTTTTTACCAACCAAAGGCTTGTTTTTAACGTTTTACCTCGCAAGTTAATTCTATTAATTACTATAGACACATGGAGCACTTTAGTGCTTTTTGTTGACATTTCAGAGTGCATTATCATCTTGTGTAAGAAAGACCTACTGAAGAAAATAAAATGAAAAACGTGACAATTTTTTTTACTGTTTCTTTTCAATTGACATGTAAGAAATTAATATATTAAAATATGGTTAAGCACTTAAATAAGAATATCTTCGAATAATATTTTTTCATTCGAAATCAAATCTATAACCATATAATTAAGGGTCTCTTCAATCCAACCAACACCTTGTTGATTGAACAAAGTGACAATTAATACATAGTACATGACAATTAATATCATAGTGGACCAAAACATAATAATAAGTTTCCCTTTTTTTGGGTTAGAACAATATATACGATTCCTATAATAAAACGAATGAGACAATATTCACTTATAGAAATTATTATTGCTTGATCCTTTGGTCCAAATCTAAACATCATTCATTCATTCATAAGCCCAAGATGGCGCGGGCTTTAATTAGCCACATGCATATTATCAGCTTCCCCGTATTAATCATATATCACACTTGGCCTAGCTTTTAATCTCTTCTGAAACATTTGTTAAAGACGAAAAAAAAATGTTGAACAACTTGATAACATATTTGTTCACTTTTGGCTGAAATAATAATTTGATTGCTTGATTTTATAATCCCACCAAATAATTTTAAAACTACCACATTAATTCAAAATATGTTATTATTTGTAATGATAACATGTGATAAATGAATAATAAGAAATATAATTTTTTTATAAAAAAAAAAGGACAAACTTAGGAGCCATCAAATACTACACCAAAGTAATAAAATTTTATCCAAACGAAGAAAATAAACATACTTTTTGCGAACTATACTCCACATAGTAATATTTGTTTATTACTTGAAAACCGAAATATGTATAACCCAAATGTATCACCTACTAATTTCAAGATTAATTTCTTCTACATCCAAAATATTACAAATACAAATCCACTAGAAAAAGCTTTTTTGAAAAAATTTAAACCAATTCAAACGTAATGTGAATATGTATCATCAATCCCGGAGATCATTACGAAAATAAAAAACGTTCAAAAAGAAGTTATTAAAAAGATAAACCATATTTGTAATAAAATAACAATAATTTAATTTTGATACAATGTTAGTGTAAAAAGAGTTTTATATAGATTTTTAGCCATATTGTGTTATATTAGTCAAAGTGTTTAACTCTCAAACTCATTATTATAAAAATCTTATATATGATGACATATGATTGATGATAATATAAAACTCTTTTATACTTACAGTATATCAAAATTAATCTCAAATAATAATTCATTTAAATAACATTCATAATTTGAAAATTTTAAGATAATACCAAAAACTTGACTGATTCAATTAATTCGATATTTGTTTTCGTTAACTAAGATTTCAAACTTAAGTTCTATACATATAAAAAAAACTAGAGTTAAAAAAAAAAAAAACATTACTCCTATAATCGATTAGCTTACTTTAAACTAGATTAGTCTAATTGATAAGCGTTGGACATTGGTAAGCAAGTTACACTCCCAAAACGATAACATGTGTTCAAACCCTAAAGGAGACATTTGTTGGGAAGGTCTCTTAGTTGGGATAGTGCCAAAGGCTAGAAATACCTTTTAAAAAAAAAAACTCCAAGTCTAGTATACTAACACCAAAAGTCTAGTATATTCTAAATATTAATAATCAAGAAAAAGATTAAAAAAATCCAAGCAAGGGAAAACAGCAAGTGAGTGGAAATGGGGGTTGGAGCCTTGCTAAAGGCTTTCGCAATCGTTTGCATATATTTTGCCTTGTGCACTTTGCTTTGGACCTTGGGGGCTTCACATGACCTTGTTCCTATGTGTATAATCTTACACTTTGGGGGTTTTCAATCTTTACTCTTGCATTTATTGATTTTCTTTCTAAGAATCTTTCAGTTTATGCTCCAATGCACATTACTTTGTATTTTTAGGAACTTTTCACAATTCATACATTTATGCACATTACTTTGCATCTTTGGGGTTTTTATGATTTGCACATTACGTTGAATCTTATGGGATGTTCATAACTCATTTTGCTATGCACATTGCTTTGCACCATGTGGGGTTCATTTCCTTTTATTCTTTGCTTTGTAGCTTATGCCCTATTCATATTATTTCGCACCTCGAAAGATTTTCATATTTGAATTTCCATGCACTTTACTTTGCATCTTGGGGAGTTTAAACAGCTTGATTTTGTGCACATTACTTTGCATCTTGAGGGATTTTCTTGATTTTCACTTTCATGCACATAGCTTTGCACCTTGGAAGGAAGGGGATCACATGAACACATCTTTGATGTTTCTTGTCTTAGATTCAAGGTATCTCGGTGTTCATATGTTACGGGCAAAGTACATTGGGTGTGTTTTAAAGATATCCCTTGTGCCCTAAACCCTTTAAACATCAAGACACTCAAGCAAAAGAAATGAGCTACTGTGAGAAGGTGATATGAAATTTTCCAAATCTTGAAATTCCATATATTGAAATCTTCTTATGTTTAGGGATGATTGAGTGAGTTTTGATAAGCATTAAGCATTGATAAACAAGTTATACTCTAAAAAAGATAACATGGGTTCAAACCTTAAAAAAGGCATTCATCGGAAAGGTTTCTTAATTGTAATAGCATTCAAGGCTAAAATACCTTTAAAAAAAATCCAAGTCTAGTATACTAACACCAAAAGTCTAGTATATTCTAAATATTAATAATTAAGAAAAAGATCCCAAAAAAAAAAGAGAATCCAAGAAAGGGAAAACAGCAAGTGGGTGGAAGTGGCGTTGGAGCTTCGCTGACGGCTACATTTAACCACATGCAAAATAAGAAAAGTATAGAAAAGTAGCAAACTCAAATTGTGCACACCACAATAACAATCTATCCATCCACTCATTCACCATCCTCGTCTTTCGTCACCAGTGATTCATGCACCGGACCCCACTCCCCCCATATCCACCCTCTTTCCTTCCCATAATGACACCCACACTCTCTTCCACACTCACCTATATAAAATCCCTCATTAGCCTCACACTACTTCCCCCACACTCCGAATAACCGCCACCAACCAACCTGGTACCGCCATGGCCCTCGTTCGCCACCGCCGCCACCCCAACCTCCGCCTCCCCCTCCCTGAACCCTCCGAACGCTGCCCTCGCTTCCCTCTCCCTCCCACCACCACCACCACCACCACAACCAACGCCGCTGCCAAATTCTCCTCCGCCGCCTCCGCCGGCGACGCCATATCCGCAGGCGACATCGAGAAGCTCGAAGTTCTCGGCCACGGCAACGGCGGCACCGTCTACAAGGTCCGCCACAAGCGCACCTCCGCGATCTACGCGCTCAAGGTCGTCCACTCCGGGTCCGACTCCACCACTCGCCGCCGCATCAGAACCGAAACTGAGATCCTCCGCCGCGCCGCCGATTCCCCCTACGTGGTCCGCTATCACGGCTCCTTCGAGAATCCGTTCTCCGGCGACGTCGCCATCCTCATGGAGTACATGGACGCCGGAACCCTAGAAACGCTCTTGAAAACCAAGGGCACCTTCGACGAAGCCTCACTCGCGAAGGTGGCGCGTGACGTTCTTAAAGGCCTTAACTACCTCCACGCGCGCAACATCGTGCACCGCGACATAAAGCCAGCGAACCTACTCGTAAATAAGAAGAACGAAGTTAAGATTGGGGACTTTGGTGTTAGTAAGCTCATGTGCCGCACGCTCGACCCGTGTAACTCATACGTTGGCACGTGCGCGTACATGAGCCCGGAGCGGTTCGACCCGGATGCATATGGCGGGAACTATAACGGTTACGCCGCTGATATATGGAGCCTGGGCTTGACCCTTCTGGAGCTTTACATGGGTCACTTCCCGTTGCTCCAGGAAGGACAGAGGCCCGATTGGGCTACCCTCATGTGGGCGATCTGCTTCGGAGAGCCGCCGAATTTGCCGGAGGGTGCCTCGGCGGAGTTCCGGAGCTTTGTGGAGTGTTGCCTCAAGAAGGAGTCTAGTGAGAGGTGGACGGCGCCTCAGCTGTTGAACCACCCGTTTGTGTGGAGGAATGACCCGGAAGGTTGCTGAGTGGGTCGACCCGGATGTTTTAACTTTGAATCGGGTCGGGTCTTGGAGCGTAGTGTAACTGATCACTTTTTTGAGTTAGTTGTATATTCCCTTGGGATTCAGATTTTTTGGTTCTAGGAGAATCGTTCCCTTTGTATATTCTCTCTGTCGTTTGTTTTTCAGCCGAAAGCAAAAAAAATTGCTGCTGAACGAAATGCATCTGGTGTCTTTTTTGCATCTTCAGCTCATGATTATCTTGCATAAGTAAAAGTAATTAACCAATTGTCATGAAAAAATGTTATATGAACATAATTGGATATAGCTAGAAAGAAATGAGAGTTATAATAAGCTTGACTGCCATGTAACATGTGTGTAAGTGATGGGAGAAAAAGCAAAAATGAGATAGAGTGGAGTTAATACTAGGATAGGTAATTATTTTTTTAAAATTATTTACATATTTATTTTTATAAATAGTTATTTTGTTTCATAAATGCTATATATATATATATATATATATATATATATATATATATATATGCTTAAAAAATATTTAAATATAATGAGAAGATACCAAAAGATAATTATTTGGAGAATTTTCTTTATTAATAATACAGATGTTATGTTTATATAACGGTTGATGGAAGAATGGGTCGATCAAGTAAGTAATTAATTAAGTGGCATGAAAAATGTTATAAAATATTAAATAGCTAGAAAGAAATGAGAGTTATAATGATGTTATGTTTGGTGCAACGGTTGATGGGAGAATGGGTCGATTACGTAAGTAATTAACTAAGTGTCATGAAAAATGTTATTGGAACGAAATTAGATAAGCTAAAAAAGAAGCGGGGGTCACGATAAAGTAATGTTATGTTCAATGTAACGGTTGGTGGAAGAAAGGTCCCAAAAATTAAAAATTGACGTGGATTAGGAGATGTGAGTGATGAGAGAAGGAGACAAATGTGTCCGAATGAAGGTGAGTGGAACTTGGAAGGAATGGGAAGAACGTGGAACACTCATTGCTTTGGCTTATCGTCACTTGTCACGACACTAACAAGTTGTGCATCAATGATCACATCACCGCCTTCGTCATTTTGTTTGGACATTTTCCCATTTTTCTATGACTGTGCACTTACTTCGGCTCCAATAATGCTCTCTTACGGCCAAATTTGTAATTGCAATAGTTGATTCTTTTGGTACAAGTATGTAGTAATACATTTACAAATTTACATGTGATATTGGAAGCTTCTTAACTTGTATTTCCCTTTCACTTTATTTTAAATTTTATTTTATTTCTTTTTACGTATGGTTATATTTTATTTTACTTTTTTTAATAAGTTTAATTGATATGCGTTGATAATGTAAAATAATTTTATACTATCAACCAATAAAAATAGGAAAAAGTGAGAAATTATGATGGATCTCTTATTATAATAGATAATTATTTATATAAGTTGGTACTTTCTATCATTTTTATTGACTAACAATATAAAACTATTTTACACTGTCAGTTTATTTTAAATTCTTCTTTAATACTTGTCTAAAACTTATTAAATTTGTCCTCACCATCAATATTATTAAAGTTAATAGTTTTTCAGATATTATATCCGGTGGAGGAAAATACACAATAGGCACATCAACTCAGAAGCAATTTATTTATTTTTTATTTGAGCTGGAATTTATTCAATTTTATGAATAAATGTTTGAGAATGAATTTAATTTATAAGTTTTCGAAATTATTAACAAAATGAAATAATGTGTGATAAAGCAAAGATAACAATTTAGTTTGGATTTACCTTAAGTTTATTAGGATTTATATTTAGTTTATTTCATGTTATTATTAGTTTGAGTTTAATTGGTATGTACTGACAGTATAAAACTATTTTATACTGTTAACTAATAAAAATAGGAGAAAATGAGAAATCATGGTGGGTCCTTCATTATAATGGGTAGTTATTTGTGTAAGTTGGCACTTTCCACTATTTCTATTGGCTGACAGTGTAAAACTATTTTACATTGACAGTGTATTAAATTAAATTCTATTAGTTTTAGAATTATCTTTATCTTTTTGTTATCTAATAAGTCATCCTTATAATCTCTTTCTCTATATAATAAACTATTTGATATAACTTATACTTAAGTTTAATTAGTCTTTCATTTAAAATATTTTCAATATAAATGTGAAATAAAAATAAATTTAAAATTAATGGATAAATGCAAATAAATTCTTATAATAAATTTGATGAATTAATGTATTTGACTGATATATCTGTGTTTTGAAAGGAATTATTTTTCCATGTAGATTGATTATTAAAAATTAAATTAAATTATGAAAATACTTTCACAAAATCTCTTTATTAAATCTTTATGTATAATTCAAAAATAGATAGATGTAGTATTATTCCTTAGGATGTTCTCACCGGAATACATATGTGACAGTGGTAATTTAATTCATACATATAGATTTTTTTTTTAAAAAAATAACATATATGGTGTGTTATATAAAAATTCAATTGTTTAATTTAACTTTATTTTATATTTCATTTAATAATATTATTATTATTTCTTAGATAAATATTTTCAAAAATATCATAGCAGACATGCCAATAATGTAGTCATGTCATGAGACTGCAAATTTCCTTAACATTTTTTTATGGTATTTTATTTCAGGCCGGGCAAGTTATGTGATACATTGATTTAAATATGGTGCACCATACGTAATTTAAATTTGAATAAAGAGTCATTAATTTGTCATTTAGCCACACTTAAAAAATATGATTAAGCGCATTTTGAAAATGTGGTAAAATATATCTTCTTCTTCATTTGATTTCACCTCATCACCTGCTGAAAATAATACTTCACATCTCTTCCCTCTCTACGTCGCAGGTCAACTCACACTTAGTGTGGTTAAGGAAACACAGCAACCAATTAATCAAAACATAACATAGCTTGCAAATCAAACTTTCAATTATGTTTTGTCTTGCTTCAATAATCATATATTGTAAAAAAGAAATAAATAAAAATCAAGATATCACAGCAGTGTTCTTGTCCGCATATGATGGAGGAAGAAAATGTCCTTCCATGGCCACTATCCTTGCTATCGCGGTAAAGACAAGAAAGTTGAAGGAGCTCCGTTGTTGCTGGTGCTAGTGCTAGAAAAGGGCAACATCGGGAAAGGAAGTGGTGTTGTGTGACTTGTCGTCGGTCATTGAGGTCGACAAGAAAGAGCAATTTGCCGAGAAGGAGTAACATCCAAGCCGCGACACCACTAATTCTCGCACCACCGCCCCTAGTTTGTCATTGTTGTCATCCTAACATCGAGGTTGTCTTTGTATCACCATCACTGGGAAGCAACACTCACCGCCACAATGGTCATTGGCAAGTAATAGCCAGTAGCAGCATGACAAAAGAAGGGCACACTATCGGTTACAAATTTCGAATTCCCACAATATCATTAAATCTCAATAAATGATGTGATCAACTAGTATTCCACGATTCATCCTCCTATTTTTAAATGTTGTATCACACACCATATTTGAAATGATGCATCACAGAATTCCCCTTGAGGCAGGTGTGGTTTTGAAAAACTTTCATCAATAAATGAAATTAAGTTATATGACAAGAATAA
Organism: Pterocarpus santalinus; assembly: GCA_031439595.1. Classification (NCBI taxonomy): domain Eukaryota; kingdom Viridiplantae; phylum Streptophyta; class Magnoliopsida; order Fabales; family Fabaceae; genus Pterocarpus; species Pterocarpus santalinus. Next base: position 60,427,377 of record CM062531.1, read on the forward strand.
ACTTAAAATAAATTACAAGAGGAAAAATATACTTCCTTCTATTTTAGGCTTAATAATTTGTTATATATTATTATTATTATTATTATTATTATTATTTTCTTAACATGTCATGTCATTATTATTTTCAAATAATTATTCATGAATGAGCCGCATGAAAAGTTGAAATGTAGTTGATAATAACCCAGGCTTATGGTCATAGGTTTATAATAGGAAGACCCACCCATCGTGGAATATAATTCCAAAAGTTTCTAGTCATTAACAAGTGAAAGCAAACTTTTCTAGTCACTAACAATTCAAAGCAAACTTAATCCAAAAAAAAAAAAAAAAAAACAATTCAAAGCAAACTTTTCTTTTTTAAAAATCATTTTACTTTTAGCATGGAGCTGGTACAAAATTTTCTAATTTAATATCTGTTTCCTCTGTAGCCATTTGCAATGACAGAGGATGACAGATCAACCTACGTCCTGTATGCTCGAAGGCCATAGCACAAAAATATAAAAATATAACGGTGAATTATAGTAACTTTTCCTAAAGTTAAGTGTAGTTATATTTAGCACTCCATTATTTATAAATAATATATTGAATAAAATAAATTATAAAAGTGTCAAATTTAATTAGACTGAACCTAAAAAAGATTGGTATAATTCACCCAAAATATAGTGATAGAAACACACTGTGCGGATTTCAAATATTCACCAATGCGCCATCAACATAAAATGGAAAGTAAATGTCTCTATCTTCTTTTATTTAACTCATCCTAAGTTATGTTATTATTATTATTTTTTTTATCGCCCAAGGTTTAGTGCCATACTCAAAATACGCACATGTTTGAGAATTACCCTAAAACAGTTTTTCTTTTTTTCTTTTTGTTTTGAATAAAAACTATTTTGCAATAATTTAACATGTTTAGATTAAAAAATCTAAATTAATTGTAAATATCATCTAATAATAAATAGCCGCATGTGTAAATTAGGATTCACTTATCGCAGTAAATTATAGTTTGTTTTGATAATAATTTGTTATACACCTAACTAATAACTATATAGTCTGGTTTAGTTAACCTCTAATCATAGTTCGTCATATTAACATGCATATATTCAATCTTGGTGAACTGATGTAATGTGACTTTCATTCGTTCTTTTTCATATACGGCGGAATGTCAATTTTTTTATAACTTTTTCCTCTTCTTTCTTCATCTTTTATCTTCATACTTTCATACTCTTAATAGGATATTAGAGCTTTAGAGCTGTACTACGCACGGCGTGGTTTTGCTTTAAGCTTGTTCGTCAATGGAAGACGTCAACAATGATTTTGCAAGTCCCTTCTTTCTCCATCCCAGGGAGAACCCTACACTAGTTCTTGTCTCAGCCCGATTCAGTGAGAGAAATTATCATTCATGGACTAAAACAATGGAGATAATGCTGATTTCCAATTGTAAGATGCAAATCTTGGATAGTTCCATGCTTGTTCATAATGAAGGAGATGCAAACTGTGCATCTTGGCAACGATGCAAAACCTTATCAATCTCTGGGATCATGAGAGCAATCTCACCAGACATAACTGAGAGTATATTCTCTTCATTGATAGTGCTGTTGGTATTTGGAATGATCCAAAGGATAGATCTGCTCAAGCAAATGTGTTATGGGTTGCTAAAACTCCAAGAAGATATAAGTTCAATCAAGCTAGGAGAAAAATTGGTGAAATCATACTTTATTGAATTAAAGATATTATGGGAAGAGTACGATAAATTTGAGCCATTACCTCCTTATCGTTGTGGTTTTGGATGTGATTGTACCTCTTACAATTCTATATAAAGGCAAATAGAGCAATATACGGTTCTTGGATTCTTGAAGGGTTTGGGTGATCAATTCTCTAATGTGAGATCCCAAATTTTCTGATGGAACCTGGTAACCATCAAGAAAGCCTTTTCACTCATCATACAACAAGAGAGGCAACTAAGTTCTCAAGTTGAATCAAGACGCATTGCTAATGTGACAGATCGCAGGTTTGCTATTGGACGGGTGTCTGAGAATGCTCATGGAAAGAAACCGGTTATACATGAAGGGCGATCCTTTAGTAGTGGCAAAGTAAGCATGCAATGTGGGAAGAAAAGGCTACCATGGAAACATGCTATAGAAAGCATTGATTTCCACCAGGTGTAAGTTTAGAAACCCTAGAAAATCAGTAAATTATGTGAATCTTGATGTTCCAGGAGCAATCTGATGAGGAACAGTTTGAGGAGGCTTCAAAGTTTGATCCTATGATTACTCATGAGCAATACAAAGAACTAATTGCCTTAACTCCACATTTCAAAGAACCACCCGTCCAATCAATTGTCAACAAATACAACTATCGTAGCCTTAAATGTTTCTAACCTTCTCAATCTTCTTGCACTAGGTGTCAAGGCTAATTCTTTGGCAAATATGCATAAGTTGATCATAGACACAGGAGCCACTAATCACATTTGTTTGCAATCGAATGCGTTTTCAATGCTTAAATGAATTAGACCTATTATTGTAAAATTGCCTAATTATTCTCATTTATAGCTGAGTATTTGGGTACGATTCATTTCTTATAACACTATTACCTTGATGTATTGTATATTCCCCAATTTACTTGCAATTTGATTTCTTTTAGCAAGCTAACACAAACACTGCAGTGTTAATAGACTTTCCTCAATGATCAATGGTTGATACAGGAACTTCATACATTGAAGAAGATTGGATCAGTTAATTTTCACGACGGATTATATCATCTAGTGGAGCCTCCAAGTCCAAAGCCTGTAATCTATTGTAATTCATCAAAGACCTATAATTTTGTTCTTTGCCATTTTGGATTAGGACAAATCAAAATGGCTGCTTGTGATATATGCCATTATGAAGCTTTTCCACCTAGTACCTCAAAATTTATTAAACCTTTTCAATTAGTTAATGTAGATATTTGGGGGCTCTTTGGAGTTCCTTCTCTACGAGGATATAGATATTTTTTGTCCATTGTAGAAGATTTCACAAGAAATACTTGGATTTCCTTCATGAAAATCAAATCTGAAACTCAAAGGCAGTTAAAAAGCTTTTCAAATTTTGTTACAACTCAATTTGATTGCAAGATTAAGTCTATAAGATCTAACAATGGGACAGAATTTAATATGCATGAATTTTATGCAAATAGTGAAATAGTACACCAAACTAGCTCTGATGAGACATCACAGCAAACTAGAACATAGCATGCTTGCAGTGGCTTTTGTCCATTGCAAGTACGGAGAAGCCCTTTTTTTTAAAATCACATTAGCAATTTTCCAATTGTCCATAAATTAGATATTTTATGGTAATAATTAAGCAAATGTTTTAAATTACATTCAAGCAAAGATATAATAAATATTTTTTGATTCTCAACAAATTCTCTATTTTTTTTTAGAATATTTATTAGCACTTTTTATTTATTATTTATAATTTTTTGTAATAATTAAATAATTGAGTGTCATTATTAGTAGACATTAGTTTTTTCTTTAAAAAAGTCATTCAATCACAAATTTAAACAAAATAAATATATTGTAACTATTTTATCTTGCAACATAAATATTATTATATTCTGATTCCCAACCTCACATTTAAGTGTTTAGAGTTTTTTAATATATGACTAAAGTAGTCTTAAAGTGATGATTTTTCACATATTGTCACGATTAAAGGTTGTTTAAAAAATTATTTATTTTTAATTTTAATTTAATTTATCTTAAATTTAAAGTGAAACTTATATTCTATTAATGATCAAGTACTTAAGGCATGCTTGACTCTTCGGATGAACTAGTAAAACTTCCTGGAATTTGTATCATTAAATAAAGTAAAAATGAAAAAAAAAAAACCAAAATTTTCTAAATAGTGCCTTAAGGTAGTGGTTAAATAATCAAGAAAAAGAAAATTTTGATTGAAAAAGTAATATTTTTAAATATATTAGAAACTTCAAAAGTTTGTCACTCTTAATTCCTTAAAGTTTTTCATCTTTAAAATACTTGTTAGAAAAATCCATAAAACTTTAGTGGTAATTAGAAAAACCCATAAAATTTTAGTGGTAAAGACTAGCCACAAATTCCACCATACCATAATAAGGTCCAACCCAAAAGTAAAAAATAATATTGACTAGATCATATCATTTTCTAAAAAAAGAAAAAGAAAAAAATGTCATTTTGAGAATTATGCATTAACAAAGAGAACAAGAAGATCCAAACAATGAGATTGCAATATATCTTCGGCAAGTTATATTTGTCGGGAGTAAATTCTCCAATTCACACAAATCAATAAAGTAAACAAAATAAAGGAACAAAATATAATTAATGTGGTTCAATTTTTAGTACCTACATTCATAATTTCACTAATCAATTCACTAAATTTAGCCAGAAAATACAATCACTAATCTTAAAAATCTCTTTCAAACCCAAAGCCACACCTAACTTTACAAAACAATATCTTTCTCACTTAATAAGATTTTGTAATGCAATGATTAGAAATATGTATGAAGACATGCCTCTTATGAACACTTATAGAGATACTTATCAAACTCTTATCATAGCGATATACGAGTGAAAGACTAATCAAAAAAGGCTTTTTAAAAAGTTTTGAATTGGCTTGTTTATTCAATAGGTTAAAATAGAGTAGGCTTAATGTAGGATAGGTTGAAGGTTTTTGACGAACCGCTTTCCACCTCTAGCAATACATGAGTAGAAAGCTAACTAAACAAGTCAGCCTCAATTAGCATACATGTGCTTTTGTAATATGAGAAATCTTTAATTTTATAATATTCAATATATAATAATTTTTCTAGTACAAGAGAAAAGAAGAAGGGACTAAAGTGTTGTTACTATATGATTTTTCATGTTATCAGTAAAGTAACATATTAAATAATACAAAAATAAAAAATGTTCTAAAAACAAAAATAATTGCAATTTTTAAAATAATTTGAATCAATATTTTTTTAATAAAAAAATAATTAACAGTTAAATCAATAGCTATATAACAACTTCTATAACTATGAAAAATTAAAAATTTGAAAAAATAAATAAATGTTACATCTAAAATATCCATTTGTAGGGAGGAATAGCTTCGCTCAATTTTTTTTTTTTTTTTTGTCCTTAAGATATTTCTAACTTTGGGTATTGTCTTGATTAAGAGACATTTCTAATAATTATTTTTCTAAAGGTTTAAATTTTAATTCTCTATTTAAAAATACAGCTCATTTATAATTATACTCAACTTTTATTGATAAATATGAAATAATTTTTTTATGAAAAATTGAAATAGTTTTTAATAACATACATGAGTAATTATTTTATTTTTAAATTATAATCTATTACTATTAAAAAATTTATAAATTATGACTAAACTAAAATAGTTAAAATTGACAATAAAACTTATAATAAGTGGATATAAATATCATACAATGTCAATCTTTTTTGTTTTTATATACACAAAACAACCTCAATCACATAAGATTTTAATATGAACCCAAATATTAAAGAAATTATATTAAAAAGTTACAATAATATATATGACTTCATGCAATGTAAAGCGGAAAAAAAATCAATTATGGGGGATTACTTGCCAACCGGACATATATGACTTCACATAAGATTTTTTTTTTCCCTTTACATTGCATGAAGTCATATATATTATTGTAACTTTTTAATATAATATCTTTAATATTTGGGTTTCAATATGTGATTGGCGTTGTTTTGTACTGGAAAAAAAAAAGATTGACATTGTATGATATTTATATCCACTTATTATAAGTTTTATTGTCAATTTTAACTATTTTAGTTTAGTCATAATATATAACTTTTTTTAGTAATAGATTATAATTTAAAAATAAAATAATTACTCATGTATGTTATTAAAAACTATTTCAATTTTTCATAAAAAATTATTTTATATTTGTCAATAAATGTTAAGTATAGTTATAAGTGAGTTATATTTTTAAATAGAGAACTAAAGTTTAAATATTTGAAAAAATAATTATTAGAAAAGTCTCTTAATCAGGACAATACTCCAAGATAGAAATATCTTAAGGACAAACGAAAAAAAATTGAGCAAAACTATTCCTCCCTACAAATGGATATTTTAGATGTAACATTTAATTATTTTTTTTTCCAAATTTGTAACTTATAATAGTTATAGAAGTTGTTATATAGCTATAACTGTAAATTGTATTTTTATTAGAAAATATTGATTCAAATTATTTTCAAAAATTGCAGGTTTTTTGTTTTTAGAACATTTTTTATTTTTGTATTATTTAACATATCACTTTACTGATAACATGAAAAATCATAGAGTAACAATACTTTAGTCCCTTCTTTTCTCTTATACTAGAAAAATTATTATATATTGAATAATATAAAATTAAAGATTTTTCATATTACAAGAGCACATGTATGCTAATTGTGGTTTACTTGTTTAGTTAGCCTTCTATTCACGTATTGTTAGGGGTGGAAAGCGGTTTGTTAAAAACCTTCAACCTATCCTGTATAAGCCTATGTCTACCCTATCTGAACCTATTAAATAAACAAGCCAATTCAAAACTTTTTAAAAAGTTTTTTTGGGTTAACCTTTCATTTATATATCGCTATGGTGAGAGTTTGGTGAGTATCTCTATAAATATTTATAAGAGACATATCTTCATACATATTTCTAATCATTGCATTACAAAATCTTATTAAGTGAGAAAGATGTTGTTTTGTAAAGTTAGATGTATTAGGTTTTGGGTTTGAAAGAGATTTTTAAGATTAGTGATTGTATTTTTTTTTATCAAATTTAGTGAATTGATTAGTGAAATTGTGAATATAGGTACTGAAAATTGAACCACGTTAATTATATTGTGTTCATTTATTTTGTTTACTTTATTGATTTGTATGAGTGGTAGAATTTACTCTTGACAAATATAACTTGCTGAAGATGTATTATAATATCATTATTTGGATCTTCTTGTTCTCTTTGTCAATGCATAATTTTCAAAATGGTATTTTTTTTCTTTTTCTTTTTTGAGAAAATGGTATGGTGAAGCTTCTGTGGCAAGTTTTACCACTAAAATTTTATGGGTTTTTTTAATTACCACTAAAGTTTTGTGGATTTTTCCAACAAGTATTTTAAGGGTGAAAAACTTGAAGGAATTAAGAGTAAAAAACTTTTGAAGTTTCTAATATATTCAAAAGTCTTACTTTTTAAATCAAAATTTTCCTTTTCTTGATTATTTAACCACTGCCTTAAGGCACTACTTAGAAAATTTTGGTTTTATTTGTTTAGTGATACAAATTTGAGGAAGTTTTACTAGCTCATCTAAAGAGTCAAGCATGCCCTAAGTACTTGATTATTAATAGAATACAAGTTTCACTTTAAATTTAAGGTAAATAAAATAAAATTAAAAAAATTTTTAAACAACCTTTAAGACTACTTTAATTATATATTAAAGAAACTCTAAACACTTAAGCGTGAGGTTGTGAATAAGAATATAGTAATATTTATGTTGCAAAATAAAATAATTACAATATATTTATTTTTTTTAACTTTGTGCTTGAATGACTTTTTTAAAGAAAAAACTAATGTCTACTAATAATAATGACACTCAATTATTTAATTATTCAAAAAATATTATATATAATAAATAAATAAGTGCTAATAAATATTCTGAAAAAATAAAAAATAGCAAATTTGTTGACAATTAAAAAATATTTATTATATTTTTGCTTGAATGTAATTTAAAAGATTTAATTAACTATTACCATAAAATATCTAATTTATGGACAATTGGAAGAATGCTAATGTGATTTTAAAAAAGATAAAAAAAGAAAGAAAAAAAGGGCTTCTTCATACTTCTAATGGACAAAAACCGCTGCACGCCTACTGTGTTATGGGTCTATAAATCAAATTATTTTTATCCAAGTTCCTCTCATATGTCAACTCTCCACCCAACAAAAGCCACTGCAAGTCGTTGATTTTAATTAGCTGTGTGACCATTTAACCGTGCACCCACATTAAACCACATGCTCATTCTCCATTGGATACAGCCCAAAATGGGCACCAAAGGTATGATTTTGGAGGGGCACCAAAGCAACTGCCCTAGAAAGTAGGGGGTGCTCAAAGACGGATTGGGCCGAGTTGAATTAAACCCAGACCCCGCCTAATTTTTGGACCGGATTATTTTTTTGAGTCCAATAATGACCCGATTAGAGATCAGATCAACCCGAATTTTAAATAACATATAAAGATTTGAACATTATATATAGTAAAATTATAAAATTTTAAAAATAAGAAATAAAATTTAAAAGATATTATATAATACATAGTTTAAAACAAAACTATATCAATATAAAAATAGTATCAAGTTATGTAAAATGTATCAATTGAAGTAAAAAATCTTATAATTTATCGATAAGTATTTAAAAAAATATAACTTATGAAGAATTATTTGACTTTGGGACGGGTTGAGTTACTCTGAAATATAACATGAACTCGGATCGAAAAGTACACTAGGTCAAATTTTAGAACCCGAATCTAGCCCCATAGACTTCAGGCTGGGACGGGTTATCGTGTCGAGTCGGGTCTTGAACTCCCCTGCTGGAAAGGAAGCATGAACATGTTTTGAATGTTGCTTAACCTTTGATGTTTCAGGCTTATTTCCTAAAATTTTATGTCCTTTGCAATAGAACACGTTGTCTACATTGTAAATAAATTGCCTACTATAGTCTCAGATAATAAAATCTCCCTGTGAAAAGCAATATCTCAAACCACCTAATTTTTCAAATCTGAGGGTGTTTGGCAGCCTGTGTTTTACTTCTACTTTATACTGCTTATAGGCACAAATTTGATTCTAGAGCCACGAAATTAGTCTTCGTAGCTTTCTGTCCTGGCACAAAGGGTTATCAACTCTATGATCTCACTGGTAAAAAAGAACTTTTCCTTTCTGGCCGTACTATTTTTTATGAAACAACATTTCCTTTTCATACTAACATTCTAATTCCTCTCATCCAAACCTTGACTTTCCTCATTTTTTTTTATTCTGATCATATTTCATTCACTGACCTTCTTATAATTCATAACCCAAATCTTTTACACTAATCTCTCTTCCACACCATAGTCTATTCCCACACACATTGTTGGTAGTTTTTTATCCGATATTCTAGCACATTTTCTGTGAATCTGTCCCAAGTAATTTTGTTAATCACAACACACACACACACACACACGCACGCACGCGCGCTCCTCACATTCACCACAGACACTCATTCAATAGAGACACAAGCCCTAATACTACCGGACTACCACTGCAAACTCTCAACCTTCATTGATTCAACATCTTCCTCCAATGTAAGATATCATTTATCAGATGTTCTTTCATACTTCAGACCGTCACCCCTACATAAAGCCTATACGCTTCCCATTTCCTCACAAATTGAACCCAAAACTTCAACACGAGTGTTTTTTGCTTTTTTCGTTTTTTAAAGAGGGGGGGGGGGGTGAACTCTGTATTAAAAGCTCTTGAAAACGCGAGGACTTGGTCTCTTATAAATCTTCCTACTGGAAAAACTCCTTTTGAATGTAAATGGGTCTACAAGATTAAACACAAAGTTGATGGTTTTGTGGAGAGGTTCACGGCTAGACTAGTAGCCAAGGGATACACTCGACAAGAGGGTGTGGACTATTTGGACTCTTTTCCACTAGTGGCCAAAACGACGACAATGATTATTTTGTTGGCAATTGCAACAGCTTCTGATTAGTATTTGCAGGGATTGGATGTAAATAATGTTTTCTTCCATTCTTTAAGAGGATGTACACATGGTTTTGTCCCCTAGTCTCACTCCTTCTTTTCCCAACTAAGTTTGCAAGCTAGAGAAGTCCTTTTATGGCTTGCAACAAGCAAGCCGCGAATAGAATGCAAAACTGGCTCCAACTCTTATCTCTTATGAGTATTCTCAATCTAACTCAGATCATTCTCCGTTCATTAAGAGGAATGGTAGCTCTTTCACAGCCTTTTTGATCCATGTTGATGATGTGATTCTTACTGGGAAGGACTTGGGAGAAATCAACCACATCAAACAATTCCTAGATTCTGCCTTCAAGATCAAGGACATGGGTTATCTCAAATTTTTGGCCTTAAGATAGCAAGGTCCCTAAGGGATCCATGTTTCGCAACGCAAATATAATTTAGACATTCTCTTAGATACATGAATACTAGGTTTCAAACCTACTTAAACTCCCATGGATCCAAACCACAAGTTACAATAGGATCTCCATATTCTAATGCAGCTTCCTATTAAATAGTGGTTGGTCGTTTACTTTAATTAACAACATCACACCTTAATATTGCATTTCCAGTGCAACAACTCAATCAATTTGTTGCTAAGCCAATGGAAACTCACTATCAAGCTGCTATTCAAATCCTCAAGTAACTCAACAGAGCTTCGCACAGAGGTTGTTCTTTCTAGCCAGCAATCCACTCATTATGTCGGGGGTTCTCTAACTCAAATTGGGCAGGCTGCAAAGATTCAAAAAAAAGTCGATCATAGGTTATTGCACATTTCTTGGTATCGCTCTTGTTTCTTGGAAATACAAAACGCAAAACACGGTGGCAAGCTCCTCTTTCGACTTAAGGGCCTTGGCAACACTCACATGTGAGGTGCAATGGTTGACATATCTCTTGAAGGATTTGCAAATTGATTTCCGACCCCTAGTATCACCTTACTTTGATAATCTCTCTACAATTCATATAGCCAGTGACCTTGTTTTTCATGAAAGAACTAAACATATAAAGATCGATTGTCATCTTGTTACGGAGAAACTCCAAGCTGGTTTGACCTACTTACTTTCCATCTTAAGTTCCGGTCAAATGCAGATGTCTTCACCAAAGCACTACCCTCCAGTTTGTTCCAACATCATTTCCAAGCTGGGAATGCTTGACATACATTCCTCAGCTTGAGAGGGTATTGTCTGATAATAAATGGTCATATGTGTAAATTATGTCAATTATTACATTTAGTTATAGTTAGTTTTGAGAGTTAGTTAGTTACACGCCTAACGACCAACCATAATCGGGTTTAGTGAGTCTAACCATAGTTAAGTACATCATATCAACATGTATATTCAATCTTGGTGAACTGATGTAATGTGATTTCCATTCTTTCTTCATTCAATATAGCATAACATCAATTCCTCTGCAACTTTTCTCTCTCGTTTCTTTATCTTCCACCTCCATACTTTCATATTCTTTTTTTCTTTTTCTTTTTCCATTTTTGTTTTTTTGACGAGCACCTCCACACTTTCATAATCTTATCTAACTATAATTAACTGTAATAAATGAATCATAATTTACACATGTGACTATTTCATAATAATAAGCACAAATCGTAATTTTTTGAGTGAAAATCACCTATAAGTAAAAGCTATTTTTTCAACATTAATTGATCATAATCTTTTAGATTATTTTGGAGTTATGATATTTTTACTAAAATAAACTTGAGTATCAGACATTATATAATATAAATAAATTATTTATACCATATTTTTAGTAATTTACTATAATAAAGCAAATTTTTTATACAATATAAATCAAATATATTATTTTAAAATTATTTTTCAGTTAATATATCCAGTGATAAAATTAATTTTATTATAATCAATTATAAAAAAGTCGATTATAATTACAATAATTATTAAAATAGTCTTAATTTTATAACTAATCTAAATACAGCGGTAGTTCGCAAGTTAGTCTTTGTGCGATGCACGGAAATAAAGCGAAGAACTTTTAAGTCATTGTTATAACTTTCATGATAAAAGTAAATAACCAAAAGTTAAGTCTTGTTCTTGTCATAATAAATATGTATAGTTGGATTAAAATTTACAAACTTAATTTTGTAAATTTGGTTTGGGTGAAAATGAGTTTAAAGAAAAAATAATTCACCAACTTAGCATTGTTTACACATAGTGTTAATTAATTTTTTTAAATATTTAATTTCCAATAAAATATAAAAAATGGAAATGGTGAGTAAATGCAAAAGGTAAATATCAAATGTTTCGGTTGAAATAATTGAATTTTATCTTAAATTCCATCAATTGGACGCAAAAGCAACATGAAATTGCTTCCACCTAAAATCCATTTTAGAGCTAACTACTCATTGGAGTTAGGAACTCAAACGTCAACTTGCATCCGAAGAAGTATAATTGGTTGTATAGATTAATCAAAATTATTAAATTATATAAAAAACCAATTTTTTAATAAAATTGTGTAAAACAAATTCTTTTTGAAAATGGCAAGCGGATGACTCAGGTACAAATCTGGGAGCAACTAGACTCGAAACGCAGCTATTTATTTATATCTTGGAGGATGCTATGATTCACCTTATCAAATAAAGTGCATCATGCACTTTTGTTTAATCCCGCTCTTAAAATGCAGCCAAATGCACGTCGTTAAATGCACTGTTATTTAGCCACACTTACTAGTGTGGTTAAATATACGTATCAACACTTTTAGATATATTTAACTACAGTACACAAATATGGTTAAATAAAGATGCGTGATATACCTTCCTTGACCATGATGCATTTTAGGCTACCCTCTATATCTTAAAGAGCTTTGGAGGGATCTTGGAAAACTTTGGTCACCTGCATTGTCAAGTGAAGAGGCAGTTCACTTTTCCCAGCTCCATGAGTCACGATTATCAAAGAGGCACTCAATTGCCCGACTTATAATTTGGATACTCAAGTTTGGGAAGTAGATAAAAAAGCTATTTTAACAAAAAAAAAGAAAAGGCTACTTTGGAAATTAAAAGCTTGTTTGGGTATTGAAACTGATTATAATCTATTTGAGATAATTTAAACTGTTTTTTACCAAATAAGCATAAGTTAGATTTTGAACATTATGTGATTAAAAGTATTTTGTACAATACTCATAATATTATATTTTTATTAAACTGACCTTAAGTATCAAATATTATATAATATAAATAATTATTTCATACTCTTGTTAGTAATTTTACTATATAAAAGTAACTTTTTTCATATAATCTAAATAAAACAGATTATCTTAAAATCACTTTTTAATTAAAGTATCCAAACATAAATTGATTATTATATAATCGATTACATAAAAAAATAATTATATAAATAAACGATCACTAAAATAATTTTAATCTTACAGCTTTCCCAAATACACACTAAGTGTATGTTTGGGGAGCTCCCAAAATAACACTTTTTTTTAGCAAAAAAGCTATTTTGGGAAAATTAATTTTGATTAGTAAATTTGTCTAACTAGATTATAATCTAAAACTGATAATTTTAAACTAAAAAATAGTTTATAAGTATAAACAAATTTTTGGAGTTTATAATTATAAACAGAAGCTGATTATTTTAGAATTGTTATATTTTTACCAAATTGACCCTAATTAATAAATATTATATAACATAAACAATTATTTCATATCCTTTTTTGTAATTTTATCATATAAAAATAATTTTTTTATTCAACCTAAACAAAATAAATTATTTTAAAACTATTTTTTAGCTAAAGTATCTAAACATAAATTAATTCTCATATAAATAATTATATAAAAAATAATTATACAAATAAGCGATTATTAAAATAATTTTAATCTTTCAGCTTTACCAAACATGCATTAAGTTTAATAGAAATAATCATATATGTATTCTCAAATAATTAGAGCATTCATGTAACCGAAAAACAAATAGAACATGTAGCATCAAGGTTAATTATTCCAATGATATATAGATAAATAGATAGATAAACGTATAAGAAAAGACATTAGGGTTTGTTTTATAATTTACAAATCATAATTTGGTCTAACAGGAAATAATTTTTTACATATATCATAATTTAAAATTTAAAATTATATTAGGAAAAAATAATTAATTAATTCCCTAACTTATTTTTCATTCTCAAATTCGTCCTCTAATTAAAAAATATTTTAAATTCGCTTTCTAATTTTTAAAAACTAAATATGTTTATCTTCTTCCTAAACGATGTTAGTTATATTGACAAAAAAGTCTTATTTAATATTTTAGTTAGTAAAAATAATATATAAAATATCTTATGTGATCAATTATATTTTTAAATCTACCCTTTAATAAACAATATTTGCAAAGAGAATAAATATGTTTGGTTTTTAAAAGTTAGAGGGCGAAGTTGAAATGTTTATTACTTAGAGGACGAATTTGAAATGTTTATTAATTAAATGATAAATTTAAAAATATAAAATAAATTAGAGGATGGATCAATTATTTTTACCATTATATTAACATGTAACTCAATGTAATTTTGTCCAATATGTTGAAGGCTTAATTATCATTTTGATCTTTATAGTTATACTAAATTTTGGTTTTGGTTCATATATATATATATATTTGTTTAAGTCTCTATAATTTTCTACCATTTGAGTTTTGCTCCTTGAGTGACCAAAGCCAAATTAAATTGAACTATAAGGATCTGTCCTTTATGAAATGCGAGGACCTGTCTTTTTGTCAAATATAACAACTATAGAAACTAAAACTTAAAAAGATAAAAACTATAAGGACTAGTCATTAATTTCAAAGACCAAAAACTAAATTTTTAATACTAGAAAAACTAAAATCTAAATAAAAAAATTATAAGAACTAAAACCAAAAGAAGTAAAAACTATATGGACCAAAAGCTTATTTAAACCTATATTGAAATAAGTTAAAACTCAATTTTCACATTAAAACAAAAAGTTTAAACTCAATTTATGACTTTCAAACTATGTTTTCTCAACACCAAATTAAACACACAATTAATAATTAACTTAAAAAATTTCTGAACTGTTGCAATAGAAGAGAAGATCATATTCACAGGGCCATTGATTTAGAAAGAAAATGCACGTGATTATTACTTTTTTATAAAATGCCTGTGTTGAATAATTGAGACACTTTTATTACTTTCATACTTACCTAAATTTCTGATTAATAATCAAAATGATTAATAAAAATGAAGGAAGATGGGAACACCATTAAAGAGAATAATTCAAGATATCAGAGGAAGAGATGAATGTTATAAACAATATTCGGTTTGTGCAATCTGTTCTGGCGTTATGTAATTCTTGTCTAAATTATGGCGAATGGCAAGGTGTTACACACCAGGACTTTGATTTTGTTTTGTTTATATTTTTTGTGGTTGTGTGTGTCAACAAAATTATGATTTATGCCTTTTTATTAGCGCCAACATAGCATATTGTCTCCAACTTTCAACATATTCGTTGCTTCTGTTTTCTCTGTAACTGCTTCTGGAGAACAAGATAATTAGTAGGGGGTACAGGTAAACCTATTTTATCAATTATCAATAGCCTCAAAACTTTGAAGGCAGCAATATAGATCTAGAGCTATATATTTTCATATTTGTCGTATATTTTTATGTTATTTGTTGTTCTATAACGTGTTTCCACATGTGTAATTTCACAGACCAAAACTTTAGGGCGGTGGGAACATGGGCATCTACCGCTGTTGGCCAAATTATCCAGTCAGCACATAGAGCTGTTCTTGTGTAATGTTTAAGGAAGTTTTTCATTAAAATATAAAAATATTTATACACTAAATTTGTATGTTATATTTTACATTAGTGACACACATTAAATATGAATGAATTATAATTCAAATGACACTTTTCGTGATCCTTGTATCTAGAAAATTGACAATTTGAGTAAACTTCACTTGTTCATCATTTCCACATTTCTTCTCTAATTTTGGTGGGAGTTCTTTAGAGCAAAAAATATACACACACATTATATAATAATAATTGATATATATTACATAACAACTGATGTAGAAAAATGTAAAAATAAAAATAACATGTGAATTACAACACTAAAAAGGATTATCTATCAGCATGGAAGCACACAGCTAATGAAAGCTGCATGGTTTTAGTGGTTAATATACATTTGGAGATTTTCTTTTTCAATAGATAAAAATAATAATACATCATTATTTACCTCCGTTATGTATGAGTATTTGTTTATACTTAGTCACCATGTTTAACTTATAAAAAAAAAATTTCACATAAAAAAAAAACTTATATAAAAAATACTTTTATAACATCAGTATATCAAAATTAAATTTATAAAAATAACAAAAAAATAATAGTATAGGTTGAGAGTTTTTAAAGCACAATATATATATATATATATATATATATATATATATATATATATATATATATATATACACTAAAAATGGGCATTGTGAAAATAAAAACTATTCAATAATAATAATAAGATTATCTTTTTCTATATATCCACCATAAATGTCAACTTCTATTTTTTTTTTTTATGTTTTTAAAATAACTAGCATCTTTGGCGGAATACTTGCCGTGTTGCGGAATGTCTTGGGAACACCCCCATTCCAACTTAGTTTCCTAATCCTCAGTGAATTCCCAAAGACACAATTATCAACTTTATATTAAAAAAGATAATATTAAAATTTCCTTTCCTCTTGTCAAGATCTCTATATTATCTCCCACACAGTCACCCTCACATGCAACTCCAATCTCTTCAGCAATTCTTATTTATTTTACCCTTTCAAACTTATCCGATGCTATCGACCAAATGCTAAAATAATACGCAAATATTGCTTCATAATTCCACGTTCTTCGTTGTCTTTTTGGCCCACCTCAGAGAATATTATAACTCAGATTCAAAAGATTCACCTTTTTCTCCTCATTCTCCTCCTTCTTCTTCTTGTTGTTCTGAACTTTTGCGCAGAAAGTTTTGATTTTTCTTCCAAACATGGCGTCTTTGAGCATGACCCAGATCAGAACCGGCAATTCTGCATCTGGGTTTGGATTGAATTGTGCTGGAAAGGTTCTGGCTCGTCCCTGCAGAGTTGGGTTTAGTGTCTTTGCCTCTGAGAATAAGGCTTCTGAGCCTGATCTTAGTGTCACTGTTAATGGGTTGAACATGCCAAACCCCTTTGTTATTGGGTCAGGTCCACCAGGGACCAATTACACTGTCATGAAGAAGGCCTTTGATGAAGGGTGGGGAGCTGTGATTGCCAAAACTGTAAGCTTTTTGGCCCTTTGTTTCTCTATGTACTTGGTTTCTCTTAGTAGGAGTGAGTTTGTGTTTATGGGCTTATATAGTAGCACTGATGCATGAAACTTTGGTATTGTGAATTGTAATTTAATGATGAAAAGGTGAAGCTGTTGGACTTTTGTTGTCTGTTCTGCGAGATTTGGATGACTACTATTGGTACTTTAATATGAAAAGTTAATCCTTTTTGAACTGTTATGGTTTGTTGTTCAGCAAAAGTTGGAATTTTTTTCATCATCTTAACACGTTAGGTTTTGTTTTTTTGTTTTGTTTTATTTTGTATCCGTATGTATATTCTTTAGAGCTGCTGTTGTCCTGTTAGCAAGTTATAGGCCTAAGATCATGCTTTACTAGACGCACATAAGTAGTTGACCCTTGGATGTTCCTGCTAGATCATCAGTTTTGTCTTTTGAATCTTCAATTATCGTTGCTTGTTGATGCAATATGCAGATTTTACCCGACTCGGGAAAGAATCCTTGGATCTTATTTAGGTGTCTTTTATGCTTTTGATTTCTTTCATTTTTATGAAGTTGATATCAGTGGATTCAAACGGTTATATTCTTTCATAAGAAGTTATAAGGTGTAGTTGCAGAGAGCATAAAACTTCATGAATGGATCACCGGAAAAAAAATCTTGAAAGGCTTAGGCAATGTGGTGAACTATTAGGTTTATATGCTTATCCTTGTGACACACGGTATAAAATGAATGTTGACAACTGCCACACGATCAGTCTTTATAGCTTTTTATGTTTGTCGTTGAAGTAACTTCTTAAAGGCTATCAATAGGTAAGTTGCTATTACATAAATACATGATGCATGGATTTAACAGAGTCATTAAAATCAATAGCATTATTCTTCCAAATTTTATCCTTTTTGGTAAATTCTTTGGCTTCCATTTGAAAGAACTCAGCAGATCTTAAACCAGTCAACTAACTACTCTGTTTATTCTTTTTTAAATCTTTTCTGTTGTTTTGTCCAGCTTGAAAAGACAAAGATACTTTCTTCTCAGTAGTAATGTTAAGTATAGGTAGATTGTGAGTTGGAGATTTTTGGGGAACATTCTGTAAAGTTTGATGGGTTGATGAAATTAGTTTATCATCCTAAGCCCTCCACAATGTGGATGAATATAATACCATTACAACCTTTTGTTTCTGAATGCTTTCTAATTCTATAAATGTTACCAGGTAGTGTAGAATGCAAGTAATTGTTTTCTCTCTTCACTTCTTCATGACATCTTGATCCCCCCTTAAAATAGGGTTTTGTGTTTTTTTTTTTTTTTTTTGAACCATGAAATTTATCTAAAAGAACAATAACATTTTATTCATGGCAAGTAGAAGAATTACTTGCTGATAGTAAATTAATGATGAGATAATGTCAAGAAACTGACAAGTGCCTGGTTAAGTGATGGTACTGTTTTTGAGTTTAACTGGTTACTGTTAGGAAAGGGTCATCAGGCATGTATGTAACTGAAAATTGACTGCTCACATATTGCTTCTCGAGGATGTGCTTGATGCAAAATGTGGAAAGCTATGTTTGCTTTTGTGACTGTTAGAATCGATGCTCAGAATAACTCTTTCTATAAAATGTTTAAAGTGGTTGGTGAGAGCTTCTTGTTCTTGCTGTTGACATTTTGAACTGTGCAATTTTCTTGAAGCATGGACCCAATATAAAAATATTATGGGGCATGCTGCATGGTGTAGTGGAAACTTCGAATTAGCAGGGGTTAGGACTTTGGAGTAATGTTTTATTTTGTGGTAAAATTATTATTTCTTACAAGATGTGGATTAGTAGAGCTGTTAGTTAATCTTCGCATGTTTTATATTATTCAGTTAAGAGTTAGTTTCCTGATTGGGATTCTAAAGTTCTAATTCCATTGGTCTCAAATGAAATTAAAGCAATTGTATAAATAGTTTCTTAGCGAGGACAATGCCTTGTTATTTATATAATTTTTGAAATTTCCGATAATTTTTCCCTTTATAAACCTACTCTGCAACAAAATAACACTTTGTACATCTGGCTTGTACGAGCACACTCATGATTCCTTTGTAACCCTATTTCTTTATGGAATTCCCTGTCTTCAATACATTCAGCTGTACCATGTTACTTTCGACAAAATTTGCCTGTACATTGAAATTTCTCAATTCTTTCCAATGATAACTTTGCTGTCTGTTTTTGGAAGCAAAATTAGTTTCATTGTAATCAATATAAGTACTACCAATTATGTGTATCCCTTTTGAAAGATTTCCTTTGGATTTGATATTATTCTCTTGCTAGGTATCACTTGATGCAGCAAAAGTTATAAATGTAACTCCTCGATATGCCCGACTAAGGGCAGGTGCAAATGGCTCAGCCTTAGGACAAATTATTGGGTGGGAGAACATAGAACTTATTAGTGATAGGCCACTTGAGACCATGTTGAAAGAATTTAAGCAATTAAAAGAAGAGTACCCTGACAGAATTCTCATTGCTTCAATCATGGAGGAGTACAATAAAGCTGCTTGGGAGGAGCTTATTGATCGTGTTGAGCAAACTGGAGTTGTAAGATGTGTTTCTTGGCTGAGTTTGTGAAATTGCATACTTTTTCTAAATTGAAAATTATGATATCTGACCTCGTGATGTTCTTTTAGGATGCAATTGAAATAAATTTCTCATGTCCTCATGGTATGCCAGAACGCAAAATGGGTGCAGCTGTTGGACAAGATTGTGATCTTCTGGAAGAGGTTTGTGGATGGATAAATGCAAAAGCTACAGTTCCTGTTTGGGCTAAAATGACTCCCAATATAACTGACATTTCACAGGTAGGCTTTGCATCTTGTTCTTTTATACTCTAGCCATATCATAATTTGTTTAAGAAGTAAGCAGAAACTTCAATTTTCAAATATATGGGTTATCACTGTGAACTTTTTTGATTGTCTGTTTGTGGAACATTGGATCCATTGCACTATGCACACATAGTATTGTACATTTTTCATGGACTCCATGTCACATACTTAAGAACTGGGAAAATTATGTTTCATATGAGCCTCTCTGGCTTATGTGAGCATAAAAACTGTTTTTGAAGCCAAAAATGGTATTCGCAAAATTAAATTTTTTTTCCCCTCTGGCACATTGCATTTAAAATGTCTTGGTGAACTTGTTGATACTAGTTTACTGGATTCGTATTATTGCTTGGTCAGTCTTTCATGATTATCACGTTAGTAATTGGGGATCCTTCTGCATATAGCCAGCAAGGGTTGCACTTCGTTCAGGTTGCGAGGGAGTGTCTGCTATAAATACAATCATGAGCGTCATGGGAATCAATCTCAACACATTACGTCCTGAGCCTTGTGTTGAGGGGTTTGTAATCTCACTTGCGGCACATTCGTAGTTTTTGCTTGCTTGTTCAATCATCGTAAATACATGATTTGTCTGAATATTGTTATCAGGTACTCAACTCCCGGGGGTTACTCTGCAAAGGCAGTCCATCCCATAGCACTTGGGAAGGTGATGAGTATTGCAAAAATGATGAAGTCCGAGTTTGATAGTGAGAACTATTCACTTTCTGGCATTGGTGGTGTTGAGACAGGTGGTGATGCTGCTGAATTTATTCTTCTTGGGGCAGATACTGTACAGGTATGATCGATGAACGACTTTGGCACTTGTTAATACTTTCAATAGGGCATTCTATACTTTGGTTGATCAAGTTTCTCCTTATCAAATGGAAAACCTTCTCCCAGGTGTGCCGACAAATTGAACATTGGATTTCTGGTTCATGACCTGATTACCTAGATTACCCTCGGAGTTAAGCTTTCACTAAAACAATAAAACAAAGTTATCATCAACATTCTAGGCACGAGTTAGTTCAGCTTTCAAGTTTAGCCTTAACTAGCATTATCATTTTTCTGAGTGGTCTTAACTGATAGAAAGATGCATAATGCTCTAATGACATCATTTTAATGCCAATTTTTACGGCCCTGACGTTGCTTATCATAGAACATATTACTACCTGATGTCAATTTTTATGCTTTTTCTGTACCCTTTGCATTGTGATATATTAAGCAGATGATTTTTTTAAACTGTAGGTGTGCACTGGGGTTATGATGCATGGCTATGGTCTTGTGAAGAAACTATGTGCTGAGCTTAAAGACTTCATGAAAAAGCACAATTTTACATCAATAGAGGATTTCAGAGGGTATGGACTTAAGATTGATCTGGTTTCCAATAACTTAATTACAAACATGGAAGAAAGGCATGCTGATTTTTTCCCCCTCCTTTTTCTGTTTTTGGATGAAAATCACAGGGTCTCGCTTCAGTACTTTACTACTCACACTGACTTGGTGCAAAGGCAGCAAGAAGCAATTAAGCAGAGGAAAGCCACGAGGAAAGGCTTGCAGTCTGACAAGGACTGGACAGGAGATGGTTTTGTGAAAGAATCTGAAAGCATGGTTTCTAACTGAATTATCATCAAACAAACTAAGCAACCTTTATTGTATGATTGTATATGTTCATACAAATGGGGTGGTCATGGAAGTTATCCTTTATAACTAACATATGAGATTTATCTTTGTAAGAACTCTGTGATGTATTTTATGTTCAGGAAATAATGAGAGTATACATACATATAATAAAAGTTCAAGGAGGACAATGATCAATATTTTGAAATTGATATCAATTTGGTCTTAAAAAATTTTTTGACATCAATTTAATCCTACTTTAAATTTTGACATCAATATAGTTTTAATGCTTTGAGTTTTAACATTAATTTAGTCTTAACAAATTTTTTATCAAGTCATTAATATAGGATTAAATTGATATCAAAATTTAAAATGTTAACTAAATAAAATTATTTTAAAATTAAATTGATATCATTTTTAAAATGTTAGGATTAAAAAGAAAGTGTGTGTGTGTGTGTGTGTGTGTGTGTGTGTGTGTGTGTGTGTCTGTATTTTGCCATATTAGCTTCTTGTGTCTCAGGTGCACTAGAGCAAAATCAAGTGCTTTATAGTAGAATTTTTTTACTTGGTAGATAGCCTTGAGAATATGCAGTATGAAAAGCATCTAGCATCTGGCCCTAATAATTACTTTAAAAAAAAATATTCAACTCTAATTCAGGTTTAAATATTAAAGACATACATAAGGTAGTATCTTTGTTTTTTAATTTCTATCCCATCCCATGCTGATCATACTTCACCTTTGGCTTCTGCTTAAAGCCTAGCATGACAAGTTACTAAGGGTTAACTTGACAGTTAGGACAAAAATAACTAGACACACATAACTCGGATTCAAGTGATTTGAAAACAAGATGAAGGTTAATAGTTTTTTTTTTTTTTTTATAATATAAAAGTTTTTAAATTGGGCGAAAGATTTACTACGTTTTATTTTTTGTGTTTTTGTATTATATTAATTATTAATAATACTATAAACTATAATAATAACGATAGTGAAATCAATCTAGGGTTTCTAGGCTGTTGTTGGTGACTAAAAAGGGATTCTAGGCTAGTACTATAAACACGGAACACTCTAATAAAGCAATGAGAAATAGTGAATGTACACCGGTTGTCGCGACATAGTCGATGACAACCGTGTGATTTAACATAGAAATATTTAAAAAAAATTGAAAAATAAATAAAATTAAATTTTGATGATGGATGGTGTTACTATGTCAATGGACACCTCTTTTTCAGGGGTTCAAATAACAACTCTCTAAAGCAATCTAGAATTGACATATTTTTAAACTCACCAAAGACCTATAAAGATATTTATAGATCATTCATTAGCAGAAAAACCTAAAAATTATACTCAGATTATGGCAAAGCATGAAATGGAAAACTGGGTAGGTAAGTTAACCCTTGTTGACAAGGCGAAGAGATTTTGAAAGCACCTGCTATTTATGATAAACCATATACAGTGAAATTCAGCTGGAAATATAATAACGGTCATGCCGAAAAATACAAATATATGGGTACAAGCTAATAGTCCAATGCTGTAAGTACTCCAAATTGTAGAGATACAGAGCAAGAATATTCACTAGCACCGAAAGTAAAAAAGTTAAGCAAGAATATTCACTACGTCAGCACAATAGAGTCACTCATGAAAAATACAAATCTAGAGAGAAAAACAAAAGCTACACAAAGGCAACATATATATAACAAGTTTTAAAATGACAGCGAATAAAGAAAAGTGTGAACTCGTAAGCCTTTAGTAGCGATTGCTTATTGTGAAGAGTTAAAGTCAGATACCGGAATGGATTTTTCCAATTTAATTTTTCATCTGACATGATTAAGTATGATTTCTTGTCATTAATTTAAAATATGAGACACAAATAATATGTGATATAAAAGAATTAATAGTGAAAGCCTATGCTTGATTTTATCAAATAAAAAATTAAATTGAGAGGATGAATTTCTATCAGATATACCTTTTTTTTTTGAGGGGGGGGGGGTCCCAAGTCAGATAAACTAAAAACCAGACAACCAAACGTTTAATATTCTAGGCTCAAAGTGAAAGCTGACTTGATTATGGTTCTTCATGTATTCTGGATAATGTTCAGTTATCTCTACCTAAATTTTTTAGATATTATTGAGATATTTAAATAATCACATATTAATAATTGTGACTTTCAGTTGCTTTAATGATAAATCTGCCTGTGAGTGAAATATGGGAAATCATATATTAATCATTGAAGATTTTGGTTCTGTTATTAATGAACCTGGTAAAAAAAAATTTGCATTTATTATTAATTATTTTATTACATGCATAAAAAATATAACTGAAATCTTTAGCTATTGATATATGATTTCCAAATGTCTAAATGATGTTTAGAAAAATTTGTAAAAAAACATTTCTGCTCCGAATGTGTATTAAAGTATTGTGTCGATTATTTAATTAAAAAAAAAAGTATTGTGTCGATTGATATATTTCGTGTATAGATGCTCATGCTTTTAAGTTGTTCTAAAGAGGAACCCTTTTATAATAACGTATGATCCATTACTGATTTATAACTTCCTATCTAAGCTAGTACTCAAAATAGTTGTGCACGTTTGTCATTTGCAAATCTAATTTTTGAAAGTACTTGTAGAAGCAAACATTGAATAGTTTCTAATACAAGTAATACTTAGGCCAACAAATTTTGTTATGATGTCATGAGTATTTACTGATCTTAACTCTTATTAAAGGTTGGCTTAACTAGTAACATTGAACAGTAACGACCTAAAAGTCTTGGATCTGATTCAATTCGTTGAGTTAAACAAATATTTTGTGCTTTTTTTTAATATAAATAGTCATTATAAAAATCATTTTTCTCATAGTTTATATCATGGTGTAATATCCAAATGTTAAACCAGATTAGTATTATGCGGCCTTTTTTTCCCCTTTTTCTTTTCTTTTTTCCCCCTTGTGATAATAGTATTCTTGTTCCAATTTTTGTGTTAACCAAAACTAAATTTCTCATTGGGTGACCTTTGTTAAGGAGACTAGCTACAATTTGAATTCATGAACGCAGGATTGGTTAAAGTGATTAAATACTTTAATTCTTTAATCAAATATTTCAGGGTTTGGGTCCTGAGAATAAAAAATTCTCCACTTTGAGGCCTCAAAACCTACTTTGATACTTTTACAGAATCAAGCTAAATTAATGGAGTTATTAATAATAAAACTTTGTAAATCGATCTACTTCACCCAAAATGCTACAATTTGAATTTACATTTGAATTAGTCAAACTTCTGTTATTATAGTTATGATATGATAACCATTATTGTAACTAATGTATAGCTATAGCTCTATTCTTTAAGAACTCTTGTAACTAACTCTTCTATTTGTACATCATCAGATTTCATTCAATGCAAGCAACAATCATTTTCAAACATTAGCCCTTATAACCTTATGGGCGCTCACACATCTTATATCAGTGTAGTTCATTTAAAGAAATTACGTCTCAATTCCCTTTTAGAACCCAAAAAAAAAAAAAAAAAGAAGAAAAAGAAAAGAAAGGAGGAGTAAATCATCTCCCGTAAGGGCAATATACGCTCTATTCCAAGTTGGAGCCATCTAAATAAATATCTAAAGCATTGAGAACGGTGACCTTGATATGCGTGATTGTACTATTAATACTATATTTTTATGGTCATGAAAGTATGCAAACACTAGATTTTTACCGTATATGTATGATAAATGGTAACTTGAAGCCATGGACGTGAAAAGGGGAAATGGTATAGATTTATACTCAACAGTCATACCCGATAATTTCACATATAATGACGCTTTAACCAGGGATTTGACGATTTAGAACAATCGAACCCTTGATAGCCTAGATGATGAGAGATATTACACTGCCACACTGAGAAAGTCAACTTCTAAATATTAGGGTTTATTCTGAATTTGCACTCACTAGATGTTCTAGCTGCTTCAGCAGGTTTAGGCATGGTCGCCTTGGTGAGCTCTCTAAGTTGTGAATGCATGTTGTTTATGAAAGCCATGGACTTCTGCTGTGGTTCCTCCATTGCTTCTTTAAGCTTCCCAAGTGCCAAGCAATATGCTTCCTATACAAGGTTGAATGTTCAAAACACTACCAGGTTATAAATAAGAATTTAATTATGATATATTGATAGGGTAAAAGATTTTTATACAATTAATCAGTCATATTCTTTCATTTGCATGACTACTTAAATAGTAGGTATGAGACTTGACTATATTTCTAACATGATAATATATGATTAAATGACAATATAAATTTTTTTTATATTGATAATGTAGACAAATTAAATTCTATAAATAATAAATAAAACTTCTTAACAAACATATAGTTTAACTACTCTATATAACTCCAGAGTTAAATTGGACCATATTGTGATATATGGTTATCACTAAGACTAATTGTGTGTTTGT
This sequence comes from Pterocarpus santalinus, assembly GCA_031439595.1. Lineage (NCBI taxonomy): Eukaryota > Viridiplantae > Streptophyta > Magnoliopsida > Fabales > Fabaceae > Pterocarpus > Pterocarpus santalinus. Next base: position 60,453,321 of record CM062531.1, read on the forward strand.
GTAGGTGTGAAGGAAATTGTTGAAAACGAAGAAGCAGAAAATTATAACATAATATCTATAAACAATATAAGTTTATACATATTTGTTTTTTTTTCAAGTTTTTCTATTTTAAGTTTTTAACTCATAAAAACAACATCAGGTACCAATTTAAATTTAAATATTTAAAGTGAATTATAAATTCTTGTTTTTTATAAGCACTAATTTTTTTTTCATTCTTATTTGTACGTACGCATTTCATACATATTTTCTTTGATTTCCAAAATAGAAAATTCAATTTGGAAATATCTTTAAGACATAGAATGAGAGTCTAAATGCACCAAAAAACAAGGGAGTCTAAATCCTCTCACCTAAAGATCTCATAAAAGTGTACGTAAAAATAGAGATGGGTATAAAAATAATTCGTTTAAAGTTGCGGGGTAGTGATCCTATATGCATAAGCTTTCTTTATATCAATTTCCAAAATCTGAGAAGCGGGAGTTTAATCTATTTTTTGTCCTTCTGTACACGGAATTATGAATACATGTATCTTAAACAATGAAGATGGCAACGAACCTTGATTCAATGTTTGAACATTTAATTCTATTCAGAGTTATGCCAGGTAATATACATGCATGCGAAGTCAGGTTTTTTCTCTTCTCATAAACCCCTTTAGAAAAACTTAAGCAAAATAATTCTGCATCTTACCGAAGACAATTATAAGATTGCAAATATATACATCTCATATATGTGAAACGTCTTATTAATTGCATGATAATTACAAACAGCCTATGGAAAACCACTATGAAATGACTTGTTAGTTGCCAGACATTTTTTGTCTTAAAAAGTTTAAATAAACAAAAAGAGAAACAGTGTGTTATAAAAGAAAGATGATAATTTTGTGAAGCATTTATATTAGTATAGATAGAATACGGTATCATGAGTACAATAGATTTTGAATCCTAGTAATTTAGACTAATAGAATATGGTATCATGAGTGCAATTTTTTTAATATCTTGGCAAACTAAAGATAAAAACTTATAATTGAAATTATTAACAATTCACACTACATAAACTCCGAACTGACAATCAACACTGCCTCCCCAAAGTATTCTGGAGCTCAATTATTTCAATAATTGTAAAAGTTTCCATATGTAGCTTCAGGTGGCGGTGGGTCTGATAAGTTTCCTAGAAATGAGCAGTTCAAATTGATGGTGCAGTCCATTAAAAGTTCTACAAACATAGGGATACTAATTGTGTCAAAAAGTATTTTGCCAAATTCATGTCTCAGAGATAATGGTAGTAGCACGTTTCTGTATCTAATGATAGCACTCACCATTTATAATGTGTTAGATGATTAACACAAAAATTACCAATAAGTTTGCAGAGATACTGCTAAGGACCTAAAATTTTTCTCCTTTTAGAATTTTCGAGGTGAAAACTAATTAACACCCCTGGGGGAGAAAAAATTTTTTTTTAAATGTTATGTTCTGATGAAACAAAAGGCTAAGTAACATTAATCCCTAGGAAGAGATCTATATAGCATTTATATGCTAAGTATGTAAGCTCTGCTAACCTTTGCGGCTTAAAGTAATTGTTAAATTTTAGTAAAAGATACGACCTGAACATAGCACAAACACAGAGACAGATAGGAAAATGTCAGTGTCATGGAATTGGAACAAAAAACTATGCACATTTCTCAGTGTAGTCTCTTTCAAGCAGGAATTAGCACTTGCTTTAGCCAACCATGAAGTGTCCATCAATGGGGAGAAATTGATTTTTCCATCATGTTTGGTCATTTGACTGACTTTTCAGTATATGACCCATCCACCACCAAGATCCCGTAAAAGCATTTCATTCATTGGTGTCTGTGTAAAAGCACACAAAGAATGTGTGAGTGTGAGAGAAGGGAAGCATTACCATGAAGAGATCAAGCTCTGACTGGCTGAACATGCCCAAGTTTTGTTGCTTCATTGCTTGCATCTGATCTATCTTCAGCTGTCTGTCCAAGTTGGAAATGTCACCAACCTGAAAAAGAGAAGCTATAGCAATTAATCACATCATGCATGGACTAAGGTTTCATGCTCAAATTAAATGAATTAATGAGCTGTTGGTTTCAATGGTTAAGATATTTTACACACATGGTGCAGGTGCACCAACAAGTTAATCTACAATTTTTGTGAACTGTAAGTGGTTGATGCTAAAGAATTTTATGAGTAAAAATAAAAAATTAACTATTTACAAAGGATTCTTCACGATCAAATTAAGTGAATGAGTTCTTGGTTTCTGGTCACGACATGTATCTTCTATACATGGTGGTAAGTGGTGACCAACAAGTTATAATCTACATCTTATCAACTGTAAGTGGTTGAAAGCTAAAGATTTTGAGTTTGAGGAGTAAATGAAGCTTCACTTTTTATGAGTTCTAATTGTTGTTTGGATCCTCAAATTCACTCATACCAGAACTTCTTGTGTACAATTAGAACACAAAACCAGCGCCAAAGTGAGTTTGGGTTCCTGCACATATATAAATCTGCTCCCTTCACCACATGATCATAGGCTTACACAATTCAATGTATAAGATAATATAACCTTGGTCTTTATATCATCATTTAAGGTTCAGCATGCAAGCTGAAAAAGATGAAATCTCTCTTTCATAAGGGGAAGAAAAGAGTAATTCTAAATTAAAGTGACGAAAGCTTCACTGTGAGAAAAATACTCCATTAAATTACATTCACTTTGAGAACAACATGTATTAACTTCAACATCACAGTTTAATTTGTATAATTTTTTGAGAAAAATATAATATAATATAGTCTCATTACATATATAATTTTCTACATAAATTAATGTACACACGGGTGGGAGATCATAAAATATACTAGAGAAGAAGGAAGGAGAGAGAGAGAGAGAGAGAGAGAGAGAGAGAGAGAGAGAGAGAGAGATAAGACCTTCAAACACTCTAAGTGAGATTCAACCAGCAGTCCATAGAGAGGGTGGCCAGAGATTCTTCTCTTGAGGATCTCATTGTTCTCTTCTTCATCATCACCTTCTTCCTGTTCCTCTTCCAATTCCAATTCTTCTTCTTCTTGGTAGTTCTCACTAGCACTGTTCCTCTTAGATTCCATGCCTATTTTTGAGGGGATGAGATCAACCTTTGATATACCAGATATACAAAGTGCCTCATATATACTACCCTTACCCTACTATCATATCAAATCATACATCAGACATACATGTGCGAAATGATGTACTATGCTAAATGGATGGATATTGAAGATGATGAGGTCAGTGAGATTGAGATGCTCCCACTTTTGGAAGTAAATGAAGCGAGTGACCCTTGCATGCATACGTGTTAACAGAGATCAGGAATCAGTCAGAAAAACTCATCAGAACATGTATTTAAAAAAATCAGTTCCATTATTATTTTAACATATTTATTTAAATACTTAAATTGACGTGCGATAGACTATATTTAATATAAATTTATTATTTGTTTATATGATCATATCACGATTAATGTTTATACATCTAAATTTTATATTTATCTACACATCAGTTATCATATGATAATTTAGGTGACTATAGACTATAAAAATATATATGGAAAAAAATAAAAAACATTGAAGGGTGTGTGTGGGGTGAGGCCTTTTTGCTTCCTCTCTTTCCCTGTCTTTTTCCACTCATGAAAGCAACACTTCAAAGTTTCCTCGAGCAATGGGGAGCCTTTGTTAGTACACTGCTCCTTACATGGCCAGTTCCCAGTCTTTTTTCTTTGCCACTTTTTTTTACTAAGTCATTCATTCTCTCTCTCTCTCTCAGCCCAAACCGAAACAGACAAAACCGTAACTGTTCACCTTGGTTGCTTCTTCCTTATCACTTTGCCTCTTCATTCCTGTTTCCGTTACTGTTCTGTGGTCCAGAACAAGAGGACAAGTGTTTGCTATAAAAATAGAAATGGACAATTTTCTGGGTAAAGTAGTATATTCTCCATGTTCATCACTAGAAACTCTCTCTCCTTTCCCTCCCTTGCAGCTTAGTTTTAGTTTCATTTGATTTATATGTGAGGTTTAAAGTGTGTCCAGCGAGATTAAAAAAAAATAAAAAAGAAATGGAGATTGATTTTGGTACATAACGAGCACAAGTATTTTTACACAATCATCCTAGTATATATAACTTCTCAGGGTAGTGATGAGTTAGAGCACTTCCGTTGATATACCAATGGATAATTAGATGATTATATAAAAAATATTTGCATTAATTTTGTCAAGATTAAATCAAAATCAAAAGGGTAGAGCAAGAATACGAGTAACTTTATCATTTATTCATTTTGTTTAAAGTTCGAACATTGACTAATTAACATGTATGTTGTCTATTGAACAGGTACTTTCAAATTTACTAAAAAAATAAAGAGTAGAAAATTAAATTGAAATTCGAGTAGAATCAAAGAACTATATATTAAAAGCTAAAATTATTTAAAGAATTTAATTTTGATGAATAGTCATTGTAAATTTTTTTATTTTTTACTCAATAATTCTATTATCATATTAATAAAAGCATTTGATTTTTATAATTATTTACAAAAATTACATGTGTGGTAATTAACATATGATTTGAAGTTAATCTCTTGCTTAAATTTAAAAAGTATATGCATAATTGGTAAAACATTTTGCATTTAAAATTCTATTGAAAAATTTGAGAATGGCAGTAGTTCTTTAAGGAAGAATAAATTAGGTGATCAAACCACTATAAAAAAAGTGTGTTTTAATTTAATAAATAGCCGTAAATATGTTTCTTTTATATCCTTTTAATAGACTCAAAACTCAAAGAAAAGTTCAACTCAAAATACTAGCTTATTAGGTGAATGAGAGCATGAATATCATATTTGGATAGCATGACTTTTCGATATGGGCCTTGTAACATTGCCATTCCCATTTAAAGATCAATGACCACGATGTATAACTCACTTTAAGCTGTCCATTTCGAGCAACTTCACTTTAGCCTTGTTCAATTAGCCTTTATCTGGGTCACTCCTTTCCTAAATCACCCCTCACATGACCACGACAATCCACTATTTAGGTTAGTCGCTTTGAGTTGCTTCACTTTAGCCTTGCAGGTAACCTTTTCCTAGGTCATTCTTTTCGTAAGACACCTTCCCCATATGTCGGCCTCTTGAAAGCATATGGACTTACACTTAAAGAAGAGCTTAATCCAAAAGATTAACATATTATGTGAGAGAGCATTTAAATTTAAGTATCATACTTCGATAGCATGACTCCCCGACATGGAATTTGTGACGGTCTTCTCCCTTTAATTGATTATATGGCTCTTTATCGACAAATAATGCTTTATAATTTTTTTCTTTCATTTTCCTCTGCATCTCCTTTTTTTCTCATTTACACCAAGTTTTATAATGAAACTTTCATTTAGGACATAATATTTACTCGCTATTGCATAAAGCATGCACAAATCTTCATTTACAATGCAAAGAAAAGTAAATAGAAAAGTAAGATTTCCTGTTACCTACTCAAGAATATAATATGCAAAACTTCAACTTAATTGATAATAGCATTGATTATGCCACCAAATCAGTTAACATGCAAAATTTAGGTTTGATCTTGTTGGTCCGTCTTTTGAAAGAGATATGATCACTATGTCGCTAATTTACAAAGAGTATCATGTCTATAAGTTAATAGCAAGAACTATTTTTAATTTTTGTTTAGACTACCAATATTAAGAGATTTGAGGACTCTGAGTAATTAGTTCAAGTGGTGTCAGTTTACTATAAAATAAAATTACCTCAACATTAGTTTATTCTATTCATAAAATTTAAACTCCATACATTATTAATTTGAACCACTTTAACTATGTGTTAGTAATATTAAAACTCTATTAAGCATGCTTCTGCTTTCATCTGATGCATGCGTATAAACTTTAGGCATGAACATCATAAATTATCTGACACGCAATTTTCACTATCATTGTTTTATATTGGTGTACACATTCATTCTTTTAAATAATATTAAAATTGTTTATTATATATACTGTGCCATGATTGCTTTGATCAAAATCTTGTATCACACAAAGTAGGAGGACTGCATATGGAATCCTATAAATCTACATGACAAAATCATCCAAGAATTAAATTGATCTTTTCTTTCACATTTCTTTTGGTTAAAATTATAAAATTTTCTTGAAGCATTGAAAATTTTCGTTTGCGCTTTAGTCTTTTTGGTATAATTAAATTAAACTCATCGAGAATAATATCAGGATTTAGGAAGGTTATGATGGCAGGAGATTGCTTTGGAAGGGCTGCCTTGAATGATCATTGTCATGGGCCATGTACGATGAGCTTTCCACGGTTTCAGTGTTTGAGCGCCAAAAACTATTGACTGCTTCATTTTTGCTACAAAAAGAAGCAAAAGATTGTATCGGGAAACTCTTTTAATGGGATTACACTGTAGCTTCCTTGTCCGAATTCAACTTTACATGACCCCTTTTTTCCTTTTTTTTTTTTTATTTTACTTCTTTTCGGTAAAATGGACTTTTTTTCCTACCATCACTTAGGGGGATTTTATTTCAACCAGCATTCTTCTATACTTTATCAAAGTTTAATATAAAATAGATGCAATGATGAGAATTAGTGATTTTAATTAATTAAAATAAAATAAAAGGTAGTTATTATTTTATATTGTTAGCTCTTTTTTTCCTATAAATTTGTTAGCTCATATTTTCACCGTTTCAATTTATCTGCCGATTTTGATAATTTGATACATTCTTAAATTAATATATTTGGATATAATTGTATCCAGATATATTGATAGAATTTCAATTTATTTGTCAATTTAGATAACATAATATATTCTTAAATCAATATATCTGGCTTGTGAAATAGAGGGAATATAATATTAGCATAACTAATTTGGAGGAGATTAATTAACCAACAATAACAAAATCTAACTAAATATTGAAAATATATAGCCAATCATTGATACTAACACTATAGAAACCATATTTCTATTACAAGTTTTTACAATATATCCATAGGATTAAATATAAAATGTGTTTAATATGTAGGTTTGGAGCGTTTATTAATTTATGGTATTAGAGTGGATTAGTATATTTGGTTAAACTACAGTCCCATTTGATCAATTCCTCTCTTGGTTTTAATGACATGCTAAGACATCATCTAGTTAACATGATACAAAATGATGACGAATTTTTAGGTGCTTAACGGAAGTCTTGCTCTTTATTCAATGTGATTTTATCATTAAAAAAATATAACTGTAGTAAGAGAAAGTACTGATTGCTGATAAAATATAAAATCAATGATGTAGAATAAGGAGTTTTTCTTACCTTAAACAATACTTAAGAATTTCTACAGAATAATAGGTAACTTTAGCTTATTCAATTTAGTTATTGCGTTTATAATAAGGAGACATCATAAATATCCTCACTTCTTTTTGTATTAAAAATAAGTTATTTTACTGTAATTTGTAATGCGGTTTTTTAATTTTATTATGGGAACAGTATGTTTAAAATACCATAATATGGGATTAAAAACAAAAATACAAGAATGTGGGATAATAACACAAGTTTCGCCTTAGTATAAGTAGTATTTATATTTTATTAATTTTTTACCTGAATTCTACATGTTGCAGGGCGAAATCTGAGACAAAAGGAAGTGCATGCATTTCGCGCTGCAGCAGGGCGAAATCTGAAAGAAAAAAGGCCATGAACAATAGACGCATGTACACAAATAGTAAACACGTGTTGAAATAAGAATCGGGTGTATTTCACTATTATCTATAATTTTTCTCACTTTTCTTGTATTATTTTTCACTCTCATAACTGAAAGCGGAACAAAATAGCAACAATTGAATGGTTGAATAGCAAGAATGGAGTGAGGGAAAACAACCGAAATGAAGAAAAATTGGGAGCAACTGTAAAATTAGAAAGGTATATATAATTGAAATTGAGAGCCGTTAAGTTTTGAACCTTAAATATTTTAACCATTGAACTTTGACCATTGTGCAGTATGGGCGAAATGTGATGTGTCTCACATTTCGCCCCCATCTAAGTAGAAATATATACGAAAATAGTATTTTAATTTGCCACATTTCTACTTGTAGTAGGGCGAATTGTGTAACAACATTTTTCACCCCCCAATATGGCGAATTGTGAAACACAATTCCCATATGTTGGTAATTAAATTTCAAACCCAATATTTTAGTAATATCCAAATACTGTTCCCATAATTAAATAACGAAGCCTAATGATGCTCCCCTTGACTATCGACCTCCGGAATTTTCCCTTCATTTTAGTGAACATTCCTAACCCTATACAAGTTATGCTTAATCACAAACTAGGACATGTAATTTAGTTTTTCTGTATTTACAGTACGAGTTTAAGTGAACTTACAAAGTTGAACTAAAATTGCTAGTATATGATTAGTGTAAAATATTTTAGATTGATAATTTTATTAAATTTAATCTCTTAATTTTATTAGCAAAGTTATATTGAAAATCATTCCATATATTTTTTAATTATTTTTCTGCATCTGACACGCTGCATGTGCAAGTATATCGATTTCCCTTGCATGATTAGGGTTCCGTATCTGGATTTGGAGGTTGTGGTTAATGGTCTTATCATGCTTGTTACAACTTTGGAAACCATTTGCGAATAGGCTGGGCCCTTATAATAATAACCAGTCTCATATAAAATACGGGCCCAGGTTTAATGAAAATAACTTTTATATATATAGATATATATATTAATGTGATGTAATCTCTTAAAATAAAAAGAAAAAGAGGACGTATCTCTAAAATTTATCTATTAAGAATTAAGATTGCAATATTACATATACTGCAAGATATGAATCTCATCTAAATGCTTTATGATTAATGTAAATACTTATGCGTAAATAAGAATTAGTCTTCCACCTAAATTATGTACATAAAAATACCTTATAATCACAAAAACTAATGGGGTTAATAAAGTAAATGTGCTTGGTTTAGATACATCCTCTATTACATGTAATACATGTAATTGAGAATTATTACTAATAGTGTGCTTGGATATTTTTTTATTAATGGAACGGATCGGAACAAATAGGAAGGGATTGGAAAGGGAAGGAAGGTAATGGAACAAAGTTACTGACATGCTTGTTTCAAAAATTAATAAGGGAACATAATGGAAATTTAATAATAGGGGAAGAGTATTGTGTTTGGTTTATAGTTTGTAAATTATAGTTTTTTTTTTTTTTATACATGTAGTAAATTATAGTTTGATCTAATAGAACAACAACCTTTTTTTTTTCCAATTTCTACTTTAGCCGTATTTTAAGAAGAGAAATATTATTTGTACATATATTTTTTTGCCTCTGTGCTAACGCACTCTCGTCTATTATTAGATAGAGTGTGGATCCTATTTGATTTGAATCCCACACCCCATCCAATGATAAATAAGAATGCATAGTCACAAAGACCAAAAAAATATATATATAAATAATATAACTGTATTAATACTAACAATACATATTAAAATGTAATTCAATATAATTTTATTCAATACATTGAAATGAATTAAAACCCTGTTTATACACTTCAATTAATGGATTGGAGTGTACAAAGTACAAACTTAAATATAAACATTAAGTACATAATGTAGGTTTTGTACAGCTTCCTCACAAGTTCACAAATCACAACTGCGATGTAAAGACTCCTCATAACTGAACTAGTATCTTTTAAGTCATTTTAATACTGAATAAATCGATATTAGATAAATAAACCTATAATAATACTGAATAAAGAGAAAGAAGCAAAGTTGGAGAATGCAATTTTTTCTCCTTTCGCTTCTGTGAAGTGACTAGTGTACATGCTTCGACTCTTTGGATGTAGTGTCATAAATTGAAATCAAGCATATGCAGCATTGTATTATTATTTGTTCCATATATAAAAGTTACTTTTGATATTCTTCTTTCCTTCCATTCCCTTCCTAGCCCCCACTCCCCTTCTTCATACATGCATGTGGATTGGTACGACTAAAGGGCTCCAATGTTGGAGGGAATTAACTGAGTGGAATAAGACACCTCCATGGCTCCATCCTTATAGCTGAAGCTGACTGATATATTCATCAAACATAAACTGAATATGCGCATTCAGATATGCATGTGCAGTGTAATCATCATTCCACCAAGGTCTATGGAAACTTCATTGTTCTCATTCTGAATATGCTCATAGAAGGAGTTTTTCAAATTATATTATATTTGGGTGTGGGTGTTGTGAATTGTGCAAGGGATCCATCCATCACGTCGATATTAATCCATCTGTACCGTTGAAGTGACAACAAAGCATCGATTTGATAGGTGCATGCATGATCATGACCATATATTAATTATATACGTTATAGAGGCTAGGTGCTACGCCCTATACAGTTCAGCTTCTATTAATATTTAATGGAAATCGTTAAAGTACTTTGCTTTTGTCCTTAAAATATTGTAACTCAGAGCCGTCTAACTGGAAAAAAAACAAGAGAGGTACAAGAAAATACGTGGCCACATATCGTAGATTAATCAAAAAGGAGGAGTAGTTTCGAATGAAAGTGAGAGGAATTTGTGCAGAATTTGACAAAGTTATGTAAATTATAATTATTAGTTAGTAACTTATGAAAAAAGATTTTGCTGGTTAGCAAAACTTATAAAAAAAAACTGACAGAAGAATTGAGATAGTTTTCATAAATAAATATTATTATATTCTTGAGCTCCATTACGTGCAACAAAAGAGAAATATAACTACCAATATTGTATATGTTGTTTCACATTCACTCAAATTTCGCCAGCTAATAATAAATGATTTGCTTCAATCCTAGATATTTGATAGGTTTCTATGAATTAGAGATTGATACTCGCATTGGAGATTTAGTTGTTCTGTTTTTATTATTGTTCTCAGTTCCTTATAGACAGTTCATAACTAATCTTGTTAGTTAATTGATTGTTAATTGGTATAGTTCCTTTGTTGATTGAGGTTTTGAATACATATCCTGTAATTCAAATTTCTATGGTGGATTTCATACTACAATAGTTCCTTTCATTTTACAATTACAAAACCTTGATTGCTAACAGTAAAGTTCAACTCTTCATATATTAACTGAAATAGTTGTCATGCACAATACCTGACTCTTTTGGCTGCTCCTACAACGGCCATCTGTGCCACTGTCACTAAGTCAGGACGTCCAAGGCATTGATAATTCAATTGCCAAAAGATATCTCTGCTACGTGGTCTCATACCATTGAATTGCATGTCCTATTCAAGAGCTAGGTTGCATCACATGCCATGCAATAATCATGCTTTCTACATACTTCCGTTTGATTTGAATAGTGATTAGGGACTGAGGGTGAGGCTGTTACTGCTTCATACGCAGTGGAATAAATAAACACCAATTCTCAAGAAATATGAAAATGGCCTTGCTTCCATACAACTGATGGACAACTATATTCTTGCCACATCATTGTTTTTCTTAGACTTCTTTCAGTTTTATATTACTCAAAAATATTATCAAGATAATTTTTATAAATTTTATATAATTTTTACCTCTCTTAAGTTAATTTTTAGAGTTGAATTAAGCTTACTTAATTTTAATATTAGAATCTATTCTATGATTATTATTAAGTCACTTTTAGATATCTAAGCTTATAAATTTTACACATGAGGGGGTATATCAAAATCTAATATCACTCAAAGATATTATTAAGATAACTTTTATAAGTATTTGAGTAATTTTTTCTTAATGAGCCAATTTTTGCGATTAAATTAAACCGATTTAAATTTTGAGAAAACTAGTATTAGTGTCCCAAAATATGTGTTGAATTAACAGTCAAGAGAATTTGTCTTTTCAAGTGAACTTTTTAAATTCAACTTGTTTTGATTTACAGCAGAATTTACTAAGCCAATGATCATAAGTACCCCTCAATTAAAGCAAATAAAAAAAAATCGATGTTTATGACATTATTTGATAATAAATTATCGGATAACTACTAATGATTCACTAACGAAATATGTAATCATTGTCATGACTCAATATGTGAATTAATTGAGCATATTCAACTAGTATGGTTCTATTTATGTTTGAATTAATATGGATAAACATAACCAAAAAATAAAAATATGTTTAGCTTACAATAATATTGTGGGTGCTTTTGTTTCAATCTTTTTTTATTTTGATGCAAAGTAATTTTTTAATTATTAAAAAATTATTTTTTAAGAAACTATTTATTTTTTCATTTAGTTAAAAGTTAAAAATACTTTTTTTCAATTTCTAAATAAAAATTAAAATAAATAATTTCTATAAAAATAATTTTTTTAATTTAAGAATTAAATTTTATGTGAAAATAAGTTGAACCAAAAATGCCTTGTACCACCCTTTTTTTGTCGGTACATCAGAATAGAAAAAAAAAAAACCACCTTTATAATAGGATATGTTTGAATTAATATGAATAAACATAATAAAAAGATTTTTAAGCATGCAATATACTATTTTTTTCTTTCCTCTCATACCACCTTTTTAAATTGAAGGGTATTGTTGTACTTTTGACTTTTTGACTTTTAGTTACATATGTTTAGCCGTCTAGTTTGACTAGTTCTTCTATCATTAAGTCATAGAGCTGCCACCTCTGACGGATGACAAGTACAAATCCTCAAATATACAAACTTGTAATTGACTCGTTGGGCGGACAGCTCATCTCTAATGAACAAGGACCAATAAGGTATTCGGCTTTCCCGCTATCTTTCGCTAATGAGGTCTAACTCGTGTCTACTGTACCAGAAAAACTTTTGCATAATAAAATTAACAACTTTTATTTAAGTACATTATAAATTGGTAGAACCTAAAAATAAGTTACCAAGTATAGCTTAAATAAAACTAATAGAACACATTTTTAATATAAATATATTTAAGTATAAGGTGTTAGAATCATGTTTATGTAAAAAGTTTTCAATAGACAAATACTAATAATAAAGTTCTCGACTTTTCCAATGTGTATTTGAGGTCATGCCACAACTGTTTTGCCATATGAGAAATTAAATTGTTAGGTATTTTCAGAGAACAAAAAAGTTTTATTCTACTTTATTTATAATTTATTAATTTAATTTTGTAAGTCATTGCTATAAAAGATTTTGAATTAATTCAATTTATTATTAAATACCATATCAAAGAAAATAAAGCAAGTACTAAATTTAAGTGCTTTAACGATATTTCCTCACTTTAAAAATTAAAATGTGCGAATACCATTTTCCTTTAAGTAACCATAAGTCTTTTAAACTTTTACTATTGTGATTAGATGATGTCTAAATTAACTTATATACATTTGAACAAATCCATCTAGCTTTCCTATTCGGTTTAAAGACAAGCAACCCACTTGTATTTATTAACTATTTCTTTTCTTGATATAAACGATATCGAGACAAAATTATAGGTGCTGCTTGAAGTTTGACATTTGAGCCTAATTTAATATATTTTATTTATAAGCGCGCTTTTGAAATCCAATATTGAAATCCAATATTGTCTAACTGTATCCCAATAACTATTTTCTTAGATGCTCTAGATCAAAATAGAAGTTTTATTATGGATCATTTATGTTTTAATACATCGATTTTTTTGAGTCACCATAATCATTATCTCCTTCTTTTTTATATTTTTAATATAATAATTGATATATTAATTGGTGAATGATATAAAACAAAATTTTTATCATATTCTCCGAACATCTAAGAATTTCTTTTGTTTTAAATAAGTAAACTGTGACTTTGAGCATCCTCATATTCAACTTTTCGTCAATCTCCTCCACCTTCTGCGAATTTGCCAAACTACTGCCTAATGAAGAATAGTGGAGAATTGGATTTGCCATCCACCGCGTAATGCTTTGTATTTGTATCACAAGAAGCATTCCAAAATTGCGCTACAAATAAGGGAATATATAGAAGGAGATTGACGAAGACAAAGGCAAAGATGAAGCCACTCAAGTCATGGTTTCTTGTGCAATTTAGCTGCTTGTTGCTCCTGCTTGTGTTGTTTGCATCCATTGTTGTTGTTTATGTTACATTCCCCAATCCATATACAAGTTTAATTAATGAATTTTTTTAATGATTACTTATAAATATTCCATTTTGGCTTAATTAATAAAAAGCGTTGGAGGGCTTCCTGAATCTGATCGTGAAGGCAGGAAATTGGACAGCCCAATACGCCCACCACCATCACCCATTGGACATCCTGGTCATCACCCATAGAAGATCTCTCCAAGGTCCAAGCCAATTCGGAACCAATTTTAATGTTCCATTTTCTTGCCTTGCATATTTCGCTACTTGCTACCATTCACAATGTTACAGCTTAATTTTCTGTTTGCATATATTTTGGGTCCTATGGCCTTCTGGGAATTTTGTTCACGTAGTGAGAAATAAAGAAAAAAATGTCAAGAGTTATGTATGCCCATTGAGATATATATGCATGTGAAAGTGTAAATTATTCGACAAATTTAAGTTTTATGAAAACTCCATTGTCCTTATCCTGCACATGCCTCGTATAGTTCTTCATATGTATCTGCATGTGCGCATTGAGTTATGCATGTGAACTATGTGCACGAAAAAAAGACATAAGGGCCTAAGAAAGAGTTGAGAGAATTAAAAGAAAGAAGCCTGGATTTTACTGATGGCAAAAGGCCAATGATATTCTTCCAATGATAGGTCTAATTTTACCCTAAAAGTTAGCTAAAGGGGAGAGATGCCTAAATGTTTGTAACGGTTATCTTGATTCTTATATAATATGGGATTTAATACACACCTTTCATGTCTAGGATTGAATATATGGAACCTAAATTATAGGTGACCCAATATCAATCAAAACATATACTTTAATACAGTATTATGAGTATTATGAGGTTATATCCACCTCAGAAGCTAGTTTAAGGAAAAAGAAATATTCAAGTATTTATAAAGACTATCTTGATTATATTTTTTTATTTCTTAGAGTATATATCCTAGTATATGGTCAAGTACCTAGCTAAGTGAAGACTCCTCCGAATGGTACTTTTTTTTTTCTATACATATAAATTTCGAGATTGAATTAAGAACCTTATATTTAATGAACTTAAGCCCTTTCTACTTGGATCAATATCTTATTGATCTATCTTGATCATATCTTTAGTAATGTGGATTTAACAAATATATGTAAGCCTTCATACATTAGAATTATGGGATCATTGCACAAATACTTTGTTACTCTCAAGAATTATATATATAATTATTTTATACGTCAATATCAATCAATCCAAAAATTATACATAAAAATAAATTATAAAAAACACATGCTTAATAATAAAATTAATAAATTTCATAATTTATAAAATTAATTATATCAAGTAATATAAAACTCATTATCCGAATCAATTTATAATTGGGTTGATTGAGTTTAACATAAATTGATTCAATTATTCAAACTAATCCAAAATTCTATAATTAGTTTGGGTCAGATAATTAGACCAACTTAGACCCATGTGCACCCTTCCACATGGCTGCACCCATGGTTAGACATAGAGAAATTCTTTGATATTTTTGAAGCGTTATGTGAATTATGTTTACAGTGAATAATAGAGTAACATTTTATATAGGAGTATAAATTAGTAGTAGATCATATCTTAAAATATTATTCTATTATAACTAGGAATATATTCATTTGACGCTCTATAAGCATTTAAGAATTTCTCGTATAATTAGCCATGTGACAAAAGTAGCGGTGATTTATTGTGTAAGACAGTATTTCAGAGAATTTTCGTACATTTTGTTTGAGGGCACCAACTCAGGTGCTTTTGGCTAGTTAATAAGCATGGTATATTTCGTAATTTAATATTAAAGATTATAAAGTATATTGATACATATATTATCTATGATATATTATTCTTTTTATTTTAATTTATATATCAATTTGAATAATTTGATATATTCTTAAATCAATATATTTGAATATAATTTATATTTAGATATATTAATTTAAGAATATATTAAATTATCTAAATTGAGAGATAAATTAAAATGGAGGAAGTATATTAATTCTATAATTTTAAACAAATTAAAAAAATGGTTAGATACATTTTAAAGGTGACAAAATTTATTTGTATAATTCTGAAATTATGAAAAATATCCCATCAAAATTTTGTTTAACTCCAGAATAATTCTGTTTAATTTCAGAATTATTATGATAAATTAAAAAATATTTATAATACTCTGAAATTGTTTAAAATATTCCACAAAATTTTGTTTAATTTTAAAATTATATAAATAAATTTTAATTATTTTTAAAATATATCTAATCATATTTTTAAAATCTAACTAAAATTAAAAAATTATTATATTATATCATAAATAATTAATGTACTGATATAGCTCATTATTTTCACTGACAAATTGCAAATTGCAAGATGCATATTGACTAATGAAGTGCATCATAGCACTTCCCTTTCTTTAGGTCGTCTTTGCAATTCGATTTGAGAAAAAAGGTGATCCACTTGTATTTATTAATATTTTTATTGACATAAATGAACCTGAGGCCACATGATGCGGGCGTGAATTGAGATAAACTTTGTGCCACTTGAACCGCATTTGGGGTTTGTTATTTATTTATTTATTTTAGACTATCGTTATATCATGATTAAGAGATCTTCTTATTAATTATTTATTTCTGAGATTTGAATATTGATACTCTTTATGCAACTCACTTATTAATACATCAAACTCTTGGTGGATTATGGTTTGTTTAATCCATTTTATTTGTATATGTTTACTTTTTGAAATCCAACATCTACTAATTGTATCAATAACTATTTTTGAGCAATGTCATTTTCTTAATTTTTGAATAAAGTATTTCCATAGATATTATTATTAGACTACTTTTGTGAGAATGTTCTCTTTTGTTCTTTCATGTATACAAATGAAGCCTTTCGCGGGTTTAGTATTTTACATAATTTTATGGCTTGTATAGGAAAAAAGCAAAAGAAAGGTAGGTTTAAATATGTTTATAGTCTTAATAATTATAGGCCTTTCTAATTTTAATTTCTCTAAAATTTTTACATTGATTTTGGTCCTACTTTTTTTTTTTTTTGCCTTTGTCATTTTAAATTTTGGTTCCTATAAATATTTTTAAATATGTATTTAATTTTTACAAATATTAAAAATTTTATTTTTTATTTTTATAAATATTTTGATAATCTTCTTTTAATTCTCATAAGTATCATATTTTAACATTAAGTCTAAATGATAAGAATAAAAAATCTGATAATGAAAAATACAAGGAATCGAAATCAAACCAAAAATTTTAAAAAGATTAAAATTAAAATGACTCATATTTATAAGAATTAAAAATATATTTAAATTAAAAAATATTATATAAAAAGTAAAACTTATAAATTTTCAATATCTTAAATGCTTAAAAGAATTTTACCTTTTATGGACTTTTCTTTTTCAAATTCTTAATAAGTGCCCCTAAAGTACTTGTTACGAAAACTCTAAAATTATGTTCGGTTTTGATTTTGATACAATTGCTTTTGAAATAATTGAAGTTAAAAGAATTGATTTAAAAAAATTGATTTATGCTTAGAATTTGATGATAAAAAAGTGAGTTTTTAATAAATAATTGAATAAAAAAATGATAAAATAAAATTATTTTTAAGATAATTACCAAAAAGAATTGTTATAATTTATCCTTTTGTGTTTTCAAAGTGCTAAAAATGGGTACCATAGTAACTTACACTTTTCCATAAGTTAAGAGTACATTTGTTTCATCTTTTAAAAAAAGTGATTTTAAAATTTAAATTTTATACGTAGCTAAAAAGCTGAAAATTAATTTTTTTTATAAGCTACTTTTTTCAGCTTCTAAAAAAAAGTTGAAAATAGAATTTTTTAAAAGTATAAATATTTTAAAAAAATTATCTAAATATATGAAAATTAATTTTTAAATAAAAAATGATTTTTTTGCTAAAATAATCCCAAACAAACATACCCTAAAACTACAATATTCCATTAGACTTGATTTTATTAGAAGCAAATCATT
Organism: Pterocarpus santalinus; assembly: GCA_031439595.1. NCBI lineage: Eukaryota > Viridiplantae > Streptophyta > Magnoliopsida > Fabales > Fabaceae > Pterocarpus > Pterocarpus santalinus. The sequence continues at coordinate 60,471,390 of CM062531.1, forward strand.
TTTTCTTTTTTTCTTTTAAGGAAAAAAAAAGCGTAAGCCAAACAAAATAAAGTGTATAGAAATCGATTATAAGTAGCGGAACGGACCTTCAGTGCCAAATCAAACAAGCAAATCTACCACTATTCACCTCTTTTTGTTTTCCCCCTTTTTCTCCTACTTTTTCCTTTTGCTACCAAAGAGGCCCACAACTTCACCTTTTTCTCCGTTTCCTTTCACTTTCTGCGAATTTGCGTAGGACACCGGAGAGTTTGCGTAATGGTGTATATATATCACGCAACCATGGAAAAGCCAAATTGTAATAAATTCAAATTCACATAAAGGGGAAGGAGGAGATTGACAAAGGGAAAGATGAAGTTCCTCAAGTCATGGTTTCTTGTGCGATTGAGCAGTTTGTTGCTCCTGCTTATTTTGACTGCATCCATTTTTGTTGTGTATGTTACTTTCCCCAATCCATATACAAGATTTTCATTACTGAAAGTTTTTAATTATTGCTAACAAATATTTCTATTTTGGTTTAATCAACAAAAAGGGTGGCACCTCGTAGAGGCAGGCCCTCGGACCATCCAACACATCCTCCGCCAACACCCGTTGGACAACCTGGTCATCATCCGTAGAAGATCTCCACTGGTCCAAGCCAAGGAATATCAAATGTTGCTGTTCCATTTTCTAGTCTTGTATAGCTACTAGCTTGTGCTCAACGTCTGTGTCAGCTCAATTTTCGGTTTGTATTTTGAGCTTGTGAGAAAAAAAGAAATGGAAAAAATGAATGTCATGAGTGATTTATGTATATGGCTCTATCTGAATATAGGATTAGGATCCTCTGAATGATATATCCTTTGGGATATATATGCATGTGAACGTGTTATTATCCCATGAAGTTCTATGAAAATTCCATTGTCCTCATCCTGCATGCATATGCTTCATGTAGTTCATATATATTCCAATAAGTAGAACAGGTACAACTACAAGTGGCTCAAAATATAGAATATGAACCATAATAAAAGTATAGCGGCATACATTTCCTTTTTGGTATATTAGAAAATTTAGGCTGTGAGAAAAACTCGTTCCAATTGATCTTTAGACTCATTAAACGGCCTACCAAAGTACTTACAGATCACTCTCTAACGTATTTCATCTGCATATCTACCAACAAACCCCAACATCTAACTACCCCAGAGAACTACTTAAATTCTGATCTACATCTAGTAGCTCCTCCCGGAACTTTCCACTGCATTTGGCCATTATTTTGGCGGATGAATTTTAAATATCTTTCAGTATTGCTTATCGTGGAAGACGAAGATGCCAGCCAAATGATCTTCAGAATATTGGGGGTTCAATTTTTTTAAGTATACAATTTGATGTCTCCGTAATTTTTGAATTCTCATGGACAACACATCATTTTGGAGAGGTTAAAGTTAAGAGTGTCAAAGTAGATAAAATATTTTATTAATAGATCTTTCTTTTGCCCTTCCAATATCCTCTATTTTAACATAAGAAATGTTTTTTCTATATATAATTTATCGGCCTCTATGTTGATGCATCCCTACCAATGATGGATGGAAATGCGTTGATACGGAAACAGTTAAACTAAACATATAAATAATGCAACCCTTTTAACATTGTTTATATAAATGATACATAGTATTCCACCGTTTACCTATATCTATCCATTTAAAGTTTTTTTCTTCATGTTTGAAGTTATTAATTTTTTTTTAATTTTATCCTTGCATCAATTATGTTTATTAATGCAGTTAGTAGAAAAATAAACAAAGCAGCTAGTAGAAAAATAAACAAAGTTTTATTTTTAATATAAGGATAATTTTGTAAAATTAGTTTAATTTTTACCTTTTTTTTGGTTAAAATCATATATATCCCTCTACTAGAGACAATTCTATTCAAGGAATTGAAATCTCATAGAGGGTATGACTGTTTCAATATTTGTTATTCTATATCCAGAATTTGAATTCAAGATCATTAGTTAAAGGAAAGTAATATCTATTACTCCAACCGATGGTATGCTGGTAGTTTAATTTTCACTATTATCAAGGTCCTTTAATGAAATTTTCTTTGTTAACCTTAAATAGATAGGAGATGGAATTTCTACTGTTATCTCCTAATCATGGAAGATAGAAGATGGCTTAATCCTATCCCCTGACGTAAGAGCAGAACGGGAGAAAAATATTTGTATACTCCTGGAAAAATGCTTTTTCTTCCTCCAGGTGAATTTCAACCATTAGATGCAAAAAAGTATGAAAGAGAAAATATATTAAAGAATCAGATAAATAATTTAGATGTTATGTGGAGGAAGAAATGTCTTGCTCTCTGGAGTAAGGCAGAATAACTCGATACGGGAGCAGATACATTTTCATATAGGCATTTCGATTTTGTTTGTTGTATTCCTAGCTTTGCCCGCTTTATGTTCTTTTGGCTGGATTTTCATGCAGGGATGTGATGATTTCTGTAATGTACTGGTTTGTGTACTGCTTCGTGGCTCCCCTGCTCAATGTCCTGGGTTGAGCATGTTTATTTATCTACCAAAAAAAAAAAAAAACCTTAAATACTATAATATAGAATTTGAAAGTAGAATGTTTTACGTATGAATGATTTTATATCAGGGAAGTTGTTGCCCGTGCAAATCACGGTTCTTCCACGAGTATATAAACAAATGAAATCTTTCTCCAATTTTAGTGGTTTACATGATATTATGGGTCGGTATCTTCACTAAAATCAACCCACTTTTCCCGTTCAATGAGTGAACCATTGACTATGAGCAGCCCCGTGGCCCTCATCTTCACCTTTTCTCAATATGCTTCCACTTTCTGCCTAGTGGATAATACTCTAGAGTTAGGCTCTGCGATGCTTCACCTAATAGTATATATAAATATAAATTAAAGCAAATTCGCATAAGGGGGAAGAAGGAGATTGACAAAGGCAAAGATGAGGCTACTCAAGTCATGGTTTCTTGTGTGCTTGAGCTGTTTGTTACTCCTGCTTATTTTGTTTGCATCCAATGTTGTTCGGTATATGTTACATTCTCCAATCCACACACGAGTTTTAATAATGAATTTTTTTTATTTAAATCATTGCTGACATGTGTATCTCCATTTTGGCTTAATTAATAAAAAATTTTGGAGGGTTTCCTGATGCTCATAGAGGCAGCTACTTGGACAGGCCAATATGTTCTGTGTAATAGCCCCGATTTTTCTAATATAATAAAATATGAATTTTGATTTATTTCATTTAGGTAGTGTGAGAATTTCTCAGACAGCGACATGTCATGACAATCTTTATATTGAGAACTATAGGGTAGTGTGATGCTGTCGTTAAATATATGACACTACCGTATATTAAAAATTAGGAAATTATAAAAATGCCCTTATAATACAAACTTTTGTTATTTATAAAATCACCCCAATATTTTCAATTATTATACTCAACCCTTAGGAACTATTTATTCTTAGGCCCTTGAACTTTTAAAAACTTATATTTAAGTTCCTATACTAATAGAATTAGCAAAAACTGTATTTAAGTAGAAATGAATAACATAGTGGAATTGCAGAAACCCAAATCCCTATTGATTAGTCCACAGAGGTATCCAAATGTGAAATGATATAGAATATCTCTAGACTTGCCAATAATTACATAAATATCATTAGTAATAGAAAATAGACAAATATAACAGAAACTCTAATAAGAAACCACTAAATGGCTTACAAAAAGCCAAAAACTTCCTGAAAGATCCTGAAAATTTTCAAAAAAATTATAAATACATTTTTAATATAATTTTGAAGATAAATACCATTTTTTAGCAAATTTAAAGAATATTTACATAATTAGATAAAAATAACCTTATCAAAGTATAAAATGAACTCCAAAAACCTTATAAAACCACTTTAACTTGCAGTATAGCAATGGATTAGCGGAGTTTTTGGTGTAGGTTTGTTGGGCCATGAAATTGGGCCTCCACCATTTCTGAAATTGGACTTGGGCTTTTGGAAACAACTTTAGACCTAAATTTTACAAAAATGTTAAAAATATACCATAAAATCTACATAAAACCAAACAAAAATCAAACCCTAAGCCCAAGAACCCCCATGGCCGAGTTTTAACCAGCAATGTAACCCTAGTTCAATTCTAGTTAAATGGGATCATAGAATACTTAAGAAGCAACAACAATGTCAATATCAAGTTACTTTATATTAATTAACTTTTTACTAATTCACAGTCATCTTTGAATCAAATCTTTTATGAAGCCTTCATGTCCCCTTGACCCTTAAAAAGGTGTGAAGATCATCATGGGCTGATGAGAAGATTTTAAATTTTAAATTATTAATCATAGATAATTAATTATACTCATTAATCCAAAAATAAGCTTAATTAATGTAAAATGATCTAAAAATCCTATAAATTGCAAAATAAATTCTAAAAATTAAATAATAACATATTTCACATATAAAAATATGGTATTCATGATAGATTAAAGAAATTTAATTATTTTCTAAATAATTTGTTAATTAAAGGTTAAATTTCATAAGAATAGTTATGAGTAAAAATACTAATTTTGTACTAATTAAGCACTAAATAACTTCAACTCTATCTAAATCTCTATTAGGCACATAAGATGAATTATATATTAAGGCGTCCCCTTTATATACTTTGGTTATGTATTATGTACTGCTACACTTGTGCACTCTATGACTTAATATTAGTAGTAATGCATATTTTCTATAAATGAGAGTTGTCTTAACTGTGGAAATTATCAACTACCATATAGTACTATTATTTTTGTTACATAAAATTAATAATTAAGGAATGAAATTAGTAATAACAATCTACAAAAAAATTTATCTCCATAAAATTAAAGTAGTAAGTTAATATTAATATCTTGCTAGGTAATTATTATTGTGAACACCATATTTTTAATAAAAACACCATATTTCAAATTTTTATCTCATTATATCTCTAGTTTTTCAATTGCTTTTCAAATTTCTAGTCCATCTGTTACCAAAGATTTCTCTCATTCTTTTCTATAAAAGCCAACTTCCTCACTTCAAAAAGGGGAGGAATTTAATCAGTCAGAGATCACTTTTACTATTTTTCATTCCCATTCTCTCGTCAATTTTTGGATCCCATCACCATTTCTAATATCACTATTTTCCATCAAAATCAATCATATTCTTATTCTAATCCCACAGTTGACTTAAATCATAGTCTATCTTCATCTTTCCCCCATCACTATTGTTGCATTGCTGTGACACTGCACAACCACCACTCTTGCTTAGCCTCCGTCAGAACGCTTTACTATCATCACCGCCGTTAATGCCTCAAGCCTTCTCTACATTGTGGTTTTAATCATTTTTTTGTATGCACTATATTATTATTATTTTTTTGGCCTTTGGTTTTTATTTTATTTTAAAAAAAGAAATCTATGCCAAATTTCCTTTTTTTTAATTAAACCTTTTCCTCTCCATTGTAAACTTTTTTTCTTTCATTTGATAGGTTTTACTCAATTTCATGTTGTTTTTTGTGTTTGATTTTTTCTTGTTTGACGTTTTTTCTTTTAAATTGGTTGAATTCTTTTAAATTTTGAAATATCATATTATCTTTAGCCAAAAGTTTTCTTTTTTTAATGGTCAAAACATTTTTAATCCATGCAACAAACTTACGATATTGATGTATGGCTTGACTATCCTCAAGAGTTGTGAGAATTGTAAGGGTATATTATATAACTTATACTATCCTGAATCTTGTGCAATAGTGGATTAGGTTTTTTTTTTCTCTCTTCTTTTTTTTTCAAAAAAATTATTTTTGTAAATAAATTCAATCCAACCCACAATTATTTTCTATAAGAATGACGATGGCTTTAAGTTCCTCATTGCATCGAAGGATATGTAGGAGCGGGCACTCCTTATCAAACCAAAAATTAAATTTTCTTAAATTTTGTTTCTCTTTTATTTTATTTTTTTTGTAAATAATTGTCTTTTTTTTTGGGAAAAAATAAATGTTATTAAAGTATTGTTAATTTACATGATAAACTCTAAGATAACCATTATAAAATGAATATATTAGAGATGCAGTGGGATTAAGTTTCCAGCATTCTCTATGCATAATTAGACTCTCGAACCAGTCTCTTTTAAAGACCAATTTTTTGCAAATCAAAAAGGTTTATCTAATTTTTTTCTTATATAAAAATTAGTGGCGGTTCCATTGAATATTTTTTTAAAATATACATTTTTTGTTGCCTTTCGCCGCGGCACCCCTCGGGCATATTGTGACAATTATTATCAAAGTAAAATAAGGTAAAATAAATAATATAATATTAGTTAATTAGTGTGATGTTATTCTCCACCATCACCTGTTGGACATATCGTGGTCATCGTCCATAGAGGATCTCCAAGGCCGAATCCAAGAAATCAAATGTTGCTGTTCCATTTTCTTGTCTTTCATACCTACTTGCTTATGTTCAACGTGTCAGAGCTCAATTTTCGGTTTGTGAGAAATAAAAAGAAAAAGAAAAAAGTCATGACCCATGAGTGATATATGTGTATCTCTCTCTTAATATATATGTATATATTTGTTGCCTTCCATACACACGCTTAAAATTTTGGTTCACTGTGTCTATAATGGATGCAGTATCTTATATTTATTAAATTTACAACAACTATATCTTTTAATTAGTCTAATGATAAACATTTCATCCAATGTATATGTATTCCATCGAGATATATAGCTTGTGCACGTGTTATTATTCCTCGAAGTTCCATGAAAATTCCATCGTTGTCATCCTGCATATCCTTCAAGTAGTTCTTCGTAGGTGCTATAAAGTGTACCTATTAATAATATGTTTGGATTTTCGTTCGGAACGTTCAAATTGTGGTTAACTTTTGTCCAAATTATAGTTTGGAGCTTTTCAAGCGGAAAAGTAAATATGGTATAATTCCACAAAGTTCTATGAATACTCAGTGTTCTCAGCCTGAATTACATATATTATTATCTCTAGATTCTAATATCTCTCATTTCAATTCAATTCAGCTAATATTGTTCTTGCCACAAAAATAATAATAACTATAATATACTTCCATAACAAAAAATAAAAAAAATATACGATAAAATATATTATTAATTCATTAATAAAATGGAAAGGAATCAATGTACACAATTGTAAATTAAATACAATTTTTATACTGTTAAGTAAATTTTTATTGAAGAATTTTTTTACAAAATTCATTATTAGATTGAAAGTTTATATGTTATAAATCATGCACATAAAATTTTATATTAATATAAAATTATTTAATTCACTTTTTAATTATATCAAAATCAATGTAATAAATATTTCTTAAATGTATATAAACTAATAAGAACTATTTCAAGCCTTCTTATTGATATCTATTTTCATAATTTTTTTTGTTATAAATGATCAATATAATAAATAGTTACAATTCAAAACTTAGACTAATAAAAATTATATTCTGTAAAATTTTATTAATAATATAAGTGTGTCAAGATCTCACACCAATCTCAATTAATCTCTTCCCTAATAAAATATGTACAAATTAATCGGAGCCAAAAGATACTTTTTCTTTATTGGGTTAAGGGACATAAAATTTTAATTAATACTCTCTCCATTTTACTATATATCTATTTAAAATTAACATATATATTAAGAAATTCATAAATGATACAAATAATAGTAAAAGTTAACCTAATTTTACAAAATTATTCTTATACTGAAATTAAAATTTTGTTTATATTTTTCACTAACTGTATTAGTAAACATAATTAACGTAAGGATAAAATTTTTAAAAAATATTAATAATTTCTTGATATTTAAATGAACAAATAATTTAAAACATAAAAAAATTTAAATTAACAGATATAATAAAACAAAAGAAATAGAACAAACCAAAATAGCATGGGCCTTTGTTTTTTTAATTTTAAATTAATGTACAAACATAATAAGAAGGGGACGGCCGCCCGAGTCGAAGGCCAATCAAGAGAGCTTGGCCTTAGAGCACAGTAATTTCCCTCTTTTGTAAGTCCTGGTTGCGGATGAGACACCGAGATGGACATCTCAAGGCAAGTTGAGTAACCCCTTGACTCGATGAATTTATGGCAAGATATATAGGGACAGAACATGGAAACTGTTCTAGTGTTGGGTACAACGCATTTAAGCTCACATTAATATGATTCTAGTTTTGTTAGAAGTAGAAATTGATTGGTTTGGTTTGAGTTTTAGTTAAAAAAAAGGTTTGAACTAATTAAATTTAATTGTGGTTTGGTTTGATTTTTGAATTTTTTTTTTGTTATAAATTTGAATCAAATCGATCCAATCAAAATCGAGTTGTTTTGGTTTGGTTTAAATTATTGGATTGAATTAAAAAATAAAGAATTATATTTTTTTAAAATTATTTTTATAACAACTAATAAGAATATAAAATTTGAATACTTGATAATGGTGTAAATAGATATTAATAAAAAGGATAAAATGTAACTCTATTATTAAAAATTTAAGTATAAAATTTTGAAATATTAGAAATAAATAGAAAAATGAGTTGATCAGGTGATTAAATTGACTGTTTGAGTAATCAAGTTGAAAAATTATAAATTCAAAACTAGGGATGTAAGTGGATCGAATTGGTTTGAGTAATCAATTCATTTTAAAATGGAACTAAACCAAATCAATTATTATTGATTCGATTTTGGATTTTTATATTTCAACTAGATCACCTTATCAACTAACTTCTTTTTTTAATTTATAATCTTTCAATATTTTACAATTAAGTTTACAGTAATAAAGTCACTTTTTATCTTTTTTTTTGTTAATGTTTGTTTAAGAAATTTTTCTATTCACATAATTAATAAATATATCATAACCAAGTTTTATATTATTATTAGTAGTTATTATAAGAACAAAAGCTTGTTAAAAAATGCAGCTATTTATTTTTCAGTTTAACTCGATGACCCAATATTGATCGGATTGGTTTGGTTTGGATTTGTTGAAAAAAATTTAAAAATTGAATCAAACCAACCCAATTAAATTTAATCGATTCAGATTTATTTTTCATTCAAACTCGATCTAAACCAATTTATTTACACCCCTATTCGAAACCAAACCAATAATAATTGGTTTGATTTGATCTAATTTAATTCTACCTTAAAATGAATTGATTGCCGGATTCAATCCAAATCAATTTTATTACTTTGGTTTATATCTTCGACTTTATTAGATCAATTTGATTCGCTTACCCATTTTTATTGATGGAGAGTGCCCCCTTCAATTAATAAACATGGAATTAGTATGTGTCACTGGAGGGCGTAATGTTGTTCGTTTCAATAAAAAGTTGCGTGTTTAGAAACATTAGGGGGTGTAATCAGGTCAGGTTGGTTCGGGTTTAAGGGAAAAGTGAATATGAACCAATCAATTTTGATTAGTTTGAGTTCAAGAAAGTTTTTGACTAAATCCAAACCAGTTAAATTTGGATTGGTTCGGCTCAGGTGTTTGGGTCATTTTTTTTTTGTTAAAAAAAAAGGATCTATAGACATGTGGATCTGTCCCTATGATTCATTGACCTTCTTTCAAAAAACAAAAGGAAAGAATGGAAAAAAATTGAAACGTGGATGTAACATTAATGAAAAAGAAGAAAAATAATACATGATCAAGCTTCAGATCTAGAATTAGAAGAGCTCAACCTAATCACAATCATAGACTACAAAATACAAATTAAAAAAATCCCAACATATAATGATCTTATATGCAAAGCATAGCCAATAAACAATTTATGAATAGCAAACCGCTACCAATGGTGGTTGGTAACTGAAGAACAAGGAGCAATAGAACCAGGAAGGCCATGGTCACAAAGGAGAAGCAAACCCACCAGCGATGAAGAAGGAACAATGATGGCTGTGAAGGAGGAGGAACCATGAAGGACACACAACCAGCAATTGTGGAGATTGGCGGTGCTGCAGGCTATACTAGGCGGAGTTCGACATCCTAGCTTCTGGCTTTTGCAGCTGTGTTGGTCCAAATCCGTGTCTCTACGATTAGAACTGAAGGTGCGGTGCTATAGCGGCCGCCGGGCGACAGGCTTGGGAAGGAAGCAGCTAGCGAGCTTGGCAGACGATGGTGGTGACTAGGGCTTTGTGATAGTGAGTGAGTGCTAAAGAGTGAATGACTGTGAGTGTGAAGGTTGGGTATTTAGGATGGGAAAGGGAAAGTAAGAGTAAGACATGAAGATAGCAATCGAGTAACATGTTATGGTGTTAAAAAAAAAACTATAAATGGTCGAGTCGGGCCAGATAACAGATTGTAAATCTCCCAATTCAATATTCGAACCAAATATTGATCAGTTTCAATTAGATTGACCCAATTGATCCGAACCAAACTGAATCAATTTATCGGTTTAGTTTGGATTTGTCGGGTTCATCGAGTTAACTCGATCTGCTTACACCCCTAAGAAATATGTTAAGAACGTCAATCTTTTTGCCAGGATTTATTTTTAAAGGGGTATTAATTCTTAAATTAATAAGCAATCTATGTACAAAAAAAAATTAATAAATCATCTAATATTACTTTATTTTATTTGACAATTATTTTATTTTTTTAATTATCATCATTATTTTTGTCATATTCCTTTTCTTTTCGAACTGTCTAACATAATATTGCTCGAGTGTGTCCATCTTAATTGACCAGCCCTCAATTCTAAGTCATAGAGCTGCCACATTTGAAATAATATTGGGGGTGCAGGCAATGCCAGCATATAATAACAACAAAAAGCGATATCAATAAGAATCTATTTGCTTTAATTTATTGGGCGCACTTACCCGTCTTCAATATTGGCAAAGGACCAATAAAGTGCTTGACTCTTCACGTGGAAGAGTGGACATGTATAAGTAAATATGCATTTCTTTTCAATTTAATATTAAGTATATTTCAACCTTGGCTTGATGGTCTTCATCCTCCCCCCCCCCCCTTCTCTCTCTCTCTCTCCCCTCCCCTTTTTTTTTCTTTTCAGAGCCAGTGGGATGTGGTAGGAGAATCCCTTTGTACTTTGATGTTTAAATTGCTTCATGAACCATGTCCAGACGGTATCCGTATTATTAATCAAACTTTTATTTCTCTAATTCTAAAGATTATTACCCTGAGCTTGTGAAAAAATTTATATATAGTAGCATATAAGTTATTTACAAAAGTTTTAGCCAACAAATTGAAGATTATTATGTCTTCCATTATTGCTCCTACGTAATGCAGCTTTATTAGAGGCAGAAGCAGATCGAATAACATTACTGTGGCCTAGGAAGTTATTTATAAAATGCAGCAGGTGAAAGGAAAAGAGGGTTATATGACAATCAAAATTAATGTAGATGTTGGGTTGACTGATCATTTTGTGAATCTTATTTGGCACTGCATTTTTTCGGCTTTCATGAATATTCTTTGGAATGGTGAATCCACTAGTGAATTCTTTCCCTCTAGAGGTATCAAGCAAGGTGATCCTATTTCTTCCTATTTGTTTGTTATTTGCATAGAGAGAATTTCTTATCTCATTCAATTGGTTGTTAATCATAATCATTGGAAGCCTATCACTTTGTCTAGATGTGGTCCCTCCATTACATACCTATATGCTTTGTAGATGATTTAGTTAATTTCTGCTAAAGCATTTATGAGTCAGGTTGAGATCATCAGTAAATGTCTCAAATTTTTTGCGTTTGTTCTAATAAAAAATTCAGCAAGGAGAAGACAAGGATTTTTTTTCCTCAAAGAATGTGCATCAAACTAAAGCTAAGCAGATTGCTGAGACTCTTGGTTTTTCGCTCTAACTTGTTATCTAGGCAAGTATTTGGGGATTCCTCTTCAGCACTGCAAAGTTTCTAAGAGGACTTTCAATTATGTAGCTGATAAACTAATGCAAAAATTAAGTTTCTAGAAAGCAAAGAATCTTTCTTTGGCGGGTCAGCTAACTCTTTACAAAATAGTGGTTTTGGCAATTCCATCTTATCACATGCAAAGTTCTTTTTTGCCAAATCAATTTGTGATTCTCTTGTGGAATTTGTCACGATTTCCTATGGGTTCAACTAAGGGCAAGAGAAAAATGCATCTGAACTCTGGGGATAATGTATGTTCTCCTAAAGATGTTGGTGATTTAGATCTGAGGCAAGCCCATTTGGTCAATCATGTTTTTATGATAAAGATCAATTGGGGACTCATTAATGAGCTTTGGGTGCAGGTCCCTAGGAGTCAGTATCAATGTGGTGATGATATTATTCCTAAAGTGGAATGTCGGCCTAGTTGCTCAAATCTTTGAAAAGGCATTTGTAATGTGTAAGGATGGCAAAAAAACAGGTATCCGTGTAGATTACCCATGATGGGGGAAGCTAGGGGGATGGGGATGACACTCTGTTTATTAAAGGAGGTGAAAATTGAGGTCTTCATCCCATTCAGATATATTAAGTCCCCATTTATATGTGAAACTATCTAAATAACCTTACACACACTAGCGTGCATGTATGCACGCTAATATACATGCACAAACTTTAGTGAGGATATTTATGATTTGAATTTTTGTAATTGTCTTTTATTATTTTAATTATTGTTAAAATTATCGAATTTTTATCATATATTTTCATTGTTAATTTGGATTGTATTGTGTTAGTAGTATTGTAAGGATTATAGATATTATGTATGCTTTTATTTATGGTTTAGAGTTTTTTTTTTTATGAATTTTTCTCTTTTTTTTGAATTTTTTGCATAACTTGCAAATATTTGTGGGGATTCAAATCTCTGTGTCGAACGGGGAATAAGGACTTGTGATGGGGATGGAAGGCAAATTTCCAAATGGAGGTAGGATGTAAGGGCATGTCTTTATCTCTATAGATACTTACTATCATCCCTAGTAATATATAGCTTTTAGTAGTAAATATATACTATCTATTGGAGAGTTGGCAACGTTAAGTATATTTAAACGAAATATGTCATTTGCACGTAAGTCTAAGATACCTCTTTAGATATCTTTGGATCAATATATAAATATTAGGGATTTTAGTTATGTTTCTTCTAAATGTGGTGAATATAATAAGATATTTGATAATGTATAAAAACAATTTTCACCAATTTTATCATTTACATAACTAAATTCCACAATTATTAACACATAAGCTCTCCACATTCTCTTATAGATAGATTCACCATTTACATAATTGAAATCACTACTTATTTATACATAATTCTACACATGTCAAAAATAGTATCCACCATCACTATGCAGAAATAATAAAACTTCAATAAACAACTATTGGGACTTTTTTTACCCTTCCCCTTCACAATGAGAGCATATGTGAAACCACACTTAAGCTTTCGCAATATATTCATTTATATGATAGTTCAATTATTTGAACATATATAGTGATTTAGATGTCAAAAATGACATATAGTGATCACAACTCAAATAAATGCAAATTTTAGTCATTTAAGTGTAGAATGAGCATATTAACATTATATATTCATTATTAGTTAATATCACATTCAACACTTATATAACTAAAATTTACATCTGTTTATAAAATGGTCAATACATGTCGATTTGAACGCATACAAACCATGTAAAAGAACAAATCTCTTAATTTTATCCTTTTGTTTTTGCTTTCAAAATTGTTTTATATACCCACAAAACTTTGGTTTTAGTCCACGCAGACTTGAGCATCTACATGCCCATTCAAAGCAGCATACCACCATCCTTTTCAAAGAGAAGAAACCAGTGATGTAATGGGATGCAAAAGTCTAAACATAATTCGGTTCAAAATGATTTTAAAAGCTTTATAATTATAATGGGATACAAAAAGTAAGGTATATATATAGCACCACGGGGAGCATGGCAAAGCCAACTTGTCAAGTTCTCACTGGTCAGTATTGCATATTTTTGGAGATCAACAAGACGTGAAGATGAAGCTGCTAAAGTCAACGTTTCTTCTGCATTTGAGCTGTTTGCTGCTTCTTCTATTTGGATACATTGTTGTGGGGTGTATCTGATTTCCCAGCACCATAACAAAGTTATAATTTCTTAGATGAGAGCTAATTTTGATTCTTGCTAACAAATATTATATTATTTTGGTATTACAGAGTTGAAGGTCTTGGCAGGCTAGGGGACAAACCAATATCTTCTCCACCTTCACCCTCTGACCCTACTCATCATCATCCATAGAAGATCTCCGTGGTCTAAGGCGAGCAATTAATCGATTAATTCTGCTCCTTTTCCAAGTACTTGCTCATGTTCAATCATATCTTGGCTCAATGTTCTGTTTGTGATTGTATGTTGGTCCTAGCCTTGGGGCTTTTTTGTTCATCACTCTATGTAATGTAAGAATTCATCAACATCATCGTATTATCCCATTAGAGAAGACACTATAATATTCTATTATAAATTATATTTATAGTCAAATCATTTACGTTTAAATGTTTCTTAAACTCTAAACCCTAAATATTTCTTAAAAGTTTTGTTTATAATTTTTTCTTGATCTTCTTCTATCTCTAGTCATTGATGATAATCGTTGGCGTAATAGTAATGTTTATTGTCTTGTGATTTTAAGATCAAGAATGCAAATCTTGGAAACAATCTCTCCAATTGCGAGGTAAGATTGCATACAACTATCCTTTCCAAATGCCACTAGGTGGAAGCTTGTATACCTAGCCACCCTTTTCTCTATCTCTAGTTATTAGGGTACCTATCATCAAAGAATAAGAGAAGCAACAATAGGCACAAAAACAATGGCAACAAAAATAGCAAATAAAAAATGCCAACACAAGACACTAAGATTTTTAATATAGAAAACCCCTTCAATGTGAGAGGTAAAAGCCATGGGGCTTGATAGTCCAAAAAGCAAGCATCTACTATGATTACGAGTTGTTTACAAACACCTAGTTTTTGCCTTCAATCGTTACAAAAATAAAAATAAAAACCTACAACAAGAACAAGCAATAAACTTGATAAATATGAAGAGAAAACATAAAACACTCCCCCAAAACAAAGCTACTGCTGCTACCTTCAATTCTAGAGTTTGGAAAATCCTTTCGACAAACCCATAGTTCATATTGAAGAATAAAAATGTCTCCAACATGTTATCTAAATTTCAGTGCAATCGGACCATTAATGACCCTTTGATTGCCAGTTTGATCAAAACTATGCAGATTAGAAAAATGATAGCAAGGAAGTGTGAAATTCTCTTTTTTCTCTCTTTCTTTTCTAAAACTTCCTTAACACTCTTAACCTTCAAAGATACCTCTTAACCTAGCCATTACCACACTCAAGTGAAAATGACTAATGGGCCTATATAAAATTTGGACTTTTTCTTTTCATAGGAAGGAAGCCCAACCCAATACTATGGGATAAAACTCGCTAATTTTATTATTTACAAAATTAGAATTAGAGGGCTTACTAAAGAAGAAAAAATTAAGTATAAAACGATCTAAACCAATTAAGCCTTGGTTATTTGATCTACTACTCTCTTTATATAGAACCACGTATATAATGTGAGAAATTTAAGAAAAGAAAAAAGATATGTTGAATATTGTGATTGTGAAAATTCAGGTACGGTATTGTGAAATTCTCAAGTACATACATGCATTGGAAAATTTGTAGAGAATATTTTTATTTTAGCCGTGCGTGTGGAACTCATGTAAGAACCACGCAATGCAATTCTATTGTATGCACAATGACCATAAGAATTTCTTGTATGCGGATATTTTGAAAACGGGTTCAACCGAAAAATCATAAAAAGGGTATAGCTCATGACCACACATACATTTATACATAATTATTCACTATCTAGCCTGAAATTAGCATGGATTACTCAAAAAAATTGATAACTCAATTTGTGTTTTGATCCATTTAAGCTTAAACTTTTAGGCAGTCGAATCAATTTTTCAGGAGTTTCGAACAATTGAACCCTGCAATACCACTTTATAGATACACTCCACGGTATCATGGAACCAGATTTTGAAACACGAGGTTGTATGAATGCAGAAAGACGATTTGGATTATGGATTCCTTTTTTTTTTTTTCGTCAAAGGTTTATGGATTTAGGTGTATCGATACACCAAAGTCTTTACTGTATAAGTGGAGAAGATAGGTAAAAATCTTTTGATTATTTTCTCTTTCTAATTAACTATTGAACTAATAATGATTATTCATTTGCTATTAAAAAAATAATCATACATGCACCAGCCATTAGACTAAACCTGAGATTTTAAATTGTATTTTTAAGTTAAATTGTAAATTGTAAATCACAAATCTCTTGCCTAATTGCCACTTATATTGATTACTTAAGAATTTTAATTGACTATTTTTTTTGCCGTTGTTACTAGAAAATGCATAAATAGCGACCGATTTTGTGACTGAAAAACACAACTAGATTTGCAACCAATTTAGGTGATATAAGGAAAAATTGAGGATTATAAAATTTGCGACCAATTTTGAAGAAGAGAAGAAAAGAAAAGATATTGAGAGTATATTTCAATCGTAAAATCGGTCGCAAACTCAAGATTTGTGACCGATTTATAATAGTCAACAAAACAAAGTATAAGAAAATTGCAGTCGCAAAATCGGTTGAAAAATTTAAGATTTGCGATTGATTTTATTGATTAAGTATATTGATAATGTGTATGCCAAATCGGTTGTAAATCTTAAATTTCGGGACCAAAAAATCAAGCTCAAAAATTAAAAGCTTTACAAAGTTTGCAACCAAAAAATCGGTCGCAAATTTAATAACTCTACCAAGTCAGTTAACTTAAGTGAAATGTTGAAATTTGTGATCGATTTTTCGGCTGCAAATGTAAACACTAACAAAATTTATGACTGAAAAATTGGTCACAAAAATTAAAAACTTTACAAAATTTGTGATTGAAAAATCGGTCGCATATTTAATAACTCTACCTCATCAGTTAAGTGAAGTATTGAAATTTGTGACTGAAAAATCGGTCGCAAATGTAAACACTCTAACAAAATTTGTGACTAAAAAATCGATTATAAATTTGAAGGCTTTAGCAAGAACAAAAAAATCCATCGAAATGCTTAAAGTGTTGAAATTTGTGACTGAAAAATCGATCACAAAAAATTTAACAAAAAACCATTCAGAACACTAAAGTAAGGTGTTGAAATTTGCAACCGAAAAATCAGTCGTAAATTCCGACACCTTTAAAATCCAAAACCCCTAAATCATAAGCCTTCTGTCATTCTTTTCACCTTTCTTCTTCCTCCCCCTCCCCCATCTCTCTCTACCATCTCCACCACCGCCACCATTCAACCACGTCGCCACTACCACCACTACTTAGAAGGAGATTCTCCACCCTTTTGGTTCTCTTCCACTATTTCCTTAGCTCCTCACAGATATGTTTTTTAAAAAATAATGGTAGTTTTGGTGTTGTTAGTTAATTATATTGGTTGCTTGAGGTTGTGAAATTGAGTTTTTTATGTTATTGGTTGACTTTAAGTTTATATTGTTGTTCTTTTTTTTCCCCACTAAAATTTTCATATCTATTTTTTTTTTAAATAATAGAAGTTTTGGTATTGTTAGTTGATGTTGTGGAATTATATTTTTTGATGTAATTGGTTGAGTTTGAGTTTATATTGTTGTTCCTATTTTTTTTTAAAAAAATTGTATCTGCTTTTTATTTAATGATGAAAGTGTTGGTGTTGTTGATGTTGTTAAATTGGTTGAAGTTATTGAAATTGATTTTTTGATATTATTTGTTGATTGTGAGAGTATATTGTTTTTGAAGATGAATGTAGGTGGTATTTAGAATAGCCCCAAACCATTTTGAATGAACTTAGAATTGAATTGTCCCCTAAGTTGATATTTCTATCCTTTATCCTTTATAATAGTATATCGCTTAATATGAATAACGTCATTTCAAAAGTCTCAAATTTCTTTGTTGATGGTATTGCTTAGTAACTTAAGGAAGGGCTGAGAAAAAAAAATAGTTTCCATCATTTCAAATAGCATGTTACAAAGTCATATATGTTTTATGTGTTTGTCGTCATTTCTCTTAAGATAAACTCACTACATTTTGTTTTGAAACATAATTCTTAAGGTAGACAATGTGCTTTTATTTAATATTGAAAATCAAAACCTATTGATTGGTCTGAAGTGTGTATTAACTATTTTCCTTCATTTTTTGTATTTTTCTTGACTTTATACTTTGGTATCCTCGCAATGTTACACAAAAGCACTGTCCACGCTTCAAAGGGCCTCTTTAATGGAGAAATCTTGGCAAAACTCACAAGAGAGAATGAGATTCTTGGCTAATGTAAGTCTCTTACTATTTTCTAATTTTGGAATTCAAATAAGCTCTAGCTTTAGTGCTTTACTCTAGTGGAGGGTCATATATTGTAGGCGTTGAGGGTATTATTTTTTATCTTTGTGCTTATAACATTGCTTGTTTCTTCATGAGGCTTATTAAATTTGCATTAGCTAAATAACTTTGTTGAGAAATAATTTTGTTCTCTGTTATTAGTAATATTGTGTTAACAGACTTTAAATTTGGTTTTGCATCTTTGTCTTCAACAAAATCCATGGCATTATGTATTTACGCTTAGCTATTTATATACTTACTCTGAGCAATTTTATTTATGCTAAGTTATGTTTTTTATGCTAAGTTACCTTTTGATATGGTTCAACACATTCAAAATGACATTGATGTTGTGGTTCTAATGACTCAATTCTTCTTCAGAAAATAGTGAAACCAACAAGTATTGAAAGGTGTGCTATGGTTAACTTTTATGTACACTATGATATACAAGGGCTCTTCAATCAATATCTTAGTGATGCAGATTTCTTGATGGAATGCTTTGGACGCAATATGAAATCAGCATCTCTTTTCTTAAAGTGTTAAATTTTCTAAAGATTTGACACTTTTTACTTTTAGCTCCATATTCTCTTAGGTGATTAATCTTTTTCTATTAAAATGTAATCTGGATTATATACTACTTATTTATATTTTTATTTGTATCTTTTAAACTTTGGGTATTGGGTATTTATGCTTTGGGATGTTGTAGTATTAGGTACTAATACTCAATTATATGTAATATTAACTTCTTAGCTTTATGAATTATTGGATGTATTTTTTTAGGCTATTGTTGAATTCAGGTGTATGAAGTATGGATTTCATAAAATTTTGAATATTCTTTCTTTTTTCCTGTTTAAAATTTGCTATTGATTATATTTGCGACCGATTTTACAACCGAATGTATTGGGTAGGAGGGAAATTGTGTTCAGCATTTACGACTGCAAAATCGGTCACGAAAAAGTTAACAAATGACCAACATAGGCACTGCATAAGGTTCCCAAAAATCAATTGCAAAATTGGTCATAACCAAAATTAGTTGCAAAATTTTGCGACCGAAAAAATCGGTTGCAAATTTATTTGTAACTTGCTTAAATGTAACAGACAAAATCAATCGCAAAATCGGTCACAAACGATCTTTTTAATCGAAAAATTATCGTAACTAGACAATTTCTAGTAGTGGCTTTTGTTCTTATCTTTGCCAAGTCACATCTTGAATTTAGTTGTCAATATTTAAGTAATGTATAGAATATTTCACACGAAATAGTTATTGAATGTATTTTTTAGCCTGGGGTTACCAAAAAGTTTTTATTTATCATAACTTCATAAATTTTATATGGTCTAATTGATATGTTTAGAAGGAACCAATAAAGAAAGATCCACTTATTTAAAAAATGCAAATAAAAATGTAGTAAACCTTTTATATATTTATTTAGATGTTGAGTTAGTGAAGAATATATATCAACTTGCTTTTAAAAATTTTGAGGGTGAGGGGAAAAGGCCCCAATCCCCTCGAGTCCGCTACTTCATACATATATATATATATATATATATATATATATATATATATATATATATATATACTCCTTTTGTTTAACTATTATTTTATACGATGGACCAAAATTATTTAAATAGTATGACTTGTAATATAACATTGCCTCTATTTTTTGGATTTGAATATTTTAAAAAGAGAATTTCTTTAAAATGAGAAAGTAAAAGAATGTCTACCATTGGATCATCAGTACAATTCTCACTGAGGCAGATTCCGCAGTGCTCTGCGATAAGTCGAGAGTGTCACACACCATGATCACCATCATATTTCTCCATAGAGAACTACCGATACACCATCACTTTAAACTTCATTTTTCGGCCGCCCTTCGTCCCCTTTGGAGCCACCATGCCACTATCCATTGTCAACCATCATCCCGGCAACCAACTGCGCTCCCCGACCACTGCACCAGCCACCACCTGTGGAGCTCCCCCAAGCCACCCAAAGCCTTCCCCTCCACCATCCTCTCCCATGGCGAGAGCTCCACCCACAGCACCACCCTTCTAATATCTTCAAACAGTGAGCCTCAAACCACCATTCGTACTTCGAAATTGTGGCCAGTGTGGTGCACCAGTGACGAGACTCCATGAACACTCCACCGGCACATACACCATGGTTGGGTCGCCGATTCTCGAGGTGACGCAAGGGACAACTCTCCTCCTTCCCACAAACAGATATCGGAGCCGCAGCTCCTTTCCTCGCTGAGGTTGATTGGCGGAGATCAATCGCGGTGGATAGCAGCGTGCAGCAGCCACAGCAACTATGGGCAGTGGAGATCAGCGTGACAGTGATAGTGATGATGAGAAACAGTTGTGGTATTGCAAGGAATCGGGCAACCATGAAAGAAGCAAATCTTCTCCCCGTGATGGATGGAAGGAGAAGGATGACGAAGGTGAAGAACATGGGACGGGTTTGTGTTAGTGTGAACTAACAGTTTGTGGTGCATCGATGTTCCATACATACTCTAAGCCATTAAATTCAAAGTTAATGACTAAGATATTAAGATGTGTGACACACTCTATTTGCTGCAAAACATGACAGAATCCCCTTTCTCATATAATGTAATTTATTGATCTAAATAAACATTTTTTTTTACTTCCTCATTTTAGAGGAATTTTCACTTTAAAAGATCGTAATTCCTAGTCTTCACCTCTTAGTGATCTTACTATAATGCTCCACATTTCTTCTACTTAAATAAACAAATATAAATTATTTCATAGTATCTCCAACAATTGCGTCTTTTTATTAAAAATAAGAAGAATTTGGAATGGCTAACTTACCTACAAGTCTCGACCCCGATTGGAGGGCCGCCATTTTAACAGCTCCTTTTTTATCACATTTTGTAGTTTTTGGTCCCTTTGGGCCAATGAAGAGGTTGGTAGAGCAACCATGCCGACTTTAATTACGCATATAATAAATGACTAAAAAAAGAAAAATTATGCATATAATAAGAATACTCAGATACTCACGTGATAAAGTAAACTTCTACTTTAAGCACGGCTCTATATATATATATATCCAACAGAAAAAGATAAGTTTCATCATCCATCACAAGTCCCAAACCTTGATCTTCTAACTGCAGGTACTTTCTTTTCCCCTTAGATATCCATGAAGATTTTATGGTCTCTTCTGCGCTTGTTCTGCTTGCTGCTTCTCCTTTTCAGTCCTTCCATTGCGGCCAGGTAAATATATTCTAATTGTGCAATATAATTATTACTAACAATAACATGGCTTAAACAGTTTTTACTTTTTAATATTATTTGGAAACACAACCAATTCTAAATGGTGATGCCTTGTGTGATTTCCAAAGCCTAACAAAGGATGTACTGAAATTTTGACAGGCGCACATTTCCTGCCCCTCCACCTCCTCCTCAAGCGTGCTGTCCTGTGCCTAGACCATATGTTCATGCAAAGCCATGAAGAATTTATGCTAGACTCTGGGCACCTAATTATATGTTTTCTTCCTCTATGAATATCTTTACTTGTTTGTGTAGTTTGAAGAAGTAGTAGCGATTGGAATTAGTTACTGGCATACCCTTCTAGTGTAATCAATAACGTCTAAACCATATGAACGAACAAAATTCTTCTGTCCCATTTTGGTGTTTCCCTATCCGTCTACTCAATAATATTTTGCCATGTATTATGGCTAATTTTAAAAAGTTGATCTTGAAAAGAATTATGAATGGTGTTGTAAGATGTTATAGTTGTCATAATATAAGTGGCGAAACAAGAAAATGTGATAAAGGATCTCTATGCTTGAATTAGACATCATCTGCATCCCCTTAAATTGAAAGCCAATGAGTTGTGTTTCTTATTCTATATAAGTTAAGTGATAATCCATAGTTTTTTTTATTTAATTTTTCTAAGAGTTAGTTTGGCATATTCTCCAAAATATGAAATCAAAATTTGAGGATGGATTTTAAGATATAATTTTTATAGAAGAAAATATCATGGGGAATTTTATCCCCTTAAATTGAAAGCCAGTGAGTTGAGTATCTTATTCTATAAGTTGAGTGATAATCTATAGGTTTTATTTTTTTTATTTAGTTTTTCTAAGAGTTAGTTTGGTATATTCTTCAAAATATGAAATCAAAATTTGAGGATGGCTTTTAAAATATAATTTTTATAGAACAAAATATTATGGAGTTTTTATCCCCCTTTTTTTTGGATGATATTTATCCACTTAAATTAAAAGCCAATGACTTGTGTTTCTTAATTATTCTATAAGTTGAGTGATGATCCATAGATTTTATTTCTTTTATTTAATTTTTGTAAGAGTTTGTTTAGTATAATCTTCAAAATATGAAATCAAAATTTGAGGATGGCTCTTAAAATATAATTTTTATAGAAGAAAATATCATGGAGTTTTTCTTTCCCCACTTTTGAATTGACAACAAAGTGACCCTTGATATACACCGCAATGACAAACTTCACTATAGATATTTAATAGTCTATTCACACACTACCGCACGCACATTTCAAATTACTTTTATTAACCAAATATCAACTACCTAAATATCTATGCTTAATTACAATTCCTCTTGCAAACCTCTTGGTTAATTATAGGTACGTTGTTGGTTAATCAGATAACATGTCACCTGTATCAATGCTACTAGTCTAATAGGCAGTTTTCCACCTCACTAACACTAGTTTTTATCACCGCAAAACCATACAATACAGATGCCCCACAAACGAATTTGTACCTAGTTCTCAAGACCACACTGAATTAATTATAATTTGCTTCCTCACTTTGTTTATGATTAACCTAATAATGAGTTTATGTGGATCTTAATTTGATTCATTTGCCACTAAGATTGAGACATGATTTTGAAGAGCCTCTAATTTTCTTGAAGGGGGATTTACTTCCCTTTGATATAGAAGATACATTGAAAGCTATGAAGAGTGTTGCTGATCGAACTTAGCAATTCCAAAACCATTTGCTATCCCAAACTAATATTTGATTTTATCTTGGTAAATAAAAAAGGTTAGCACCTTCCTAGAATTAAATTGATTCACATGGTCCTCTCACTGGTCCAATAAATTCCACGAATTATTCAGCAGCACAAACAATATTAATTATCAAGCATATTCCATAGCCAATTGTGGAACAGACCATGAACAAAGAAGAAAATTGTTTCATCCGTGCATACGTTGCCTAGTATAAAACCGAGGCCAACACAGCCCAAGGTGTGGAACATAAATGCAATCCATACAGCCGGAGGAGCAAAGCCAACGGTAGCATACTATTGACTCCATACCTGATGTCAAACAGAAGGGACAGCAAAGCCATTGATAGAATCAACGTATCAGTAAATGAGTAGTCCACATTAACTAGAGCAATCTGTTGCCACGACTCCATATCATGCTTTGGCCAGCTCTTGGTATGATTATGCTTGCGGAAGTTCATTTTAATTAGATGTATACGGATATCTAATAACAACTTTTTAAGCATATTCTTACCCTACTAACTAAAGGGAATACTTGGAGTACCATTGTGGCTGTAATCAAATTGCATATTACGCAATCAGCAGATGTTAGCAGCAATGGCAAACTGCTATCTTAAGTAAGCAGACTACCAATTAAGTCACACACTGCATACGAGCATCTATCTTTGGACATACAAATAGACCCTTAATCGGCTAAGTAGGCTTCCAGCCTGTATCATCACATTAGTACTTAAAGTGATAGCTGCGATGACTGTCTTACCGCAAGAGAAATCAAACCTTAATTTACTTTAACTTGATTTTCAACCAAAAAAGGTTGAATACTTATTCTCAATGCACTTTGGCAGAATGTACCACTTTAACAAAATGCACTTCTGTCTAAGCTTCATATCCCATCTGGGCATGGGTAATCCAATCACTTTAAACTTAGAACATTGACCTAAACCGGGGAAAACGGCCTCAACTTGCCAAAAAATTGATAAAAACAAGGCAGGGAGGCCTTGCAATACTTGTCTCCTTTTCAACAGAATAAAATTGATAACACTAAATGTACCCAAAAAATTCCTAAAAGAGTTTTGCCTGTTTTCCTTCTTTTTTTTTTTTTTTTTTCCCCTTCTCATTCATAAGCCTTCTCCCAATCATCTACTACTTCAGAAACTTCGGTTGCATCTAAGTTCCCTCCAAGTTGCCCTTCTTCATTTGAGCCACCTGCATGAGACTCCAAGCTTGAGACAGCACTGCTCCCAGAGTTTTTCCCAGAAACTTCAGTTCTAACAGTTGTAGAAGATGAACTTGAACTCGATTCCTGGTCCAAGACATTCCAACGGTTAAACGAAGCGGCTATTGGTGCTTCTTTCTTCCAAGCAGATGGCTGGATATTAGCAGAACCAGCAGTCCATTCTTCATCGCCCCAAGAATCTTCTCTCCAACCAGGCTCTTGAACCACAACCTTTTTCCATGGATTGCCTTTCAATGCTGAAAGTGCTCCTCCTTCTCTCATTGTCCCAGCTCCACCCCAGGCACTTGCTGCCGAAGACGCGGCAGATGCCCCAACATTCGGGGCAACCAAAACAGCTCCCTGATAAACTGTTCCATGATCCAACCTCCTCATTGCAGTTGCAGCTCGGGCAGGATCATGAAAAACAGCCAAGGCATTTTTGTCATTCAACCAAACAAGCTCACATTCGCCACCAAATCTCAACACCAAGGCACTAATATCAGCCTCCCTTGGTAAATCTGGAAATGAGACAACAAGCCGAGGATCCATGTCTACCAAGGGATCAAATGCAGGAGGAAGAGGCACATTCACAGTTGTAGTACCCTTAACCCCTAGCACACGAGGTGGGGCCTTGGATTTTGGGGTCACATGAATTATAATGAAACGCTTTGGCTCCCAACCAGCAGCATTCACGGCAAGCTTCCATCTCTCAGCAATCACCCTCACTGCATCTCTTTTCTCCTTCAGCATAGGACAGAAAACATGGACTTTTAAACCATGTGTAGTTCCTCTGCTCTTGCCAAGCACTAAAAACTTGCATCTCTCCTCAACAGATAAAACCCATTTAGGATCACGCCTGAACAAGTCAGATATCAATTCAACAGAACCACTCTCACCAAAATGGAGAGAATCAAGATTTGGAGTAGTAATCTCAAAAGCATCAGCAAGAACCCTCTTGCGCTCTGCCTTAGCACATTCATCATCGCACATCAGCTTTCTTTGTCCAAGGGGAACCTTTTTGCCATTTGCATCAACTGGTTGAAGTGCCACAGGTAATTTTTGAATAATGGAAGCTTCGTGTATGGCATCAGCATTATAATTACCACTGCTAGCACCAGCATCACAAGGAACATTTGCAGTTATACGGCCACAAGAACAGGTAATTGTAACAGGGAACTCACATCTTATATCTGGGCATGGAGATGAAGGGTGACATGGAGCTGTACATGTATGACGACAGTCTCTCCTTGGAGCAGCACATGTTTGCCCACAAGGCGCTGGTAAACCTTGCACACTGCCAGATAGATTATCACAAGGAGGGGGGTGACAAGTTCTGCCGCATGCATGTAAGCCACACTGTCTGGTCTTCCCACAGAGCTTATTGCATCTAATGTCCTTTGAACCACAAGGTATGTTCCTAAGAACAACATGCCCACCAATGCATTCTTTTGCTACAGGAACTGAACAAGGAGGGCAGTCTCCAAAATGGCAACTGTGTGAGGCTGAATGGCCACAAGGCTGAGGAACTGGACATGGGAGTTGACATGAAGGAGGTGGTGTACCACAAGGCAGCGGAGGAGGGATTGAAGTCCTACCACAAGCACATGTCAAATCAGTAAAGATGGTTTCAAGACAAGGAGGGCAATGACCACTGTGACACAGTGATTCACAAGCATGCTGGCCACACCTTAGCTTCTTTTCACATGGCATTGAACAAAAATGAGGATCCCAATCCCCACTTAGATTATTATTGGGATTACAAAGTGGACAACACCTTTCACTGCACCTATGTCTTCCACAGTTCTTTTTTCTCCCACAAGGCTTTTCACAAGTAAATTTCTCATTCTCCATTAATGTCCTACAGCACTCCACAGTTCGGGACGTTGAGCCACAACGGCACTTCTGGGAAACTAAAACCAAACAAGGTGGACAATCCCCAACATGACACACCTCTTTACAATGATGAATCCCACACAGAAGCAGCTTGCCACATACTTGTGAGCAGGTAGGTACTGGGTCCATACAACTTTGGCGTTCCTCATCCAATCCTGTTTTCCCACAACAGCATGTCTTAACACGGCTTGGTAACAACTCACACTCCCCACAACTTCCTGGATGACAAATCTCACTGCAGATATGATTACCACAACTAAGTCTCCTTCCACAATTGGAACCACAAGAAAAAACTCCACCTTCTGCTTTGAATTCACCCTTCATTGCCATGTCCCCACATGGAATAACCTCCATCTTTTTACTGCAAAAGCAAGAGGCATTGATCAGAACCTGACAAGGATCACAAGCACCGACATGACAAATGCGTTCACATCGATGACGCCCACATTCAAGAAGCTTCTCACAACGCTGGCCACATGTAAGAACAGACTGCCGATCAGAGCAACGAGTAGTAATTGTTTTCTTCCCACAAGGACACAAGCGTGGAGGGGCAAATGCTTTACAAGGAGGACAAGGACCTGGATGACATTGCAAGACACAAACATGAGGACAAAGATCTTCCTTACTCCCTCCATTAACCAAAACCTCCCTCTCAAGTGGCTTCCCACATGGTTCTCCACACGAATGTGGCGTCAAATACAAATCAGATGGAGGGTCCAGCCTCTTCCCGCAAAAGCAAACATACCTAATCTCCTTTGACGACGTGAGCTGCACCGACTGACAACCAGGACACCGCCAATTAAACCCCTGATTCTTCTCCGCTGACAAATCAACCGAGGTGGGGGCGCGAGCCCACTTCTTGATGCAATTCAGGTGAAAGATAGAGTAGCAGCTCGAGCAAGACCAAACAGGCGCGGATCTCCGGACCATGTCATAGCAAATCATGCACTCCACATTCCCTCTCATGAGCTTCTCCTGAATCTCCTGCACCAACTGAGGCAAATCAGTGTCCCTCAGTCTCAACCCTTTTGCCACCTGATTCCCACCACTGCTCCCTTTATCCCTTTCCCTCCTCTGATTCACAGTACCATGATTGCTTCTATTATAGCAAACCGCAGGCGGTGCAACTGCGACAGGAGAAGCAACAGCAGCACCAACACCTCCATTATTGGAGGAACCAGCAGAATCAGCGTTGTGATCAGATTGCAAATCTGATGGTTGAACAGTAGTGGTGGATGATCCTCTAGGAACCCATTCCTGACGAGAAGCACCTTGTGATGGAACCCTGGACCTGTCCCTCCTTTCTCTCCGAACTTGCAAGCTCATCTCTTGACAATGTTTCCTTCCACACCTAACACTGAAATCACAACTACCGCAATTCAATTCAATTCAACCACAAAATAGATGCTACCCTCGATTCTTCTCTAACTGATCATATCATAATCACACAATCAAATACAAAATTAAACCAAGCAAGAGAGAGAGAAATCAATATCAGGAATTGCAGATTGAGAAAAACAACATTAAGATAACCATAAAAAAAAAAAAAATTGATAAAACCTAACAAATGAACGAAACCTTAACAATAAAGAATTTAATGTTTTGAATGGATGAGGAAATGATACGATACCTGGTGATGGAGGGAGAATAATTAAACGACGATTTGTGTGTATCGTTTGTTGTTGTTGTATCTGAATATTGAGATTTGTCTGTTAGGAGACCGAGAGTGGTGAGTGTTTTTCGTGTGTTTGGCTTTTGGCTTGTACAGCGAGAGTTTTTTGGAGTCGGTTGGATGAGAATAGAGTTCCTACTATTATGAGCATGAGGAGTCTGAAACTCGGGTCATGTGAACCGACCCGGATCCGAAGAAGATAAGGGTGGGCTTGGTCTTGGGCCTGATCCAAAGGTTTGGCTTCTCAGTTTCTTCTATGCTGTAGTGTAGATAGAGTTGAAGCTGCTATTCTTTTGATAGGCCATGTAAGATTCCAAAGCCCGGTTTCAGATTTTATAAAACGAGATTTCAATATTCGAAAAATAAAATTAAAATAAAAAAAAAATGTTTGTGTAGTTGTATTTTGCTATCAATTGTTAAATTTTCTTTTCCCCCCTTCTATGGAAGGTTATTCATTCTTTTAAAAGAGTCATAATACAAAACATTAGAGCAAAGTTGAAGGTGTGATAAAGCAAGCCAAATCTTCCAAAGAATGTTGAGCCCATCTAGCAAGCTCATGGACAGCAACATTGCCTTTCCCACGAATAAAGGCAAAAACGATAATCCTGGAAAAAAATGAATTAGGCTATTTAATGTCTTTAATATTTTGAAACGTAACATAATAACATAAATGTTAGTAAGCAAGCATGATCTGTTACCTCAAGAGTAGTTATTACAGAATTTTTTTTCAAAAAACTAGTGTTTAAATAAGTCATATCAATTTTTCATTTTTGGGATCAGCACTAAATAAGGGTACTTTATATCCTTCAGGAGAAAAAAATAAAATAAAATAACCATCATTTAGAAAATTGGGAATACAGATAACTATCTTATCACCAACCAGATACCAAAACATTTTGATAAAAGATAGGAGACATACCATCAGGTCTAGGGATTTTGTTTGAAAATAATTAGTGAATTGCAACCTTAATTTCTTCTACTCCAAACCAAAAGGTTTTGTTTGTTGTTCATTCATTTCGCCACTCACTTTAGGGAAAATAACTTCCATCGCTTCTGGAGCATATGAAGGATTAGCTGAAGAAGAGATGTCTTCAAATTATTTTGCTGCAATCCCAACCATTTCTAGTTCTTCAATGTAAATCATACCCCATCTTTATTTTGCAGCTTCTTAATAGTGTTTTCCTCTTTTCTCGTAGAAGCTCTCTCATGAAAGAATGCAATGTTCCTATCCTTTTCTCTTACCTAGAGGACTTTTGATCTTTACCTCCACATATCTTTTTTCTTGCCAACAATTCATTAATGACATCATTCAAATGAACGTGTTGTGCTACTATAGTGGGGTTCTAAGGTTGTTTCTGAATGGACTCCACTTGGGCTTGTAGCTGACTGAATTCCTTTGAGAGATTGTTGAATTTATTTTTCTTCTATCTCTTTAAAGTGTTCTTGGTTCCTAAGATTTTTGAGGCTACGGTGGACAAATTTGCCAGTCCATTAGTGCCTAACCAACCATCCTTAGCAGCCTTTCCATAGTTTGAATGTTAGAGCCATATTTGCTCGAAAGTACCACTTCTTATAAGGAGTCAATGTTACTCTTTAGCCTTTCCCACAAGAACAACAGATTAAGATAAGGGAATGATCTGACACAAAGGTTGATAGGTGATAGCTTTCACAAATTTCCATTAATAAGCACCATTCTTGAGTGGCAACCACCCTATCCAATCTTCTTGAGTAATACAAAAATTAGGCTTACCCCTAAACTAGGTAAATTTGTTCCCCTTCTAACCCAAGTCCAGTAACCATCAAGCATCGAGGTCCTCGATACACTCTACTATCTTTTTTTGGGCCTTTATGGAGGGTTGGGAGTATAAGAATCAGATTAATTGCCATGATTGCTTCCTCAAATGGGTTTCTCGAGCTCCTATAAAAGTTAGTAAATCTCCATGAGCTGACATTTTATAAATTCTGTACAACCACATCAATATGTCTTTTTGAGTATGATTGCATAACAACATTTAACTACGCCTTCCAAATCAGCACTAGCCCACCTGATATATGATTTTCACAGTCAACACTTAATATATTCTCCATGCTAAATACAATTTAGTTTCACGAAGGAACACCATGTTGGGAACTTGTTGCCTTATTAAAAGGCTTAAGATGTTCACTGACCAAGGGTTCCCAAGTCCCTAACAGTTCCAACATAAGATTTTCATTATGTTCGACGGGGCTGGGAGCTAGCATTCACTGATGTAATAGAGTCCTCTTTTATTTGAACATCCTCCCTTAGTTTCTTAATTCCAATTACAAATTCTCCACACTACTCAATTGTATTATTCTTTTCACATGCCCTTCTTTTAGCGCCCACCTGAATCATCTTTCTTGGTTCTTCATTTTACTTTATTATTTTCTTTTTTTTTGTATATCTAGCTTTCTTCTTCCACATACCCACTCAATTACCTTTCTTTTGTGGTTAAGTGATAGTGCATTAGGAATTAGATCCCTTTTCACCTGAATTTAGATTACATGGATAGGTCTCAAACCTTTGATTTTCAATGAGAATCAGGATGCCAAAGCAGTTACCCGCTCCCCCTTGTCCTCGCCTATAACTGCCTCAATAGCGATAACTCTTTTTGGAGAATTCATTAAGCCTTCTTTATGCTTTTTTTATAAGTGCTGTGGTTTGGGAACTTATGGATCCACTTGTTTTGGGTCCCGAGCAGAGGAAGAATTGGCTGAAACCACATCTAGCTCTAGTTGTACAAGCGCTTAGAATCCCCACTGACTGTCATTCGATCTCTATAGTGTTTTTTTACCTCCACCTCTATTTCCTCACAGTTCTTTTCACCATGTCCCAATTTACCACGATTATAATAGAAATTAGGGAGCTTGTTGTACTTAATCCAGTACCACCTCTTGGTCTCACTCTGACGCATAGCTAGCAAGATACCTTATCATAAGTATTAGCTTTTATAAAGCCCTTCATCATATCCCTAACTTTCTCTGCTATTGAATTCCTCATGCCCCTAATTGATAGATCATAAACCCTCCAAAACGTTATGAATTTAAAATCCAATTCAAATTGTCTAATAGATGGATCATATTCTTGGAAAACAATGATATTCTTATCCAAAGGTATCCTTCAAGAGCTCTTTTCTTATATCTTACCAGACTGAAGTCGAATATGAAGATGTTCTCACCCAAGGACTTGATTTCTAGATCTCCATTCAGCCTCCAAATCTGCTTCAGCATTTTAACCATGGCTTCCATGCTAATTAGTTTCACCTGAATGATTTTCCCAGTCAAGCATCTAGCTACGTCTGATTTGTCCTCATGTGAGATGACCACCATGATCCCACCTTTGCAC
This sequence comes from Pterocarpus santalinus, assembly GCA_031439595.1. Classification (NCBI taxonomy): domain Eukaryota; kingdom Viridiplantae; phylum Streptophyta; class Magnoliopsida; order Fabales; family Fabaceae; genus Pterocarpus; species Pterocarpus santalinus. Next base: position 60,502,861 of record CM062531.1, read on the forward strand.
TCCTCATTCATCAGCGACAACTGCCTCCATAGATCCTCTAGAGCCTCTGTCATACTTTGTGAATCCAATCTCATAGTGAGAACTTAACCCTCAAAACGGTGGGATTTCCTCGCACAAACCCTGGGGGAGAAGGCACAATGAGACCTAACATTGTGAAGACTTACTCAAATATTAATGATTGTCATTGCTAAAATATTGGTTCTTAGGTGTTGTAATGAAAGTTTCATGGCGAAAATATATTACAATTTTAGGGTAAAATTTAGTTGCTAGATTTATCACTAAAAAAATATAAGATTTTATTTAACTTTTAACCTTGATTTAAAATTAAATAAATAATTATTAAAACTGAAATGGTAAAATACCAAAATATATGTAAAAATTAAAATATATATATAGAAACATTTCATTAATAGCAAATTTAAAGTAAAGCATCATCTTTTCTCCCTTTGCCTCAAACCAGAAAAACCAAAAGTCGATTTGCCTAATCCTTTCTCGTTACTTCTTCTCCAAATTCAAATCCCCAACCAAGCCCGGTAACGAGGCTTCCATACTCCTCTTGATTTCCTCCACATTTTTCACTTCAACTTTTTAAGTAAGCATAAAATTACATCTTTTGCTCCAAGTAAATTATTATGAAAATTTTATTTCAATATATGTATATATACACATACAAGTGGAGTTGAGTCATATAAGTAGACAATAGATAGGGGTGTTTAAATATAATATTCTAACCAATTAAAATCGCTATAAAATTATCTAAAAAATTTAACCAAAATTTGTAAAATCACAAAAGTTTAGATTTGATTGATTTTTATTTTCTTAAATCTATTGGATTGGATCAAATTTCATATATAATTTTTAAAATTGATCAAATCTAATCTAAAATGAATAATATTATATAATATAAATTTTTATTATTAAATATTTACTTATAATAACTTTAGTTTATCACATTTTTTTAATTTGTGTGTCATTCTCATTTAAAAATCTATTTTTGTATATTTAATGAGTAGCTTTTTATTCTTATTTACTTGTTTTATTAACTTAAATTACTTTTAATTTATAATATTTTAGACTTAATTTTTTGTTAAAAAGTAATTAAATCGTTCCAATCAAAATTGATAAAAGGTGGCTTGGATAGAATCAAAATCAAAATCTAAATTAGACTCATTCGATATAAACTGATATAAATTATATTATTTATATTGGTTGGATTTTTTACTTAAAACCAATTGAAATTGAATTGCATACACCTCTAGCAACATAACATAATTAGGAATGGCATTACATTTAATTGTGTGAAACCCTATATGCTTAGGGTGTTATGCCTCTATAATCCATAATATATATCTATCATTTTTGGCACAAGTCTATCTTTGATCCTTTGTTGTTACTCACTTATCTTACCATCTTTTTCCTTAAAAAGAGGGGGAGTCTCATGAATTGATTTATTCTACACCAATATTTTTTTTTGTCAATATTCTACATATATTAATATTTCAAAAACATTTTTTGTACATATAAAGTGGCACCTTAATAAGGGCCAAGGCTAGTCGCCCCCAAAATTTCTTTACCTCGTATTAACCTTATTTTTGCCAAATAATCAATAAGTTGTTCCTAAATATCTTCACTTTAGCTAGACTTCCAAAATATGGTTAAATGCTTTTTGTAAGTAACCAAATTTTATTTATGTGGTTCTGAAATTAAAATTGAATTATTGGAGGTATTACATAGATAAAACTTGGCCGTTTTTTAAATTAAAATATGTAGTTAAATGTATTTAAAAAATGACCAAATTTTATCTACGTATTTTGGAGCTAAATAGAATTTTTTTAGTATTACACAGATAAAATTTAATCACTTTTAAAATATATTTAATCATATTTCTAAAACTTGACTAAATTAAAGAACTATCACTATGTATCACAAGTAATTTGGTGTACTGATACATCTTCATCATGAGATCACAAAGTGTGTGGTGCACCTTATAGAAGGCACCTAGATATATTTGCGTCTTATTCTTAAATATAATTGTCTTTAAAGTGCCATCTCAATGATGGGACCAACCTATTCTTCTTTTCTATTGTTGTTATTCTTCTTATTTGATGACGGTTCCATTACCTTCCTTTTTATTACTTAAAATTTTCTTTATCTAATAAATAACTCAAATCTATTAGATCTTGAGTATTATTATTCATATTAACTATTTTTCTCAATAGAAGATCTTTGTTTTTTATTTTATCTTTATTGTTCATTGTTGTTTTGATTCTCCTTGTGGGTGTTCTATCTTAATAGTCTTACAGCGTGTTTAGTTCTGCTTTTGTAAAAATGATTCTAAATAGAATTGATTTTGAGGTAAAGCGATTTAGGTCTGGTAGTTCCTTTAAAAGTAATTCTGATAAAAAGCAAAAAATTTTTACTTCTTCCAGAATCAATTCTAGAAACAACAATTGATTTTGATTTCTAAAAACCAAACAACATCAAAATTTAGCAAAATCAATTTTGGGGGATCAAAATCAATTCTAACTCCCAAAATGTGGATCCAAACATGCTATTATATATGATAGAGATATTCAAATCTATTTTAAAATGAGGTGTAATACATATTTCAAGGTGCAAGATGGTTCTATTAGTCTCCAATGTGGAAAACACTAAAACATCAACAATCTTCAAGATACTTAAACATTGCTCAGAGTGTAGCATATATTATTTTATTTTTTCAAAGATATTCCCCTTCCCAACTAGTGTTCTATCTAGAAATTGAATCAAGATCCTCCTTAGAGCTATAGTGTGCCTCTATCATTATGCTAATTTGCTTGTTGGTAGAGTGTAGCATATATATGTTTTTTATTAAATTTAAATTTGATATATCTTTTCTAATTTGTAAATACTATTAAGTTTCTTTATGAATGAAGTGACTGCATAAGCACCAATAGGAATAATGCCTGTTCCAGGACCTTTTGAACCTATTCCTTATTGCTATATGCCACCTCCACAACATGCACCCCATGTGGGAACTTTTGGTGTCATAATGGGTTAGCTTGCAATGGACCCAAATGTATATGCTTAGCAGCCTCCAATGCAATGGACCCAAATGTATATGTTCAACAGCCTACAATAAGCTCAAATGCATATGTTTAGCAACCTACAATGGACCCAAATGTAAAGGTGGCAAAATAGGCCAGCTCGCCTAAAGTGGGGCGGTGTGGGCCATTTTAGAAAAATGGGCTCAACATCCTAGCTTGCCTTGTTTAAAGACGGATTGGCCCACAAAAAAAAAAAGAAAAGAAATAAATAAATTTGTTTTAATATTTGTAATGAGTTAAATTATCTTTAAAAAAATTTTAAAATTAAAAAAATATTTTAATAAAAAATTCGCTTAAATACAATAAAATAATATTTATATAAGCTTAAAGAAATAATTAAATTACATAATTAATATTCAAATTTAATTTAAATACAAACACAATAAACAAATTAGGATGATGTGTTTTTATCACTTCATATTTTGATTATTTATTTGCTAGTAAGGACTCATATAATACAAGACGTAACATTGCAGGCATATAAAAACCAATGTTTAAAATATAAATATGACTCTATACTGCAAATGTGAATGAAAAATGACTCTATATGGTCATTGCATAAAAGTGACGCAACATTGCAGATGTGGATTGAGCAGTTTTTCTTTTTTTTGGGGGGGGGGGTGGGCTCGGTAAAAAAATGCCTAAGTTTAATTATGTTAAAAAAAATCGAAAATAAAAAAAGCCATCCTAGCTTGTGAGCCCACCTGTCCTACTTTGCCTTAACTTATGGGTTAGGCAGGGTGGGTTAGGTGAGCTAAAAATTTTTAGCGAATCTAAAATGTCAACCCATTTTTTGTGGGTTTGGCAGGTGAGGAGTTGACTCTGTTTTGCGATCTCTACCTAAATGTATATGTTTAGCAACCTTCAATAGACTCAAATATATATGTTCGGTAGCCTCGTCCTTGCATGGCACCTACCACCTCTAAATCATTAATTGTTTGTCATAGAATTGTCATGGATATTAAGATGAACTTGGCCTAATCTTTTTCTCTCTTTTTCTTTAGTTAGTTGTATAGGCTTTGTGAGTTGAATTTTATCTTGTAGTGTTCATTTCAGAATAGTATAGTAAAATTTGATTATGCAATTTTTGAATTCCAATTTCCTTCTATTTCTGAATGGCTTTTGATATTTTGCATTGTTATAGTGATTCCAACTTGATTTGGGATTATTAGATATATGATCATTTTTCATGTTGGGTGGAAGTCGTTAGCAATTTAGCTATGATGTTAGTTGTTGTCTTGTGAGGTTGAAAAGACACTACTAAACAAGGGGAAGTCAGTGTTATGTTTGAATCTTCCCTTCCTATTCTTGTGTCCCCTTGTGGGGATGTGAATAGAATGCGGAGCTGACTTCATATTGAGATTGCCACTTAGTAATGTAGTATAATAGACCAACTAGTAAGTGTAGCTTGACCTTTTTTTTAAAAGACAAGCAACAACTGCCCTGAATCCTAGATTAGATACTATTTTTCCCTTCAATACTTTCCAATATATATAAATTTGTCAAAGAAAAAAGTTTTTTTATGAATAAAATTTTCTTTTTCATTAAAATAAAGGGTTTGAGAAACTTCCAATTTTATTCAATTTAATAACAACAATTGTTCCCAAATAGATTTGCATTCACATCACTTATTTACTTTCACTTTTACACTTTTTATCATTCATTTGCTTTTAGTTAAGTCCTTTTTATTTTTTACATACTTATATTTTGATAGGAAATGTTATTTGTATATGTGAGTTAGATATTCTATCGACATTCAATGATTGCAGTTCAAATAAATATGAGTGTTAATAATACAAGTATTGAATGTGATATTAATATTCATGGAGGCAATATGGCAATTCGACTTTTACATGACTAAAATTCACATTTATTTAAACTGTAATTACCAATCTGTCATGTCTATTACTAAAAGCAATATATTGATTCAACACTTATACAACTGAAATATACTCTTATTTAAATTGCAACCACCAAATGTTAATTGAAGTGTCCAACTATGTACAAGCATCATAACTCTATTTTGATTTGAAGATATAAACATACGTAAGATACCCATATCAAAGAATAAGTTATATCTAGCATATTTGTCTTACTAATAATCCTAGCAGTTTCTACTGTGTAAGAATATCTTCCATAAAATTTCCAAATCTACATATTTTGATACTTTTTTGATAATTGAAAAGGCTCAACACTCACCAAAGGTAAGGAGCAAGCAAGAAACAAAGGGAGATCCCCACCAAAAACAACACCACAAAAAACAAGAAAACCGAAGTGCCACTAAAGACCTAGGCACTTGCCCCACAAAATATAAAAACAAAAGGCCCTCTGCAAAAACCATGAACGAACCTAGAGACAGCTTCATTTACACCAAAACACAGCAACAAGGGAAAGGCAAGATCACATATACAAAGCAAAGCACTTCAGCCATAAAAAAATAGTAAGCCACTTCAAAATTACCATTTTTTTCTTGGTCCTTTTCCTTCCTCTACCCCTTTTCACCTAGCATTGGACCTTTTCTCCTTTGTCTGATATGATATTCACAGCCAAAGCTTTGATCACCTAATCTTCATTTTCTGCGCTCAATCTAAGGATGCGTTTGGTTTATGAAAATATTTTCTGTTTTCATTTCCTGTTTTCATTTTTTGAAAAGATTTTCATTTTCAGATTTCTTGAATTTAGAAAATGCGTTTGGTTCATCTATTTTCAAAAAGGAAAAACAATGAAAATATGTTTGGTTTGCCTGTTTTCAAAATATATTTTCAAAATCAAATTTGAGATAATAAAATTATATTTATTATTAAATAATAATTTATGTTTTTTTTTGCATATTGATGAATTTTATTATTTACAAATTTGAAATGAATTTAAAAGTATTTATGAAAATAAAATAATTCTATAAAATTTTAAGATTAGGAATAAAATAACACTCTCAAGTAATTTTATTATCATTATCAATTATTATATAATTAAATACTACAAAGGAAACTACAACTGCAAAAACTTGTAATAACAAAACATGTTTCGAATACATTTGATTTGTAAGTAAATTATAATCACATTAAAAAGAGATATAATTAAACAAAATAATTAGTACAATCTATAATTACAGTCTTTGTTATATTTGGGCTTATCAACTAGCTAAGACATACCAAAAAAAAAGAAGAAGAAAGAGAACTACATCATCCTAGAAGAAAATACAAAAAATGATAATTATCAATCATCGATGATAATTATCCCACATTTGATTAGCAATTGTCTCCCTAACTTGTGCCATTTGAGTTGCTTCAGTAGCATTAATATCAACATCCTCTTGATCTACACTTAAATTTTGTCCATCCACAATCAGGTCTTCTCCTGAATAATCAGCAAATAGTCTGCCTTTTATTCTTTTGTTATGACAACATAATTTCAAAGATAACAGTATAATATATAACTAGCTATGTTTGTTTTGATATAGGCTCTTGAGAAAAAGCCATGCTAGCCTCTCATTGTGGTTCCAATGAGATCTCATATTAGTATAAGCGGGATCCAAAATCAAGTAATTAAAGGCTAGAAAATGTGCAAAGAATATATGAACAAATAAATGTGACAAATCATGCGAGCTAAATCGCTTATATATTCATAGTGAAAAATGTATTTTTAACATGTTTTACACACCACTTATATGGGGATCAATACATAAATAATTAAAGATTTTGGTTACTTTTTTGATAAATATGGTAGATCTAGTAAGGCAACTAATAATGGATAAGCAAGATTAACTAATCTACAAATAAACCAGAAGCAGAAGATACAAACAGAGCAAAGCGGCGACAACAGTGAATATCATACAAGGAGGCGAAGCAGAAGAAACAAAGCAGGCAAGCGACATGTATCCGTGAAAATGACAAAATTAAAGAAAGGCAAGCCAGAGGTGACAATCCAAATGAGTTTCAAAAGCATATATTCAGGAAATTAAGCACATCTCATTATATTACATGGTCCCTACCACATCCTCAAATCCTAACGATTGCAACTCAAGCAACCAAACATGTATCCGAAAGGGAGTGGCTGGCCTAATTATCAAACATCAATTATCAATGGATAAATATGGTAGATCTAGTAAGGCAACTAACAATGGATAAGCAAGATTAACTAATCTACAAATAAACCGTATGTAAGATACAAACAGAACCCGCAGCAGAATATCATACAAGCGAAGCGTATAAGAAACAAAGCGAGCGAAGCAGAATATCATACAACTCAGAAGCAAAGATCATAAAACAGAGAAGCAGCACATCGAACAACGGGAGCCGGAAATACATACCAAACAAAAGTCCAAACAACGGTGACTCAAGGGAGGGGAATTTGTGGCGCCATGGCTGATACGAGCAGTTGTGAGCCGCGGAAGCGAGCCGCAAATAAGGGGAAGGAAGGGAAGGGATGCGCGGTCCTAAGCGTTTGAACAATAATGTGAGGGAGGAAAACACAAGCGAGACGATGGTGAGAGAAGGGAAGGTCGGTGGTGCTTTGTTGGTCCTGAGCTACGACCGGCTGAGCTGATAGTCTTCCAAAGCCTAACAATGGGCCGGCAATCTGGAGTGGTGAGCTGAGTGTGCCCTTTACTTGATGGAAGAGGAGTAGGGTGTTTTTAATTTGGGGGGAGCAGTTGAACACAAGGCAAAAGGAAAGGAAGCATTGCGGAGGAAAAAAAAATTTGTGTGCTGCCTGAGATTCGAACACAGGCAAGTGGCAAGTAAAGAGGAAAATATTGACAATATTACTAAGTGCCCAATCGTAGATCTTGTGAAAATATTTTCAACCATTAGACATAAAATGCTGAAAACGTGAATCTGGCGTTTTCAACATTCCACTAATTTTTAGAAATATTTTCTAAAAATATTTTCAAAACAATCTAACCAAACATATTTTTGCTCCTATTTTTCATTTTTACTAGAAATGAAAATAAGAAATGCCAAACCAAACACCCCCTAAGTTTTTTGCTGAGGTTCCGCGTATTCCTTGCCTCATTGAAGATTTCTTTTTCCAAATCAACTAAATCATCACTATAGACATTCTCATAAGGCCCTAGTCATGCCTTGCTACACTAGTCTTGAATAATACACTCTTATTCCTTCTAACCTTAGAAATCTTCTTTCTCTTTTTTGCCTTGCTCCTTGGCACCATTACCTCAATTACTTGGTCCTTGTTAAGAAAAGTAGGTGTGTTCAAAATCGAACCAACCTTAATAAAACCAATAAAATCGAACCAAATAACTGAAAATCGAATGAAACTAAATAAATTGTTTTTTTAATTTTTTATTTTAAAAATCGATCTGTTCAGTTCTATTTTCGATTTTTAATTTAAAAATCCAACCGAACCGAACCAAACCGATTATAATATTATTATAACTTTATTTGTTATTATATTAGCCATAACACCTCGACAGTAACCCTAACACAATCTTACTTTCCTTAGTTACTCAACCGTCATCTCATATCATCTTATCCCTCAAACTCATGTCTCTCTTTCTATTATGCTCCAACTTTTCCTCCCCTACACCCCCAAACCCACATGTCTTTACCTTCCGCCGCTCATCTATATTCAGATAGGTTGAAGCTTGAAGCCCCACCCACCTTTTTCAGAGTTCACCTTCTCTCGCAAGGAGCAGTGATGTGCACATGGAGAGCAACGATGGTTTTACAATGAGCAGCGATGGGCACGCAAGGAGCAGTAATGTCTCCGTGATGAACCTCAAGCCCTATAGGTTCCATTCATAAAGCCTTATGTCTTTTGCCCTTCTCACCAAGGAAGAAGTAGCGTCTAGCCAAAAAGTAACATCTTTTTTAATTGTTCTTTCTTATTTTTGCTTTTTTATCTCAATGTTTTCTTCTAATGGTGAATGTACTTTTAGATCTATTAATGTCTTTATTCCTTCTTTGATTTTTAAATGCTCTGTTTTGTGATCCATTTCAAGGTTTCTTTTGCTGGTAGATGGCTTGTCGACTTTTTTTAACTTTATGTTCTTGATGCATTGATATGTTTATTTTTTGCACTTTTGCCAACTGTTTCTAATATTTATTGAAAAACTGAATAACGGAACCGATTCTAACCGGTTCGATTCTACAGAAAAATCAAAACTGAATGGATGATATGTTATACAAACTGATTGATTTGATTCAGTTGAATTTTCTCTTAAAACTAAACCAAATTGAAGGTTGAACACCCCTAAAAAATAGGGTGAGCAAGGTCTTCATTCAAACTTCAAGGTCTAGTCTAGCAGAATCAACTTGGTTTAAGGACTCCATCTCTTTCTCAAAAGGCTCGACCCCTCTTCCATATGCTAGAGTCAACAGGATCGGCAGAGATAGACTAATAAATAGAGCTGCTTGAAACCACATTCTTTGACAAACACATCACACCCTTCCTCCCCCATGGCCAAAAAGATTCATCCCTTAATGAAATGCCTAAAACGTGTATCAATAAGGATCTTGGCAACACTAAAAGACTTACCATTACTTAAATTTTCATCAAACGTATATTCGCAAGAGATCATGCATGGGGAGGGAGGCCATGACACTCCGGCCAAACACACCTGGAATTGAAGGCTTAAAAAGAATAATATTCAAGTTGCCTAAATTTCAAATGTATACAAATATAAGTTCGGCCTTTGCACTTATATATTAGTAAATTTGTTATTTCTGTGTGATTTTCTAATAATAAATTATGAGTAAAACTTTCAAAGTTAAAAAAAAAAAAAAGGAGAATGTTAGCATTTATATATTAGGGAATGTAAAACTATAATGTACGAAATAGTTTCAATTTATACACGATCTTGTCCGTAAGCGATTACGAAATGAAGAAAGATACAGAAAACTTGATATACATCTTTATCGTCATTAAATAGTTGAAAACCTTTTTAAAGTAATCAGGCTCTAAACCTAAAATGCTAAGTTCATGTGGCTTATCTTCTTTTCTTTTTTCCTTTCGCTCTGGTCTCAAATCAAATTGTGGAAAAAGGGGGAAGTGGAGGATTCACAAATTATTAGGATCAAAAGCTAGCAATGCCTTTGTGGAATGCCTTCGTGGTCCCACTAGAATTCATTTACTTATGCATGCAACATTGGACGGATAGAATTAAAGATATATAATATCATGCATTATAGTTTATCATATGCAACCAAAAGATGCCTATCACTATCTACAAGAAAGCTGAGATAACTTATATATGCATGTGGGCTTATGCAAAGAATTAAACAAATAGGAAGGGTACAAAGTTTGGCCAAACAATCAGTGCAAGCATCCAAAGCCGGCGTGACACTCGAAGAGCAAGTGTGTGTGTGTGTGTGTGTGTGTGTGTCACTGATCATTGTAATTTGTTGCTTGTTTCCTCCTTCCTCTTGTTTTAAACAGAATCCAGGTACAAGTTTTTCCTATATGTTTTAATAAATCAGCTACAATTGTTGTTTAATTAGTCATGATAATATAGATTATTGTTTGTCAACTTCAAATCAAAATTATTTTGTAATCAGAGAAACATAAACTAAAGAAAAGAGCCAATTACTTCAAGTCGTGTGAGTTGAGGTAAAATTAAATAATCTTGCTTAATATTTACTCATTTTGTTTTACCTTTTACGCTGAAAACTAATAACTTCACCTAAAGATGATGCAATTGAGCATGCTCATTTTGCCAGTTGAGAGACCAGAAACAACTAGTTGCGGCTTCATCTAAAGGTCAGAAGGTCTGAGTTCATGGCTAGTTTGAGAGAAATTCTTAAAAATAAATTGTTGTCCGAAATTATTTAACGTTTAACACTTTATTTTATATGATTTAATGTTTAGCACTTTAATTTTGTGGATTATTTAGCTTTGATTTTCCTTAAATTTTTAATATAAAAATAAAGTATTAAGTTTTCATATATAACAAATTACTTCCTTTTTAATTCTCAAAACATCTAAAAGTTTTTCTAGTACGAATTATGCACCCTTCTTTTTTTTATTCTCTAAGTGTATTTTTGATCCCTATTACTAGAGAAGGAGATTAATGCTTTTCGGGTATAATTAAGCTTGTCCTCCCGACAAAGCTCTCTCTAGGAATTGAGCTAGGATTTTCTCTAAAATTATAGTGTACCTCTAGCACTACACCAGCTCCCTTGATAGCATTATGCACCCTTCCTAAGACCGTGAGCAAGGATTGCAATTGGTTCATCGCTCAGGACACTGTATGTCAAATATGTCATGCGGTGTTTCTAAGGACCACGCACCTTTGGTATCTATGATTGTTACTTACAAGCTACAAGTTTACACACGATCAGCATTAACATGGTCATGACGCAACTAAAATTTGTTTCCATGTCAAGAAAGCAGTCAAATCTAGGCTAGGGGTGTTTAAATTTAATCTAAACCGTTAAACCAATCCAATCCAAAACGAAAATTGATCAAAACTGCAAAAATTTGGATTGGATTGGATACTATTTTTTACAAACCGCTTCGATCGAATCGGATTTTGGATTTAATTTTCAAAATCGATCCAATCCAATTCAAACCGAATAATATCATCTAATATAATTTTATATTGTTAATTTTGTACTTTTACTTATAATAATTTTAATTTATCACATAATTTTCTATATTTATATGTTATTTTTATTTAAATATCATGTTATGCACATTATATGAGTCATTTTTTATTTTTATCTTTATTAATTTATTTTATTAATTCAAATTACTTTTTATTTATAATATTCTACACTTAAGAATTTAAAAAAAAAATTAATTAAATCAATCCAATCCAAATCGCAAAAAATTGGTTCGGATTGGATTGGATTTAAAATCTAAACTAAACCAATTTAATCCAAATCGTTATATATTTTATTGTTTGGATCCGATGAATTTTTTACTCAAAACTACTGATCCAAACCGCACCCGAACAGCCCTAATCTAGACTGCAAGAGCCAAATGCCAAATTCGAATTTTATTGTCCAGTTCCCCATATACAAGGCCTATACTCTACACAAACTCTCTCTGCGCCAAAATTATTCTGCATGCATCTTGCCAAGGGGATCGAGTCATGCAGTGATAGTTTTGAATAATAAAATGAAGAGGCTATATAGAAACTTTATCTCATTGCTACACTAAGCGGCTACCATAACTATTGTACAAAATATATCCATTTTTGTTGTCAAAACATTCTATGGGGATATGCTTAATTCTCTGAAGGAAAACATCTAGATCAAATTCTTTATATCTATTCTATCTAATTCTCCAATCAAAAAATGATAAGCAGATATTTTTCTTACGAAGAGTGTATATTTTTAACTTTTAAGTCACTTATTCTAAAAAAAAAATTTCACATGTCATCATTTGATTATAGAATTAGTTGAAATACATATAAGTAAGTTGACATAGGTCTTATCCTTCTCTTAAAGTGTTAAACATCAGACTTTTATCCTAGAATTAGTTTTACACACATCTAAAATAAGATAAGATGAAAACAACATTATTATTTATAGATAATATAGCTAGATCAATTAAATAATTAATATAATGAAGCAAATTTAGTATAATAATTTATTTAATAATTAAAATACAATAAGAGTGTTTGTGATTCGATTTGAATTAATCTTGAGTGAAAATAGTAATCAATCTAAATAATATAATTTATATTGATTTATATAAGAACAGTTGGTTTAGATTTTAAATTTAATCCAAAATATGAATAAATTTTTATTAGTTTAAATCGGATCAATTTAATCGAATTTTGGCAAAAAAAAATTTAAATTTAGAATATTATAAATAAAACTAATTTAAGTTAATAAAATAAAAAATAAAAAATTAAAAATAACTCATTTAATATAAATAAAATAATATTTAAGCGAGAATAATATATAAATAAAAAATATGCAATAAATTAAATTATTATAAGCAAAATTTTATATTTAATAATAAAAATTATATTATATAATATTATTTAATTTGGATTGGATTGGATTAATTTTAAAAGTTAAATTTAAAAATATGCTTAATTCAATCTATTTTTAAAGAACAAAAATTCCTCAAAAATCGATCCAAATTAAAATTTTACTATTTTGATCAATTTTTAATTTATTTTATATTAATTTAATAATTTTAATTAAATTAGATTAAATTTGAATACCATAAAATACACTATCTTGAAGCACAAAGCAGTTGTACATTAAAATTTGTGACACTCTTAATTTCATCTTAAATCTTCATGCATAAATTAAACTTCGCATTATTTTATAGTATAAAATGTATTTATGCCTTTTATTGTTAGGTGTTAAAATTTGACCAGTCAAAATAACGTTTCTACTATAAAAAAGGAAAAAGGACACAACCTTCTCCATACCAGCACGTTGAAATTACATTAAAAACAAAAAAAAAAGGGGGTAAACCCTTTTCCCCAAAAAGGATAAATACTAATTAGATATACAGGATTTTTTTTTTGAACTGGAGATATATAAGATATTATTAAAAATTTAATTTGTATATATTATTAATATAAAAAAATTTATATAAATATTATAAGATTTAATTTATATTTATTATTATTATAAAAAATTCCACACAAACATCCAATCATATATTGTCATATTAGTAAAATTCTTTAACATAACTACCCATTATTTGAATAGTCATACAAATTAAAGATTTTGATTAAGTAACAATGTAAAAAAATTTTACACTATTAGTGTACCTGAATTAAATTTATATTTAATTATATATTATTATATTAATAAAATATTTTATTTAATTATTTATTATCTTAAAAATTATATAAATAAAATTTTTTACTTAAATAATAATATAAATTTTTTTATATTATCAATATATTAAATTAATCTCTTTTATTATACTTTAACAGTTAAAAATAACATCATTAGATAAAAATGAGATAAATAATAAGAGTTTCCTTAGAACTCTGAGACGCTGATTCTCACCGGTCACCACCGCAACCGCCGCAGCGCACCGAACGAAAAATGTGAAAAAATAATAAAAAAAAAATAACGGCATTTAATTCTTTCAGTATGAAAACAAAATGTAGAAAGAGTTAAAAACTTACAATATATCAAACTTGAAAATTCGAGAAAAGTTATTCATGCAGTGTTATGGACGGGCTTTTGAGTTGGCTAATTATATTACATTTAAAATAATAATGTTTTTATTTTTGAATTTAATTTAAATACACTGACAGTGTAAAATAGTTTTACACTGTCAACCAATAGAAATGGTGGAAAGTGCCAACATATCAAAATAACCACCCATTATAATGAGGGACCCACCATGAATTCTCACTTTCCCCTATTTCTATTGGTTGACAGTGTAAAACTATTTTACACTGTCAGTGCATACTAATTAAACTCTTTATTTTTTTATCGTAGAAAAAATTCTCACATTTTACAATAAAACTCTTTTTAGTATCTTATTTTAAATAAAGCTTGTTACACCCATTTCTTCAAATTCCTGCTTAAAATTTAGAACTATAAGTAGAATAAAATACAATTATATAAAATACATAATCAACAAGAGTTGGGTATAGTAATAAATAAATTAATTTTAAATTATTAATCTCATAACAGTTTCTAAAATAAATTTAACTGAGAAACTTTTTTTAATATAAGCACCAAACGTAATTAACTGTGTGCTTTCAGTTTTGCGGTATTGCATTAATTTAGGTCGGTTATAAGCATTTGAGTGCTTATTTTCTTAAATGCTTATTTAAATATGTGTAATGGTACCTTAAAAAATAATCAATATGTTTTTTTTTTATTCTCAAAGAACACCGGACAACAACAAAACTTTGTTGTTATTTTTCTTTTTAATTTTCTCCCTTTAAGAAAACCAGTGGCAAATAATATTTTAAGGCTTAGGTGAAGTTACCATTTTTGACTAACCCATCACGTTGCACTCATCACCTACCATTCACAATTTCAAATAATCACAATTTCAAATAATTGAAACCACGCCAACCCACCTTAAATTACGCGTTACTGAATTCTCATTCACAATAATTCTTCAGCTTATCATCTTTTTTTAAGGAAACAAATTTAAAAGTATTCATTATCTTTTATTCCAAAATTTCAAAAACCTCGCCATAGAAAAGTCATCAAATACATGCACGTCTCTGCACCAGTCTGAGTATTCTTTACACCACGGACTCTATAAAAGTGGGTTTTAGACTCTGGACTGAGCACAGTGTTTCGCCCTATCAAAGCCAGCCCTTGCTCTGTTCTTGGTTGACACTTGCTCCTCTCTTACGCACGGTGTTTGTTTGTTGTTCCTTGCACAAGTAGCCATGTCTTTGCTTTCAGATCTCATCAACCTCAACCTCTCAGAAACCACCACCGATAAGATTATTGCTGAGTACATATGGTGAGCTTTCATAGATCTTAATCTTAATCTATTATGTAAACCTTTTTTTTTTTTTCGAAACAGGAGATTTAGTTCCCTGTTTAAACAGGGGACTCTGTTTTGATTTCTGTTTTGTGAAATCTTTGACCAAATAGTTTCTACAAAAGAAACATAACCCCTTTTGTGGATATATTCTTCTTTTCTGATTCTGGGGATATTTTAATGGGAGACGATTCTTTTGAAACTTTACTCACTTTGACATGCTCTACCATCTTCCTCCTTTTAACACTATGGCTATTTGGTTGATCAAACACATAGAAGGCAAAGAGATTATTATTATTATTATTATTATTGTTATTGTGATCATTATTATTATTTGTTCATCCTGCTCTGTTCTACAACCCTGTTCTTGGGTTGATCTGTTTCTTAGAAAGGCAAAGGAAAAAATTAATGCTTTTCATGTGGGAAAAAAAAACAGGATTGGTGGATCTGGCATGGACATCAGAAGCAAAGCCAGGGTAATTTTATTATTATTTTTCTTCATCACATGTGATGATAGTTATGTGAAAAATCTTTCATGTTCGCTATTTTGATTTGTTTCTTTTGTGAACTGCCCTTATTCTTTTGTGCAATCAAAACAGACCCTTTCTGGATCAGTTAGTGACCCTGCAAAACTTCCCAAGTGGAACTATGACGGGTCTAGCACAGGTCAAGCTCCTGGTGAAGACAGTGAAGTCATCCTATAGTATGATCCCGTTCCCCTGTTTTCTTCTGTTTGTTTCTCTGTTTACTTATTATTTGCACAAAAATTGATGATGTGGGGTTTCCTTTGGTTTTGTGTGTTTATTTTAAAAAAGCCCACAAGCTATTTTCAGGGACCCATTTAGGAGAGGCAAGAATATTCTTGTGAGTCTTTTTTCGATTTAAATAATTGGGTTTTCAATTTTATAATCAAGCAAGCAATTGTTTTTTAAGTTCATCAAAATGCACAACACCTTTTGGGTTAACTGTTCATTTTTTCTACTGAAAACCTATAGGTGATTTGTGATGCTTACACACCAGCTGGAGAGCCAATCCCTACAAACAAGAGGCACAATGCTGCCAAAATCTTCAGTCACCCTGATGTAGCCGCTGAGGAACCATGGTATGCATTTCCCTATTTTCCTATTTTTTTTTAATTCTTAATATTTTCAACCATTATGCTTTCAAATTATTGAAACCCTTTTTAGGTATCACTTTTAACAGGATGATTTATACATGAATTTCTTATCAAATAATCAAAATTGCTCTGTGTTAACAGGTATGGTATTGAGCAAGAGTATACCTTGTTGCAGAAAAACATTAATTGGCCACTTGGTTGGCCAGTTGGTGGGTATCCTGGACCACAGGTATGAAATGTTCCATTTTCCTTTTCATATACATTTCTTCTCCTCTGTGTGTGTGTGTGTGTGTGTGTGTGTGTGTTTTTGAGTTTGTCTCAATTACCAAATGCTTCAAACAGTTCATTGATCCATCTTTGGGATTTGCATAGTAGACATTTCATGTTAAGATTGCATCTATTACAACGTTTGTTGCCTTAAATTGCAATAACTATAGTAATTTATTACTAGTGTGTCTTATACGTACTTGTCCTCTCAACAGTAGCTTAAATTTTGGCATCAGTTTCCGATAGAAATAAATTGGCATCGGTTTTTTCCTTTCCCCATAAAGTTTTTTTGCTGTTTTTTGGGGGAGGTTTATTTCATAGGGTACCTTTGAGCAAAGACTGCGTCACAAGCCACACCTACTTCAAAATTATATGCGAAAAATGTTGTTTGGTACCTATCTCAATTCATGATTGCGCTTTATGTTTTTGCTAACTAATAAATTCGTATACCAAGTTTAAACCATTTTTTTATCAACAACACTACACTGCTAGAATAATGTATTGGATGAAATGTGGTGATAGGATTCAATTATTCATGTAAAGATTATCACTCATGTCACATCATTTTGATATTTAATTTCTAATAGAACATTCTAGTTGTCGAACATTTTTTTTTTTATTGTACTCGCTCATAAATTTTTATACGACGTCTAAGCCGTTTTTCATTTCAATCATTATTGAGTCACATGATCCGTACCAGTATTTCATACTATGTAGTAACTGCTGATTAAATACATTTGTCTTTTTATTTTTCTTTTTCTTTCACAAATGAAAGTGTGGTTTAATATTCTGTTTCTGTCAAAAATGTCCAAAAAAATCATTTAACTGTCCAAGTAAAAATGTAATGCAAAATCAATAATTGGTACCTGGAAATTTTCTTTTTGCAACCATGAATCTGAACCTGTTCCTTTAATGTTTCTTTGCAAACAATATTTGTACACCATTTTTCTTGTATGTTATTATTATTATTATTTACATCACATTTTGCACAACAATTAGTTTCTGTGGAAATTGGCAAAACCCACATACTTGTGGCACTATACGTAGGAAATGTATCAATTCCCGTTGCATGAATAAGTGTCGTAAAGTTAATGTTTAAAAAAAAACAATGTTGGTGTGCAAATATGTTGTTCAGTTATACTATTTATTTTCCCAATTTTCTTCCATTAATTTCCTCATATCCATGCTTTCCTTATAAGTACATTAACGTTTATTTGAACAGGGCCCATACTACTGTGGGGTTGGTGCTGAAAAAGCCTATGGCCGTGACATTGTAGATGCACATTACAAAGCTTGTCTTTATGCTGGCATCAACATTAGTGGCATCAATGGAGAAGTTATGCCTGGCCAGGTAAACTTCATTTAATTTTTGTTTTGTCGGATAATGCTATGAAACCCTCGAGCTTTTAAACGCCTCATTTGTTCATTGGTCTTTATTAAAAATTACATAGATTCCATTTATTTTTATACTTCCTTATTCTAAAATAATAGTTGTTTTAAGGAAAAAATATATATTTTATATTATTTGTCGCGTTAGAATTTTGATAAAAGAGTAATTATTTTATATCATTTTTTTTGGTCTTTATTAGTTATAATTGTTTCTCTCTCTTATCTCCCCTTTTGACTTATCATAATTTTTTAATTAATGTGATTCTTCAATATGGCTAGAGGCAATTTCGTCTTTTATAGTAATTTAAAAAAAAAAATCAAAGTTATTAAGTTATTTTTTTTAATCCTCTCATTATCTTAGACAACTATTATTGTAAAATGGAGAATAACCAATAATAAGATCTTGCTGTTTTTATTGATCTTCGTACTAAATGGTACGAAACGGTTTTTGTACCAAGTAGTGTTTCTCATCTGAATTTTGTTCCAATTTTATAGTGGGAATTCCAAGTTGGCCCTGCTGTTGGTATCTCTGCTGGAGATGAGCTATGGGCTGCTCGCTACATACTTGAGGTAATTTTAAAGTTTTTTTTTCTTTCTTTTTTTTTTAATTTTTGCTCCTTTAGAGTTTATATGTGACCAAGATAATTAGTGAAAATGAAATATAAATATTGATGATATGTTTCTTTATTGCAGAGGATTACAGAGATTGCTGGAGTGGTTGTTTCATTTGATCCCAAGCCTATTCAGGTTAGAAATGTCCTTCATTATTTTAAAATTTCTTTAAAATTTTGTTTTAGATGAAGACTTGAATTATAAAGAATAATTTATCATATTATTCTTTTGTTTCACTTTTGAATTTTAACTTGAATGAACACATTACTGTTACCAGGGAGATTGGAATGGTGCTGGGGCTCATGCAAACTACAGGTAATATATTATAGCCTATGTTTTTATTGTCTTGCTTGGCTTATCCTTTGATATTATTTTCATATTCTGATACTTGCAATGGTGATTTCAGCACCAAGTCCATGAGGAGTGATGGAGGTTATGAGGTCATCAAGAAGGCCATTGAAAAGCTTCAATTGAGGCACAAGGAGCACATTGCTGCTTATGGAGAAGGCAATGAGAGACGTCTCACTGGAAGACACGAAACCGCAGACATCAACACCTTCTGTTGGGTAAGTGGAAAAAATCTAAAGGGTTTATTTAAAAGAAAAATTCAGTGCTACATCATTTCCTTTAATGAACAGTTTAAGTATGGTTTCACATTTTTATTTGAAACTCCAAAACCATGGTTTATGTAAAAGTTGTAGGAAAGTTTTAGTCTAAATCATGGGTTGGAGATTTTTAAACGGAAAATCAAACATTCTAAACAGCCACTGAAAATTATTAGAATTTACCCTATATTGTAATTAAGTGCACTAGAAAACATGTCACAAGGATAATGATTTTCGATAACCTAATAGAAGCTCAAAGATTGATTTTTCAGATTAGCAATTTCTTAATTTAAAGATCAATATTATGCTTTGGTTGTTTTTCGGGATAGGGTGTGGCAAACCGTGGAGCCTCGGTTAGAGTTGGAAGAGATACAGAGAAAAATGGCAAAGGTTACTTTGAGGACAGAAGGCCTGCTTCTAACATGGATCCCTATGTGGTCACCTCCATGATTGCAGAGACTACCATCCTCTGGAAGCCATGAAGTCACATCCATTTGTCTTGTCTTTATAATTAGACCATGTGTTGTGGTCATCATCCCATTTATTTAGTCTAATTCATATCTGCAAGGTTTTGTTGCACTAGAATAGCCCAAGTGGTCTTTCTGGGCAAAAAGAATTTGCACCATGTGCACTGTCTTTGGATGACAATAATTTTGTCATTAATAACGAGAATTGCTTCTTTGTTTCACCGTTTAGATTTATGGATTACTAGCGGAAATGGTTCATTGCCCAATCTCATTTCATGTGTGCTGCTTACTGAAGGAGAAAGAGGACCCACCGAAATATGCTTCCCGCATATGCCCTTGAACAGTATTTGTCAATGCACCAAAGGCCAAAAAATGTCATTTATAATATTTAGATTCCTATTTGAAAAATTCTAAACGATGATTGGGGGAAAATTTTCTTCTTGATAACATTTAGTCAAATCATAATCTAGGATTGAATTTAAGAGAAAGGATTTTAATTCCAGCTAAAAGAGATGCTGATATTTAGTGTTTGATTATGTCTTGAATAAGATTATTTTCAATGAAAGTTATTTGTGAAAAAAAAATTTGAAAAAAAAATCATAATCTAGGATTTACAAATACAAAACCAAATGTGCTAATCATAAGATTTGAAGTCTCATGTGGGCGAATTTGTATATAGAAGAAAACAAAGCTGCACTGAAGACAGTTTTTCTCTTTCTTTTTCTTATTTGAGCATAAAAATAGGCAAAGCAAATTCATAACAGATTTGAAGTCTCATGGATGACTCTGTATAATACTTCAAACACAGATGCACAAAATATCTGTTTTCTTTCTTCTTCTTTTTTTTTCTTTAATTGTAAAAACAAGTGATATGGACTAGATATACAAATGAAGCTGTAGAAAATTGCGACAGTTCCGAAATCTCTGCATCAATTTTGGCAGTGTTATCATTGAGATGGGTGCAATCTTCATGTGATGATATTGTAGTATATTATTGATGTAATAAAGCACCTGTCAGATATGTAGATTTGTGCATGTGGGCGTGACGGGTTCCAACATACATCTTTGTCTCATCCCACAAAAAAACAGTGGATCAGTGCTATTGGATTAAGCTTTCCTCCCACTAAAGATAGCTGTGGCTGAAGTAAGATTTCGTGTATTTTTGGGGCTTTCCAAATTTCGCAGAACAGATTTTGAAGTTTTGCATCAACACATGTCTCTGAGACCAACACGAATTTCTATCATGGGGTTTGCTTTGTCCCACGTGAACTCCAACTTGAATGGATTTCCACCTTCATAAGAAGAAAGAAAAATATTATCTCTTGCTCGGTATAAATTTGTGTTATATTATCATTTCAATTATGTTGGTTTATTATTTGAGGATTTAATTTTAATATACTTAGTTTAAATTATTTTCACATAATTATTTAATTATATATTTTCATCTTAATTATATAAAAAAAACAAGATATAATTAATTAATAGTATAAAATAGTGTATTAATAATTTTTTTATTTAATTAGTTAATAGTTATATAAAATATCAAATTCATTAAATAATATAGTATGCAAATATAAAATTCTTTCAATCTGAGAATATATTAAAATTAAATTGTAAAAGGCAAATTGTACGCAACTCTTTTTAAGTTTTGAGTTTTTATAATATTGATAATTAATCTCTATTTTTTTCCCCCACAAATATTAATATAAAAAAATAGTTTCCAAAACCTTTACATGATAAGTATCAGCTAAAGGGTAAATCACATAAAAAAAAGGAAGAAAATCAAATTCTTCTTTATATAATCTCCTTAGAACAAAGAAATCATAGTATAATAATAGAAATTGGGGTAATGGTAAATGAGCAGCACTTTTGAATAGAGGATTAAAATTCAAGCTTTAAAGAGAACAATTAATAGGGTTTTTAATTACAATAGTACTTAATTAAGGGTAAAAATACTTTAAAGACAAAAGAAATATATAATGATATTTATAAGTTTCCCTTTTAATTTCATAGGGGATAAATTCTATATCCGCATAATCTATGATTTACACTATTATACCATTTTCTTTTGTTCTTCCTTTACCTTTATTTTGCTAATATATAAAACAGAAAAGAAAAACGATTATATTTGACTATTAAGTCATATTTCTTCTATCGAGCAGGATCAATAATTAAACATATATAAATCTTAAAAGTGAATTGCTTTATCTTCGTAGAAAAAAACTATTTTATTTTTCACGTTGTTCACCCTCTTTTCCACACGTAAGAAAAGCCAATAAATAAAGACAGATTTACACAACAAGCTAGATATTTTTTACCATCCTCTCAATGATTTATTCTGAACCCAAAAGCAAAACAAGAAAGAGGATCAACTAAACTCTAAAATGGAATTGGAGGATTACAATCAACGATAACTTGTTCTTCATGGATCGATATAAAGAAGCTACTTTCGGATTACTTTGGTATAAAGGGCTCGTGATTGGCAAAATGCACTCGAGAGTTGGAGCCCTTTCCTGCCAAAACAAGAGATGTTAGTGGCCACTACTAAGGTCACTTTTCCACGTATAGAAATTCACCAGAAGATGCAGTTATGATTTCTTTTTTCACGTAAATGTTACATGCTAAACACGTAACCTCTTAGCTTGAATAAGGATCAATCTCTTTTTCTTATTGATATGCAAAGCAAAAAAAAAAAAAAAAAAAGAGATTAATTCAATATGAAGAAAGCATCATCCTAAATTCATTGGAATGACGAGTCCGAAAATATTTCTTCAGCAATTCTGGTTATTTGTTTTTCTAATTTCTTGCTTTCGTTTAAAGCCTCTTGAATTCGATCATTTAAGTTGTTGGAAGAACTAATTAATCTTATAAGTTATGTTTGTAACTTTTTCGCTATAAATTAAAAAATTAATTTTGTTTGATAAAAAAATTAGTGTTTTATATTTTTTAAAATGTAGAAGGAGTTTTGCATTATTAAAAATAGATATCCATTTTTATATCATTATATTTATCCACAAATTTATAGACTACAAATTCGCATTTAAAACTTACATAGATAAAACAAGAAATGTTCTTCACAAGTCATTGGACAACCTACAAATTTAGCACACTGCTAAAGATGAAGGTAGAATAATAACCTGTAAAAAGTGTCTTCGGTGCGTGTCTAATGAAACTCCTTTGATAGAAAAACAGAAAAGGAAAAGAAAGGGTATGATGAAAGCACATGCCACTTTCAGAAGCAACTATTTCTTATGCCGACTTTAGATATGTGGTACCATGCTTACGCTTACAGCATCACAACAGTGCATACTCCACAAAATGTTCTTCATCTTACAAAACATGTGAGTGTTATCGACAAAACTATACTATCTACACCGTCTAAGAGAAACTAAGCTAGAGAAGAGAAAACTACTCAATAACATTTCCTTCCATGATTTGTAATTCTATATTCAGCTTATTTGTAGACATCAATCCTTAGATTGTTATAACTAATTCCACTAACTCTAACTAACTGACTAGTCTGTTTACATGTCATGCCTATCATTTATGATTACAAGACATAATAAAGCGACCAACTTGAATCTAATTGTGGGTGCCACATAACCAACCTAGAATAAGTGGAGTGCTTTAGGGTGTGCTTGGAAGTTAGGAAGGAAAGGAAAGCAAAGATATCAAATAGAAATTTCACCCTAATAAATGAAGCAAGCATGATCTTATTTGGAGCCTCAAGAGCATATAATAATTTTTAAATATTAATTGAGAAGGAAGGGTAAAGAAATGAGGGAAAATAGAGGATTTACAACCTTATATCCCCTTGTTTAGAAGCCTAAAATAGGTAAGGAAATGGAAGTGATGAATGTTAATGATATATTTTCACAATTTTATCCTTTGTAAAAATAATTAAACATAATTATTTCATAAAATTAATCGGGTAGATCAGTAAATTTAAAAATTCTTTCCTCTTTGAAACCCCTCATTTTAGGAGAACTTTGAAATATAACTACAAGAAAATTTTGGAGAATTAATAAAAAAATCAATCCCTTCTCCTCTTTTTTATTGAACTCTTAAACAAGGGAAGTATATAAACTAAACTTTCACCTTCCTTTCATTTCTTTTCTAAATCTAACTTCCAAACAGACACTTAGAAAATCATTATAGTATCAAACGACAAGAGATCCAAAATCATAATTTTGATCCACTTGCTTGAAGTAATCTGAATTGAGCTTCAGCAATGGCGGAGCAAAGCTAGAGGGTATACAAATCTTCTGCTCAATTCCAACATTTATGAAATTCTATTAGCTAAGCAATTTTGTAGCATTGGGAATTCATTGGAAGACTTGAAATCTTGTTAAGTGAATTCATTAAGTCTTGTTTGACATCTACGATTAAGTATGAAACTAAAGTTTGGAATTGAAATTGGGCTTTTAAAGTTCAATTTTTCTGTTTGAAATAACATATAGAATTAGAATTATAATTTTACAAACCAAATTTAATTTTGTGAAATCTTTTTTAATTCATAACTCATATTCTACGAATTATTAATTTTGAAACTTATTAAGTATCTCTCTCCTCATTAAAGTTTATATGATTGTATCTCTTTCTTATCTATTTGTTGGCCATCACATTTATTAAAAATTAATATCTTTATAAAAGAATATTATAATATGACTTTTTTGTAAATTCTAATTGATTATTTATATATAAATAATTTTTATAAAATAATTTATAATAAAATATTACTATAATATAAAAATTATCATTGTATTAATATTTATATTTTATTCATTTTAAATTTTGAGTCACACCTTTGAATAATAAAATTAGAATTCGATTCAGAACTACTAGTTATGTTCTAACTTTTTATTAAACTTAAACATAAAATTTCAGATTTAAAATTGACTCTAATTAAAAAATTTATATATTAATGATAAAATGAAATCAGAGACTAATAACTATTAGTGTAAAGATCAGGCAACAATGAACGAGCAGAGCTCATATTATGCAGCATTGAAGGCCAAATGAAGGAATGCATAAAAGTTTTGAATTTGCTTACCTTGTTTGTGTTGAAGAATATTGATTAAATCATGTCATATAACAAACTGTTGAACTGATTGAGAGAATCAAGCGAACAAATTGATTGGAACGAACAAACTACAAAGAGTAGTTGACTCTGATGACAATTATTGAGGAGGCTCATTTCATCTATTGCGCAAAATTAAGAGAAGAATGTTTACATAACACTTTTCATATTACAGAAAGAGGTAAATTAACCTTTATCCTTTATGGTTTCATTTAATTTTACTTTCCCATCGCCTGAAAAGTGAGTTTTGTTCTGCCAGTGCTAGCTCATAGCCCATTGATAATCTTTTGTGTCAGTATATATATTTGGCAAAATGTAACGACTTTTTCACACGATGAATCGCAACAAAGATGTATGAATACATTATTATTTGATAAAGAAAAAAGTTACCATTTTTCCCCCATTCACTCTTTGGGTATGTTTGGTAAAACGATAAAAAAACAAGGAAAAAAATTTATGAATGGCTCATCTATAAAAAAAATTTCTCTATTTTTTTCCGTCTATCAAACACACCCTTAAAGTAAAATAAGGAACTAAACTTGATTCTTCTTGAAAGCTAAGAGTGTGTGTATGTGTGCGTGCCCTTTGTTTTTAATTTTAATACTGTTTAAGTTACAATTGGCTACTAAATAGAGATATCTCTCCTAAGTGGGATTTAAATCATAGTTTACTATATCATGGAAGACTAGCACCGTCCCCCGGATCAAATCCAATTAGTGTTTATTTTCCAAGATAAACGAAGAAACACCACTTCTATTAAATCTTTGCATTGCGTCCTCCTTCTAAACACTAGTTGGCGTTGAAATTACTCTAAAACTAACAGGCACTAAATCAAACCTTCTTGTCACACAAAAAATTACATACATATTTTTTTGAAGAGGAAAAAGTATTTGCATACTTAGTTTAAAATTAAACAAAAGTTTGGGCCATTAACTTTGACAACTTAAACACAAGCTATAATCACAAAGATAATTTAAGACTTGATATCAATACAATATATATGCACTATTAACTTGGGCAAAAACTAGATGAAAATAATCTCAAGATTGATTAAAAATTGTTGAGTTGATCAAAAGTGAAATCTTTTAGGAATACTTTTACCAAACAATTTCCACTTTATATCTTTTCTATCTCTCCTTTTAAATTATTAATCTTATGATATTATAGGTTTTTCACCGTCAAAGACTTGTATTAAATCTTAAGCAACTCAGGATTAAAAAAATTGGAATATTGCAACGGCTACATAATTTAATCAGACTTTCAAATTCTATACAATAATTTGAAATTAAACTACAATATTTGATCTACTTTTTCAAGAAATTTGGTTCCAGGCATGGTGAAGGGGCATTAGCCAACGGCCATGATCATGGTATAACAAAAAGAAATTAAAAAGAGAGTTTGAATCAGATTAGACTCTTATGTTTTTTTTTGGGCGTGGATTAGACTTTTATGTTTGTTCTTCATGTAGATATGAACTAAAGCCTTAGGCTGGTTGGTATACCTTCCCCTATGCTTTGTTCTTCATCTTTGCTCTCCTGAACTAGGCACTCACCCACTACTCTTACTATAGTCCAAATCCTAATTATGGTTGGCGTGACATCAACATAAAGGACAAATCATCTTTGATCATACTATTATAATGATGCATATGTTTTCCCATGTCAATTGGCGGATGCAAGACCATTATTCATTTCTGATATCTAACGTACCTTTAATTTAAATTCAAATCACCATAGATATTGAGGGAATCTTACACACACAATAAAAATAAAATTAAAATAAAAAGTAGTCGTCCTAAAAGGTCAAATCACGCTAATTAGAACAGTGGAAGACTTCCAATGATAAGAAATCAATTGTTCTCTGTAGATTATGGTTTCGAAATACCCGCAAGTTCTTGGAAAAAATCCCTTTGAAGACTTCAAAATAAGGGAATGATCTTGCAAACAAGTGATAAGTGTAGTAGTTGATTATTTGAATAATTGATTAATGTTAAGAAATACTTATTTTTTGAAAAAAACTGTCTAAAAATTAATATAATAATTATTTTGAACTTAAACAAATTAATTCAAACATGTACCAGACCATTCTTTTTTTTTTTCTCCGAGACTGAGAATCGTTCAAAATTGGGTTTTCCAATCCCCCCAGATCAAGTTGAGGGAACATATCAGAATAGAAAAGTCAAAAGCCAAGCAAGTAAAATGAAAAAACAAAACCCATATATCCAATAATAATACTATTATTTCTATTACTATTACTATTTACAAAAAGGGGAATAAAAAAAAAAAGAAAAAAGGATCATGTAGCTAAGTAGCTAAATATTCTCTGATAAAAAACAGAGGAAAACAGAGAGAAGCAGGGGAAGCATGCCAAATCCTCCCTCTGCAGCCTCCATACATATTCAACACAACTAATCCAACAAGACCCTTTCCAACCCATATTCGGATCCTATGACTCACCAACCGAAATGGGTTGGCCGGAAACCCCCAACGGCGACCGCGAAATCTGCCGGCTAATCTCCCTCAGAACAGGCCTCATCTCTGGCTGGCCAGGTGTCAAATCAACGATCTTCTCCGATTCTTGCTTGATCTTCCGAACCTGGCTGTGGATTGGAACACCCTTTGAGGAAAAGGAACCATCTTTGTTGATCATCCTGTTCTCCATGCTCTGATTCATGAAAATCTTCAACCTTTATCTTCAGGACAAAGCTTGCAAACTCTGAAAAGCTCTGTTTTTGTGTATGCCAATCTAAAAGGGACAGAAACAGAACAGAACCACTACTTCATGTACATATGTATATGTATGTGTTTGGATGCGTATGTGTGTTTATATATAGAGAGACGCAAGAGGGAATTCACGATAGAAACGTAAAGGGGAAGAGAACAGAGAGAAGTTTGGTGGGAAAGCTCTATCTTTTATGGGATCAATTTGAAGATGACTAAATTGGACCATGTCGTTGACAGAATGGGGGGGTTTTTATAACGTGTGTGCCACCCCACTGTGAACCAAATATCTTGCTAAGGTTTACCAGCCGTTCGATTCAGTTGATTGGAAACAATCATGCGGCAGCTCGCACTAGACACTGTTTGATTGCATACTTAATCGAAAGGGAACGTTCTGCTATAACATTTGATGTTACTATAATTTGAATTTTTATGTCACGTTATCTTTTGATTGGTTTCATAAATCTTTCATTTATGCTGCTATGCTGCTTATTATTATCGTTTTTCTCATATATATACATATGTATTTTTTTGTGATGGCGATTGATTTGATTTTGTGTATATGGCAATAAATCAAATGGATAATTGTCAATATATTCATTCGGATTCGATGTTCTTTCTTCCCAAGTTGCCAAATTGGACGGTGACTGAGCATTACGATATGCACGAGTGGTGATTATTTAATCGAGGTAGTAAATCATAGTGTGTGGTGTATGATGCATTTAAGACTTATTTTGTTATATAAATAAAGTGCATGCAAATATCGGCTGCTACAGCAAATACTGCTATTTACTATTAGAATTCTATGTGTGTACAATGAGATAATTGCATATATGAACACGGCTGCGGTCAAAGACTGATCAAGTATCTCTATTTATTTATTTGTCTCAAGTAGGAGGTTCAACCAATTCAATTGCAAAACCTCCTAAACTTGAAGACTAGGTATATTGAGTTGTGGTTTGACGCTGGATTTAGATAGATTTTTAAACCCTTTTTTTTTCTTTTTCTTTTGGTGCTATCAACCATAGATTTTTTTCTTTGGTCAATTAATGTTATTAACCACTGATTTTAAGTAAATGAAATCACGCTTCACCCAAAGTAAAAATGTTTGGTTGCCCTCTTGGTATATCCATATAGTTTATAGAATCAAAGAATTTTTTTCTTCCTTTTTATTGTATTTTGAATGTAAAATTTAATCATAAGATTCTTATATTTATTTTCAAGGGCATTGTTATACCGTATACAATTCTATGGCCTAAGTTGAGTACCGATAGGGAGAATAAAACTAAAGACTTCAACAATGAAAATTGCTAGAGGAAACCCACATCTCATTTTTATTAGAACGACTTAGTTTTGAAATACTATATGGTTTACCTAATATTTTATTTATTACTTTTATATTCATTAGTATACCCGTGGGATGGGAGGGAATGCTTTCATATTGTTTTGTGGACCAAGTTTCCAGTGGACTGCTATAGTCTTTCGGCTCTAAAATCTAAAACAACGAGTTAAAATCATAATTATGAATGGCGTTTGAATTTTGGACCCATTTATATGAGGGTGAACATCTAGAACTAGCAGCTTCAAAAATTCAAAAGAATATGTGTGACACTATAAACAGAGGCTTTAACCCATCTTTCCCCCTTTTCTGGTTTCTTCTGTTTTTTTTTTTTTTTTTTTCAATTTTTCAAAACTCAAACTTCAAACCTTTCAGAAGGCCAGGAGCTGATAAAAAATCATGGGATATTTTGAAAATAAGACAAAAATTTTATTTTATATTATTTATAATTTAACACATCAATTTTTATGAATCATTTTATCTCCCACAACTATAACATTTTTAATATAATAATTGATGTACTAACTGATGAATAATGCAGAGCAAAATATTTGTCTGGTTTCAAAGCATTTATGAATTCCTCTCAACTCATGTAAGCAAATTAAAAACAATGACGAAATGCAACGTCATCGTTTGTGCCATTGTTGATACGGCGGGGTGGCTGGGGCGGTTAAGTTTGTTACAGAAGGAGCAACGCGTAGCAGTCAACTATCATTACCTCGAAATTACGTGATTGTCCCGCAACCCCCCATTCCACGCCCACACCCACGCCCACGTGTACAGTGTACTTGTCTCTTTTTTACTCTTTTTAAAGGTTGAATTTTTCAACTAATAATGATCCAAAATTACATTATCGTAAAACTAAAATTTGCGTATGAAATGAAATGCTGTATTAGTCTATAGTTAGCATTACAAAAAAAATAAAACGTATCGTACAAGGGAATATCTAGATCATTAGGGTTCAGGATCATATATAGAGCCTTTTTATATATAAGTATAATGATTATTTGCAAATCATTACAACCGATGCATATAGGTTGTGATTAACTAAATGGAGTGAAGAAGAAGTTAAAGGGAATATTTCAAAGCCCCAACAGAACAGGTATTGCACTATTGCGTATTTTAATGCAAGTAGTTTTACCTACAAGAGTTAGTTATCCACATGACATATTCATTTTATGTTTCATCTTTATTGAGAAACAATTACATCAAAAATTATATATTTTTAATAAATAATAAATATTTTTTGCGATATCATGCTTTAAATAATATTTTGAAAACACATAAAAAACAAAAACTAATATTTTGAAAATTCAATGGAACTATCTTGTTAAATCAGCCAGACCATGAACCGATTATTTTTGTTAGTTCAATAATCGTTTAGTCACAATTTATAATTTATAGCCTAGGTTTATGGTTTAAGATAGATTTAGTCACTGGTTTTTTTTTTTTTTTTTGGTCTAAATCACTAACGTTGAAGTTCACTAAAATCTAACTAATTTAACTTTAGCTGGTTCAATTTATTATAGAAATAAAAAAATTTCAGTGTTTTTTTTTTCTCTTTTTTCCATTTATGAGTGTCAAACCTCATACATTTTTTAAAGAAAACAAATTAAATATCAAACCACTTAAATCAATAAAATGTTGATGAGTTTAGTCCTATGAAAACTTTAATGTTTAGAGAAAATAAGAAAAATAAAATAAAATGAAGAGAACAACGAATTTGTTCTCATTGCTTGATTGGGTAAAAGAGTAAAACAAAAGAAAATATAATTGTGTTTAAATGACTTTTTATACTCTTAATTACTTTATTTGAAGTCAAGATAATATTCTATTCGTTTCAAAATATCTGTCTAAAATAAAAAAAAAATACACAAATTAAGGCAAAAAAATTAACCTTATTAGTGGCATAAAATTGTATAAATGGACGAAATTATTCTTATCTAAAGATAGTAGGTTGGTTTAGTACATTCTTCAACTCTAATTAAGGTGATAGTGGATGACAATTAAATTAAGGATATCATTGAAAAAAATATTTAATACTATCTTAATATTAGAAATAGATATATATTCTGAAATTTTAAAATATTAAAATTGAATAGATATTATGAAACGTTGGGAGTATTATAATTTACTATCCTTTCTACCCTTTTTCTTCCATTTTCTTATCACTGGTGAGAAGAGAACCTTTTTTTGTGGGTTTTTTTCTCATCCCGTGCTGCTCTGATTTTCTCTCTTCAACCACATAATGAAAAATCACAAAACCATCTAATATATTTTTTTCCTCTTATTTTCTTTCACGGACATAATACTATATGTTCAAATCAACGTAATCAAGACCCTTATAAGAAAGAACCGTATGCCATTTTTCCACAGTTTGCAATTGCATCATATGAACGTAAATCAATAACTGTGTTGATGTTGATTCAAGTTAACGTTTGTTCCCACGCTTACGAAGCTGATAATTAAGTTTGACTTGCGTCGCATGTTGCTGTGGAACTTTGAACTTTTCTAGCTTTGCCTCAATCTATCTCTTCCTGCACGTAAGTACGTACCACATGTTGCTCTCATATTGCATTTAACCAACGATTGATTGTAATGAACAAGATTAAGCATGCATAGTCAAGATGAAGTAGATGTTTCTGCCAGGAGAAAAAGAAATCTAATTGTTTGGAGTTCATTAAAAAGTACGAAAAGTATAATGGCATGGAAAAGTGTAACTATGCTGCATGTAACTCAATCAAATTTGAAAGCACATTTTATTCGATAAACTAAGCAGTTAAATTCACAATTATTATTACTATTATTATTTTACTTATCCTTTCATTATCTTCTCCAATTGCTTCGGTGTTCATAAATTTTTTTATGGAAATCCTTATTCCTTATATACAGTGTGAATTTTACCTTCAATAGAGTTATTTAGTCCTATTTTAGCTTTGAGCAATACTATTCCGTTCGAATAGCATTGTTACGAAGAGGAATTGTTAAATGCTTCCTGAACAAAACAAAATTTGTGTTCTAATCTACTCACAAAAGCAAGAGTTTGATTTTAGCTGCCTCAATTCTTGATACTAAGTTTCATTGCATGTTACGGGATATCTGTTTGATATACTTTAGAACAATTTTTTTGGTTTTTTCCTTTTGGTATGAGAGCACGTCTCATTTTCCCTTGTCTAAATATTATTCATATATGTAAATAATCTGGAGGTTCCTTTGGCATGCTAATGTGCTAATATTTTTAATATTTGGATGGTCAAGATTTAAATATAAATATATACTAACTTGACATATATTTTATTTTTTAAAAATTAGACATGTGAATAAATATTAATCACTAATTATTAAAGAAGATTGGTGCCTTTATCAAAAAGAGTTAATAACCTTTTTTAGTTCTAAGATTTTACAAATGACATCAATTTAGTTTTAAAATAAATTTTAACATCATTTTAGTCTCCACATTTTAAAATTTAACATCAATTTTGTCCGGCGATCAAATTCCACTAATATCACTAATAATTATCCTATTTGAATTACATATTTCTCCTCCTTAAACTCTACATCATCAACATTATAAAAAATAATACTAATAATTTCCCTAATTACCAAAAAAAAAAATCCCCTAATTTCCCATCCCGAAATTCTTTGTCCTTCCTTGTCCATGAAGCACCAGTGACCCACCTTAGCTACCCAACTCCGGCGAGCCTAATCACAACGCTATACAATAATAACAATAATGCATAAGTTTTGGTATAGAAATATAAATAAAGATTGAAAAAAAAAAAAAAAACCATCAAACAATGAATAAGTTAATGACCTGGACAATGCGAATGAGCTTGACACCAGTTCCTTCGAACGATCTGATATTGGAAGGCTTCCATGTGCCTCTCCAAATAGGATAACTTGCCGCCAACCTCATCCAAAATAAATTGAAAATACGGTTTCAATTTGGAATGGGAAAAGAAAGAAAGCAAGCTGGGGAAGGATTGGAGAGTTACGGTGACACCGACACCACGAAATGAGAGGCAAACGGGAATGAAGAGGGAGAGGGAGGAGCAGTCGGAGTGGTAAAAAGCGATAAGGTCGTCGAGGTTGGGGATGTCGGTGTACTTGTAACAGGGGAGCACACTGTACTGTTTTGTGCCGTTGTTGTCGAACATGGTTTAAGGGTTTATGTTATGCCCTCAATCGCAGCTCCCAGTTAACAACAACACAAGATTTTAGTCGCAGGAGCAAGACTGAAAGCCTGTGGTGGGTGGCGTGGGTCGGCTATGCTTCGTGGTCGTGGCGGGGTCGGACGCCGGCAGGTAATGGATGGTGACTGAACTTGGAAGAACAAGGAAAGATGATGGGTGGTGATGAGTGGCGCTAATAGGGAATGAGAAAGAATTTGTGGATGGGAAAATTAGGGAAAATAGAAAAATTAGGTTTTTTTTTTATTTTTTAATTTTTATAATTTTGATGATGTACAACTTAAAAAGAATAGATATGTAATTTAATAAAGATAATCATTAACAGTGTTGGTAAAATTTAACGGTTAGATCAAATTAATGTCAATTTTTAAAATATAAAAATTAAATTAATGTTAAAAATTATTTTAAAATTAAATTAATATTAATTATAAAATCTCAGAATGAAAATAATTATTTCCTGTATTAAAAATGAAATTAGGAAAAACTCCCAATCCATCTTTGATTGTCAAGCTCAAGCCCATCCCTATGCAGTCAAAATGAGGCCTAAAGCTAGACACAGCAAGGTGAGTACCAGCTCATCATGATATGTACATTTTAATTTTAGTGATGTTGGGATTACAAATGTTCGGCAAAATGATGTAAGGCCACAGTAATCACTTTGAGCTAAAAGCATCCAAACTGTAGAAGAGGCTGAGCCTGTCAAAAGTTCTACAGGCAGGAACCTCATAAACAATTATTTTCAAAGGGCCTTCAAAAAGAGAGGATGCTACGCTCAAATTTTGAGCCCTTGCTGAGCAAGCGTGCTTGTTGCCATTGCCTTGTTTTGTTTGCACCGCAACATTTCTTTGGGCCAACCTTTAGGCTTCAAGGAGATGACCGAAAAAAAGGAAGTTGAATAAGGAGGTCCAAAATACCTATATCAAAATTCCCAAAAAGGAGAAAAACGAACACCCAGTGGGGGGAAGAGCCCCCCAGATCCGCTCCCCCCCAAAAAAAAACGCCCCACTGAGGGCTGGGCAAAAAAAAAGAAAAACGAAACATGAACGGGAAGAAAAAAAAGGTCACTTAAGTTTTAATGTACAATAGTTGATATCATTTGTTATCTCAATTTGAACTAATTATACCCTAAATGGGTCACGTTTCTGAATTAAATAAATTTTGGCTTGATTATACCTTAATTACGACTCAATAATAAATTTAACCAGTTAAAACATAAATAAAAATTTTTTTATCGGTTCTAATGTTTTATTCGCTTTTGGGAAATGTCGATGGTTCCTTTTGGCCATTTTTGTGCATAAAGTCCTGGTTTTTACTTCTCCTGAGCGCTATAATTAATCAGCTCAACAAGCCAAGTTTTGCAAGATTTTTGAGCCCATGTTTTCTTAAATTGACTAAACACTCCCATTAACAGATTATGAACATTAATATTCAAATGTCGTATAATCTTATACATGAAAAAAAGGTACAGTGCATTTCTCCAACAAATTTCAGTTCATTGTCTGTCTGCTGGATATTGCTTATCTGCATTTTTGCCCTCCTCATCCGTGAATGGTTTCAAGTTCGTTGAGCATGACAACCGTTTAGTCCCCAGAAATTTTTTTGTGAAATTTTTTTTATCATAAATATGTAATATTAATTTTTAATATGGGCTGAATATTGTGAATTATGTTAAAAAAATGAGATATGTTATTTTGACCACGTTTTTGGGGACACATACGGTGTCACCGTATATAGAAGGCAGAAGAAGACAAAACATTTGTAGAGGGGGAAAGGGGGAATACACAGAAGTAGAAATTTCAAAAAGGTAAACCAAAAACCCACCTGCGAACAAACTCTAAATTAACTCTCTGCCTTTTCCCTCTGCCTCTTCCTCGTAAACTCAGTCACTCTCTGAAGCTCTTTTTCCAACTCTAACTCCCTTCCCATAACAAAGAGGCACCACCTATTCTCTCACCCTCATTGCACCCCTCCTAACAAATCTTCGTCCATGACCAGCACTTCACCACCCTCAAGTTGGACCTTGTCATCGAGCAACAGCGCCACCACCACTACCATCCTTGACCGCGATCCCAAGGCTGGCACCATCACAGCCATGATGTCCGAGCTCGATCGCTCCTTCGTCGACCCTAACGATGTCGTCTCCACCCTAAGCCCTAACTCCATGGTCGTCACCACCATCATGGAGGGCCGAGATTCGTTGTCTTCACCGTCGTCAACTGCTACCAACTGCAACACCTCTTCCATCATCGATGGCGACGACGCCGTCCTCACCATCACTGTCAAGTTCATCGAATATGTCGAGGTCTTGATCCAGCTCTTGTAAATAAAGCAGGACAATTCCAAGGTGATTATAATCACTTCCCTTTCCATTTTCTTTCTTTCATTGGTGCTGACACAACCGAAAACTTTTCAATTTTGTCACTTTCGTTTACTGTTCTATGCGAGAAATGCTCGATGCTTCTAGGTTTTGATTGATGCTCATTTCTTGTTCTTGGTTTGGTTCTGTATTTGATTGTAATTGTGATGCTTCAGGTGATTTGATTTGTTGGTTTGGTTTTGTAGATCAAATATCATGAATTGTCTCAAATCAAATGCATAAAAAACGCGACTAATTTATACATTGTCATAATACATCATTCTCTGATGCTTTCATATTTTATTAATAGGACAAAGGATTTGAAGTTGCAACACCCATAGTTGAAGCGTTAGAAAGTAAAGGACTGTCATTGTATTTGGTGTGCATTATGTACTAAATCTTTCACA
This sequence comes from Pterocarpus santalinus, assembly GCA_031439595.1. NCBI lineage: Eukaryota > Viridiplantae > Streptophyta > Magnoliopsida > Fabales > Fabaceae > Pterocarpus > Pterocarpus santalinus. The sequence goes on from CM062531.1 coordinate 60,538,892, forward strand.
AGGCAGAAGTGATGGTTATTGCAGCAGTAGACAACTTGCAATGAATGGTTTGTCCTCCTACTGTTAGCCTTTCTAAAGTCTAAAATTATGTGATCTTATAGTCTTGGGTATAAAAAATTAAAAGGAATCTTCTTTTGTAGAACAAGTTCAATTCAAGAGTTGCAATTTCACTTGGTGGTTATTATTGAACACAATAGAGTGTGCATGGAATGGTATGAATATGACACTTTATAGTTCTCATATTTTATTACTCAATATCAATGAGTGAGCTATATAGTTTTTTTTTAAATGTTATTAAAGGTTTTTTTATTTGATGGTTTAGTTGAACTTGATGGGACCAACACATGATTATTACAGAAATCAGCAGACTCTCAGGGGCTGGTGCGTACAAGAAATTGTCATTAATTTTGTTAAATAATTTGGTGCCAGTGAATTAGGCTACATGATGTCAGTGAATAAGTGATGCCACCTATGGCAATAACTAACCAATTAGACACATGAGTGTACCCTCATATACTTCATTTATTATTTTTCTCTTCTTAGGATTGATAATAGTATTTTAAATTGCATTATTCCTAGCCTCTTACCTTGGAAATGACGTGGACCACATATAAGTAATAGGCAATTTGCAATCCTACTTCCAATATCTCTACACATGTTCTTGTCAATTAAGCTACACTACATCTATATAGCTCTTTTCTTAGGCTATGATATATACATACCCATCACAGTTTGATTATGCATTGTGTTCTTTATGATTTGTTAAGGTTGCAAGTATTATTAGGGCATCCTCCATAAAGCTATTGTCCATAAATACTCTACATACTTTACATAATTGCTATGGATGATAAACTAATTATGAGCTTTATGGGCTTTTTAGACTTTATGGGCATTGTTTGGACATCATGAAATAACATTAATATACTTTGAGCTTTAAGATTTGGTTTATATTTTCTTACCTATAATAGTTAGATTAGGTTCTATGCATTTGATGGCTATCATTTCCTAAGAATTAAATGATTTGAATTCTTAAATCAAATCTTCAAATATATATGTTTCACTGTCTTGTTTAGTATTTACAATATTAAATTATGCAAATTCATTAACTCTTGCAATGTACATTTATGATGTTAATTGTGACTGTCAAATTGAAGAGAATTATGCAAACAATATTTTCTTTGGGGAATGCTTTGAACCACGGAACTATCGGGGTATGTTAAAAACAAAGTATATAGAAGTAAATGGATGCAACATGAATCATGCATTTGGATAGCAAAGAAAAGTACTTAACAAATTGAAGGAGCAATGATATTTTCCTGTGCAATAAGACAAAGTTATATATATTATCTTTGTAGATATAGTCCTCAATTATATTTGACCTTAAGTTTTGATTTATAATGGTACTAAAAACTAGCCCATGATTTTGTCATTTGATCATTTATATGAAGGCTGGATTTTGAGGGATGTTAGTAAGGATTGATATGGAGAAATGGAACTCATGAAATTCTATTATTTGGGATTTATTTAATCAATTGTTCTTTTGGATCACTACATTTATGCACTGTGTTGGTTTATGTTGCCTTCATGGTTCCATATGGTTGCCTACCCACTGAGTCAAATATTATTATTTCCTCAATGAAAAATTAAGACATGATATAGTTGAAATTTATAAGTTAGTTAAACTTAGTCTTGTTGTTTAAAGCATAAGGTGATTCTCTGATTTACGTGAATGCAAATTTTCTTACTATCGGTGAGTGAAATAGGAATTATAATTTCCCTTGGCGTGAGAGAGTGTTGTGAATTTTTCCCATGATCCTTTTAAGAGCAAAAGGTAGTTCCTATGATATGCCTTCTTGTACCTTTATGCATTGTCAATCAAGAACTAGTGCTGGCTTGTTGCTTTGGGGAAACCTTACTAATTTCTATGATTCAATATGAAAAGGGAATGATATGATGCAATTTTATGAAAATCTGACTCTGCAAAATACTCTTGTTCTTCATTTTTCTTTTCTTAAATAAGGATAAACCTTACTAGTTTTCATGGTCATCTTTCTCCGATTAATCTCTACTTGACTTTTCTTATTGATCTGGAAGCATATTGTCAGCTATGGTAGCATAGGTATACAGTTAATGTCATCATAACTTATTCCTGTTATTATTCCTGATAACATTTATTTTACATGACATGTTTCTTGTATCCTACGTCATCCACAGATGCTTAAGAATGCTGGATTTGATGATGTCATTGCTGAGAATCGAATAGATTTGGTTTGTTAGAGCCTATGATTTACTTTGTTTGACATTTTCACTTCACTGTTTTTCTAGAGCTCTAACAAAATTATTATTTGTGTGCTTACTAAAACAAGAGCTAAATGCCCTTGAGAACAAGAAGCATGATTTCATTGATGACTTTAATGTTGGTGGGTTTCTTATATGCTCTAAATCTTACTTAGGTGCTGCTTATTTTTTATGTACTTATTTCTCTTAATTTCGAAGCATTGATGACAAGAATCATTACTTTCAGGAAGGCTACAATGAAACTGTTGAGAGATGGAGGCCAAGCAAATTAGACATGCAGCTGGGGAGCATATATGGGGCTTGTTCATTGCCAAGAAAATATGATGCTTGTTTCTCATATGTCCTGTTATAGCTATATTTAGTTTAGCCTAATTAGAGTGTTCCCAATGATACACTTTGGATAATTATTCTATTGTTATATATTTCCAGTGGTAGCTTCCTTGATGTTGCTCATGCTGTAAGCCCTGCGATCTGGTTGTATTCTTTTAATAATAGGTTATAGTAACAAACATTGTCGTGACATCACATTAGATTAGAGTATTTGGCAATTGTATATCAAATTTAAATCAGTTTCGAATGTCATGTACATCTTTTTTAAATCCTTCACCACAAATTTAAACCCCTTTTTTAGGCTTTGCAAGTCAATTCCCACGTGGGATTGAGGCTTCCCTCATCAATGTAGCACAAAGGAGTGTGGTCTTAACTTATTTGAATGTACCAATCCATTCCGCAAGACTAATAAAACCAAACAATAATTAATTGATAAGTTACTAGCTTTTTTGGTGCAGTTATCAACCAAGTGCAAGTCCTCACTTAGGATTTGCAAATTACTTCCACATGGGGTTGAGACTCCATTTAGCAATGTACCAAGAAACAACTATGGACACTCAAGTGTGTCAAGTGCAGCAAACAATGATGAAAGTGTAGATGAATTTGAAAAAGATAATACTGCCAACAGAGGAAATGTAGTCAAAGGAGGAAATTATCGTTCTGATGAAGCAGCACAATATGAATGCTCTTCTAAGATGATTATTAAAAGAAATGTGAAGGATAAAAAGATATCACATCCTTGCAAGACCAAGTGTTCTTAATCACCAAAGTCAACATTAAAGATATCAACGGACTTTTGTTGCTTCGAAAGAGGAGGGAAAGTTGCAGATGAACAAAGTTAGTGCGAAAGATTTTTGTTTTTCATATTTTCATATTAATGTAAATTATTTGTATAATCTGAGTTCAGTAATGATTCCATGTTAAGGTATTGCCCTTTTGTCACCATTATTTTTTAAAAACTATAAATCTATGTTCATTACACGTGGGGAGTAAGTAGCAAAGCCTAAGTGAGGATCTGCACTTAGTTGGTAACTTGATCTAAAAAACTAGTAACATTAGTTCAATAAGCTAGTAACTTTTGTAAAAAGCTAATAACTTATCAGTTAGTTTATGTCTTCATTTTATTGACCTTGGGAATGGGTTGGTGCATCCAAACCACACTCATTCGTGCTAGATTGGTAAGGAAGCCTCATCCCCATGTGGGAAGTAAGTAGCAAAGCCTAAGTGAGGACCTGCACTTGCTTGGTAACTTGACCCAAAAAGCTAGTAACTTTAGTTCAATAAGTTAGTAACTTTTGTAAAAAACTGGTAACTTATCAGTTAGTTTATGTCTTCGTTCTATTGGCCTTAGGAATGGGTTGGTGCATCCAAACCACACTCATTCATGCTAAATTGGTAGGGAAGCCTCATCCCCATGTGGGAAGTAAGTAGCAAAGCCTAAGTGAGGACCTGCACTTGGTTGGTAACTTGACCTAAAAAGCTAATAACATTAGTTCAATAAGCTAGTAACTTTTGTAAAAAGCTAGTAACTTATCAGTTAGTTTATGTCTTCGTTCTATTGGCCTTGGGAATGGGTTGGTGCATCCAAACCACACTCATTCGTGCTAGATTGGCAGGGAAGCCTCATCCCCATGTGGGAAGTAAGTAGCAAAGCCTAAGTGAGGACCTGCACTTGCTTGGTAACTTGACCCAAAAAACTAGTAACTTTAGTTCAATAAGCTAGTAACTTTTGTAAAAAGCTGGTAACTTATCAATTAGTTTATGTCTTTGTTCTATTGGCCTTGGGAATGGGTTGGTGCATCCAAACCACACTCATTCATGCTAGATTGGTAGGGAAGCCTCATCCCCATGTGGGAAGTAAGTAGCAAAGTTTAAGTGAGGACCTGCACTTGCTTGGTAACTTGACCCAAAAAGCTAGTAACTTTAGTTCAATAAGCTAATAACTTTTGTAAAAAGCTGGTAACTTATCAGTTAGTTTATGTCTTCGTTGTATTGGCCTTGGGAATGGGTTGGTGCATCCAAACCACACTCATTCATGCTAGATTGGTAGAGAAGTCTCATCCCCATGTGGGAAGTAAGTAGCAAAGCCTAAGTGAGGACCTGCACTTGGTTGGTAACTTGACCTAAAAAGCTAATAACTTATCAGTTAGTTTATGTCTTCGTTCTATTGGCCTTGGGAATGGGTTGGTGCATCCAAACCACACTCATTCGTGCTAGATTGGTAGGGAAGCCTCATCCCCATGTGGGAAGTAAGTAGCAAAGCCTAAGTGAGGACCTGCACTTGCTTGGTAACTTGACCCAAAAAGCTAGTAGCTTTAATTCAATAAGCTAGTAACTTTTGTAAAAAGCTGGTAACTTATCAGTTAGTTTATGTCTTCGTTCTATTGGCCTTGGGAATGGGTTGGTGCATCCAAACCACACTCATTCATGCTAGATTGGTAGGGAAGTCTTATCCCCATGTGAGAAGTAAGTAGCAAAGCCTAAGTGAGGACCTGCACTTGGTTGGTAACTTGACCTAAAAAGCTAGTAACATTAGTTTAATAAGCTAGTAACTTTTATAAAAAGCTAGTAACTTATCAGTTAGTTTATGTCTTCATTCTATTGGCCTTGGGAATGGGTTGGTGCATCCAAACCACACTCATTCATGCTAGATTGGTAGGGAAGCCTCATCCCCATGTGGGAAGTAAGTAGCAAAGCCTAAGTGAGGACCTGCACTTACTTGGTAACTTGACCTAAAAAGCTAGTAACATTAGTTTAATAAGCTAGTAACTTTTGTAAAAAGCTAGTAACTTATCAGTTAGTTTATGTCTTCGTTCTATTGGCCTTGGGAATGGGTTGATGCATCCAAACCACACTCATTCGTGCTAGATTGGTAGGGAAGCCTCATCCCCATGTGGGAAGTAAGTAGCAAAGCCTAAGTGAGGACCTGCACTTACTTGGTAACTTGACCCAAAAAGCTAGTAATTTTAGTTCAATAAGCTAGTAACTTTTTCAAAAAGCTGGTAACTTATCAGTTAGTTTATGTCTTCATTCTATTGGCTTTGGGAATGGGTTTGTGCATCCAAACCACACTCATTCATGCTAGATTAGTAGGGAAGCCTCATCCCCATGTGGTAAGTAAGTAGCAAAGCCTAAGTGAGGACCTGCAATTGGTTGATAACTTGACCTAAAAAGCTGGTAACTTTAATTCAATAAGCTAGTAACTTTTGCCAAAAACTGATAACTTATCAATTAGTTGATGTCTTGGTTCTATTGGCCTTGGGAATGGATTGGTGCATATAAATCACACTCATTCATGCTAAATTGGTAAAGAAAGCCTCATCCCCAGGTGAAGAGTGAGTAGCAAAGCCTAAGTGAGGGCCTGCACTTGGTTGGTATGAATTTCTTGCATTATAAATCTCAAAAACAACATAATGCAATGAAGACCGACGCAGTGGCAATTCTTTTCATAAATGCGTCAAAGAGAACTTAACACAGGTGAACATAGTAAGACTAATCAAATGTAAAGAGCTTGCCAAGTAGTCACTTCAAGGTAAGAAATACAAACAACAAGTGTCCGTATCGATCCACCTCATTATTGCTTTTCTTGATAGCTTAAACAAAAGAAATAGACTTTTTTTCTGTCAGATTCACAACTTGAAATGCATGAAGTAAACCAATTTTTTAAAATACAACCATTAGTATAGTGTACAGTGAAAATTAGCACAAAACTCATAGTTACTTGATACACAAATCAAAAAGTAACCAAGACTAACACACTTTTCATTTTTTTCAAGCAATTACTCCTATACATACATTGATTGGATAAAAACAAAGTCAAATAACAATAAATACATTGACCAGATAAAAACAAAGTCAAATAACAATAAGTACATTGATTGGAAAAAAACTAAACTAAGTTTGAGAGGCATAATCGTTCCATATTTGTCTAACAATGATATCTCTCAGTCTTTCTGATTCTACACCATTAATGTCTGTATGCACTGTTCTTGCATGTTGAAGTTGAAGCTCTCTTTCCATAAGCTCTTTATCAACTTCACAAGTATTTATTCATGCTCTGCTTCCAATTGGGCACTGGATCAGCGAGATAGTTTTCTGTTATGTATGTAAGTAAATAATAAACCATATAGAAGCTCAGCAAAATCCCATAAACCAAATAGCAATTCCCAGTGGCTAGCTAATAAACTTATATAAACTAAAAGTTGGATGTTGTAAATCATTAACAAAAATTTCACTACTGGAGAGAACTTAAAGGGAAAAAATTTTAAAAAACACAACGTTCAGTAACATGCTACAAAACAACAATACTGGATGAAGTTTTTTCTTCCTCCAGGTGAATCTTTACCCATCAAGCACTAAAAAACAAGAAAGAGAAACAACAATAAAAAATAAATAAAGTGGTTCAGATGCCCTGTGGAGGAAGAGTTTTCTTGCTCCATGAGCAATGTGGAAAATCTTCTATTCAGCTCACTAGTTTCATGTTTTAATATTTATTTTATATGTACAATTTCTTTCTTCTGAGATTAAAGAAGCAGTCTTCCATTTTCACTTTAATGATTTGGTTAGCTCAAACTCATGCTACTTATTTGAAAGTTAAGAGCCACACCACGTCTTTGGCAACACCCCCTCCCCAAAAATCACATGTTTATATGCATATCTTTTTGGTAAATTGAAGAACCAAATGGCAAAGTCAACTAAACAATTTAGCTCAAATTAGATACAAATTCTAGAGAGATTTTACACTAACTAAGTTCTATCTAATTATGAATGATCTTAAAATCACTACGACAAGTATCCTTTCCAACATCTCTCTCTTTCACTTTCTCACTTTAAAATTATACTTTAAAAAGCCTCATTTTTTCCTCTAAATACAATAACAATACCATGTTATAAGAATTACACTTCTTTTCTTTCTGCAGTTTCTCCCAAAGGCATAGCACCATCTGTGGGCTTTGATAATGGGCAAGTACATAATTTGTTTCACATTAAACATTGTAAAACCTCTCATCATTTAAATAATGCACTTCTTTACAGCCATTCTTGAACTATTCAATCCATATGCCCATTGCAACATCTTCTAGTTTAAAGAGCTAAGAATATACAGTGACACCGTATGTGTCCCCAAAAACGTGATCAAAATAACATATCTCATAACATAACATGTGTCTACTAATCAAACATAGAGCTTGAATTGATTCTAGCATCATTTGTATCTTTTCTTTTCACATAGAGCCTCCTCATAAATGGGCACACCTGTTTTAGTGTCACCCGTTTTAGAAAGGAAGTGATGTTAATCAATGACAATAACATTTTTTCTTTTTTGATGGAAATGACGATAACATTTAAACCATACATAGTCACAATATCAAATTCATAATTCATTACAATAATTCAACTAAACTTTCTTTTGAGGTTTTCCTAATCAAACATGAAAGAAAATAGAAGAAAGAAGGCTAGAAAACATGGGGAGAGAAAAAAAATCAGAACCATCTTCTGTACAGCTCGATAAACTATAGGAACATTATGTTTAGAATGAAGAAGTAACAATTAGAAAGTATACTATTATAGAGAACAAAAAGGAATAAGAATAGACCAACTGAGAAAAGGAAGAATCTGATTTGGTCTATCATTACATCGAAACATGTATATATAGATAGTTTTAGCAGCATAAATTAAACACACCTCTCAAAATTACCTGTTGAACGTTGAAGAGGATACTCGGGTATCTCAAAAGGTGCAGTAGATGAATCACAATAATGATAGATTATAGTATAACTTACAATGTATATAAATTAGATGAAAAGGCACAAATCAAAATAATTAATATCGAAGATATAAATAGATATACTCAACAATTTTGAATATCATATTATATTACTTAATGCCACCACTTCAGAAACTAATTTGATTCCCATCATTTTCAATCACTGAACACATTATAGAAGAAGGAAAGAATAAAACAAATTTAACTGGATTTGCTATCAATATTTAAAAGAAATAGAAAAAAAAAACTTATTGATTGGTTGCCATTAACAATAAAGAACACCTACAAAGAAGAATGAAATCAGCAATACATGTAAAATGGAACTGGTTATTAAAACAAAGCAGAATGAATAGTTCATTCATCAAAAAAGCCAAACCATAACTGAGAAAAAAAATTTGATTATAAACCTATGACATGCAAGTTGCAGCTTAGAAATTGATGGTAGATGAGCTTGAAATGCATGAAATGGAAGAGGGGATTAGATCCCCAATCTACAAAATGAAACCCAATGCACGAACAGAAAAAAAAAAAAAAAGAGTCATATAGCAGGCATAATAAATAAATGAACCATATGAGAAACATTCATGCCAACAGTATCCAGACTTGTTGAAGCAGTAAACAAAAGTGACAAAATTGAAAAGTTTTCGGTTGTGTCAGCATCAATAAAAGAAAGAAAATGAAAAGGGAAGTGATTATAATCACCTTGGATTCGTCCTGCTTTATTTGCAAGAGCTGGTTCAAGACCTCGACGCATTCAATGAACTTGACAGTGACGGTGAGGACGGCATCATCGCCATCGATGACGGAAGAGGTGTTGCCGTTGGTGGCAGTTGACGACAGTGAAGACAACAAATCTCGGCCCTCCATGATGGTGGTGCCGACCATGGAGTTAGGGCTTAGGACGGAGATGATGCCATTAGGGTCGACGAAGGAGCGATCGAGCTCAGACGTCATGGCGGTGATGGTGCCAGCCTTGAGGGTGGTGAAGTGCTGGTCGTGGACGAAGATTTGTTAGGAGGGGCACAATGAGGGTGAGAGAATAGGTGGTGACTCTTTGTTATGGGAAGGGAGTTAGAGTTGGGAAAAGAGTTTCAGAGAGTGATTGAGTTTACGAGGAAGAGGCAGAGGGAATAGGCATAGAGTTAAGTTAGAGTTTGTTCACGGGTGGATTTTTGGTTTACCTTTTTGAAATTTCTACTTCCGCGTATTCCCCCTTTCCCCCTCTACAAATATTTTGTCTTCTTCTGTCTTCTATATACAGTGACACCGTATGTGTCCCCAAAAATGTGGTCAAAATAACATATTTCTAAAAAAATTATTTTTCTATCGACACAACTTTACATATATTAAAAATTAAACTATTTGCCTGAAGTTGGATATTTATCACTCAAGATTTTCTCTTCCACCTGTTGCCGTCATCTCCTAGCTATTGCTTTCCCCGAACAGTGTGCTGCTCCTCCTTGCCAATCTTGACACGTATTGTGTTCCTATCCGTTTGTTTCCATTTTTCGGTGTAGTGGGGTATACGCCCTTCTTGCACAAATCCTGGCCAATCAATAGAAGACACGTGCCTCATTAGCACAGCAAGCGTGCGCCATTCTTCTCTATCATGGCCAAAAGCCACATCAATGACAAACCATAAATTGATGTTGTGTAACGATGTCGGTTCATTTAATCACCTTTATTTTTAATTTTTAAATTCGTGCTTTTAAGGTACATGTTACCCGATTCTTTTGTGAGGAAATATACTTCTTTTACTTATGAGAAATAATTTTTGTATATAATTTTTTTTTATATATTTTGACATCCTCTTTTTATTTTTTTTTTATTTTTTTACTTTTTTACTTTTTTTATAATTTTTTTAATTTTATAAGTGAATATTAGGGATATCCATCATTAAAATGGTACAACTAACAACTCTTTTTACTTATTTTGGGTGAGATATTGCCAATTCATTTATATTCCATCTTTATTTGTATTAAATTTATATATCATTTAATAATAAATGATGTATGAATATAACTCGTGAAACTCTTGTACTGTATCATTTTCTTGTTTTTACCTTTTAGCCTTGACTTCTCGAATCCACAGCCCCCCTCTCTCTCTCTATTTCTCTCTCTCTCTCAATTGATGAAGTGGTACAATGTTTCTTTCGAAATTTATTGGAAGTTTGGGGTCTTTTATTTATTTATTTATTTATTATTATTATTATTAAATGGTCTTCATTTTGAACATTAATAGCTGCTACTACAATGGAAAATATTTGCACTTCTTCTATTATTGTCCACAAGTTGTCATGCTTCATAGTTCGTTCATACTACTACACGAACATCACGATTCCTGAGTCATTGACGGTGGTGAAAGAAGAGAAAACGTTAAATACTTCTTCTAGATTAGTTGATCAATTCATTGTCTCAACTACATATTTGCAACGTACAATGTCTCAAACTGAAAAATTACGACCAATTGGGATCTAAATCAAGACTTTTTCAGGGGACAATTTGGTTTGTGATTTGCGAATAACTTGGAAAATGATATTTTTCTAGAAAGCTTGTGCAATTTCAAGGGTTTCACAAAAACAGCTAGAGAAGACCGTAACTCGATTAGCTAAGTCTAAAGAAAAATTAAATGAATACGACATTTCGGCTTCGATTCTTTGCAGTCTAGAATAGTTTTCACTTCAAACAGCTGAAAATGAATTCTGTTTTCTCCTATTTATTGCTTCCTTATTTAGTTGAAAGTTGAAAATCCTTTTTTTTTTTTTGGTGGTTTTGTTTTCAACAATAAGTTGCGGCTAACCTTAATTCTTCGTGACTGAAAAAGTGTCATGCTCGAACATTTTCTTTGATAACGACCGGAAAAAAAAATATTTTCTTTGATCGTATGTGCCTAGAAACATAATTTTTCTCGAAAAATAATTTAAAAATACATGTTTTGAATCATACTATGAATACATATATGGGAAAATTAATATTAAATACCGTTAACAATGATTAATTAAAAAAGGCTAATTATATTTAAAATTATTAAAAAGAACCTATTAAATATTATTTAAGAAAAAAGATCAAAAATATTTTATAAGTAGAGAATATTACCTGTAAACTATTTCTTAAATTTTTATATTATTTTTATAATTTTTAGCACTTATTCTCTCAACTCTTTTATCGATCGGCTCTCGAACTTTCACCCCTGTTGGCACGCCTTCGTTTGTTGCTCGTTGCCAGTGAATAAGAAATAGGAGTCATTAACTAACCATATTCGAAATATATCATTCAAAACTAGAGATATTTTTCACATGGTTCTCTAAATAAACGAAGAAGAAGGTGGCAATGACAGTGCCCACGAGCCCCATACAAAGATGTCCTGCCAGAGGTGTCAAAATGGGCCGCAATCTATGAGTCAATAAAATTTTAGTTCATAAAAAAGTGGATCAATTTAACTTAACCCACGTATAATTTGCGAGTTAAGTGGGTCTGGCCGGGTTGAATGACCCTTTTTTTCAGATTTTTTTTTTTAAATGTTAGCATTAATAAGAAGTGATGGTAACAGTAATAAGTAATAACTACACTTTATAATATATAGTATATAGTATCTTATGAGATTGTTTAATTATTATATTTGACCAATTTTAACCACTATCTGATAGGATTATAGGTTATTAATTATTATTTATTACTACTTTAATGAACCTTTGCTTGTTGTGTTAAATTATGTACGTTGTTCCTTTTATTTTGCATAATTTCTTTTGATTTTTATATAGCCAAAGTTTCTGATATCATTGTATATAGAACCCATTTACTTTTTTAACCTTTTTTGGCAATTTTTAATTAATTTTAAGATTTTTTCTAATTTTTTTAAATTTTTATTATTTTTTGGTGAACCAACTTATTTAACCTACTAGCTCGGATGGATTGAGTTGAGTTGGTATTTTTATGGCTCACTAGAAATGTGAGTCAGTCCATATAACTGCTCTCGGCCCGTGACCTATGGTGGCCAATCCGGGTAAGTTGGGTTGGCCCACTTTGATAGTTCTATGTGTCGCTAATTAGGGTTGATAAAGTGAGCAATAGAAGACATTAAAAGAATAGAAAAGATTAAAAAATAATTTACAAATATTATTATCTACTTATAAAAGGTTTTCAGTCATCTTCTTCAAATAATGTTTAATAAATATTTTTTAATAATTTTAATATACTTAATTAATTTTTAATTAATTTTTATTAATGATCCTTAATATTAATTTTTCTAAATATATATAGAATTTAATTTTGATACATTAATAGTATAAAAATTTTTTATATTGGCATTCACGTATATATTATTACATGAATAAATATATTTAATTCTTACATCTATTACTTTAAAAATTATGCATGTAAAAAAATTTAATTAGATAATAATATCAAAAAATTTTACAGTGCGCCAAAAGTTATCAGTGGCCTTGATTCACTTATATTTTGCGCAGGAAAATATGTTAAGTATTAACTAATAATTGGGAGTGAAATTCTTTTTAAGTAAAAAGGATTTGGACTTGGGAGGCATATCATTGGTGTTCCTGCTTTTTCTGAGAAAAGGAATCCGAATCCCATAAAAAATTAAAAAAAAACAAAAAAAGGAATCTTTTTGGTGTCCTATGTGAAAGTGGCACTAATGGATCCACGTTGCCTCTCAACTACACAGCACACATGCATCGGGAGCAATTAAAAGCAACTGATGGGGGACAGACACTATATAAAGTGCTGAGTCCGGGACCAAAAAAAATGTTTGGTATATTCATTTTTTATGGGATATTATACCTATTTATGTTTTATCTATTATTAAATAAAATATAGATTCTATTTGATTGAGATTCACATCTATCTAATAATAGATAGAATATGAGTTGATGTAATATCCAATAAAAAATAAGTACCCCTATTCTTACTCAAGAATAAATCCCATCTTTTACCTAAAGTTTGGCCTTTCCTCTCCCAGAGTTCCATTATTGCCACCAGCCATGACCCATTATACATCCTTGATATGAATTCCAACTAATATCTTGTGATCATCATTTAGTTTTAAAAGCTTATGTCAATTCTTAATCTCACTATTTTAGATGTTGAAATTAGGATTGATTAAAGCAATTTTGGAAGCAAGCCAGTAGATTAAGTTCCATTATTGCATTAGCCATGACCCTATTGGACATAACAGCATATGAAAATCCACCTACTTAATATCTTATGATCATCATCATTTTGTTTTGAAATTTTATGTCAAATCCTAATCTCACTATTTTAGATTATCAGGTTGGTATTGATATAACCGGTCCTAAAACCAAACTAATAGATTAAATAGTCATTTTGTTGAGATATGGTATTTGTTCTCTTCTTAAAAAATTTAATCATCAAGCAGCTTATTGATAATCAGCGACAGTGACTATAAAGTCAGACCAGCTAATATTATTTATTGAGCCTTCAGTACATGGTTCCTACTGGCTTGGATAGAAATTGCTCTTATCCTGCTTGATCCTCACCACATGGCGAGCTTCTATCTGCAGAAATTGTTTCAAAAAGTAGCATGTAAGTTTTTGGAACAAAAACAGACACCCGAGATTGTGACACTCCTCCACTGTGGAGACTTTCGAGGCCGAAAAGATGGTGGAGCCCTTCAAGGCCTGAAGAAAACTGTGGAGCCATGAAATTGGCATCACATATATGGACTTTTGCGTCTGGAATATTGAAAAGGAAATACGCCAAATGGCTTGTATTAGTGAGATAGTAAGTGGCTAAGGTTGAGCATTTCAGCAGAGAAAAGAAAAAAAGTTGAGTGAGTCATATCCACAAAATCCAATATCAAGTACACCCAAACCTTAAAAAGATCATAATAATACTAGATCCAAAATAATAATAATAATAACAATAATACTTTTATTATAATAATAAAATTTAGGGCGAAAGAATAACATCCCAATTCAAGGTAGGGAAAGCCTCTGAATTCAAAAAATACTTATAAAAAAATTTATATTTACCTCACTCTAAAAAGATAAGTGAAAATTCAAACTTATGATTTATTATACATAAGACCCTCTTTTACTCCATTTGAAAGCAATAATAATTAACACACATATTTATGTTTATATCATCTCGTGTCTTTATATTTATTATCATTTAATTATAATAGGCTCCATCTAATTTTATGCATACTTAAATTTAATTGAATTATAGGTAGATGTGATATATATATATATATATATATATATATATATATATATATATATATATGAGTTCAGATTGAGAAAAATATTTGCCATAATTCAGGGTCAAGATATACCTCTAGTTTTATTAAATGCTTACAAAGGTATTTACAAATCACCTATTAACGAGGGAATCTAGATCAAATCTAAGTCATAGCAAAGTATGAGCAAAGTTTATTGGCTAGATATGAAATGCTTATAACATTATTGAAAAATAAAATATCATGACAATAGTAATTAGTTTATAGAGTAAAATTTCATTTACGTTCCTTATATTTTACAAAGATTTCAATTTAGCTCTAAAAGTTTTTTTTAATCTATTTATGTCCTTAATATTTTCAAAACATTTCAATCTTATTTTTTCGCCATCCGAATTATAAATGGAAAAAACTGATATGGAAGGTAAGTTATAATGTTAGTGTTGTGCTTGTTACTTATATGTGCGATGACATTGTTTATCACATCATTTCCTTTATATTTTTGTAGGATATGAAAAATTTCCCCCTCTAATATAAACTCCTTTAATGCTTAATTAATTTTTTTTGAATTTAATTTAAATACACTGACAGTGTAAAATAATTTTACACTGTCAACCAATAGAAATAATGGAAAGTGCCAACTCATCCAAATAATCACCTATTATAATGAGGGACCCACCATGAATTTTCACTTTTCCCTATTTCTATTGGTTGACAGTGTAAAACTATTTTACACTGTTAGTATATACCAATTAAACTCATTTTTTTTTGCTAAAATCTATAGCCAAAGCTTTCGCTCTGAGGCTTGATCGTGAACACTCTTCATTTGTGATGTTTGGATATCACTAGTATTATAACATGACCTCCACATCTATTTTTTACTGTTTATAATTTGGATATAATCTATCGAAAGAATAAAATTAAAATATTTTGAAAACGTTAGGAACATCAAACAAAAAAAAAATTGGAATAAATCCAAATCTTTGTAAAACGTGATAGACATAAATGAAGGTTTATCATATTTTATATTTGGATACATCTTTATTTGAAAAACTGCATTTATCTCCTAAATTCTATTTATACTTTTAATATTTTTTTTTTAAATAATAACATAGGAAAATAGGCGTAATTTTTTTAAGCAAGAAATAAGTGCTAAGGTCGTAAATAGGTGAATGTAAATTATGAAATTAGCTCAAGATAAAAATAGTTGTTTCTTCTTTGATAGAACAAATTAATCAGTGGTTTTTATTTTTTATTAGTAAAAGGGTCAACAATGTCCATATTTTTCAAGTTTGATAAAATTATAAAATACTGTTTTATGTATATGACGGTAGTTGCACAAGCATATAACTATAAACTTTGAATTATTTTAAAAATATTATGGAATACAGCTATGACTATTCCATGATTAAATGAGAAAATTATACTTAATACATAACTATTTGTAAATAATTGTAATCTAAGAAAAAAGCTTGGCTGGTGGTGCTGCTGCTCCTAGTAGAAATTGAACAACCATCCACCTCCTCAGTTCTATTGTCGTCTTTTTTCTAACATCCTTGCCTCAATGAAAGGAATTGGTTGCTGCTCCTAGTGGAAATTGAACAAACCTTCCACCTCCCCAGTTCTAGTGTTCTCTTTATTTAATTATTATTTCCGTCATCCTTGCCTCAATAAAAGGAATTATCCAAATAGATTTGCAAGCTAGGAGCCCAGGCCAAAAAGAAAAACAACTTTGCTAGCCAAGGACAAATGGAACAAATTTTATGAGTAATTGAGGATCCTAGCTAGGGCTGTGTAACTTTATAAATGAAATAATATTATTTATAGTTTTATAATTTTTTATCATTTAACTATTGATTAATTTCACTTCACTTTTAATATATTCATATCTTAATCATGTCACTATGTTATGATATTAAGTGATGTACGCTAAAATGGTATGCAGCAAACATCATTACCGCTTCACTTTAATTTAGAAAATGACCCATGCTAACGCAACTTGTCTGTGGTACTTTCGCTGGTTTTGTTGGTTGTTTCGTCCACGAAACACCCAGGAAAACACAAACCGTCCTAGTAGCAATCAATGGACTCGTGGTTTCAGGACGAAAGTCATTTATGTAAATTAAAAATTGGCATATTTTATATCCATGGGAACCCCCCACATCATTGTAGAGTTTAGATATTTGGGAGAGCATAAGAAACACAGTAACAGGGGGTCAAGTAGAACCAAGAACACATCGGCCATAGTTTCTTTTTTTCCCTTTTATACATAAAAATTTAGGATAAAGAAAAAGATGCTCCAATTTTAAATTAGAGCACACTTCAAAACTCATAAAACATTTATTTAGAGATTTATAGAGAGTGCCTGGCAACATCAAAAATTATGTTAATATGGTACAAAGTAAAATCGGCTATGTTAACTAGTATAAAAATAAATTAATTTTTTATTGAATATTGTTTAGTTTGATAACTTAAAAATTAGTTTTAACATATGTGTTCTCTTTTTTCTTCTTCTTTTTCTATACCTTTTTCTCCTTAATTATGTCATTTAAAAACCAATTTAGCGGACAATAGTGGCGGGCGGTGGAAAACATTGGTGACGAGAGGCTATGGGAGATAGGGTAGGCAGCGACAATGGATGGTGACAGACAGTAGGGGATGATGGGGCCATTGATGGGCGTTGGCGGTCAGTGATAGCAAATGGTGGTAGACAAGGCAGGCGATGGAAAATAGTGGTGTCTAGCAACGATAGACAGTGCCAAGTTGGGTAGGCGACATTAGCAGATAATGGCAAACATTTGTGGACGATGTGGTTGTAGGCAACAAGTAATGGCGATTGTCAGCGATAGGCCATGGCTGTCAGCGGCAGTAGACGAGGCAGGTGGTGGAAAAATAGTGGTGGCTAATGATGACAGACAGTGGCAAACAAAGCGGGTGGCAGCGGCGGATGGTGGCAAACCGTGGTGGATGATATAGCCATCGATAGGCGCCACCGATGATGGCAATCGGCAATGGCTGGCGGCAGTCAACGACGACTCTGGTGGCAATCAGTGGCAACGATTGTGGATGATAGTAATGAATGGTGGTAGTTGGTGGGTGAGAAGGTCAATGAATAAATTATTAACTAATATGAAGTGAGAAGAATAGAAAGAGAAAATATTAGGATGAAATAAAAATTAATTTTTTTAAGAACTATTTTTATGTCCAAATTAGTTTAAATAAAAATTAATTTTAAAATATTTAAGTAGTTACTAAATAATGTTTATTAGAAATCAAGCCTTATTATACTTAGTTATCCAATTTTTTTAGTTTATCAAATATCCTCATAAATTAATCAACAATAAAAAAATTTTAAAAATTGAATTCAAATTATAATAATATATTTATAAATTATTTAATAATAAAAATTTTAAAAATTGAATCTAAATCATAATGATATATGAATAAAAATTTAACCAAATAAGTCAACCCTGGTTAATCTCTGAAAACAGAGCTTTAGCTTTTTTCCGTAATCCCACACAACTGAAAAGAATACAGCCAAATTTTTTTATAAAATTACTGTTGCTATTGGATTAAATCAAATAATATAATTTAATTATTTATTTAAGAATTAATAAATATATTATATCGTTTGGACAATTTTTTTTTTGGTTCATTTATTCTGATTATTAAATTTTGGCAAAACTAGTGTATGAGTGGTTTGAAGGTAAATGTCAACTAAAAAAAATGCAGGATTATTGTTTTATTAAAAAGTGCCTTAAAAAGTAAAATTTTGCACTATAATGTGTATTTTTTCCGTTGGAGAACATAACCAAACGGAATCCTAGTTGGTTCAAGACATTTTTTTCCAGCTTTGTTATTATTCCCCACCTATAACCGTGTCATTGGAGTCTTTTCAACTCCGAGTTTTTCTATTTCTATTCACTTTCTTTTCCTCACTGTGCTTGATAACGACACAATCCCAAGCCGCGTCCCACCATGTTTTTCTTACACGACAACAACAAGAACACCAACCCCTACTCACGAAATGAACGCCATCTCCACACGCTCTTCTTTGCCCGTCTTTTACTCCGTCCACTCTCTTCCCAATATTTTATTAGAATGGGCAAATCCCACTTTGTCGCTGAAGCCTTCAATTTGCAACTTCTCTTTCCTTAGCATTATTGTGTTACCGTAATTTTGGATTGTTGAGAACGTTCATGAGTAGACCTGCTGAAAAAATGAGACAATTGACATAGTTTAAACAAGTAGAAATGCCTCCTTAAAACTTAGCATGATTAACAAACGAAGGAGGAGATTTGAAGTTAGAGAAAAACTTGAGGGTACTTTTCGAAAAATGAAAGGAGGCGAATATAGTTGATGTCAAAGGTGAATGCGGGCAAAAGTGCAGTATTGTTTTCATTGGAAAATTTCAGATTTTCTATGTCCCAAAATTTGGCAGAAAATAATGATGAGAGAATCTAGAAGCATGATGAATAATAAAAAATTAAAAATGACAAGATCACTGAGAAGTAGGAATAATATTTAGTATTTTATTTTATAAAGTAAGATTAATTCTGATAGATTATTAATATACAAAATTTTATATTTTTATTTAATAATATAATAATAAAATTTAATTTAAATATACTATCAGTCAGTCAATAAAAATGCTAAAAAATACTAACTCATATAAATAATTACCCATTATAATGAAGAACCTATCATAATTTATTATTTTTTAATATTTCTATTGATTGTTAATATAAAATTATTTTATACTGCCAATACATCCTAATTAAATCTTATTTTTATTTATAAAATTTTTAAAATGATAAATGATTAAACCAAATATTTTTAAGGATTTACTCTTTATATAATCATTATTTAGCGTCTCAAGTTGCATGAGCAATTTTTCACTTTCTTTGAAATAAAAAATCCAAATGAATAATATATATTTTTTGGACCTGTGTGTTTTTTTGTTTTAACATGAACCCAATGAATTTGTTAATTGTTACCAAAAACCGAAAAAATTGAAAACGTTTTAAATTATTTCTAAAAATGCGCGTGAGTGAACGCACCGGTCCATGCGTTGGGTTTCTCAAACGCTGTAGTTATCCCCACGCCACACGCAGACACACCTTCCTACCGGGAACAGGTAGCTATATATAAATACACCCTCCTCTGTCATCCTAATACATCTCTTCTTTTCTGCTTCCTCCTATAATGTTCTACTAGTTTTCCCTTGTAAGTTTTCTCCCCAACAAACAAAAAACAACAAGAAGAACAAAACCAAAGGCTCATGATGGGTCTCTTCCTTTCTAGGAACTTGGCTTGCAAATTCTTGTACCCTTTTCTCTTCTCCGCAAAGGAAGTGTCTCCGGATTTGTTCCCAAAGCAATTGGAGAACGTCATGTGCTTGGTGTCCCCTCGCACCGGCAGGCATTTGCAGCGCTATGAGAAAGGCTGCCGCCTTGTTGTAGGGTGTGTGTCCTTTTTTCTTCCCCTTTGATTTTCCTTTTAATGTTTTGGGGTTTCTTGTTTAAGGGTAAAGTTCAGATTTTTAACTACCCACTCGAGTCAAATTAATTAGACTAAGGTAGATTGACCCATAAAAATTTTAGATTTTTAGTCCCTGGAATTGAAGTTGATGGGCCAGTCTTGAAATTTAGAGGATTCCCTCAATTGGGTTTTTATCCAAATGGCTTAGAAGTTTTTTGCTTCCTTTGATTTGATTGTTGGATGGTGGAAAGGAAAAATATGATTTTTTTTAATAATTATTTTTGGACTTTTTTTTTGGGGGGCGGTGTTTGAATTTACAATTGTCTGTTTTTTTTCTTTTTTTTTTTTATTTTTTTTATCTTTTCCCAAATTTCATTGTTAATCTGACTTGGTTTGTGGGGTTTTGGAATTGAACAGATGCATTCCCTATAGATACAAGAGCAGTGAAACACAGGACAAGGAAATAGAGGTTCTTGTGATTAGTGCTCAGAAGGGTAAAGGAATGCAGTTCCCAAAGGTATTGTTTCTCCTCCACAACTTGTATTGTTAAAGCACTTGTATCAAATTTTGGTTTATTTTGCAACCCTTTTTGTTCCTGTTCCTGACATGACTGTGTTGTTTGGCCTCAGGGTGGTTGGGAGACTGATGAATCCATGGAACAGGCTGCTTTAAGGGAGACCATAGAGGAAGCTGGGGTTGTTGGCAACATTGAAGTGAGTATCTACAAGCAATTGTTATAGATTGAATTTCTTGACCAAATAATTGGGGCTTTGGTTCTTACCCTTGTGTGTTTTGATTGTTCTCGTGCAGAGTAAGTTGGGAAAATGGTACTACAAGAGCAAAAGCCAACCTACAATACATGAGGGGTATATGTTCCCTATGCTTGTCAGCAAGCAGTTGGACAATTGGCCAGAGATGAACATCAGAAAACGAACATGGGTAAGTGTGTCACTAATTCACATGTCAATCCATCTTCCCAATTGCAAATTTGCAATATCTTAATTGGGTTTACCTTTATTTTATTGGTGTCCTAAAGTTTCATTGATTTGCATCATGCAGATGACTGTGGCTGAAGCAAAAGAAATATGCCCACATGATTGGATGAAGGAAGCTTTAGATGTATTGGTTAGTAGACAAACTCAACTTCAGCCAAAGATATAAGTAGAGGGTAAATTGTAGGCAGCTCTTGCTTTTTGGAATCTACAAAAGTGCAAGAACAGAAGCACTCATTCACAGGATACTAGGACAGCGAATCTGAGATTTTAACTGAAAGTCAAGGTCATGAATTGGGAAACTGCAGCTCATGGTGCTTGCAACTTGTCCCTTGTATAGTCTGTTCCTGTGTTGGCGCAGCCAAAATTGCGCAACGGCCGGTTATGAATTTGTAGAATGTAGTTGAGATCTAGCAATTAGAAATCAGATGTAGATGTACAAATTCAATTCATTCTTTCATTCATTCATTTGATTCTTTTGTAAGGTGACCTTTAATAAAATTGAAGTGTAGCATGCACTCTTCTTTCAAGCCTTTGGCTTAAAGTTTGTGCCTTGTTATCTGTTGTTGCTTGCTATCTATCAGAACCTGAGTTTTTCTGTTTAAAATTTGAACTACTCCATGGATTATGCACCAGCAACCAAAACTCAATCCTACTACTTAAGCATAAAATAATGTAGAGCCCAAAATTACAAAATAATTCAGAATTTTTTTTTTCCCCTCTGCTGTTTGGACGGTGACTGGTTTAATAATTTTCAGCTATAAAATAATGAAATAGAGTATAGCCATGCAGCAAGAATGAGAAGAGAATGGTAGCTCAGCATTGTTTTCAATTGTTCTTGGCTCATCTAGACAAACAACGTGTGAGAAATTTTGACTTTTCTAAAATTTGCCAAGTTTGGGGCACATGTTTGATGGAGGATTCATAATAGGCTTGAATTGGATCAGTTTCAAAAGCACAAGCAACTCTACTCTTTCATATTGTAGAGTCACATGAAGCTACTATTGTGAACAATTTTGATACCATCATGAAACTAGAAGAATGGCAAAACCTTTGTGGTTATGTCGGTTAAATTGCAGTTGGTTCGGACAAATAACCATAGTTGATTATTTTCTCTTATAAACAATAAACAATAAACAATTTTTAATAAAGATGATAACTACCAATAAAAGTGAAGTACTCTCTAGTAAGCTTACTCAATGTTCTTATCGCAATCAGTTACATTAGAAATGTTCAACTCATGCAAATTAGCTATATGGCTATACTAATCTCTAAACTTCAGTCTGAAAATTTGGCATGACCATTTTGGAAAGGGTGCCAAAAAAAAAAAAAAAACAAAACAAAACGAAAAAGCTGCTGTTACTGCGTCGACGAAGATGATGATAAGGTAACGTTATTACATGATTCTGATTGGTTAACCGAAAAAGTTGAAAGTGATGTGTGATATAATTAACTCCAAGTCTGTGGATCGCCGGTGTTTCAAGCCAATGACGTTGCTATCACCATTTCACATTACCAACAAGTACCTATCAAATGATGTGGAAAAAACACCAATCATGCTATCATTGAATAATTCTCATATCAAACGAGGGGAAAGGACAAAAAAGGGTATTTACAATTTTGTGCAAGTTTACTAGTTCATATATCAAGCAGAAGTCTAGGGTAGAACCGTCCAAGGGGAAGACATTAATAAAGCATCTAGAAAGCACTTTATTTTATACACTTGTATTTTTTTGAGACGACGACTGAGTCGGTCAACGGGTATTGATGTGGACCATGTGGCTCGAGCTTTTGATATTGAATAAATGGTGTGCATGTAGAGTTAGATACGTGTAAGGAGAGTGTTGTAGACGAAGTTAGACGAGGTCAATAAGATGTTTGAGGTGAATAATGTGTATGGAATAGGGAGAGAAAGAATCAGATTCATTTAGCAAAGAGGTGAAGGTTCTTAGCTATCCATTAAGATGAAATTATTTGTAAAGATGTGTTCATCAGTTTGATTTGGAATAAAAAGGGAGGAAAGAATAAAGTTTATGAGGTTTTACCACGTGTTTTACATTTTAAAAGGAAAATACTTTTTTTGAGAGTTTTATTAATTTTTTAAGATTCTTTATTATTCTCGTTTATGATTCCTTTGAACTAGATGTTTTTAATGAAATTATAATATGATTTTTTATTTTATCCCTATTAAAATGTTAAAATATTATTTTTTTATCTATCTTATAAACTTATTAATTATTTTTTATTTTTCAAAATATGCCCTCATTTAATAAGTGATAGACTAATTTTTCGAAGTATAATGAGATATTTAGGCGATGACCTCTTTCAATAGTATTTTTTTCTATATATATGAATTCCGAAATTGAATCCAGAATCATATGCTTAAGGAATTTGAACCTTTTTCAGATAAACCAACACTTTGCTAGTTGAAACTTATTAATTATATTTAAGTATTTTAGCAAAATGTCAAATTATGAAAATATATTATAGACTTTCTATTTCATTCTACTAATCTATTTGATACTCATAAACATCAGAAAGATGAAACTCTCTAAGTCCCTCTGATCACTTACTCTTCCTTTTCCCTTAATGCATACTGAAACTAAGGGTGTATTTATCTTTAGAAGAGGATTTTCTCATGTGTAAATCGTATATAACTTGATTAATAGCAAGGATGTGCATTTACATATGAGATGGTCTTGTCCCATTTATTCTTAAATTATTTAATGAATTATAATAACAACAATGCGACATACCCAGAATAATATAATCAAAAATTTTGACAGAGTATATGGTGGTGGTTAGATTAAATGCAAGTGGTAGGATCCCTTTAGTTATCCAAAGGTTATCAACTATGTCATATTATTTTGGCAAAAATTTTGACAAAAATTATTATTTTTGAAAGGTATTATTCTGTTGTCCTATTTTGGGGGACTCGTAGTACAGAGAGCCAGCTGTGTTGGGTTTATTATAATCGTGCTTTATGATCCATGTACGTGTTTATTTTTTGTGTTTTTGCTCTGGATCCATGTATGTGTTATAAACCTGGGTCTAGCCTAACTTTCGTTTTTTGGGTCTTGGTATAGCCTAACTTGAATAAATTGAAATTGAACAAGGACCATAGTAAATGGGCTTTACGTTGACCCATTTGAAAATTGGATGTTGATTCTTCTGCAATTAACCCAAAAATAAAAAAAAGAAAGAAAAAAGAGAAATATTTTTTTTTTATATATCCTATTCATTGACATATTTTGACACTTTGTGTCTATTTTTCTCTCCTCTTCCCTTGTTTTTTCACTTTTTCTTTTTCTTTCATATTTTTTTTCCAAACCTGTTTTTGGATGTCTAGACATCTATAATAAAGAGTGGTACAAACAATACTCCTCAAAGAAAAATATAAATCACTTCTTTACATTAATCAATCATCATTATTGTGAAGAAGAACCCTTGGGGGGACCGGATTAGAATTAACATCCTTATTGAGAAATCTACTTATATGTGTATAACTGAGAAAGTGAATTTTCTCCTTAGATATTATTAATTTTTATATGAATTAATTTTTTTGGTAGGATTTAGGCGAAGGTCAACTTTTTTAATTAATAATCAATAATAAAAATCTAATACATGATCATAATATGTGAAATTTTTAGATAAGATAATTCATTCGATACAACCTATAACTTCTGTTCTTTGTAAATAATAAAAAAAAAGATATGAAATTAGAAAACCACTCTTTAAAAAAAAAAAAGGCACAGGAAAAAAAAAAAGCTAAAATGGTTTTACGTGGGGAACACATGTAAAAATTTGTCAGCATTTTCCCGCTATCAAAAGAGACACAAAAAATTTCAAATCCGGGGGTGAAACGCGAGGCCAAGTGAGTGGGCACCAAGCTTAGGGTCATGGTGGGGAGGGCGAAAGCAAGAGCAAAAACATGCGATTACGAAACTCTGAGAAACGCTCGCATGTTAGAGAACCAGGTAACGTGTGTCCTATCTTTTCTCTGCGTTTCCTTTCTTGTCCTTACCTCTTTTATTCACAACACAACAGGTATAATTGCATAACACATGTACATGTATTTATGTAATGTGGCGTGTTGTTGCAGGCTCGGTTGGAGTCCCTGGGGGTTCTGAAAGCCGTTTCCGAGCTTCGACAACAAGCAGCATCTGCGAAACCCAAGAGACCGTACCAAAAGAGGGTGTACGGTCTCACCCCATCCCGCCGCTCCCAGCGAATCAAAGCCGCCTCCACCGCCAAACCCAACAACCGCCTTCCACTCCCACCGCGGCGATCTCAGCGTTTGAGAAGCACTTCTACGACTACACCCCGTCTGCCCCCAAAACGAGGTCTTCACCTCAAGCCTCTTCCTTTCTTTTTTTTTTTTTTTTTTTTTTTGTTCCCCCGTCTTTAACATTAGAAAATTCATTTTTAAGTATTTGATATTGTATCTCATAGTCAAACTGATCTCTAACAGTATAATATAATTAGTCAAATTAGTACATTAAATTGTATTTTTGATAGTAAAATTAGCTTTTATTAAGGACTCAAAAAATGATGATCGACTTTTGCAATTTCATGTACTAAAATATTAATGGTACGCTCCTCGCTTTTTGGCAGCCTGAAAAGAGTGGTATAACAAAAAAGGGATTTTTTTTTTTTAATAAAATTTCTCACCCTTTTTTTAATATATTTTAAAGAGTATAAACTCATTTTATCCTTCAAACATATATGTGATGTCATATTGGTCATCCATTTATCAGTGGCCGGTCAGTTATCTCCATTAGTTTGATGTTACTTAAAGGACTAATTTGATGATAAAATTGTGATATTGAAAGACCAGTATTGATGTCGTTATATATATTTTGGAGCTCCAATCTGATGTATTTTCAAATGAAGGAACAATGTGACAATGAGTATATATTTCGATGATCAAAATGGAAATTAACTTTTTTTTTCCCCCAATCACTGCTTGTTTTTGGTGATTTTGCTGTGAATGGTGATGGTTTGCTGGTGATTGTGACAGAGAAAAAAGTAACTTCAACTGAATGGGAAGAAGAAGAGGAGGTTAGGCCTGCCAATGCACCTTTGGTTAAAATAAGTGCTGCAGAGCTTCAGATTTCACTAGAAGCTTCTGCTAGGCGCTGCAATAGCAAGGGCAGAGGCAGTGTGTACAATCCTGTTTTGGGGATATGCTGCCATTTTTGCAGGTTCCATTGTCTATCCCTCTTCTTATTAAAAACCCGATATTAATTTTAAGGGAAAACTTCAGTCTATTCCCTCCAACTTAAGTTTGTGTACACTTTGGCTGTCAAACTTTAAAAATGTGTGATACGACATCTAAACATTTTAAAGTGTGCATTTTAATCCTTCCGTCTAATTTTTCATCAAACGTTAGTAGAAATTGTCATGGTCTAATCATGTGACGATTTTTTTGTACCAAATTTCTTTATGAGAAGAGTTGAATTCACCTCCTACAACTTAAGTTCTGGAGCACTTTGGTCCAGAGAGTTTTCCCTAATTTTAATGTTTAAGTTTTCTTCGTCAGAAAACTTTTGTTAGTTTTTAATGGGGTAAAGGGTTCACAGTATATGTGCTTTATAGAAGCTATAGCTCCAAAACGATGGTACTTTGTTTGGTCATTTCCCTAAAAATCTGGCATGTACGTTGTCCATTCAATGATAGGCCTTATAGAAGTCTCCTAGTAGGTAAAAGGAATGTGAAGCTCTATGTATGAAAACAAATGCATTGAATTTGGTATAAGTAATGCTGACATTGCCATGCAAAATTCAAATGCAGGCAAAAGAAATTGTGCGGTGAAGAAGATTGTAAAAGATGTGGCAATTTTGATGTGGATGAGCCATGCCTCGGTCAGATTTAGCATAATATCTTAATTTGCATATTTTCCCACGTTAGCTCCACAATGTTTTAATAGTTCCGCAACATATTCCTTGCAGGAAAGACTGATTGTTCTGTCTGTCATTCTAGCACTGGTGTTTTCTGCAGAGCATGTCTCAAGGTTCGATATGGTGAAGGTAAGTCACAAGTTGTTAAGCTAAAGATAAAGGGATAGTTTCTTTTTCTTTCTTTTTAAGATGTCAGAGTTAAACTATCTTATACCTAAACTGTGTCTTCAGAATAATTTCAAATTGTGCTTCAACCACAATTGTGATATTGTAGTTTAAACATCCTCTTCTGGTATAAGAGACATTTTACTTATAAAAAGTCATTTCATATTGATAGGCTGAAACTGTTCACTTTGGTTCTGTTTTAGAAATAGAGGAAGTGAGAGAGAACAAGGAATGGATGTGCCCGCATTGCATAGAAGCGAAAGGAATAAACCCTTACTGGATATGCAACAGGTAGGGCCATTAAATTTTAGTACCTACTTAAGTTTTTGGGTTCTAATATTGTAAACATGCATGCAGATTGCTTGCATAATTACTTAAAGAGAATATCTGAATCTGATTCATGATTTTGTTTCCTTTTTTACCTTGATGCATAGCTCAATATGCCTGAAAAAACGAAAGATACCTCCAACTGGTCTGGCAATATACAAAGGTTAGTCTTTCTACTTCACTTCATCTTTGCTGTTATGTTGTCATTGCCGTTTGTTTACTAATATCTTTGTTTTGTGCCTTGTGTTTTTTCTTCTGTACTTTGATTGACTGAAATAAAGCTCGGGAAATGGGATACAAATCAGTGGCACATCTACTCATGGCAGAACTTAAACGTGGGAAGTGCAAAAGATACGGGATTCCCATGTAAGGCCAATGTGTAATCATCAATTAGTATTTTCTAACTTGGTAGAATTCGCCTTGCTCATATTCAAGACCAGAGTCAGATTTCCAGTGGCATTCATTTCACTGTATTTTATATTTTTCTGCTCCATTCATTTTCTCTATATGGAACTACTGTAGTTGATGAATATGTGACCGGTGTTGGATCTATGAGTCTCGCTACACTCTTCCCAAATCCTCAGTAGTTTTCTTAAGTGAACAAGTCCACAATAGTTTTAGCTGCAAGTGAAAACGCACTTTCACAGCTAAGAGTAGCCTCTTACCATTTAGGATGGCATCGAAGCAAAGAGTGACCAAATTAAATGAGAGTAGATACTAGAGGAAATACAACTCTACAATCTTAACCCTGGTGGTATGCATATGGATATCATACCTAACCCTCTTATCAAAGGTAGTTTGAGGTATTGCCTTGGAGCATTAAAGTTTTGAACCGAGATAGACTCTTAAAAAATTCAAATTATGTTATATGACTCTTGTAGCAATTATGATAAGGGTGGCTGATACAGTGGTTGATTTCAATCCCTCGAAGCCTAGTTTGGTAGTGCTTTCCGAAGGAATGCTCTATCTTACAAAAATATAAGCCAATTTTTTCTGTCTAGTAAATCGAAAAGTTGAGGTGCTTTTGTTCCTAGCTTTTGAGAGTCAGGGAGTGCTCTCAAGAGCCCTTATGGGATACTTTTCAAAGCTGATTTATACTTTTCAAAATTTAAAAGATTAATATAATCTTACTCTATTTAATAATATTAAAAATAAAAATTATTTTCTTTAGTATTTATAACTATTATAGTCATTTTAAATATTAAGAGTAATTTTAACAAATATTATTTTTATGATTTCTGTTTATTGAGAATAATTTTTATATTATTTTATCAAATGATACTATTATAATTTTTTGAGAGCAATTTTTAAATAGCCAAGAGAGTTCAGTAACTTTTAAAAAGTCACAGCAATACCAAATCAAGTCTAAGAAATATAGATTTTTGAAATGGATATCATTATTAATGGGACTGATAAACTAAATCATTCCAATAAGAAGTTTCATTTGAAAATTCATTTCTAAAGAAATAAATTCTTTTAATTTTCATACGCTTAAACAGAATAAATGACAACGTCAAACTTTCCCTTAGCTTCGAAAATGATTCATTGCCGTACGTGGATTGTGTTGGTTGATAGTTGACTTCTGAGGGAGATTTGATTAAGTCCAGTTTTTTGGCTGAGTGGCGTATATCCTAACTATGACAAAGTAAACTATAGAAGCTATATATATCACCGTCTTGATTTCAGTGTGTTATATAAGTCGCCAATTTGCCGAAAAGCAACGCTCGCACCGACCTCCCTCCACACATGTTGTACTTCTGGAAATCAAGATTGCACCTTGCATGTATATGGCAATAAAGTACCCGAGACATACACTGTAGAACTAGAGCAACTGAACAAAAAAACTGAAAAAAGTATATATATAGGCTTAAATATATTTTTAATCATTATAACTATATGTTGTCTTGGTTTTAATTTCTAAAATTTTATCTTAGCTTTTGATCCATCTTTTTTTCAATGTTTTGGTTTTGCTATTTGTTGTTCTAAATTTTGATCCCTATAAGTATTTAAAAATATGTGTTTAGTATTTACAAATTTTGGAAATTTTGTTATTTGTCATTATAAATATTTTAAGAATTTTTTTTTTTTATCATTATAAATATCAGTACTCTATCATAGGGCTAACATAGCAGAGACCAAAAATTTAACTTTGGGAAAAAGAGCGACCGAAAGTTTAAAAAGAAAAAAATTTGAGGGATTAAATCAAAATGAGTAATATTTATAAAGATTAAATACATATTGAATTCCAAAATATAACACGAACCAATCGAAATGTTACTTAACGTGCATATAGTATGTAACATTAGAGCCATAGAGTATTATATTATGGCTATGAACAATTTTGCAGATTGAGTTAATGACGAAAATGTGTACAAATAGACATGTTTAAAGAAATTTAAGATAATTAGATAAGTTTTAAAGAAAAACAAATTTTTCTAAGAGAAAGCTGTTTTAATTTTTTTTTATAAATTAAAAAAGCAGCTTTTAAAAAAATGTAAAAGATAATTATATTATCGAAGCATTGTTTTCTTCGAAACTTAAACAAACACATCCTTACTAATTAGATATAAAAGATCTATGAGTGCATGTGTTTGAATTTATTTTGTAAGATTTTTTTTTTTCAAATAAAAGTAGCCCTTCTTAAATTTGAGTAGATGATTTGAAAACGATTTGAAAAAATAGAGTCACAAAATAGAAATAATAATTTATGTAATTTCTATTGAATGATAATATTATAAATTTGTTTCACAGTTATGACATGAAAATGAGTCTCTTTAACATTTTATATCTATATGCAGCGATTGTAAAGAACGACTTGAAAAAAATAGAAAATGCCAGTGCCGCATTCGGTAACATTAAAGTTAGCTGCTGATTTACCATTTGAAATCAAAGGATCCCTCAAGCCACACTCCACAATAGGTGGAGAGTAGCTATTGGTCGTGTGCTTCCCTTGCTTGGTTCTGATTCGAAGATCCAAATCCACAGCCAAGTCATTGTAAATCCCAACACTTGTCTCCATGTTGTACTCAGCAATATGGTGAGCATGTTTTTAAATTGCGGTTGAGATCACAATTGCAGTTGTACTACAATATGAAAAATTATGGGAAAATATAGCTGAAATAACTGTAATTGTCGCTATTTTCCACAATGACAATAGCAATATTATGGCCGCAACTGTAGTTGCGAATTGCAATTTAAAATCATGATTGGTGAGAGTCAAAACGAATCACACTTTGCCCTTCAAACAATGTAGGCTAAAGGAAGCTTGTGCTCTTGTGAGCTTGGTCAAAAGGATGCCAAGATCACGCTACCATACTCTCTATCTTTGTACCTAGCAATTGCAATGATATTGCTATAATACACTATGATGTTTTTTGTTGGGCTTCCTTGCTGTGATGTTGACCTTGAAGTTGTAATATAGGGTGCTGTTGCTGGTGAGGTGGAACTGCGTGAGGAAGGCCTCGGTTGCGTAGAACGTGATGTCTGAGGGGCGGAAGAATATTCCCATTAAGGAAAGAGGAATGATCAACATGATTAGCACTACTAGGGTGATGATTATGGATTTTTTTAATCCATGATGGTTTTCGTGTACAATT
The DNA here is from genome assembly GCA_031439595.1 of Pterocarpus santalinus. Classification (NCBI taxonomy): domain Eukaryota; kingdom Viridiplantae; phylum Streptophyta; class Magnoliopsida; order Fabales; family Fabaceae; genus Pterocarpus; species Pterocarpus santalinus. The sequence continues at coordinate 60,569,955 of CM062531.1, forward strand.
CTATATATGCACGTACTATTCATCATATATATATATATGTATATTGATCATGCTCATAGCAGGATTTAAATCCTACTTCTCTCCAATCCGATACTCTAATTAAAAATATTGTCACCATAAGTGTGGCATTTTTTTTTTTATTTTGGATAAAATTTTTGATACCTTCATTCGATTTTATTTTATGTGCATTTACTCGTAAAAATTTTAATTTGTGTAATTTATCTACTGAAATTATGATTGGTTGTAACTTATTCTCATTAACTTTTTGTGATAGGTAAAAAGGTTATTTAAACATTGCTTTTTTGATACGTACAATGCATCAACAATTATGAAAAAAAAAAAATAATGAGAGTTGTAAAAAGAGAATAAATAAAAAAAAAGGTGCTTATAGTGGACCCACTTTTTTATCTCTAAATGTCCGTATATGTGTTGTGTTATGTTTAAATTACAAGTCTCTTTTTGATCTTTCTTCTTTTTAGGCTAGAGTAAAAATAGTGAAAATCAAGGTTGCAAGAGTCTTAAATGTTGACAAGTTTGGCTTTTATGTAAGAATAAGTTGCCTTTTATTGGACTAGGAGCATGCTTGTAAACTATGAAATATAAACATTGACAGAGATAATCGACAAAATACAAATATGGATACAAAGACATACCAAGTTTTTAAAATTGTAGAATTAATATGGACACGGCATATATAAATGTCAAATTACCAATACTTATTATTTTCTAAGCTCCTGCCAAAAATTAAAAACTCTTAATATTTGTCATATGTGCCAATATTTGTTATTGCTAAGTTCATTTCGAAAAATTACGGGGTATCATTTTTATTGCCATTTTCAAACTCTGTTGATACTATGTTGAAGCCATATCTAAAGTGTATCTAAATCCTAAATAAAAATTTAATCAGACAATACGAATACGTATTTGATATATGAGAAATTCTCAGATACTATTAGAATAAAAGATTTTTCTTGTTTTGATTTATATATTGTTTGTCACATTAGTAAATATAGAGCGGCCTTATTTTTTGGCTACCAATATTCGTTGACGTGGCAAATAGAAAATGGATTAGATTAAGAAACTTTTTGTTATTCTAAAAATACTTAAAAACTCCTTCTATTGAGGGTCGGTACCCGCCACATGTCAGGCATACAGACACGTACGCCACTAAATTGGCATGTCTGTACTTTTTAGTAAGTGTAACCCTTACGTTAATATGCTTCTTTGTTGGAGGGTGTAGGTTAACTTTTACGCTAGAATAATTACCGTGGTTATGAATAGTTTACATGTTCTTCGTCCCCTTAAAGAAAATATGAGAAAGAAAATTAATTTCATTATTGCAAGTTCAACATTTAGATAAGGTAATAAATTTTGGCATGCTGCATGCACAAGCATCTAGTACTAATATCTAGTATCTAGATCAACATGAAAGCATGCCCATGGTATTTATCTTTACATTTATTTGGCTTAGTTTATATTAGAAAGAATGACACGTTTTTCTTTGTCATGTATAAGAAATTTATGAAGAAAAGATGGATGGCGAGAGAATTACTTCAAACAAGCTCTTACGTGCATTAAATTTTGCCATTCATTACGGACACGTATACATTATCTCAGAGCGCAATTGATGACCTTTGCTTTTAAAGAGTTGCTTAGGTATTCGCTTTATTTATTTATTTTTTTGAAAAAAAATTTATGATGAAGATCTATGTAACGATTTATATGGTACAATTTTTCATACGCAACATAAGTTATAAATTGTTAGCTAAAGTTTTAAAATTCTTATCTTGTTTTATTATGTATAACCAATATTATTGTAAGAGTCAACCCCATTAGCTCAAGATCAAGATTTATTCAATTAATTATAAAAATAGATATAACAATATCTTTCTCTGAGACAGTTTAAACGTTATGTTGTCGAGTTTTCACATTAATGAAATTGAAAAAAAATTAATAGGCATGGGTTGAGAAGGAAGGAAAAGGAAAGTGATTGAATAAAGTTATTTTTCCTGGATTGAAAGACTAAAAAAAAAAAAAAAAAGAATAGAACTTTATCAATCGTGTAAGGAAGTTACGTTATAAAGGATGAAATGGAACAATTATAATTTTTAAGTTGAATTTAGTTCCTCAATTTTTACCCCAATTTTTTTTTGCCAAACATAAACAAACACATCCTTACTAATTACATATAAAAGATCTATGAGTGTCCTTGTATTTATTTTGTAAAATAAGACACTTGTTGTTAAAAAAAGAAGCACTACTTAAATTTGAACAGACGATTTGAATACATTTGACAAAAATAAAATAACAAAATAAATATAACAATTTCTATAATTTTATTCAAATGACAATACAAAATTATTGCATACGGTCAACACATAAAAATTATTAAATTAGTCTATATATATATATATATATATATATATATATATATATGTCTATCTCATGGGTCCATGATGACAATGACTAGCTAAAAAAAAAAATTGAAAAAAAGTTATTTCTACTCATTTTATGGATTTATTGTGAATATACTAAGAGAAAGAAAGTTATAAAAGTGGTGGACGTTAAAAAAAAAAAAATGGTGAATTCAGTACCTTCATGTCTTTCTCCCTCTTCTAATATATTCATAATAAGTTTATAAAATAATCACAATAACATTGCTCAAAGAAATAGTCTGTGCAACAACAAGGACCTGTAAAGAACGAAAATGTTCTTTCCACATTCCTGATGGACACATATCAAACGATGTTTTATTGTAAAATAACATTTACTGATACTTGTTTTTCTCTCCCATCTTATAAGTGTAGAGTAAGTCGAGATATTTTGTGTACAAATTTCAGCTCCCTTCAAAGAAATTGCCAGTTCTGCATTTAGTGACATTGAAGGTAGCTGCTGATTTAGCAATTGAAATCAAAGGAACCCTCAAACGTCGACACTGCACAATAGGTGGATAGTAACGCCTCCTCATGTTCCTCCCTCGCATAAATCTAACTTGAAGATCCAAATCCACAGCCAAGTCATTGTAAATCCCAACACTTGTCTCCATGTTGTACTCAGCAATGTGGTGAGGTTTGAGGTCAATCACACTTTGCCCTTCAAACGCTGCGGCCTGAAGGAAGCTTGTGTTCTTTGGGCTTTGGTCAAAGGGTGCCAAGCTCACCCTACCAAACTCTTTATCTTTGTACCATGCAATTGCTTTGATCCTTTCATAGTACACTGTGATGTCTTTGGTGGGGTTCATTGCTGTGATGTTGACCTTGAAGCTGTAATGTAAGGTGTTGTTGTTGGTGAGGTTGAATTGAGTGAGGGAGGCCTCGGTTACATGGAACTTGATGCTTGAGGGGGGCCTGTTGAACACGAACAAGAATAAAAGGAAGCCTGAGCAAAGAAGAATGCCGTGTGTGATCGGATGACAGGTGAGGCTAATGCATTTTTTGCAACCCATGATGGCTTTCATGTAGAATTCTATGCATGTACCATTCAATATATAACATACAGTTGAAATGTACATAGGCATGTTAAATCATATCTAAATTAATTATAAACTTTAATGCTGTATATTCTGCAGAATCCGTGCGATGCATGGGGGATTTACTCTCGTTGATATACAAGATATAGGTTTTTTTTACAGTTTTAAATTTTAAAAAAATATATTATTTATATAAATACACCATTTCAACATTATTTTCCAAAATATCCTTTTTTTTGGAATGTTGATAAATCGATTTAAGTTGCATCGATTTATAACTGTTCAAATTAAAAAAAAAGACATAGAAATCCATCTTCGTTAAATCGATTTATATACTATTCATATAAATTGTGTATAAATTGATTTGCTCAATTACAGGCTTGGAATAAAGGAAAAGAAAAGCAATTGAAAAAAATATTTTAAATGTGAAATAAATTCTTTTATATTTTAAAGACGCATAATTCGGTAATACTTATTTAAAAAAAATATATGTTACAATATTTTCAGGAAGTTATAATTTAATAATAAAAGGTTATAATAACCTATAATAAAAGAATTATAATATCAAAAATATTTATTAAAGCATATATTGATGTCGAAATAAATATTTTTAATGTAATCATTATTTTTATTCTAAAGTACTATTTTTATCTCAAAATATAAATTTTAAAAAAATACTATAGAAGGTACCTGTAGAAATATATTACCAAAGATAGCATCTATCTTAAATCAGATGTTTTGAAGCAATCGATAATTTGTTAATAATTTATTTTTTGGGTCTAAATTATCAATATCTAAAATTTATTGGATTCTAATTAATTTAACTCAAATTCAAAAATCTCATCATAAGGATAAAATTTTTTTAATATTAATTTTTTCTATTCATAAAATTTGAACTCTAAAATCTTACTAAAAATGATAAAAGAGAAACAAGTATTTTGATTGATGCTTATAACGCGATCGACATACGATAATCTCTAATCTACCCCGGTCAACATATGAAAATCCAATCTACCCCTATACTTGTCCAAATTGCCAAACTAATTTATTGTTTATGCATGTCAACATGGATGCAATTTTAAATTCTCGACATTATTAAACGTACCAACTAAACTTCATCTTACGTGCACTGCTGGATATGTTGTATACTTCTCAACATAATCAAACAAGGCTGTAGTCACTAATTTTTTTTTTTGGTGCTAAATTTTTTTTGTGAAATAATCTATTGAGTCATGATTTAAAGTTTAAAAATTAATTAGGAAGATTTTAAAATTTGTGGTAGTAATTTATGAAAAGGTTTTAAGTTCACAGGGCGTATTTACTATTTTCCCAATAAACAAACCGGCACCAAGTATAACCTCCAATCTTAGGGCCAGTGAACTTATAATGTATACGAGGTTTTAAGTATATAAATCGATTTGATGCAAATCGATTTATGCATTTTTCATATCAATAATGTATAAATCGATTTAGTATAGATCGATTTCTATGTTTTTTTTTAAAAAAAAATTTGAACAGTTATAAATCGATGCAATCTAAACAGATTTATTAATGTTCCAAAAAAATAGGATATTTTGGAAAATAATATTGAAATGGTGTATTTACATAAATAATATTTTTTTTAATTTAAAACTGTAAAAAAGCCCAAGATACATGTGAAATAATTTTTTAATAAATACTAACAAAGTATAGTATTACCAAAATATATTAGTAAGAAATTATGAAAACTTATTATTGAAATAAATTTTATGAGTAACAAATACTAATAATGAATGATGATAAAAAAGAGATTTTAATGGAAATTTATAAATAATTTAAATAAAAACAAAAAAGAAATTCATCATCCCTTCTCTCTACACTTCCCTTTTGTTCTCAAGTAAGGAAAAATGACTTATAATTTGCAATAAATAAAATAAAAAATTTAAAATAAAGGAATTAGATTGATAAGCATAATTAACTTTAGTGAAAGATGTTTAAAAAATTTTGCTGTGAATTTATCAACAAAGAAAAAAACTATCACTCTTTCTCTTTTGTCTTACAATAAGAATCATAGAGCTAGATCTAAAAAATATATAGTTATAAATTCTTTTATAGAAACTCAAACAAACTCATGCCAGAAGAAAAAGGTTAATTCGCTCTTATACCTAATTTGTTTAGTTTAAGAGTAGAACCTTAAATTAGTACTCAAAAGAGTTGTGAAACATTAATTTAATCTTTAAAAGATTTATGACATCAATTTAGTTTTCAAAAGAGTTGTGAAATATTAATTTAGTTCTCAAAAAATTTGTGACATCAATTTGATCCATATAAAAAATTAAAATTTATTTAAAGTTAATTCAGACTTTTTTTTTAATTTTTTAGATTAATTTGAAATAAATTTTAATCTTTTGAGAATTAAATTGATTTTATAATTTTTTCAAGGACAAATTGATATCATAGTTCTTTTAAGGGCTAAATTGATGTCTCATAACTCTTTTGAGAGCCAATTTGAAGTGTTACTCTTAGTTTTATTATATTTCATGCAAAGTTTTAAATCTCACAAAATGCAATAAATAGTTATTTTTTAAAATAATTAATAACATATAAGTCTTTGAGAAATAATTTTACAAAATATTTAAGGTAATATTTGCTTTTATAATAGATAAATTTAAACTAATTATATTATTTTGGTTAAGATAAAGAAAATTAACAAAAAAAATCATATTAAATAAAAAATTTCATAATAAAAAAGGTAAGGATTCATAAACATAATTCATTTATATAGGATATTTTTAAGAGATTTTAATGAAAAAATATGAACAAAATAAACAAAACTTTAAAAAAATCATCACCCCCTCTTCCCGTTCTCCCTTATTGTTGAAGAGTAAGGAAAAGTGGTTGAAAATTTGAATTAAATAAAAAAATTAATTATAACTGCCTGTTGTGTTGCATAGATTTCTATTTCTCATATAAAATCAGTAGCTTCAAACTGTTTTTAGATTTCATTCTTGAAACAACAACATATGATTGTCGATGAGTGAAAATGGGTTTCAGCAAATTAGTATATAATGTCAAAATTATATTTTTACAAAAATAATTTAGTTAATTTAGAAATTTCTGGATATAGATATATTCTGTAAAGTTAAAGACGTAAATAATAATAATAATAATAATAATAATAATAAGGAATAGTATGTAAAATTTCTCTGAAATTGTTGAATTAAAAAATTATTAAAAAAATGCTAGCTAGGCTGCTAGTATTCTTTATATAAAATATATTATTTAAATGTAATTGAATTCGTTAGTTTTATATGGGATATAGTTATACATATTAAGTCAAACAAATTAAGGATACAAAGAATTATACATTAAACTAATTAAAACGTACTTGTTTTCGATTAATTAAATTTATAATGTATATAGCTTTTGTACATAATATAACAATTAAGAAGAGTACAGCTATCCGTTCACTATAGCCCGGTCTTTTTGTTTCTTTCAGATTCAGTTATATGAGAAAATAATAAGTCGCATACAAATATTAACTAGAGTGCATTTGTTTCAACAATTAAAAAGTATATTTATGAAACATAAATTTTATATATAGTTAAAAAATTTAAAATTAATTTTTTTCAAAACCTACTTTTTTAAAATTCTACAAAAAAAAAACCTAAAAACAGATTTTTGTGAAAATTGATTTTTTCCAATAAAAAAATAATTTTTTACTAAAAAAAATCACAAACAAATACCCTTAATCATTCAGAAATTTGTTCTTAAAAAAGAAAATTAAGATATTATATGAAGAATTGACATTAAAAGGTATAATTTTTAAACTTTAAATCCTTAATATTGAGCTAAACTTATTTTTGCATCATAATTATTCAATTAGATTTTTCATATTAAACTCATATATATGGTTCCAACATTAGAGAAAGTGATTCAATGAGACCATGTCTTTTATGTGATTTTGAATAGGTACTGGGCGAAAAATCAAAATGTAAACATCTGTTATAATTTTAACAATGTATAATATCTGAAATTTGAAATGAAAAACCATTGATCATAATTTCACATGGGCAGAAAATAAGCTGAATTGAAACATAATTTTCATTTGTCAATTTAGATATGTCCACGATACCTGAGATATCAAAAACTAAAAATTAACCATAACAAACAGGGTTACATCTAGAAGTTTCAATGAAAATAATATCACTACAAACGCCATTTCACCAAAATAACCAATATTATAAAGAAAGACCATTACTACAAATCAACTTATCAACTTATATAAAAATAGACCAAAAAACAAAATGGATAAGCATTACAAAAGAGATCTTCACTCCTTCTCAATCTTCGCTGCTTTAAGTTTAATGATATCTCCATCAAGATCTGGATCAAACTCATCAGATACCCTTTTAGCATGTGTGAAGTTTGGAAATTAGTTTTTAGACTGGGACATATGGGCATCATCTCCATCAGCAAATTCAGCCAGATTCTTGAACTAAGTTCAGCTATAACCAAACAAATAGCATACCGGAAACAAAACACAACTTCCAATATTTACCAAGGGTCCAAAATACAGTAAATAAAATAAAAGGAACAAAATCAGTTAAGCTTGGTTTCCAGACATGAAATAAAGTTGAGGCTCTTGTAAAGAAAAGAAAACATTTCATCAAGTAAATATATTAATAAAAGAAAGAAAAAAAATGCTGTACACGTTAAAAAGTATACTGTTCTAAAGCAGTATACTAAGACCAGATATAATAAAAAAAATTACCAAACATTAAACGAAACTAAACAAAAAATAAATGCCATGATGCACCACAATTGACAAAATTTCACACCAAGAGTTCTTGTCACTGTAAATGAAGGTAGTAGACTAAACCAAAAAAAGAAGCACTAAGATGAAAAAAGGTGGTCATTGAACGTTAAGCAAAATGAAATATTTACTAAGACAGAAACACAAAAAATAAAAAAGATCAAAAAATGAATCACTAGGGATCAAAGGGAAACAAATTTGGAATAAGGGAGAGTGAAATATTAAGGAAGAGTGCTAGACAAAAACAAAAGAAAACTTCCAATATTTACCAACAGTCTGAGTTAGTAAATAATTAAAATGAAAAGGAACAAAGTCATTTAAGCTTAGTTTATAGCTATGAAATAAGGCTGAGATTCACTCAAACAATAATATAATCAGTCCAAGATATTAAAGAAACATAGTCTTATAGGATGCACCAGGATTGGTAATTTGTAATCTGGACCTCGTAAGTTGTTCAAGAAGTAATTAATCCTGAATCATTATGCTGTGAGTTAATAAGGTTAATGATAGCACATCACAATAACAAGTTTTGAATTGAAAAATGATTAAATTTGGTGGCCCATATAAATTTAAAAAAGATGAACCTATATACAGTACCCTACCCATCAGAACAAAACTGAAGGCACAAAAGAAAATTATAAACCATGTAAAAAGTCCTTAATGTAGTTACTTTTGGGATAAAAATTGTAACAGCAATTGCCGATATAAATTTTCTAAGAGATATAAATGGTCAGCATAACTAACATGTATGTTGAACAGTGCTTTGTTATTTCATCCTTTAGAAGGTTTATATAGGCTCCACAACCTATGATGTAAAAGTAAAATGTATGAATAAAAACTAATTAAAACTTCAAAATATATCCCCCCAAAAAAAAGAAAACAAAAACTTAAAAATGAAGGATTAAAAAAAGGTACCGCTTTAAGATGACAAAAACTAATATTTAGCATGAGAGAAAAAAAAAGGTACATCATTATAAAAGCTTAGTACAGAAGCATGCATGGAACAATAGACTAGAAAAGCCTATTTTAAAAAGAACGCTAGGTCAATCAATTGACGTTCTATATTAGAAGCAATCAACAACCTGGTCAGTATTTCATGGTAAGAAGTGCATAACCTAATTTGGTGCTACTATTGATACAACTACAACGGGACTTTGGATGTATACCATGGCTCCAACTCAAACCATCACAAAGAAAGCCCAATTTGGTCTTATCTTCCCTCACGTAATATATAGGACATAAACAATTGACTTCATTAAGCAATTCAAAGCATTGCAGGCAAAATCCACCTATTTGTCGTCTAGCATTATTGAAATTAAAAAAATCAGCCAAAAAATCTGCAAGTAAAATTTTATTGTTAATTAATCATTGTAATTTGAGGAGTTATAGAGTTTGAATATGAAGAATACCTGCAAGATGTGCAAAGAATAAGCATTTATGCTCTTCCTCCCATAATCCATGACACAAATGTGGGAATCTATGATAGCACTTCTAACAGGATCCTTACAATGAAAGATTGAAATATAAAATAAAAATGAAATAGACAATTTGAATACATTTGAAAAATTAGAATCACAAAATAAATATAACAATTTATATAATTTTATTCAAATGATAATACAAAATTATTTTATATGGTCAAAACATAAAAATTATTAAAGTAGTCTATATAACATCTTATTTCTATTTCATGCAACCATGACAACAGAGACTAGCAAAGAAAGAAATTGAAAAATGTTATTTGGACTTATTTTATTGACTTATTGTGAACATATTAAGAGAGAGAGAGAGAATAACATAAAAATAGCGGGTGTTAAAAAAAATCTATTACTTTTATCTATTTCTTTCTCTCTTTCTCCCCCTTCCCATACATTTACAACAAATCCATAAAACATATACAAATAATATTGCTTATAAAATAATAGTTAGTGCATCAATGATGACATGTCAAAAAAGAAAATATTTTTTGTACATTTCTGGTGGACACATGTCAAAGGACACCCATAGTGAATGTAACAAAAATAGTAAATAGCATGATAATTGAAGCTAGCATTATCAACGATGGTAATGAATACTCTAGATATTCCTCATTCTAAAAAGTATATTTCAATTTTTTTATCAATTGTTTCTTTTTTATGACTTTTGATAAGACAAAAATTAATAGATAAATATATTTTATATCAAATATCGTATCAGTTAATACTCTATTTATTATTAGATGGAGAGTAGAAAGTAATGCAAAATATGTGTACCATATTTTTCTTTGCTCTTCCACCCTGTCAGAGGGCATCCAGGGTGAGTCGAGACTCACGTGTACGAATACTTGCTCCATGCAAAGAAACTGCTGGTGCTGCATTTTGTAGCATGGGAAGTAGTTGTTGATTTACCATTTGACGTCAAAGGAGCCCTCAAACGACACTGCAAAATAGGTGGAGAGTAACGCTTGCTGTTCATCCTCCCTTCCTTAGTTCTGGTTAGAACATCCAAATCCACAGCCAAGTCATTGTAAACCCCAGTTCGTGTCATCAACATGTCTAGGCTTGAGATCAATAACACTTTGCCCTTCAAACACTGCGGGCTGAAGGAAGCTTGTGTTCTTGCGGCCTTGGTCAAAAGGTGCCAAGATCACCCTACCAAACTCTCTATCTTTGTACCAAGCAATTGCTGTGATCCTCCTATAGCACACTATGATATTTTTGCTGGGGTTCCTTGCTCTGATGTTGACCTTGAAGTTGTAATATAGGGTGTTGTTGCTGGCTAGGTGGAATTGCGTGAGGGAGGCCTCGGTTAAGTGGAACTTGATGCTTGAGGGGGTGCAAGATTGTCAAGATGATGATTAAGGAAGCAATGATCAACATGAGCACAAGGGGTTTGATTATGCAATTGTCGCAACCCATGATGGTTTTCATGTGGAATTCTATGCAAGTACCATTCAATATATAACATAAAATTATATATATATATATATATATAGGCATATTAAATCGTATCTAAATTAGTTATAAGCTTTAATGCTGTATATTCTGTTTGTCTAAGTAAACCAAAGCTTATCCAATAAGCTCAGCGCTAGAAGTTTCAGTTCAATATGATAAGTATGCCAGCTTATCTCTTAACTATTTATTGAATAGTCAAAGCAAAAAAAGCTTACGCCTTTTAGCCTGCAAGTTCACCGCCATTGTGTGCAAGGAGAGTTCATGAAGAAATTTCTTTCTATTTGAAAAATAAACTGTAGATCAAGTTGCAGCTGTACATAGAAAATTCATGAGCATTTCTAATCCTTTGACTTAGTCCAGATTGATGGCTCAATCTACCGCCATTGTATCTTCTTAGATATTAATTAATAGTATTATTTTATTGTAGAATCTTGCCTATATAAAGGTTTGTATGTGATTGTAGTATGTATGATTAATGAAGTGTGTTTTGTGAATAAAACCTCCTCTTCTATGTGTGTAACTCTGAGAAAATTATTTGAGAGTTATATTGTAGGTTTGTGATATCAACATATTTTGCTAAGTATTGCCCACCTTTTTATCTCTAAATGTCCATTTGTGTATTGCACTTGTTAGGTTCAAATTACAAGTCTCTTTTTGATGTCTTTATTTTTTTTAAGCTGGAGGAAAAATAGTGAAAATCAAGGGTGCAAGAGTATGAAATGTTGACAAGCTTGGCTTTTATGCAAGGGATTGGGTATCAAACTGATTAAGGTAGGAGTTAAAAGGTTCAGAGGCTCAATCAATTCAACTGGGGGTTCAACTAGTATATAATAAAATATATATATATATATAATAAAAAATTATATTAAATTATTAACAATAATATAACTAATATAAAATAATATTTATTATGAGACATTTTATCAAATATCTTAAATATAAAATCTATTTATTTTAATTTTTATTTATATTTCTTTTGAAAAGTACTCACAGATAGGATAATAATTATTTTGAATTTTTAATTTTTAAATTAATTTAAGAGCATATAGCAAATAAGCATACTAAAAAAATTAAAGTTCTAAAAGAAATGAATTTTTTTTCTAACTGAGCTTCCTTTTTTTTTTTTTAAATAAACGAAACAATAGCATTTTTACCAAAATTTAAAAATAAAAAAACAAACTAATCAACCTGTTTGTCTGATCTGGTTTACATCGATTCACCGATTTTTCCCTATTTTAACCGCATCCAATTTTATGGTGAAGACCAGACCAAGTTGGATCTGGTTCCCGGTCGAACAAGTCCGACCAGCCGATTCGGCCCAGTTCTCTTAACTATGCTTTTATGTAAGAAAATAAATTGCCTTTTGTTGTTTTAGAAGCATGCTTATAAGCCATGAAATATAGAAATTGACATAGATATTCGGCAAGATAAAGACATGGATAGACATGCTAAATTCCTTGCAAGTACCATTCAACGTATAACATAAAATTGAATATGTATAGGCATATTAAATCGATCTAAAAAGCTCTAGTGCCGTATATTCTGCTAAGTATTACCCACTTTTTTTTATCGGAAAATGTCCATTTGTGTATTGCAGTTGTTTTGTTCAAATTACGAGTCTCTTTTTGATGTTTTTAATTTTTTTACGCCAGAGCAAAAATAGTGAAAATCAAGGTTGCAAGAGTCTTAAATGTTGACAAGCTTGGCGTTTATGTAAGAAAATAAATTGCCTTTTATTGTTTTAGAAGCATGCTTGTAAGCTATGAAATGTAGAAATTGACTAACATATTTGCCAAGATACAGACATGGGCATAGAGACATAGTAAATTTTTAAAATTATAAAGCACAGACACAACACACACACTTCAAATATGTATAAATATTAAATTATGAATATTAATTACTCTCTAAATTCCTCCCAGAAAGTTGAAAACTCTTTGTAGAATAAAGTATTTATTATTAGACCAAAAATTATAGCTATTAACAATAATGTAAGATTATTTTTTTATAATTTTTTAAAATTATATCTAATATAAAGGACTACACTCATTATAAACATCATGATTGGGATATTAAGCTCATCAAAATCTAAGGATAACACAGGTCAAGTAAAACTGACGCTATTGATATATGTTATATGTGCCAATATTTGATAATGCTAAGTTCATTCCAAAAAATTTGTGGATATCATTTCTATTGACATTACCAAACTTTGTCGACGCTGTGGCCAAGCTATATTTAAAGTGTGTCTAAATGAAATAAAAATCTGTCGGATAAATACATATGCATACTTGACTGTCAGTGCTTAACACATGTCAAACATGCAGACATGCCACTAAATTGACGAGTATGTGCTTTACGATAATTTTGATGTCTTCTCTTTTTTCTTTTTTCTTTTTTCCGAAAAAGAAAAGCCCATGTTTGATGTGCTTCTTTGTTCGAGGGCTTGGGTTAACCTTTTCGCCAGAATAATTACTACCGATTATGGTTGTGAATAGTTTACCATGTAATCCCTTCCCTTAAAAAAAATGAGAAAAAAATTAATTTTATTATTGCAAGTTCAACAATTTTTTTTTTTTTATAATTGCAAGTTCAACATTGATAGGAGTAAGGAGTAACACCCACATGCAAAATGCTAAAAGTGGAAAGTAGTTAAGTTAGTTACTAATTGCAACTGTTTTGCTGGGCTGTCATATGAGTTAGTTATCTCATTCATGTATCAGTGCAGACTATATAATCTGCACCACCTCTCTGTAATGACTGAGTTCAATAGTCATAATTCACGTTTCCTCTATTTTCTCTCTGTTCTTTCTTTCTCTCTCTCTCTCTCTCTCTCTCTCTCTCTCTCTCTCTCTCCCCCCTTTTGTTCTTGGCCTGATACCGATCATGGTATCAGAGCTCTAGATCCATGGTGAATTCGTCCACACCTTCCATTGCCATGAACTCACCATGTTCTAGTTCGGTTTTCTCTCCGAAAACTTTCTCCAATCCTGTGTCATTCAAGCTTGATGATGAAAATTCCTCACATGGAGGCATCAAGCTCTGACGACAATCAAAGCTCACAAGCTCAAGTATCATCCGGTTGCAAAGAAAATGCCAAAACGGTTCTGCACTTTAGAAGATGAAGAGGATGAAAACAAATCGGAAGAATTTCTGAATTGGGAATAGCAAGATCAACATCTTGTATCATGGCTACTGGCATCCATGACTTCATCGTTTGCAAATCGAATGGTTGGTTGCGACTATGCGTTTCAGATTTGGGAAAAGGTCCAAAAACACTTTGCTTCTCAAACAAGAGCCAAGGTGCGCCAATTGAGAACTCAGCTAAAGGCCATGAAGAAAGATGGATCTGCTTCAGAGTTTCTCCTCAAGGTCAAGAAAACCACTGATTCACTCACAACCATTGGAGCTCCGATAAGTGTTGAAGAACACATTAAAGTCATCCTTGATGGTTTAGGACGAGAATATGCTGGTTTCATTACTTCTATTGTCTCTAGAAAGGATCCATATACCATTGATGAAATTGAAGCCTTGTTATTGGCTCAAGAAGAAAGAATCGAAAGGTTTGAAAGAAAAAGAAGAACTCAGCTTAGAACAAGTAAATTTGATGCAGATGTTAGTGCAAGATACCAAACGAAATGCACCAGAGAGTGGTGGTGGCCGCCGAGGGAGAGGCAGAGGAAGCTCTCGAGGTGGCAGAGCACATTGGAACAACAGGCCTCAGTGCCAAGTTTGCAACAAGCATGGTCACACTGCTTGGCAATGCTACCATCATTTTGACCCAAACTCCTCAAATCCAAACAGAGGCTTCAGTCAACAACCACCCCCACCACCACAATCCTTCCATGATCCAGGGTCACAACTGAGAGCATATCTGGCCACTCCATCCACAATCTCTAACCCCTCTTGGTACCCTGACACAGGTGCCACACATTGCCTCACACATGAGCAAGACAATTTGCTGACATGCTCAGAGTTTGAAGGCTCCGATCAAGTCCAAGTTGGAAATGGCCGAGGTATGGTGATAAGACATTTGGGGCATTTTGTTCTTTTATCCAACTCTACACACACACCTTTTCACCTAAATCGCTTGTTACATGTTCCAGGCATTAAAAAGAATCTGGTTAGTGTCTCACAGTTTGCTAAAGACAATAGAGTCTTTTTTGAATTCTTTGCTGATCATTGCCTTCTTAAATGCCAGGATTCCAAAGAAATCCTCCTCCGAGGAACTATTAAAAATGGCCTTTACAGTTTTGATAATGTAGCTGTCGCTCACTCACTGTTTGCTCCTAAACCTGTTGCCAATCTGTCATGTATTAATACATCTTTGCCTGTTGCTTTACTTTCTAGTAGTGATTCCCCGAGTAGCTTTCACCTTTGGCACCAAAGATTGGGCCATGCATCAGACAAAACTATACATACTGTCTTGTCAAATTGTAATATCTCATGTTACAGAAATAAAGTGAGTTCCATTTGCTCCTCATGCTGCTTGGGAAAATCGCATTAACTACCTTATGTAGCTTCTCCTCATACTTACACTGCTCCCCTTCAATTGGTATTTGCTGACATTTGGGGCCTTGCACCCCTCATTCCAAAGAATGGCTATAAATATTATATTTCCTTCATAGATGCATTCACCAGATATAACTGCATATTTTTGCTTAAAACCAAATCTCAAGCACTTCAAGCATTCCAACAATACAAATCCTTTATTGAACTACAAATAGACCATAAGATAAAGGCCCTGCAATCCGACAATGGTGGTGAATATATCTCCTACATGTTTGAACAGTTCCTAAAAACTCATGGCATTGCTCATAGGCTGGCTTGTCCATACAGTCATCAACAAAATGGGTGTGCCGAAAGAAAACACCAACATATAACTAAAATAGGTCTTGCCATGTTAGCCAATGCGCCACTCCCTCTTTCTTTCTGGCCTGAGGCCTTTGTCACTGCTACATAAATCATAAACAGACTCCCCTCACCCCAAACACAGAACCTATCCCCATTTGAACTCAGCTATCACCAACAACCAGATTACCAATTCCTCAAAGTGTTTGGATGTGAATGCTTCCCTTGCCTCAGACCATCTCAAAACCAGAAACTTAATTTCAAGTCAACCCCATGCCTATTCCTTGGCTACTCCCAGAACCACAAGGGTTACAAATGCCTAAGCACCACTGGAAAACTCTACATTTTTCACAATGTGGTCTTCAATGAAGCTATCTTCCCCTATGCCACCAAGCCTCCTAACTCAAGTCATAGCAACATCCATGTATCTCCTAGCACACCAAACACAATCCCCTCTATTCCCTTAGCCTCTCCCACCTTCGACTCTCCACCCACCATCACATCAGTCCTACCCTTACTCCCCTCTGATCAGAATGCTCAAAGTGTTTCGCACTGTACCTTTGCTAATTCTGATTTGCATAATGTTACTGATCCTTCATCTAGTGTTCCTAGTTTGCAGCATGCCTCTAATGCAGGTTCAGGTCCCTCTATTGAAATTCATTTGCCTTTTGCTCAGAAGGCACGATCATCCAGGGTGCCCAAGGCACACCCTGAGCCTGTTAACAGCCACTCTATGCAAACCAGGTCTAAAGATGGCATTTTCAAGCCCAAGACTTATGTAGCTACTCTCTTGAGTCCTGCCCTTGATCACTGCATCAGGAATCGATTAGTGTCAAAGAGGCTCTCACCTGTCCTCATTGGAAGTCTGCTATGGCTGAGGAATATCAAGCCCTCATGAAGAACAACACATGGACTCTTGAATCTTTGCCTCATGATCATTTAGCAGTAGGCTATAAGTTGGTCTTCAGAATCAAAAGAAATCCAGATGGCACCATTCAGAAGTACAAGGCCAGGCTTGTTGCAAAAGGATTTCACCAAAAAGAGGGTTTGGACTATGCTGAGATATTCAGTCTAGTTGTAAAGCCAGCAACTGTTAGACTTATTCCCTCCCTAGCTCTCTCCAAGGGTTTGAAAGTGAGGTAGTTTGACTTCAACAATGCATTTCTCAATGGGGAATTAGCTGAAGAAGTCTTTATGGTGCAACCTGAAGGTTTTCAATCCCACAACCCTCAACTTGTTTGCAGATTGCACAAGGCCCTGTATGGGGTCAAGCAGGCCCCTCAGGCTTGGTTCTCCAAGCTTAGTGCAACCCTCATCAAGTTTGGCTTCTCCCCCACCAAGTGTGACTCATCCCTTTTCACCCGATTCTCTACTCAATCTACAACCTACATCCTTGTCTATGTGGATGACTTACTCATCACAGGTGATGATGCCTCATATATCTCCTCCCTCATCACCAATCTCAACGGCATCTTTGCCCTTAAGGATCTAGGGGAGATGAACTTCTTTCTTGGTATTCAAGCTCACCACAACAGCTCTTCTGAACTTGTTCTTACCCAAACAAAATACATTCGAGATCTTCTCAAAAGGGTAGGCATGGAGCATGCAAAAGGCATTCCTACACCAATGGTCGGTGGCCAAAAACTGTCCAAATTTGGAGATGGGGAGTTCTCTGATCCCTCCTTATACAGGTTCATAGTGGGTGGTCTGCAATATGCCATTATCACTAGACCGGATATTGCCTTTGCCGTGAATAAAGCTAGTCAATTCATGCATCAGCCACTGGATATTCACTGGAAAGCAGTTAAACGCGTCCTTCGCTATCTTGCTGGTACTGCCACTTTTGGCTTATAATTTCACAAGTCAACTGATTTCCGAATTCTAGCCTTTTGTGATTCTGATTAGGGGTCTGATATTGATGATAGAAAGTCAACCAGTGGTCATTGTGTCTTCTTTGGCTCAAACTTAATTTCTTGGACCAGTAAGAAACAGAATGTTGTTTCAAGATCCAGGACTGAAGGTGAATTCCGTAGCTTGGCCAGTGTTCTCTTTGAAATCACTTGGCTGCAGTCCCTTCTCAGTGAGCTGCGAGTCCCCTGCTCTGCTCCTCCCTTAATATTTTGTGACAACCAAAGTGCAGTCCTCCTAGCTGCAAATCCCATTCTGCACAGCAAGATGAAGCACTTTGAGCTTGATCTCTACTTCGTTTCGTGACAAGGTTGCCAATACCGAGGTTTTTGTTAGCCGTGTCCCAGCTCATGATCAAGTTGCTGATGTCTTCACCAAAAGTGTCTCACTGCAACTTTTCTTGTTGTTTCGCTCCAAACTCAGAGTGTGCGAAGCTCGTCCTACTGAGGTTGTGGGGGGGGTGATAGGAGTAAGGAGTAACACCCACGTGCAAAATGCTGAAAGTGGAAAGTAGTTAAGTTAGTTATTGTTGCAACTGTTTTGCTGAGCTATCATATGAGTTAGTTATCTCATTCATGTATCAGTGCAGACTATATAATCTGCACCACCTCTCTGTAATGACTGAGTTCAATAGTCATAATTCACGTTTCCTCTATTTTCTCTCTGTTCTCTCATACTCGCTCTCTCTCTCTCTCTCTCTCTCTCTCTCTCTCTCCCTTTTATTCTTGGCCTGATACCTATCAAACATAGAGATGTCAAAAAAACCCGAGGGGAAGATTTTGCCCCCGCGGATAATGGGGACGGAAATTTTAAATATCTGCATGTTAAACGGGGCGGGGGTGGGGATCACTATCCCATACCCGCGGGTACCCGCTATGAAATTATTATTTTACCCCTAAATTATTAACTTAGTTAAACTAATATTATTGTTATTTAAATTGATTTGACTAAAGTTTAAATTTATAAGTTAGATTTATTTGTACTTATTATATATTAGACTAATGATTGGATTACTATTATGTGTTTTTTTTTTTATTTTAAGTATTTTAAGTTGTTAGAATTTAGATTGTAGAATTGGATTATTGTACTTATTTTTTGTTTATTTTATGTGTTTATTTTTATTTTAAGTATATTAAATTGTTAGAATTTGAATTGTTAAATTAGATTATTATTTATGGTTATTTTAAGTATTTTATGATATTAAAATTTTTATATTTAATTTAAATTTTTAAAATTTTTAATATTCTAACGGGTATCAATGGATATCTCATGGTATCCAGTAAACTCATGCAGTAAGAAAAACTGATATCCACATTGCATGGGACGAGGGATAGGGGTGGGTATTTATTCATGGGGCGGACGCCTATACCCCACCCCTGCCCCGCCCCATTGACATCCCTAATCAAACATTTAGGTAAGGTAATTAATTTCGGCATGCTGCATGCATAAGCACCTAGCTAGTAGTAATATCTAGATGAAAGCGTCCCCATAAAATTTATCTTTACTTTTATTTGACTTCGTTTTCACGAAGCATGACATGCTTTTCTACATCATGTACAAGAAATTTATGAAAAAAAGATGGATAGCTACTCTGGAAATTAGTTTTTACGTGTATTAAATTTCGCCATTCATTACATTTATATATCATCTAAGGAGTGAAAAAGATGACCTTTTCTTTTAAAGAGTTGTTTAGGTATTCGCTTTATTACTATTATTATTATTATTATTTTTGAAAAAAAAACTTTATGATGAAAACTGTGTAACGATATATGGTACAAATTTTTTTTCCACACAACGTAAGTTATAAATTTTGAGCTAAAGTTTTAAAATACTTACCTTGTTTTGTTGTGTATAGCTAATATTATTGTAAGAGTGAAACGCATTAGCTCACTATCAATATTTATTCAATTAATAATAAAAATAGATATAATCATATCCTTCCCCGTGAAAGTTTAAACACTCTATGTTGGGACTTTTTCACATTAATGCGGTGGAATAGAATTAATAGAAATGGGTTGGAAAGGGGTGAAAAAGGAAGGAATTGAATAAAGTTATTTTTTCCTGAATTGAAAGCTTAATAAAAATGGAACAGAACTGATTAATCATATTTAATCATATTTGAAAGTTATATTACAAAGGAACAAAATAGAACAATTATAATTTCTAACAGTTATAAATTTGTTTTCTCACGTATCACCCCAATTTTCAAAATAAAAAGCAGATCTTTGTGGGAAAAAGAGAAGCAATAGATTGCCCAGTTCATTTTTTTTAACTTGCAGTTAAATCCCTTAAATAAGAAAATTCACCCCCTTTTTCATTTTCCATATTATTTATTATCCAAACATATTTAAGCTGATTCGATGGTGCAGTAAAGTTTTAATAAACCGAAATAGACTTTTTAAAATTTATATTAAAATTCTTAGGTATTTTTAGAAAAATTTTTTTTTGCTTTAAATTATTTAATACTAAATATTTTAATTTTGCAGGTCATTATCGTCTTCCACTTGAACTATATTTTTAACATAATTACTGAAGTGTTGAGTATTTATGATTTGGAGCAAAAACTTTTCATATTGTATATGACTGCTGTAGCAATTATAAGAGGGGTATAGCAGTTAATGCAGTTGTTGATTTCGATGGCTTTCACAAAGTTGTAAGATTTTTGAAATGGTCATCGGATATCAGATTACGTTCTGACCAATTTTCTGACTAACGGGTGCACAAATGGTACTTAACGAATTTTAAGTCCCGATAATGATTTTTAAAATTGATGTTTGCCATCCATTTAATTCAAAGTGTTTTTGCTATTTATATTAAGGATACTGCATGCTTCCTTGTTATATCTGCCTCTCAATATTTCGATGAAATTCTGTTAAAAATATGGTCGATTACATTACTAAATATAGGCACATCTCTCGATTAGAATTGAGTGATTTCTGATTAATAATTTACTTGGAAGTATTATTAATTATAAGTCGTTGTTAATATTCGTAGTATGCTTTAAATTTAGAATGGGATAACTTCCTCCTCTTCTAAACTTTCTTTTTTTGTTTGTCAATAGAGAAAAGAAAGAGTTGATGAGGATTTATTATTCGATAAAAATATTCACGTTAAATAGTAAGCATTATTAATTATTAGTTTTTAACAAGTCAAATATATAGGGATGGATGAGCTGGATACTTTCTTTTCTATACTCCATCTACAAAACTGTCCTGTTAACGACAAAGTTTAGCCTATTTCTACCTGTAATGAGGAGGGCAATCCCACCTGGCTTAATATGAAATATCTAATGAGTCATTGACCAATATTACCTACGTAGTTTCCCAGAAAATTAGCAATATAATGCAAAATGCTAAAATAGAAATAATTAGCATCATCATTTGCAACCTGTCTTCTTTGTTGTATTGTTCTCAGTGTACAATTTATTGAGGTTAAAACAAGAGACAACTTGAGTAGTAATATAAATTATCAACTGGGCTGGGCATTCAATTTATATAATTTTTAAAATGAAGAGTTGACAATATACAAATAGTTAATTAGTCCTTATGCTTAATTGTCTAATCAAATTGTTGATAGTTATCATCTTAGAGGGTTCTCAAGCTATATTTTTCAAGAGACTGAAATGGAACAAAAGTTAATTATAAGGCTGAAATAAATTCATCAATATTTAGTTCCCTCCAATGATTTGGTATTTATTTTCTTTAAATAAGATTTTGAGTTCAAATTATATAAATATAAAAGATTAATATAAAAAGAATTTTACTCTTATAATACACTACTCTGATTTGAACAAATTGCTTGAAGTACAGTGCACTTCGAATACTAGTAGTTTAAATCAAAAATAAAAACTGAAATGAATTCATTTGTAGTAAAATGGTTGTAAGTGAATCAATACCATTCCAAACAATTTCATATTATTTTTGACATTCCAAACTCTAAATGTCAGCGTCAAACTTTCTCATAGCTTTGAAAACGATTCACTGGGGCCGTACAAGAAACATCACGGTTGAGACTTGAGAGGAAGATTGATTGATTAAGTATATATTTTTGGCTGTTGCCATCCTAATCATGTCAAATCATTGAAACTATATACGCCACCATTCTAAGTATTTTAAGCTTAGCGTGCATGTGTGAATTCTCTTTAGTCGCCAAAACTGAAATGCAATGCTCAAGCTGCTACCTCTATCCACACATGCTCTCTAGGAAATTAAAATTGAACCTTGTATCTATATATGGCAATGAAGCACACAAGAATCACACCTTAGAACTTGTAAAACCCAACAGCAAATTGAAAAATTAAATAAAATACAACATGAGCAAATCAAAGTGATACATATGTGGATTTCATTTAGTCATATGCTATACCATATTAGGGCCATTACTATTATGGCTATACATATATAAATGCACAACTTTTTGCAGATTGAGGAATAATGGAAATATTGTGCACAAATTCAAATTCTCAACTCAGATTTCTAAGGGCCTGCTGCATCAGCATCACGATCTGAAAAGAAAGCACCACTGCTGCATTTGGTAACATTGAAAGGAGCTGCTGATTTACCATTCGAAATCAAGGGAACTCTCAAACGACACTGCACAACTGGTGGATTGAAACGGCTGCTCTTGAATCTTCCATACTTGGCTCTGATTCTAACATCCAAATCCAAAGCCAAGTCATTGTAAATCCCAACACTTGTCTCCATGTTGTACTCAGCAATATGGTGAGGCTTGAGACTAATCACACTTTGCCCTTCAAACACTGCAGGTTGAAGGAAGCTTGTGTTCTTGTGGCCTTGGTCAAAGGGTGCCAAGCTCACGCCAGCAAACTCTCTATCTTTGTACCAAGCAATTGCCGTGATCCTCCTATAGTATACTATGATGTTGTTGTTGGGGTTCCTTGCTGTGATGTTGACCTTGAAGTTGTAGTGCAAGGTGTTGTTGTTGGTGAGGTTGAATTGAGTGAGGGAGGCCTCAGTTACATAGAACTTGACACTTGAAGGGGATATGATTATCCAGAAGAGGATGAAGGCTATCATGAAGGACACCATAATGGTGTAGATTGTGAAGTAGACACAGCACACGCTTAATCGGGGTCTGCAACACATTTTGGTGCTGATTTGAGATAGCTAATTAATGTGATGATCAATAGGTAAGAGAGGAACCTCTAGGTGATTGATTGATGACACATGTGGTGTAACATGTTTATGAGTATTTGTAGAGGGGTAGTCCATGATGGTTTTGGTGGTACGTGGTGTGTTGCTTGAGCTTTCCAAGGAGATTTCCTTGCAATGTACAAAGAATATAGGCATTGACTTTTTGAAGCCGAGTGAGGAACTCTTCAATGGTTTGGCCAAGAAGAAAGCTTTGCCGGAGGGGATAAAGTATAAAATATCACATTGAGGGACTAAGAAGGAGGGAGTATTAAATGTCCAGCTGTGCAGATACACGAAGTAAGGACATAAATAGTTCAATCTGTATGTACACTATCAAAGGAGTTCAATCTTGCAGTCATAAGGCATGCGAATGATTCGAATCATTTATAATAAATAATATTTAGAGTGGAAAACAAAATGGTTCTATTTAAGCAAATAATAAGAGCTTACAAAGTTTAATAGAGTTAACCTTAATGTATTTTAAGTGTAAATTTTTTTATAAAGTAATTCAATCATATATTATTAAATTATCAAATATGTTTGATTCTTATAAATATTATCATAGAAATCATACATATAGTAGTATATAATCGAACAATAATATAAAATTCTTTACACTTGTAATGAAAAGGAAGAAATATGTTATGTGGATAAAATATAGATTTAATTTTAATATATTATTAATATAAATTTTTTTATAAAATTATTTAATTAAATATTATCATATTATTAAAATTATTTGACTCTTATAATTATATTAAAAATCACGTAATAATAATAATAATAATAATAATATTTGGTTGATTAACGGGACAAAACATTCTTTCAGTTCACTAAAATTAATCTCATAAAATATAAATATCTATTAACAAAAAACACTGGGACTTTGGGAGTCGAACGTTAATATCAAGATTCACTTAACTCCCATTTGTATTAATATCTGTACGTGCATATTACACGTTTATTTGATGTATTCAGCTACTTTTAAGACACCAGATAACTAGGAACCCTCCTAAAACCCTCATTATCGTGAACTCTCCATTGCTGTTCCTCTGCTGTGCACTATCAAATTCTCTTAACCAAAAGCACACCACCGATGCTACTACTACACACACCATCATCCTGCTATGCTCCCCTTAACCCACTTACCAACTACTCCTTCCCCTCCAATGCATCATCATTACCTTCCACTATTACTGTTGCCACCTTCGGATTCAGTGCCACCCCTTCCAAGTTCCTGCGCAAAACGCTTCATACCCACATCCCAGGTTTCGCTTTTTTCAACACTGGGAACCGTTCCCGTGCTGCTTCAACGATCAGAGCCAAAGCTGGAACCGATTACTATTCCTCCTTGAATGTTAGCAGTAATGCCACCCTGCAAGAAATCAAGAGCGCTTATAGGAAACTAGCTCGCAAGGTTTGTCTTTATTTATTTATCGATTTATTTATTTTTGGGTTTTTGGTTTTGGGGGTGTGAGATTTTCATGTGGTTTGGCATGTTTATGTGGTAATTAATTTTAATGGGTCGCGTTTGGTTTGTGGGCAAAGGGAGGGAGGGGAATTGATATGTGGGGTATCAAGTTTTTGGGTTGTTCTATGGGGAATTGATGACTGACATTTTTTTCTGTTAGTTTTTAGCTTTATGATTCGGTGCTTTGTTAAAGTTTGCTTCTTTGTTTAATTTGGTTGAGTAAAGGTAGAAAGGATGGGGAAAGGAGGGAAGTTGAAATCTGGGATGTGAGGTTTCTGGGTTGTTTATGGGAAATTGTTGCTGAGCATTTTTTTTCCTGTTAATTTATAGCTTCTTGATTCAGTGCTTTGTTAAAGTCGCAGCTGAAATTCTTTTTCTTTTTCTTTTTCTTTTTGTTTTAATTTGGTTGAGTAAGTAGAGAGTGAAAGGATAAAAAAATTGGAATGAAAATCACTTTACATTTGCTTGGTATAAGAAAATATGAGAAGGTAAAAATTCACTTTGTACTTTTCACTAGGGGGCGTAACTTTGGTTGAAAATCGTTTTCATTCCACGTCTCCACCTCTGTTTTGCACTCCCATTTTGAAAACTACTCAATCAAGTAGACCTTTGAGGTTGACAATTTGACATGAAGATGAAGAAGCACCCTTTTGTAAAATGTATCATTCTGGGTATAGGTTTCTGGAATTTTTGTTGTTAGCCAAAATATGTTTCCTTACAAATTAACTATCTTCATCTCTACAATGTTGGCTATCCTGTCTTAGCTTTGTGATTGGGATATCTGGATTAATGAATATCATTTGCTAATCTGAACTAAGGAAAAGCCAAAATGAAAAGGTAGAGGAGATGACAACAATATTTTAGTGGGTCTTCTTCTTTGCCCAAATAGTATACTCTCTTCTTTATATGCTTCCATCTCCATCAATCTGTATGCAATAACTTCTTGATTTATGAATGATTGCATCCTCTTTATACCACAATGCAGCAGGATTTATTGCCATTAGTAATTTTAAATTGATTTTTTTAGTGCTGTTATTTATCAAATATAACTGAAGATAGCAGTACAAAAGTTGTATGACAATATGTGTCTGAGCCATTTGGTACATTTAGAGTTCTTGTAATATCCAACTTAAGGTTCTGTATTTATTTTGGGATCAGTATCATCCAGATATGAATAAAAGCCCTGGGGCAGAGGAGAAGTTCAAGGAGATAAGTGCTGCATATGAGGTAATTCTTCTTCCCCCTAGAATGATACCTTTTCTATTATCAGCAACATGTGCTCAGGTTTGACACATTTTTGGATTCATTTAAGGGATTTCTTCTACGTTCTTGATACCATGCATTATCATTCTTTTATCTTTTTTCTATTATTCTATTTCCTTATGATCTGAGCATTGGCATTGTAATATTTTCTCCATCTTGGATATGAAGTTGGATATTGAATTAGTTAATTTATAGTTAATTGTATGACATCATGGACAATAATTGCTTATTTACTATATTTTATCTGCCCCCTTTTTATTCTTATAGTAACAAAGCATGTATATAGGTCCTATCAGATGATGAGAAAAGATCTTTATATGACCGCTTTGGTGAGGCAGGTCTACAAGGAGAAAATGGAGGGTCAGCCACTGCTTCCGGGGTATGTTTAATTTCATGTCTATGTTTTCTGCAATGTTCAAATGAATGTAAGACTCTTTGATATGTTGATAAAATCCTATAATTAATGTCTGTTCCTGCTGATGTATTTCAAATTGATCAGGTTGATCCATTTGATTTATTTGATACATTCTTCGGTCGTTCGGATGGATTATTTGGAGAAAGTGATGAAGGGGGCATCAACTTCAGTTTTAGAAACAATAGAAACCGTGGTCTTGATATTCGGTAACTATTTTCTCAATTTGATTTTGTCTTGTGTTACAAATAAAGGCAGTTGGCAGGAGTTTGCTCATATGCTTGACAAGTTTCTTTGAGAATTAACAAAATGATAACAGGATACTGCCTTTATGACTGAGATTTTTTATTATTTATTTTTTTGGGTTTAGCATTGTCCTGCATTCTCTCTTTTTTTTTTCTTTGTTTGGGCAGGGGGGGGGGAGTATATACAACAACAACAACAACTGCAAAAGCCTTTTCGCATTAGGTGGGGTCAGTACATGGATCAAATGACACCATTGCATCCTATCATATCTAGTGGTTTCTTGTATAAAAAGAGGAAATTTATCTGCAACAATGAAGCCCACCAATCTAATTGAATGACACTTGTAAAAGACCATAAGCCAAGCACCAAAAAGCAGCCAGATGAAGTTATCCATTGTACAACAGATTTGGACACATGAAAATGCCAACAAAAGAGCAAAAACATATGGGATTAACTTTGTATTACTCTGCCATGCAGGCATGACCTCTATTTGAGCTTTGAAGAATCAATTTTTGGAGGACGGAGGGAGATTGAAGTTTCTTGTTTTGAGCCATGTAATGATTGTGATGGTACAGGAGCTAAATCAAGGAATTGCATTATACCATGCGCAAATTGTGGTGGCAGAGGAGGAGAAATGAAAACAAAGAGAACACCCTTTGGAATCATGTCTCAGGTAATTTAAATCAAACGTATTTAATTAAGGAGCGACTGTATTGGCAATTATATTCAAATTACTTAACACATTATTCCAAAAGGGTGACATTTTGCTTTGTGAAACTCAGGTTTCTACCTGCTCTAAGTGTGGTGGTGTTGGCAAGATAATCACCGATCACTGTCGAATATGTGATGGCAGTGGTCAGGTGAAATCTAAACGAGCAATGGAAGTGGTCATTCCTCCTGGCGTCAATGATGGAGACACAACGCAAGTTCGAGGGGAAGGGAATTTTGATAAGAAGAGGTTTGCAGCATGCCAATGAATATTTTGCTTTCAACTATACACCCCCATAGAATGATTGTTTGTTTGATCACTTCAAGCTTTGCATAAAAAATATGAACTATAGCTGTAATACATGAACTGGCTGCAAGCATAAAATCTTTGCTTAATATTGACTTGATTATGCTCATATGCTATGATTTGTGGGGTGATTTCTAGTTGGGCATAATAAAAGGAAATCAGAAGTTGTAATATATGATGCAAAGTAGAGCTTCTTCACATTGCTGTTTACAAAATAAAGAAATATGAAATTGTTTCTCTATATGGATGGTTACCTTGCCAAATTCATTGTTTTCAGTAAATCCACCAACTAATTTACCATGAATCCACGACAACCCGAAGATTGCTTACTGTCATTATGAGGAGTTGTGTACTTATTCTGATAAGCAAGAGAACTTGTTTAAAATGAAATTGGGTCTTATTTTCATCAGGCTATTGACTTGCAACCAGAAGCAGAAATATGGTTAGAACACCATGAATTGAACTCATAAGTGCTAATTATCAATTTGGTGCCTTATTTTTCAGGCGTGTAACTGGGGATCTTTTTGTAGTCCTCCATGTAGATGAAAAGGAGGGAATTTGGAGAGAGGGTCTTCATTTGTACTCAAAGATTAACATTGACTTCACAGAGGCAATACTGGGGTCTGTTAAACAGGTAACGTTAGTTAACCCCAAAAAAGAAAAGTAACATTGGTGATGCAGAATGGAGAAGCATGTTAGTTTAGATAATGAGTTTAATTGTTTTCACTATGATCATATCTTATCATATATGTGATTTTTAAGATAGTTATTTTGAGAGTCAAAAACTTATAATGATACATCGATGCTTGATTGGATGACAATGTAAAATTCTTTTATACTAACATTGTATCAAAATTGAATCCTTAGATAATTATGTTATTAAGGGATAATTATGGTTGTAAGGATTTTATCTTATTTTGGGATCTTTCCTTACATTTAGGGATTATATGGTAATTCTGCTATTTAAGTATTTTACTTTATTTTAAGAATATTTCCCTATTTTCAGGATCATAACTTTAATAAGTTAATTGATTAGGATTTCACCAGAGTTTGGGCATTGTTGAGTTATAAGTACAGTTTTAGTTGCCTTTTATTATTCGCTTTGGATATGATTGAATAAGAGATTATAGTGTTTAAATCCGGAGGATTTGTTATTTTTCCTGGTTATTGGAAATGGAATCTCAAGGGCTTCTGGTTCTTTCTTAGTCTGGTCTACATCAATTAGTCCTTATTAAGTTCAGAGGTTTCAGCTATCATAAAAAAGCAAAGATTTTGTAGCAATCCTTGGTTTATTTTGTGCTTTGTTATATCTGGTTGAAATGGAATGCTAGAATTTTCAATGATTCCTTTTCGACTGTAGGCTTTATTTGGGATAAGATTCCCTTTGGTGCTCTACTCATGGTTTATTTAATGATGTTTCTTTATTCCGATATGCAAAGGGATTGGCAAGCGTTGTTGCATGGTTTATCCACTAAGATTTTGTTGTTTATTTTTGGAATGTTTGTAAGGATGTCTTATCTTCCTTTATGCTCTTTTGTTCTGTTCTAATGAAATTGCTTTTTCTATAAAATAACCTTATTTCCTGTCATGTAGACATTCGGACAGGATTGTTGCTGGTGCATTTTTAAAGATATAGGAGTAGGATTCTGTTTTTTGCCTTACTTTGGTGTTCAGTTCACGTTGGTTGCTATGGAGGTCTTATAATAACTGATGCAAAGAGATTGACAGTTTTGTTGCTTTTGTTGTCTTTTTTTCGGTGGCTGTGTTGGCTCATTGTTTTCTTTTATTTTTTCAAGTTAGGAAGATTCATTATCCTCCCCTCCTCTTTGTCTAATAAATTATTATTTTTTATTTAGAAAAATGTGTTGAACTGAATACAGTTGATTAGATTAGTATCTTGCTTCCAAATAGGTCATTCTTCTTTGCTAGCAATTTTGTATTCTGCCCTTATTCTTTGCTAGAACCATAATATCATTAATGTGACTATAGACCCAGATGGTCATGCTTCCAAGGCACCATGCTAGCTATTGGATATTCTGCATTTAAATATTTGCTGAGAACATTAAAAAATTCTATATAATCCATGTGGTTATTGGCACGAATGGCATGCTTTGATAGGCATTTTTTGTGATCTCCAATAGTATAATCCCGCAATTCTGTGTTTTGGAGATGTCTATTAAGTTCGTAGAAGTCCATAATATTTATTTATCCACATTTTCTTGTGCTATAAATGGCAACAGAAATACAAGTTTAATCATTCTGTATTAGCGTCATTTAGTGCTTCAGTCATTCATAACATTAACAAATGTCCTGTAGCTTTTGTATGTCTTTGAAACTTGTTCCGAATTTAAACTTAGGTGACTTCAGGTAGAAACTGTTGAAGGTTTGAGGGATCTCCAAATTCCTTCTGGGATTCAACCTGGAGATTCAGTGAAGTTGTCACGTTTGGGAGTTCCAGACATGAATAGACCATCTTTTCGAGGCGATCATTACTTCATTGTGAATATTCTCATTCCTAAATATATCAGGTCTGTATTTTATAACCATCTTTACTTCTTTCTTAATTCTTATATTCCTATTGATAAGAGTTTACCATTGATTGTCTAGTTTAGCATTTCACAAGCACCGGAAAGTTTTGAGTTTTTCTTTTTGGAGCTTTTGCATAGAATACTTGTACTTTGATTGTGGTTCTTGGGGGCGGCAGTTTCAGTATTATTTTATTTGCTTACCTTCCTTCTTTTCATTCTCCTTCTATCCTGCTTGTTCTAGTGGCACCGAACGTGTACTTGTTGAGCAGTTAGCCTCACTAAGAGCATCTAGCAAAGATGATTCACTGCCTTCTTCTGGCACTGGTAGTAGTTCATTTTACCCAGCTACTTTTGGATTAAGTAAAATGGGCTAAAGTTATACAGAACATACATAAATGAATTTGTAAATATTTGAGATTTTTTTGCAACCATGCTTTCCAGGGATACCCAATGGAAAATTTAATGAATTCATAAAGAGGGATCCAAAAGGTCAAGCTTCAAGCAAGGGAATCAAACATGTTGGTTCCCTATGGAGATCAATTCAGAATTTCTTAAGGTATATCTCAGTAAAGGTGTACTATATGTGCTAACTTTTCTGATTAATAATAATTTATAAACAATCAAACAGTTTCTTTTCTTGAATAAAGTAAGAAGGCTTCACCATTCTTGAAGCTCTTGACAAAGCTAATCTTCCACGCAGAAGTTGTTCATGAATAATGTAGATTAGGACTCTCAGATATTTCTTGAATGACAGGGGAGGACAGTCTGAAGAAAGGTTTGCGTCAATTAGCCTGGATACATCAGCATCATTGTGGAGATTTGGCCACCAAAATAATTCAGTCCTGAATTCCTCTTTCGTTATTTTCATTATAACTTGGTTTTTTGCATCTATAGCAAAGTCTAAGTACTTGTTATTTCAGAAGAGAACCCGGTCCCCCATCAATAGAACACTCAATGAAAACAATTAAGGGTACACGGTCAGTAAGAAAAGTGGGAAATTGGAAGGGAAGTGAAAACGGACTGGGATGGAAATGTTTTGATTTTCATTCCTTGGTGCCTTGTAGAGGATGTAGAGGTGGAAAGTGGGTGAAAAATCATTTTCAGCTTAGCTTCATGCTCCAAGAGACCAAAATTGTGAGAGTAGAGTGAGAACGAGTTGCGCTCCAGACACCCCACATTTTTGTTATACCAATCAAGTGTAAGTAATTTTCTTCCAAAATTGTCCCCTGCCTCTATTAAGCCCAGGTACACCCCAAAACACTCATTTTGACCTAAGATGAGTGAGTTTAGTTCACCTGCTTTTCCATTCTTACTCCATCCTATACTTGACAGGGCACATTGTCTGTTTGAGCTGTTTGCTTCTTTGTTCCCGTGTGAGGAACTATGCTGAAGATTAAATTTTAATCTTAACAATCTTTGGCAGCCTATGCTGATACATTTTCCTGTCCACTATTTTTAAGATATGAGGTTACGCTGAAATTTTCTTTTGAAGTTGGCATGCTGTGGCAATCCTGAATATTTGTAAATTGCTGAAGAAAGTGAAGAGAGAGTAGCATACTTCATGCAGTTGGTTGAGCATTCTTCTAAATCGTTGCTGTCGAGTTTCCAAATCTGACTTTTGTTAACATATTGATAAAATTGAAACTGTCAACTCTGTTGTTTTCATGTGAAAATTGAAAATGGATAAATTCTCTTTGCAAGTAGTTCAAGTAATTCGAACCTGTAATTCATTTGAAGTATTGTTTTTCAATCATGTGATCATGCTGTATGGCGTGGAATTAATATATCTAGTTGCCTTGCTGCAAGACTAGAAATTTGTCATGTGATTCAACAAAAGTTTTGAAGTCTTTATTGTTAATTATTGCAGTGAAATGTTATATGACCATAGTTGAGAAAGAAGTGGCGGACTGTGAGTAGTTAGATGATTTAAAATAAAATAAAGCATACCATATTTACAGTCTGGCGCATGCACGGTGGCAAGCATTTATTTAATGCTAGTCTATAAGGTCTGGTGCACAACTTACTACGTAAATAATGGTTTGGCCAGGTCCTATGCTTAGCTTACCTTGACTATAAGCTGCACGTGAATCTGTCCGCATGAAACTTGTTAGTATTTTAATAACTCTCTAGTTGAGAATGTAGTATTAATAATTGGATAATCTAGATGCAAAATGTAATGGTCAATTTTATTTATTTATTTAATTTCTTTTGAAAAAAATAATAGGATTCTAAAGAAACTTAAATTAATAAAAGTTTTTTTAATCAAGCTGCTAACATGTTGATTCAAGTGATTTAGTATTTATTTTCTTTAAGTGAAGTTTTAAGTTTAATTTCTGTGGATGAAAAATATTAGTATTGGAAGAGCTTTGCTTTCATTGTTGGTCGATCAGGTTTGAACCAGGTTAATTAGTATTTAGTAGATTTCAGATATTGGTGATTTAGATAAAAATAAAATAAGTTTTCTGACAACTGTTGACATGGTGGCAGCATCACCGCTTAAAAAGTTTAGATTGCAAAATTATGGTTGATCTAGCCTTTTTTTTTTTTTTTTTTTGGGGGGGTCAACAATGGTTGAACTAGTCCAAATACAGAAATTTTCACCTCAGTTGGGATAAGCCACACACTGCCTAAAGCCTTAAACCTCACTTGTGGGCTCAAAAGCTGTGACTGTCGTTCCTTGCAATCATTAGGAGCCTTCACCAATTACAAATTTCTTTCAGCACAAGTGGTGTTGGTGGTAAGGTACCTTTTGTGTATTTGTTTCTCCTTTATTTATGTTCTGTAGTACAAGAGACTTCTCCATTGTATATATACGCTGCCAAGGTGATCCAATGAAGAATTTTAAATAGAATGAAGATTTGGTGGGGATTAAGCTATGGCCCACGGCTTAATTTATGGCATGCCAAATTCCCATTGTCAGATCAATTAGGAAATATTCTGCACCATTTTTCTTTTGGTCTTCAGGTAATCAAGTGTAATGTCATTTTGCAGTATTTTATGGTCCACTAGGATTAGGGGTCGATGTGCATTGGGTTGGGTTGGGTTGAATTGGGCTAGGTTAAGCAAACTTTTTCTTTTAATCCAACCTGATCCAACCCAACCCACATGAGTCTAATATACATTTAAAAAAATCATCTATTAAAATATATAATCAAATATAATAAATCTAAATATAAATAACATAAAATATAAATAAATGTCAAATTTTTTTAATAAGCATAGCAATTTTAATATAAATAAATTTAAAAATATATTCATAAATTCTAGAAGTTTTAAAAAAAGCATATTTAAGTCCTAATAATTTTTAATATATATATATATATATATATATATATATATATATATATATATATATATATATATATCCTAAAAAAATAACAAACAAACTACAAGAGCCTATTGAAAATCAATTATCATATATAATATATGGATTGGTACAATTATTAACTTTATTCTCAATTTTTTCAATATACTTAGTATCATCCAAATGATCCACTAAATTCTTGTTGCCATAATAAATCAAATACTCCATTAACTTCTCAAGGTGGGTTGGGTTAAGTTATGTGATTTGAAAATTTTTAAACCTACAACCCAATCTATATTTCATGGGTTATAAAGTTTTCAACCTAATCCAACTCGTCAACCTAACCCAACTCATATTTTATAGATTAGGTTAAAACCCATGGGTTGATGGGTTGATCTAACCTGGTGTTCATCCCCAACTAGGATTTTATATCAGTGCTAGTAACAACAAAACTTAGATTTGGATTTATTGTTTTAAATAGAAGTGACTATGTTCATAATAACCGGTTATGAAACCATCCCTAATTATGAAAAATTTTAACCTATTAAGCCCAATTACTAAAGCTTAAAACAATTAAATACAACCATCAAATAATTTTCAGGGACGTTTTTCACTAGCACTATTCAAAACAAGGGATGGAACACAAATATTGCTTTTAACCGATTATGTCTAATCAACCAACTTATAGGACACCGTCAAAAAAAAAAAAAAAAAGATCTAACTTATAGGACATGATGCTGTCTAATCGAAGCTGCGGACTTCACATAGTGTGACAAGATTAGGTTATTATTTTATATCTAATCAATTCTACATATGGCCATTAATTTGGTGGGCAGTGATGTTTTGTTTAAAGTTTAAACTTGCTTAATTAGAACATCTGCGTGCTAATGCAGAAGTCAAAATTCGAAGAAATTGCATGTCAAGCCAAACTAGAGAAACAACTTACAAGTGT
Source organism: Pterocarpus santalinus (assembly GCA_031439595.1). Lineage (NCBI taxonomy): Eukaryota > Viridiplantae > Streptophyta > Magnoliopsida > Fabales > Fabaceae > Pterocarpus > Pterocarpus santalinus. The sequence goes on from CM062531.1 coordinate 60,604,255, forward strand.
CGTTTATCATCAAAGCGTCCGATAGTCCCATCTATTTCAATGTCATGTAGACTATAGAAAACAGCAGTTCTATGTTTTTGCAATATGTTCACGTTAACCTCCCCAGTAGGTTAACACTTGACTTTTCGTAAATCACATCCTTCGCCACAAGAGTGGGGCAATCACATAGTAAATGTCACTTCATTTGTTGTAGAATACTATTATGTGCATATAATGATGGTGGATATTGTTTATGATATATGTGGAATTATTATGTATAAATAGGTGAAGATTTCAATTATATAAGTGATGGATTTTTTTCTAAGCAAATATTGAGAACTATATAACAATAATTGTAAGTTTCAGTTAAATAAATAGTAAATTTATTAAAAAAAATTTATATATTATTGATTATTTTACTACCAATGATGGATGCAAAAAAATTTTATAGTGGGGATAAAGATAGTATGTAAATATAATAAAAAGTTTTACATAATTTTTATTTTAGAGTGAGATCAAACTTAATAAAATAATAAAAATAATATATATATATATATATATATATATATATATATATATACTACCAGAAAAAAAATCTCAAAATTTAGTGGGGTATATGCTCCCAAATCTACCTAAGTAGATCCATCCCTCCTTCCTACACTCACCAGAAACATGACTAAAATCCCCAATTGTTTATATATCAATGTCTAGATGTTCAAAGAGGTATCTAAAACTTATATACAAATATCATTTTCATCTTACAATTTAGATATCTTACTAACATCCGTCAATTATTAATTCAAACTCCTGCAAATAACCATAAATCTTTTGGAGTGATTAAGGCTTGGTTTGGGCTTAGGATTTGGTATTGTTGTAATTTTTTAAAAATTATTGAGTTTTTTTTACTCTTTAAAAGCTGCTTTTAAAAAATTATAATAATATATTTTAATAAAATAATATAAAAATTATTTTCAATAAATAAAAACTATAAAAGTAATATTTAATAAAATTACTTTTAATAATTAAAATAGTTATAAATATTAAATAGAATAATTTTTATTTTTAATATCATTAAATAAATTATATTAATTTTTTAAATTTTAGAGAGTACAAGCTAATTCTAAAAAATATCTTATAAGGGCTCTCGAGAGTATCCCCTGACTCTCAAAAGCAAAGAATAAAAGCACTCCAATCTTTCGGATTATCAAACATAAAAAAATAATTTATATTTTTCATAAATCAAAACACTTCTCTAAAAAGCACTACTAAATCCGGTATAAGAAGACAATACTTTGACAAAACTAATCATGCGTTTTCTTAACAAAAGCTGACAGAAGAAGCTTCCATTTATGGAGCACAAGAAATAGGTTGCCCTCCTTGACCCGTACAAGGCAATGCAAGGAAAATTGTTTTGAGGACTTTGAAACCAAAGTTTAAGCAGTTGCAAAAGTAGGTCTGGGTGAATTAAGTTGGTCATCACATGGGTAACCCAAATAGAAATTTATTGCCTTATCTCTCCCTGTGCGAAAAGTATGAGTGTGGAAAAGCAACTGAGGCTATCTTTTCAACCATATGCCCTTCAAAATAGCTAACTTTTTATTAGCTGTGGCATGTGTGTGTTTTGGTTGTTGACACGAATTACTACTATCAAGTCCTCAAGAAAGTATACACAAAAATCTCGCCTACACGTTTCTTTCTATTATTTATTTTTCATTTTAGTTTGTACCTTTGATATGGATATGGATTGCAAGGTAGGTTCTAGATTGATATCAGAAAATGTTTTTACGTTTTTTATTTCTTATTTTTAATATTACTTACGAACGTTTGTTGCTTCTTCTTCTTCTTTTTTTTTTTCAATATTAACTATAAGACTATCATCTTATTTTTATTATGTTTCTTATTTTTAAAATTTTGTGATTTAAAAATGTGGGAGTTTTCCGCAACAGAATAAAAAATAAAAAAATGTAATGAAAACAAAATCCATTCTATTATGGAAGGTTGTTCCGTTTTTTTTTTTTTTTTCTTTCGTCCCACAAAATCTTAAAAATAATGTGACAATTTTGGAATTAATATTAAAAATAAAAAATAAAACAAGTAACCTTTTCTTTGAAATTAAAGAGATCCATAGTTTTCTTTAATATTAAAAAAAATAGTTCATGACTTTCTGTTTATTATTGTCACCGCTTATTTGCTTTCTAAACTTGAAGTTATTATCAATAATTAATATTGTGAGAAGTTAGTTGTTTGTTGGATTGTCCTACATCCATCTTATAATGACTAATCACTTGGTCAATACGCTTAAAATTTCCCCACCAACTTTGTATAAATATAATGTTGCTCTAAAGTTTACAACTATCAATAATGCATTCATGTAAAGTTTTGTCTAAGTTACCAAAATGCCGGGAAGAAGGAATTATAACGTTGTTTGGCGCTCATAAGTCATAACTAACATTTGTTTGGCAAAGTTTATCTTTTGATGATAAATAATTTATGAAAGAATAATAAAGTATGATCTCTAAATTGGTGATATCAACGGTCAAGACGGAACAATATACATTGGTATAACTATAGCTTTCACACAAATCAAAAGAAATTTTAATCTACTTCTTTTTTTGAACTGAAATTTAATATATTTCTTGGTTTCATCCGTTTGCCCGTTTCGCATACCAATGCTAATAATAAGATGCATCGTTTTCTTTTTCCCATAAAAAAGGGTGTACACACTGTATATATTGTGCCCACAGACTTTTTTTCCTCTTTTTTAACTATAAATTTAATTTTTATGTATTGAAAATATAAAATAATTTTATATTATTAATAAATAAAATTATAAAAAATATTGCTGAATAATTATTATAATAAATAATTAATTATGTTAGAGAATGATTTATTGTAATAATTATTCATCAATATTTTTTTAAAATAAAATTATTTTATATTATTAATATATAAAAATTAATCCCTTAAATTACATCACAAAAGAACATGTGACATATTATGAAATTAAGTTATGATTATGGAAAATTACTCAATTATGTTGAAAAATACGATGCAAAGATATTTCAATTAGAGTGGCCTAAACCATTATATCTCAACATATATAATAATTAATTGCAACTGATGAAGCAGATAGTCGTATACTTCCTCCAATTTTTCCTTTTTAATGCAATTTTAATACTTTTCTTTTTGTTACAGTCAATATTATCTAATATAACTTCGTTGTTAAAAGAGTTTAATTCCTTTTATAATTACTTGAGTACTCGAAAAATTGTTTAAAAGATAACATATAATTAGTTAATAGCAAAAATAAGTTTATATTAACAATATATTAAAATTAAATTCTTTAAATTTAATATTTTATGTAATGTCAAAAGTGCTAGACAACTAAGGGGGAAAAATTCCTGACTGAGATAATGATATCCATAGTACTTGATCAAGCTGGCCCCGCATGAACACTCTCTCGTTTTTCCTTCCCAGTTTTAGCAAGAGTGATTCCCCCGTCCATTGCATGTAGCTTTCTCTTAAACTAATGGTAATATACATGTAAAACGGGATACCAAGGCAGACACATTTACACATTTATAACAATGTCTAGGATTAAAAAAAAGAGTGACACTTTCCCATTATAACCAGAATTATTAATCTTTTCAAATAATAAAAGGACATGAGAGATTATCCAGTCCAAAAATAAGAAGGAAAAGTCAGTCGAACCCTCACTTTACTGCACACATACACGCAGACATAGAGTTTCATTCTGTTACCTTCATAAGCACACAGCCTGGACTCTTGAGTCTTGAATAACATTCAACTCCATCTCTTTCTGTAATCTCTAAACTGGAGAGAGAAAACTAATAGGAGAAAATCCTCACTCAGTATCCACATAATAATTTTTTAAAAAAAAAATGGAAGTTCAATGGGTTTAAATTTAATTAATTTAAATAATTTAACACTTATTTTGTTAAATAAAATATTAGGTTTGAGTATTATAAATAAAAATTGAAAGAGATTTATTTTAGTTCACTATTAACTTAATAATTAATTGAAGTTTAATGAATTATGAATGTTAGTGGAAAAAAAATTAAAAAAAGGAAATCTAAGAAAACAAAAGGGTTAATACATTGCAAAAAAGTTCCTAATATCGTACTAGATCAAATAATTTAACATTTATTTTTATTAAGTAATATATCAAATTTAAATTTTATAGGTAAAAAAACTAATATTAAAATATATTTATTTTTATAATGGAATAATCTATTTTTAATTAGATTAGTTGAAGTTTAATAGATTTTAGATATTAATGGTTTAGATAAAAAAATTAAAAAAGCTTATCAAAATTCAATTATTAAAATAATATATTATCAATTCTAAGCCAACTTTATCTACAATATAAAATATTCAAATATTAAAGTTACTTCTTTGGAGATAGTTTTACCTCACTATCACTTCTATCCTAAAATTATATGAGTAATTCCTAAAACCAAAAAAATAATGATATAACATGCTATTAATTTTTAAATAAATGAATAATTTATACTATTTTATTTTATCAAATAATTTTCATAATTTAGCATTTCTTAATATTATATTAAAAAATAAATTTAATTAATATATATTGACAGTATAAAATAATTTTACATTATCAATCAGTAAAAATAAAAAAAATGAGAAATTATAGTTAATCACTTATTATAATAGATGATTATTTATATGTATTGATATTTTTTACTATTCTTATTAATTATGCTGTTAGTATGCTTAAATTAAATTCTTAAAAAACTACCTAAATTCTTTTATGGGAGAATACTTACCAGAAGGTGTGGATCGGACCCAAAAAAATGAAAATTAAAAGGTAATTAAACAAGTAAAAGAAGTGAAAATTATTTATCTATTAAGACAAGGCAAAAACTTTAAGGCAAAAATGCCGGTTTACCGGAAGCCCAACCTCCTTTTACGTTCAACTCTCTCTCACCTCAGTTGTCTTCCCAACACACACACTCTCTCTCTCTGTGTTCCAAAGTCACTCCTAACCCCCCAAACCCCAAACCAAGCAATGTGCTCCATCATCATCATCTCAAAACCATAACCCCTTCACCATCACCATTGTCTTTGTTTCGTTTTATACCCCACTCCCAAAAACAAAAAAAACAGAAGCACCCTCAACAGTACCCAACACAAACCAGCCAACCAAAACAAACAAACAAACAGAGTAACTGAATCATCACTCAGTAAAACTCTCTTCCAACACCACAACACCCCACACAACAAAGCACCCAGAAAAAAAAAAACAACCAAACCGAACACATTGCATCACAAAACAAAAAACACACCAATGCAGAAGAAAAAACTCTTCACTCTCTTCACCCTCCTCCTCCTCCTCCTCCCTGCCGCCAAACCCGACCTCACCGCCGAACGCGCCGCCCTCCTCACCCTCCGCTCCGCCCTCGGCGGCCGCACACTCCTCCTCTGGTCCCCTACCTCGCCAACCTCCCCATGCACATGGCCAGGCATCAAATGCGACCCAACCAACACCCACGTCATCTCCCTCCGCCTCCCCGCCGCCGCCCTCTCCGGCCACCTCCCCTCCGCCGTCTTCCCCTCACTCCCCCACCTCCGCACCATCTCCCTCCGCCTCAACTCCCTCTCCGGCCCCCTCCCCAACGACCTCTCCCTTTCCTCCTCCCTCCGCAACCTCTACCTCCACCATAACAACCTCTCCGGCGAGATTCCCTCCTCACTCTTCAACCTCACTAGCCTGGTTCGGCTCAACTTGGGGCATAACGGCTTTTCTGGTCCGGTTCGTACCGGGTTTAACAACTTGACCCGGTTGAGGACGCTTTATCTGGAGAATAACCGGTTGTCTGGGTCGTTACCCGAGTTGAGTCGACTCGGCGAGCTCGCTCAGTTTAATGTGTCTAATAACTTGTTGAATGGTTCTGTGCCTGAGAGGTTGCTGGGTTTTTCGAAAGACTCGTTTTTGGGGAATGCATTGTGTGGGAAGCCCTTGAAGGTGTTGTGTCCTGGGAGTGAGAGTGGGAAGGGGGCAAATGGGTCAAATTCAGGTGTGGTTGGGGGTATTGGGAACAGTGGGAATGGTGGGGTGAAGGGGAATGAGGATGAGAAGGGGAAGAAGGGGAAGTTGAGTGGTGGGGTCGTTGCTGGGATTGTTGTTGGGTGTGTGGTGGGTCTTTTGTTGGTTGTGTTTGCTTTGATTCTTTTGCGTAAGAAGAAGAGTGGTAACAGGACTAGTTCTGTTGAAAATATTGCAACTTTGAAGCAGGTTCGTGAAGGGGGAATTCAGGGTGAGAAGCATGTTTCTGATGTGGACAATGGTGGTTCGGTGGCGGCAGTGGGGAGTGGTGGAAGGGGTGGAGGGAATGGTGGTGTTGGTGGTGGGGACAAGAAATTGGTGTTCTTAGGCAATTCAAGGAAGGTGTTTGATTTGGAGGATTTGCTTAGAGCTTCTGCTGAGGTTTTGGGGAAAGGGACTTTTGGGACTGCGTATAAAGCTGTGTTGGAGGTTGGGCCTGTGGTGGCTGTGAAGAGGTTGAAGGATGTGACCCTTTCTGAGAGGGAATTCAGGGAGCAGATTGAAGTGGTTGGAGCAATGGACCATGAGAATTTGGTCCCTCTCAGGGCTTACTATTATAGCAGGGATGAGAAGCTTCTTGTTCATGATTACATGCCAATGGGAAGCTTGTCTGCACTCTTGCATGGTGAATGTTTGGATATCATCTGCTTCCTTTTTAACATGCTCATGGTTCTGTCTCCTTAAGTTTTGTGATTATGACTTCAGATTTTTCATTTTTCTGTACTGATTTTAATATTATCATTTTTTGCATATATATGTTTTGTAGAATGCATTCTTTTGGGTTTTGTGCTTTATCTTTTCTGGGGAATGCATAATTGCTATTAATCACTGACAAAAACAACAATTTGTTACATTGCATCTGACAAAAACAAAGGAGGAAGAGAGCATAGTAGCATTCTCTAAGAACAACAATTTGTCTTGCATCTCATTCAGTTCACTTGTTTCCTCTTACATCCATCTGGAATTGTTACTTTGATAAGATGTGATATGACCTCATTGTAAGTTTGTAACTATGTCAAACATGAAATCGAGCCTGACATCACATTGATTAGCATGAACAGTGGTAAATTAACAGTTTATAATTCTTTATCACAGGAAACAAAGGCGCCGGTAGGACACCACTGAATTGGGAACTCAGGTCAGGCATTGCGCTTGGAGCTGCTCGTGCCTTTGAGTACCTACATTCACAGGGGCCTAATGTATCTCATGGAAACATAAAGTCATCTAACATCCTCCTAACCAGGTCCAATGAAGCCAGAGTGTCTGACTTTGGCCTTGCACACCTTGTTGGTCCCTCATCGACCCCCAACAGGGTTGCTGGCTACCGTGCTCCTGAGGTAACCGATCCTCAAAAAGTATCTCAGAAGGCAGATGTATACAGCTTCGGTGTGTTGCTCTTGGAGCTTCTGACTGGAAAGGCTCCTACTCATGCAATCTTGAATGAGGAAGGAGTGGACCTTCCAAGATGGGTGCAATCAGTTGTTAGGGAAGAGTGGACTTCTGAGGTCTTTGATCTTGAGCTCCTCAGGTATCAGAATGTTCAAGAGGAGATGGTACAGTTGCTGCAACTAGCAGTAGATTGTGCAGCCACATATCCTGATAAGCGGCCTTCAATGTCTGAAGTGAGATACCGCATAGAAGAGCTGCGGAGATCTAGCTTGAATCAGGATCAAGACCAAAACCAACAACCTGATTTGATCAATGTTGTAGATGATGTATCTTCTTGATGAGTTTGGTAATGGTTGTAGCCCCCATCTTATTACTGATGGACTTAAAATGATCTTCTTGGCTTTGTCAAAAGCCCATATTTTTCTTCCTAAATCTTGTGCTTATGTTCTATGTTTAGCTTAGGCCTCAATTTCTTCAGCTTCCAACTTCTTCCTTTTCTTCATCAATCTCCATTGTGTTAGTCCCCCTTCGTCCCAATCAATACCTTGGGAAAGTGGATATCTGTTCCATTAGTAATTGTTAGTGGGTTCTGGTTGATGTAATTATTACCTTTGCTTTAATATTGCCTTTTTGCTTTTGTTGATAGTTGAAACCTTTTCTTTATCGGAACTGAGATGATATCATAGTCGCTGTGATTGGTTGGATGTGGTATCTCCTAGGTGGCATGTATCACATTCTTAATTGTTGTGAACCCTACCTTGGTAAAGATTGCTGATTTATTACCCATAACCAACTTTGGTTAATTCTTCATCCTCTTGGCAGGGAGACTTGGAATTTTAGATTGAGTGCTATTTCATCATGAAAGTTTTTAAAAAAGACGGGAAATACTTTCAGCAGAAACATAATAGGCAAATTTTCAAAAGGTGATTACATGATTAGTTAAAATGCCACGGTCAAACAGTGTGGCCATGTGTAAAAAGTTTGATATGATGTATCTATAGATTTAGAGATAATGCAATAATATTTTGTCAAAAAAGGAGACTAGTTTTCGGGTTATGCATGGTATTGAATAATTCAGAAATTAATGTGATATATGATTATCAAACAATGTTTACTATACTACATATTGCTGTATACAACATGTAGGGTCAGAAATATTGGTCCCACGAGCCAACGAGCCAATTTTGGTTTAGTGACTAGTGAGTCTAAGCATTTAAGTTAAGCAAATGCTTTCTTATCCTTTCTTAAGGTAGGTTTCAAAAATCAAACACCAACTCGTGGCAGTGGCTGGCACTTGAAATAATTTTTCTCAGGTGAGTACAAACTGAACTGATGAAAGTTCATACCATAAGATAAAGGTAATGTATTTGTGGATGTGATGATTGTGGTGGACCAAAGTTGGTTCACAAAAGCACATAGTGGAGGTGCAGTACAGTATAAAGTGAAAATTTCTGATATAGTGGTCCTAATTTTACTTCATTGAAGTTCATGTTTATATTTTGTTGGCATTTAGTGATCTAGACTCTGATATTTTATTTTGTTAATATTTTTGAGGGGCTGCATTTAAATAAGACTGAAAACAAAGGAATGAGGAAGTGATGAGGGGGAAGAGAAGATTGAGATCCCATCATTTTACTATGTGGGATGCTTTTGCCTCTTGTCCATTGTTGTCCTATTCTCTTTCAAATTTGTGGACAGTTATGGTAGCACAAGCACAAACATTGGACATTGTTCCTTTCTTTCTGACAAATTCACACTGCAGGATTATATTTGAACCCAATACTCAAGATGTCAACTAATGAAATTCTCTTATTGTAGATGCAAATATTCAAAATCAAATATACTGTATAAGAGGTGAAAGATTTAGATGAATGACGAAAAAAAATTGATATCTTATACATGCATGTAAATTTAAAATAAATCCATTTTTAATAATTAGTGCCGTGAAAGAATTGAAGCTTTTGTGAATAACTCAAATATATTGATCGGAATCCAATTTTCGTCAACAGCAGTAGATTTTCCTCATTTGAGTCCGGGTTGGGTACAGTAAAAATAGGTTTATCTTTGTGACCAAAAAAATAACAAAAGGTTAACCTTTATTTGCATATTTTTATTTGAATTTATCTAATCTAAGTTCGCGGCTGGGTAATGTGTTACCGAAGAACCTGACCTATAACTGCAAGACATACACAAAAGATTTTTATATAGTTTTTGAAAAATTATTATTGAATTGTATTATCATGTAATTAAAAATATGTAACTTAAGAATATTCCACGCTTTTTCTTCATACAAAAATACTAATTAATTTGAAATTAAATTTTAATTTAATACAAACTGGCTGTAAAATAGGTGAATAGGTATATTTAACTATCGGATGGGAAAATATCCCAGTATATTTAATTTCCATTTTTTGGTATGTATTCATTTTGAGTTTGGCGTTTCTTTTTTTCTCTTCTTTTTGAACTTGAGTGCAAGTCTAAGTAATTTATTAAGCTCCAACGTTAGGAATAATTTATGAGTTTAATTGGTATGTACTGACAGTGTAAAACTATTTTACACTGTCAACCAATAGAAATAGGGTAAAGCAAGAAATCATGGTGAATCCTTCATTATAATAAGTAGTTATTTGTGTGAGTTGACACTTTTTACTATTTCTATTGGCTAATAATGTAAAACTGTTTTACATTATCAGTACATTTAAATTAAATTCATAATTTATTGGTAAGAAATTTGAATAGTTTGTATGAAATTTTAAACTCAAATTTTATTATTATTGATGTCTCAAAAAAAAAAATAATTTATTAAGCTCCGGTGGTCCACATAAGGCATCCCTGTAACAGATGAACTTGTGTCAAACCATAAATAAAGGATAAACTTTTGCCCCTGCTCGATATTAATTGACTTTATTTGTGCATCTCCGCGTTACTAAAGCAATTTTCTTTATTTTATTTTTTTCAAAAAAAAAAAATTCACTTCCTTTCGGCATAAAGTCTCGTTAATTTAATGTGCAAAAAAAAAAAAAAAATAGAAGATGGGCAATAACTTCTGGTACCCATTGTGATTAATGACATGACATTGAAATTTGGCAGATAATTTTGAAAGAGACAGGTACAGAAAGTTACATTATATTCTCCAACGTTAGTTCTGAATTTATGAATTAACCTCTACTTTTAGCACCAACTCACATGAAATCCAATAACTTTAGTCCGCCTCGCAATACCTTTTAATTAATCACTAGGCTGCCAGACAAATAATGTGAGTCCAAAGTGAACTTTCCTTCAAGCTAAAATGGCCAACGAAGTTCGTTAAGACAAATAGAAACCAAGTGAACAAGTTAATGGCTTTAGAATAGAAATATGTTTCCATGACCGTTCCGGTCAAGAAGTATCCGAAAGTGCTCGAACCTCGAAGAAGGGGCCTCAGAAGATAATCACAACATCTCTGTTTTATAAAGTGAATAATATTACAGTGGCCTGAACAAAAAGGCATGTGTTCTCATTGCTACAACATTAAGGAAAGCAGGAGCAGTACCACAGAACGATGTAAGCAGCCAACACTGGTATGCATTTTCAAATTTACAGTCCTCAATTCATACACAAAATAAACCGAAAGATTGAAACCCCCCCAGTGTTGTCCTGTAACCCAATAAGCAAAGAGTACATGCTGAATCAGTTTGAGCTTCTAAATTTCTGCAAAATCCAGCAATACAAATTAGATCAGCAAGGATGCATAAATGAGACGCGATGAAGTGACGGTAGTTTAGCAGAATCATACATGTACAAGGTATACAAACAATGGTGCTTGTGCTCCCCAAAATTGCATGGATCATATATCTAAAACCAAATTCTGGACTTGACAGAAGATGGGATAGCTATGCACCGGGATTTGTTGGTGGATCATCTTTCCATCCCTTGGTGAGAAGATCATAGTTGATTGATGCAAGCTGGGAGAGATTCTGAAAACCAAATGAAAACATTAATATAAAAAAGAGGATATAATAGGCATGAATTGGAAAAGTAGAACATAAGCCCAAGAAGAAAGAAGAGGGAAAAAAAAAAAGGTTATATGAGACTGAATATCAACAGAACACAACATGCTACACATGCGGGGGCAAAAGAAAATGGCGGGGGCAAAACTCGTAAGCACAGAGAGAAGCCTTTTATTCCTATTCATCACATTGTTAAATCCCACTCTTAAGTGAGAAGAAAACAAGGATAACAGACTGCATAATTGAAGAAAGTTAATTCTAATTAGATGATTGAATAATAAAGAAAAAAAATATAATTTGAGAGAATCACCTTAAAGGAGAAATTACTAAAAGAGTAATTGACAGATGAGCTAGAATCAAACTCAGCAAGACCCCCACATTCGTCTCCCTGTTTATAGATGTTCCAAAGAGGAAGTCAGCACAAAATACTTCAAATTGATTTAACAATTAGTATTTTACATTGAGCAATGCCTACGAATGCATTACCACTTCATCTTGGCGATTGCTCAAGCAGCTACTGCTGCCACTTAAGCTATCAGCATCACTAGAATCCTCAGCATCACTAGCTAGATATACAAGGCCGTCTGACGTATTCCATGAATAGCGACTAGTGAAGTAACTAGTATCTAGAGCACTCTCAGACGCAGGAACAAATGCAGCCTGCAAAACCAGCAAATGTATTATGTTGTTCAGCATTAACATATACATCAAGGGACAAGCAGTACAATTAACAATAAAATTTATGACTCAAGCAAAGTATTACATACCTTCTGTCTAGCGAGTGTGTCCCAGTTTATATCCTTGAAGAAAACATGTTGCTTCACCTGGATCATTAAGCATATATTACTTTTGACATTTGAAAGGGGAGAAAAAGAGAGCTTTATCAAAAAAATGGGAAACAAGTATCTATATGATTATTAGAAATTAGATCACCTCTGATGCGCCCCTAGCTCCTAGTCTTTGATTAGGATCTTCAGTCAGTAATCTGAAAATGGAACATCTCAGGCACTAAATGAAGTAAACATCCAACTATCTTAACTGTGAGTGCAACTTAGCATAACACCCCGTTATAAGAAATCATAATTTAAAATGTTCTATGCCATTATTATTGAACAAAAGCATTAATCTCAAAAGCCCTTATTGCCAGCCAGCAAAATATGGGTTTCGAGAGTTTCATGAAATAAAACTAAATAGTAAATACACTACATTAAATGGTGAAAAGAGATTAACATTTGGAACAGATATTGGGTAGATCATGCCATTTTACAAAGGTGAGCTATATGCATTGTATGGATAGAAAGCATAAATTGTAACACAACAGTATGAACACAATACCAATGTAAAACCATTAAAATACCTCTTATTATATCAACAAAAAATTAGACACTATATTGCACCGGAAAAAATATAGACTGTGCAGAACATCCCCCCCCTTTTTTATTTTTTTGTCAGTAGATTTTATAACTTGTTATAAGCACCAAAAATATCCAAAGCACAGCAACAAATCTTAAGAGCTAAAATAATGCAAGTAAAGCAGGATATAAATTAAAATGTATGTATCATAAAAGAACATATTCAGCAGCTATAAAGGACTCAAATCAGGCCAGGGCTACTAAACCCCTCCAGTGTCAAGATGCCCTTCAGAAAAATTATGTTCTAATTTGGAGTTGATGATAGATCTCAGGACAAACAAAGAAAGGTAACAATGTCTCGACAGATCAACACCCAACTAAGGGCACTTAGAGAAAAAAGTAAAAGGAATAGAATAAAGACTAGGGTTTGTAGATTGATTACAATTGGAATTATTTTCTTTTAAAGGAAAGGGACTAATCTGACCCCTAAAAGAAACACCACTGCAGAATTTTCATAAACAGAGCCTCAGTTCTAAGTTTTGCTCATGCAAACATCAGAACTAATGGTGAAAAATCTTGGTTTGCTCAGCTCAGGGGAACAAAAGTAATCCTGAGTCCTGAGACCAAGTTTCAAAAGAAATAGGTGTTCCCTACTACTGCTGAGAGGAAAAACGAAAATTCATGGGCCTCTTATGTAATTGACAAAGCAACAATACTAAAACTCGAGAACACTCCAACGTAACTTAAAGGTCCTAAAATGTCATCATGGTTTGAGTATATTGCCATGAGAAACATGAAACAAGAATCATCATTGTCATAAGATTCCAGTAAAATAAAGTACGAATTTAGCAGTTGAAATTTAGTAGCCAGAATATCATTGGCTTTCCTAAACATCACAAAACATAGGATCAGAATTGCTAACAAAATACATTAGTAAAGGCCATCTTTGCATTAACAGGCAGCTAAAATACTCGAGGTGTTGAAAACGTATACAAGGCACCGATATTCTAAAATGATCTTCAGAACAAACAAGTTTGCAAATGCCAAATACAAATAGTAAGAATATAACATGGTGATTACCGATCGATGAGATCTTGTGCTTCAGGACTCATTTCTTCAGGAACTGCAGGCCAAGGTATCTTACGATTAAGAATATTATCAAATATAGTCTACAAACACACCAAAAGAAATCATCAGTCAGTAAGAACTCAACTATATAAAGACAAAATGCAATAAGAACAGAAACATAAAAAACCATGTATATAAACTCATCGCACAAAGTATGATATAAACCTGAGGATGCTCTGCATTGAAAGGTGGAATACCAACAAGCAACTCAAATAAAATGACCCCAACTGACCACCAATCAGCCGTATACCCTGTAAAATTAGAAAAAATACTTTAGCAACTCAAATAAAATGACCCCAACTGACCACCAATCAGCCGTATACCCTCTAAAATTAGAAAAAATACTTTGTCACGTTATGTTTGCAATAATAAATACACACTACAAATACATGAGAAGATTCACCAGTACATGCTGTAGAACCACTAAGTTAGCATTCAGCAAGCTGCAATGGTCGAAAGATTTTCATTTGATTTCACTATAATGATGCTTCCAATTTTTTCAGCACCATTAAGAACATAATCTGGAAAATAATGTTCCCATAATGCTTTATTTCGTAGGGGAAGAAAAAAGTTCCGTTAATGTTGACAAAATTATAATCTGTATTCTACAAGATGGATTAGAAAACAGAAATCAAACCACCTTAACCATAAAAACAGATCTATACGAACCATGTCCAGTTCCCAAAAGTATCTCTGGAGCCAAATAATCGGGCGTACCCACAGCAGAACGTTTCTTCCTCAGTTCCCTTTGATGCTCAGATGTAGATATGTTAGGCTCATCCTCCCCAAGTAAGGATGTCCCACTCACTGCTGGACCAGACAAATCATCCGTGCTGTTGATGAGACCAACTTTTGAAAGCCCAAAGTCTGTTAACTGCATAGAAGGAACAAAACAAAAACAAAAAACAAAACTTTCAACAAGTTGACCATGTGAACATCAGTATGTATGGAGTTTATTCAAGAGAGCCACTAGTTTACATGAATGTGTAAGACCTCCTATCAGAAAAGTTCATAATAGGAAGAACAAGGAAGAGGTCAGGGTTAGTCATTGTCAAATGGACAGCTAAGGTTGTAACAGAATTAGCTACTCATGTAACAGCATCAGCTCATATGAGACGAGAAAGGGAGTCTTCCAACAACAACAACAGCCAACAAGCCCTTTTCCCACTAGGTGGGGTTGGCTAAATGATCAAACGATGCCATAGTGGAGAAGGGGAATCTTCCAAGGGGAAAATTCACTTGCAATTGAAAAGAAGAGCCAAGGGCTCTCGTATGTTCTTAAGGAGTTGTTGAGGCGCGAGGGGGATTTCTGTTCAAGTGCTATTCTAGAATCCAATCTTTTTTTCAGTGTTCTTGTATCGACTCTCCACACCAACTCATGTCTGTCTTCTCCAGATAGATTTGAGGAGGAAGAATAACAATTACTTGTCTTCCGTTCTTTTCATCTTTTTCTTCTCATCTCTAGTCCAGTTCTTGCAGAATGTTGAAACTCAGAAGCAGGCAATGCACAACAGAATTTTTTTCTAGCAAGATTTTTGTGCTCATGGAAAAATGCTTTTTTTTTAAAAAAAAAAAAAATAATAATAATAATATACACAAGTTGTTAATACATTTATTAAAAAAATCTCAATTATTACATCCAACATAAATAACTTTTAGTTTTTCAAAAATATGTTCTCAAAAACAGCTGACAATAAAAGATCTTTTTCAGATTCGAAGACAACATAAGGCTATCTCCCTGATGTGTGTTATGAACGGAGCCAGTTGCCTAGCTCAGAATCAACTACACACCTTTTGGTATATTTGGTTGGAGTGTAACTCTTCAGATAAGCAGGTCTTGTGGGATAGGATCAGGTTTCTAGCTTCTAAATGGTGCAAGGCACATGATATTTTTCAGAGGAGTGTCCCTCACAAATATGCAGAGAGATGGGAAAGCACTGCTCTTTTGATATATTCTTTTGTTTATTCTTACATTTTGTATTGAGGATCCCTTGTCCTCCATGCTCTTTGTAATACTCTTCTCTTCTTGTTAATAAAATTAAAAAAAATCATCCAACCCAGCCCAAAACCTCGTTTATAACAGCAAAAATGTAAAAAGACAGCCCAATTCACAAGGCTCCCACTTGATAGGGTCTAGGGAGAGTAGACGTATGCAGCCTTACTCCTAGCAACCTTACCGTTGAGCCAAGGCTCACTCTCTTTTTAGAAGCACAAAAGTAATTAAAAACAAGTCCCTTTTTTTAACCAAGAAAAGCACATCCAGACAAAAATTTAATCTCTTTTCCTAACATATATCTGTAAAGGGTGAAAATTCAAGTTCATAGCTCATCCTCTCCCCTGGTAAACCACAAAGCCATAAATGCTAGCAAAAAGCATTTTAAATAGAGAATTGTTTTATTTTGGTATAAAACACAAAAGATAAAGATGATACTGGTAGCACAGTGAAAATAAGCTAATACTAGTAAAAATGTACAACTGAATGACCAGATATAGATACAGCATACAGGCCCAAACGAAATTCAAAAATTCCAAATCATCACTATGGCGCCTAAAAAGGACTACCCCAACCAAAAATCACAAAGCCGATTGTGTTAAAATACAAGGCTGACAGCATTAGTCTTCAGAGTAAAAGGGGGAAAAAAGTGTACTTAGTTACCTTAATGTGACCGTCATGTGCGATCAATAAATTGTCCGGCTTCAAGTCACGATGAACCACATGCAGTGAATGCAAATACTCTAATGCAAGCACCTATCATTGGACAGAAACTTAAGTTTTAGACAATGTAATAAAAGATCATTTTTTCTTGATGATCAGAGAGAGAGAGCCAATAATTACCACTTCAGCAATATATACTCGGGCAACTTCCTCATCTAGGCAACCTAAATTCCTTAATAATGAATACAGGTCACCTCCATTAAGATATTCCATGACAAGATACAAGTTCTCACGACATGTGAAAGAATAGAAGAATCGAACCTGATGAGGTTCAGATAATGTTAGAACAAGGTTGCCATTTCTCAAAGCAACATAAAATACTTAGCAAGTTAGACCTGCTCACCACAAAAGGATTGCGAACAGTAATTAAGATATCGCGTTCTGCTAATATACTTTCCACAGCATTCTTACGGATCATATCAGCCTTCTTCAGAACCTGTAACAGAAACGTTCAATATAGTAAAGAACTAAAGAGTAAAAGCCATGTCACCAAAATTTATTTCATTAAATTACCTTGGAAGCATAGAACCACAAAAATATGTAAATATGAGAAAGTAATAAAGAGTGCCAGGAAATAATGTAGAATAATTCTTCAATGTTGAACTTATAACCAGATAAGAAAAGAAAAATTATTAGAGAAGAAAATGAGAGAAATACAAGATCAGATTCAAAGTATACAAGAATTCCATGTAGATTTAAATTTCATATGTAGCACTGCCTACAACTGATATGAAAGATACAATAAATAGTTAAATATATAAAGATCAAATTAAAGTGATATGTAAAACAGTTTTAAGACTCCAAACATATAATTTAACCATTGATAACCTCACATTATTAATCAACTCTTCTACAAGCCACAAGAACGCGCATGCACAAAAAGACACCTGGAAGGCAGGGTAACAATAACCAGCAAGCCAGAAGCATAAAGTATAATTACTTTAATTGCAAACAGATCACCAGTCGTTCTCTTTTTGGCCAAGAAAACCCGTCCGAATGCCCCACGACTTATAGGCTTTATAATCTCAAAGTCATCAATAGAGGTACGATCCCTTGAAGAATGGATTGGGCTTGTTCTCAAGCTTCGGACCACATCATCTTCCAAGATGACATCATCATCCATTACGGTGCTTGCTATATCTATCTTTTCGACATCCACCATCTCAGTAAGCTGCAAATACTTCTCACTGCCAAACCAAATGACAACTTATCAAGAATATCACCTAAAGATTTCAAAGAAAAACTTGGAAAGACACAAGTACAGAACATTGGAAAGGAAATATACACTTGAGGTGAAATTGAGGGAAGTTCTGACTAGTAATGCCAGAGATAGATTCAGACAGACAATCAGATACAAATATAGAAGCAGTTATATCAATATGGTAAATGGTATTTCATATTCAGTTATATAGTTGCAGATATTCTATATCAAATGCATCTTTAACCAAAAAGTTTACCCTAATTTATTGATTAGAAATCCATCCATTAATGCTCAACGTTTACTTGAAGTGCTTTCCTAATTATAGAGAAGTTTTTCAACAGATATAGCAGAAAAATACTAACCGTATCAGCTTCTCAATTCGTGTTCCAAAGGTCTCCACAGTAAGTGCATCAAATTTCCTCCGGTCTACAACAACCCGCAAGTCATCAAGACAAGATAATAAATATGATGTTGAGTGATCATCATCCAGAGGTGTGTTTGCTACACATCGTGCTATGTCAGCAAGTTCATTCATCTACAATACCCCACAACAAAAAGTAGCTTGACATGATCAATAATAAACTTCTCAAATGACTCAAAAGTTTAGTATGAGAAAGCACGTGACCACAAATTTCTTTAACGTGCATACATGGCCATACCTATTTAATCCCCCACCCAATCATATTCCCCTTTTACCCAAGTTCAAATTTGACATGCTTCCTCAATCCTTGAATTTTTTTTCCTATTCACTTCATTTTCTAAGAATCAACATATTCTTAACACATAAAAGGCCAAAGATAAGATGTTTCTGCGAAAGATATTCTGAACTTGATACAACTATAGACACATCCCACATTTATTAAAAAGTCAGAACAGATACAGGCATACTTTGATATCTACCATGTTGTACTAATTTTAATAAGATTTTATTTTAATAAGTAACAGTGTTTTATGGACAGTTATGAATACTGGAACATGTACCACTAAACATCATAAAAGAAAACACGGGAAAGATCATTTGGTACAAAATGCCGAATTGAATGGACAACACCATCCACGACATAAAGAAAGGGCAATAGATTAGAAACAATTATTCTATAAAAGAGGTAAAGAAAGGGCATGCCTGTGGCAGATCATCATGTTCTGAATAAGCACCCTTCCCTGCCAAAAGCATTTCAATCTGACTTGTCCTTGGTGTCATTAAAGGAGACCTAGGAGTCATGCTCCCTGCAGATGATGTCGTCATACCTTGCTCAGACTTGGGACCAAAACGGGTTTTACATGACATAAGCGGTAAACCCTTTAGGTCATCCATAAAAACAGAATTATCAGTTTCAGGGAAACAGTCTAGCATATCCTCTGATCCTCTGCGAGACCAATCACTAAGTTTGGGGGAAAGTACATCAGATTCTTCAGTCATACTTGAATTTGACACTTTCGCAACATCAGGACTTCCCACAATTTGTTGGGTATCCTTTTGTGTACATAACTCCATCATCTTTTCTAGTGTTTCGGCAATTCTGACAAGACGCTCATTAACACTCAGACCCGTCTGATCACATCGATCAGCAACTGCACAAATCCTTGAATGATCTTCAACATGTGAAGTAGGTACTTCTTCTTCACATATACGACAAATTATTGAGCTCTCCTCACTATTATTCTGCTGATCTCCCCAGTATCCCCAGGAAACTTTGTGGTGGTGCTTGGAAGCATGGTCCTGGGAATCTTTGATAGGAATAAGCTCAGATGCCTTAGCAGCAGAGAGATCGCCATCAGAAGTGAATCTCTTATTTTTTGATATCTTTGAAGGTTCAACCCTTTCATAATTGTGGTCCTTCAACTGACCAGCTTCTTTTGGGCTTTTTCCTGATGAAGATGGGAATTTCTTCCAAGAAGCCATTCGATCCCTTCCTGAAGGAGACTCAAGCTGTTTTGAAGGGTCATCATCAGCAGGAAGTGATAGGTTTTCTGGTTGTGTAACACCTTTCTTCCAACCTAAGGTTTTCTGTTCCTGACTATATGCTTTTTTTGTTGAAGTCTTCGAGGCTTTTGCAGCACTAGAGCTTTTAGCATCCCTTCCAAAACCAGGAGGAACAGATTTTTCAGCAGAATGCAAGACTCTGGATTGACGGAGATTGAAAACATGTTCATCCTCAGCCAAACCACTTTCCTTGTGAAACTGCAATAATCTGGTACACCTAGTGAGAATAAAAAGCATTCGAGTGTGAAGCTGCTTTAGCATCCCTGGAGGAAGCTCTTGACGCCTATCATCCAACTCCTGAACTATGCCTTCACACTGAAGCCAAAACTCCCCAGCTGAAGTCATAGCACAGCTCCTAGCTAAAACCAGCAAGTCCTCAATTGTCTCTTGCCACTCAGGATGAGTATCTGCATTTTTTTCAAGAATTCCAACCAGGTCTGCTGCAAAAATAGCCAGATCAGAGTCCACTTCTTCCTTTGCTTTATTAAATTTTGCCTTTATAACAACCAAGATTTCCTGCATAACAAAGCAAATCAATTATAAAGTAATGCCTCCTACGAGACAGATCATCAACTCCAAATATAATGTTAAATGAAAACTAAAATACCTCCAGGTTATTTAACCCTCGAGGCTTCCAAAACGGAAAAGGTCGGACACCTTTGGAATTCAACTCATGAGAAAAACTCTTGATGTCTGCAGGAAACCTCTTTCTGGGTGCACTTGTGACACGTAATATGGCTTGAAAACGGGGAGATTCAGACTCCTTCGGGTTTTCATAATCATATGCTGTCTGAAAAGAAAACAGTAAACTTTTCTGCCACAATAAATGAGTAAACAGAACACAAAAACTAATTCAAACAAAAGTTACATTAGTCAGAGTAATAAAGAAAGATACCCCCCCCCCCCCAAAAAAAAAACCCAAACACTCACGCACTCTCCACACCCAGCAGTACCTCTGGAGTGCAAACATCTGCACCTCTTAAGCCTCCAGTCTGTGCCCATGATGATGTCTGTCTCCCTGTATATCATGATCAAAAAGCAAAATTTCAGGAAATAAAACAAAATAGTTTTGCCAGACACTTCAATGTAAATAATCAGAGAAACAGTTATCACAATTTGCTGATTGGCACTAGGTAAAACTGAACAAATAATGAAATCAAACCAAAATCTACACGGCTACACCACAAACACCCCAAGCTTTCACACTAGACACAGCCATTTTGGCTCCTATAGCCAGCCCCATGCCTTGTGCAAAGCTCCAACTAGTGTGATGTAAGTAGTCAAATAGTAACCCAGCCATTTGATAAGCCAAATCCAACTTTTACAAGTTACAACTATGGTCCAAACCCTCCAGAAATAATTCCAAATTCCTAATTTCAGTGTTTTCGATTATTGTAGCCCCAACCCCATGAAAAGGCTTTTTGTTGATGTGTTTTCAATTATTTGTGTATTACCCCCAACAACTTTACCAACAAGTACCAAGCCGAGCTGTGTTTAGCTGATTAAATGATAAAATAAAACAACAGCAACTTGGTCCCCTTCAAAATATGATTTTCAAAAATAGATTTTGTCATATGGAGAATATATGAGAACATTTAACTTTGTCAGCTGAGCTACACAATTTTTTGTCTCTTACACAAGGCTGGTTGCAAAATATTCTTAATTATTGTAAAATGCTGATAGAGCTAAATCTCTTGATAACTTCTTCAAATGCATCAATCAGTCACCTAAATATGGATGATTATTTCGATGCACATCCATCATAGTCATTGGAGAGTCAGGAGATGACAAATTTTGATTCCAAGATCACAGAGTTGGTAACTTACAGGGGTCAGGTTAAGAATAGAAAAGAGGAAGGGCTAGTTTGTTCTTTCATTCCTTAGAAATGTTATACGGAATTAAAACTTTAATTATACAAGGCCTTCCAAACATAAAAGTTAGAATTAGTTGGCTCAGTTCTAATTCTAAGCTCCAATCCAAGCCCAATTCCTGGCACCAAAGGAGACAATCGTTGATGTATATTCTGCGGGTGAGGAAAATTTTTCTCCTCACAAGCACCCTCCTATGCCAACTGGCAATATCAATGAGGTCCGATTTGGATAGGACATGAATTTGACGCTTGGAATTGGACCTTCCATTTTTAATTAGATTAGTTGGTGTGTATATCGGAATAAGAATTCCACTTATGAGCCCAATACCACGGAATTGAAAACAACTGGTTTATACCATTATAACTCTGTTTTTATGATACAATCTATCTATGTATCAAATATAATAGCCTAATGGTCCCCTCATAATTCTTCTCGATCAGAATTTTAATCAAACATTCCAAACTATGATCATGCACTTAACTGATCAAAAACCCAACCGAAGCAATGAAATCAATTTTTTTCAATTAAACACGAGACATTTCTGCTGCAAATGAGAGAAATTCACGGTAGAAAAAAAAAAAAAGCAAAAATCTTGGCAGAACAAATCACCAACACAGAGTTGCACGCACACGCACACACACACACCTGCTTCAGAAGACGATTCTCCGTTCTGCAACCGCGACCTAGCCAGAACAATCGGACTCTGCTCCCTGGACGGTCCACTCCCAGTAGACATGCTATCCGAATTGCTCCCATTATCAACCCAACCGGTGCCGGCGCCGGAGCCAGAGCCGCCGCCGGCGAAACCGTCCTGAAACCCTGCCTTGCTATCCTTCTTCTTGCCGCCGGTTCCGGACCCCGAGCTCCGGTCGCCGCCGCCCCCGTGCCTCGAGAGGTTGCTGGCGCCCAGCGCCGCCGCCGGTCCTTTATCTCCCCTGAACCCGAAGAAGCTCTCCTGCGGCAGCGGCCCCGATCGCGTCTTGATCCTGTTCAACCCTAGCGACGACGCAAGGATCGGCGACACCGACACCGAGGACGACGACGGCGACGAAGATTCCTTCCCTCCTCCGTCCGCCGCCGCAGGCAATGACTTCTTAGACTTCGACGACGACGACGCCGACGCCGACGCCGACGCCGACGAGTCCTTCCTGCCGGGAGGAGTCTGACCTTCCTTTCCCTTAACAGCGTCCTTCTTTTTGGTCGTCCCGTCCTTCACCTGCGTCTGGCGGCAAGCGACGGCGGTGCCGAGGGATCCACCGCCGGCGGCGGCTAAGTCGGCGGCAGCGGAGGTTAGGGATTTGGTTTTTTTCTTGTCGGATCTGGAGGGGGAGTTGGAAGAGAGGGATCGGGGGCTGTTGGAGGAGGCATCGGAATCGGATTTCTTGGAGGAGGAGAAGAATCTTCCCCTGAAGACCATGTTCCGGTGGCGGTGGTATTGGTGGTGATGACGTGGCGGCGCTGCACTAGCAGCGTCGGCTAGATGATGATGATGTTGATGATGCAAAGAGCGACATTGATGATGATGAGTGTGTGAATGGAGAAGGGTTTGAGAGTGGTTGTGTTTATGTTGAAAGGTTTGATTATTGTGGACTGAGGGACTTGGTAAGAAGAGAGAAGTATGTGACCCTGGGAGGAAATCAGACACGGGAAAGAGGGATTAGATTAGAGAGACAGAGAGAGAGAAATTGGGGGTAGATACAAGCATGCTAAATAAAAATGAATAATTAATCAAAAAAATAAAAATGAATGAATAAATAAAATTTTTGACGCAATGGGATTTAATTCTCGATTTTCAACCTTGAAGATTGTATGACCAAGATCAAAAGACTTTTAGCATGTGTTTGGTTTTTTTTTATTTTTATAGAATTAATTTTTGATAAAATTGATTTTGTTGAAATTGATTTAGCGTGTGTTTGTTTCAAATTTTAAAAAAATAATTTTGAAATTAAAATTTTATATATAAGTGAAAAAATTAAAAATTAATTTTTTTAAAAGTTACTATTTTTAACTTTTACAAAAAAAATTAAAAATAGATTTTTTTAGATATTTTAATTATTTTTAATAATTTATCCAAATATATTAAAAGTGATTTTTTAGTAAAAAAATTGATTTTTTGGGTAAAAAAATCTTATCCAAACATACCCTTAGTTAGAATTAATTTTGATATAAAGTGATTCATGTTTGGTAGTAATTCTGATAGAAAGTAAAAAATTTTCACTTTTCTTAAAACTAATTCTAGAAACAAAAATTAATTTTAAGTAATAAAAATCAAATATCATTAAAATTTGAAAGAATCAATTTTGGAGGGGTCAAAATTGATTCTAGATATTGCAAATGAGTTTTCAAACATGCTATTTGCGTATTTGACTCTATTTTTATAAAATTGATTATAAAGAAAATTAATTTTATTAAAATTAATTTGGTTATAATTATTTTTAAGGTATAATGATTTATATTTAATAGTTTCTTTAAAAATAATTATGACAAAAAATAAAAAAAATTTACTTCTCTTAAAATCAATTATTGAGGCAAGAATTACTTTTATTTCTTAAAATCAAACATCATCAAGAATTAGCAAAATTAATTTTAGAGGATCAAAATTAATCCTAAACCTCCCAGACACTTATCCACGCATGCTTATAGTTTATGTGATTCTCTTTTTTTTGTAATTTAAAAAGAAAGAGATTAACGATATTGTATTGATAATATAAAAGAATTTTATATTATTATTTAATCAAATAATTATACTTATAAGACTTTCAATATATTAAATAATTGAGTCAAATATTTTTACTAATATGGCAGTATATAATTATATGCTTATGTAAATTTTTTTCATATTAATAATGTATATCAATTAAATAAAAAAATTGAATATTTTTAGAGAGATTCTTCAAAATTTATGGAATAAAAAAATCTTTTACTTTTAAATATACTCTGTTTGCCATATCAATAAATATTGGTGATTAAGAATATAAAAGTAACCCAAATTCACTAATGCTGCAACAATATATTGATCATAGCAAGATATTTCTCTATTTTTTAAAGGTATGTTCGGATAAGTTTATTTTGAGTTTGAAATAATTTATAATCAAAAAATTTTTGAGACAGTTTTTTGAAAAAATGACTTAAATATAATTTTAGTTTCTGAAAATATTATAAATTTTGATTTTGGTCCCTAAAAACGATACATTTTGATTTAGATTCAAACATTTCGAAAATATTTGATTTAAATCCTTACCACTATTTTGTTTGATTTTTAGTCCTTGTATCAAAGTAAAATATTTGTTTTAAGTCCCTAAAAATTATAATAATTCGGATTAAGTCTTTTAGAATATTAGTTTGAGCATTCTAAAATTAAATTATCATAATTTTTTAGAAACTAAAACCAAAGCCAAATATTTTTGAAAATATATGAACCTAAACAAAAAAAATTAAAGACCAAAACCCAAATTCATAATATTACAAAGATCAAAAACATATTTAAATAAAAAATATTATTATTTACATACACTTAGAATAATATTGATATATTATGATTGTAGAATTACGTTATCAACCACTAAATATTATATTTTACATATTTTTATTGCAATTATTGTGAGAGTTACATATTTTTTTATAACATTATAATATATGATTTTTATGATTATATAGATTTTATATTGATAATATATCAAAAATAAATTTAATTTTTTTCTATAAAAAATATAAGGTTGATATTCTATCGATTGTATTACTAAACAAATTACTCCATGATGATTCGCGTCCTATAAATAAATACAAAGTCTAGACTTGGTTTCCAAAAAAACAAAACTCTTACATAGTTAACGTGTATTTTTTTTTATCTTTTTTAACGTGCACTTAACATGTATTCGATTTATATTTGAAATGGAAAATAAGCTTTTCAAGGCATCTTTTATTAAACAAAAAAAAACTTGATCTTTACTTTCAGCTAACACCCTTTAGGATACCATACCAGACATATGGTTAAAATCTATGTCCCAATATAATGTGTCAGAATAATGTAAATTATAAAATAATAAAATAAAAATAATAAAATCAAGAATCGAAAAACATATTATGTCCATGCCATTAATGATACCACGTAATTCATGCCAAGCAACTTGTAGGTTGCTCACGAAGGTGCAAGGAGATTTAGAATATTAAAAAATTGAGATTTACTGATCAATAACTAATTTCAAATTGAGTGTTACAAAATTTTTATTTTCTTACAGAGTTTTTTCTTAAGATGAAAGTTACGATACCCACATCTCAATTAATTCACCCAAAGCTATATTGTACACACCAAAATTAAGGGATATAAAATATTACTTTTTACAATTGGACTTTAAATAATTAGGATAATTAGAATGCAAATATTTTTTATCTTATTGCTTCGTTGGGAGGGGGGAAGAGGTAGCTCTCCTCGTCATACCCATTTACAAGAGTTCAAAAATGTTTCATCATGATGTAGTTTGTTGAAGTTGAAATTCACAAGCAACATGTTCACTTGGAGGAATATGCAGGAGGGAGAGATGAATATTGAGACTCCGCTAGACAGGCATGTAGCTAGGCAGAACTAGTGCGATCTATTTCTGAGGGCCAAAGTTCAACATTTATTATGATATAAATTAGATCACATGCCCATTATGTTGGCTACTTCAGTGAAGAAACGTAGGAGGAGTTATAAACCAAAAATGTTAAGCTTTGAGGAATTGTAGCTACAAGAAAAGACCTATGAACTCCTCGTTGTGGACTCATTGGTAAACTGCTGTACACCTACACATGCAAAATTAGCGTATTGTTTGGAGATTCTGGGCGGTTAAGGTGATCATTTTTTTGGTGAGGTGCGATAGTGGTTGAAAAACAAAAACAATTACAAACCCTACATAACAAGGAAAAAATAGCCAAGGTACTTGCAGACATAGACAAGGCGAAGGGAGAACTTGATAAGCATTTAGCCAAAGAATAAACATGGCGGGCCCAACACTCGAGCAACTTGGTTAGAACATGGAGATAAAAACACCAAATTCCTCCATCATAAGGCATCACAAAGACGGGAGCACAATTGGATTGATGTCATAAGGAATGATGATGGTGTGTGGTTTATTGGAGAGGAGGACATTGCACAAGCAGTGACAAAATACTTTGAAGATCTATTCACAATAGATGAATTGGTGGATACTAAGGAAATAGTTTGGGTGGTTGGAAATTAGGTAAGAGATGATCTGGAGGCAATTTTGATGCCTAAGTTCAAAAGAAAAGATATTTATAATGCTCTTAAATAAATGCATTTTTTGTAGGCTCTGGATCCTGATGGTCTCAAATCCCTTTTTTTAGCGGAAGTTTTGTCATATAATAACGAGAAAATTACAAACTTGGTGCTAGCTGTGCTAAACCAAGGTGCAAGTGTTAAGGTTATGAACCATACATATACTTGTCTAATTCTAAAGGTTAAAATGCCAAAGCACACAAGAGACTTCAAATAGGTAGAAAATTATTCTACCATCTAAATAGTTTGGGTGGTTGGAAATTAGGTAAGAGATGATCTGGAGGCAATTTTGATGCCTAAGTTCAAAAGAAAAGATATTTATAATGCTCTTAAATAAATGCATTCTTTGTAGGCTCTGGATCCTGATAGTCTCAAATCCCTTTTTTTAGCGGAAGTTTTGTCATATAATAACGAGAAAATTACAAACTTGGTGCTAGCTGTGCTAAACCAAGGTGCAAGTGTTAGGGTTATGAACCATACATATACTTGTCTAATTCTAAAGGTTAAAATGCCAAAGCACACAAGAGACTTCAAATAGGTAGAAAATTATTCTACCATCTATTGTTGGTCTTTATTAGAGTCCATTTGTTCTAGGTAAACTTATTACAAATAATGCCTTTACATAAGCATAGTAGGTAATTAGGTGTAGCAGGTTTGAAGCTAGACATGGCTATAATGAGATTTTCTTCATAAGGTGCTTGGAAGTGTTAGTTTTCCCAGCCATTGGATATAACTCATCATGAATTGTGTATCTTCTTTATCATTTTTGGTTCTACTTAATGGAGGCCCATGTGAGGCTTTTAAGTGATGGGAGGGGCTTAGACAGAAGATCCACTATCTCCTTGTCTATTTATTTTAATATTGAAGTAGAAAGAACGAGCTCTATACAATGTTAGAATAGCAATAACATCTCTTGAGAACTCATATCCATTTTTTGTTGTTGATAATATTGTTTTCTTTATAATAATCGTAGAGGAAATGATGATTATTAATTAGATTCTTTAAAAATACTAGAAAGTATTCGAACAATTCATCAATTTAGACAAATCAGAGATCTTTTTCAGCTAAAACATTCCTACAAACAAAAAAATTATGATCTAAGAATGGATAAAAGCAAAAGAAGTGGAGAATCAATTGAGATACCTAGGACTTCCAACATTTATGGAGAGATCCAAAAGACATGCATTTGATTTTGTCTAGGGTGTGGAAGAAACTCAAAGGTTGGAAAAAGAAAACAATTATATCCCAAGCAAGTGAGGACGTATTGATCAAATACGTAGCTCAAGCGATCCAAATATACATAATGAGGTTTTTTTTTTTTTAACTTCCCCAGAGCTTTTGTGATCGCATTAAATATATGATTAGTCATTTTTGTAGGGCAACAAGAATGCAAGAATGAAGAATAGAAAATTCATTAGAGAAGGTTGGCCAAAGTTTATGATAAGAAATTAGAGGGTAGGATAGGATTTCAAAATATTAGAGCTTTTACCATTGTTATTATTTCAAAGCAAGGATGGTGAATCTTACAAAACCCAAACTCTTTAATGGCGCAAATGTTGAAAGCTCAATATTTCTTGAAGCAGATTGTATTGCATGCAAAGATAGGTCATGTCCCAAGTTGTATCTGGAGAAATATTCACGAGTTTCTTTGGCTACTCCATCTCCATAAGGGGGGATATTGGCGAATAGGGTCAGGTCTCAATATTCAAGTTTGGAAGAATAGATGGATACCTATGCAAAATGAAAATAAACTATGCTCATCACCATTGACCTTGGAGGAAGATACACGGGTGATCGAGTTAATAGAACATGAAAATCATTATTGGACAGTAGATATCATTACAGAGAGTTTCTATACTTTTGAAGCACAATGAATTCTAGCAATCTACTTTGCATATATAAGGTGAATTTTGTATACCACCATATTAGAACATATGATGCAAATAGCCTAGAAACAAGTGAGAATAATGAGAACAGTGATGGAGCTTAAAAAAATTTGGAGGGTATGCATTCCTCTTTGTAGTTGGTTGTTTTATGGAGATTATTACATGGGAAAATGGGAGTGGAGACAATGGCTTCGAGAGTTTGTTGCAAGAGAATCTATGGATGTTGTGGAGCTACCGACGATTATTGCGCATGGAATATGGCTTTTAAGGAACAAGATCTGTTGCAAAGGTAGGGTAACAAACCTGCCTATGGTTACCTCAAAGGCCTTTACAATTCTAGCATGCATCTTGTCAGAAAGCGAATAATCCCACCATGGAAATTGTTGAAGATCCTGCTCACTCACATGCAGGGACAATTAGATGGACTCCACCATGTGTTGACTCGTATAAGCTCAAAATGGATGTTGCGAAGTCCACGAACTCTGGCTAGGGTGTAGGCATGGTCAATTATGATGAGCAAGGTCATGTTTTAGCAGCTGCAACAGGGATGATCTTGAGTGGGCTTGATGTAAGAACAATAGAAAGTATTGGTATGCGCATTGGTCTTAACCTTATAAAAGACTTGTGTTTTCAACAAATAAAGGCCAAATGTGATTGTCAAGGACTAATGCAAGCACTTTAGAAGCAGGAAACTAGTCCTTCTTATTTTCCTGCTATTGTTTTGGATTGTTTGGTTATTGGTAATACTTTAGATCTTGCTCTTTCCATCAATATGTAGAGGGAAAGAAATACGGTAGCTCATGGGCCCGCAAAATTTGCATGTAACAATCCAGCAATGTTGTGGCTGGAAGAAAGTCTTGCACTCATTTCCTCCTAGATGATATGTGATTGTATTTTAACTTCTTATTAATAAAATATTAATCTTCCACATTAAAAAAAAATCGTAAGAACAATGACTCTGGCTTCTGAAAAACACTTTCACATTAACTTTTTTTTTACCATTTATAGATGTGCATTGAAAGAAGTGATATTTAATATGTTTATGATTTCAAAATTTCATTTTGTGAAAACTGTAAAAAAAAATTTATTTTACGAAAAATGTAAGAAATTTGATTTACAATAGTATTACAACTAGTTTTTGTTTGGAACTAATTTAAAAGAGGAATTATATCTCTTTATTTTAATTTTTATATTTGAGAAATATAGGCGGGGATCCAATTATTTCAATACTAAGTTTGGATACACTTACTTTATCGAGCAATATATACATATATATTATTAGATTTTAATTATCTAATGATTGGATTGAGAGTTCAAAGCCACTAAAGTGGTTTAGTGATGAAAGATTTAGATAGTCTGCATAAGATTATATATTCAAATCTCATTGCTACTAATTTACCTAAAAAAATTTAAAGTTCACATTATATAGAACAACTCTAAACAATTTCATATAATTTAAAAATCATTTGATAATTTATTGCATGATTTTATTTTAATGTTAAATAAAATTTCAAAAACATAAGTAAATATTAACTATTAGACTACAGGTGTGTTTGTCAAAGATTTAAATAGTGCTTTTATTATTTTTTATTTTTTCATAAATTATTATTTTCATTTAATAAAAAAGGTACTAGGATTTTTTTTTAACGGTTACTAGTATGGTTTTTACACTTTAATTTTTTTCAAAAAGAAAATCTTTGATTTATCTAAATTTAGTACATTTTGTCATCATAGTAATATCAGATGATTCAACAATTTAATTGATTAAATTTATATTTTATAGATAATTAGATAATGAAAAAAGCAAATAAAGTCTAAACACAAATGACAGGAAAAAGAAATCCAATTTTGGTAAGACATGCTCACGATAGTAGCTTATATTCAAGCCGGCCCAACGAGGTGGTTGCAAAAGTCATTGATTGGGTCTATTTTTTCTCTCAATTTGGCATATGCGCGCGTGCATGTGCTTGTGTGTTGTACAATAACGTAATTTTGGGGGCACTAGATCTGTTCAAACTTGGACAACATGTGATGTTTTGGTATAAAATTGCAAAAGAAATTGCTCTTGTAATTTTAGGTGATGAAGTATTTACGGTTATTCTCTCTCTTAACAAGGATTTTTCAGGATTCAAACTCATATTCTCATTTTTGCTGGGGACCAATCTACTTATCACTTATCTAAGAGCTTGTTGATAACGACATATAATATTGAGTCAAGGTTTGGTAAACCAATTGGTTGCTCCTCCACTTGAAGTATTGAACTCATTTTATGTCTCCTTGCCCATGTTACGTCTTCGAAATACCGCATAACCTTTACTCACATGACACTTAATTATCCTAAAATTTAATTATATATTAAAAACTATATGGCATTCGTGCCTATGTATAGTGCAAAATTTGTCTTAATTTCATGTTTATAGTAATAATTTTAGAGTTTAATTATTATATACTGATAGTGTAATCAAATTTAAAAATGCAAGAATGTATCATTTTGTATTTTTTTTTAAACTTAAATTTATGCAATTGCTTATAATAATATGATAGTTTCTTACATTTATAGTGAATGACAATATATAAGTATTTTACACTATCCGTATATAGAAATTAAACATATAAATTTATATTACAACTAATGTTAACTTTAAAACACCACATAGTATCATGTTTGAGAATATAGTAAATTAATTTGCTATAATGTGAATTTTGCAATTTTTTATATTTCTATTGGATAATAATATATAAGTATTTTATACTATCAGTGCATAAAAATTAAACTCATAAATTTATATTACAACTAATGTTAACTTTAAAACACCAAATAATATCATATTTGAGAAATATAGTAAATTAATTTGCTGTAATTTGAATTTTTATTAAAAATGCAAAACTAATCTTTATGTCTTTTTTGCGCTTAATAGTTTTTCTAAAATAAAATTGTAGTGTACGTGTTAACACAGTCGGTCAATCAATCAATTAATAAACAATTAAACCATACATGTTTATGAATGTCAATATATCAGAAATTTAGTATACTTCATTATTAAAATAATATCACATCTTCACTAGTTAAATTGAGTAAATTTATATTTTATAACTAGTTACTCAATTGAATAAGTATATAACAAACTTACTTTTAAAGTATGTAGTCCTTAACTTGAAATATCTACAATTGAAGTCGAAATTTTATTTATTGTAATTGAAATCGAAATTGCATAAACTAAATCAATGAAACTAAAAGATCATTGTCATAGTTTCTTTTTACTAAGAGTATGTTTGGTTGGAGGGTAAAAATAATGAAAAATTTTTTATAAATGAGCTCCATGTATAATTTTACTCATAAAGTTCATTCATGAAAAATTTTCTCTAATTTTTACCCCTAACTAAACACTCTCTTACAGTGTGTTTTGCTTTATAGTTAGCAAATTATAGATTAATGGAAAAATATTTTTTTTATTATTTATGCTCAAAATTATGAATATTTTTATTTACATTGAAATTGGGTTGTATTAACTGAAACTAAGATTGGTACAATCAGCTACACACAAGGGGGGCGACTTCATGAGGATAGTTTTCCACCCATAGCGTGTTGTCGTGGTTACAAGCAATCTTAGCCAACCCATGAGCCACTCTATTACCTCCCCTCCTAGTATGACTAAAGGAGCAAGAGAAAAAGTTGTTGCTGATGCTAATACATTCCCTGACAATAGAATGAAAATACGATGGGCTGTCTCGTTCTTCCAAGAGGGCCTCAATAAGTTCCTTGCAGTCTGACTCTATGCTCACTCTTCGGAAGCTCACGTCTCGTGCCAACTCCAACCCCAATCTCAACCGAAGAGCTTCAGCAAGTCTCGTTTTTGGACCACAAAAAATTTGCCACACTGCTGCTGCATAAACTTCCCCCTTCTGATCGCGTATGACAACTCCTACTCCCCATCGATAATCACTAGCTTCAACAACATCTGTGTTTATCTTGACTATACCTTCTTTCGCAGGTTTCCACAAATGGGTTGTGTCTTCTGTGACTAAAGATGTTTGTGGTTCTACTTCCTAAGGGGTGTTAGTTTTCTGGTATGCATTAAGGACAGACATAGCTCGTGCAATTATCAACTGCGGTTCTAGCTTTCTTCCTTCAAAACAAAGCTTGTTTCGGTCTAGCCATATTCCATGAGCAATCACTGCAAGCATCTCCATTATATCACTGTGGTTGTTGATGATGAGCTCCCGTAGCCAATCCCCTAAGTCAGCCAATTGTAAAGAGTTCATCTGCAGTGTGAGGGGTGATTGAAACCAAAGTAACGATATCTCTTCAAAACTGAAAATTGCATGGTTTGCAGTTTCAATAGCTTGGTAGCATCTTGGGCACATTGGGACACTTGCTATGCCACGTTTCTCTAATTGTTGTCTCATTGGCAAGATGTTGTTCAGTAATCTCCTAAGAAAGTGCTTTGTGCATGGTGGGATGTTAGCCTTCCATAATCTGGTCCAAACCTTGTCATGGTTTGCTATGTTGCTAGTTTGTGGTTCATCATTGGAAACGTTCCTGATCATATGGTACGCTGTTTTTACACTATAAATCTCATTCTTGGTCCCTTGCCAACAAAATTTATTTTCTCTATTTTGTGCTAATAGTAGAATTGCCAGAATTTGTGCTGTTTCAAATGGATAAAAACACTCTTTGATCAAGGTTTCTTTCCAACAGAAATTTGGAGAGTCAATAAGCTCTACAACTTTTGCATCTTCCTTCAAAATAGTCGGTGGGCTCCATAACTTGTTCACATATTGAGTATGAATCCGGCAATCTCTCCATATGTACACATCAAATCCCTGCCCAATCCTCTAATAGCCTCCTTTTTGTAGTACCCATAAAGACTCATGGATACTCTGCCAAGTGTAGCTTGGAGTAAATCCTACATTTGCTGCTAAGGCATTTTTCCACAGAAAATATCTAGCTTTCAAAGTCTTTGCCATGAGAGAGTCCGGTTCATGTAACATTCTCCATCCTTGCTTCGCAAGAATTGCTAGATTGAAAGATCTAAAGTTTCGGAAGCCCATGCCACCGTCTTTTTTTGGATCACATAACTTTGACCAACGTGTCTAGGGAATTTTTCTCTCCCCATTTTTGCTACCCTACCAAAATCTACTTATAAGCACCTCTATATGCTCACATAAAACCACTAGAAGTAAAAAATAGCCCATAATGTAAGTTAGGATTGCTTGAGCCACTGATTTTATAAGAACTTCTTTTCCTGCTTGAGAGAGTACTATTTCCTTCTATCCCTTTAGCTTCTTCCACACTCAATCCTAGACAAAATAGAATACTTGCCTCTTTGACCTTCCCACAAAGGTTGGTAGACCCAAGTATTTGGAGTGGTTCTTAACAACCTTAGCTTTCATCCATCCTTGGAGTAAATTCCTTCTGTCTGTAGGTGTATTTAGGCTAAAAGAGATTTCAGACTAGTTGAGATTGATCACTTGTCCTAAAGTTTGTTGGTATTGAAAGAGGATCTGGTTAATTGTCTTCGCTTCTTGATCGTTGGTCCTGAAAAAAAGAATACTATTGCCAATAAAGAAAAGATGAGTAATTTTTGGTGCTCATGTCGCCACTCTAACCTCATGGATAGTTTGGCTTTCCTGCACCTTTCTAATTAGACCTGAGAGAATCTCAGCACATAAAATAAAAAAGGTATGTTGATAGTGGATTCCCTTGTCGGAGTCCTCTCTCTGGTGTAAAGGTGTCATATGGGCTTCCGTTAAGCAAAATTGCAAAAGAAACTAATGAAACACAATTTATAATTAGAGAAATCCAGTGGTTTGGAAACCCCACGCTTTTTAAAATTCTCTTCAGAGAAAGCCATTTAAGTTGGTCATATACTTTCGCCATACTTGGCTTCAGACCTGCAACACTTGTTTTCCTGTGGTGTTTTTCCTCATGAAATGAAAAACCTCAAAAGCAATTAAAGCATTATCGGTAAGAAGCCTTCTAGGAGCAAAAGCACTTTGATAAGAGTCAACAATATAAGGTAAAATAATCTTCCACCTATTAGCAATAGTCTTTGTAATAAGTTTAAAGATTACATTACATGGAGATATTGGGGGGAACTCTTTTGCATGCCTAGGTTTCTTCACCTTTGGGATTAAGCATATGAAAGTATGGTTTAGATCCTTGGTCGATTTGCCTTACTACGTGCCAAAATTTCTAATAAAATAGTGCTAGTAGTCCATCTGGTCCCGGGGTTTTTATGGGGTGCATTTGTTTCAGTGCTTGGTGGACTTCTTCTGTAATGAACCGTGGTTCCAAAATTTTCCTCATATCCTATTCTCCACTACTCTTACCACTTCCTCCGTTCCTACAACTCATCTGCTTCGAAAAGATCTTGGAAGAAATTTGTGATCACCTTTGCAATATGTTCCTCCTCATGAAACCACAACCTATTATCATCTTGGATACTATTGACCTGGTCACGTTCTCGTTGCTGGGAAGCTTTCCGATGAAAGAACTTCATATTCTTGTCTCCATGTGTCAGCCAATTAGCTCTAGATCTTTGTGCCCACCAAGTTTCCTCACATGCTAGCAATTTATCTAGTTCCATTTCTGTTTTCTTTATGTCTACTATGTTAAAATATAACTCAATTTGGTTTTGTCAAACGTTTAATAAAATGAGTTAAAACTCAATTTCTACAATTTAAACCATGATTTGAACTTTCTCGACACCAAATCAAATACACACTTGTAGTAGCACTTGGGGCTTGGCTTCTTTGTAGTCTGACATGGTCTTTCACAACAAATGCACATGATTATACATATATATATATATATATATATATATATATATATATATATATATATACATATATATATATATATATATATATATATATATATATATGTGTGTGTGTGTGTGTGTGTGTGTTTAGCAATTTTATAAAAAAATAATTTTAGTATAATGGTGTGTGGAAAATTTTTCATTATCATTTAATTATGTATTAATGTATTGTTACCAAAAAATTATGCGTTAATGTAAAATTTAAAGTATTTATTTTTATATAAATTACTTTATAAATCATATGTATAATGAGTGCATTTATTTATATTTTTTGGGGTAAAAAATCACTTTTTTTATTGAAAAAATTTAGTTTTCATATATTTGGATAATTTTTTAAAAATAATCAAATTATTAAAAAAATCTGTTTTCAATTTTTTCAATTATATATAAAATTTAAGTTTCAAAATTACTTTTTTCAAAATCCGAAACAAATACACCCAATAACATATGATTTATTAATAAAATAAAGCACTTTCAATTGAAAATATATGAAACTTAAAATCAATTAAAAAACTATTCACACCCTTAAGGACCATATTCACTCTTCAAGTTCCATATATGAGCTTCCCTCATGCTGTGTATAAAGTGTAAACACAACATGACAAATTTTTTCTAATACTTCATTATCATTATTGTTTTTCCTTTTTCGAAAATTCTCTCATTATTTTTTTTTTTTTGGGTTTGTCGTTTTGAATCTAAACTACGAAATTGTAAATGGCCTTTTTGTCCTCTGCTCCAAAAACTGCCCAACTTTGGGCTCCTTATTTTTGGGTGTATACTTCGGGCTTAATACTGTTTGCACGCCTTTTCCCATAGTCTTGCTTTTCTGTATTGGCTATGGCCCACAGTGGTATGTTTTTGGTCAGGAGCCACAATGCTTGATTCGCCTCATTTTGATTGATTTCATTTGGGCTAGTTTCAATTTCATAACCTTTAACTTTTGTGGTACTTAGTAACCCCTACGTTGCAGTATAATTATAGCCAACATCCTGATTTCAACATTTGGTTTTTGTTGTACTATCAGGCCTTATAAAAGAGATGTTATGCATATAATTAGGCCCAACTCATTCGTATATTTCGATTTCTATTTGATGTTTATGAAAAAATGAGAGTGGTGTTATTTATGCTGACACATTTATTTACAGATGCACTTGAAATATGTGGCCGATATAAATATTTTGCTTTATACCCACCAAAATCTTCGCTTCCACTCACCATAAATCTTCTGCAAGTTACGTAACAGAAGTTGCATATGCAAATAAATTTCTGAACTTGTAAACTTGATCCTTAGAATCTACTGCTTTTATAGCCTCATTGTTAGAGCTATTAAGCGATCGATAACGTGTAGCACCAACTTCTACTGTACATCTTTATTGTGTTTGCTTTTCTTGGTATTTTTAATATTTTTTATCATGTTTTAATGTGTTTGAATGGATTTATTGTTACGAAAAGAGACGAGAGACGGCGGGAGAACTCATTTTGTGAAATGTACATGCTTATAATTAGATTTTTCGCTGATAAGTCTTATAATTAGATTTTTGTTTTAAGGGAATATGTTTTATGATATACTGACATTATTCAAACTTTTTTAAAAATAAAACTACTATTGAAGTATTACCCTCAATTATAAAATATTTATTTTTATACATAAACATTTTTTTTTTTCAAAAACTCATTCAACTCAACTCAGTGGAACGAGCACTAGTGGTCTAGTGGTAGAATAGTACCCTACCACGGTACAGACCCAGGTTCGATTCCCAGCTGGTGCAATATCATTCTTGTTTTACCAGAAGTCTCGCAAGAATTGGGTGCGTTTTGGGGATAGGAATGCCAAATTCTTTCATACTCAAACTGTGGTCCGTCAAAAGAGAAACAAGATTCATCGGTTGTTTTTGGATGATGGATCGTGGGTCATGGATGATCTTATTCTGAGGGAGGAAGCCCGGCGTTTTTATCAGAAACTCTTTTCTTTTGAGGTGACTATTAATCCTCAGGCTTTACAGATTCATCGACATCCCAAACTGAGTTGCTTGGCTTGTGATGCTCTTTTGGCCTCAATTACCAAGGAAGAGGTGCGTATTACGGTTATGAGTATGAAGTCTTTAAGGCTCCTGGGCCGGATGGTTTTTAGCCATTTTTCTACAAACAATATTGGAACCTTGTAAGGGAAGATCTTTGGAGAATGGTTTAGGATGCTTTCTGGCAGGGTTCCTTTGACTCAAGGTTGGCTGAGACATTTATCACACTTATCCCCAAGACTAATAATCCTACTCATCTCAAGAATTTTAGGCCGATTAGGTTGTGTAGCATGGCTTATAAAGTGATTAGTAAGGTTCTGGTGAACAAATTGAGAACTTACTTGGATGAGCTGATTGGTCCTTGGTAGAATAGTTTTATTCCTAATCATGGTGCTAGGGATAATGCTATTATCGTTCAGGAAGTTCTGCATTATATGAACAAGACTAAGACCAAAAAAAGGGCATTAGCTTTCAAGATTGATTTGGAAAAGGCCTATGATAGGGTAGATTGGGGTTTTCTTCGGACTACGTTGGGTGATTTTGGGTTTCCTTAAGCTATTGTGAGATTAATTATGTGCTGTGTTCAATCCTCTTCCCTTGCTATTCTTTGGAATGGTTGTCGTTTGGAGGGTTTTTTTTCCATTCCTGTTTGTCTTGTGTATGGAGAAATTTGCTCTCTATGTGAACCACTTAATGGTGGAGAACAGATGGCTTCCTATTCATATTTCTAGAAATGGACCTAGTATTTCTCACCTTTTCTTTGGTGATGATGTGTTGTTGTTTTGCAAAGCCAGGAACTATCAAGTCCGTTTGGTCATGGATGCTCTTCAGGCTTTCGCGCTGCCTCAGGTTTGAAAATTAATGTTGATAAATCTAGAGCTATGTGTTCTAGGAATATTACTCGTACTAGAAGGGAGAATTTTACTGCAATTTCTTCTATTAGATTTGCAATTAATCTTGGGAAGTACCTGGGTTTTCCTCTTGTTAGTGGAAGAGTTTCTAAAGCTATTTTTTTTTTTTTTATTTGCTGGAAAGGGTGCAGAATAGGCTTGCTTCTTGGAAGAGTAGATTACTTAACAGGACTGGCCGTGTTTGTCTTGCTAAATCAGTTATAAGCTCCTTATCGGTTCATCTCATGCAAGTTATGTGGCTTCCTAAAAACATTTGTTTGAGCATTGATGCTGCAGTTAGAAAGTTTGTTTGGAGTGGGAAAACGGAGGGTCGCAGTTTTAATCTAGTTAATTGGAATGTTTTGACGACTCCTAAAAAATTTGGGGGGCTTGCTATTAGGGACACCCATTTAGCTAATGTCTCTTTGCTAGGGAAATTAATTTGGAAGATATTGAGGGAACTACAACGGCTTTGGGTTAATATTATCACACAAAAATACTTGTAATCAAGTTGAGTTTTGGATTGTAACATTTCACTCGGTACTTCTTATGTTTGGAGGAGTATATGCAAGACTGTACAATTGCTGAAGGATGGGTGGGTTTTTAGATTGAGTAGGGGTAACAAGTCCTTTTGGTTTTCAAATTGGACTCAAGCCAGGCCTCTCTGCAACCAGTTGTCTTTTGTTCACATTTCAGACTCAGGGCTTTGTGTCCGTGATGTGTGGCAAAATAACCATTGGAATTGGAATATGCTTGTTTTTTGGATCCCATCAAGCATCAAGAATATTGTGAGCACTCTCCCTGGGCCGGATGGTTCAAATATGGATGATGGTTGGTGTTGGTCCCTCGGGAAATTGGGTTGTTATACAGCTTCTTCTACTGATGCTTGGCTTTTGTCTCGGAATAGAACTTGGTCGGAGAACTCTAATCAGTCCTAAATTTGGCATTTACATGCTCCGAAGAAAGTTAGATTTTTGTTTTGGCTTATTCTTCGCAATGCTATTCCTACTAATCTCATGCGATTTAGTTGGGGTTTAGTATTCTCTGCTTTATGTGATCGATGTAATCTGGAGGAGGAGAGTATTGTGCATTGTTTGAGGGATTGTCCTGTGGCTCGATCGGTGTACAATCATCTCCTTTGTTCTACAAATGCTAATTTCTTTAGTAGTGACATGCATGATTGGGTGACTACGAATGCCTCACATGTTTTGTTTTTGTCAAGCGTCTAGTGGATATGGAGATGGAGATTAGACTCAGCATTGGATTTTGAGGTTTGGAGTGTGTTCTATGTTTTGAGGAATATCTGGACTTCTGTATTAGAATTCAGGTCTTCTATTTGTATGGATTTTCACTCTAATGGTTTACATGCTATGATTTGGCAACCACCTTTAGTGGGTTGTGTTAAATTTAACGCGGATGGTAGCGGTTGGATGCAAGCAGGTGTTAGTGGGTGTGGAGGAGTTATTAGAGATGTTGAGGGGAATTAGCTAACGGGTTTTTCGGCACAAGGTGTGTCCATTGATGTGTTACACGTTGAGTTACAAGCACTTCTGCATGGCCTCAAGTTAGGTTGGGAAACATGTAATCGTGTGATTTGCTATGAAACAGATAGCTATGAAGCTTACTGGATCCTATCTACAACTAATTCTGCCAACAAAGATGATGTGGGGGCTTTATGCTAAGAAATTAGAGATTGGCTTAATAGAGACTGGTTTGTGCAACTTAAACATGTCTATAGATCAGCCAATATGGTTGCGGATGGGATGGCAAAGTTGGGTACTAGCGAGCAGGGACCTCTTCAGGTTTAGCAGGCTCCTCTAGCTTGTGTGATGCATTTGCTAGCAGCTGAATTGGTTGCTTTCTAGTTTCTGTTGTTTGCTTTGTGTTTCTTCTCTTTGATTACCAAAAAATAGAAACTCAACTCAGTGGCTCAGCCCGTTGTTTTTTGCCGCTTGTTTTGAAAAAGATAAATAAATATGCATTTGCTTTCAATGTATTGTTGAAAAGCATATGAACATTAGTTTGCAGCTGGTAAAATAGCATTGTATGTTGGAGTGGTGTGGTGAAGAATGAAAGAAAAGTAAGGAGAGCGAAGGCAAGTTTAAGCATGGGACACCTAAGTTTGGGTTTTAAGTGTATTGTTTAGAGATTAAAGTGATGTTATATTTTATTTTTTAAAAATTTATCTGATGTCAAAATTTTTTAAAGATTAATATGATATTATTATTAAAATTTTAAAGACCTATTTGATAGAAAAAAAACTTTTAAATATTAGATTAATATCATATACACTTTTTAGGAATTAAATTTATATTTACTCAAATAGTTATTAATGGGAGCTGACTCATTTGGTTAAATATTAATATTACTTTATAAACAATTTAAACGTGAGTAGATATGAATCTTATTTAATATCATGCGATATTAATGCAACTTGTGTTTGGTTTATGTAAAATGTGGATCACCCCAGTCTAAATAACTCGTCGATAGGGATCAGGTCAAGGTGAATGGAGTTGACCTAGCTACTCACCTTCCCTTCTTATATAATGATACCTGGGTTTTGTATTATCGTTAGGGACTAATTATGAGGTTTGAATATTCTGCCCTCAATTTCCTTAATTCTCTCCATTATATGATTCCATTAAAACAGTTGTGGGAGGGAGTTCTGCATTTAGTTTTGCATGGTAATGTTGTGATGCATAGATAATGGCCCGTGTTTTGATCCAAACCAAAATCCATGGTGGAAGATTTGGGATCTTGGCTTTAATCCAAGTGCATCCCAAAACAAAAAATCTATCGCTCCAATTATAATATTAAATTAAATATATAATTAAAGTAAAGATTAAAAACCAAAAATAAACAATTTATCTTGTTGCCAAAACACCTCTTGTATCTGCCGCTTGTTTTACAAGAAAAACAACTATTTGCTTTCATTATGTATATCAACTCCTACAAAGCATATAACCATTGGTATGCAATTGATTGTGCGATTCAGTAGCACTACTTCTGACTTTTCTTTTTTAATTTTTTAGAAGTAAAAGATTATTTTATATATGTATACATCAAATTAATTTTATAACTTATTATTTTATTAAAATCTATTTTTAGCGTTTTTTGAAAAAGTTAAAGTATTTAATTTTTTAAAATAAGTCTCTTGCTTAATTTTTTAAGAATAAATATTATAAATTAAAACAATCAATTCTATTATTACATATCTAAATATAAAATTATTTATTTATAAGTTATATTTTATATAATTTTTTTATAAAAAATTCTTTTTATATAAAGGATAAGACTTGTACCAAATCTTTTATATCCATTTTAACTAATTTTTAAATTATTAAAAAATATTCACATATTTTTTATGAAATGAGTAACTTAAATATTAAAAGTGTACATTCTTATATTATTATTTAATTTAAAAATTAGATAAAATAAATATAAAAAATTAATCTGAGTTTTTTTCTTTTATATAAGATCGTAATTAAGTCATTTACATAAATGGACTTAATTAAGGATTAGTTTATTCTAATCCCATTTACCAAAGTACTTACGTCACTGATCTAATCAATCATGTGAAATTGGCTGGGTGGAAACCTTTCCGATCCTACGTTTCATTTTAAATATGTACACTGCGAAAGGGCACTTCTAGGTTTTTGAGAGACGACAAAGTCGGTGGGGACGTTCCACTGTACACCAAATAAAGAAAACAAATAAGAAATTGGCAAAGAAGACGAAAGGTGGAGGCTGAAATTAAGAATTAAAATATAAGACACGTATCTGAATGAGAAAGTTCCAGTCACCACTTGCGAGCTCGAGGCATTCTACATCTAATATTAATAATATTAGAAGTAGGCTAGCACTCGGTATAATGATTCGAATCACCATTTTAGTCATGCCGAAATTAGTGAAAATGATTTGAAAAATAATGTTTGAAAACTTATGTTGATGGGACACTAATGATAAAGATGAGATAAAATTTATCGGCTGCTCCTACGTATTAATATCATTAAGAATAAGCGTCGTATTATTTTTTAAGGCAGTGCATTGTATTATCCTTTAAAAATTCATAATATAGGATAGAAAAGCTAAGGTGTAAAGTAAAAATATTACAACGTTAAAACAATTTACTATAGCATATGTTGAAAAGCATATCTTTTTTTTTTTTTTTATTTAGTGTGTGGTATACCATATTTGAACTTATACGTCACAATCTTTGCCTCATAATAAATACTTCTAAAATCATAACATTTTCTATGCTAAACTATAATTTTTACAAAAGCATACAACGTACTACTTGTCAAAAAGAGTAATACCAAAATCAGTGTGTAAGAATAAAGGTCCTATATAGCAAGCATGTTATTTAACAAAGTGGAAAGATCTATTATAGATAAATCATCACTGTGGCATGAAGAGTTGAAATCAAATTTGGCATCAACTATGGAAACTGCGCTGCATTATTTACCTACAATTTATTTTCTATTTTTTTTTTTCAATTTTCTTCTTTTGGAGAAGATTCTAATCTTCTTTTTTTTTTTTTGGTTTACTTATCAAATCTGTTACATACAATTTGGGAAATGTAGGAGCATGAGATTTGCAATTCTCGTGCTTTTGTAATGAAATCCTTTTAATACCAACAAGCTATTGGACGAATTATAAGTAGCTTAGTTTCCTATAAAACTGAGGATACAGGTTTGAATCCCAAAAAACACATTTATTAGTAGGAGAAATAACTATAAATGTCCTATTCTCCGAAATTATGAGAATAATATTTCTTGCAATTTTATTATATAAAAAAATTCCTTCAAATTTTAGCGTCGTTTGTTCCCTTGATTAATATGTAAAAGGAAAAAATAAATTAAGAAGAAAACTAAGTGATACATAACGATCAATATTGAACATTGACAAAATTAATGATCAAGATGATCTCTAATTACTATATAGTACTTAAAAAAAAGGGAATCATATAAAAATATACTAATAATTAAAAGAAAAAAAAAAAGAATAATGAAGACTAAGAACTACCTAACTACATTCCTCTTCTATATATAACATTGAAAATGGATTATTTCATGTTAAATTTTTAAATGATTTTATTATATGTGGCCTCTCAC
Organism: Pterocarpus santalinus; assembly: GCA_031439595.1. Lineage (NCBI taxonomy): Eukaryota > Viridiplantae > Streptophyta > Magnoliopsida > Fabales > Fabaceae > Pterocarpus > Pterocarpus santalinus. The sequence goes on from CM062531.1 coordinate 60,647,959, forward strand.
TATTAATTTAAAAGGATTCATTTATGAATAACCTTACCTTATTTTAGAACCTGTTACATCAGCCCTGTCATCATGTGGTGCCAAAACAAATTGTCAAATAATGTGGCCAAGATAGAGAGAATCAAAATAATAATAAGTAAGAATAAAATGGTGTGCAGTATGATAGGGCCGTTGTTATTATTGGCACGAGGGGGCCAAAGCCACAAGGATGGACATGCACGTCGCGTGCTAAATATGTTCACCAATCACATGCTCCTTTTGTCGCCATCTCCCTCTTCCCCACATGCTTCCCTTACCTCTCTCTTTTATTATACCCCCTTTTATTTATCTTATTCTTATCCATGTGCATTTTATTTATTTCCATTCAATTCACTTTTATATTATGTTCACCCAACCAATCAAAGTTTTCATCCTAAGTTTAGTTAATTTAAGTGAAGTGATTGAACACTTCTTTTCTTTAACAATAATATTAAATTTGGATATTGTGAATAAAAAGATAAACTTTTATATCAACAAATCAAATTAGTCTGCTTAGTTAAAGTTTAATGAATTTTAATTACTGATAATTTAGAAAAAAATCTAGATGAGCTATCCCTCTGGCTTTTTAGCTCATATTCTTTTGTGTGACTCTCTTGTTGATTAATAAAATTTCTTTTCATTAAAAAAAACATAGTTTAGACAAAAAACTTGATCAAAATTTTCAAAATTCAATAAATTAAAAATACACTAATTAAGCTTTTTAATTAATGATTGAATTAATTCAATTAATCAAAATTATGATTATATAATAATTAACTATGATTAAAGTAAAAAAATGTTTGAATCAAAAGTATACTTGATTCACAATCTAACCAACTTAATTGGTCGATGTTATTAAAACTTTGCAACCAATCTTCACTTCGTTCCTTTTCTTACTATAACTTGATAGCAACCTTCCTTCCCTTCCAATCCATTTATTTCTTATTTCGTAAAATATTAGACGTATTTATTAAATTTGTATTTAAATATGCTAAAGACAACCCCACCATCAAACTTTTGGATTCTTGGCATGTTAAAAATGATAGAGTTGTATTTTAATGTGCCGAGGACAACTCCACCATCAAACTTTTATAAAAATGATAAAATTTTATTTTAACGTGCTTAAGACAACTCCAATGTTAAATTTTTGGGTCGTTTATATATATATATATATATATATATATATATATATATATATATATATATATATATATATATATATTTCGATTTGAACATATGAATTCATTGTTTGATTCTCTTGGTTTTTTTCAACTAACTCTATAATACAACAGAAGACATCTTAATGTACATAACAATGAAAATTAATACATTAAGAACAATTAAAAACAAGCACATTAAGTAGAATTGAAAATTAGTTGCCTGTGATAGAACAGTTAGAACTTGAAGCATGTAAGGTTAGGCATCTTTATATGGTGTGCCCCTCTTGCCTGTAAAGACTACATCACTTTGGTGGCCCAGGTTCAACATCATCCATGTTGTTACGGATTTTAGTTGAAACCGGTAGACTCTCAGAAGCTCATCTATGCTTTGGATTTGGTCGTATTGGAAGTCCATGGTATTCAGATCAATAATCTTGACTTGCAACGGGTGCAAACTCTAATTTGTAGACGTTGAATATGATAAACATCATGGACATAAGTAGCCCAATCAACTCGCACATATGCACACGCAACAAGTACATGGGCGCATGGGAAATGTAAGGCCTGAAAGTACCCACAGATGCACCGATGCTCTTGCAAGTTCACCCTATAATTTTGGTGACTCCAACCTGCTGTTGGTGCTAGTTCTTCCACCACAAATGACTCACTTGCTTGTGAAAATTGGGATACATTCATGGAGGTGATCAATTGTTTGTTGATCTCGATCGATCACATTAGTGCCTGCGAAAACATTTGTCCGCTCACAACTTGGTCCTCAGCCTCTTGCCCTTTCCTTACAAATAACTCAATAAGACATAAGTGAGTGGATTTTAAAATGGCTATAATTGGAAGATTGCGGGCGCCCTTGAGAATAGAGTTAATACACTTCGACAAATTAATCGTCATATACCCAAATCTGCGTCCCTCATCATAGTGCTATGTTCACTTTTCTTTCGAAATCCTATCAACCCATGCATATATTGCTAGGTCCTCATCTCTCAATAGCCCATAATAATATGCAAACTCCCGTTGAGTCTTTGCATATGTTGATTCACGAGGGCTCAACATGCTCTTGAATTGGACTGCGAAGTTTGAAGCAATGTGACATATACAGAATGCATGATGGGACATTAGAGGATGCCACCCACCTACTATCTTTTGAATTTATAGCCGCTTTGATAACCCCATGATGGTCAGAAGTTATTAGAATTCCTTGTTGCAGTATCACATGTTGGCGCATATTAGTTAAGAAAAAGGACCAGGCATCCCTGCTCTCTCCCTCTACCATAGCAAATACAATTGGCAAAATGTTAGAGTTACCATCTTGGGCGATTACCATCAAGAGTGTTCCACCATACTTTCGAATGGTTTGTAGTATTTGAATGCTTCAATGTAAGACTGAAATGTCTAGAATAAACGGTGGAACATTGTATAACTCCAAATATCTGTAAAGCTTGTAGCCATCTCGAAGCTCATTGTACGAGTCTTCACAATCGCCATCAACCTTAGTAGTAGTTATTTGCTTAGCGAGCCACACCTTCCTGTATGAGGTCTTGAAACTATACCTCACCTCGACTGATCCTTGTAGCATGTTAATGGATATTGTCGGATCAGCCTACACCGTGGAAAATATGGTGGAACATGTAACATTTTTGTCCAACTTCGGATGATCTTGGGAAAGAGGAGTGGATAAACATGTGTGGTCTGTTGTACTTTCAAATTTCCCACTACTCCTTCTTCCGACAATATGTAACATATATACTCCAAGTACGCCCATTCCCAAAATGCTTGCATTTCCGGTGGTATGTCACCTAATTAGACTCTAACATCTTGTATTCAACGGATCTTCGGATGCTATAATTTTTTACAGCAAATAGTACAACTTCTTTATTAGGAAATTATTGCCCAATATACAACTCATTCTCCCTGGCATTATCTAACACATTGTCACCTCTACAGGTCCACGAAGCCCTCTAAATATGTTTTGCTGCATCGCATCCAAATTCAAAGACGAATAGTGATGCGGATGATCCTGAGATTGGGCCATCGCTAGTCGAGTGATGGACGATTTGCTGTCAGTAATAAGAGCTACATCTTTGTCTTCACCTTCATCACTGTCAGCTGGTACTTCAAGCGGCTCCTCCTTGTCGTCTCTATCATCAAAAAAACTATCAAAACCTGTAATTAGGCTGCCTTCCATTAGTGGCTCTGTAATTTGCATTGCAAGCTATCTAAAACTTCTACCATCCCCCATATCCTTTATATTTCCATGCTGAACATATTTATTTTGTAAAGGATTGTACAAAGTGAAAGTTGGAGAAGAAGAGGGCACTATAAGTGAAATTGGATATGCTACAGAATTAGGATATGATCCTCTAGCACTAAAGTCTATTCCAACATACGGTGGGTTGGGAACTGATCCTCTGAAGCTGACGTTTGTATTTTCAAGGGTGATGAACAACTCTATAATGTGAATCTTAGGACATTGGGAGTGAGTATAGAACATCAAATTGACATCTTCGTCACTCTCAACTAGAAAAGATGTGTAGCAAACCACATTTTGCGCAACTATAGTAGGCAATCTATACACCACTTCAGTTATTTGCTTCTGATTCAGTTGTCCTAGCTTTCTCAATATTGTGTTTTGCAACTCTGAAAGAGTGATAGATGAAGAAACACTCACAGCAACTATATTTTGATTGTAGAATGTTGCTCTCTTTACTTTATTTGTGATCTCACTATTGTGGTGAATAAATATAAAAAATCTCTCAGCCATTTTTCACTCAATAACACGCTAACTTTTTCGTAATTATTGTTATTTTATAGTATTTTTAAATTAATTTTTTTATTTTAATTAGGAAAAAAAACCGATTCTCTTATTACTAATCCACTCTTCTAATGACTTTGGATTGTTGATATTCTATAAATGGAAAATGCATTCACAAAATTTCTATTTTAATCAAATTAGATTGGTATAAGACTTAGCGTATTTATAATATAATATTGGATTTTTTTTGATAAAATATAGTTTTAATTGATTTAATTATAGAATTAAATTATCTATTATATATATGTAACAAAAAAATCTATTATGTAGATTATTGGACTCAATTTTTTTAAAATTTAAACATTAATAAAAAATGTGATCTAATAATTGTTATTTTCATACATTTTGAAAATACATATTGCATTAATTTTGTTTTATATTAAAATATATTATAAAATTTCAAATTAACATAAAATTACAATATATATATATATATGTATATATATATATATATATATATATATATATGTATATATGTATATGAGAGGATCAATTTATATCGGTCTAAATTAAACTCATATATTACACTATTAAATAACTTTTCGCCGGAGAAATCTTTTGCAAAATTAATTGTTTGATTAAAAGTTTATGTTATAGATTATGTCAATAAAATTTCACATTAATTCAAAATTTTTTGTACATTTTTTATATATATTTAAATCAATATAATATGTATTTTTTACACGTATGTAAAAAAGATCTATTTAATTGCACTCTTATTGATATTTAATTTTTTAAAATTTAGTATAAATAATCTTCTTCATAATATGTAGTTGTAATTCAATAATTAAAATGATAAGAACTATATTCTATAAAACGTTATTAAATATATAAGTATGCCAAATCTTACATTGGTGCTAATAAAGGATACAAATTTCTAATTTAATAGCAAGTTTAATGAAAAAATTATTAATAAACATTTTTAATAGAGTAAGAATAGTGTAAAAACTTATATCGATATAATTTAAATTTGAAAGACGACTCAATTCTAAATATTTTGAAGTATAAGAGCATAATAAAAGCTCTAAACAATATATATTGATTTAATCTTTGCCTCTCAAAACCTTAGAGTTAAAAGTTATTTTTGTCTTTTCTTTGACGACAACGAGGATAAATGATAACTTAAAATGATTGTAATGATTAACATAGGGAAATAGATTTGCCAAAAACGAATTATGCAAAATCAAATTAAACCAACATTGGCACGATATTCATTTGAAGTAAAACAAAAAAAAACACACACACACACACACTCAGCCAACTAAATAAAATATATAAAAAAATCTGAATATTATTATATAGTATATGACCAGCCAGGCTGCCACAGACAAATAGAATCTAACAACTTTGTCTCGTGAAACGATTGCCCATTAAAATAAAAACATTAAGTTAATTAAATAAAAGAATATTTAATAGCCAAACATGTGAAGCCCAAGTCAAAATTAAAAGGTGATACTCTTTGTTTGACGGGAAATAAAATGTGAAACTTAATTAATCCATTTTATATTCATATTTCATATAAAAATATGCGAAGGAAACGAGGCAGCCGCACCACGTGTCAAATAAGCGGCGCCACTGCAATTATATTCTGGTACATTGGTAACTTTTTTTTTTTTGGTACGTCACTACAATTATATTCAACACTCAACAGAGTTTTGTTTTTTTTCGGCCTTCGTATTTATGAGAGTTTTCATATATAATTTTAAAGCATTTAGTTTGTGTGTGTTAAAAACAAATAAGATATTAATATATTATTAATTAATTATTAGTTATAATAATTTACAACATATTAACATTTTATTGACTTTTTTTGCTGCTGTTAAAAAAAAAATCAATTTCTTAATACACATGAGTTGAATGCTTTATGTTTACATGTCAATTTCTTATTTTTTTATTGAATAAATGCTATAATTGATCCTTTAGACACATCATGTTAATACTTCAAAAATTTCAACCATTAGTGTAAACCATCAATTCTATTCGTTAATATGCCTTTATTCTATTTGAATTAAGGACTTATTACAAACTTAAATCAGAGTTTAACAAAAAGTAAATAATGAGCCTTACTAGATGGTATAATAACGAAAGACATGAGATTGAGTTGATAGCTATAAAAGAGAGAATCTACAGAAATTAACACGGATGGAATTAAAAATAGAGTCACAAATCACAATGCAATCAATCAACCAATAAAAAATTTCGTATAAAATAAATCAGTTTCATAATAATAATATTAAGCTCTTTCCAAAACAAATAAAACCAGACGAACTCCCCAGCTATGTATATATATGTATACAAGAATATTTATCCTTCACAAACTTTATGATGAAAAGCAAAAGATTTCTTGCAAACTTGAGCCACATATTAGAGATATAACTCATACTCTTCCGAACATTTGTATACTAAAGTTGCTCTCCAATATAACAATTGCAACCAATTTTCCATGCAAAAGCAAACCCAGCACTAGCAAAATTCGAAATTGTGGTTGGGGCAAAAAAAAAAATTTCTTCTAATTATTGTTATTGTCTAAACCATGATTTTATATTTACAAACAAAAATTTAAACACACATGTATTAGCTTTAGCTGCCACGAAGTGTTCATTTTAATCCTAATCTAAACTATGATTCCAACTTCAAAGCTTACTGCTCAGAAAACATAGTGACATCTACATTCACTTTGTAAAAAGCTTGGTTGTGATTTCACTAATTTGCTCTATATGGGGACAGAGAGAAAAGAAAACTGCTGATGGGAGGATAATTTGTCACCTCACATGCACATATATGCCCCAAGAGTGTAGAGTAGCCATAATAATGTTCCTTAATATGTCTTTAAACATTAACTTATTAGTCAAATCAATACTTATTTTTACGCAATCAGACATAAAAGACCCCAAAAAAAAGCGCATTTAAAAGGCCTGCTCGATGCAATGTATATGCTTTTAAATACCAATTTGAATAGTTATTTTATAAAATCCCTTACAAAGTAACCCTATACTATAAAGTATAGAGTAGATCCTTAAAATAGCCCCTATCAATTTTTATATCAGATAAATTAATTTTTAATTAAAATAAGTTGGTAAATTAGTTTTTAATTTTTTAAAATATTAGATAATTTAATTCCTTCATCAAGTTTTTTTATTAAATATTATGATATTATCCATTAAATAATTAATATATCACTCTTATCTCCCACCTTATTATTCTAATCATTCTTATTTCTCAAAATGACATCATTTTGTTTAAATTTTTTTTTATTTGTATCATATTAGAACATAAAATTCAATATATTAACTTAAAAATTAAAAAATTTTTGACAAAATGATGATACTTTAATAAATAATAGTGACTATTTAATGGGTAATGTCATAGTATGTAATGAAGGGGCTTGATGAAGGGATTAAATTATTTAATATTTTAAAAAATTATAGATTAATTTATTAATTTATTTTTATTAGAGAATAATTTATCTTATATTTTAAAAAATTTAAAACTAATTTATTAATTTATTTTTACTAAAAATTAATTTATCCAATATCAAAATCGATATTTAGGACTTACTCCAAAGTATAAAAGTCTATTCAACAATGTGTATAAAAGACAACTAGGTGAACTTTGTGCGTTTATTGTGACAAATTTGATTATTTTACAGCTTTTAACTTAAAATGTATTTTTATACTATAAAGTGTAAAATGACTATTCAATAAAAAAGCACAAAAGAATAAGAAAAATGAAAGACTCACAGGACCAATCACATCTACTATTTGTGATTTTTAACAACAATTTGAATATTTCTTTTCTTGATTTAACCTTAAAAACTATTATTAAACCACATGGTGTGAAGACCATTCAACCAAAAGGAGCATAAAAGGCTAAAATAACAAAACATTTATAACACCAACTCGTTGTACGATGTACATTTTTTAATTCCAAGTTTTGGGTACGAAAAAGTTTATGCTAAGGGGCAGGTTCTCCTCAATTTAGGGTTACAAAGTATCTTTGAATTTATTAAATATTTATAAATTATCTATTAATAAAGAAACTTACAAATCAAAGTATCAAACTCAAATTATGATAACATGAGAATGAAATAATGACCAAGTGAGCTAGTGCAGTTAACTTTTCAATTAAAATTTAAATACTTATTTCCTAAATTTCACCTTAAAAATAAGAGTTTGGAACATGGAAAAGAAAATTGGACTAGACTGGTCGGTCAAACCGAGAATTGGCCTAATATCTGGTCCAATCTTGTTAATTAAACCATTATATTTGAAAATCACTTCCAAATCAGATAAAACCGGGGAAAATCGATGAACCGATGTAAATCGGTCCAGTTCTATCGATTTATCAGTTTTGTTGATTTATTTATTTATTTTTTTATAAAATATTATTTTTCTCTTTTTTTTTAAAATAACTTAATTAATTAAATTTTTATATTAATTATATTATATTTTTTTCATTTTAATTATTTATATATATTTTTAATTATATATATATAATTAAATATATATATTTTATTATATCTCAATTGAACCCCTAATTAAATTGATTGGATCTTTGAATTTTTAAACTCTTATCTTAACCAATTTGATGTCTGATCCGATTTCTTAACCTTGGTTTGGATCTTCAAGACTGAGTCTTTTGTAAAGTTAAAAAAGTGAGCAGAAGTTTACTCTTGTATCATTTGATAAAATTTACACATAATCAGTATCTAAATCTTAAAAGTGAAAAGCGATCCCGTCACTACCAAGAATCGACTGCACGTGGTCACTGACCGGCAGAGACCGGTTTTCACACCGGCCCAACCGGTCAACCGGAAGAATCGAATCCCATTTGATCCAACGGTCCACATTCAACGCTTCAAACCGGAACCCGTTATTATTGTTCACTTCAATTCCTAATATATATGTCTCTGTTTTGTTCCCTCTGTTTCTTCTCCTTACTTTTTTCTCTGCTGAGCAAGCAAGCTTTCACTGCAAAACAAACTTCAATTTTTTTATTTATAATTTTGTTTAATTTTTCTCTCTGCGCTTGTTAAAGTTTTAATCTTTGTGTAACTTGGAAGAGAAAACCTTTCTGGGTATCTGAGTTTTCGCCATATGGAGAGGGATTTTTTTGGTTTGAGCTCCAAAAATGGTGCAGGGACTACTATGAAAGAGGATGCTGTAAACAAAACAAAAGACCCAGGTAGCGTTTTTTTTTTTTGGTAGTTTTTTCCAATTTTTTTATAGAAAAATTTGCATTTCTCAAGTTGATGTTTCTTTTTGCAGTTGATGAGGTTGTGAAACTTGTAAGTTTTGCACTTTCTTAGAGGCCAAAACTGTTTTATTTATTTATTACTTTTTCTTCTTTTTTGGGATTTTAGTTTGCTTTTGGAATTGTCTATTCATTATTTAGTCCTGCAAATTGAGGGAAAAAAAATGAAATGTGTTTATTTTCAATTTCATCTCTTTATATGTTGCCTTCTTTCTTGCAGTTCAATTTTTGGGATCTTCTTGACACCCTTTTATTCGTTATTATTATTATTATTATTATTATTATTATTCTGGATGATTTTTTGTTTAATTTCTCAGAAGCTAAAATAAGGAAGAACATGTACCAAAAAGAGAAAATAGTTATGCTAAAACATAGAAGAAGGAACAAAGGTTCGGGGGCCTTGGTTGATTTGAGTTTTCCCTTACTCTAATGGATAAGAACAAGAATTTCAAGGCTTGTAACTGTCCTTTTCATGGGGGTGAATAGATTAAGGGCCTCTATTATAAAGTGAATGCATTTACCTCCAAGTTGCAATCTCTTATTTTACATAACTGCATTAATCAGTTGATGTATCTATCATGTACCTGTGCAAGAAAAATGGTATAGAGGGGGTCAAGCACTGCATCCGGATCCATATGGTATTTAATGTGAAAAGTTGATTTTGATGCATGGTGAAGAATGGCAAATTGCAGTGACTTGCCATCTTCTTCATGGGTCACTGTTTTATGAGAGGGTCAAATAGGTGAATGTCACTTCCTTTTTTTTTTGGTCTCCTTTTTCCTTTTTGGTGAATGTAGCCTTTTTTTTTTTTCTTTTACAATTCTTTCATAGGGCGAGGAGAGAAAGTTAGTTGTCTTGCCTGTAAATAAATAAATAATACATTCTTCTCTTGTTGGGTGGTTTTTAAAAACGTGGTCTTGGCTGTCTGGTGCTATTTTTTGTTGTTTTCTATTGTAAAATGTGCTTCTTCTTTTTCTTGCTTCCTTTTCAGTTTTAGATTTATGTGCTATATTTAAATGAGTAGGACAATCAGATGCGTTTTTCTATTAATTCTTATGGATACTGATGTGTGAATAATATTTTAAAAGGATTAGACTATGTTTTTTTTTTTCCTTTTCCCTTTTGTTTAATATATAAATCATTATTTTAATTAACATTACTCTCGCTGATGTTATATCTAAGGTTAACATGGGCACGATTGATGCTATTGCTACGTGTTGAATGGCCTTGAAACTTTGATGTTAGTGATTGGCGGTGCAATAATGTTTGCATAAAATACACGTACAGAAGGGAACATTTTAATAAAAAAGCAGAACAGCATAAAATATTTGAAGTCAATAAAGAATAGTGGCATTTAATACAGTAATCCAATATCGCAAATGTTGGACTATCAATATAATATATAAAGCGAAGGTACTGGTTTTTAAGGAATGCTAAGATTCACAATTAGTTAATGTTTACAAACTTTGGTTCTTAAATTTGTATTTCTAAAGTGTGTCTGCCAGATGCTACCGACATTATAATAAACTAACATGATCACGTGTGATATAATTATAATATGTGAATTGTACGAGGACTTTTGGCTTCTTATGATGAAAGTGCTGCCAAAGCTTCTACACAATAAATTTAGTGGAGAGTAATTCTCTCAGTTCACTGCTGTTGCTAAAGTTGTTCTGAGCCATTGCAGTTTGTTAGTTGTCCCTTTACTATTTTCTGACTCATTTATTTATTTTGGCTATTGGGGTGCATTGTTGAAATATAGGTTGTGGAACATATTCTCCATCAATTGATACCAACATGTATTGATGGTGGTTTGCAACAGGCCGAGAGTTTTTTTTCTTGTAGATTTGATATGTCTTAGTTTAGTTCACTTTGAGGTCCTTGTGAGCATGATGAGAATATTTTACCTTCAAGACCATCATCATTCTGTTGTTTCATAGTTTGTAAAGCAATTACTCGACTCTTTTGGTTTGGTGATTTATATCACATCAAAGTACTAAACTTCTTTATCTTTGAGGTATCTATGCAACGTATTATCATCTTTATTTACTGTTGGATTTTTTGTTGCATGTTTTCATTACTCATGAGCTTGATCTGGTGTTCCTCACCATTTTGTCCTTAATTTGCTGCAGTGAGGGGTTCAGGAATGCAGTGGTCATTCTCAAACAACGTCTCAGCCATTCCTCAGTTCCTGTCGTTCAAGGCCACTCCAGAAGATGGTCAGAGAAAGACTGTTCTTGATCCACTAGCTTCATCTGGATATATGACCATATCAACTAAGGATGCTTTTGACTCGGACAAGGTCCAGGTTTGTTTCTTGTTCTAAGGAAGATATGCTTCAACTTTATAAGACTAGCTTATAAGGGCCTAATCTCATATAGCAAAGAAGTTTCACCTTGAAGTAGAACATTTAAATGTTTTATCATTTATCGTATAATTGTGAACAATATTTTTAACTTGTGTGAATTCCTAGTGGTTTTTGATATGACTGAAGAAAGAAGTGGAGATGTGTGACAGTCATATTTTATGCTTTTTGTGATTTTTTTCAGAAGTTAATCTTACCTTCTTACCTTGATATTTTGTAGAGAAATTTGTCCATAGGCAAGCAAGCAGGAAACAATCATGGAATGACTGTGTATCCTCTACAATGTGCTGATGTACATTCAGCTAGCTGTCAGGGAGCAAGAATATTTTCATTTTCCAACCAATCAAATCAAGTGAGTCCTCTTCTTCAATCTAAGCTTGCTCCTACCGGACCCAACATGGTCACTTCAGTCATAAAACCACAACCTCTTGGTTCCAAATCCTCTGGCACACCTGTATCTGTTCATCCATCTGTAGGTTCTGTTGTTGGCTCTACTGACTTAAGGTATTATAAATTTAAAACATCTGAAGAGTTATAATTTTTTATTTCACTGAAAATATTTGCTGAAAGTTTCTGCTAAAGATGTTGAAGGGTGGTCTGGTATTGTTGATAAATGTAGAGTGACACATCTGAAATTTGAGTTTTCTGCAGGAGTTGTACCAAATCCTCTGGCACACCTGCTCAGCTGACCATTTTCTATGCTGGTTCAGTATGTGTTTATGATTACATATCTCCTGAGAAGGTATGTTTTCTGTAAACTTCTCTGAATTCTGCTAAAACTTCAAAACTTAACCCTTTTTCATATGTTATATGAAACACTGTCAGCCAATAATATGTCATTATATTTGTGACTTTTGACCTTCTGAGGTACTTATGGTAAGAGTCAAACAGTTTTGACGACGTAACAGTATATTATTGGATGTTAGTGTAAATTTTTTTTTTACATTGATAGTGTATCAAAATTAAATCTTATTTATATAACTAGTTTTCTGATTTTCACTCTGTCAGGCCCAGGCTATCATGTTACTTGCTGGAAATGGATCTGCTCCGAGTCAGAACAAGACAGGTTCCACAGCTAAATTGCAGCCAGCAATCTGTATTCCCTCCAAAGATGATGGTTTCATTATAAGCCAATCCTGTCCTTCAACCCTGTCAAGTCCTCTCCCAGTGACCTCTCTTGCCGGTTCTCAGCCTGGGGGAGGATCTTCTAGCAACAATGAAATCTCAATAATAAGACCAGTAGGACCTTCAACTACCCCTACTAACCATTTGGAATCTCCTAAAGTTGTTGCTTCTGTAGGATCTGCAGCTAAAGAAATGGTTCAAACAGGTACATATGTGCCTGGTCTCTATTTTCTTTTATTGTGTATATCTTCTACAACTTTATGCAAGGCACTGTGATAAATAACAAAATTTTGAAATGTTTCCAGTAGGCTTGCCTCAGGCACGCAAAGCATCCTTGGCTCGGTTTTTGGAGAAGCGAAAGGAAAGGTAATTTTAGGATCAATTCTATATTAATTTCTCTACAACTTATTGTTTTTGACTATGATACAAGATATAGAAAATTAATAAACTTCTTTTCTTTCACACACGCAGACACGAGTTTGCAATATTCAATGACTCTAGCATTAGCATCATTCCTTTTGGGCCAATGCTAGCATGACAGCATTTTAGTTAGATGTTATTCAATTAAAGGGAGTTTCTGAGGCTGAAGCTTGCTTTTGTACTTAATTCAGGGTCATGAACACATCTCCATACCATGTGAGCAAGAAATCACCTGAATGCAGCACTCCTGGATCAGATGCTGTTAGTTTTTCCATGAACTCCTCTGGTCCCTGTTCTCTACCAGCCATCAACTAGCCCTTGCCAAGAGCATGTGTGGATAATGTACCTTTGTAATTGTAAGATCAATTATTTTGATCTCTAGATCAATTTCACAGGCATTTTTGTCCAAGTTTTGTTGTCTCCTATATTTTCTGTTTCCAGAGCCTTTCATAATTATTATTTTTTGTAGCATTTTACTACCCTATGAAGATCTTGCTAAGTCATCATGGATTTTTGACTTTCATCATGCTGTATAATTATTGTTTTTAGATGTATAACAGCGAATCATATTCGGATTCATTGTGGATGCTAGTGTCCAAATCAAATCAAGACTTGTTGAATAGCATGGCAAGGTTTGATCAATGATTAATATTTTTTAAGTTGTCACATGGCTAATTACATTCTTGTATAAAACAGTTGATCTCATGCATCCCCAAGAAAACTGCTAATATCAATCATGTTTGAGGAAAGTGAACGTTGAGCCATTTGCAATTTATTAAAAGGTTGTTATTGCTAATTGCATTAGTTATTGGATCCCCACACATTCTCAAATGCACATTACTTAGCTTGTATTAAATCAGAACGTCAGAGATTCTTAAATATACTACATTACAGGTATTACATCAGTTATGTGAAAAACAATGCTTTTATACCAAATATATAAAAATATCTCATTGGATTAGATAATTATTCTTATATGAATTAATTTTGATATAGTATTAATGTATGATAATATTTTATGTTGTCAACAAATCATATAGCATTATGCGTTTGGAGTTTTAAGATAGTTATTATAGGTTTTAAACAATTTCAAACGCTTTCAATCATATAATAATAAATAATTAGATATTTGTATAAATTTTTTTTATATTAATAATACATCAAAACTAAATCTTGACACTACACCAATGTTTTTCGTATTCACCAAAAGTGACGAGTAGGACTAATTATGTTGTGTTTGTCTTGAGTTTATAAGAATCTGGTGGACAAAAAAGTAGCACTGTCACGGGTAGACTATAAAACTAAGATGGAGATGTGATGTATAAATTGAACTAGGCCGGTAAGACTAACGATACTTGACATAGAATATATTTTAAGTTGGACTATTAGCTACATATAGAATGTGTCTAGGAATCGTTGATCTTCAAAAATATGTTTGGTTGATCAAGAGTGAGAGACATCCACACCACAGGAATACATGCATCGCTCTCTTTTAAAATGTACAAACGTGGTTTATGGAATAGCATTTGTCCCACAAATGGGAGAAAGGCAGAATAAAGGGCCAATTGATTCCTCACCATTTGATGTTGTTGGTTACCTGTTGTTTAATTAGATTGCGTTATATCTCTTTACGTGGATGACAATGGATTAAAGAAGCGTCTAATCTATTTCAGGATCTTGCTTCCCAAAAATTATTTGAGAAATTTTTAAATGTTCTTTATAGTAAGAAAAAATGTTTATTTTGTGTCATTTAATACTCAATAAAGACTGAAGAATTTCTCAAAATATTCTTGTTCCAGTCTCCAAGGATGGTTGGTCTTCAAAATTTCGCAAAGTCTTTTTATCTTCAATACTTTTTTGAGTACATAAAAGTTTAGGTAGGTTTGTCGTTGGTCATCCCGCTCAAGCCAAGGCATGACCCTTGGATCCAAAGAACATTTATAAAGAATTTACAAGATTGTCTATCAATGAGATTTTTTCATTGATAACGGAAATTGAATTCACATCCTTATAAGATACGAATCCATTCCTTATGAATAACTTACGCCAAAAGTATGGCAGAGGAGGACGGTAGCAAAATAGTACAAGCTATTAGTCGTTGTCTCTCTCTCTCTCTCTCTCTCTCTCTCTATATATATATATATATATATATGCTTTTTTTTCCAAGTAAATTGCAGTTTATACAATTCAATTTTTACTTATGTGTACAATTTGAAAAATACAAATGACTTTATAAACCTTACAATGAGAAGAAAAAAAAAATGTTGAATATCTTCAGAAAATTTTATCAGATAGAGGAACTCAAATCAACTGTAAAACAAACCTTCTTATTCAAATAACATAATGTTTCATAAGAGAAAAAATGAACCTCGACACAAACGCGAATGAGATTCGAATGCAATGGATGGTAACGTTGTGTTAAGGTCGCTCAATCCTCAATTAGCCTAAATGATTTCAATCTTGTGTTTCTTATCCGAGAGGGAATTGTTATTTATAGTTCTTCAGCTGTTTCATACTTTCACTTGTACACATGTTTTCAAAAATATAAGCAAGTATGCGTATTTATTATTATTAATATTTAATTTTTATGAAATTTTGATATGTTTGATCATTAAGACAATATATCACATGATTTAGTAGTGAAATTTATAAAAATTCGATGTTTATAAAAAAATTAATTCTGTAGTGAAATTACTCCTACACTAACTGGATTCATTATCACATGTGTATATATATTTATATTTATATTTATGTAGAAATATTGTGAGACCACGGTATTACTCACCGTAAAGTTAGGCCATGTTCTTTTGAAGCTTCATTCTCGCATATAATTGATGTCATAGGGCAGTGTGTTACTATTTTGTTTTAACACTTCTCTTGTAACATGTAGGTTGCAAATCCATATAGCTTTCCTGAATTAGTAGACGTTACCTATATATTGAGATTTTTTTTTTTTTTGGGGCTCCCTTAGGAGCAATTAACTGAAACTGAACCTATGGCATTTCATAAACGTAACATTTCAAGAGCATTTAACCTGACTTGTTCATATGTTCAAAGGTTAATTCAATGGTAAAGACACAAAATTTTTGCATTATATGTCATGTTCTAATTGATTAGATGTTATATTTCTGAAGCATCCAACATTTTCTCAGCACTTTTGAGGACAGTACAGCTGAAAACTCAGAAGCTTCTTTAACGTATATCGTTCATGATAATGGGGAAGCAATAATGCATCAATTTATGTAATTGTTATTGTCTCAATTTTTCAACAAACCAGGCAATGGTACAAAAAGCCTAAAAGGTTACCAAGAACCAAAAACGGAGGCAGTGCATGAATCATTTTCTCTCATTCTTGGAGTAAAATCTCAAAACCAAATAGAAGAAGAACCTGTAAAGAACACCCCAAGCAAGCAGGATCAAGATGTCATACCATATGTTCTCCATTTGAATATCCATTGTGGACAAGACATCTTTTCCTATCAGTATGCAATCACTGGGAAAATGATGGTGGCTGCTGAACTTCACCTCTCCTAATGGACCAGGGGACAAATCTGCTTGGTTTCCTCTGTAGCATTTCTCATTGTTGAATTCATTTGACAGCAGTGCCTCAAAAGGGTACTTGATAGCAGAAATGTAGTGGAGCCACCTCCAGTAAAAGGGTATCTGAGTTCTCTTGAGGAAGAAACCACAGGTCAAAAAGAAAAGTGCTGTTGTGGCTATGACCACTGCATATCCTGTGATGTAACTTGGCACAAGGGCACTTACAAGCATCACATACGCATTGGTGGTGATAAGGGAGGCATAAAGGATGAGCCAGAAGTACAAGATGCTGCTTTTCAGGTGGAGCATTAGTTTGGTTATGACAGCAAAAGTGAGGCCTTGAATGGCAAAAAATGGGAGGTAAACGATGAGGGAAGAGATGACATATGAAGAAGCACGGTATGCATTGTGTGAAGTCTCCCTTATGAAGATGAACCTCTCCAAGATGAAGGATGGGACTGCATCATTGGAAGAGAAGAAGACTAAGCACACTGCAAAGATGTAGAAGTTGAGGAGCCTATTAATGTCTTTGCAAGTGAGGTGGCTTAGATTCTTGAAGATGGAGGATAGGACAAGTGCCATAACAGTTAGGACAATCTCCCTAGAAAGGAAAAGTTCCGGGGTGCGGATAACATTGAGTGCTGTTCTCCAAGAAAGCACTGCAACCTCACGGAGCCATGGATTTGCATACTTGGATCCAAGGTTTGGTTCAGCATCAAGCACGTCTTCAATCTCAAACTCTTCATATGAAGTTGCATAGGTGTCCATGGATTGCTGGCTAACTATCGCAGGTGTTTTGGGGCGATAAGGGTCTTGATATGATGCATAGTGTTGGCTAGAAATGGCACTTCTTGGTCCTGACATTGGTGTCTTCCCAGGTGTAAATCCTGGAGTTCTTGCTGGTGTCCATGATGGTGCGCGGCGAGGGGTTCCTACCACACCGTGATAAAGCCAGACAGAGAAGTCTTTGGCTGAGAAATCTTTGTAGAAGTGAGAAGCCAAACGGGGGTGGACACCACTGGCCATAGTCCTCGGTGTTTGAGCACTTCTCCTCTCAAGGGAGTTATCGAAATTCTCATCATCATCATCATCAACATCTTCATAATTATAACCGTAACTGAAGTGTGAGGAATCAGGCACTGATGCTCCAGCAGCAAATCCTTGGCTTTTTAGGCTAATCATGTGTTTGGAAGCACCAGGGGTGTTCCTTATGCAAGGTGTTCTTGCGACGGGTGTCTGGGCTGCTCGATCAGGTTTGAGGCCATCACGTTGGTATAGAACAAGGGGGTCAAGTCCAATGGTTGATTGATCATATTCTTTTATAACATCTAGGAGGTACTCAATACTGTTTTCTCCATCTGGTATTGTCCTTCCAAACCCAGAAAGGTAAGCAGGAAGTGCATCTGGCCTTCCCATGTATATGAGTCTTCCCCTATAACATCAATACATCACAGTAGCAAATCTGGTCATTTTATGAATACATTACCGGTTTATATGCAATTGAATCTTCATTGTCTACCTAAAATCTCATCTTTTGTCACATTACTTAAGCCCAAGGGCATCTAGTCATAAATGTATTATTAAAGTTTCACTATGTAAAGTAGACTAGGAGTTCTTTCTTAGTACTTTTTCCATCATTATTATTTTTTTATTTATATACCTATACCATGCATTTTGACTTGAAATTCACAAAGCATAAGCCTATTGCCACCATTTTGCTAGTTATTCTAATTAGAGTGATGTTATTTGAAATTAAAGTTCAATACTAACTACAACACCTCTCTCACATAAATATACAATATATCTATCTTATCTCAATATATGTAAACCTCTATCTCAATATTCATGCACACATTCAAATTAATATACAATGTCTATATATGATATCTATATAGTATGAGTTCAAAAAACATTTTACTTTCTAATTATGGGAAACGGGCCTAGGCCTACTATATAGAGACTTGGTACCATGTTAATCATGCATTCAGCTTACAACCTTAACAATAAGCTAAAGGCCCCAAAATGGTTTCTATATATATATATATATATATGTTTTTGTATATTTCTAACCTTTGTATGTCTCCTCATTTCAGGCTCTTCATAATGTTTAGATGAATATTACCTTGCTAGGATGGTGATCCGGTCCAGGAGCATTTGAATTCTAAATGAAGGCTGATGTATGGTCATAAGGACGATGCTACCTCCTCTTGCTATGTCTTTAACCTTTTCCACTACACTGTAAGCACTTGTAGAATCAAGGCCTGAGGTTGGCTCGTCAAGAAACAGAAGTGATGGCTTATGGATGATGTCTATGCCAATAGACACCCTTCTTCTTTCCCCTCCCGATACTCCCCTCCTTCCCTCATCACCAATATATGTATGTGTAGCACTCTGGAGAACCATTAAGTCAATAATATGCCATTGTTTTTGTGTAGATGGGTGTATATGTGACAGTGAACTGATTAAGCATGATCTAACATGCAAATTATTACTTGACATGTGTTAGATCGTGAGAACCATGATAAAAGGGCACTTATCATTAAAATATAAAAAATTTTTAGATGCTATTAGAATAAAAAAAAAGTTTTGTTTTTGTAACATTTATTAATTGACACATCAGCTATAATATTAAAAATAAAAGAAAAGTGAAAGATAATAATGATGATAAAATTGATATGTTAAATTATGAATGATATAGGGTAATAGTTTACTTACTCTAAAAGTATCTAAGAATTTTTCTTAAAATATACTTTTAAATATGTTAAATAATGATGTGAGTGCCTAGGAAATGATGTGATAGACCGTGCCTACTGTCTATACCTGCAAGCCCAGTTGATCAAGGAGCTCGTGAACTCTCTTCTTCTTTTCCTCCCTGCAAATGGAAGGAGGAAGCCTAACCTCAGCTGCAAACATGAATGTCTCAAAAACTGTCAACATAGGGAAAAGTTGGTCATCTTGCATCACATATGATGATACCATCTTCATGTAACTCGTGGTTACCTGCATAATTACATCATATATACGTGAACATTAATTAACTTTAACTAAAGAAATAAAAAAAGATCGAAATCTATTTTATTTGAATCCAGCAGAAAACATGAAATGGTATAGTAGTTCAATATTTTTACTGGTTTTCCATCAATTCTAACTGATCCTTCTAGACTCCCTTGTGCAATTCTTCCAGCCAAGGCATCAAGAAATGTGGATTTGCCAGCACCACTAGGCCCCATGACTGCCATAATTTCACCTTTGTTTGCCTCGCCAGAGATGTCATGAAGAAGATATGCTTCCTTCTTTATCCAGACTCCATCCTTTTTCTGCTTCTTCATGACACTGTAGGAGAGGTTGCTGAATTCTAGGCCTGAGCCAGGAATGGACTTTTGGGGTCTCAGCTGACTCACCTGTTTTGCTGCTCCTGGTTTGTCTAAGTCCAATAAACTCTCTAAGTTTTTGTCACTGCCTTTCCTGTTTGGCCTTGCCATTGCTGTGAATTTCCAGCAAGCAGTCTTAGCCTTCTCTCTAGCTTCCCTAAGTTGAGGAGTTTTCTAAATGCTGAAGTTGAGCTGTGCAAGGTATAAAAGTAGAGGCAGCATGAAGAGTGGACAAAGAAGTGATGGCCAAAATGAAAGCAGCTAATCATAGAATGCGGTGTTGGAAAAAAAAGATATTTTTCATATTATAAGTGAGGAACATTTTGTGGTAATTACAAACATTAATTGATCTATGTCCAATATTTCATATGATGTTATAGATTTTTTCTAAGAGTATCTATTTGGACTATATATGTGAACCTTTTATCAGTTATATGTTGTTCATACATTTAATTACATGTACTATTCCTCAAGATTAACGCTATTATGTAAGTAACTATTTGTATGATAAATGGATAATTAATATATTATGTGATGATTAGTTAATATAATGATAAACATATATTATATGATGATAGATACTTAAAAATAATGTATAAATAATTGTGTATGAATGGCAATCCTGTTTAAGTACATTATACCTAATTGATACTCATGTTTGGTTAATTCAAATGGTTGAATATTTGTTTCACTTAAACAAAATCTCAAGTTGGGAGATCTCAAATTCGAGTATTGGGGACAAAAAAAACCAATGTTTGGAGAACTGTACCTCCATAATGGATTGATCCAGTTTAAATCAGATTAATTAGAGTTTATAGATACCGGATTCTGGTTATTTAGACAATATATATATATATATATATATATATATATATATATATATATATATATATATATATATATATAGAAAGCATAACATCATCAGACGGCAAACTTGGACGAGTCTATTTCCGTTTCACTTTGGGGTTGTCGTTAAATTTGCATCGGTGGTGCCGAAGAGTGTTATTGACTTATTATCTTGTTCTATTCAGCAGTGGAGACACCTTTTAACTTTCATTAAAATTCTGGTTTTATCTAAAACTAGAAATGATGCATTTAGAGCTGGCACATGCATGGTGCGTAGCATGTTTGCCAGACAAGAGCCTCATGAATGTACTTGACAATGAACTGGAAACTAGTTATCGCATAGATCGAACTTAGGTTAACTAAAGACTTAGTTGCAGCATTCACCTGACGTGAAAAAGGGACAACAACTTCAGTTCTTCAAGATATTTTTATCATTGACTTATGATTGATTCTGTTGAATAATCTCTGAATGATGTTATCTACACAATTTTATGAAGATTGAGTATAAATTGTTGATTTGATTTGCTTCAGAGTATGACGAAAGATAAAAATACATAAAGCAGGATAATTTGAATTCAGATAAAGTCATAAATATGAAATATCTATGATTTGTGAAATACATATCTAAATATATAATTAATGGCATCAGCATTTTTTAGATAGACTTGGTGTTACTTGAGTTCTAATTAGACTACTGTTCTAATTTTTATTACATTAAATTTTACTATGTCTTCCTATGTTTTTATTTAATATTTTATCATAGAAAGAAATAATTTTAAGGATTAATTTCCTATGAGTAAGAACTATGTTGAATACATAATTGTGTGACTTTTGTTTTTCCTTATATTAATTAAATATTATAATAAGATACTAACTAATATTACTCTCACATAAATATATAATACATATATTTCACCTTAATATACATATATTTCGATATTCATGTAATTCCACGTTAGTATATAATTTCTATACTAGATCTATAGTCCGTGTTATATAATGGTGTTGGCCCAAAAGCAGCGGTGCTATATCAACCTAGAGCATCTCGATATTCCCAGTCAACATTCACCTAACCTATATATATATATATATATATATATATATATATATATATATATATATATATAATTTTTTATATTTAATTTTTTTTATTGAAATTATTGGTCAAAAAAATAACGGAATGTCGAGTTGTGTGTGTTGATTTGAAATTTACAATTATTTTTTCTCGGTACCAAAAGATAAAAGCTGATGGCGTTGACCCAAAAACAAATAAATTAATGGGCAAGAGACATTTGCGATTTCTCCGGAAAATAGGGGTTTTATTTTACTTTATATGATTTGGGCCATTTTGATGGCAGCATGCACCTCAAAAGTTTATTTATTGTTTAATTCTAGGCCAGTTAAGCTGTGCATTAGTTTAAGTATAGTGTGTAGTATATCGGTTTAAAATTTGATGGTGCCCCATAGATCTTAATCTCATTCAAACCGTTTATTGTGTTATATTGATATTCAATGATAGAGATTGAAAAACCAAATATTGGACCACATAAACTCCTCCTCCAATCTCCCGTTCCATCGATCTACTCCATACTTCAAGCCATCTCCAGCATGGGGTTGTATCACCACCCTATGTCAAATGTTCCAGCAAACTCCAGCAGATGGTGCGATGTAGAGTTTTTATTTTTATTTTTATTTTTTAAAACTGAAAAAAAAAACTTGATTCTCCTTGGCAGGACCAAACCCAAGGTGCTGTCTCTAATGCACCATGTTAATCATGGTATATCAACTACCTTGGAGTTATTCTATATCTAAATTGATAGACTAACCGTACATCCGTCACATGTGATGTATAATAGCCGCCCCACTGTCATCATCTTCTTTCTTCTCCTTTTTTTTTTTTTCTTTTTGCATTTTTTCTTTCTCTTCTCTTTTCTCCAACATCAGTGTCAGTGCCAACCCTGTGTCATCACCGACACACCTTCTGGTGACTTGCTCCTCTGATCACCACCTCCACCTTGCAGGAGCACATACGACACGATCTCCGTCAAGCCACCCTCCACTTGCTACCATTGGAACCACCAACAGGTGCAAGAATAACATGGTGGCTGCGATGCTAATAGCGACCATCTCGCTTTGAAGCACCATTGTTTTTTTTTTTTTTTCAATTTTGCTTTGCTCACCACACACAACACGGAACAGATAACAATGGTTGCTCGATTAGGTTGGTGGGTTATGGTTGTGGGTTTATTTTAATGGTCACTGCTCGACTCTTTCTTTAGATAAGAGAGAGACAGAGAGAGTATGAGACAATGGTGGAGTCACCGGTGAGGTACTGGGCCGGGCGCCAATGGCGGTGGTAGCAGATGAGAACAAGCTGCGGAGTAGGAGGAAAGGTGTATTGCAGTTGCCGCAGCTGGTCCTTGGCCACTGTCGTCCTGGCTGGCATACCGTTATAGAACTAGAAATGGAAGAAGGGGAGGGATGTCTGTAGTGCTTTTCTGTTGTGTGGTGTATGCATGCTCCAACTAAATATGACACTGGCACCTTAGTGATGCATAGTGCACCATATATAATAAGGAGCATAGCAAAATGCGCCCCAAACCCAATGGGTCATCTCTACCACCTATCAAGTTTAAACACTTTCCACCTCCGCCACAAATAGTTGCTTCTCTGCCGTCAACCCAAAGCATCTCGTCGTCAGCATTGCCAGCTACCTAATCACCATTGCATCCGATGTCACTCTGTTGATGCTTCGATTTTGGGATTCATTAATGCTGTGGCTTTTTATTTTAAGCAATGTGTTTGGGTTAAGTGGATTTCATGATCATTTTCTAATAAGACATGTTTTCTATTATTGTAATATGAAACTATAGTTGTTGTTTTAAGTGGTAAGTTACTAATTTGAAAAACTTTTGAAAAATTTGTTTGTGAGTTGTGATCCATTTGATTTGCTCAAAATTTGAGCGTTTTATAGTCATATATGTCTGCTTGAAGGTTTAAGCTTTATGTGCAACAATTTCCAAAGGTTGAGGGGAATAACCTTGATGGTCTCACTAGTGGATGTGATGGTTCTGGCTTGAGAGGGTAACTAGGAGGAGAACAGGTGGTGGCTAGTGATGGTGATGAAGAAGAGTGGATGCGTGGCATTTAACCATATTTTCAAATGCATTTGATCGCATTTTTTAAATGTGGCTAAATGACTTTATGGCCAACTTGTCCCCTACACCTTAGTCAAAGTTAAATGGTGTGTGGTGTACCATATTTGTCAAATGCACCCCAGAACAGGCCTTAATTCTAATGGCAACATGCACCTTAAGTGGCAAGTCCTTTATATGAAATCAGATTTTTTTAATTGATTCGTTTGAGAGTTCATTGAGCTTTTGCAAACTATAGCAAATATTTAGCAATAAGGGTTGACTATAGTGGCAAATGACTTGCACTCTTAGAGAAAGGACCAAAGTTCAAACTTTTGAATAAAACTATTATTAGAAGGATCTCTTGGTCATAATAGTGCTCGAGGGATTAATCTGAAATATAATAATATGTGTAGAAACATTCTAATTTTTTTTTAAAAAAATGGCAGTTACTCTACTCACAAGATTTTAATGGATATAACTTTTAAGGCCAAGTGTGAATAGGATGACCTTTGATGATTAATTGAATATATTTACATACATTTAGAATATGGAAAATAATTGGCAATCAAAAAATTTGTTTAAAACTTTCTCTATACCAAAACCCTACATAAAACCCTTTTTAGAAAGCCTCATAGGATAGTCTTATGCTCTTGAAGATGCCCAAATAGAAAGTACCATTCTACCTCTCCTTATTCCGCACAGTGTCTTCAGAAGGAAGCAAGGAAACTTTAGATGGCTTGGGAAAATACTCATCTCTAAATCCACATATTGCTTAATGCTAGTGGCTAGAAAGGCACACTAGTCTTGCTTGGTAGTCTGGATGTACTCCTTAACATCTGGTTGTGGAGTAGAGATGAGTGTTTTCCAAGGCCATCTAAAGTTTCCTTGCTTTCTTTTAAAGACATTGTACAAATTAAGGAGAGATGGAATTGTGCTTTTTATTTGGGCATCTTCAAGAACATGAGAGTATTCTACGAGCTTTTCTAATTTTGAGGAAAGGGCTTTTATGCAGGGTTCTGGTTTAGAAATTCTGGAAAATAAGGATCTAAAGGAGGAGATTTATTACAAAAATGATACAAATTTGTGAACCTTATACCCATCACTGTGACTACTCTTTAATTGATGTCAACTAAGTCGGACAAATGTGGCTATGCTCTGCAGCCCATTTGGACTATCTGACATTAGTCTTAGAATATTTTGGTGAGTTGAGCACATTTTTATAAGTTGAAATTTGAAGTAACAAAAAATCATGAGAGTAGTCTAATTGTGAGAGGGTCGACACTTGAGTAATATGTATAAGGTTACGTGGTTAAACCTTATTGCCATTGATTATCGTTGATATATCAAAAAAATAAAAATTGAAGTGCCAAAGATTATAGTCATTTCAAGTTGATTATGACACAATGAATTGTGATACTCCAAGGTACATATCGTATCATGGTTTAGGGACTCAATGGTGATATGTTGATATTTAATGATTACTATAAAACTAATGAAACATATATTGTCCTTTTTACGGCTAGTGGTAAAGCTTTTCTGATACAACCTCAATTACTTAGTTAGTTAATTAGGAATAAATAATTAGTTAGTTAAAAATATAAATAGAGGAATGCCTTCATTGTGAATTATAAAATGAGAATTGAAAAGAAAATTGAGAAGTTTTTTTTTCTCCTTTAATTCGAATAGAGATGTTATCACTTACCTGATATGAATATGTTGTATTTTTTTATTTGTTGCTATTGTAAAATATTCTATATTCCAAATAAATTTAATTTAATTTCAATTTTTTTCATAGCATAAGGAAGCTGATATAATTTATTATTTGAATTTCTTTTGATATTATCCTCCCTTCGAAACAAAGTATAGTTAGTTTTTCAGACAAAGTTAATAAAGTGTCAGATTAGCATGCTTGTATCAGGACTTGGCATGTATAGATCTTCATTATCTATGTATTTACATAAGGTGAAACCATTTTTTGTAGAAATTATTTACGTAATTTCAAGTAAAGGGTATTAATTAAGTAGAATTTTGTTTAATGTGATGATTTCATAATTTAAATTTCTAAATTATAAGTAGAGTTTGTCAAGGAATGCAATACACTTCCAGTAGGATCTACTATCACTTTTGAGTACACAATATGAAACCTTAAATGCAATTTCTATCATTTCAATTATTTTGTCCTTCAAAAAAGCTTATTCATGTTTTGCTAGCAAACCACCCTAAACGCCTCAACTTTTACAATTTACAACTCTAACGTGGGATTTTTTATTTTTGGTTACATACTCTTTAGTGGGATTAACTAACCATCAAGCGATCAATAAAGACGAGTCCGAAACTACTCTCAATTATTGCGACATGCCTCTCCTGATACCAAATTTATAATCTATTAAATTTGAGACCAAAGATGGGGCATTCTGAGGTATTGACATTTATCTATTTTATGTTATGCCACATTATTAGCTTATTACTCTAGTTAGCATTTTCTTATTTACTCACCTTTTTTGTTGAGAGGGTTCAAAAGAAAGGTCACCCCTTTGGTCTCCCATAATTGTCAATCAGTCTCATTAATTTTAACACAAATGAGTAGCAACAGTTGCAAAGACTACTAATCAACGGTTACACTAGCCATGTTCTTCACACAATTCACATATTTGATACTCCAAAATTACAAAATCAATTAATAACACATGGCAAACATAATTGTCTTCATATCAAGTAAATAAATTTGAGCTCTAATATTTATCCCTAACATACTTCAAAAGTCACATTCACAAAATAGCAATATCATCCGATAAAGAGCTCATACTCATATAAAGCTTAAGTGAAAAACATCACTAACAGACCCAATATACAATATCTTTGGGTGAAGAAATCTACAAAAGAAGAAGAAGAAGAATTAATGGAAATAAAACACCCATCAACATCTGATAAAGAACTAATCTTAATTTGAAGTTTCAAAAGAAGCATATCCAAATAAGCACGACTTACAAGCAACCTAGATAAAAAGCAAAACAAGTGCAATAAAACAAGACATGTGTAAAAAAGAGCACATGCAAAGATGGCATCAAAAGATGTAGCACATTTTAAATATTAGACATCTATATGATTTTAATATTCCAAGTAACTATAAAAACATGTATTTTTATTTTTCTTATATTACTAGATTTTCACTTTATCATAAATAAATAATATTTTAATTTTACTACATTATTATCTTATTTCTAATTATTCCTACT
Source organism: Pterocarpus santalinus (assembly GCA_031439595.1). Taxonomy (NCBI): domain Eukaryota; kingdom Viridiplantae; phylum Streptophyta; class Magnoliopsida; order Fabales; family Fabaceae; genus Pterocarpus; species Pterocarpus santalinus. The sequence continues at coordinate 60,675,257 of CM062531.1, forward strand.
ATATTTATTAAATGATTGTTATATTTTAGTTGCCTGTGCAATACGCAGATCTCAATCTAGTTATCTTGTAACCCTCACCTAAGAGTCACCTCCTGATTAGTCAACTTTTCTAACTGAAAATTTAAATAAAAAAGGTGTTGTCCTTAATCCTAACAACCAACAGGAAACGGCCGACGAAAAAGCACATTTCATCGTATTACATTTTTGGGTTATCCAGAGGAACAAGCATAACTAGTGGCTAACATCTTATTACAGTGTTATTTCTTTCTTCTGATAAAACAGTTGAGAAAACCGTTAGCCCTTATATGATGAAAAGTTTTCTACACTTGAATTTTGTGAATTTCAATATTGAAGATAAATAAGTATAAACAATACAAAGTATATTGGGGAAAAAGAGTTTAATAGCTAATAAAAACAGCCAGGTCGATTTATATATATGGCTATGCAGAGATGACTGGCTCAATTTCCTCTTCAAAATGACCTTTTTAAAAATAGAAGTTCCCTCTAATTATAAACCAACTTCCTCCACAATGAGGCACTAGGGGAATAGAAGAAACCAAACCACCTTTTTTTTTTTTTTTTGTGTGAGTGTTCTTCTTTTTCTCTCTTTTTCTCTTCAGAAGAAGATCATGGCTTCCAAGGCCCTCCTCTCATTCTTCCTCATATTCTCTTCATGTGTTCATCAGGGTTTCTCTGATGGCCTTGACCAGCTTCTTGGGGGCCTTGGAAATTTTGGAGCAATGAAAGAAGCACAATGCATGCAGAAGCTGCTGCCTTGTAAGCCATATTTGAAGTCTCCAACCAACATTCCTCCAGCCTGCTGTGCGCCCATGAATCAGATGGTAACCAATGACACCAAATGCCTATGCTCTTTCTTTAACAACGAAGAGTTGATTGCGTCCATGAACATTTCTAAGGATGACATGTTGAAGCTTCCCAATGCTTGTGGGTTAGCTGTTGACGTTTCCAAATGCTACACTGGTAATTGATTCTATCTGTTTTGTATTGTATGGTTTTCATGAGTTGGTTGTTTTTCATAACTTAGTTGCAAAATATATTGTGTTTGTAATGGTTTCTTTGTTGTGTTTTTTCATATCACAAATTGAGAAATTAACGGCCTTAAGATGACATATTTGTTTCACATGAAAACAGGACTACTAGTAACTAAATTAATCTGTTGTATTTGTAATGGTTTGTTTGTTGTGCTTTTTCACATCAAAATTGAAAAATTAACTGTCTTAAGATGACATATTTGTTTCACATGGAAACAGAACTACCAGTAACTAAGTTAATCTATTGTATTTGTAATGGTTTGTTTGTTGTGTTTTTTTATATCAAAATTGAAAAATTAACTGCCTTAAGATGACATATTTGTTTCACATGAAAACAGGACTACGAGTAACTAACTTAATCAATGGTTCGTTTGTGGAGTTTTTTCATATCAAAATTGAAAAATTAACTGCCTTGTGATGACATATTTGTTTCACATGAAAAAATTATTACTAGCAACAAATTAATGTAATCATTTGTTATAATCATAGGAATTTGGTGTGGTTTATGGCTGTTTGCATTTTGTTTTGCGCTTGCAGCATAAGGCAAGATAAAGATGAAAAGAATAGGAGTTGGTCTTCTTTTAGCGTTTTGATTTGGTGTTGTAAATCATGTTGTTGGCCTTTGCAAATTGATTTTTTTATTCTTTTCTTTTTCCCACAAAGGAGAAGAAAACTTTTAATTTGTTGGCATTGCAGATGGGATTTTAGGCGATCAAATATTCATTCTTCTTGTTTGGTTTATAAAACTTTTGGAATCATTTTTCTATTTAATAGGCAATATCGCCAATGTAATGCAAGCCACTGCATGATATCCCCTATCAACTAAGAAGTTGCATTTGCCATCATAAGAATTCTAATAAATTTGAGGAATCCTTATAGCTAATAAATTTCTTAAAGCAAACATGTAGATGAACATTTCATATAGTTTGGGGACGTTCTCACCTACTCCTCCCTTTCTCCCCAGTGAACACATGCATTATGGAATGCTCATTGGGTTGTGTTGGAATTTCACACAAATTAGTTGAAGCCTTTGTTAATAACCTCTTCCCATAGCTTTATCCTTCAAATTTCGTATTTGCATTGCATGGAAGGTCTGGTTTTAACATTCAACTTGTTTTGTTTCTTTTCATTGCAGGAGCAAGCCCACCACCAACAACAGGTAAATCATCAACCAGCAGTATGACACTCAAGTTCCGTGTTTGGAACAGTGAAAAATTGGAATATTTATTCAACAAATTGAACAAAATTTGGACTAAATTAATCTGCTAGGCTGCTTTGAACTGTTAATTACCTAACTTGCTAATTCAAAACGGATCATGCAAATGGAAAGGTTTGTTCTGCTAGTTATAATTGGAATGAGAAATTATTACATGCGCAAGGAGAAGAGAAGTTCTTATGTGCTTTTGGAAGTAAGCTATTGTTCTTGCTTTAATCCATTGATTGCTTACTGCATTAGCTTTGCAGCCCTCCTTTACTTTCTCAACCATTCACTCTTATAGGCTTTAACCATCACAAAGCTTATTTGACAAGCAATTGCATTGATTTACTATCAGAGCATATAAGAACTTATCGCAGGAGAATTTTTACTGCAGAAACAAAAAATGTATAAATTAGTGGCGAGTCCTACCATTAACTTAACCAGAAATATTATCCATTGAATGGCATGAGCATAAGCCTAAGTGCCAGAAGCATGCAATAATTTCTCTAGCTAGAGAAATCTGCTTATGATAGGCATACCTTGCTCTGAGATATGTGAGCAACTGTGATGACATCAACATGTAATAACAAGAACTATATTTGCTGCTTCTAGGTATAAACATAAACCCTGCAGACTACATTTCGGCTTCAACTTCTTCAACAGCTACAAGTTCAACAAAAATGATTACTCCATATGGAATCATTCATTTTGGTGTGCCCGGCTTTGTTGCTTTGTTGACTGCTCTAGTACTCTCCGCAAACTAGACTTAGAAAATTTGCCATAAAGTGGGCATTACTTGGGTACTAGTCCAAACAAGTCATATTATGAGCTTGTTTGCTATTCGATTTTCTCTTGGGGGCTTGGTTCTATGGAATTTCATGTCATGAATTACAAAGTGCGTGGAAAGCATGTTCCTAGAGCTATCAATAGAGCATGACCCGAAAAAAAAAAAAAAAAGAGCTATGATTAGAGCAATTCATTTTGAATTTTGAATGTTGCAGTAGGAGAGCATAGCGGTGCCATTGCCCGATTGAACAAATCCATATATTCTTTTTTAAATAAAAATTGTGTTTCTTAAGTCTCTGCACATATAACCACTTTTTAACATTTGATGTATGAGTTGAGTGGTGATTATTGCTGATAAATGATAATAGCCGCAGCCAGTGTCAAAACATATCTTTCCCTTGTTTATCGATTTTAATTATTACATACAAGTTACAACATGATGCCAGTTAGATAGCTACTAATTAAGAGACCAAGAATGAAGTATCTTTCAGATGAACAAGTTTGGCAAACCAAAAAGCAAAGAAAAACAAGGACACTAAATAATATTTTGGGGTCTTCCTAGTTCCTATTGTTATGAAAAGAGAGGCTAACGAAAATGGAGAACAACTAAACAAGAAACAATTTTGATTAAGTGAAAAGGGAATATTTTCTAAGATGAATTTTGCCTGTACTACTATTTGTTACAAGGTCACTAAGAGTCACTTCTGGTTTAAGATTAATAAATCTAAGGATCCTGAGAATATCAATCAGATCAGCGTTTATGTTAATCTCATTTTCAAGAATAACGTTCAAACAATTTGAGAAGGAGCAGTGTTAAATTGCTCAACAGTATTTCGTACGAAAAAAGCAAAAATATGTAAAATTGGTGAGACAGCGGAAATCATGCTAGAAAACAAATCAGCAAAAAGAGAAAAGTCAAAGGAAATTAACCACTTACAACACTTCATGCAATATATGCGAAAATATATTCGTGCAAATTAGCATTTTGCTTTGGGAAAAGATATGAAGCAAAGAGAACAGGCAAAATGAACCATTCCTTTTTAGCATGTTACTCTATTTATAATTTAATTTCTAAAAGAAGATGACTTCCGGCAAAATGAATGGAAAACTAAAATAATATGAGCCAAATGATGCTTTATTCTCTGTTTGAGGACTTGAGAGCATGGTAATCTGTTCTATGTGAAACTTCACAGCTGTTTAGTTTGTTTTTTTATTTATGTTTTCAGTTGATATATTTTTATTTTTAGTAAAAATATTATTGTGTTTTTATTTTATTTTCTGGTTTTAATATTTTGTTAAAAAGATATTAAAAATCAGAAAATTTTTATCTTCAACATTTCTTTTACCAAAACTTAACAGTAGAAAAAAAAATAAAAATAAGGGATTTTTATAGGAATTTGATTTTAATACTTTGTTAATGTAAAAAAAAATTATATAGGCATCTATTCATATATTGTCACATTAGTAAAAGTATTTAATTTAACTATCCACTATATTAAAAGTCTTACAAATAAAAGTATATGATTGAATTAATAGTATAAAACTCCCTTACACTGATAGTACATCAAAATTAATCTCATTTTATATATATCGATTAAAATATATCAATGAAAAACAAAAGGAGAAAATAAATTGAACACTCCTTAATTTTTTTCCTACTCACACTTGAGTTTTACAAGCTATCCGGCATGGCACCAAGACATCCAAGTGCAAAAAGCTCTCAAAATAGCATGGTTGTTACCCTGTTAGTTCGGTGTCATGACAATGAAAAATTCACCGATAAATTTTATAAGAAAAATATACAAATTTTGTTATATTAAAACTCATTATTATTTATATTAAGTTATCAAGTTTAATTTTTATATTTTTCTCTCTTATAATATAACACTCTTATGTTAATAAAAAAACATGACAGTATTATAATTAAGTGTAATATATTTACGAAGTGAGCTAAACTCCTTAATGATTTCACAAATTTTACGTCAATTATAATGATAAACCCACACATAAAGAGAGGGATTTTTTTTTTAATATGAACTTTTGAGTATGATATTGGAAATATATGATATTTTTGGCAAAAGTGAAGAAATATGGGGTTTTTTAAGGCCCCGGTTATCTATATAGTGGATACCTTCAAATCAATAAATAAATAGAAGTCCAACACCTAAACAACCGGATTATTTAAAAAAAAAAAAGAAAATGGAATCTAGTGTTTAAAATAGCGGATCCTCTTTTTTTTTTTTTTAAAAAAAGAAGGAATCCGATTATAATAATAACGAATATTATTATTATTTTTTAAGCAAAACAGTGGATCCCTTGATTTTAAAGAAAAATAAAGGGATCCGGTGATAATCTAAATGCATTCCATTAAATTATAATTAAAAAAAGGGATTTGTTGTGATTTGGAATAGGTTGCAGGGATCCATGACAAAAATTATCGATCCCTGGTAATTCGAAACATGTGGCAGCAAATTCCTGTCCACGTGGTCAGGCATTTACTGCCACCCTCGGCCTATATAAATAGCCCTTAACATTTGAAGATACATGGAGAAATTCATTAGAGAGAAAGTGTGAAGAAAGAGAGGGAAGAGAGTGAAGGAAAAAAAGGAAGTGAAGAGTAGAGAGAGAGTAAAAAAAAGAGAAAAGATTGTTTGAAAAATAGAAGAGGAAAAAAGATGGATAGTAGTTCAGAGATTACAATATTATAATGGATTTGTTATTCAAAATACAAATGAAAGTACGATATTTATCTCCAACGAGCAAGCATATTTTGCGATTCCACAAACTATTTCATTTGAGGAATTAAATGTTGGAGATGAAAGCATAAATGTCAACACTGAAAAAATAGTGGTGAGAATAAAATACAGGTATCCGATATCGATTGTAAACGGAAATATGAAATATTAGGCCATTAGAATAAGTAGCGACTAGGATGTGCGAGTCATATTTAGGACATATTGGTGGTATAGACAACACATTTCTATCATAGAATTGTATGTTGATTGTGAGGAAGTCGTTGTTGCTAAAGCCAATCCTAGTTCATATATGGCTTGCCAACATCAAGATGAAATTGTTCCCAATTTATATCCGGTAAGTTCTTATACATTATGTAAATACTTTTTATTTCAAAACTAATTTTCCTATTATTAATCTTCAAGAATCTATTACTATTTTACAAATTTATTTATTTACTTGCTAAATAGTTAATTGTTTAATTTAGTTATTATTTTGCATAACTTTTCTATTTGAATTAATGTGTTATTTTATTTATAATTTGTTAGTTAGTTATGTGAAATTTCCATATCTTTGTATTCATTTATTTATTTACTTATATAGTTATATAGTCCAAATAATTAAGTAATTGTAAGTTTTGTTGACTATTATTTTGTGTAATTGTTCTATTTTAATAATTGTGTTGGTGTTTATTTATTAAATTCTTGTGACCTGTTAATACTTTAGTTAACATTGGAATTTAATTTTTAGTTGAATACAATATTGGTATTGCACAAGTTTGCGTGATATTTTTTACTAACAATTGTGCAATAAAACAACATTTTGATGAAGATGGACTGAGCCCATTTCTAATAAGAGGTGTAGAAGAATGTGAAATTAATGACAATAAAAATAAGGATGAGTATTTAGAAGGACAACACGAAAGCAAGGTGAGGGTGCAGATGATGATACCGATGATGAGGACATACTAGCCATAGGAGCTTTCATTCAACATCCAAAGAATCTTCCATCCTTCATGCGTGCTTTAGATCTTAATGTTATGGGAGCAACTGAGTTTTTAGAGTATGTAAATATGGTTGGTGATGATGTTGTGGGTGATGAATTGTGTATTGGAATGAAATTCATTGACAAAGAGGCTATAATCTGAGCAATCAAGGACTACAATATATCTAAATTAGTTGATTATAAAATGTTTGAGTCAAAGCCAATCACCTTTTATTGTAAGTGCAAACACTTCGACAGAAGGTGCAAATTGCTTGTTAGTGCCAGCCTCAGAAAGAAGAAGGATGTCTGGGAAATTAGAAAGTACAATGACTCACATACTTGTACTGTAATGATGATCTCTCAAGACCATACGAAGGTGGATATTGACATGATTACACAGCACCCTTGGTGCAAGCGGACCCATCTTATAAAGTAAAACTTTGATTACAAAGGTGCAATGATCTCAATTCAAATACACAATATCAATACTAGAAAGCATGGATAAAAGGCAATTGAGAGAGTTTATGATATTTGGGATATCTCCTATGAGGAGGTACCTAAGTGGTTAGTAGTAGTTACTACTTTAGTTCGAGATTCAATCACTGAACTCAATGCTATACCGGTATACCATGGTGAAGTGCAGTTGCCAGAGCATCAATTTTTTCGAAGGTTATTTGGGAGTCATACTCCCTGCATAAGAGCATTTAGACACTGCAAACCAGTAATCCAAGTTGACGGAACACATTTGTATGAACAGTATAAATGGATGCTATTGATTGTAGTAGCACAAAATGGTAATCAGAACATATTGCCAAAAGCCTTTGCAATTGTCGAAGATGAGACTGTGGATGTGTGGTATTTTCATCTGTCTCATCTTTGCAAATATGTAGTCACTCAAGATAGAGTTGTCATTATCTCTAATTGACTTGTGCAATAATAAACAGGAGCGATGATCAGTGGCAACCTCCATGAGCATTCCATTTATATTGCATTAGACACATCACAATTGATTTCTTGCATAGGTTTAAGAAGCCCAACTTGCATTGACTTGTTGTTAGCATAGATAAATTGATACTTAATTGTATTTATAAATGTGATTTTATTTTTGTAATACTAATCCAGGCAGATTGTGTTTCATAGGGCATTTTAGGACCGAGCGGAGTTTAACCATCACTGTGACCAAATGCGCCAACATGGTACTATCTAGATAGATTGGCTTGACAAATTTTCACAAGAAAAGTGGACTCAGGCCTTTGATAGTGGACATCGTTATAGGCATATGATCATGAACCTAGTTGAGTGAATAAATTTGGTGTTAAAGGAGGCTCACAATCTCCCAATTATGACCTTGGTTAGAACAACATATTTTCGATTGGCTGAGTTGTTTGCTAAGAAAGATACAGAGGCTTATGCTCAAAGAGCTGCAGGAAATATTTTCTTAGAAACCATCATGACACGACTGTGAGAAAACCAACAAGCATCCGGAAACGTACGCATCATTTCATTTGCAAGAAGACATGAGAGTTTTGATGTTTAAGAGCTAAGCCAAGATTTGAGAGTTGATATGAAGGATGGGCATTGTGATTATGGCAACTTTTAAACAAACCGATATCCTTATCATCATGTAATTGTGTGTTGCTCCAATCAAGGCATCGGTTGGACAGTTTACATTGATCCAGTTTATAGTATGGACAACATCTGCAAAGTGTATGAATAGGAGTTTAAGGTCATGGCCACCACAGCACATGGCCACCATATCATGGCCAAAGGATTCATCCGAATCCCGAGTTGAGGTGCACAATGAAAGGGAGCCCCAAATCAACCCGTTTCTCCAATGAGATGGACATGCTTGAGATTCGAAGGTCAAAACATTGTGGCCTTTATGGAGGCGAAAGACACAACTGTAGATAATGCCGACATAAAGTTAGGCCAAGCTTGTAGTGATAAATACAATAATTTGGCTTAGCTTGTTTATTTAATGTAAGTTAAATATGTAATGGCTCATATAAGGCAGTCATGACTTTTTATTTATTAGTGATCCATAAGTCTTTATTAAATAATGTGAACTCCTTATTTTCTTCAAACATTTTTTTAAAAAAAATGGAAAACGGGTGAAGCCCACTTTTTTGGCCCAAGTCCAAGTATCTTTTTTAAATCAAGTGTTTTATTTGGCCAAATTTAAATGGAGGTTAAGTTATGTTTTAAAATATTTAAAAAATTTTAAACGAAAAAGAATAAAAAATAAAAACTATTACAATAAAATTCTATTGAATATTTAATATTGTTTATCCTTTTTAAATTTGGCTTGCATTATCTGGTTGTTTAAATTTGTTAAAGGGACGAAAAAATGATAACCAATTATAAAATATATATTATAATTTATAAGTTCTCTTAAATTTATTATTTTAGTTTAATTTAAAATAAACTATTGTTATCCTTAATATTATCAATCTTTTTATTTTTGTACGCAATTAACTTATTTAACATAATTATTTAGATTTAGGTATTCAAATATAATTTTTTAATCTCTCAAAAATACTCTTCTTTTTTTATTTGTTAATAAAAAAAATTGACATTAAGTACTTATTATCGATTATATTTTTGTTTAAATTCTTTTTATTATTTTAAATAAAAATAATTTATTTTTATCTTTAATATTATCAACCTTTTTTTTTATGTAATTATCTTATAGGACACAAAACTTTTAGAATAGAAAGGTTAAAATTATTTTTCGAAATTTTTGTTTAATGCAAATTATATTTTACTTAATGCATATATCCAGTTGTTATTTAAAATAAATATTTTAATATCAAGAAATGTCCTTTAATAATAGAATAGTAGATCATAAAGACAAAAACAATATAATATTAAGGGGTGTTTGATAAACTAGAAAAATCGGCTAATTAAGTGCAATGGGGCCTGATTTTTAATAATCATTATTTGATAACTACCTAAATATTTTAAAAATAGTTTTTATTTGAATCCATTTGGATCTAAAACCAATTCTTAAAAAAACTAATTTTAAATTGATTTTATTTTGTCCCAATTTTTTTCTATTTTATATCTACTCATTATTATTCTTCTTACTTCACATAAATTAATTCTTTTTCCATTGACCTTGTCAATTGTTTGCGATCATTGTCCACCACTATTTGCCGTCGCAGTCCACCATCGTCAGCCACCGTCATTCACCACCATCCGTTGCCACCGCTCACCGTTGTTTGCCGCCGACTACCATCGCAGTCGCCACCACTTGTCGCCAGCAGCTACTGATTGCCACCGTCGACTGTCATCATCCACTACTATCGCGGTCGCTACCGTCATTTGCTACTAACTAGCATAGCGGTCACCACCACCTACCGTCGACTACCATCCCGATCGCCACCGCTTGTAGCCAACTGCTATTGATTGCCATCGTCAATTGCCATCATCCACTACTGTTTGTCGTGGCTGCTGCCCCATTTATCGTCACTAGCCACCACCGTTTTCCACCACTCGTCACCATCGACTGCCACCGTCCACCATTGCTAGCCGCCACAATCTACTATATTGATTTTTTAATGACATAATCAAGAAGAAAGAGGTACCGAATAATAATAATAATAATAATAATAATAAGACAACGTATATTAAAACTAATTTTAAATTGTCGAACTAAACAATGTTCAATAAAAAACTAATTCATTTTTATACAGGTTAACATAATTAGTTCTACTTTGTATTATGTTAACTTAGTTTTTGAGATTACCAAATACCCCTTAAAAAAGTTTCTTTAAAGTTTCATTTAAAAAATGTCAAAAGTAATTGTTATAATGAAATACTTGATTTGTACTTCATGTATTATGATGTCTTAACTTTTCTTTATTGTTATTCACTTGTACTTATTTTAAATAAACTAATTGCGTATGAAATAAAAAATTTGCAAATATTAAAGATAAAATAAGCGTTAAGTGTAAGTATTAGTGGGAGAGTGCATAAACAAATACAAGTTACGAAATAATGGATAACAAGAATAGTATAACAATGGATAACAAATCCCTAAATAAACTCATAACAACTCTAACCTTAGTCAGCCTAGCTCTTCCCTTTTTTCTTCCCCCACACCATCCTAGGAGTGAATTTCTTTGGCACCTTAATCTTTGAGTGTAGCTAGTATCATGCATTTTTTGATAACCTTCCACTACTCTGAGCTCCCTTTCCTTCTCTATCTCCCTCTGCCTTCACCTCTACCTCTACTATGTACGTCATCATCATCATCATCGTCATCGTCCTTGCCATCATCCTCGTCCTTGTCCTCTTGGTCCTCCTGATCCTTGCCCTCCTGGTCCTCTTCTTCCTCGTCGGCATCGTCCTCCTCCTGATCATCCTCGCCCTAATGATGTTGTGGCATCCCCTCGTGATGTGGCTCAACATGATGTTGTCTTTCCTATTGCTGTTGTAGGTCACTATGACGGTGTGCTTGAAACTAATAGTATTGAATCATCTCAGCAGTCAATTGGAAAAGTTCTTGAAAACTTCGATAGTACTGTATTATCTTAGCATCCTGCAGTAGTTGATTGGATAATATATCGAGGTAGAGGAATGCATAATTAAAGGGGTTGCTGCCCTCTGTGGCTCTAGTGATGGTATTGGTGGATGCTCATGTGACGGTAGTGCTTGATGTTCCTTTGATGCTAATGGTCGATACACACCTTCTTTGCGCTTAGAGCTTGACTCATTTAGATTAAGCTCAACATCACAATGTCAGCTGGATTCTGTAGTCATCTCAAATCCCTACCCTAAATGCCCACCACGCCGGCCAAATTTGGCTGTCAAATCAAAGTCACGTCCACTACGTCGGCTTAATTCACCAATATGAGCTTGAATGTGTTAGGTGAATGTGCTACCAACCTTCATGTATATCCCACTGCATGAGTCAACAGACATTCTCTTACATGTCTACTTTAATCCAATATCATCATGAACAAATCGATGGTCTACAAACATCAATGTTCTTTGTGGCTCTATGCTACCATAAGTTTGCTCTATCCAAGGGTGGGGCGGCGGCGGCATATGGCCCTAGGACTGCTACATACATGGGGGTGGTGAGGTCATATGACCCCAAGGCTACTTCATATGAAGGGGTGGTGGAGGCATATGGCCCTAAGGCTATTCCGTATATGGGGGCGGCAGCAGCTCTTGCACAAAATACATAATCAATAATAGTAATTTAACTTTAAATTATTTGATGTGTGAATAATTATTAAACTCATAGATAGAGGTGGTAGAGCACTTGAGCATACAGCTACTCTATTTGGGCATAATACCTCTGCTTCTCAAGGGAGAAGTTCCAATGCTGCCTCTTTAGAGGAAATTCCCATTGTCTAGGGTCTTGCAGACAGAGTTTCACTGATAACCATAAACTCGAGGCAGACTACCTATACCAATTCTAATATTTAGGTGATGCATCGAAAGTGTCCATGGGAGGTCCACGTAATATGTACGTTTGTCTATGCTCCCACAAAATGATCTAATGCCTATGCTCTTCAACCAAACTAAGATGATATTTTCTTCTCAAATCTTGATTATGGGAATCCCTCAGTCTCATGGGCTCAGCAAGGATACTTGTTGAATCCCAAACTAGCACGTCACATGGTCACTCATATGCCACTCAACAATTTCAAAGAATACAAGTGAAATGGTTGCCGACCGCCGTGCCTGCCATCCCCTCACGTCCACTAGAATGTAGCCAATAATATTTGGTTGTTACTAAAACTGCATTATAACAATGATAGTAACTGCTATACTAAAGCATATATTATTTTAGTCCTTACTTGATTATATTCTATAAGGTTGATGGCCAGTTTGACATTGCCCAGCCTGGTATTCATATTGTGTTGGAAAAAGGATGTGTTTGCCCACCTATGGCATATTATTTTGATTAGATATAAATTTCACAATATCAAGGTAAATAAACAAAATATATAAAGTGTTTGCACCTAAAAACTAGGGGGAAATCTATCTACAGGCAAGGAACAGGAGCTAGAATGGCAGCCAGTACCAGTACCATGCCCAAAGCATGAAGTAAGACCATGCATCCACTCATTTCCTGACATGTCTTTGGCATTGCATGGCTTTAACATCGATATCGATAAGCAAGGCAGGCAAAGCCCCAGCTGTAACTGCCAACCTGCTCCAAATCTTCTAATAATGAAAGATACTTCACGTGGATGGTCGAACTAGTCTTGTCATGAAAAACTTGCTCGTCTAGCAATCGTAAAATATGGTTGTGAGCATGGCATTGAATTGCATTACCATCGGCATTAGGTTGGAAAGTTCTAAAAGTCCGTTCAACAACCCCAACTTGATTCCAGATTTATCAATTTCACCTTGTTCTATGCGAACACCACGTAGATTCTCACAATATTCTTCTGTTAATTATCTATTAAAATTCGAAATCCATTGATTACTCAGCATCAGTACGAAGTCTAAGCAAAACTGTAACATCTTCCAATGTAATCGTACACTTTCCAACGGGAAAGTAAAAAGTGTGTGTCTCTGATCTCTATCACTTGACCAGCATACTAATAAGCTTCGCATGTATCGGTAACGTGCCAATTGTAGCAACATGAAGCAGTTTAGCAACCTCTAAGTAGTGCTCTTTCTCGAGCACCGATCTCTCCATTAGCATGTGCTAAAATTGCAAAATTCGAATCTCCTGACCAATATTTTGACCAAAGTGTATGTTATTAAAAACATGAGAAAATTATGACAAAGGTAAGATAAAATTAACAAATATGAAACAAAATGAAATAGTAAATTGCTAAAAATAGACAATAATATAATTACTAACCTCTATTCTAGTTTCAATTCTCTTCAATATTGTATAAATTAAACTAACCTATTCTATTTTATTATTGTAAAAAAACCCTCAACTCCATTACTAATCTATCCAAATCAAGACTATTTTATTCTATTCTACACTAAAGAACACTATTACTAATTTATCGATAATGACAAATATAAAATACAATGAAATAGTAAATTGCTAAAATACATAACAATATCATTACTAGCCTATATTCTAGTTTGAATTCTCCTCAATGTTAGATAAATTAAATTAATCTATTATATTTTACTATATTCAAGAACTCTGAAACCCTATCACTGATCTATCCAAATCAAGTGCAATATACTTTATTCTATTCTATATTAAAGAATATTTTTACAAATGTAAAATAAAATTAACAAATATAAAACAAAATGAAATAGTAAATTGCTAAAAATAGATAATACTATAATTACTAACCTATATTCTAGTTTCAATTCTCCTCAATGTTGAATAAATTAAACTAACCTATTCTATTTTATTTTTGTCAAGAACCCTAAACCCTATCACTAATCTATCCAAATCAAGATTATTTTATTCTACACTAAAGAACACTATTACAAATCTACTGATAATGACAAATATACAATATAATATAATAAAAATTGCTAAAATTAAATAATAATGTAACTATTAAATTATATTCTACTTTCAGTTCTCCTCAATATTAGATAAATTAAACTAATATACTCTATTTTATTATGTTTGAGAACCCTAAACTCTATCGCTAATTTATCCGAATCAAGATTATTTTATTCTATTCTATACTAAAGATGACTATTGCTAATGTATTGACAATGACAAATATAAAATAAAATGACATAAAATACTAAATTGCTAAAAATAAATAATAATGTAACTACTAAATTATATTCTATTTTGGATTCTCATCAATGTTGAATAAATTAAACTAATTTATTTTATTTTATTATGTTCAAGAATCCTAAACCATATCACTAATATATCTAAATCAAAAGCAACCTATTCTATTATATTCTAATATACTCTACACTGAAAAACACTTTTACTAATCTATCGATAATAACATATATAAAACAACATTAAATACTAAATTCTATAAATAAATAGTAATATAACAACTAAGTTATATTCTAATTTGCATTCTTATCAATGTTGGATAAATTAAATTAATTTATTATATTTTACTATATTCAAGAACCCTAAGCCCTATCACTAATCTACATTAGGTTGCTACTCTATTCTATTCGATTCTATTATACTCTATTAATCTATTGATAATAACAAATATAAAATAAAATAAAATATTAAATAACTAAAAATAAATAATAATATAATTACTAACTTATATTTTACTTTTGAATGCTCATATATAATTTCCACTGCATAACAAAATAATAAATTTGTAAACAAATAAATTATAATAGTAAAAAATGAGAAATTAATGAATTAATGACTCTTAACAAATAAAATAATTTTATTACATTATTATGATGGATTGCCTTTAAAATATGCTCACACAGATCTATTGTTATATCTAAAACTACTATTTTTACTACTTCCCTTTTTCTAAACTACAAACTTTTTTTAAAATTTTTTTCTCTCACAACTCTGTTTCAATTAGATCAAAACTCACTCCTCACTCCTCACTCCTCACTCTTTCCCCTCTTCCACTCTTTTGCTTTTTTCCCACAACTCTTTCCTCCCTTTCATGGTCTCTCTTTCACTCTTGTTCTCCCCAACTTAATCCTTTGTCTTTTTTCACTCTCTGTCTCTGTCTCTCATTCACTCTCTTTCAATGGCTAGACCACAATATTTGGTCCTTATATCAGTCGATATAGGACTCTCGTCAAAAGCAAACCGAATTGCTAGGCATCTGGTTCCGGCAGAGGCAGATTTACAGGCATTTGCTCTAAGGCCGCCGGAACCATCAAAAGCAAGCCCACTGGTAGGACAACTGTCTCATCCATGGCAGGTTGTACCTTGCTATGTAGCTGCGAAAGCAATGGATTCTATCAGGCTACAGACAACTGGTGACATCACGTCAACCGCCGTTGCCACTATTTTTTTTTTAATGGAATCTGATGACCATTTTATCGGATTTTCAAAAAAAGCCCCATACATTCTAATATTCCCACATTTTCCATATTTTTACACTTCTTCCCCATATAAAAAATAAATTCCCCCGTTTAGAGCATTATTTCAAATCAAATTCACCAAATAGGTGTATCCAAGAAAAAAAAATCAGTAAATATGAAATAACTTCTTATAAACTCGTTGCCTTCTTAGTTTGATGGCGGATGCTATGGTGCACATTCTAAGTCAAGGTGCACTAAGTACTTTGCGATCTAGTGAATAAAGTTTAATTATGTATTAGTATATTAATTATCTGTGATATATTATAATAATTTTTTTATTTTAGCTAAGCTTTAGAATTGTGGTTAAATGAATTTTAAAAGTGAATATAATTTAGTTACATAATCTTAAAATATTCCCAAAAAAATTCAGTTTAATTTTAGAATCACATACATAAATTTTGTTTAACTTTGTGATCACATAAATAAATTTTAAAGAGGTGTTTGTTTTAAGATTCGAAATTACATTTTTAAGAATCACATTCCTAACAATATTATACATGGATATCGTTTCTGAATATTTTAAAAACTTGTTTGTTTAACATTAAAAATTCTTGAACATATTTTTTTGAATTTCTAGGAATAAGTTAAAACTTGTTTGGTTTATAATACATATTCTTAGGAACATATGTAATCATTCTCAAAATGTCCCTAATTTATTTAATTTTTTATAATTAAGAAAAGAAAGATAATTGAGACATATTTTGATATTTTTCATAATAATTTCATTCTCAACCGTTATAATAGGAATGACATACTATCTAAATATACAAATGTAAGTTTATTGGAAATGATTAATATCTAAGAATATCTTTTAAAAACTTGAATCGAATAGGAGAATATACTATTTTCAAGTGATTATCCGTGATAATAATTTTGCATATGTTGAAACAAAACCAACCCCCAAAAATTATTACCTAACATCATAAGCAATTGATGTATTGGTAAACCATTTGATTTTAACCATTAGATCAAAAGATGTATAATGCACCTCTGACCAACATGGAGCATTGTAGACAGCCCCTAGTTGGATAATGGACATCTATCAAGGAGCAGGTTCTGTAGAAATTCTACGAAGCACCAACATTTCAAATCATGGACCGCTCCGGTTCAACCTGCACACGAGTGCTCCCGCACACACCAGATTCCGCACCCCATAAACCCTTCAAACCTTCATGTTCCTCTTCGCCTTCTCGCATCAAACATTGTCACGATGGCTTCCACCGCCAGAAGGCTAGCACCGCTCCGTTGTTGCTCCGCCACCGCCGCCACCCATTTCCTCACATCCAAGCCGTTCACTTCCGCCGCTGTTTCTGCAGCATCATCCGATTCCGACCCAACACTCTCTTCTTCTTCCGAATCAAAGGGTATGTACGTGTTCGTGCTCCTTTTATGGATTCTCCATCTGGGTCGATCTTGTTTTTTCCAATGCTGAATCTGTGTTCATAAAAATGCGATTTTTTTAATTAAAAAAAAGACTATTTTGTTTTGTTTATTTATTTTTGGTTTGGGGTGTGTTGAAGGAAAAGGGTCTAGATGGTTGCTGTTTCTACCTGGGGCAATCACGTTTGGCCTTGGGACTTGGCAAATTTTCAGGAGACAAGACAAGGTGTGTCTTTTTTATTCTGGCATTAACTTCATGGTGATTAGGAAAATGTTAGGGTGTGTTTGGTTTTAGACTTTTTTTAATATTAGTTATAATCTGTTTCGTCTTTGAGTGAAGATGTTTTCTTGTTTTTTGGACAAAATCCCGAAGATAGAAAATACAATGAAAATTTGGAATTAACATTGAAAATAGGAAATGGAAATGGAAAATGTTTTTCTGACACTAATCAGGCCCTTGGTTTCACATAATTTTTGTTTGCATAGTCTAAAATAGGAATTGAGAGCCCCATTGCGAGAAGAGGGAGGAAAGGAGTGGTGGTGTTGATTGATGTTATGTGAGTTAAGTAAGGGAAAGTTATGTGGAAGTAATGTTAATATTATTCTAGTATTGTGTTTTCAACGAGGTGCTGGCAAGTGAATCAGGAAAATTAGAATATGTGCTTTGTGATAAGGATGAAGTAAAGGACTCATCAGTCTACAAGCTTGATGGCTTGTGGTCTTAGAATGTGATGTGCAGTGCTACTGTAAACTTTCTCCTGACTACTCTAGCTGGATATGCATATCAAATATGGCGGGAACTTTCTCCTGACTACTCTAGCTTGATATGCGTATCAATTATAGCAGAACTTTCTCCTAACTACTCTAGCTGGATATGCGTATCAATTATAGTCTGCAAAATTTTGAATCAATTTTGTTGATTTTAGTTATCTAGGTAACTTCAATAGGTTTGATGCGTTAAGGTGTTATAATATTTCAGCATTTTGCTCTTCTTTTATTCAAGTTACAATTATTATATGTGCCGCCCTCTCTCTCTGAACCCATCAAGAAGATTTCTTACCACAGGTTCATGTTGTGGACTATGCCTTCTTTATGTCCATCTCCATGATACATGAATGGCAGAGAATTGTATTGGATGATATTATAAGAATTTTATTACAATCTGAACTTAATATTTTTACAAATAGGTTACATATATTAGATCATGGAGATTAAGGTAGCAGATAATGATCTCGTTCTTGTTCAGTTCAACCTGATAATTTGTTATAAATATTTGGAAAAAGTTTTGCGAGTTGATTTTATTTTATATGGATTTATGTGATTCCATGTCTAGGTACTAGCCATGCAGATCAGCACATTGAAAATAAAAATTCCTTCCATTTTTCAATTTTACAGATTAAAATGTTGGAATATCGAGAGAAGAGGTTGCAAATGGAACCTTTACAATTCTGCAGTGCTTACCCATCAAGTCAGGAATTAGATTCTCTGGAATTTAGACAGGTGGCATGCAAAGGAGTTTTTGATGATAAAAAATCAATCTTTGTGGGACCACGTTCAAGAAGCATTTCAGGAGTTACTGAAAATGGCTACTATGTTATAACACCTCTTGTGCCAGTTCACAATTACCCAGACAGGTAAAATATCAGTTTTAAATTATTACTAGCTTGATTAATGAAAGTAATCCAGGTCATTGTAAAATTTTAATCTTTTGCAGTGCCTTGTAAATTGTGTTTATTGGTAGGGCTTGAAGTTCGTCCAATGTAAGTATAGTAGAATTCTATAGTCTATTCAGTATCAGTAATAAACTATAAGTTGCTAAACCATTAAATTAGGTTTTCACTTTCTCGAAATCTCTTAGATAGTTGGCATTACATGGTTCGACTATAGTGTAAAATTCTTTACACATATAGTTGATCAAAAGTAATCCTTATCAGTACTTCATGTTTGCAGCACAATTTGATCAAAGGATGAAAAATTCATTATCTCTTACGATAATATTACTTGATGTTGAAACTGTTGCTCTTAATCTTCAACAGTAGTACTATTTAACGTAAATGGCTATTTATTCTAGTATGTAATATGTACCAAGTTACCAACTTTCTCTCGTCATATCAATCTTTGATAGTCCCGGATTACTATTGAGCTCTTCATTTTGGTGAAATATTACTCACTTCATGTGGCCCAATATGTAAGTTTCATTTCATTGGCTTTCTCTTTTCATCAATATATTCATGGGCACAATCTGTTTCTGTTCTCAACACTTCATAAGATTTAAGTCATAACATGTTCAAGATAACATGTCTATATCAACAAAATTTATCTTAATCATTGGTGAGCAGTTGCTACATATGCTGTTATGCATGCGTCCCATGTTTGTTGGGTTAGTGTTGCTTGATCTGAGTTTCTTCAATTTATATCATGTATTTTTTTTTTCCAGTGTCGGTTTTCCAGTTCTTGTCAACAGAGGATGGGTTCCTCGTAGTTGGAAAGACAAATTTTTAGAGGCTGCACAAGATAAACAGTTTGTAGATGCAGTTCCTCCCCCTTCACAGGACGATGGAACTACATCTTGGTGGAGGTTTTGGTCTAAAAAGCCTGTTGTCGTTGAGGTTGTCCTTGCCTCTGGTCATTTTTGCATACCTTGTTTGATGCAGAAAATTGAATATTCAAACCTACTTTGATTTGATGCAATATACAGGATCATGCCCCTTCTGTTGCACCTAAAGAAGTAGTTGGCGTTGTTCGTGGAAGTGAGAAGCCAAGCATATTTGTTCCAGCAAATGATCCTGAATCTTCCCAGTGGTTCTATGTTGATGTTCCTGCTATTGCTCGTGCTTGTGGCCTTCCAGAAAATACTATCTATATTGAAGATATTAATGAAAATGTCAATCCAAGTAATCCTTACCCTGTTCCCAAGGATGTCAATACCTTAATTCGAAGTTCAGTAATGCCTCAGGACCACCTAAACTACACATTGACATGGTGTGCAACTTTCTTTTATTTCCTTGCTTATTGAATAATTGTGGTTATTTTATTGGTACATATGCTTCTTTACTTTAGCTGATGATTCTTTAGGTTGAAGGCATCCATAGCATTCACTATAATGTTACTAACTCTTGTATGTTTGACAGGCAAGATCATAGGTTATGTAGTAGTAATTATTTTAACTAATAATAATAAGTGATTGAAATCAACTAATCAAAGCATTATTCAGAATCAAGTGTTATTTTCTATGTAATCAAATTCAGCTTGATGAATTTTATTTTTTCATTTTTGTTTGGGGCAGGTATTCTCTTTCTGCAGCAGTCACTTTTATGGCTTTTAAGAGGCTAAGACCGAAAAATAAGCGGAGATAGCAAAGTCATAACTACTATATAGTTGAGTCTACTGACACATCCTCCCTCAATTTGGCATACGGATATATCTCTCCTTGGAGTATTGTCTTCACAATCATTTCCCCAAATCTTGATTGTCAAGAATCATTTTTCAAGCAACTTAAAACTATTCAAGTGAAGTCTTCTCAGAAAGTCACCCCCACTATAATAACCCTGCAGGAATGAAAGTAGGATGATATTTCTTATGAACAAGATAAAATGTTTAAAATTTTGATGTGAGGGGGATGGAGATGTGGATATAAATGGTCAACTTTTTATTATAAAAGCAACTACTGTTAGTAGTTGTATGAGGATATTGAATATATTTTTGGATTGGCCGGAAGCTTAAGAAGTCATGGGTGTGCCCCATTCTTATTGACACATTAATTGTTCACCTTATTTCAATAAATGAGGTCAAATCCTGGCTGTATTCTAGTCGGAAGCTCCAAAGTAATTTTCGATGGAAATGATTCTTTTGGTGTGCATCCTCTCTCATTGCTGAATTACACCTTTCTAGGTTGTAGGCCTAAATTTTCTATTTGAGCATGGATATAGTGTTTGGCTGGCTTGAACTCGGAACACTTTTTCATGTGCACACAATTTCAAGAATATCTTGAAATGTCGCATTTACAGGAAAATCCAGCTGACAAGTCACAGGAATTATTTGAATGTTATTACAGAAATATTCTTCATACACCTTCATCACTGAAAAGTGCTTGTACTTAGAACAATGAATGTTTTTAGTATCTTATTATACTTTATGCCTTGACAAGGTTATATAGTAGCCCTGGAAAAGAATGAACAACTTTCATCATTGGGAAGGAACAATAAGTAAACCTTACACTATCAAAATTGATTTTGAAGTATCGTTCTTTTTTTCTCAGTCAACTACGCAAGCTTGACAAAAATTTCTGAACTAGCTGTGTGTGTATAATAGTTTATGTTTTACTAGCTCTTTGTACGTATATAGAAAAGAAACTACTTCGAGTTATTTGTTCTCCTCTAGCTAGGTGTCTTTTCTCTTGTGCAAATGGTTTAAGCAGTGCTTTTGGATAATCGTCTCTGCAAATTCAGTAGGGATCTAGTTCTTTTATGGCATGCTACGTTGAGAAACAGTGTAAGCACAAAGCAAGCTGCAGACCCATCAGTTTCAAGTTTCTTGCCTATGCACGAAAAGATATTTTGAATGAAAGGCTCGACATTTTTCTTACCAAAATCACTTAGATAAATATTTTCAAGCATACAGCACCTTAGTAGTAATTCATTTAGATCAAAATCAAGTTTATGATGCATGTTTGGTTTTGTTTTTGTAGAATTAATTTTGAAATAAAGTGATTTATATATTTATTAATTCCTCTAAAAATGATTTTAATATAAAATAAAAGAAAATTTACTTCTCCCAAAATTAATTCTAAAGATAAGAATTGATTCTGGGAATATAAAATCAAACAACACAAAATTGGTTAGAATCGATTCTCACCACTTATAATTGATTTTGGATAGTTGCAACGTAAAACCAAACACACTATAAATACATTTGATTCTTTATAAGTCTGCAAACTTTGTTAGTTAGTTAGTTCGTTCTTTTAACATGCTTTTAGGAATTAGTTCAGATTACAATACTCAAATTTTGTATTATTTTATAAGTTTATTTGGTATGCACTGACTGTCAATTAATAGTAATGCAAAAAAGTGAAAAATTATGGTGGATCCTTATTATAATAAAAGGTTATTTGTATAAGTTGGTATTTTCTATTATTTTTATTAACAGAAAGGGTAAAATCAATATATTTAAATTAAATTCTTATTTTATTTTATTTTTGATACAAAAAATTTTAATTTTATTGTATCTTATCAAATGTAACTACACTGTTTCCATCTAATGTCTGCCATTCTATTGATGCTTCTATTAGAAGGTTTGTTTGGAGTGGTTATAGCGATTCCAGAGGCCTCAATTTGATCAATTGGGATATTTTGACCCTTCCCAAACGATCCAGAGGTTTGGGTATTAAAGATGCTAGACTATCTAATGTGGCTTTGCTTTGGCAAATTAGTATGGAGGCTTATTTATGAACAACACAGGCCTTGGGTTTAGATGCTTAGACATATTTATATCTGTAATTCTGATTTATTGGAGTTAAGAGCTCGGACTACCTCTTCCTATCTGTGGCAGAGTATCATGAAGGCCCTAAATATGCTTCGGGAAGGATGGTTCTATCAGCTCCGCAGTGGTCGGAGTTCCTTTTGGTTTGATTATTGGTCTCGGGCTGGTAGATTATGTCAAAAAGTGCCGTTTGTTAATATCTCCGATACTGAGGTCTCTGTCAAAGATGTTTAGACGGGGAGCAACTGGGATTTTGCTTCCCTCTATACTCATGTCCCTTGGAGCATTAAAGATGCTCTTGACCAGGTTGTTGGACCTGTCGATACGGAAGAGGAGGATGGTTGGGCTTGGCTTCCTGATGGTAATGGAGTATACACAGTCAGATCTGCTTATCATTGGCTTCTTCAAAATCATCACCACTGGAATTTTGGAGAAAACTGGAACTGGATTTGGCGGCTTCCAATTCCTGAAAAGGTTCGTCTTTTAGTATGATTGATTTATCATCAAGCTTTGCCCACTAATGTCCTACGGAATAGAAGGGGTTTGACCTCTTCTACTTCTTGTTCCCGGTGTGATGCCAGCTCGGAGGACTTGCTCCATTGCCTTAGAGATTGCCAGAATTCCTTTCAAGTTTGGTGGTTCCTTGATTTTGCTAATTCTCTTAATTTCCTCCGGGTGACGTTTGCAATTGGGTTAAGAAGATGTCTTTAGGCAGAAATAATTTGCTTTTTCTTGCGGGGCTATGTTGGATATGGAGATGGCGATGTATGGATATTCTAGGAGCAGAGAATTGGAGCTTACAGTTTGTTTCGAGACAAATTCTACATTCCACTCATGAATTCCGCGAGGATATGGATATTCATAATGAGGGGATGGGGCTAGTGTCGTGGCATCCACCTCCTGTTGGCTGGGTTAAACTGAATGTGGATGGTAGTGTTAATCCAATTACTGCTATGAGTGGCTGTGGTGGAGTGTTGAGAGGGATCGATGGCAACTAGATCCTAGGCTATTCGATAAGGTCCGCCTCCAATGACATTTTATGTGTTGAGTTAGAAGCAATTAATCAGGGGCTTGAATTGGCTTGGGCTCATGGTGTTAAATCTGTTTGGTGCGAAACGGATAGCCTCCAAGCATTCTCCATTCTGCAGAATGATATTCCTTGCAGTAATGTGTCGCTTCACCAGCTACTGCTGGCAGTTCGTGAGAAGCTCGCAAGGAATTGGAAAGTGCAAGTCTGCCATGTGCTTCGTACTGCTAACTTGGCCGCTGACTTTTTAGCCAAGTTAGGTGCTAGAGATGTGGTGTCCCACCGTGTTTGGATCTTAGCGCCTGAAGACATGAGCTTTATTCTACACAGTGATATAACTGCATAGGGGTGTGCTGCTGTGTTTTGTTTTGTTTTTCTTTCTCTAGTCTACCAAAAAAAAAAAATGTAACTACACTGCCTTTTCATCAAAACAGAAACCCCGAATCATAGGGGAACCTCGGAAGGGAGGGAGAGACATTTGGCCTCGTATATGAGCAAACCAAAGTTCAGCACTTTCACGCCAACAAACACTGAACCAACCCAAACACAATTTCGTAGTTGTTACTCACAATCTGCAGCGGAACTGAGTAGATATCCTTAAAACAAACAAACAAACAAAACATAACATGTTGAATGCAACAACAACATTCTCATCCTTCTCATTGTCAACGTTAAGGTTAAGGTATGCTCTTCTCATCCCACAGCTGCCTCCTTTGCTTTGCTTTCCTTCGAGGCCATACTCTCATTCTCTGCCTCCATCCCTTCATAAAGTTTCTGCTTCTGATAACCATAACGTTGGCAATGCCGTTGCTTCATACAACCACATGCTCTGTATGAGTCCTACGTCACCCATGATGGAATTTGGCAAGATTTTAGGGTCCCTTGTGAGGATTAAGCGTTACCCCACTGCTATTTCCCTTTCTAAACAATTGGAGCTCAGGGGAATCGTCCGGGACATAGTTACTTTGAGCATCTTGATCAATTGTTACTGTCACATTGGTCAAATGGCTCAAGCTTCCTCTGTATTCGCAAAGATTCTCAAGTTGGGTTATCAGCCAGATACCATAACCTTGACAACACTTATGAAAGGTCTCTGTCTCAATGGTGAGGTTGAGAAAGCACTGGATTTTCACGACAGAGTGGTGGCTCAAGGGAGTCAGTTCGATGTAGTTAGTTATGCGACATTGATTAATGGGCTGTGTAAGATAGGAGAGGCGGGTGTTGCCATTCAGATGCTGAGAAAGATTGAAGGGCAAGGGATTAAGCCTGATGTGGTCATGTACAGTATAATCATGACAGGTTATGCAAAGATAAACTTATAAGTAAGGCACAAGATTTATACTCTGAAATGGTTGCCGGGGGGATTTCTCCGGATGTTGTCACTTACGCCACTCTAATCTATGGATTGTGCCTTGTGGGTCTATTGAAGGAAGCAACTGATTTGATAAATGAAATGGTGTTGAAAAATATCAACCCAGATGTTTATACCTTCAATACAATTGTTGATGCATTATGTAAGGCAGGAAAGGTCAAAGAATGTTAGCTGTGATGATTAAAGATGGTGAAAAACCTGATACTGTTACTTATAGCAGTTTAATGCATGGCTATTGCTTAGTTAATAAAGTGAACAAGGCAAAATATGTTTTTCAACGACATGGCCCAAAGCGGAGTGGCTCCTGATGCTTGCAGCTACAATATCATGATTAATGGATTATGCAAGAGTAAAATGGTCGATAAAGCCATGATTCTCTTCAAAGAAATGCATCGCAAAGACATAATTACTAATACCATAACTTACATTTGTCTTATTTGATGATATCAGAATGCTTGAGAAGGGGGGTTGAATCAAGCACACAAAAAAAAAAAAATAGATCCTGCACACTTAAAACACGCAAATCAAAATGCTCACAAAGATCTTATGTTCGCATATGTATCAGAATGTTTTGTTTTAGAAACCAGATTTGCTCAAACCGAAATTACAGTTTTAAACAAGGAGTGATGAATGTAAAATAGTATAGCAGATCAAAATAAATCAAAGAGAAGGTTGAGAATATGGCACCAAACAATTTATACTGGTTCGATCTCCAAACTTGGAGTCTACGTCCAGTCCTCACCAACAAGGTGAGGTTTCCACTAAACAATAGTCTTCTTTACAAACCAAACACTCCAAGAGTGAACCTTTCTCTCTGTCACTTCTCAAAAATAAAAAGAAGACTCACAAATACAAGTTCTCTCAAGAACAAAGTGTTGACACTTCAACACCCACCAAACACAAATTTCCCAAGTAGTCAAATATGGCTTTTCAAGAACAAATATACTCTCAGCACTCAAGCCTTTTCACACAAAACCAGAATACACCTTAGAAATGAGATGGTTACACAGATTTAAGAGCACTGGTATTGAGAAGAAGAGAAGAACCGAATGGACTCAGAATATTTATAGAATAAATATCAATGGTAGCTCTCTTTTTTTTTCTAAGTTCTACAACAGCTGCTTGTTTTCTTAAATGGTGAAAATATTCTTACTGTTTTAGGCTGCTAGTACAGCAGGTACAGTCCTTTGTGACTATTTTGGTATTTGCAATGGACACCTTCCAGTATTTGATTGGCTCATATTTGTCCTTTTCTTTTGAAAATATTTTTCTCTCTCTTGCTTTTGTTCTTATGAGCTATCCTTTGGTGCAGTTGTCCTTTTCTGACTCAGCAATGGATAGAATTTAATTTTCCCTTCAAATGTTTAATACTCTTGTTGAGGTATACACATGAAGCCTGCTGCAACTGATTTATCTCTTAGTAAATTAAGAGATTTTTGACTTCCAGAACTTCCTTCTTAGAAACATGTGTATTGTTTGATATATATATTTCAAACCTGAAATACTAACACACATATTAAATGTATAACATAATGTTTGTTATTGCATGATTAGGATATTTATCCAACATTATTGATGGCTAGTGCAAATTAGGACGAATATCTTATACATGGGAGCTTATTGAAGAGATGCATGATAGAGGTCAATCTGCCAATGTAGTCACCTATACTTCATTGTTGGATGCTTTATGCAAAAACCATCATCTTGACAAAGCAATTGCATTGTTCACAAGAATTGAGGATGAGGGAATTCAGCCAGACGCGTATACATATATACACAGTACTTATCGATGGACTATGCAAGGGTGGAAGAATTAAGGCTGCAAAAGCGATTTTTCGTCATTGTTTTACTAAAGGATGCCATCCTCGTGTCCACACGTACACTGTCATGATCAGTGGGCTTTGTAAAGAGGGTTTGTTTGGTGAGGCATTGGACTTATTGTTAAAAATGGAACATCTTGGTTGCATCCCTGATCATGTAACTTTTAAAATAGTTTTTCGTGCTCTTGCTGAAAAAGATGAGATACATATGGCAAAGAAACTTCATCCTGAAATGATCGCTAGAGGCTCGTTGAAAAGATAAAAGAAGGTGAAATACCTCGGTTCCAATTGAAATTACATTTGTACTGTTGTTGAACCCGTAGAATGGTTAGTAAATTATGTATCTGTTGAGTTTGGGGAGTTGTGCAGTGCAATGGCCTCACTACCATTGATGTTTCTCATTGTTATTCAATTAATTTTGTACTTGTGTTATTGGCTGACTTTGGAGTCATGCCATGGCTTTCATCTTTCTTTCTTTAGTAATCAAAGTCTGCTTTATTCATTCTGAGGAGGACTTCCCTTTCGTAGCTTATGGGGTTAGATAGTAGCTGAGAGTTTTTGATTGGTGTCATGTAAGGTTATATATTGTCCTTTTTATCTTGCAACAAACTAAGCAAACAAAACTGAATATATTGTTACATTTGATTTCATCTGCAACCATTGCAACTCTTATTCTGAAAGTTACAAAGTCAATAGCTCTGCACTATGAGCCTTTCAATTGTTTTGTTGTAGTCTCTTTGCTATCTTTCTGCTGTTCTATTTGTGTTTTTCTTTATTTTTACATGATGAGCATCGCAGTAATTTCTTTGATTGTTGACATCTGTGATGAGCAAGTGCGGTTTGTTAGGCTGAGTTTTCCTAGAATTCTTGTCGAGAGACTTGAATGACTAGATTAATGACTCTTCCAAAGCTAAATGGTTTTCATTTCTGATTTCTGCACGAACTAACCTGCTACATGCCCCCTCTTTGGAGATAAAGACAAACTCCTATTTCTATGTAAGCATTGGGAAATTATTCTTCCTATAAAAAATGTAGCAGATAAGGATCAGAATCAAAGTTGGTTTTGTCTGTTCAAGTTCCTTTGTTTCATCCACCAAATAATGCTTGCTTAGAGATCAACCGATAAATGACCTGAATGTTGTGTTCTTTCATTGAAACAGATAGAATATTGCTGCTCTTGCCACACTTTGAGAAATTAATCTTTGCATTATAACTAGGTTGTTAATGTTACTGTCATTGTGGCTTTATGTGGTGCATCACTATAGAAGTTTACTGCGGTAAAACAGTTGTAGACATATTTTGTTTCAAATGTTTCTCTACAATTAATTACACGAAATACCCATGTGATCTTGCAAAGGGTATAAACTTGATTTATAGCTGTAGATATATGAATTTGCAATGTATTTTAGATATTGCATGTTATAAATATATTACTGCAAAATAATTTCTTGTTTTTGTGTGACTGAATGATGCTCTTCCATATCATAAAGATCCAAAGTTGAGACCTACATTTGCTGAAATAATGGCGGCTCTGAAGCCACCGCAGAAGCCGGTTATTGGTTCTCAAGTGCCTGCACCCAGCGCACCAGGTAGACATGGGAAGGCTCAATCATCACGAGTTGCTGAAGACACCCTGCAGGATAGAAAACAGTTGTACAACTAACCAAATTCTTTGTTCATTCTACAGATAAGAAATGGAGGACAAGTTGTATAGTATTTTTGGGATGAAAAAAAGTGAATGGTTAAAGGCCATCACCTAACTTACATGCTCATTTAAGTTTGTGATTCTTTTCAGTCTTGTTCCTTTCCTCTTCCTTCTTCCTTTTTTTTTTTTTTCGGTTGGTTGGTTTCGCTTCTGCAATTTGCAATGCAGTCATTATCAGGCTGTGCCATTTGTTTGTACACAATTCTTTTCTACTTGTTGTAATCAATTCTATATTTTGATGTCCATAAATAGCTATGATTTATGAGAAGCTGCAGTTTGGTGCTGTAAATAGTGAGTGTGCAAATTGGGTAAATGCTTTAAATTCTGTGTGCCTATTTGGATATGTTGTGAACCAATGTTAGTTACACGACAGTATGTTCACAACAGCATTGTTGGTTGTATTTTCAGTGTAGCGGATCTCAAATGTGAGTTTCAGTTTTGTTACTAGCAAAAATGTTTTGTCTACTCTCTTTACTTGATCAAACGGTATATCTTAAGAGTATTCAGGTGAAACAATTAGTCTGTCCATATGCCAACAATAATTTCTGCCGAACTACAGCTGCGTTGCACATATATAGATAGAAAGATGGATAATCTGGAAAAAAAAAAAAAAAAGAGAAAAAATATGAAATTTAAACATGAATTTTATCATGATTTTAAAAACTCTCTCCCCCTGCACTAATTTTAATCAGTTTAATTATATGAGTTAGTTAAATAGATAAAAAAATATTCTATGCCTTACAGGTCTAGTATTCAAAAAAATTAATTATTTATTTTTTAAGCCCTAAAACCTTGTTTGGACGAATTTTCTTAAAAAGAAATTAAAAAGAAAATTTTAATTTATATTTAAATACCATTTTTTGAAAGAGATTTTTTATTCTTAAACAACATTTTTCTTAAATAACCTCGTGGTCCTACCTAAAAAAAAAAATTATGTGTTCTAAATATTATTCTTATAAGCTGAAAATGTTTTGTTTTAAAAAAATGAAATTTGTGTTTTTGTCGATTTATCTTTTGAAAAATTCCAAACAAACAAGCTTAAAAAAAAAGTACTTAATATCTGAATTCATTTGAACAAACTTTAAGATAAAATAAGACTGTGTTAAAGATCAAACTCTTTGAATTTAGGGACAATTTATAGAATAAAATATCTTATATATTATGAATTTTTACATAAATATTGTTTTATGAAAATTATCATTTAATACCAATGGTTTAATATTAATTTTTATTAGAAACATTAAACTTCAATCCGGTATGAAATATAACAGATTATGACAAGAGAAAAATACAGTCTCAAATCAAATATTTGTATTAATTGTGTGTCACGTTTAATCTGTATCTCATTTTGTAAAAAGTTCCAAAATATTTAACATTTTTATTGTTTGCTAACTTGTCTTACTATTGAATAACATTTCTTCTTTTCTTCTTCTTAAAAAGGAATGAAATAGCTAAAATATATTTTCTGTCTCAAAAAATATAGCACTTATTAATTTTAATCTCATAAAATAATTTTTTTTGTGGTTTAAGTCTCTCATTTTTAAAAAAAGGTCAGAAATAAATGACCCATTTTGCAATACTCTCAAATAATCCGTCAAAGTTCATTTACTGTCGCTTTAGAAAAAATAAGATTCTTTCACCATACAAAATTATTTTGAAGGATTTAAACCAAAATGTGCTATACTTTGTGGGATAAAAAAAAGGAAATATTAGTCTATGATCGGATATTTGATAGATGATGAAATGGAATGTAATGCTTATGTTCGGATAATTGACAGTGGATGAAATGAAACGTGATGTAATGAAATGTAGCGTAGGGGAATTTAATGGAATTAAATACCATAATTAGCCATAATTAGATTTTTTTTTATTTTCTTACAAAAAAGTATAATAGAATTTGGAGGAGGCAAAAATGCCGTGAAAATGCAGGCAAACGATGAACAGCAACTACATGATAGAGGCGTAGGTGACAAAATTGTTATAGCAATGATGACTAGGCAAAGAATATAGCGATCGTATTGTGCTCACGATTTCTTTACGGAAAGAGGGGAAGCGGGTGGTGGAAGGTGATGGGGATGGAGGGGAAAGGGGGTTGGTGGAGGAGGGAAGGGAAGAGGAAGGGAGGGAGGGAAGGGTGGGATAGAGACCATAGTGAAAAAAGGTGTTAGTTTATATATATAATTAGAGGGGTTAAATTGAAACGATTTATAATTATAGAAATTAAAAATATACCTAAGTCATCAATTAATAGAGGTAAGCTAACTACAGCGATTAAAATTGAAAT
Organism: Pterocarpus santalinus; assembly: GCA_031439595.1. Taxonomy (NCBI): domain Eukaryota; kingdom Viridiplantae; phylum Streptophyta; class Magnoliopsida; order Fabales; family Fabaceae; genus Pterocarpus; species Pterocarpus santalinus. The sequence goes on from CM062531.1 coordinate 60,706,061, forward strand.
TTTTGGAGATGTTTAGATCAAAACAAAAAAAAAGGATTAAAATCAAAATTATAAAAATTAATATCATATTTAAACTGCTATATAAGAAGGGTGATGTGGCTTTCCATTATTCATATCATCACTTAATAGAGACAGACTAATGATAGGAGCTAAAACCAAAAGTTTTGAAAATATTTGGATTAAAAAAAAAATTTGTAGGGATCAAAACCGATATTCACTATATTTATAGAGACTAAAAACATATTTAAATCTATTTTTAAGTATAAATCACATTAGTATAAACTCACTTCTCATCAAAGTTAATTTTATAAAATTAAGTTAACTCAAAATTAAGTTTAGAAAATCTATTAAGATAAAACCTTATTTATGTCTCTTACATTTTACATAATTTTAATTTAGTCCCAAAAAAATTTTTTATTCTATTTACATCTCTAATGATTTCAAAACATTTCAATCTTAGGGTTTAGGGTTTAAATTATAAACAGAAAAAACTAATATAAAGATTATGTTATAATATTAGTAATAATGTGTTCATTATTTATCTTAATAAAATGATATTATTTATCATTATTTTTTCTCATATTTTTGTAGGATACAAAAATTTTTATTTTTAATTTAAATCTCTTTAATAATTAATTAATCTTTTTCCTATTAAAACTCATACCCAAAGCTTTTTCTTGAAAGCAAATAGTTTCTATTAATAGTATTTGAATGTCACTAATATTGAAATTTGACCTTAATATAAGTTTTTTTAATTTATAATTTAAATTTTATCTATGAAAAGAATAAGATTAAAAAATTTTTGGAAACGTAAGGGACGTAAATAGAATAAAAATAACTTTTAGGATTAAGGTGAAATCGCTGTAAAATGTGAGAGACGTAAATGAATTTTTATCCAAATTAATTTAGACTTAAGAAAATCCATTAATTAGTAGATCTCATTTCATATTACAATACTCAAATTTTAAATTCAGATTAAATACTTATTTTGATCCTTGACAAAAATTTTAGGAGATAAATTAATTTTTTAGTTATTTCTCACCGTAAAAAAAAGGATATATTAGTTCCTCTATACAAAATTATTTAATAATACAGATTTATATAAAGAGATTAATATATCCCCTTTTTTAATAATAAAAAATTATCTAAAAATTTTTAAATCCTAAAAAAATAATTTATCCCTTAAATTTTTCTCAAAGATCAAAATAAATATTTAGTCTTAAAATAATTGTATCTTATCAAATGTATCTTCACTACAAGCCACTAAAATTGATCTAATAACGAAGGATTTGGCGCACGAGGTCATAGTATCAAATTTCATCGTGGACGATGTATCAAAAAATAAATGTACCTTCACATAACGTGTTGAATGCAACAACAACATTCTCATCCTTCCCATTGTCAACGTTAAGGTTAAGGTATGCTCTTCTCATCCCAAAGCTGCCTCCTTTACTTTGCTTTCCTTCAAGGCTATACATACTCTCATTCTCTGCCCCCGTCCCTTCATAAAGTTTCTGCCTTTGATAACCATAACCTTGTCCATGACGATGCCATTGCTTCATTCAATCACATGCTCTGTTTGAGTCCTACGCCACGCATCATGGAATTTGGCAAGATTTTAGGGTCCCTTGTGACCATGAAGCATTGTCCCGCTGCTATTTCTCTTTCTAAACAATTGGAGCTCAGGGGAATCGTCCCGGCAATACTTACTTTGAGCATCTTGATCAATTGTTACTACCACCTTGGTCAAATGGCTCTCTCGCTTTCTCTGCATTTGCGAAGATTCTCAAATTGGGTTATCAGCCAGATACCATAACCTTGAATACACTCATGAAAGGTCTCTGTCTTAGCGGTGAGGTTGAGAAAGCGCTGCATTTTCATGACAGAGTGGTGGCACAAGGGTGTAACCGTGTAAGTTAAATGTAGTTAGTTATAGGACCTTGATCAATGGACTATGTAAGATAGGATTGACTGTTCAACTGCTGAGAAAGATTGAAAGGCAAGGGATTAAGCCTAGTGTGGTCATGTACAGCACAATCATTGATAGCCTAGTGAGCATTGCGCTAATTTCTTTGATTGTTGAGATCTATGATGAGCAGTGTAGTATGTTAGGATGCGACTTCCTAAAGTTCTTGTTGATTGACTTGAATGACTAGATTAACGATTCTTCCAGAGCTATATGGTTTTCATTTCTACTTTCCAAATCAACCTGCTACCTGATCCTCTTTCCTCTAACTCATATTATTTTTCCCTTTCATTCACATCAAGGCCTAAGTAGCACCATGTTAAGGTAGCCATCTAACCTTCCCAAACATTCAGTCATACTATGCTAGTCAGTTGATACTTTCCTAACAAAAGAAATTATACTGATTAAATTCTGGTATTATGTTTTTTAGCATTTTGAATAACACATGATGTCTTTTTTACTTAACATAAGATGTTGTGTATGAAGCAATTTCCGGGACATCAGCTAATATGTTTCAGTTTTCTCAAAACTCCTAATCATTTTCATTGTTGTAAACTCCTCAATTGTAATTTTTTGAAATTTTGCATGTTAAAAAGATGTACAATATTATATCAAAGAAGAGGTGTGTTATTTGAACACCCAAAAGTAGGTGTCCCATCAATACTTTTTCACACTAACCATTCAATCTATTTAATTTTATATTTTAGATTATTTTTTCAATTTTTGCTAAAATCGTAATGGGATGTCTTTGAGGGTGTTGGGTTTTACAATGTTCAAAAAATATTTTCCATCAAAGAAACATTTATTTGGAGAGAGTTTTTTGGTTTACGCATGGATAAATTTTCTCATTACTTATTGTTTACAACACTACATAGACAACATTACAGTGTCTTTGTTTAGAAGCATGTTGAAAAAGCTATCATTAGTGAAACCTGGTTTGGAGGTTTGGCATCTGTTATCAGGACGTACTGTCCTGTAAGCAGTGGAGTTTCTCTAATTTCAAGTATATACTACATGCTGTTTCATTGGTGATAAAAAACACTGTTTCCCACAATATGAAAAGGTGTAGTTGTGTTAACTAATGCAAATAGAGAGCTACTCTTTTAGAAGATGCAGCATTTCAAGCTGAACTACATTATGAGCCCAAAACCAACACCAGCTAAGCCACATTTCATGCTAGTAGTGAACCTACTTTGTCAAACCGCAAGACAATTGCATGATTAATGTATATGACTGAGTTGGTGAGCTTGTTTGTTGTGAAGTAATGTATACGTCTAGGACCGTGAAGAAATTGATATGGATTATATGGATTATATCCATATTGGTGGATTAGCCTGTGATGCACGGACATGTGATTATGTAAAAAGTACCCGTACTTGGCACGTTTTGGGTACGGGTACGTGTTTGGTACGTCGGGGTACGCATGGGTACGTACCCAACAAAAAATAGTTTTTTGAAAAAAAATTGGGTACGGTTAAATACGGCTCAGGTACAGTTGGGTACAGCTCGGGTATAGATTTAAACTAAACTACATCGTTTTGCTATTTTTTTTCTTTTTTTTTTTTTTTAGGAAAGACAAAAAGGTACGACTCCTTCTCTCATTTTTGACTATTTTGTTTTTTTTTTATTTTGTTCTATATACCGTGTTGAAGCTGATCTGTTGGAATTATTCCTGAAACACCTAATGAGTGATTAATTTTTTTTTTGTGCTCTAATTTTTGTTTTTTATAATGAGTGGAATTATTCTTTTCACTGATGATGGGAAAGGGAATGATGAGATTGAGACTGTTAGAGTTTGATTGTTAATTATACTTAAATGATTGTTATGTGTTTGTTTTAAATAATGTTTTAAGTATTGTAGTTTTTTATTTTGTGACGTAATGTTGAACAAATTAAACTTATTTTATATTGAAGTCGATGTATTTTCTTATTTATAATATGAAATTTTAGTTTTTATTTTATAATATTTATGAAATTTTTGTATATATATATATATTAACGTACCCTTACCCCAATTTTTACAAAATTTTCGTATCTTGTATCTGTATTCGTACTGAGTACGGGTACCATACCCATATCCGTGCAGCATAATAGCCACCTAAGCTGCTTGGAGTTGAGATCCATTACTCAAACAGTTTTGCATGCAGAAAATGAGATTACTGCTATGTCCACATAGGAAAAGTACGGTAACAACTATTAAGTCTTTTCCAATTAAGTTCGGTGATAAACAATGCTGTAATGTGTTACCAATATTGTTGCAAGATTAATTTTTCATCCATTGATGTGATTAAGAAGTCCTTTTAATAATTTTTTTTTCACCATTTGAACTTTAATTTTCTTTTTAAGAGTATTGGTGTTTATCACTATATAACTATGATTTATAATATGACACAGCTATATTTTTTTAAATTTATATGATTGATATGAACAAAGACTTAAATTATTGTAACTGCTAATTACTATACTTAATTTTTGTTGGAAATGTAATAAGTCATTTTATTATTATTTTGAATCAATTTGCTATTACTGTTTGACTACAGCAATCTGTTTGGCAGCATAGGAGAGACGGGGGACGAGAATCGGGGAGGGGAAGTATGGACTATGGAGAAAGCCTCCTCCCTTATTTGATTTTTCAAAATAAAGAGACAAAAAACCGAAAAACATAGATTGAGCTTGAGTTTCAGAGTTTCAATAACAAATATATGATTTGGTACGAATTAAATTAATTCAAGTAAAATATATTAGTTTTATAAAAAAAAATTAAACATATTTTGTAAACCCCTTTGATTTCAACCAAAGTTCAAAATTTGAAAACATGTTAGTATGTTATAGAAGCATTGATATGATTGAACTACAAATTTAGACAAAGGAATTTAACAACAAAATCAAACATTGTCAATTAAGGGTATGCTTGTTTCAATTTTTTTTAAAAAATATTTTTGAAATTTAAATTTTATAGATAACTGAAAAAGTTGAAAATTGATTTTTTTTAAAGCTACTTTTTTCAATTTTTATAAAAAAATTGAAAATGGATTTTTTTTGAAATTTTGATTATTTTTAAAAAATTATCCAAATATATGAAAACTGATTTTTTTCAATGAAAAAAGTCATTTTTCGCCAAAAAAATCTCAAATAAGCATACTCTTAATAGTAATGCCACTTGAACCTTAGCTCTTGTATAAGCAATACCAAACTTTGATTTGTTAACTTACTTGAACACTGATTTTATAATACCTTGGCTCTTAAATAAGCAATATCACACTTACTTTGATTAGTTTTCTTTTTTTTTTTTTTTTTTTTGGTTATGTGAAATATGAATTCATTAATTCAAAGCATCTAAGGCTAATATATCAAAAATACAAAGGGGGGACTCATTTATCTGGACTTGAGATCCCTCTCTTCTTGTTGTCCTAGGTAATTTGTCAACTACAAAATTACACATTCTAAGCACAAATTGAGCTTTGAAAAAATAGAATCTAGAAGCTAGGCTATAAGCCTTAGAGAGAATACTCCTTGTGTATGATAAATTCTCTTGAAGCTCTCAAAAATCAATCTTGCATCTCTGTCTACTATTAGGGTTCGAATCCCTAATTCTAGAGCAAACTTGATGCCTTCCATTGCCGTGAGTGCCTCGGCTTGATGGGCTTCCATGACTCCTTTGATTCTCAGTGATTTGGCTGCCACTACTACACCTCTGTTGTTTCTAATCACAATACCTATTCCATTCATGCCTTCTTCCTCAAATATGGATGCATTAGTGTTGGCTTTGAGCACTCTCGGAGGTGGAGCTATCAGCGATCCCCTACGCTCTCTAAAGGTAGTCTCCTTGTTTCTTTTGCTTGTGCCCTCTTGAAGCTTCTAAGGTTAGTTGTTGTTTGTAGGAAGAGCTAAATAGGATCCTCTACTAGTTTGCTTAGATTCTCTACTAGTTTGCTCAGCCAAGCTTGGATTCTTTATTTCCATATCCCTTTCCATAGTGCCACCATCAAATCTCGATCAGTTGCATCCAAATCTTCGAATGTTTTCTTCAGGAATTCTAGCCATGTGGTCAAGTTGATGGAGCCATCCAACTGCTATACCTACACATCAAAAAATCCCATCACAGCACAATGGTATTCACAAGTGCGGAACAAATGCCATACCTCCTTTGAGGCTAGGCCATAGAGGTAACATCCATTTCCAACTTGGATATTTTAGGATATTAATCTGTTTCTAATTGGTAGAACAGTCCTTGTGGCTCTCCACAGAAAAATTTGTGTTTTTGGCTGAACTTTTAGATCACAAATCGTGTTCTATACCTGCTTGAACCTTGCTAGGGTAGTGTGGACTTTGTTTAGATCTTGATCTGTGTTCAATTATTCTTCAAAATGCTCTTCCATTGGGTTCTATAACCACTCTTAACTAAGTATTTGCCATTGGTTTCGTAAGCCCAATAGAGTAGAGCTTGTGTTATGTTTTGCCCTAATGGAATATGTAGAATTTGATTGGCTCCCGAGGCTCAAAAAATTGACTAATCAGCTCCTTATTCCATCTCCATGGCTCCTCTAGAATTAAATGATTGGCCCAAATAATGTTCTATAGAGCCTGATTATTGGCATGCACCTTGAAGCTAGGAGCATTAAACACCCAAGGGTCATCATTACTCTTGATGTAAGTCCCACTACCCACTCTCCACATTAACCCTTTTTCCAACCCTGTCCTACCTTCCAAAATACTTCTTCAAGTGTAAAAGGGGTTGGAGCCTAATTGTGCATTCATGAACTCACTATTTGTATAGTATTTTGCCTTTAAAATTCTTGATACCAAGGCATCTCCAGTCTTTATGAGTCTTCACCCTTGCTTAGCTAACATAGCGAAGTTGAAAGAGTGCAAATCCTTGAAGCCTAGACCTCCTACCTCCTTTGGCCAACATATTTTCTCCCAAATAACCCAATGTATTTTTCTAGCATCCGATTGATCCCCCACCAAAACTTAACCATAAGACTTTCCAATTCTTTACATAAAGTACTAGGGATTAAAAAATTAGGATATTAAGTAAGTTGGTATGGCTTGTATTATTACCTTAATAAGAACCTACTTGCCCTTTTTAAATAATAGTTTCTCCTTCCAACTTTATCCATTCTCTCTACTTAATTATTTGGAAGGAGAAATTTTTGGATCTTCCCACCATGGAAGGAAGCCCCAAGTATTTATCAAAAAAACACCACTAATCTAATAGCAAACTTATCCTTACTCTGCTCCTGCACATGTTGGGTGACATTTGGTTTGAACAGCAATGAGGATTTTTCCATATTTATCTAGTGACCTGAGGCTAAACTATACTTTTGAATGATGCTTAGAATGCCCTCACAATCCATATCTTTGGTTTTTGAAAAGATAAGGGTGTCACCGGCAAAAAACAAGTGAGACATCTTAGGAGCAGCTCTACACATCCTTATTCCTAATATTTCATTCAAGTTTTCTGCTCTTTGGAGAAGTGCAGAAAAACCTTCAGCACATATGACAAACAAGTATGGTAAGAGAGGGTCTCCTTGCCTAGGTGAGAAAGGATCAATTCGGAAGCCATTCACTAATGTAGAGTAGGAAATCGCAAAGCTGCATTGATTGATGAGATAAATCCACCTTTCATTAAAGCTCTACTTTGATCAGTTTTCAATCCACGTTTTATTAATCAATTTGAATTAAGGCAGATCAAATGAAGCATATGCGTATTTAAATAAAAATAATTATTGTATCCAAATAAAAATAAAAATAAAAATAAAATTGCTTATGACGTGGACCACTTTATACAGTAGTAACATCGAAATATATATAGCAACATCAAAAGGAGATAAAGTAAAAAAGCCCAAAAGCGGAAGCATGCTTTATTGCACGTAAAACACAGGCAAAATGAATCTTTACTCCACCAATTAACAACCCCTTCTTTTTTTTGGGGGAAAAAAAATCCAAAATTTTTTTAAAAAAATAAAAAAGTTCGAGAGTTCTATGATTCTTATCCTGCACCGCCGCTACAAATTCCGGCGAGCGAAACCGGAAACCTATTGCAGAGGCTCCCCGCCGCCGTGGCGCCGTTGTCGACTTCCGCCGGCGGCGGAAGAACCATCCCGTCAGCGAAGAGCACCCTCCCGCCGTTCCTCTGATTGCCCCCCGCCGGAGCCACCATCCCCTCGAGCTCCGCCGCCGTGCCGTAGAACGCCCCATCGCCGAACCGCCGCTCCGCCTCCAGAAACTCGCCCAGCGACGCCGGACCGGCGTCGCCGTCCCTGCACAGCTGCCACCACCTCCTCCGCCGCTCCGCCGCCGCCGCCGCGTTCGCCGTCTTCTTCTTCTTCGACCCAGCGGCCCTCGTCGGTCCCGCCTCCGTGACAGAGGCGGCGGCGGGGTGTGGGTCTCGGCGGTGCTGCGACGGAGCTCTTAATGCAATGGCCGGGAAGCTCACTCCCATGAGAGTACCCAGTGTGGTGCTTCTGTCATGGAAGAATGATCCTGTGGACTATGATTCAAAATTTTTTTTTTAAAAAAAAAGGAAGAAAATTTCAAATTAATTCATGTTAAAAATTGAAAATTTAAGAAATTTGAAAATCTGAGGTGAAGAAAGAATCAATTGATTGGTGGAAAAAAATGAGGGAGATTTTTAAGAAATCTGAAGAATTTAAGAGGTGATTTTTTTGGTTAGTGTGCTTATGTGAATGTGAATGTTATGTTAACATGAATATGTACCTCAGTGTCAAGATCAGAGGAGGAGATGGAAGAGATGGTGGGGGAAGATGGTGGTGGCACCAACTCAGTGGCTGGATCTAGCATTGTTGTTGTGTGTGGTGATGAGGGATGAATGGGAGAGGAGAAAGTCTCTATGGGGTGTTATCGAGGTTTTGGGGAACGTGGTTAATGGTTACTTACTAGTTAGTAATGTGTGAGTTTGTGGCTGTGTGGTCTTATATGCACAATTCATAGTTTTGTGAATGGATGAAAAAGGGTGTTGGGGGAATCAAAGGGAAAGAGGACTGTGTTTGAAATGATTATTGCTACCCAGCTGGGTCATGGGTGTTTCAGCTTTGGGAGAATGATGTCAAGAGCTTCTATGCAAGGGAGTCTAGTATTATCACTATCAATGGTAGGCAAAGAGTCATGGAAAAAGTTTTGTTCTAAAACCAGCTTGTCTTTAAATGAAAAAGTAAGAAATATTTATGGAGAAATGCCAATTGTATGTCTCATGTCACAGACACATAACTCTCAAGAGTCGTGTGATAGAGTGGAAGAGCACTTTAAAAACATAAAAATAAATATAAATATTTTTTGACAGTGAGATTGTATAAATGTCAAGATAGATATATTTCGATTGCTATGTTCATATAAGATAGCTTTAAAACATCTCTCACTTTCATACTTTAGGAGTAAGTTCATTTTAAAAGAGTCATATTAAGGGTTGAGGCCTACTAAATTTACTAGCCAGAGTTTTTTTCTTTTGAAAAAAGGAAAAAAAAAAAGAAACCTTTTTGAATTTGGCCTTCTCAAAAGAACGTGAAAAAAAAGTCAAGTAAAAGGACTGATATGAATATTATATTCATAATGTAGGTTTTTTATTTTTTTTTCAAACAGAGTCGAACGATGTTATATGATCCCATTTATATTTAGATACTTAAATGTAGTAAAATATCGACCCTTTTGCACAAATTTTAAGGAAAAAAATAAACAAGAAATGGCTTCTGCCTTCTACCTTATTTCTTATCAAATTATTTATTGAAATGTGCACAACATTCTTCTAATAGTCAATAACAGTGTTCATAAAATTATAGTTAATGACAGTACCATTTAGATAGAAACAGCTCATACAAGAGACATGAATTTCCGAAATGATAATGATAGATGATGGCCCATGCTAACACCAATTCTTTTCTGATTGCTTAGTTCCCTTCCCCATCTTCCATCTCTCCCAACTTTTTAAATTCTTATGGATTAACTTTGAGAAAAGATGGAGGGATAAGTCAAAACACATTAGGTAAGATGCCTGGATTAATGTTATTGTCTCCAAAAGGTGATTGAAGTTTTTCTTCTTTTTTCTGTGGAGAACAGATTTTCTATTCTGATTACTTTTTTGGTTGGAGTAGTTGAATGCAGAATATGATAGCTGTGTGATATAATGTAAAATGTTTGCCATTGATGTGATTTATTTCATACTACTCATTGTTTCCTTATTTCTTAAGAGGAAATGAGTTCCTTGATGAAGAGTTTGAAATGCAATGTTAGGCTGAAGATGCAGCTTTTAAAATAAACTATTAGCTTATGTACCCAAAAAAAAAAAAAAAAATAAGCTATTAGCTTTGTGAATAACAACGAGAAACAAATCTTCTGAAGAGAGAGAGACAGAGAGAAAGAGAAACAAATCAATTTTTATGTGATTCCCTAATAAACCAAGGTTGTTTTTTAAATTAAAGTTATATCCTGCAATAACACTAGTTGAATAGAGGGCAGGAAACATTTTAGACATTCGAGCAGAGCCACATTAGTTGCAAAAGGCTCCTATAATAAGCTGAAGAATGAAATTGCATCGTTATAATTATGAAGTAAAACTTTAGGCATTATAATATGCTTTTAAGGAATGGTCATTCTGAAACATTATAGCTTCTCTCCAGAAGAAATGTTGATGAAATTAAATCTTGAAAACTGACGAGATACAGTAGTCGAACGGCTAAGATCAATTGTAGAATAAAATTTTTTTGAATAGGGGGCAGGGATAGACCACTGGTAAACTAATGATGCTTGTAAGTTGCAAAAAATAAACAATAATATTAAGCATAATAATGTGCTTTAAGAAATGGGCAAGGAGATCAATCTAATTTCAAATTCTAAAACATTATAATTCCTATTCAGAAGAAAAGTTTACGCAATTGTATGAAACATCTGAAGATTGACCAGATACAACAATTGAGGCATTAAGATCATGTCTACTGTAGAATAATAGATGTTTTAATTGGGGAGCAGGGATCATGAGCTAGTGATACTTATAAATAGTAACAAAGCTTAAATGTTTCTTTTTTTCTTTTATTAACTTACCTGAACAAAGCTCAAGTGTTATTTTTTTTTTTTTTGTTGTTGCCCACATGTATTTTTTATCGGAAATAATATTTTCAAATAATGTGGAATATTTAAATATAAATAACTCTTTCAATTGAAATTTTAATTATAATTTATCATGTTGTAATGGACTAACTCCTTAACTACTAAATTAAATAATATTATACGTATTTGAGTAGGTGAAAAATAGAAAGGTAAAAGAGAAGAGTGAAAATAAAGTGAGATGACAAAAATGTTTTCATTTATTGTTGTTTGGCGGAGGAGAGAGAGAGAGAGAGAGAGAGAGAGAGAGAGAGAGGGGGTTTGTGTTTTTGTTTGGGGGGCGGGGGTACTTTAATTCACGTTTATTTATAAGAGGGGCTAAACTTGGTGAGAGCGTAAATGTTTTACTTTCAGCTTTCTACATTTCAATGTAGCAGACAAATCTGAATTTATTTTCTAATTATATATTTTCCATTAACTTGAACAAGGAAATGTTACTATATCTAAGTAAATTACATGAAAATGATGCTTCAACTCTTTAATTTAAGCCAAAGCTAGCTTGGAAGGGACTATCACATGGTGTGATTATTGTCCCACTGAAAATATGAATCCTATATGGTGCAACAAAATGGTTACTAAAAGGTTAACATTTTTGTTATTCATAAATTATTTTTTCACAATATTTTTTATGGAATATATATATTTTTAACATTCTTCAGCAGCCTATATATCCTGTGACACCCACTTGATAGGTAACGAAAATATTATTTTTCATTGTAAAAGAAACAAGTAAAAACACTATTTTCACCCCCTTTTCTAAACGAATGTCAAGTGTATAAAAAATGTTCTGTAAAAATAATAGCTCTATATTTTTATATCAATCATTACATAATGTACACGAGTTACTATATAATAATCATTACATAACATACCGATCATTGCAAATGGAACACAAAACTGATGTGTTGAGTGATAAGTAGTTTTAACATCTAAGAATTTTTCGTCCAATTATATTTTCTCATGGCATAATGCACTTACCTCTCTCACCATCATCCCAAGCGGCAAATGGCAAGAAGAAACCCTTTGCATTTAACCAGAGTAGAGGCAGAGGAGCAAAAGCTCACTCGTGAAGAGTTCATGACTCGTTTAACGTTATTGTGGGATTGCAGACATAATACTTGATAGGATCAAGCTATATAATATATGTTGACCACAACAAAGAAAGTGATGCCATCATAATGGAAGAGGTCTACCGCATCATACTCACATGGTCCTTCCTACTTCAGTAGTTCGGACTAAACCCGTGGGGTTTGTTAGTATCTTCCCTTTTAACTTTACAGTTCATTTAGGAGGTGCGGATTCATGTGAAAAGTTTCAGGCACAAAGATCACCGATTTATATTGACGGAAAAGTTTCATCTTCAAAATGTTTTGAAGTTCATGGCTAATCGAAAAAAATAAAAATTCAAAAAGTAAAAAAAGAAGAAGCGAGAAATATAATAAGATGGCTTACAAGGTGGACTCTTTTAAGTTTAGGTCCATCATTGGGTCTCACAAATACTTCATCTGATTTATAATATATGTTACTTTAATCATTTGTATCGGTTATTAAAGAATCTAAAGTCAAATGTTAGTTGTAAATATATTTATCAAAATATTTTTATTTATTAATTAATTTATTATATTAATTTTTTATTATTTATTATGCTTAGAATTATGTAAAGGATTTAATTGAAAATTTTATAATAAATTGTGCTTAAAATTATGTAGATGATATAATTGGAAATTTTGCAGTAAATTCTTTATAAAAATGTGGGAATGACAAATAAATTGAACACAAAAATTTACTTAAATTGACAAATATTACAAATCGAATGGAGTATTTATAAAACAACTCTCATTTTAAAATAATAAGTTAGTACTATTAGTAATAATATTTACAAGTGAATCCTTGCTAAAAATTGCACCTTTGTCATTCATTGATGAGAGAGAGAGAGAGAGAATATCCTTTATTTATCTACGTATTTGAGGTTTTTGTGATGATACGTTCTTCATTTTTAAACGGAGAGTCTCTTTCATTCATTTGGGTATTTGCAAATTTTGCGAGATTTGATCATATATCTTCATTTCTCTCCCACCAACTCCGCTCTCATCTTCCACCTACCTATCTTCGACAACCCTGATCGCATTGCCTATTCACTCTTTGTTCCTATATGCATTGTCTTATACAATTTATGCCATAGCTAGGATGGGTTCGAGTCGTGTCATTCACGCATACTCGAGTAAGCTTAAAATAGCGAATTTAAAAACCTTATCACAGTATAGCAAAATGAATTGCAAAATTTGAAAATATGTTAGACTATTTAAAAAACATATATATCTACTCAACTTAATATCTTATTCATTCAAATATTTTAGTGACAAAATATTAAGAATTTACCAATTGAATTCATTTTTGAGGGTCTATGTTAAATGCCACCATATTATATGAAAAAACCTAGGTCAAGTTTTTTTATATTTGATTCATTTAATTTTCAAATTAAAAAATGATATGTAAATAATTTTTTTTTCAAAATAGTGTATATTTTTAACTTTTAAATTACTCATTTTCAAAAGAAAAAAAGTTTATATATTATTATTTAATTTAAAAATTAGTTCAAATGGACATAAAAAGTTGATAGAAGTCTAGCTCCATATTATATATGATGTGAAAGACTGCATCCAAAGTACCAAAACCCCACCACATGAAGTTTACAACTTTACATGATTAACCTTGCAAGCTAAGTCACTGCAGTGTTTATGTATCCTCATCTCCCCTTAAATTCAATGTCACTTATGCAATAATCTTTGTCGTTATGTCCTGTATAATGGTCCCATGAACATTGAGTATACTGTACACCAATTCTACATTCTTCCGGCTTCAACCATAGTATGATAGTCTGCCACACGAGTTCCCTCTTGGTGAAGAGTTGGACTGTCTACTCCATCATCTGGGTCTGGTAAAATCTACACAAAATAAAATATAAAAAAAAGAGAGAGACAACCCAGGAATGTTTGAAGAAAATCCTAAAGCAAATTTTGTGGGGGACAGCTAAGACAAATTCTACAACTGAAAATCTGAATGAATAATGCTCTAACGATCAGGTAGGCTCCCCACGACTGCAAAACCAATTGTTCTGTTCTCTGAATTGCTTTTAACTCCACCTTTGCCACAATAAGAGTGCGTTTATTTTAACTGTTTTATAAGGAAAAAGTAATTTTTTATCTATTTAAAAATATTTTTTACAAAAATTACTTATTTCAGATTTTATTGAAAAGCTAAAAATAACTTTTTTACAGCTTTTGAATAGAAACTATAATAAATAACTTCTATAAAAATAATTTTTTTAGTTAAAAGAAATCACTTTTTCTGTAAAAATAAACTGAACCAAACACAACCTAAGCAATGTCATTTAGTGTTCATCCGTCTGAAGGGATTGAAAAATTCATTTGCCCCGAAATTGAAGAGTATAATCCATCTTGTTATAATTAAAAGCCCAAGTTTATATGATGAGATGTGATTTACTGGCACATTTCTGTTGTATGAACAACATGCCAATGTACACTATGAAAGTATAAATTTAAGTCTCTTATATCCTGTACATCCTGAGAAACATCAAACCTAGCATTAGAATAGTCTTAAGTGAAGAAATCTACATGGCGGGCAAACCATGGATAAAATCATTCCACATTTCAGTTGCAATTGAGTCTCTTAACTGTGAAGCAAGCGTAATTTCATCAGCATAGAAAGTTAGATCGAGTGACTGGATCTGGGATTCAATATCTGACCTTGGCCATGCTCCCCCTTCTATAGGCGGTAGTGAATCCTCCATTGGAAGTGACATGCCCTCTTCATACATTTTGAAAATCCAATCATCTGGTTTCTCATTCCGAATGTAATTGTGTAATGCACATGTTGCCACCACTAACTTCACCTGTGTTTGTAATGGGTATGGAGGAGCAGACATCAAAATAGGAAATCGTGCCTTTAAAGCCCCAAAAGTTCGCTCGGTGATATTTCTTAATACTGAGTGGCGTTGATTGAACAGTTCACTTGCATCCTGTGGGTGGTAACCACTGGGGAATTCCTTGGAGTGATATGCAGTAGTGGAATATGGAGCAATGAAACCTGGCACATTTGGATACTTGTTGTCTATAAGGTAGTATTTCCCTGTATCATAAAAAGTGTTTTAATCTAATGTTTGAAGTAAAAGTGTATAGTAGTCATACAGAAAAACTTGAACATTTGTCCCTTAAGTTTGCATGAAGTTTCACTTTGTTGCAAAAGTTTCAATTGTTCCAATCATGTCTTAAATGTAACAAAAAAGGTGCAATGTCTTCCTATTGACTGACTCAATAGTTAACAGCATTTATCACGAGTCACCTAAGAGGCAGTGACATGCATCTCCCCTATCAATCTCTTGCAACAGCAGCCAAATACAAGTTTACATAGCTAAATAATGACATCTGCAGAGAGAACTTAAAATCCAGTAAGCCCAACAATGAGTCCATGGTGGACTTTGTCAACTTAGCAACTCAGCTCCAATATCACCTCTGTATCAATTGAAGAGTCATGGCTAAACAGACTGGAACTTTGCCTGGGACAAGTTGAGGGACTGACAATAAGCCAAATGGATCTGTCGAGGAAGTGATAAATGGATTGAAGAAGCTTGAAGGTGATATATTCAAGGTAAGTAATCGGAGAATAGAGCAGAAATCATTTGGAAGATTGGTGAGTTAGCAGGATTCATGTCTGGTATTTTCATGGTGCAGGCAGGCTGCATCACTTGTTGGAGAGGAAGAGAAAGCTGAGTTCAATGTTCATAATTCAAACAGTGCAGGAAGAGAGAAAAGGAATAGAGAGAAGAAGATAGAGAAAGATTTTGGTTTTGTTTTTTAATTCTCAGTCGTGTGCTGACAATGAAGTGATGAACCAAACCATGACTAAGTTCGCAACAATTAACAATGAACCAAACACGTCATTTTTTCTGAGTAGGAAGTGATTTATTCATTCATTTATTTATTTTCACTTCAATGATTGGTTTTGACTTTTAGGTGGATGGTGAAAATGCCACATAGGCAGCATGTAGGATGGAGCTGGCCAATAGGAAAACATTGCAAGTTTTTAGTCTCATTTAGGACATAAATGGAACAAATAAAACTTTTGGCAAAGAAAGGAACCTGATGTGAACTTAAAAAGTTTAGTTCTGCCTAATCATATAAATAAAATCACTTTTAATTCTTAGAACTAGAGTTTAGAAGTTGACCCCGTCAATTGTCAATTGACAGAATTCGAATAGTACTACCCAAATCAAAACTGCAGTTTACAGATAAAAATTACCTTCAGGGACTCGCAACTTATTCCGCCTTGTGATTGCTGAATTAAAAACTTGTAAATCTGTAGCAGATCCTTCCCAACCAGCCAAAACATAACAGAACTTGAGGTCAAATGAGCAAGCTGCCAAAATATTCTGTGAAAGTAAACCATTCTTATTACGGAAAGGTCCTTGCTCATCCACACCAACTGTCACTGGCACATGTATACCATCAACTGCTCCCACACAATCCTATTAAAGAATATTGAAAAAAGGAGATAGAATCAACCCGAAACAACGTACTCATCAAACACATTTCTAGAAATCTTACTTTAAAATATGGATAAAATCTAGGATCTTCAAAGATTTTTGATGGAACTTCAGAGCCAGGAGGCTGAAAATAATCCAGTGAAATTGACAATATTGCATTCAAAACATTGTTAAAATGGCGACTGATAGTTTCTCCAGAGTAACGGAATAACTCTTGAACAGCCCTCGTCCGAAGATTATGTCCAATAATGAACATAAATATGGCCAGTTGCTCCTCAATTTTGATTCGATTTGTGTGGCGTAATAAACCCTTGGCTTGCAGCATATCACACAACTTGTAAAATATGTGCTTATCCATGCGGAAATTCTCCAGACAAAGTTCATTGTGACCATTAAGAACTCCATCTACAAATTTTTCACCATTAGATGCTAAGCAACTCAGATCCCTAGGTACATTATTCCCAAAGACTTCATCCTTTTCCTCATCAGAACTATCCATTTAGGAACTAGCACTGCTTTCAACAGATGTTGCGTGTTAGTGAACAGAAATATGGAAACAAAAGCTGTTCTACCATGAAAATATAAATCAATGAAAGGTTTATTTCATCAATACCTTTTTAACCCTTCCCTCCTCTCTCTATTCACATATGTGAGACTAAAAGCTAAACAGTTTTGTTTACGTGTATAAGACAATAACAGTTTTGTTCATGCGTGCCCTTAAGGCACATGTTGATGTACTCTTCATTAAATCATCTACATTACTTAAAACAGAAAGTTATTTTTTATAAAATTTTCATGATAATAAATATTTACACTTTTCACTTAACATGTGCGCCCAAAGGTCATTTCACATGTGCCTTTAAGGCACATGTTAATGATTAGTGTTTATTACTCTTCATTAAAACATCTAAATTACTCAAAAAAGAAAGTTATTTTTTAAAATTTTTGGGACATAAATGCCTACTTTTCACTTAACACATGCACCCTAAGGTCATCTCACATGTGCACCTAATGAACAGCTAAAAAGGAAAGTTTCACAATTTCATTGCTACACTCTGGGCAGTCATTGCCTAGTTACAAACGGAAAACTTGGTCCAGGAAATAACAGTAAAAACTTTCACAGTTGTTCTTCTTTAACATAAGCTTATGCTATCAACAAACCCTACAAAATTTTCCCCCATTTTTGTGATGATATAAGAGTTTCATTCATTAAACAAAGAACAAAGCAGGCAAGAAACAAAAACTGAGTCACATATTACAAAGACAGCAAGCTGACAACAAAACAGGGAAGGCACAAGAAAATCAAGCGTTAGCTGCTACGTGTCCTCCACATAAAGGAATGGACACACGCTCTCCCCTAAGTGCCATGTTTTGCATTAAGTCCCAAATCATGCTATTGCACTTAATGCCAAAAAATGAGATCATTAGGTTCATGTAGTTCTCTCCAAAATTTCCTATGACATTTTAAAATAGTTCAGTAATGCTCCTAACAAACAAAGTATGCTGAATGCATAAAGCACCACGGGTGTGTGTGTGTGTGTGTGTGTGTGTGTGTGTGTGTGTGTTTGTATTGCATTCAAAATGTCACTAAGCCAAGATTTTTCTTTCCTTCTCTCTTATATTCTTTATTCTTCTGCAGGACATTAATTAATCACTCACCGGAATCAAAGTTGAAAACTCAACAATGCACATAGAAATCCCCTAGTTCAAAGGAAGTTAATTTCTTACACAACCCCACTCACAATCACATAGCAAAACATCACCAAAATGCACACTTCACAAACAAGAACACCGTCACCACCTCACACAACCAAGAGAGTAAAAGGTTCTATACATAATGCAGTAACCAAATGTAAGCACCACGAAATTCACACCTTGAAGGATCGGTTGGAGGAAAAAAACGCACACTTCACAATCTACCACCAATAGCTTCAACCAGTTGAATTCACGCTCAGTTTATCAGCTCAGAGAACACACCAAGGAAACAGCCAATTCGAAACACTGCAGAAATTTTTGTTGCAGCGTAAGTAACTAATGAGCAGAGAAAATTACGAGGGAAAATTACTAGAAAATTTTCTCCGAAGCCAAACAGAAGAAGGAGAGGGTACCTAACCTGAGATCACTAGCTTCTTCTCCACTTCTTTTGGTACGGTTTTCCGAACGAAGCGACGTCGTCTCGGTCAACGCAAGGAGTCAACTTGATGTGCGATGATGGTTTGTAACGTCGTCTTCACATGGACACCTGATAAATGCTGGATAATTGGATATCACGAAAATCAATTCGTACAGCAAATGTGCACGTCATTATCATGAATAAATAAAGAATGAATGATAATAAATAAAACGAAAATCAATTCCTAAATTATCTAGCAACGATTTTATATGGAATTTAATTTTTATATACTATAGCTCTTAAAAAAATTGTACAATTATCAGATTTCATATGATATATTATTAAATTAGTAAAAATACTATTATTTATCCCGTAATAATACGAGTCTATTTTGACGTCTTTTTTAGATTTGACATTTTTTTTTATTTTTTTGTTATTTGTGTTTACTCTTTTTAAAATAAATTATATGTTTTTTTGTTTATTACCAACTTAAAATAAGGTTTTTTTGCATTGAAATGTACCATAAACTTCTGATAACAAGGTCCTTCCACTTTTGTATAGGTTCAAGACAGTATAAAATATATGATATAATTAATTTCTGAAACACTTGAGGATAATAAACCATACAACGAGCATCACGAGTTGTTGCGTGGATAAAAGTTTCTAAGAAAATAAAAATTATTTGATAATAAATTAATTTCAACTCAAGCAATAATGTTAGCATAGTATAATTAATCATGAAATCAAACAAATCTAAATCAAATGAACAACCCGTTAAAATTCAATAAAGCCAGTCAAAGAAGATAACAAAAACTTTCGAACTTTTAATTTTCAGTTTTATTGTTGCTTTTTTATCATTTTATTGTTTTTTGTTATAATTATATAAAAAAAAGTTATAACAAACTATGACCTAATCAAAATCTAAATTACTCTCTAATTTAATTTATTTCAGCCCCTTAACTAATTTAAATTAACAGCCCCTACTAATCCTGCTTAGGGTGTAAAAGTCATTCTTTAAAATGCCTGCTATTTTGGGATTGGTGGGTGGGTGCTTGCCACCTCTAGAAGAAAAGGCTAAAGAAGATGATGAGCTCACCTCATGGGAAAGGGAGAAGGCAGAGGTGGTGTGAACATTGGATGTGCTATGTATAGTGAAATCCCATCTAAAAGAGCCTCAAGATAAAAGAAAAGGCCTTGAAAAATATGTACAATCGGATCTGTGTCCAGTCCATTAAGTACATGGAGTTCTAGGCATGGTTGTAATACCACTGCCAATCAGGGGCCTTGAGGAAAATCACCACTGATGCCATTGACGTCATCTAAGGATGATATGGATACATACAATAGGGATGAGAATCTAAAAAATTCTCAATAGGTTCTTCTAGGCTATCACATGCACTATCATCATTATTATCCTCAACTGTTTTGATTTATTTTAAGAAAATGTATTTTTAGCAGATAAGAAAATAAAAGTTTATTTGATAAATTTCCAAAACTCTTTATTCGAAGTAGATTTATTTTATTCATACACTTGAAGTTAAAAAATAGTTCATAACATTAATAATAATATAGTAAATTAATGAAATATGCATATACAGATGCAAATGTGGTGAGCTATGCAAGTGTACTTGTCTTCTTGTTCTTTCTTTAAACTCTTAACATGAGCACCTGCACCTAGCACCCCTAAAATGGGTGGATGGCCTCTCCTACTCCTGGATAATAGGTTACTTAGCAGCACCGAGCTCATTTCTATACATGATTATCAAGTTTACTTTCTCGACTTAATTTGAGGGAAGTTAGGTATACATTCTCTGACTTAACTAGATTTACTTTCTCTAGCCTAAGTAATTTAAATTCATAGTCATCTTGCGAGCTCATGAATTTATGTACTTTTTAAACTCATATCTTCATATGCATTCTTTATTCATAATTGTACATGAGGATACTTGATGTACTTATGCTTATGCTACATAACTTACTTTCAAAATATTTCTATCGAAAATTCGGTAATATGACAGCTATAATATGAGGGTTTCCAAAATTTACGACAACAATTCAACCAACTAGTCAACAGAGAAAATAATTCCAATCACACTTGTAATCATATAAGGCACAAACTGCCCCAAATCTCATAGATTCCAAATGAATAGCTATATCATGGCATGTATATCAATATGGTACTAGAACCAACATATATTCCTCAACCTTTCAATTTGATTTGGTCCCATATAGATTGGAGACTTCTAAGTTAAGTTGTGCACAATTTAACTATAAATTAGATTGAAATCCCTCAATTCATCAACCTTTTTGTCTCAAATTCTATAGAGATGTTTTTTTATTAGTCTATTTTCAAACCTCTTTGATCCTATTAAATTTTAATATGTATAATTTGAGTTATTCAACTTTGATCTACTATTGCCTTGCTCTAGAACATACTTGAGCACCTAAAAATGGAAAATCTCTAAAAATTCATCTTTTATTATTTTGCTCTAAAATTTTACATGCTTATGCCTATGTGAACCCTCTTTCAAACAAGTGAAGTCTTACTCAATTTGACTAGCAGAACTTAAATTATAAGCTCTAGATTAGAGATTACCCTACATTGGCACTTATAGAGCATGAGGTAATTTTGTGGAATTACTTGGAATAATTTGCTGGGAGTTTAGATCTAAAAACATATAGGCTTATTCTCCTACTTGTTAGCTTTCTAACAAAATTGGCTGCATTCAAATTGAAAGTCTATTAGGCAAGTTATAACCATTAGAACATATACTACTTAGGTTTGTTCCTTCTAGCTTATAGCCTATTTCAAAACTTCATCACTTGTCCATCTTAAGTCAAATAGATCTCAAAATCCGTAGGTACTCTCCTATGAGCTAAGTTTCAAAATAAAGTAGAATCCACCTCAATTACAGGTTCCTAACTTGAGATATAGTCCACAGATTTACTATTGCTCAGTGTTGTCCAGGTTAACCTATTTTCAATTGTGGGTTTTTTTAAGTCCCTAGCTTACTTTTCTCATCAACTCAAGTTTTACTAGTTCTAATTTATTGAAATAAGACTATAGAACATTATCTTCAGCCCAAAATATGAGAAACAAGAAAATGAAAACCCTAGCTCATATAGTGACATATCCACATATGTGGGAATTTTAGGAGCTTACTTCACTTTCAAGCTTACAAACACTTCAAACTTTGCTTGCTTCAACTCCAAAACTCTCTTAGAACCACAAGTTCCTTTTCTTTCTTAGCTAAGGCTATATATTGTCAAAGGAGAAAGATTTTTGGCACCTATATACGTTAGACGATGGTGAATAAGCTTAAAGGTTAGATGGTAGTTGAAGAAATAAGAGGAAACCAAGTGTTTGGGAGCTTGTATGAACAACAATGAAGGAGGGTTTTAGAGTGAGAGATTTCGAGTTTGTAAGTCAAGAGAGAGAAGAAGATGAGAGAAAATTAGGTTTTGGGGATATTTATCTAGATTTTTTAATAATTTCTTGTGAAAAGTGATAAACTATAATTGTGTGGTCTATAATGTTTCTTAAGATTTTGGCTGTGTGGCACTCCAAGCCACATATGATAGTTGTGGTCTCCTGATAATCAAATTAGGTCAATTTCTTGTGTTACAATAAACTATTTGTGAAAGTTTCACTATACGGAGGAAACATTGTTGTTTTATTTCGGATAAAATTTCTAATTGTATAATATAATTGTTATTATTACCCTATTGTCTGCTCTTCTATTTTATTTATTTTTTAAATTTATTTGGTAATTAATAATTTAATTGTAATAATTATACACCGGATTATTACACGAAGATTGTCCTTAACTCTTATTTATGGTCATAACAAAGTAAAAGGTGATGTAAAAAAATTCTCTGAAATTTTAGAGGCTTGTCTTGATCAGATGGAAGAAATATTCTTTTGTCATATAAGTATATTAAAACATTGTAAAACAAAATTAGAAACCATGTAAAGTTACATAAAGTGGAAGAATAAAGAAGGACATTTGATTGTACAAAAAAGGAAATTTAAAAAAGTATATTTTTTGGGGTGCATAATTAAAAAAAAAGTATTTTTATTCATTCAAATATAATTTTCTAACAATTATATTTTACAAAAGAAAAAATAATTGAATTAGTGTGATATACTTTATATTTTAAAAAAATTAAATTATTTAATTTAACAATTTATTTTGTTATTAATTTTTTAAATTATAAACAAGTCATTATATTATGATATGACTTTACATCGATAACGACTTATGAAAAGAAATAAAATAGTTCATTAATTATAATAGTTTGAATTAATACATAGATAAAGATATAAAATAGAATAACTTAAAATGTAAACTACAATTAGACAAAAGATTGATATACTTAAAGTTTATGTACCAAAAAAAATATGCTTAAAGTTTGAATTTAATGAAAAGCAATATTTAGATGAGAGTAATACAAAAATTATAGGATATTAATAAAGAGTATGAATAATACCAATAAGGTATTGTTTCGAGTTAAAGGGATTCGAGTCCTTTAAATTTGTGGTTTTGAGTTCAATTTTAGAATTTATGTATATGGAAAAAATATTGTTGGGAAGGGTCCCCTAAGCGCTTGACTATATCTCAAAAGATTAGTCTTTCAATTATTGGATAAGAGAATACTCTAAAAAACCAAATAATAAAGAGTATGAATAAGCAATTGAGAGCATAATAACCCTATATTATTGTCTTATATAGAGGCGGAGCCATATTATAGTTTTAGGGGGCTAATATTAATAATTAAATGTATAGCTTTTTTTTTTGTTTACAAAGGTAGAGAAGGGAGAATAGGAGTTAGACATGAAATATTCTAAACTTAATGAGATATATAGAAAATAACCATTAGATTGTAGGTTCAATCACAATTAAATATATATGTATCAGTTCAAATACAAGGGGGCCATGGCACATAGAGGCCTCGTTGGCTCCACCTCTCGTCTTATAATCTTATTTTTATTTGTTAGCTCTTGAATTTTAACACACAAAATGTGGCTCATTCTAACAAGGGCTTGTTAAGTTTTGGATCATTATAGTCATTGGGAATTTGAAGAAAAAAAGAATAATGAAGTTAGAGTGCATTTTGATTGACTTTTTTAGGAAAAAAAAGCACTTTTTTTTAAGTATATTTTAGAGTCTTTGGATTGGCTTTTAAAAAAACACTTATAATTAAAAAAGTTAATTTGCCACTTTTTTTAAATTAGTGGTACTTAGTTTCTTAAAAAAAATAGAAATAGAAATATATTTTAATAAAATTATCTTTCAAAAATATGTTTTATTTTTATCAATAATTATCATTTATATCTTTTTTCTTTTTTGCTTACTAAATCCTAGTTCACTTTCTTATTTTAAATATTTTTTTAATAATTTGATTATAAAAAATATTTTTATTCATTTTTATCCTAACAAACTTATAAATACTTTTAATAATTAAAAATATTTCTTTTATATATATATATATATATAATCTATCCAAATAAAAAATAACTTCTTTTCAAAAATAACTTCTTTTCAAAAATAAAGCTCTAAAAAAAAAATTCAATAAAATAGTACTTTTTGTAAAATGTCTATCCAAATGCGCCTTACACTTTTGCCTCAATCTTCCTTTCCTATTTCCCTTCCCCACCTCCCTCCAGCAGCACAGCCATCGTGACCCACACCTTACGAGTTCCGAAGGCTCCTTTCTTGATATATTTATCCATTTTTGCTCTCTCTAATCATCAAAACAACACAGACAATGAGGAAAAATAATTTGATCATTCAAAGAACTTACTGAAACTTTTCTGACCAAGGATTAATGTCTCAGCTCAAAGTAGCTAACATACTTGTCCCTTAATTTGCACAATGGCTACTCGAAGACCTTTGGCACACAGGCTGTGGCAATGAAGATTCCAAGAGTGCCTCCACTCACTAACGCATCATATGACCTTTCTGCTTTGTTAGCCAGATCAGATAAGTGAAACAAGCTTGGGATGACACACTAATACATCCCCTCGAATGTACATTGCAGTTATGACTCTAATGATGATCCGCTGCTGTCACCATCGGCTGCAACAAGGCTGAAACAGCGACTTTGTGTCACGGAAGTCTGCGGTGATGGCCGCGGCAATGGAGAATAGAAGGGGAAGATAGAGAGAGCGAGGGTACGAGAGGAGAGTGAATATAATGGAAAATGGGAGGGAAGGAGGAGAGAGAAAAATACAAAAGAGAAGGGGTGAAATTGTAAAATTGTTTGTTTTTTAAATTTTAAAATATAAATTAAAATTATTATAAATTTTTTCTCTTGCAATAAAATTTTTTAATCCAAACCGTTCGTTTTGATATCAACGAACGATCGAGATTTGAGGATCATTGCACTTCAAAACCCAACGTGCCCCATTTAAGACACAGCCCACAAGTTGTACTATTAACAATGTGAGAAACATTTATCACTAATATATTTTTTTTAAAGAGACTTGTTTGTTATTTGTACCACTTTAAATTATGGACATCCTAATATCCTCTCACAAAAATAAAATAAAAAAATTATGAAAAAAAATAAAAAAATAAAAAAATAAAAAAACGAAGAGAGATAAAAATAAAATATTAAAGTATATAAGAGAAATTTATATAAAAAAAATATTTCTCTTTTTCAAAGGATGCCGTGCGTGTTGGGGGACACAGGATGTACAACTGTGAAATGAGGGAGAGAATGGAGGTGTAGGTGAGAAAGAAATGACTCAGCATCATTATCATTATGGATATTCGATGAGATCTCTTGAACGTGTATCCTTGTCAGTCTTGCCAATTAATTAATGCTTATGTTTCACCAAAAGTCGGAAGGAACATTAAGCCTTAGGACGCGTCTGTTTAATAGTCTCCATGCATTATTTATTTATTTATTTATTAAAATTCATCACTGTAATATTGAATGTTGGAATAATTGTTTATTTTTTAATAACTAATAAAAAATAAAAAAATTAATATATAAGTTAATAATAAATTTATTATCGGAGAAAGTATAAGAGAAATTATTTATAATACTCATTTTATTTAGGGTGTGTTTTAATAAGGAAATAAAAATAAGAAATAAAATTTCATAAAATAATTTTATATATAAAAATTACACATAAAATTATGCTATAAAATTTTACCTGATTTTTATTCCATTGTCAAACGGACCCTAACAGTGTTGTTACTCATCCTTACCCTCCATAAAAATGTTATTTTAATCTTACTCGTTGGTGCAATACTGCAATTCATCATTCACTTACACATTCATTGTTACTATTTATTTTTTAATAAAATATAATTAATATATAAATTAATGATAAATCTTGCTAGGAAGGTTGAGATGACATCTAAAAAGCAGAATACGTATAATCTTACAGTGATATTCTAGGAGTACTCAATAATTCCTGGCCATGAGAATGATAACAACCTTCATGTACATGCTTTTGCAGTTGCTCATTTACTAGTGTGTAATTTTGTTTGAAGTTGTTCATTTATTTTATTTATTTAAAATGGCTGGTTTATGTTAATACAAATTTTTTAAAAACTACGTTATTACATTTTTTTTAATAAATAATCACATCTTCGCCCACCGAAAATCAGGTGCAACAAATTGGGTGTGTTTATTTAGAGTTATTTTAGCAAAAAATTATTTTTTATCTAAAAAAATTAATTTTTATATATTTAGATAATTTTTTAAAAATAATCAAATTATTAAAAAAATTTATTTTTTTAAAAACTAACAAACGCATCTTAGCCAAACAAACAATACAAAGAGCAGGTAACCAACCTTATATTATTATGTAATAAAACTTTTCGGTATTATTTTTTGAATTTAATTTACAAAATTTAAATTCGAAATCTTAGTTAAAAAAAAAGAAATGTCGAGCCATCGGAGCAAGTATCAGGAAATTCGAACTCTTCCCTTCTCATCGCCAAAAAAAAAAAAAAAAAAAAAATCTTCCCTTCCAAAAGAAAAAAAAAAGTCTTTATTCAAATTTTGAAAAAGGAAACATTCTTACTTGTTTATAGCGTATCACTGTAATATTACGAATTTAATTTAAATATATTTATAATATAAAATAATTTCATATTACTAATTAATAAAAATAATAATTTATATAAATAATTATTTATTATAAAAAATGATCTATTATAATTTTTTATTTTTTTATTTTTATTTTATATTATTAATATATATCAATTAAATTCTAATATTATTATATCATATTCCAAGGAGAAACAATAGAGAGACAAGACAAAGGACTTGTTCAATTGTTTTGGAAGGACACGAAATTGGCATTGAGATTTGAGAAAAGGCGTAATTTCCTCCCTCTTTCCTTCCTTCAACTCGATCCCCTTTCCCCCCATTTTACTCTCATATATAGTTCAATCAATTATCGGTTCAAATCAATTAGTGCTCAAACTGTGTTTTCTTTTCAACTATCTTTTTTTTTTCAAAACTCTCACATCACAGGTTCGAATTCGAAGGTTGGAGGTTTCAGCTGCTGCAATGGGGTCTCGGGAAGTGGTTGGGTTCGTTGGGTTGGATGAATTGAGCTTGCAGATGGCGTCTTTACTCATTCGCCATGGCTATGGCGTCCAAGCTTTCGAGGTTCCTCTTTTTTCTTTCTTTCTTTCTTTATTGGTCTGAGAATTTTCTTGTCACTTTATTATCTGAAATCATCGGAGTAGTCCGCCTTTGGTTTTGGCTTCAAAAGTATCACAATGTTCCAGCTTTCCTCGACTGTTACTCTTTCCTACTCCTTTTGCCATAAGATTTGTTTCCATTTAGGAAAAAATAAATAAATAAAAATAAAAATAAAAATAAAAAGAGGAGTATCCCCGTGACTCTATTTTTTTATAGAGCATCAGTACTTTTATAATTGTTAGTGACTATTATGTTATTAAGTTATATATATATGTTAAACACACCAAAAAAAAAAAGTTAAATATGTTAATAAAAACTTAAAATAATTGTTAGGGACTATTATTATTAAGCATGAATGCTTTATAATTATTGATGGCTATAGCTCAAGTTATACCTTCTATAATGGGGTTGTTAGCAATGGGATAAGTTTAATCTTGACTTACCTATTTTTTTCCCATCTCTTTAACTTGATTAGGAGCTTTTCAGGAAAAAAAAAAGCCTATATGTCAAATATAAAAAAAAAATACTTTTAAGTTAGTAGATTTATAATTAAATTTTAGCTATTAATTGTTATTAAATATTAATACTCTTACAAAATATGAGAGCATCAAAATAATGTAAAAATGAAGAGTTTGCGAAGCCAACCTGTTAATTAATGAATTAAAAAAAGTTAAAATTTATGGAGTTATCAATAAATTAGAAGTTTTATTTTTATCAGACTCTTAAGCATTAGTTTGATTGAGGAAAAAAAAAAAAAAAGAAGAAACTATGATATTCTTTTTCACTAACATCTTACACCGGCTTTTATATATACATGCTCTAAAAAAAAAAGTGTCAATGATAAAAAAAATCAGTTTAGAGACATTTAAAAAGTAATAAATTCGTAAAATAATTGTGTGTTTAAAAGATTAGTCTTATAGAAATATATGTAAAAGTATTGTGGTTAAAATAAAAATAATAATAAATAAATGTTACCTTAAAAAGTTATTTTTGCTCAAATTAACTTCTCAATGAAAAAATATTAATACATAAAAATAAATTAAATATTAACGCCGAAAGCCAATTAATTATCCAAAAATTTTATACCATTGACATGTCAGCCTTGGGGTCCCATGAGCGTGGATAAAAGGCGCGAGGGCCTTCGGCTTGGAAGAAAAGCATTAGAGTTTTTCTATCTTACATAAATAGTGTGTTTGGATGTTCATTTAGCATCCAAGAGATGTAATCCATTTTGATGATATTTGGTTAAAATTAATTCTTATAAATAGAATTAATTTTAAGAGAAGTGAAAATTTTTCACTTTTTGTTAGAATTATTTTTAGATAAATTACTAAATATAAATTATTTTATTTCAAAATCAACTCTATTTAGAATCAATTCCATAATAGTAAAACTAAACATGCACTAAGTGTCTCGTATAATGTTTGAGTATTTTTAAATTTCAGTAATAGTTTAAAAAGTGTAAATTAAAAAAAGTTAAAATTATAAAAAAGATATGCAGAATTAATACAAAAGGTTGAATTTAAGTTTTTTCAAAAGGAAAAGTTGAGAATGACTTATATCATTATTGAAATAATAGACTAAGAAATTAAGCCACTTAAAAAAAAATGTATAATTTAATAAATAGGGGATAGATTGAAGTATAAGTTGGGCCTACACATAGATTTTGTGTGGGATCCGCATACATGTGAATGCATTTAAGTTAGATACGTGTTTATGCGAAAACATCTTGGGCATTGGTTTCAATACTAAAAATAGTTTTTGTTTGGCTTAAATATGTTTTTGTCTCTAAAAATATTGTGAATTTTGATTTTGGTCCTTATAAAAATAAATTTTGGTTTAAATTCAAATATTTTTATAAACATTTTGTTTAAGTCCCTACCATTATTTTATTTGATTTTTGGTCCCAGTATCAAAATAATATATTTGTTTTAATTCCCTAAAAAATTATGATGATTTGGTTAAGTTCTGTAAAATTTTCGTTTGAGCTTCTTGAAATCAAATTATCATAATTTTTCAGGAATTAAAACCAAATATTTTTAGAAATATTAGGATCTACATCAAAAAGAAATTTTTACAGAAATCAAAGCCAAATATTTTTGAAAATATTTGAACCTAAACCCAAAAAAAAAAAAATAAAATAGTGGAGACCAAAACCAAAATTTGCAACATTTACAAGGATAAAAAACATATATAAGCCTTTTTGTTTTGATCTTTTGGGAGGAGAGGTCGTCCCATCCTAATATTATAGCATGCCATAAGCTTTAGCAAGGACTTAGAGTAGTATTTATAGATGACTTATCAAAATGTCTATCAGCACTGCTACTAGACATAGACCATCGTAGCAATCCATAATTTGCTTAATAAAAAGTTTGTGGCCATGCGCTTATAAAAGGAAAATGGTAATACCCTTTAATGGGAAAAAAAAAATTTAATTTAATATTTTGATACGATTATTATAATTGATTCTATAATTACATTGTAGTTGTTGTTCTGGCACTTTTAAAGGAAAATTAATCCAAGGACTTTTACTTGAACATCCACCAACTGATCTGACAAAGGTGGCCGTGGTTTTAGTTTAATAATTTTTAGTCACGGACCTCATGGTCCAATTTAATATTTTTTGTGAAAAGAAACAATTAATTATATTAAAAACGTATAGAACATAATACCCTTTCCTATACTCAAAGTTTATTGAAGAAATGTAAGGGGTTGGTTTAGCATGTGATGTGCGGGTAGGTTCATGGTCACATGTTTGAATAAGCTACTAGCATGCAATTAGTTTGGGGTTAGGCCTTAAGAAGTATCCGTTTGAATTTCATAGTCTTCATGTTAAGAGAAATGTCTTTTGTATATAAAAAATGGACACTAAATGAGACACATATAGAGATGAAAGGTTTTTGTAGATTCCCAAAATATGAGTTCAAGTAATTATAATGGACTCCACAGTCATGACTTGTCTTTGACATGAATGCATGAATGTGGAGGTAGGTTAGTAGATATTTACATAAGCTGACCCAGACGCTACTTGACTGCAGTTAAAAAACGAAAAATAAAAATACGTGCATTTGATACAACATTTCCTGTGCCAGCACTTTCCTTTTAATACAACATTGATAATACAACATTTGAGACAACTCTTATAATAATACATCATTGCAGACAACATTTATTGTGCCAGCCCTTTGTTTTAGTTTTTTTTTTTTTTTTTTTTAAATTTCTATTTTTTCAGTTTTTACCAATATGTATTCATAATTTTAAATCACCCTATGATAGAGCAATATAGAAGTGTCACTGAATGAAAATATGATCTTCGAAATAATCCCTATTTCAAAGATTAAAAAACGTAGCGTTAATAAAGTTGAAAGAAACTTCAAGTGTATTTCTCTTTTTATTTCATAGATATACTAGATAATTAGCTTTCATGATAGATGCCTTATGAATCAATAAAAGAAAAATGGAAGGGGCACGTAGTCACATCCCTTGCTTCTAATAATTTTAAGCAACTTGTAGATTGCTCCCCAACAGTAGCCATAGTTGCTAAAACAAGAGTGCAACTAAAGTACATGTATTATTGTCAAATAACATATAGAAGAAGATAGAGTTCTAGCATCCAAGGATTTAACATTGAGGTTAACACGATAACTTCTCTTGACTCACAACATTAATGGGAATGCTGCTAAGCTTTTAATTGTCAAAGGCACAAATTAAATTTGAGAATCTTGATAACCAGGATATGTTAGAATGTGGTCACACGAATGTAATTGCTGTCTGGCAAAAACAAAGAAGTTATTATCAGGCAAGAGATAATGAATTGTTAACTTGTGTAGTTGTGTCGATAAATCAGATGTCCTTTATGATTATTTTCGCTCATTTGGCTTAGTTTCTTCTATTATTAGACTTCTTATTTCATAGAAATATTGTGTTCACTAATAGTTTGTTCAATTGAAATGAATTATTCCATAGATAAGTGATCCCAGCATAGGTGAACTTACGAAGCTTGGAGGAATCAGATGTTCAAGCCCTTTGGAAGCAGGGAGAGGTAAATAGATATTTCAGCTATATGGTTGACTATTTCATAAACTATGGTTATGATTTACGTGGTCTCATAAGCTTTGCTCTGGTTTGTTTCAGTACCTGGTTTAAACTGAGTTAAAATTGTTGTGATGCATCATATCATTTCAAATTTAATAATGAATGTACTTTTGAATTCATGATCAAATATTGGTTATGATATGAGGGATTGGGCTGGGCAGCACTTGTCATCATTCTCATGCTATATTGTGAATCATGGACCGGTTGGGTAGTTTCCTAGTGACAAGATGCTTATCTCTTACTTTTAGACTTGAAACTATGCAGGTTTAGTGAATTCAAATTGAATAATTTTTGAATAGATCTGCCTCTTATTATGGTTCCATAGAAAGAATCTTATACACAACTTGTCTCTGAAGTTTGTTAACTGCAAAGCTACAACAGGTTTAGTATCTGAATCTATATCTGCTTGCACTAAAGAAGGTAAACTTCTGAAAGATGTGTGGCAGTTACTGTATGAATAGTAACCAAATTACGAACGATATTCAGGAATCATCTTGTATTGGAAACATCTTGGGTAGAGAAGCATGAATGGTTTTATATCTTAACACATCTTGGCCGTGGTTTCTATTATTTGGCATGACTTTGCAGTTAATAACTAAACATCATTTATAGCAAGATGGTTCTAAGATTAATTAATTATTATTATAATTGGTGTTGTAATTTTCTCTTGAAAAAAATAAAAATGAAAGGAATATTCTTGCTGTTCTAACTGTTCCACTGGTGTTATCTAGGCAATCGACTGCAATTTATCTAAATTACACTGTTACTTTGACTCTTCTCTGTTTTTCTCTTTCTGACTTGCAGATGTCACAGCTTTAGTTGTCCTAATATCTCATGATGATCAAACTATTGATCTAATTTTTGGAGAAGAGGGTGTTTTGAAAGGTCTCTATGGAGCTCTTGGACATTAGATATTGGACATTATTCATTTCCAAGGATCATGGTTCATGCAAAGAATATTCATTTTTTGAATTTGCAGGTCTAAAACTGGAAACTGTTCTTATTCTCCGTTCAACCATATCGCCATCAGTTCTCCATGAACTGGAGAATGATCTGGCAGGTAACATTTGCCTTTGTTATCTTTGGCTTTATACAACAGCTTGATTCTTTGTAAAAGGAGTTCCTAGCAAACAGTCCTCATTCTCCCGCTTTTGGAAAGTAGAATGAACTTCTTGATCATCGTAGCAGTTGTCATGTTAGTTGGTCATTTGAGGAGATGACACTTTAAATTTCTTTTTTGCCTATGAGATGTGTCTATTATCTTGTTCTTAAAACGGAAGTGAAACAACTTTAAGGAATTTCGCATTCTTTATTGTGCCAGAGATCTGATAGAATCTTCATTGCGAAAAAAAAAATCTTAAAAGGTGGTTTTTGGTTTCAAATGTATGTATAGCATGTTTTAGGACATGGTAAGTAGCTGTGTGATAGCTTAAAGAGATGATTTTCATTAGCCCATGCACCATACTATCTAATTTTAATTGGTTAAGCTATAGGAGGCTGGTGCTTATTTTCCTCTTTTTATATTGTATCGGCATCTAAGTAAGTGTAATTGAGCAGAAGACGTGGAAAACTGGACACATAGTTTTTTCTTAGAAAATTTGTAATTGGGAAATATTTTTACTACTTAATGCATCTTCAGCAGCTTATATTTGGTCCCAATTTAAATTGCTAAAAAATGTTACCTTTTGGAAATTAAATTTATTTCACTTTCAAATGTTTGAATGATCTTTCCCTTAAATTGTTCAACAGCTCACTTCATTAGCAGGTGGTGTTTTTTATTTTTTAAAGTATGCTTATCTTGAATTGTTCTTTCTTTTTATTTATTTTGGATACCAGTGGAAAAATGCTGAGTAATTTCCCTTGAGTTGTGTAATGGATAATAAGAGGTAGTCTAGATTTACGCTTTTGTTTATTCGGTTTTTTTTTTTTTTTTTGGCCCTTGCCGGGCTGGGGGGGTTGGGGGTACATAATCAGGGCTTAAGTCCAAACAAAAGCTCTAAGCAGCAAAAGGAACAGACATGAAGAATGATGTTTTCAGTCTAGGCAAACTATTGGCAAAGGAAAAATTAAAAATTCCAATAAAGATAACGTATTTGCAATTTGGTTTTGGTACAAATAGTTTTAGTTGATAAATAAATTATATAGATTTTGTGAAATCTTTAGTGGTGACTATAAGTGAGTATGGTCTACAATAGAATTGGTGGGGGCTGGATGCTGATGTTGGACTCAATGTTGTTTATGCAGACTAATAATAAGTTTCAGTATTCATTTTTCTGGTGTATTCTCCCCTTCCCCTCTTGCATGAGAGATAGAAGTGGCAATTATTTTTGTATTTACTCTTGGAGTATTTTGGTAAATAGTTTGTCTCATCTGTCAACAATATCTATTATACACTCAATACATGTATTCTAGAATGATATTGTCAAATTTTTGTTGCTTTTTTTTTTTTTTTCTGGCAATTTAGTTATAGGGTGTTACAGGCCAAAACCATATTTGTTTTATCTTGTAGAAATTCATGGGATAGCTTACATTGTTGACGCATATGTCTCTCATGGGAGGTCTGATGCTTTGAATGGAAAAGTAACTGTAAGTTATTGTCTTAATATTATTGTAATTAGGATTTCTTGCTCAGTTGTAGGCTGGAAAAAGTTTCCTGCTTATGATTAGCTAGTACATCTTGCATTGACTATTGATTGTTCAACTGTTTAGATTGCATCATCAGGAAGACCAGATGCCATTGCAAAAGCAAGGCCTATGCTTTCTGGTAAAGTTTTGAGATCTATTTTGTTACACAATGCTTGAACTTGATTCTTTTTAGTTTATTTTTATATTGGTTAATTGTTTTCCTTTTTTTGACAGCAATGTGTGAAAAGCTTTTCACTTTCGAGGGTGAAATTGGTGGTGGCAGGTTACTTCCTTCTTTGATCCTGCCAACCCTAATTATTAAATTCTTTAAATGCAATGCTTCTATTTGGCCAAGTCTTGCAATTATTTTTCTTTTTCACATGAATTGAAAATTTATGTGCTTCATGATTAACTTGGGTAATAGTCCTAAGTTACTTTATATTGTCTGTCCCAACAAAAATAGTTACTATTATAGGTTGTCGTATTCTGTTGGCTGTATTAACTTACTAAATTTTACCAACCTTATTGCAGTAAGGTTAAAATGGTTACTGAGATGCTGGAGGGCATTCACTTCATTGCTTCAGTGGAGGCTCTCTCTCTTGGTACCAAAGCTGGAATTCATCCATGGATAATCTATAATATAATCTCCAATGCTGCTGGAAATTCATGGTGCGTGTTTATTTAATATGAATTAGCCAACTCCATGGTTAAAAACCCTTGCACATATACCTATTCTTATGGATGCTTTGGGATGCATAGAATTGCATACCTCTTCATTTGTATATTTGAAAAAGAAAAACTTTAGAAGGCACGAAAATAGGGTTAAAATTATTGCAAACGGAGGCTCACTATTATCACCCATGTTCTTTGTTGTCTACAAACAGAAAAGTACTTGTTTTTGCACTAACTGAATGTCGACATAAAAATGTGCTATCTACATGTAAACCTTTTCTCATTTAACTCACTCTCTCTGTTTCTCCTCCCCCCTTATTGGAGGATGTGATGACTTAATTTCTTTTGTAGGGTATTCAAGAATAATGTTCCTCTTTTGTTAAAGGGAGAGGTTAAGCATCAAATTCTAAGCACTTTTGTTAAGGACCTGGTAAGATCAATAGACATCGGAAGCAATTAAATTTTTTATACTTTCCCTGTGTTTTGGCTTGTCGAATGGCTATGCTACTAATATATGATTAGTCTACTATTGTTTGATTGAATAACACTTTTGTTTTAGATACTTTATATGTGGGCTTCAAACAAGCTCCCAAGGAACAAAAATTTCCAACTGAAACTATTCATCAAATGGTTTTTGGTATCTTTCTTCATAGAATTATACATATAATTTAAACTATGTGTAAAAGAGATTATGTATGGACATCACAGATTATCAATATCCCAAATTGTACCATTGATCCATCTCATAAGAGATTTCATTAAGTCTTACATTGGCCATGCAGACTTGAATGATTAGAACTTTTTCCTCCAGGTTACATGTATGATTGGACATACTAAACAAAAAACCATTAAACGCATTATAAAATCAATATGATGCAAAGGGATATGAATTTGGATAGCTGATTTATTACTGTTAGAGAAGGAACCACTCTTGAACCTTCACCTAATAGCTTAAGCTGTGGGGACCTTTGGTTGACATGCTATTAGCAACTTTATGATCAGGTGGTAAGGAGTTCAATTCTAACCACCTCCATTCTTCTAATCAAAGTATAATTTCAGCACAAGGCTTGATCAGGGCTGTGCGTTTTACATGCTCTAACACCAAAAAGCTCTCATATGAGGAGGGAAGTGGTAGAGATATAAACCATTCCTAGGCCTCCACCTGATAGCTTAAGGTCTTGGTGTATTGTTTGTTGACAATAAATACAAAACTTAATTAATTTTTTAAAATAAACTTGAATGCCTTAAATTTCTATTTCATATCCAGAAGCTACTTATTTCTTTCTGCTTGGAAAAGAGCACAATATTTTATTAATATGACTTTTGATTTCAAAATTGACATTTTTGACTTACCGTTTATTATTCTTGTTGTTTTTGTTATTCTTTTGAACATTTCATGATGGCAATGGAATTTGCTTTGTTCAAGGAAATCATTTTGGATACGGCCAAGTCACTTACTTTTCCACTTCCACTTTTGGCTACTACTCATCAACAACTTATTCATGGTACAAAAAATTTTGTAAACTAAACAGTGCTTGTGATGATCCAGTTTACTGAGAGCAACTTGTTTGCAGCTCATAGTTTACCAAATTCACTTTTCAGGGATTTCACATGTTTCTTGTGGAGATGATGATAGTACAGCATTAATTAAGGTTAATTTCATGGACATCTGTTTGAAGAATTTCAATCAAATTTTTTATTTTAGTTTAAATTTTTTAGAAGATAGAGTGTATTTTAAATTTTTTCTTGATCATTTTCTTGTTAGGTTTGGGAAAAAGTTTACGGGGTAAAAGTTTCAGATGCTGCAAATGAAGATGTATATAGCCCTGAACAACTGGCATCTGAATTCACTGCTAATGCTAAGAGTGGGAGACGGGTTGGTTTTATTGGCCTTGGAGCAATGGGATTTGGCATGGCAGTTCATTTGCTGAGTTCAAATTTCAGCGTCATTGGTTATGATGTAATTCCTTACTTTCAAATCCCAATCTATATTGCATTAAACAAATGGAAAATTTGTTTGAAAAATTGATGATAGTATCATAAGAGTGAGTCGGTGACCATCTTAGCAAATAATGCAAGTGTTTGCCAAAGTGATCAATAGCATTGATGTCCACAAGTAAATTTTATTTTTTCTATCAGAAATTGGAAAATCAAAAGTCAGGTGCAAGTGTATTCTTTCGGAAGTGCTTTAAAACATTGAAATGAGTTATATTCGATGTTGACTTCATTTTTATATGTCTTGATCGGGATATGAGTGAAAATAACAAGGTACCAGCATATTTTATCATAATCATTATTGAAAACAAGTGAAGAGGCAGCATGATATGCATCAGTATAAATATTAAAAAATCATCTGGGCCAAGATGTACAAACACTGATTATTTGACTAAAGCTGATTCTCACCTTATTGTGCTGTAACGATAGTTTAGAGTGCATGGTTTTGTTAGCGTATCTGTATGCATTCCGTCTCTCTAACTTTGTCATCTATTGTGTTTTGTGCTTATGCGGGTATATTGATACTTATGTATGCTTTGTGTATGGTCTTACTGTGATCAAAATTTTATTTGTATCTCATGGCAGAAGGTGGAAATGGCCACCATAAGCTTCTTTCAAAATACTTTTGTTTTTGTTTCTAGGTGTATAAACCAACTCTAACACGATTTGCAAATGCTGGTGGCTTGATTGGAAATTCTCCAGCAGAAGTGAGTAAAGGTAAATTGATACATACTTTCAAGGCTGCAATTAGAAATAAATGGGTACAGTAGTGAACAAGAAGATGAATAAATTCATGTCTTTCAATCCAGTTCTTGGATGAAGTCTTTCCTGGTGTAGAAATGAAAAGCCTGATATTTTGGTCATGGTGATTGGAATTGCTTTCCTAAGCTGTTACATCATGGTAAATGAAGTTTAAGTTTACCATGATATTTGTTATTCATGCATTATATACTTTTTAAAGGTGGACTATTATTGAATCCCATGTCATGATGAATTGCAAAATTGATGGCTTAGTTAGAAGCTCTCAACTCTTTTAGTATGCAAGTTCAAGAATCATATTATTGAACATAGTAAGAATAATTCCAGTCTGTTTTGTTTGGAATTTGATTTTTTTTTTCGGGAGCAAGAATGTCATCAAGAGTTCTTCTATGGTTTTTATGTTCTTGATCTGGCATATTTATTTCTTGTGTGCATCAGTTATTAGAGTTATATTCTCAATTGTCACTTAATACGATTGACATGAGCTGCCTGCGTCACAAATGATGAAGAAGCAGACTGAGAATTTGAGTGAGAGATTAATTTTGATACACTATCGGTGTCAAATATTTTATACTGTGAACCAATCAAATATCATCAAATATGTGACTTTTGAAGCAGCTATTGCAAAAGTCAAATAATTTAAATGATGTAGCAATTCATGATTGAAAGACTATGTAAAAATCATTTACACCGAGCAGAAGGCAAAAGAGCAGCCTGTGCCTAGTTTATTGAACGCCTTTGTTCCATTTTGTCTTTTAATGCTTTGTTTTTGTTACATAAGAGAACATGCTAGATTCCTTCCAAAAAAAAAAAAATTCAAGCACAATTGAGGTCCTCTGCATCAAGAAATTATTTACATATTATTGCTTCCAGATGTTGATGTTCTCATAATCATGGTCACAAATGAAGCTCAAGCAGAAAATGCTTTATATGGAGAATATGGTGCAGTTTCAGGTGCACATAAATATCTCAATTATCCGTATTATTATGTATCTTTTTTTAACTGTACTGATCCTTCTTTCTGCACTATGTAGCTCTTTCACCGGGAGCATCTATAATTCTTTCTTCTACGGTTTCTCCTGCATATGTGAGTCAGCTGGAGTGCAGATTGCATAGTATGTTACTATCCAGTTAGATGGTTACGTGATCTGTATTATGATATCTGAATTTCTTTCTTCCTCTTTTTTTATATGCAAAAGCAAACTGAATTTTGGCCTTCTCAATTTGCTACTGTTACAATGTGGCGTGAATTCTAATGAGTGAATAATGTGCCATGCAAGTAGAAGGAAACCTAGTCACCAAGTTGATTTTCCTAGCTGGAAATCTTAGAGACATAAATTCAAGTCAGGAAAACTAGCATACTTCGTTAATTGGTTATAAGTCTCTAGCTAAGCAAGAGACACAAAGGAACATTTTGTTTCGGAAAATCTTGAATAGATGGAAGTCATCTGCCACATTACTGATGTCATGCAAAATGGATGAGTACATGCAGCTAGATAGTTATTAAACTATATTTGGCCTCCAAAAATAGTTTTTTTAATAAGAAAGTAAATATTCTGCCTTCAAAATCTTAAGCAGATAATTTGTGCTTTGAGGAATTTATGGGCATACTTTCTTAGCGATGATCTTAAACTGAATACTCAACCATCCAGTGTGCTTAATGAATTTTCATTAAGTGACAAATGTCCACTCCCACTTGTGCATGCCTTTCCTTGAAGAGCCATGCAAGTGAAAAATTAACAGAAGCAGACTGCTTCAATAATAAACTATAACTTCTGCACATTAGAAGCTCCTTTATCTCGAAAACATGATTTACTGCTGTTATGTATAGTGTTCAATCTTTACATAATGTTATGTGATAATGGCTAAAGCTCAAGGCAACTTGTGATTTCTCGTGTTCTCATAAAATCTATTTGAATATTTTAGAAATTGTTTGATAATATTAATTTAAATGTGCAAAATCTACATTTACTTTAGGGTTATTTTTTCTCTAACAGTATGTACATGATATAATTTCTTATGTCTGTAGTGTGATTACAGGATGACTAAGAATTATGCATGTGATAGTTAATATTATAATGCAATTTCAGGCTTCCCATAGTGGAACCTTGGCCATGGTTACCTTTATGGTTATCGGAAGAAACGTTATTTTCTTTCATCTTGAATGCTTTTCTCCGTTTATTCCACAGCACTCTTTATTGCTTTTATTGAAGGATGTGATTGTGTAACTGTTGACATGAATATATCGCAGATGAGGGTAAGAATTTGAAGTTGGTGGATGCCCCTGTTTCTGGTGGTGTTAAGAGGGCCTCAATGGGAACACTTACGGTGTGAAATAAATCTTTGGCTCTTATTGAAAATTGCCCTTAACATTTATGGACTGGGCATCTAAACTCGTGTCTTTTTCTCAGATAATGGCATCAGGATCCGATGATTCTCTTAAGAGTGCTGGTTTAGTCCTAGCAGGTAATAAGTGCTTATCATAAAGTGCATTATTTCAATTTCAATTCTGGGACTGCAGTGAATTCAGAAATAACTTTTCAGTTAATTGATTTTTTTTTTTTTTTTTATAATCAGCCTTAAGTGAGAAGCTTTACGTTATCAAAGGCAGTTGTGGTTCTGGAAGGTATATTTTAATTATAAGTCAATCGTCCTTTATCCATTTTTTGTCCTTTGGCTAGTAATTTCCATATGCTTGAAACAAGTAATGCTATGTTAATTCTGATTCAAGGTGACAGTGAAATTGAGTCAATATAGTAAAGTTTATTTCAAATGAATGTATAATAATATAATTTTTATCTGTTTTATTCTCTAGTGGTATAAAGATGGTTAACCAATTGCTTGCTGGCGTTCATATAGCATCAGCTGCTGAGGCAGTGGCATTTGCAGCACGATTGGGTCTGAATACAAGAGTGTTGTTTGATTTTATTACAATGAGT
The DNA here is from genome assembly GCA_031439595.1 of Pterocarpus santalinus. NCBI lineage: Eukaryota > Viridiplantae > Streptophyta > Magnoliopsida > Fabales > Fabaceae > Pterocarpus > Pterocarpus santalinus. The sequence continues at coordinate 60,746,578 of CM062531.1, forward strand.
GGGGGAACATCCTGGTATGTGTCTTCCATGAAGTGATCACTCTCTCCCATCCCCTCTTCCCCCGAACAAATTAGAAAAATAAAAAGAAGTTGCTTATAGTTTCTTTTATGGTAACTTATTGAGCAGTTTCTTACATTCATAATTTATCATTCATGGTTGTGGTTCTGTTGCTACTCTCTGGTGCTCTGCTCATGGCTGTTTCAAAAGAATTTCTGTCATAGATTGCTATTTATTTTCAGCTCTTATTTTTGGAGGATTTCTTAACCTCCCCCCAGCTGTCCTTTCTCTTCTCTCTCTCTCTCTCTCAGTACACTCTTCTTTTATACAAAAACAAATTCATAGATTTGACTAGAGAGTGTTACTGCTATGCTTAAACTATGTCTGCTGTTGCAGGATGTTTGAAAATCGTGTTCCACACATGCTAGACAATGATTATACACCTTATTCAGCACTTAATATCTTTGTGAAGGACCTGGTCAGAATGAATCAAATTTTTTCACTATATTTGCCAGGATTATTGGGGGAACACTTTATTTGAATACATTGTCATAATATTATGCTATTACTGTCTATTTTAATATGCAGGGAATCGTTACTCGTGAATCGGCTTCTTTGAAAGTTCCACTTCACCTATCAACTGTTGCTCATCAACTGTATCTCTCAGGTGCTGTATATTACTTTGAACCCTTGTGATGTACATGGTCTTATGTTTCTCTTCACTTCGACTTGATCATCAATATTGAATTTTACATACACAAAATAAAGGAAATTGCAATAAAGTCTTGTTTTACTTTGGGCTGAGGGGAGGGGATATGGATCTTTGAATCATATTAAATTCAAGGAAGAAAGGTAAGGGGGAGGAGCGGAGCTTGTCCATCTGACATATTGGCTGATGGATGAAGGATGGTGCATTTAGGATATGTTTCTTAATGTTCTTATTTTCCAATGACCCTCATGTTACATAAATTGAGATCCTGCTATCTCAAACAGTTGGACAATTTGTGGAAGTCAAATTATCTGCATATGAAAGACAATGTAAATATGAGGAAGGATACGCCTATCCTATATGTAAATAATAAGCCACTAGGACTGTGCCACCAGAAATGGATTTGAGTAGGTTGCAGGAGGGCCGAAGTTTACATGTTCACGTTGTTATTGTGCACAAAAAAGGAAAAAAAAACATCTATATGGTAGAAGTTAACTTATCAAATGGAGAAGAAAACGATTGACTTTGATAAAGCTGTAAGGATAACTGCTGTCACAAACTTGTAATATTGCTGTGCAGGTTCTGCTGCTGGTTGGGGACGGCAAGATGATGCTGGTGTGGTTAAGGTATGAGCAACTAATGTTGGCTAGCAGAACCTCTAGAGTTCGATATTTAGTTCTTTCTGAGACAGTGGAATCAGATGAGATGCAATTAGCATGATCAAAATAACAAAATTTTAGGCTTTGTCTTCTTAAGCAGCTCTATGAAAGTAGTTACTCATATTTTGATATATGTTCAGTATAAAGTTGACAATCTAAGAGGGTGTTTGCTTTGTTTTCAGTTTAACTTTCAGTTGCCATGCTTTCACGAATAATTAAAAAATGCAACATTGTTTCATTTTGTGTCCTGTTTCCAATATTTTTTTTTCCTCTGTATTTTTATCTTCTTGTAGGGCATTTCTTTGTTTGCTTCCTATCTGTTTTCCATCAAGCAGCTTCTTGTAGGAAGCTCCAGTTATTGCCCCAAATGAATTATTATTTAAGCTTGGGTATATAGTAGTAGTAATAATATGAATGCAAGACTTGCTGGTACAAGAATATCATGATATTATATGTTAGTTTGGCAACAGCAACTTTACAGGCACCAGTTTTAACTGTGTTCCTTCTCTAAACCTTAAAATTCTGAAATTCTAATATGATTTTGTCAAGAAAATAAGAAATATTAGATTCTAGTCTTCTGCCCTCTTAAGAATTGAGTTGGCCTAACTTAACCCTAAAAGCTAACTCATGGGGGAAAGGTTGCCCAAGCTCTTATAAAGGCTATCTTGGCCATATCCCTAACCAATGTGGGACTCTAACATGCCCCTTATTACTCTACAAACCATATTTACATATGATCTAAATTTGCTTAATATGTGGTAAGCACAATGACCGGAATAATTCAGAACGGCTGTCCCAATTTTACAGGTTTATGAGACTCTAACTGGTGTTAGAGTTGAAGGAAAACTCCAAGCTCTGAGGAAAGACACCGTGTTGCATTCTCTTCCACCCGAGTGGCCACAAGATCCTCTTCTTGATATACAAAAACTAACAGAGAGAAATTCAAAGATTTTGGTTGTTCTTGATGACGATCCAACAGGAACACAAACTGTTCATGATATAGAGGTATTAACAGAATGGTAAGTGTACTCCATTTCCTTTTGTCATTCTACTTGTTTGGCAGAATTGGTACTACTGTTAATATGCAGAACTATATCAAACCAAAGTGCCTTAGCTGTGGCAGTTCAATCAGTGCTATTTTTTATTCATATTCTCAATCAGTAATACTTTAAATCATGAGATTGGGAGCTGAAAGTAAGATCTTCTGCCTGAAGAAAAGCCTCAAGTTACTCAGTTGGGCATGTTCCTCTGCAGGAGTATTGAGTCACTGATTGGACAGTTTAGAAAAGGTCCAAAATGCTTTTTCATTTTGACAAACTCCAGGTCACTGAGTTCTGATAAGGTAAGTAACACATGCACCAATAAATTCATTAATATTTTATTTACTTAAATATAGAAAATATATATGTATATATATTCCTCTTCTGATTTCTCTGTTTTGTAAGAAATCTACTTATGATCATGGATGAAAAATAAGAATCATATAGGCTGTCTATGCTTTTCGAAGCACAATATCTAGTCCTATTCTTGCCCTGTAAATAGAAAAGCAGACTATTGAAGTACGAAGAGGTAATGCCTTCATTAATGGCAGGCAAGATTTGAGCTGAATAACATTTTGAGCTGTAATAGTTCCAGCATTCAAGTATCTACTATACTGAAAAATACCTGAAAAGCAACCTGAATTATAAAGTGCTTTTCTTATCCAGGGTTCAGGTTGTTGGATATTTCAATAGAAATTAATATGGGCTTCTATCAATTTTGCAAGTTTACATTTAATCTTTGACAGGCCAGTGCATTGATAAAAGAGATTTGCAGAAATCTAGATACTGCAGCAAAATCAGTTGACAACATTGAATATACAATAGTTTTGAGGGGAGATTCCACGTTGCGTGGTCATTTTCCTGAGGCAAGGATGATCTTTTTAGTTAACAGTATATTCTAAGCAGTGATATTGAGACTTATGATTTAATTTGCAAAATGACACTTGACTGTTGTGCACAGGAAGCAGATGCAGCTGTTTCAGTATTAGGTGAAATGGATGCATGGATAATTTGTCCCTTTTTCCTTCAAGGAGGCCGTTACACTATCAAAGACATACACTATGTTGCTGATTCTGATACGTATGTCTTGCAATTCTTCATGAACTATCTGGAAGGAATTATGAATGGACATTCGGAATACTGCTTATTTAACATTTTGTTGGCAGGCTTGTTCCTGCAGGTGACACAGAGTTTGCCAAAGATGCTGCCTTTGGCTACAAATCTTCGAACCTGCGTGACGTAAAACCGTTTTATTCCTTTTTTAACTTGATCTTAGTGATTTATATTTTCATATTATTGGTAAAGAATAAATTTTTGAAATGCTCTTCATCCAATTATAGTGGGTAGAGGAGAAGACAGGTGGCCGAATTCTTGCTTCTAGTGTTGTATCTATATCTATCGAACTTTTGAGGAAAGGGGGACCAGATGCAGTTTGTCAGCGTCTATGCAGTCTGCAAAAGGTATACAAATGTGCAGATATTAATAATGCACTCTAGTTTCTTCATTCTTAAGTTTTAAGAAGACAACCAGTGACTTTACTTTGTCTAGTTAGGATATTATGAATTAGTAGCTGTATGCAGTCAACTGACTATGATTGTGTCTATTGTATAAAGCAGGCGTCAATATGCGTAGTTAATGCTGCTAGTGAAAGAGACATGGCTGTATTTGCACTTGGAATGATCAAGGCAGAACTTCCTTCTTCTCAGTTGTGTTCGTTTGGCCCTTTTGCATGATTCATTATGGATGTGAATGTTGCTGTATTGTTTGGTTTGTTGTTAACAGGCAGAATTGATGGGAAAACGTTTCTTATGTCGCACTGCTGCTAGTTTTGTTTCTGCCCGTATTGGAATCATTTCTAAGCCTCCAATATTGCCAAAGGATATAGGAATAGCTAGAGAAAGGAATGGTGGGTTGATAGTTGTGGGATCATATGTTCCAAAAACGACAAAGCAGGTGAAAAATGAAATTTAGATAAATTATTCAAATCAAGTCTCCTTAGCATACCCATTTTCTGGTTTTGGCTCATGCAAGTAATCCACAGGTTGAAGAACTTAAATTACAGTGTGGTCAGTTCTTAAGAAGCATTGAGGTGATTAACATCCCAAATTTCCTTTTGTCATTTTATTATTGATCATTAATCCTTTCATGGAGAAAATGATAATGACTTCTTTTTAGCAAAGGCATTAATTTTATGCCTAATGCAAATATTTGCTTTTCAATCTTTTTTGTCTGGCCTGATATGGGCTTCTTTGTAATAGGTCTCGGTTGAAAAACTCACGATGAGGCCTATTGAGGAGAGGGAGGAGGAAATCAGTAGAGCAGCTGAATTAGCAGATGTATATCTTAAAGCTCATAAAGACGCCCTTATAATGACCAGCCGGAATCTCATAACTGGAAAAAGTTTGTCTTTGTCCATTTTGCTTTTTTTTTCTTCTCTTCACCTCCTGCTTAGCTAGAGATTTTGAAGAATTATAGGTTTAGGGTAAGGGAAAAAGGGGAAAGAGAGAGCAATTGCTATCACTATATTATGATATTGATAATAAGATGTTCTTCAAATACAATAATTGCCTGATATACTCTATTTACTAATTAGGTCAAGTGCTAGTGCTAGTGCTACTAGCACAAGCCAAAGACCACTATTTATAACCTTGATATACTCTATCGGTTTCTAGATTATCTCTAAGATAGGTTACTATTGTTCTTCATCTGAACTCTCGAAGAACAACAGTTAAGTGCATTTAAATGGGGAAATATAATTTTATGTCCTTCCATTTAATCTTCCAGTTTATTTTCAAATGTGCAGCTGCCTCTGAAAGTCTGGACATTAACTTTAAAGTGAGTTCTGCTTTGGTGGAAATAGTGAAAAGAATAACTACTAAACCTCGCTATATACTTGCAAAGGTACGTGTTTAAATGACTTAGTGAACCTGCATAAAACCTGGTTGCATATTCTTTCATCTTGGCCATGCCCTAAGTTCTTAATCGAACACTGACAAATAATACCTTTCTAGGGTGGTATTACCTCTTCAGATCTTGCTACAAAAGCCCTTGGTGCAAGATGTGCCAAGATAGTTGGCCAAGCACTTGCTGGCATTCCCTTGTGGCAATTAGGCCCTGAAAGTAGACATCCAGGAGTTCCATACATTGTCTTTCCTGGTAAAATTTAGTAATTGTTGTTTTTCCCCTCTTTCTCTTAATTGAGTATCGTGCTGTAAAATCTATATCCTCTGTTCTTGTTCGATAGATTTCTTCTTTACTATTTAAGACAATCTGCCTTTGGTAGGTAACGTTGGTGACAGCAGAGCATTGGCAGAAGTAGTGAAGTCCTGGACGCATCCAATCAGACTTACATCAACAAAAGAGATTCTTAGCGTAAGGATCATCTGGTTTGAGGTTTTGCTACTGATTCTCCTTTAGTACTGATATTTTTTGTGTTTTGTGATTTCTTTTTCGGATTAAAGAATGCTGAAAAGGGTGGGTATGCTGTTGGAGCATTTAACGTCTATAATTTGGAAGGAGTTGAGGCTGTTGTTTCTGCTGCAGAAGAAAAACAAAGTCCTGCTATATTACAGGTCAGAAATAGTCAGTTCTAAATGATGATTTGTATTTATCCCTTCTCTTTATTGCAAAAATAGATAACCTGATGGTAATAAAGGGGGGAAAGGGAGAAGGCAGAAAAGTCTACAAGTAAATCAAGAGTTCTAAGCCTGTTACTGAGGATCTACTGGAGTGACAGACCTAGTTGCTATAGAAAGTAAGTTCAAGGTGGTCTGGATGTCTATAACTGGAATCCATGACCAGAGACCAAAGTGGGTGGCTATTGAGTTCCAGAGTCTAGATGGACAGTTTCTGTTCCATTTTCTTTGCAACTGAATCTGCTGCTTACTGATGTGTAGTGACTACAGCACTCTTTAAGCCAAGAGAGAGAAAGATCTATTTCACCATTTGTCAGGCTATTAGGGAAATTACATGATTTTCTGTATTCATAATTCAGAATTAGAGTTTCAGAATTTTCTTTAGAATCTCTGGCTGATGCATACATGCTGTCCATTTGTGCCCACATTCAACTGATGCCTTATTGTGGTTTATAAACTACCTTATCGCTTCAGCTTTTTATTTTCTTGGATATATATTTATGTGTGATGTCTTTTCATCTAGCAAATTAGCACAATTGTTAAAAATTTGAAAGTCTTAAAACTTTCAAACATAAACCTATCGGAGTTAAGTTGTTTCCTCTATTCAGGGTTATCTTCTGAAAATTTTCATTTGGTTGTGGCTGATATATTGATCCTGGTAGAATTCTTTTTCTTGGCCCTTATTGCTATAATAACACCTCTGTGATCAAAATAGTTTGAGGAAATAACAGAAATCTACTACCTTTTCCACATTAAAGCCGAAGTCATTTTATTCATATTTTGATTTTCTTATTTCATGAAGAGTTTTGGATCATTTGTAAGGCAACTAAATGCCATCCCTGTCTTTATTGAATGTTTCGTGTTGATGTGTTCATTCTCTGTGCATGTGCATCACGATAATATGGCTTTTTGAGTCAAAATTCTTTTATTTTCTCTTATAAAGACTTGGTTCCTCTAAACTAGTTTTGAGTTATCTATATAATTTTCAGATCCATCCTGGTGCCTTGAAGGAAGGAGGAATTCCCTTGGTTGCTTGTTGCATTTCTGCTGCAGAGCAAGCCAGTGTAAGTGGCATTATATAATTTGAAGTAAATCAATATCTAAAATGAAATAAGAATGCAGAGTTCGTTGTCAAGCTGGAATGAGGGCATGTTTGATAAAACTGAAAAAGTTTATCTCTGAAATTCGATATTGAACTTTTTCAATGTAAGTCTTAAAAATTGAACTTTTATAGCTTGAAATATTAGTGTTTCCAGTGCTGAGGATGAATCAAAAGAAACTAGTATCAGTTAATTAAAAAAATGATGGTGTTATATTAGAGGAAACCATAGCTACTATCATTAATTTAATAGTGTGTTTTAAGTAAAGGAAAGACTCATTGCTGAATGCTTTTAGTAGCCCCTATGAGCTGATTGTTTTCATCCTCATCTACTAAAATTATTTTGTTATGGTATGAACATGCACTGCTTAAACATCTCCAATGCTGAAAATATTCAAATTCATATGTTTATTTATAGGCTAACACAACATGTATGTTACTGAGTTATATGAATATGTGTAAGTTGAGCACTGAAAGTTGAGCACATAGGCCAGTATTTAGGCTTAGATAACCATTGGTTGGAGCAGCTTTGAATTTCACTGCCTAATCATGTATATATGTGGCAGGTCCCTATTACTGTTCACTTTGATCATGGAACTTCAAAGCAAGATCTTGTGGAAGCTCTTGAGCTGGTAATGTTCTTTTTTACTTGTATAAAATTCCTGCTTTTAGAACCATTTCAATCTCAAAGATGATGCGGCATGCATTTGTGGTTAGTTATTGCTTTGTTATGTCCATCCTTCTCTAAGGTGAAACTGCATTTGTGATGCAACGATTCCAGGGATTCAATTCTGTGATGGCAGATGGTTCACATCTTTCCTTCAATGAAAATGCCGCATACACAAAATTTATATCATTATTGGCTCACTCAAAAGATATGTTGGTTGAAGCCGAGCTAGGAAGATTGTCAGGGACAGAAGATGATTTGACTGTGGAAGAATATGAAGCCAGGCTAACAGATGTTAATATGGTTGCAATCTCCTCTATGCTACGACCTCAATTTTCTTCTGTGCTTGACATTGCTAGATTTATTAATGTTGTTCTCATGAATTTCAGGCAGAAAAATTCATTGATGAGACTGGCATAGATGCTTTGGCAGTATGTATTGGAAATGTGCATGGAAAATACCCAGCAAGTGGTCCAAATCTCAGATTTGATTTGCTTAAGGTGATAGTAATTTTCTGTTTGTATTCTTTATAAATTTAGTATATTAATTTATTTTTTTAAAAAAAATTAAAATCAAAATCAAAATATAAGTTTCAAGACCATACCTTAACTTCCATGCATAAATTCTGGGAAGATTACAAAATACAGACTACTTGGTAAGGATCCAATTTAAGAACATTGGACCACTCAAGTCAACTAGCTAACAATGCTCAAAGAGTGCCTAGGAAATAAGGAATAACCACTTAATGACTTAACCTGTTTAGGGCGGCATAAGTTTGACCCATCCTTGAGGCCAGGGGAGGGTGCCTAATGTTTTCCCAGTGGATAGTCATTTAAACCATACATGTTTTTTACATCAACTAACTTTGGCATTCGACTATGTATAGGAGCTGTATGCTTTGAGCTTGAAGAAAGGAGTTTTCCTTGTGCTTCATGGTGCATCTGGCTTGTCCGAAGAACTTGTTAAGGTACAGTTGCATTTGCAATACATCACAGATTCTGGTGGTTACCATCTATGTTTTTGCCTCTCAAAATAACTTTAACATGTTCTATGCACTGAGCTCAAGCTACAATTGCCATACATTACAAAATTTTGAAGTTATCCTTTATATGGAACTCCCTTGTCCATTCAAAATAATGTATATGTGTGATGTGCAATGAACTCCAGTAAGTTTTGCAGTTTATATTGCTAACCCCACAAGAGCCTCATGATTGCTGACAGGAATGCATAAACCTTGGTGTTAGAAAGTTCAATGTCAACACAGAAGTAAGGAAGGCATACATGGACTCCCTTAATACTCCAAAGAAAGATCTAGTTCATGTTATGGCTTCTGCAAAGGAAGCCATGAAAGCTGTGGTTGCAGAAAAGATGCATCTCTTTGGCTCAGCAGGAAGGGCATGATTTCTGCAAGTTTGCTAGCTGGAGCTAGGATTGTTGGTGTTTGCAATTATGTATGATGTTGCTGTTGTGTTGTCTTCTAATAAGAGTATAATAGTATCATGAATTCATTATTTCCTTCGATAATATATGATTTCTAAATTTCTTGTTTACTTGCCTTGTAAATACATTTGTACCAATGACCAAAGCTGATTATTAACTTTTTACACCGAGGGGATGGTTAGGCAAATTTTTCTTCAAAATGATGACGCTAAGATTCATAATCTTCAATTTGTTATGACCATTGTTAGGTTCATGCTTTGGGTGATTAAATTAAGTTTCATAATTTTTTTTTAAATTAAAATCAATTTTAACGTGCTTTTTAAAAGCTGTTGCATCCCCAACTTCAAGGTAGGGATATACGTGTATTATTAACTAATAGATATATTGGAATGTAGGTAAGGAGGGGAAAGAAGAAAGTTAAAATTAACTCTTACTTTGTGAAGTGTTGCCCCCCTTACCTCTTCCTCCTCAATTTGTAGGTAAGGGGGGGAGAAGATATTGTTTTTTAATTAAAACTTATATTTATATCATATAATTCTATTATAAAACTAACAATATCAGAATTATATTAGAAATTGAATGTATTAATGTTTGGCAGATTTAAATAAGAGAAATGTTATTTTGCCACTCCCCTTTTGAGATATATGGTATCACAATATAAAAATGGCAGAAGAAGACAAAAGACATGTGAAGGGGAGGGAAAATATGGTAGTAGAAGTAAATGGACAAAAGGGAAGTAAGATATTCAAAAAAGAAACGAAAAGGCCACCCGCGAATGAGAATCTCCCTTCCCCTCTTTTCTCTATGCCCACTCTCATTCCCACTCTCTCTGTGCCCGCTCTCGTTCACTCTCGAAAACTCTCCTCTCAACCTATATTCATCTCATCAATCTCTTAACACCTTCCATCACTCAATTTCTCACCTTACTCTTCATCATACTTTCTTCCCACACCACAAATGATGTTGTCCTAGTTATGCACCATCTCATAGTGTCGAAGAGACTATAGGTACGTTTGGTTTCAATCTTTTGATAGTCTTGTTGTAAGAGATTGGTTTTATTTCTTTTAGATGCAAAGCAGTTTCTATCATTTCCATGTTAACCTCAAAAGGTGGACCGTTGGTGTATAAGCCAATATTTAAAACTTTCTTAAACACTTGTATGGCTTAACTCACGCATGGTTTGATATCACTTTTTTTAATTTGTGCAATGCATGATCTCTCCAATCGATCAATTTGTTTTATGTTTCAAGTATGACACACATGTTTTATCCAGTTGCTATCCACTCCAAATTTGAGCATTATCTTGGCGTGTATTGGGTTGCTAGTCAATCTGTCAAAAAGCTTAAAAATTTTCGAGTATAAATTTTATTTTCACTCTAATAAAGGAACAACAAAGTCTTTTTGAGAGTATACTGATGTATGCATGTGTATTGTGATCCTTGTAGGGCATGGAACTTGGTATTGATAGATTCGATATTCAAACAGTGAAACTAGTAGGTATATAATGGTTCTTATAAATGCTAATGATTTTAATCCAGTATATCATTTTTACTGGTCTTGTCATCATTTTTTGTAGGACTTATGCATGATGTGAGACATGGGCTATTCAGTCACTTATTTGAACATGAATTTCTTCCCGAAGTTATCAATGGTTCACATTGGTACTCTTATTTTTCTCATCTTTATATCTTCTTGAATATAAAGGTCTAATTTATTTAATTTTGCTCATCACTTTTTGCTTGCAATGCTATAAAGAGAGTTTTTCTTGTGTTTCTAAAATCCTGAAAAAATTTATCTGTGTTATCTGTTTTTTTTTTTTTTTTTGTGATCATTATTCACTCTATGTGTGATATTTTGTACTTTGAAGGTCACATGAACAAATGTGAGTCAATATGGTAGATTACATTGTTGATGAACATTATATTCATTTTGAACCTGAGATGATAAAAAGAGTCAAGGTATGCTAATATTTACAATTGTCTTTTTGTTCCTTCACTAAACATATTCTGATTCTGGGAATGAGATGCAAGATTAGTTTGAAGATTGTTCGTTCTATTTTTATAACTTGGATGATTGTTCTTGGATTAGAACTTCGATTTGCCAGCATAATTTGATGTTGTTTGATTATTCTTGTAAAATTGAAACTTTTGATAGCCTAATTCATTGTAGGCAGACCTTATTTTGTTTCTAGATAGGCAACATCATGGCTTTAATTTCTGCTCCACAATGACTAATTTAAATCACTGAACCCATTGAACCAAAAATAACGATGAAAAATGGTTGAAATTACATGTAGTTTCTTGTTTAGACAATATTTGTTCTTCTTTGATTTACTTTCCTCTTCCAAAGTGTTAATTCTATTTTTATTTTTTTTTTCAATTTTCATTTCAGAGATCTTGGCAGTCAAGGTTTCAAAGGGCATTAGATAAGTCTTTTGTCAGATTTGGTAAGTTTGTAAGTATGCCAAATGTTTATATATGGTAGACATCTAGCAATATAGATTTTTTTTTCCCTTTTGGTACACAACAACATAGATTTTAGTAACTCTGCTTGCTTGGTTTTGTTCTAGTGTTGTGACTATGGTGGAATTCTTAGTAACACAATTCTTGGTAAAAACCCACAAAACTCACTTTTTTTTTTTCAGTGCTTACATTTTCTTAACCTTTTAAAATTATTTCTTCTTCTTTTATTTTAATTGTTTTTTTAATCGAGTAGCTCTGATTTGTTCTTAGGTTTGTTTTAGCTTTATATGGCATGTAACAATTTTTAATCTATTTACGTGCTAGAACACTTTGGACCAATTCCATGTAGTTTTTGAATGTTGACTCCCTAGTTTTTTTTTTTCTTTTTTTTTTCCTTGTACTATGCTGTTCTACACACTTAGTATGCAATATCGTACTTTCCCATTTATGGATTTGATCTTTTTAAGGCAATTTTATAAATTTAACATATGAGAATCATTACATGCAATTTCGTGAATTTTGTTTGAGGTCCTAAAGTTTTAACATTTATACTTTTTGAAAGATGCAAAGATGATTTTAGGTTGGATTGGTTGCTTCAGGTTATTGAAACTGAGCCCTGTAAGCTCATCAAACCATTAGTAGTTTCTGCTATAATAGTATTATACGATTCTAAAGGGTATATGACTCTAAACTTAGTTTGTAAATATGTTTCTGAACATGTCTCTTGTCTCTTGTTAATTAGTGCATTCTCTGTTTTTTAAAATCACATCTCTGAAAGCTCTATGATTATATGTAATATTTGGTGTTGCAACCAAATTTATGGTAATATTTGTGAAATTGTTGGCGTTGTGGTGTTTTTTATTTTTATTTTTATTTTTATTTTTATTTGTTGCTATATGACTAAAATGCTAATGAAATCGATGGTTCCTTATCAGTTTTGATGCTCAACACAATCTATTTTTCCACTGGATTAGAATTAGCTTTCAAGTTCCAAATCATATTTTAGATTTAGCTTGTCACCACCTATGAATATGCACACACCTATATATGCTAATGCATTATTTTTCAGTATTAAATTTTGATAAAGATCAATGCATAATATGTTTGTTATTGAATAAAAATTATGATAATTGACTTTGCAATAGAAGATTTGGAATTCTACATGTCTGAAGTACATGTTAGAAAATTTCAATGGCTGTTTAGAGGATGTTACTACAAACCAGTAGTAAGAAGCCATTGATTTTCAGGTGAAGAATGCAATGTTCTCCTCTTGTGAAGTGGAGAGGACTTTGGCCGAAGACTATTCTCTTTCTGATTATGCTAGGCTGATTCTTGTCTTTTCACCAGCAAGGATGAGATGTTATGGATCACAAAATTGTAGCTAGCTACTTTTATAATTTATAGCCCACAAAAAATATTTCTCTTCAATATGTCTTATATAGACTTGTGTTGAGTCAAAGTACTGCATATTAGTAATTAAATTCAATTTTGGTAAGCCTTAGCTAGATTTTTTTTTCTAGCAATTAGGGAACATTGTAAAGATATTTTTGCAATGCGAGAAATGGATATGCCTGCAAGAGTTTGTAATCTAGTTCAAAATTTTGGCAATTAGTTTAAAATGTCAATAACTTTTTAGCTTTTGAAAATTTTGAAAGTAGTAGGATTTTTAACTAAATTTGTGTTAGGAATAATTTAAGAGAACTCTTTTTGCACTAATATTTGCTTAAGTGAATCTAAATACAAAATGGAATTCATATGCAATTGTCATGTGATTATCGTTGATAGAGGGTGCCTAAACACAATATGGAATGAGTGTTGCAATGTCTAAGGAGATCTTTTTTTTTTTGCACATGGTTGGTAACATGGCCTTAAAAGCTGGTAACTTTTCAGGTCATACGAATTTTTGAAGTATCTTGACTTCTCTAACAAACTTGTTTTGTCGAACAAGTTATGTGGACTCCCAAGGCATTACAGATTGATGAAGTGAGGCAAAACAAAACATGGAAACAGAGGTGTAATGCCTGAGAGACATCCATTATATTTTTGCACTTGGTTGGTAACAACTCCCTTAAAGTTGATAACTTTAATTCAATAAACTAGTAACTTTTTCAAAAAGTTGGTAACTTATCAGGTCATGAGAACTTTGCCATGATTGGCTTGTGGAATAAATTTGTGTTACCACACAAGCTAAGGAAACCTCTTAATTTGTTTTCTAACAAAAATTTACTCAAGAATCTTAATATTTTCAAAGTTACTAAAACCCTGAAAAGTTACTAGCTTTTTGGAAAGTTGTTAGCTTTCTGAATTGAAGTTATCAGCTTTTGACCCATAGTTATCAACTAAGTGCAGGAAAAAAAATATATGCTTCTTAGGCATTGCACTTCTATTTTCATACTGTGTTCAAACTCCTTTTATCAATTTATAATCATAAGAAGTCTTTCAAACTTGTTCAATCACATAAATTTTCCCCGAGAACCATAATAATTACTAAATTCCCATGATATGAAAAATTACCATTTTTTTTAGGAAGTTACCAGTTTTTTGAACTGAAGTTACCAGTTTTTCAGCTTAAGTTACCAACCAAGTATAGGTGAAAAAAGTATGTTTCTTAAGTGTTGCACATCTATTTTCATGCTTTGTCCAAGCTCCCTTTACCGATCTATAATCATAGAGAGCGTTTTAAACTTGTTTGATCACACAAATTTATTTGAACATCTTAATACTTCTAAAACTTCTATGACTTGAAAAGTTACCAGTTTTTTTGAGGTGTTACTAGCTTTTTGAACTGAAGTTACTAGCTTTTGAGCCAAGTTACCATGTATTTGGACTTGGTTGGTAATTTGGGCTTAAAAATTAGCAACTTCAGTTCAAAAAGCTAGTAAATTATGGAAAAAGCTAGTAAATTTTCAAGTTATGGAAATTTAGAAACTATTTGTATTCTCAGATAAATTTGTGTAACTGAACAAGTTTGAAAGACTCTTTATGATTATATATTGATAAAAGGAGCTTGGAGAAAGCATGGAAATAGATGCGCATTGCCTATAAAGCATACTTTTTTCACCTGTACTTGGTTAGTAACTTGGGCTCAAAAGTTGATAACTTCCATTCAAAAAATTGGTAACTTTTCAGGTTATGAGAATTTATGAACTATTTGGGCTCTCAGATAAAATTGTGTGGCCGAACAAGTTTGAAACACTCCACATGATCATAGGTTGATAAAGGAAGCTTGGACAAAGCATGGAAATAGATATGCAATACCGAAAAAGTATACTTTTTTTTTTGCACTTTGTTGATAATTTGGGTTCAAAAGTTACTAACTTCAGCTCAAAAAACTAGTAACTTCTCAAAAAAGTTGGTAACTTTTCAGGTCATGGAAATTTAGGAAGTACTGAGGTTCTTGAATAAAATTGTGTGGCCAAACAAGTTTGAAACACTCCCTATGATTATAGATTGATAAAGAAAGCTTGGACAAAGCATGGAAATAGAAGTGCAATACCTAAAAAGCATAGTTTTTTTTGTACATAGTTGGTAACTTGAACCCAAAAGCTAGTAATTTCAGTTTCAAAAGATGATAATTTCTCAAAAAAGCTAGTAATTTTCTAGGTCATAGGAATTTATGAGGTGTATTATGAGAAATTGCCTTTTTTTTCCTCATCAAGTTGGTAACATGGCCTGAAGGATATGTTTGGTCTGAAAAAATATTTCCTAATTTCATTTCCTGTTTTCATTTTCTGACAACAGTTTTCATTTTCAATTTTTCAAACTTTAAAAAACATGTTTATTTTGATTCTATATTTTCTATTCTTAAAAAATGAAAACATAAATCACATTTAATTTGTTTTCTTTCAATAAATTAATTTTTTTTAAAAAAATATTAATTCATATATATATATATGTGTGTGTGTGTGTGTGTGTGTGTGTGTGTGTGTGTGTGTACATTGTTCGTTTGTTTTTAATAAATTAAAAAAAATTAAAATAATTTTATATGAACTTCAAAATAAATTTTGACATTAAAATAGCTTTACATTAATTCATGTATACGTAATGGTATATTAACCTCTATTTTTTCTATTTATTTTTCTTAAACATAAGAACGAAAAAAGGAGAAATTTCCTTTAATATATATTGTTGCTCCCCAATCATTTTAAATTAACTATATTATTATTTCCAATGATATTAACAAAAAAGAATGAGTGCAATTTGATTAATATAACCATACCATCAATTACATATAATACATCTCGATGCCTACAATAACTTACCCACATTTGATTTACAATAATTTCTCAAACTTGTGCCATTTGATTTGCTTGAGTAGCATCAATATTAATGCTTTGTTGATCTACCCTTAAACTTTTTTCCTCCATAATCAAGTCTTTTGTAGAGTATTGGCCATAATCCAGAATCTCATGTAACTCTTGTACATCCTACCCAAGTTGAAAATTTAGGGTAAGCTCCGAGTTTAACTTTGCATATATACCAATTAACTTCTAGAATTGAATCAATAATTTTTTATGGATTTTATAGTGGGATAATATGTTACTAGATTAGTGGTCCATATAGTGTTTCACCAGTTACTCATACTAAACTTCCCCACATGTCAAAACTAATGCATCTTCATGAAAGAAAAAGAATAGTTAAGGAAGTCCACTTGAAACAAATCAAAGCAACTAGGCACTTATCAAAGCAACCTCATAGCATAAGGAACCAAGGTCAAAACAAGCATAAGAAATGAGAATGTGTCGTATGGAACTTAAAGTAAACTATCATTTCCTTGCAAACCCAAAAAAAACAAAAAAATCTGATGTTCACTTAAATGCCAAATTTAGCAGGAATATCCATAATTAAAGGTTAAACTCAAGCAGCACATATAAATGCAATGGAAACACAAAAGTTGAAGAGAACATGGAATGAGGATAAGGATTAAGGACCAATACAAAACCATCAATATGCATTTAAAGGGCACCATAATATAGCAAAAAACAAAAACACCCGCTGTAGCAGAACTATGACCTATCTCAGCAAAACTGTAGACATCCAAGAAGCCCTTTAGCTAAATAAAAAACTGCAGTAGTACTAAGAACAGTTGCCTCAACACGGACCACCACATTTGATAAATATACCTCCTTATGCTTGATCATGTCAGCTTTACTTCGCCCCAAGATGTGTACCTTCAATGATATGATGATGCAACCCTTCAAAACTAGATCTGTCACACAAAATGACAAATATCTTGCAATATTGCCTATCATCATCCACTTTCCCCTGCCTGAAGTACGAGCACAGGACTTCTAGGTTTTCTTCTTCCCAGGGCTTTTTGTTGAAGGCCTTGTAACAACTTCTAAGTTGCCTATTAATATTTGCAACTTTAGATCCAAAGAACTAAAACCTGCAACAAGTTTGACCAAAGAATGATGTAAGTTGAGTTTAATTTCACCAATGGAAACAGATTCAACAGCAACCTATTCATGTCATAAATCAACATAATATAATGCCATGAGACCTTGGAGACATAAGTCCGGTAATAGAAACAAACATAACAAATCATAAGAATCCACAAAGTGGCTACATAAAAGCAGTAGATTTTAACTAGGATCCACAAAGTGTCTGTATTAAGAAAGACAAGATCAGCTAAGCCAAGTTGCCTATATGTTTTAGAAGCTCAGGAAATGCTTCTTGCTAAGCGTTTGTTTTGCTTGAGAAGTAGCTCAATTCTTCCTCTCATTTGTGGGTGCTTGACTGCAAGGTATTTAATCAAGACAAGTTAGTTGAAAACATATACATGAAATCTCTTTAACATTCATTAATTTATAGATGCAAATACTTACTCCAAGGCACCAAATATGACCCAGAAAAATAGCAATCAACTGTAGAATCATGTATAAAATTGTCAACACAAAAAGGTACTGTAAAACGGATATCTATGTGTTTGTAGATGGTGCTTTTAGAAGCAACACTGGTGCTCACTACAACTTCCCTAAATGCAATTTGAAAAGGAGACAAGCTAAAACTTCATGAAATCCTTTTGGTTAATATATGCATAGTTGTTTAAGTACAAAGAACAACTTCCAAGCAAGTTTCCAAAGAAATCATCAATTAAGAAGACACTATTATTTTTTGAAGCATTTGTGTATGAGTTCACAAAACACCAAAAACTATTGCTAAGTCATTTCTCAAGATCATTAAGTCCATAAAAATAAAATAAAATCTTACTTGAAGAGTATAAAGTTCGCATTCCAATTTACAGTTGTATTTCTCATCTTTATCCATCTGTAAAAAATAGGAACATTAAATTTTGCTCAAAAAAGGTTGTTTCAATATGATATGTAGAAGTAGAGTAACTAAGTAAACTACCTCCAAGTCATCAAGCTCAACTTGATTCAACCGTTCAGTTTTTGCTTTGACTCTACCTAAATATATGGTGGGGAAAATAAACTCAATATGCTCAAATGAAAATATAAGCCATAAATCAAGAACCGTACTACCAAAAATTTTATAATTCTATATTTATAAAGATGTGTACTACTTGTAACTTGTTACTAGCAGCTTAAAATAAAGGGAGTAAGTTTGAAAATCATAAAATTGACAAAGAGAAGAGGGCAAGTCCAACTTACCTCATGTATAGTTCCATTAGCCTATCTATCTTCTCACACACATTTTCAACAAATTTACTTAATAATCTTCCTCTCCTTAAACCCCTCAAGATTCCACCTGGGAAAATATACAGAGCATAGAAGTTCAATATCAAAAAGGCAAGAATCTAGTATACATACTAAACTGCATAGTTCGATTCCATGCACAGATGCAATTATGGTACTTTGAAATACTTAAAATATGGTGCCTTTTTAATATGTTAAAAACATGCAACAGACACTAATAACATTTTAATCTCAAAGTCATGCACTACATTCCAGACTTAGGCAACAACATAGGAGTGGCACCTTCAACAATTAACAACTAGGCCTTATCTTATTGGTGAGAGATTTGCTACGTGAGTCAATCAATGCTATTGAGGTATCTTGAAAACTAATTTTTAGTAAATCATTGATTCTTGTTTTGAGATTGATCATGCCAAGGCAAATGCTTAATGCATAGTCTATTTGCAGTAACAAGGACAAAGGCATGACTTGACTATAAGAGATTTCGAAAACCTAAAATTGATTATGTATGCAAGCTAGAAAAGCTAACTCCTCAATAAGACATCCCAAGTCAAAACTCAAGGGAAACTTCACTAGCCTGCTTATCTTAAACTCCACATTCCAAAGCTTCCCCGGCTCCCAACTTATTCGTCGTCATTGTAGAATGAAGCTGAAGCACTGCACGCCGCACTGAGAGCTCCAAATTGGCACCATTGAAGAAGAGGTTGCGCTGGTGGTAGGTTGCAGTGTAGAAAGGGGAAAGCAAGGTGGTTACCTTGCGGTGTGATTCGGCACTCAAGAGGCAGAGCTTGACTTCGACCTCCATTGGAGAATGGAGATGAGAGACGGAGCATGGGGAGAAGGAGGAAGGGTTTTTAGGAGGAGAGGTCGATATGATGCACTTTGGAAGAGGGATCTTCGGCGGGATCGAACTAGTGGAGAAGAGCAGGGGCGGTGGCAGTGGTGTTGCTGCAGTGGCGACCTTCCTCGAGTTCTTCCTTGTCTTCAATCTTGACTTCAATTTTCGTTGGTTTTCTTCTCATCATTTTTGTTGGTAGCACAGAATGTGAACTTCTCAGAGTGCTTTGAAGCGAGAGTGAGAAATCGGAGGAAGGTAGGGATTGAAATTTTTTTCAAAATAACATCAAATACTATTCCGTGCTACACTCATCATATACTAACATATTGTAACTCAATTCCTTCATACAGTAATATTGTCGTTTTCCTCCATTTTCTATGGTATCAAGCGTATATCTCTGCAAAAGTGTCGATCAAAGAACGCTACTCGTTAAATAATTCAGTATTTTTTCTCTTTAAGTAAGGTCTTCCATTTAATTTTTGTAAATGAAAAAAATTATATTAATGTTACAAGAACTTTACCTTCTATTTTGGGGTGTAGTTTTGATACCATAAGGCATAAGAGGGTTTTGCAAGAGGAAAAGAAGAAGCGAGAGAAAAGGTGGAAAAACAAGCTAAGAATATTTTCTCTAAAGAAATGATAAATAGTACGACTTTTTGCGGCACAGATTTTTTTACGATTGATTTCTACCATTTGATCGTGTCTTCCAACTCGTCATAATTAGTTAATCTAGAAAATAATTGGTTGATGGCTTTATCATAAACTTTCATACTAAAAATTCTTGTATCACCGAGCATTGCTCTTTCCCTAATTTCATGTTATGCTATCATTCTTTGACGGAACTTGGGGTTTAAAGAGCCTAAAAATACAATGAATCATCCTTTACCAGAGATAGATGTAATGCTGATTTTTTTGGTACATATATTGTACAATAAAGATACAAAATGACAAAAGTGTACAAATATTTCTTTACACAACAATTTGTGATATCCGTGGCACAAGAAACAGGTGTGTTAGAATTCCGAGGGACAAGACATGGATGTCCTTTCTTGCTTTGCTGCTTGAGGAGCACAGCTTCCATCGAGTGTGGGCGTTGATGGGTCGGGTACACAGTGGTGGTGGAGCACCGACGCTCCCAGGGCACCTTGAGACGGAGGGTGCCTTGAGCGGCGTCTTGGCCATACTTTTTCTTTTAATATACTTTGCTAAAAACAAAATATGTCGCTTTAAAATATTTTATAGTAACTCGACTTAATATGAATCAAATTAATTGAAATTCAATAAACTCTTGATAGTTTAAATTAAAAAAAATAGAAATTGAATGTTATAACTAATTACCTTTCATTCCTTAATTTTCATCCCCAAATAAAAGGAAAGGTATTCCCCTACTTTTTCAGTTAAACATTCAAACAATGGCTCCTTTTATTTCCTCTCTCTTTTCACCCATTTTCAATATCAGTAATCCTTTCTAGTATGAAACTTCATGGTATGAACAAATTACGAATAAGCTGGACTGTTTATTTACCATCCATCTCTCGTTATTTCCGTAAATTAACAATTTAGTATGCAACTATCTTCAAACACTACACCTTTCGTGTATGATTCGTACTTATATCTTTTGGGCCAAATACCAGCACTCTTTTAATATATCAAACATAACACAACGGTCAAATTAAATTAATTAATTATTTGCATATATATATATATATATATAATGAGAGAAGCAAATTTTGGACATATAATTATATATGGATAGTTAAAAATCATATGACTTTATATTTTAATCTTAATTATTTATATAAAATCTAATAGTTAAGATTTATTTCTTTCGTTTTCATGATTAATCACTCCTAACCAGAGGTTATGGGTAGGGGTGTGCATAGATTGAGTTAGGTAGGTTTGGAGGACTTTTTTGATTAGATTCATTCATCTAAATAGTGGGGTGGATTGTGTCGTTGAATAAATTTTTCCTTGCAACCATATGACTAGGTTGGGGTTAGGTTAAACCCATGGGTCTAATATATATAATTACCTATTAAAATATGTTAAAAAGATATAATCAAATTTAATAAATCCGGACATATATAATATAAGGAAACATATCACATGAGAGAAGTGGTTTATTATGAGAGTGAGAGGAGCAAATTGGGGCTGTATAACCATATATGAATGATCAAGATTTAAAGTTATTTAAATGTCGTATACTCATTTAAAAAAGTTATGTGACTTTGTGTTTTAATCTTGACTATTCACATAAGATCTAATGGTCAAAATTTACTCATTTCACTCTCATAATAAACCACTCCTCTCATGTGATACGCTCTCTATAACATAAAATCTAACAAAAGTATCAAATCTTTTAATAACTATATCAATCCCAATATGAATAAATTTAAAGAAACAATTATAAGTTTTAAAAGCTTTCAAAAAAATATTTTAAGCTCTAGTAGTTTTTAAGGAAACATATATAAGTCCTAAAAATATAACAAACTATATGAACCAATTAAAATCGATGTTATTATATATAGCATATAGATTAATATAATTATTAAATTCATTTTCAATCTTTTCAAGATATTCAGTATCATCTCAACAATCTATTAGATTCTTATCACAATAATTCGTTAGATGCTTTATCAACTTCTCATATGGGTTGGGTTTGATTGTGTGGGTTGAAAATTTTCAAACCTACATGCACCTATGACCCAACCCAACCTAATGAATATTTTGTGATTTGGATTGAGTTGAAAGCTGTGGATTGATGGGTTGATCCAACCTAGTGCATATCTCTAGTCTCAAATTGGAACCTTGAATATGTAGTTGCGTTAAAATTCGAAAGAGAGAGTTTTAGCCACCCTAATGATTCTATTCGACTCAAGTATAATTACCTCTAATAAGAGGATACCTCTAGTTTAAAAATATAAAAATCATCTATTCAATTAAGTTTTGAAATAAAGATATTTCATTTAATAAAAGGATATTGAAATAAAGATATTTAATTTAATATAATTAATGAGAAAAACTGAGATTGACTTTTTCCCTAGTCAAATGCCACACCCTTGTTAATAGAGAGAGGAATATCAGCATACGTTACGTGACATTAAATCATAAATTCCTCTGTAGCGGTGAGAAGATAAAAACGTACAATCAGTTACATCACAGTCACCACTGACTCAGTGGGTGAGAGCTGCGATTCAATCACAGTCATCTCCAAATGGCGGATCAGAGCCAGAAAGCAGAGATCTTCGAGCTCAACAATGGCACCATGCAGGTCCACGTCACCAACCTCGGCTGCACCATCATCTCCTTATCCGTACCCGGCAAAGATGGTTCCTCACACTCCCTTTCCAACTCTCAATTCCTCTTTTATCAAATCAGATTATAATATATTGGAGGAATAAATTTGATATTGATCTTAATTAAACATTGATGGATCCTATTGATGGACTAATTTGATATTACTTACAATTTTGGAAGACTCTACTCATTTTTTTGTCTACTTCATTTCTGTTTTTCTCAAAAAGAGAAACTATGTAGTGTTACTAATGCATGTTGATGATGATGGGTTTGTATCCGTTTTTGGAAGGGGTGCTTTCCGACGTTGTTCTCGGCCTCGACACCGTGGAGTCATATCAGGTGAAATTACGCAAAACCCATTTTCTGTTTTCGAGGGATCATGGCTTTGATCGTAATGGGTAGTTTAGTTGTAGCTTCGATTGGTTTATTTAATCGATGGGCATTATGTTTCTCTTTTCAAATTTCTACCTTTGAAGTTTGGACAATAGAAAGGCTTTAACAAATTTGATTTTTTACATATAAGTGGAGGGAAAGGATCAATTGATATTATTAGTTTTTTACATTGTTTATTAGCTTTTTTTTTTATAGAATATAATTTTTGTAACTATCTATGATTCTAATCGATTGTGTTAAATTTCAAAAAAGTTGAACATTAATAAGAATTTTATTTATTTGTGGTTTTCAGTTTTATTCTGATGATTGATTTGATTTGATGAATTTGCGTTGCAAGCAGAAAGGTCTTGCTCCTTATTTTGGCTGCATTGTGGGTCGGGTAGCAAACCGAATTAAGGAGGGCAAGTTTACACTCGACGGGGTTGAGTACTCTTTGCCTCTCAACAAACCCCCAAACAGTCTCCACGGTATCAATTCTATGTTTGCTTTGGCCATGTGCTGTGCTAGATATATGTAGCATGTTGACATGTATGTGCATTTGGTTAGGGTCATGTTAATTATATGGTCGTGAACTATGGTTTTAGCATATCTGCCTGAGTAGCTCTTCCATTTCATCAAAAGTTGGCTTTGAAAATAATGGCAAAGCGAGTGAGGATTTCTCATGTGCATAGCCAGTACGACAATATCTGGCTTTCCCAAGATCGACAGACTGTCTGACAGTTATGAACAAACCTATTTCTATTTTCATTAATATTATGATTCTGAAACAGAATTTGAAATAGCATTAAATCTCAAGTGTTTTCTAGAGGAAATTACTCTTTAAACATTGTACTCTTACAATGATATATGGTTTCCTTTGCTGTTATCTGGATCATCTGTCTAAGGATATTTCATGTACTATGCCAATACAAGTACATTATCCAGTTACTCTTAAGAATGACAGACCATCGAACAATTATGGATAGACCTTCTTGTGCTCTTTTCACTAATAAGATGATTCTTAAGTGGAATTTGAAATAGCATCAAATCTCTAAATGTCCTTTCAAGAAATCTATTTGCTTTTGTTATAAACATTCTCTGTGTGTGTGTGTGTGTGTGTGTGCGCGCGCGCGTGCAATTTTCATTTGTTGTTACCCTGATGCCCTTCCCATCTTCCAATTTTAGGTGGAAATGTTGGGTTTGATAAGAAAGTATGGGAGGTTGTGGAATATAAAAAAGGCGAAATCCCATCAATCACTTTCAAGTATCACAGTCATGATGGAGAGGAAGGTAGTGTTTATTCTTTCTTTCTTCCTTGTTTGAGTCTGCGATCATTATGCTCTTTCATTTCCCTTTATCTGGTTTTGTTTCTGTTCTATAAGGTTATCCTGGGGATATCACTGTTACTGCAACTTACACGCTCATTTCAAAAACAACTCTGAGGCTTGACATGGAAGGAGTGCCAAAGGACAAGCCCACCATAATTAACTTAGCTCAGCATACTTACTGGAACTTGGCTGGCCACAATTTAGGGGATATACTTGACCATTCAATTCAGATATGGGCTAATCATGTAACCCCTGTGGATCAGAATACTGTGCCAACTGGCGAAATCATGCCGGTGAAGGGTACCCCATTTGATTTTACGACTGAGAAGAGAATAGGCAACACCATTGGTCAGGTTGGAATGGGATATGACCATAATTATGTGCTTGATTGTGGGGATGAGAAAGCAGGTTTGAAGCATGCTGCAAAAGTGAGGGATCCATCAAGTTCAAGGGTGCTAAACTTGTGGACAAATGCCCCTGGCATGCAGTTTTACACAGCAAACTATGTTAATGGTGTCAATGGAAAAGGAGGTGCTGTCTATGGAAAGCATGCAGGGTTGTGTTTGGAGACTCAGGGATTCCCTAATGCCATAAACCAGCCAAATTTCCCATCTGTTGTGGTCCGACCTGATGAGAAGTACCAACATTCCATGTTGTTTGAGTTTTCAGTTGAGTGAAGTGATGCTGTCGGAGTGGCATTGGAATGAGGTAGACTTTTTGGTTTGCATGTTATGGTTTGAAGCTGAACTATGGTGTCTGCTATAATAATTAAATGTTTGTGTTTAAATAATCGCTTGAGTTGTTATGTTTCTTAATAGTTTCAGGAGTACATTACAAGCTACACTCCCAGATATAGCGAAACAAAACTTCAGCGTTCTAAGTTCAAAATAATCGCAATCAATAAATGAGAATACAAGTTCAAATTAAAAAGGAAAATCTCATGAAAAAAAAACTATATAAAGCGTTGTGTTCTTATGATTAGATAAGACATGAGACATAGATGTGAAGGATAAAAGTGTGAGAGAGACAAAATGAGAGAAAAAAGCGTATGGCTGTAATTAAACATCTATGAGGTCTATAAGATGCTTTTCCTGTGCAAGTATCCTTGTTCTTCCAAATTTTGCTATAGATCATCCTGAACCATATTCAGCAAATCTTGGGCCACATTTCATGAAATGAAAAGCCAAGTCACTCGAACCTATCTGAAATGTTGTATCCACATATTCAAGTCGTATCCTGAGAAATTATACACTCAGTTCCTGCTTAATTGTTTGATACATTCTTATACATCATCTTACTTTGTCCGAACCAACTCAAGCGGTAATGTTTCCATTGCCAGCTGCAAGTTCAGAAAGGAATATTGTAAATCAAAATGATCCTTCAAGAGACGAATAATAAATGATATATCTAACTTCCATCCAGAGAAAATGGAACTGCATTTACCCAGAGCCTTGGACTTCTGGAGTCAGGCTTCTTATGCAATTTGGATAGCTCTGATTGAAAACTTATGACAATGGCAACTTTGAACTCAATTGAGAAGGGACTGCACGGAAATAATAATCAATTAAAACAACATATGTTGAGCCATTAAGATTCGGGGTGTAGTATCCCGTAACCGTGAGTTTTTACAATAAAATCTAAAGCAATTTATTAGAAGGTATTTATGAAATGGAAAAACATCACTGAAAAAAGTTGCAAATGCCAGAAGTCACAGTTAGTGTAGATTCATTGAATTACATGTGGATCTATGTCGAAAGATATTGAATTACATGTTGTTTCTGCTGCAGAGGAACAACAAAGTCTTGCTATATTACAGGTCAGAAATAGTCAGTTCTAGGCCTGTTACTGAGGACCTACTGGAGTGACAGACCTAGCTGCTATAGAAAGTAAGTTCAAGGTGGCCTGGTTGTCTATAAATGGAATCCGACACCAGAGACCAGCCAGTGTGGCTATTGAGTTCAAAGTCCAGGTGAACAGTTTCTGTTCCATTTTCTTTGCAACTGAATCTGCTGCTAACTGATGTGTAGTGACTAAAACACTCTTTAAACCAAGATAGAGAAAGATCTATTTCACCATTTGCCAGGGTATTGGGAAATTACATGATTTTCTGTGTTCAGAATTAGAATTTCATAATTTTCTTTATAATCTCCGGCTGACGCATACATGCTGTCCATATATGCCCACATTCAACCGATGCCTTATTGTGGTTCCTAAACTACCTTATCGCTTCAGCTTTGTAATGTGATGCGTGTGTTCTAAATTAATTCTCTCTTCCTAAGAGAACAGAACTCAAAAATTTATGATGCACAAATAAATATAAACTATCCGTAATAAATACATGTCAATAATGTATATTGCACGCGATAAAGCAATCACTCTCTTTTGGGCACCCTAGACAAGTGCAGATGAAAACAAAACTTACGCACATTATAAAGCAATAAGTTAGTAACATAACAATTAATTAAAATTAGGCCCCAACACGTTTTCTTCTTGCCTAGAAATTTCAAGGAAGGAAGGAAGGAAACGATAAGATAAAACCAAAGAATAATGGTTCAAATTGACTATGGGCAACTGGGTCATCTACCTTTCATAATTATTATCTTGTTCTACGATGGATTGATCTTTTATTAATCTTATCTCCAAGACTGTACAGAGCAAGATTAAATGAAAAGAAAAAGAACAAAAGCAACAACAATAACACTGTTTGATGATCATTTTCTCTCATTTCTATTGAATAAAAATCTTTTTTTTTTCTCTTTTTTTTTTTCTGTAACCAAAAAGTTAAAGACTTTTTTTCTTAGTCCTTTTTTGTCTTTTTATCCAAGTAACCACAATTACTTTCTGCATGTACCTATCATTGAAGTTGTTGCACAGCGTACTGAAATTAAAATATAAGGAGAATTTAATTTTATAAAAAATATTCAAAAATAAATCAGATCCTGACCTGATGAATTTAATATTAAAAATTAATATATAAAAAATATCCTTAATCCTATCTAATATCTTCTCCCTTTCTCTCCCTTTTAATATTTAATAAAAGGTAAAATAATCAAGATAAAGAATTCAATTTATTTTCATATATATTCAAAGCAGTGTAATTGAATTTAATTCTGTAATTTATTAATTTAATTCAAACATAAGAATTCAAATTATGATACAATTGAATTCAATTATTGATAAAATTTAATTTTATCTCATTTTTTCATTTCAAACAACCTAGAGCAAATGCAAAGATAAGACATCTGTTTGAAAAATAATTAAAGTCCTCAGCTTCTTTCTGTCCACTCTTTTAGGAGATTCCACCATGCACAAAATTACAACTGGTTTGCTCAACTTCTCACATTATAAGTATATAATGGCAATCTAACAGTAACACAAGCACTCAATTTCTGTAATGCAATCAAAGTTATTTCTTGTCCCCACTAAAACAAACAAATTGAATTCCTTTATGTTTTCTTCAAGAAAAAGATTAATCACGAACCTCCATCGGGCACTCTAGTCCCGGTACTCCTACTTATTTGTTCCATTTATGTAGAAGATCAAAATAATTGGGGCAACTAAAAGTAGTAACAGTGATAGCACAGCACAAGTTTACCTTGGACAATGGACACTAGTCGTGGCCCTTATATGTGTTGATACCATTGAACATGAAGTCTTGAATCCTAATTCACATTATTTCCAATGACTGCGCTGCAGGAGCAGGAAGCAATAAAAACCACTATGTTCCCAGTGCCACACGAGTTAAAATAAACCCATAAAATGTTGCTGCCTCACAAATTGTGTCTAAGAAACTCCAATGTCCACAAATCAATGCTATTTCAGCAATGGTTGCTTTTATGATTCTCGACTGCAGAGACCATCATCTAATTTCCTCCTTTTATAAGGATCGGTGAATCGAATATCCTCCACGTTTGTTTTCTCCTTGAATTGGTGGATTCCGAGTTCTACTCCATAAAACGAACGTGGGTGTAGAAAAAATCCCTTACATGAAAACATTGCATGGTTCCATTCGTTTTCTGAAAGTGCTTCATCCAGATTATCTTCTAATTTTGTCGTCTGCAGATCAAAAAGAAATGTATGCTCCTGCACACGCAAACCAAATTGTCCTCTCCAGTTAAGGCGACATTCATTGCTATTGATGATAATGACGGGATCAAAGTGACCGTGGCAACGACACTGAAAAGCAACACAGAGAGCAATGGCAGGGAGCTTGTTACGAAACCAGAAAGAAATTGGCACTCCCCTGGTTTGGTGCTCGAACCACTCTGGAATCCTTCTTGTTGGCAATATAAACATGGTGCTTCCAGCCTTGTGCAGTTCCTGTTAGTCATAATTCACAAGTTTAGAAGCATTAAGTAGTGTTTGAGTCAACATGAATATCAATTACCACTTCAAGTAAATAATTAAAAAGAAAAATGCAAAAAACCTGATTCAGTAACATGCTATAACATGAGGCCGTCAAGGACCTGCAGTATATCGCTGAGAAATATTTCAAGTTTGGTGGAACCCCTCTAATTTCCTGAAGATACCAGCAATGATTCACACAAAGCTTCCATAGAAAGCGAAATTCTTTGACGCATTCAGGAAGAATTGTGAAACTATTGCATGATAGGTCTAATTCTTTCACATTAGCAAAGCATGCAACGCCTAGCGGAAAAAAATCATCGGACAGCTTGCGTAGTGAAAGACGTTCCACCTTTGAAGACCTCATCCAGATCACTAATTCTTCAACCTGTTTTGATAATGGGCACTCCTCTTTTATGGCGATCTCAGCAAGCTTTGGCAACATGAAAATTACACTTGGTATCCTACAAAATTTATTCCCACGCAGATTTAATTTCTGCAGCCGAGTAAGGTTTCGAAATGAAAATGGCAAATCTTTTATGCGAGTCCACTCCAACTCCAGCTTTGTTATATTTTCCATTTTTCCTAGTACTTCTGGAAAATTATCAAGACTATCAGAAAGATGGAGTTCTTCAAGAGAAGGCAACTGCATGGGTGGAAAACTCCCAAGCTTGTGGCACCAAACAGCACTCAAGAATTTAAGTTTACCCAGTAAACCAACCGAATCGTGGACTGTAATTAAATTATCACATTCTCGAAATGACATTTTTTCTAAATTTGGAAGACCAGACACATCAGGTATTTGTGTTAAACATTTGTTGAAATCAAAATTCAAAACTTTCAGGTTCATGAGCTCCTGCAAAAACAAAAAAAAGGAGAAAAAAAAAAAAAACAAGAACCAAATGAGTAATCTTGAAGTGAATTTAATAATGTACAAATTCAAAGAAATGAACTTATTACACTTGCCTTGCCAATCAAGTCGAGTGATATAAAGCAACTCTTGGGACACTTGAATATGGAAAGTTTCTTTGGATAAAAATTAGACGGTAAATACGGTGAAGGATATCCCCACCATTCCAATACTCTTAAACTATTTGGAAGATGCTTGAGGACTTCAGAAAAATGACCA
Organism: Pterocarpus santalinus; assembly: GCA_031439595.1. Taxonomy (NCBI): domain Eukaryota; kingdom Viridiplantae; phylum Streptophyta; class Magnoliopsida; order Fabales; family Fabaceae; genus Pterocarpus; species Pterocarpus santalinus. The sequence continues at coordinate 60,776,253 of CM062531.1, forward strand.
TTTTTAATAATAAGTGTTTTGAGGTACTTCATCTTCTGGAAAGTCTTTCCATCCCATTCTACTTTTGCTACTTCTTCTTTTCCATTGGGTCGAGAAAAGAAATTTGCTTCATCTTCTTTAGATGATGGGAACTCCAAATGTATCATTTCAGTTTCACTCATCACCTTTTAACACAAAAACCATGAATTAACCACAATACATATATATATGTAAGGACTTCAACACACTTATTTAAAGAAAGTTACATACTATAACGGGAAAAAACAACATCGAATTAATATTGTTAACAAGAGATTGGAAACCGAGGAATAATTAACTTGTTGTGAGCATATATAGCCAAAAGAGATAAATCAAAGTTAAAGATGAAAACCAAACGATCCATATTAGTCTAACTCACTTGATTGTCTTCTAAAACTTGAACAATATCTTCATGGAACCATAATCTACTGCGCTTCTCAAGCACCTTCAGTGATTCTTGTCGGACAATTTCTTTACCCATGTCCTCTATTAGATCATGCAATGTCACATCACCAAACATAGTAATCTTTATGAGAGATTTTTCGACCAACACTCCAATATGATATTTCATGCAACCCCCATGATGAGCACAAAGTATATCTTCAACCTCTACCAATTTATATCCTTTGAAGCAACAAGCAATGTCAAGAAAAACACTTTTCTCGTCTTCCTCCAAAGCATCAAAGCTTACTTTAAGAATCTTTTGAATCTTATTATCAGGAATTCTTTCATATCGATCTAATGCCGATTGCCAATGTTCTACACTTTTTCCAAACAGGGTGGAACCTATTACTTCCAAAGCCAATGGAAGTCCACATGCATAAGTTACTGCACGGTTTAAAACATGTATGTAACCTGGTGGACTAACATTGATAGTTTTAAAAGCTTTCCAACTTAGCAATTCAAGGGCATCTGCCTTATTTAAACCCTTCACCTCATATGTTCTTTTAACCCCATGACATGCTAGCAAATGCTTGTCCCTTGTCGTAATGATGACCCTACTACCAGGACCAAACCAATTAGGCTTTCCAACAATAGCCTGTATTTGCTCCTGTTTCTCAACATCATCTAAAATCAAGAGTACTTTCATTTGCTGGACCCTATGTTGTATTTTTGACATTCCTTGTTGAACGCCTATTAACTTAATTTTTTTTCCTCCTAATACATTAGAAAAAAGGATATTTTGAAGATAAACCAACCCATATTTATTTGAATTTTCTCTCACATTTTCGAGAAAACACAAACCTTCAAAATGGTCAGTGTTCGAGTTATAAACTGCTAGAGTAAGAGTTGTTTTGCCTATTCCACCAGTTCCATGAATCCCTACCATGTGGACACAATTAACGGACCCAACATCCAGAAGCAAATTTACTTTTAGAACTTCGGACTCCAGTCCAACTGGGTAATCAGCAAGAGGTAAAAGAACACGTTTAACCTTCCTTGACACCTTTTCAACAATCTTCCCAATAAGCTTATGCTCATATCCATCCCTACCAAATAAGACAACTTTGTGTTAAGTCACTCACACTATAATGCTCCATGTTTTCCAAACTTATCATCACAATTCAAATTACAATAATTAGACAAATGAAAAGCAATTAAAACAAGGAAGAAAACTACTCTCAAGTGAGCTTATTTCTAAAGTGACATACCCATGTTTGAGATGCCAGCCAGACAAGTTAGCTGCTTGATAAAGAGCCTTCCTCCAGTTATGCACCTTGTCCATGTTATCCTTGAACCTGCCCTCATGCCTAGCCAGTGCCTCACCATAAGTTCCTGTTTGATGTCGCACGTGAGAAGGATCAATGTCATAAAAAACTGGCAAAACCAGTCAGCCTTTCCCATTAACGCACTCCATGATTTTGTCAAGTTCATCTAAGCAAAAAGGAGAAAAAGCATAGTTCTCAGAGAACACAAGAATGGCAATCTTGGACTCTTGAATTGCCTTGACAAGCGAGGGTGTGATTTCCTCCTCTCTCTCCCTAGCTCCTTATCATCAATGAAGGTGCGGATTCCCCTATCACAAAGAGCTTGGTAGAGATAGCCAGTGAAACCATAATGAGTATCTTTGCCTCTAAAACTAAGAAAAACATCATATTTCCATACATAGCTAAAGGAAGAGGATGACGAAGAGGAGGAGAAGGAGGAGAAGGAAGCTTGCAGAGCCATGAGTGGGCATGAATTTGAACAATGTGTCAAAATTGTGTATCGGCAAACTTGTGAATTGGTCTTTTTGAAAGTTATAAAGTAGCCCCGTGGTAGGTAATTGTATGGAGAAGTGCACTGTGGGCAAAGTGGGTTCTTCATTATAGTCAACGGGTGGTGGGCTGGTGGGCTGGAGGACAAGGAGAAGTTCTTTTATCTTCATTGAAATACAAGTATTGTATTTGACAAACCAATTCTTATCCTTAATTTCTTCTCTTTTCTCTTTTCTCTTTTCTCTTTTATATTCTTTTTCTTTTCTCATCTACAATCAAAGGTTGAGACACATTATGGAGGAAAAAATTTCTTCCCCTATGGAGGATAAAAGTATAACTCTAAGACAAGGCTATAGTTATACGGTGTTGTTAGGTTCTTTTAACTTTTTAATAATTTTTTTATATTTAATAGAACAATCGAATTAAAAAAATATTTTTTTATCTTAAAACATCTTATATTTAAGATATTTAAAATAAAAATATTTAATATTTTTTATTCCATAGTTTAGCTTAAATATAATTATTAGTGACATTTAAGAAATAGACTTCTATTTAAAAAATCGGAAGCAAGTGCTTCCATATAAGTATCATTTAGCTTAGTCTTTTTCTTTGTTGAAAATAATTTTATTCTAAGCTATCACATATGCAAATATTATAATCTACGAACCACAGATACCGACTATTATAATCTAAGAATCATAGACAGTGATATGGATATTTAATATGACACAGATTCAGATATATACCAAATTTATAAAATTATAGGACACGGATATATATATATATATATTAAAAGTTTAAGAAAAATTCATAATTCATGACATTATATTACAATTTTTTTAGATATTTATAGATATTAAACTACTAATTTTTATTACTTTCTAAATCCCTCTCAAAAAAATGGAATATTCTTAATATATGTCATATATATTTTCTATACCCCTTCCAAAAAATATGGGATATATATTGATATCTTAACAAAAAAAAAATTCCTAAATGAACTTAGGTTTTTAAATTTTTAAATTCTTTTTTGATCCATCAAATAATTGGAAAAAAGTACTAGGACATGTTATGGCAGTATCAGAGCTGTGTCTAACGTATGTCCGAGCTATATTCAGGCGTGTCCGACACATGTCCAAACTTAAAAATAATATCTTTTAAATGAGACAAGTAAGATTGCATATCGGACACGTAGACACACCATCAAATTGGTATGTCCATGCTTCATAGATAATCATAGCATAACACACTTTGAACTCTAGAAATCTATCACCCTTCAAAAAAAAAGTTGACTTAAGAAATTTATCCCAAATGTCACTGAGATATTATTTTACAAAAGAATCTTGTTATATCATTCCATCTTTTTTAATAGTTATTTAAATGGGTAGTTGATTAATCATTATTTATTAAATAAAGTTCGTCACGAATATATATATATATATATATATATATATATATATATATATATATATATATATATATATATATATATATATATATATATATAAAACAAAAACAATTATATGCAGATCTACTTATTATATATGCAATTTATATACTTAAAATGTCTGATGTATTTAATTTTTTCATTTAAATGTCATTTTTTAAATATTTTACATGTCGTTGTATCTTTTACATTTTTACTTTTATTTAATGAATTAATTCATTTATATTAAATATTGCAATTTAATATGTTATATAGTCTCTTAATTAAAATTAATGACAAAATCAAGTTCCTCTCTTTATAAAAATATAATTTAATAAAAACTAAAATAAAAAATTGTTTTAATTTATAAAACTTTATAAAGTAAATACAGTGGTGGAACATTTTGAAATGAACGGAAAATAAAGGGGGTTGATTTATAATTTCCAAAGAGTTTCACTTTAATCGGCATAGCAAGTCTTCGGTGGGAGGCTCTAACAAAATATATAGACTTAGCATATATACCATGATTGATGTCAGTATATACTTATTCAACATCTCGCATTTTGAGTCCATCACTTTGCTTAAATAACATGAAAATAGGAGGAAAGAAGTAGAAAGAAAAAGAAAATTGAAGTTTTCTCTTGCTTAGCTAGGAAAGAAAATAAAGAAGAAAGAAAAAAATACGTGGGTCCTATATAAAAAATTTTTCTCTTCTCCATTGGTAAGAAAATGAGAAAGAGAAAGTTTATAACTTGAATTGCATATTTTACCCTTTTAATCTTTTTTTAGTGATATAAAATAAATTGATAAAATTATCTTTTACATATAATTACATTTTTTTCCTATTTTTCTTCTTAACCAATCAACAAGAAAGAAAATATACTTTTCTTTTCATTTTTCTCTTCTTTTTATTTTCATTTATTTTCATTTTCTTTCTTCTTATTTTCTCTTTTTTTTCCAAGCAAAGGGTAAAAGCTAGACAAGGGTGTCTTAATTGCAAGAGATGTGGACAATAAGTATGACAGTCTTAAGATTAATCTTCAAGGAAAGGGTAATTTTATTTACACACAACATTTCTCTCACATAGTTTATGTTAACCAAGTATGAACTGATTAAAATATTTAATTATTTAAAATTAGTTATCCATTCATATAGTAGCTGATTAATAGTTATTTATTAAATAAAAACATCACACACACAGACACGCAGATTGATATATGAAACACTATACAATAAAAATCAATGATTCAAGTATCAAAGCAAAATAATTAAGATAAACATATGTAGATCTATATAATATATAACAAATTATATACTTGAAATGTCTAATGTGTTTTTTGTTTCTTTTTCATTTAAATGGCTTTTTAAAATTATTTTATGTGTTGCTATATCTTTTATATTTGGGTAAATTATACTAACATCTCGAGATTGGGTGATATTACACACGTCACTTCTCAATTTTTAGAAATATACATTGATCTTCCCCAAGGTGTAATTGTATTATATACGGCACCTTCGTATCTTGTAAAATATGACATTAGACACCTCCATGAACATGACATTGACTTTCCCCAAAAGCAGTTCAATATAGGCATGAAAAATTAATAGGTGTTATGTATAATATCACCTAATTTCAGGGGAGGTTAGTATAATTTATCCATTATACTTTTATTTAATGAATAAATTCTTGTGCATTAAATATTAAATTTAATTTTAATGCATAGTCAATATAAAAAAAATTATACAAAAATTCAATCATGTGTGTGCATTGATTTATTTTTCGTGTTTTCATTTTTATTAACGTATAAATAAATTAAAAAATGTTTCAAATCAAACAACCCAAAAAAAAAAGTTTCAAATTATACAGTAGAAATTTAATAAATGTTTAAACGTGAGAGAAATTAAAGTGTCATTTGCATATTTAGCACGATTAATTTCTTTTAAAAGAAATTAAGTGGATCAGCTTGATGCATTTTGATTGTACACTCAACATTATATTGTGTTGTTAAAATTCCCCATAGAAGAAATCTATTTATACCCTTTAACCATAAGTTCAAATTCAATTGGAAGTATGCATATCACTCACAAAATGATTGGGCGTTGCAGTCACTTTGAATCCCAGTATAATTGTATAGCTTGGAATGAAGCAATAGGTTGGACCGAAAACGTCAAGGGCGCCATCTCTTGGAATATGCTGTTAAAGTTTAAATCAAAATTCATATTAACCTAGTTAAATTCATCTGGTTGATCTACTTCTATTATTTTGCTAAAAATTTGTATTAAAATTATATTTAATATTTTTAGTTTAATTCATCTTGAGCAGGTGTGCTTTTTATTTTTACGTGACACAATTTTCTTTTTTTCTCTAATAGTTTTTTTTCAAAAATCAAAATAATAACAAAATACTATCAATAGGCTACAAATAGATTCAATGAGTGAAAATACAAACCATGAACACTATGATAATTAACCATAAATAATTGAATTGACAAAGGGTTTACACAGTAATAAAACTAATACTAACAATAGTATTTATATATGAACTATAGTTTAATGGCCATCGGCAAGAATATAATATAAATACCTTCTCTAACATTATTCCATTTTACCAATCAATTCATTCTTTTTTTACATATGTATCTTAATCAAAAAAGAAATAGAAAACTACGAAAATTCAAAGTTGCGTCTCCGACTTTGTATCCCATAATTGGAGTGACAGACCTAGTTGCTCTAGAAAGTAAGTTCAAAGTGGTCTGGATGTCTATAACTGGAATCCGACACGAGAGACCAGCGAGTGTGGCTATTGGGAAATTGCATGATTTTTCGTGTTCAGAATTAGAATTTCATAATTTTCTTTAGAATCTCTGGCTGACGCATTCGCGCAGTCCATTTATGCCCACATCCAACCGATGGCTTATTGTGGTTCATAAACTACTTTATCGCTTCAGCTTTGTAATGTGATGCGTGTGTCCTAAATTAATTCTCTCTTCCTAAGGGAACAGAACTCAAAAATTTATGATGCAAAAATAAATATAAACTGTCCATAATAAAGCAATCACTCTCTTTTGGGCACCCTAGTCAAATGCAGATAAAAACAAAACTTATGCACATTATAAAGCAATAAGTTAGTGACATAACAATTAATTAAAATTAGGCCCCAACACGTTTTCTTCTTGCCTGGAAATTTCAAGGAAGGAAGGAAGGAAGGAAGGAAAAGATAAGATAAAACCAAAGAACAATGATTCAAATTGACTATGGGCAACTGGGTTATCTACCTTTCATAACTATTATCTTGTTCTACAATGGATTGATCTTTCATTAATCTTATCTTCAAGACTGTAGAGAACAAGATTACATGAAAAGAAAAAGAACAAAAGCAAGAAAAATGGCACTGTTATGATCACTTTCTTCCATTTCTATTGAATAAAAATCTTTTTTTTTTCTTTAACCAAAAAGTTAAAAGAATTTTTTTCTTAGTCCTTTTTTTCTTCTTATCCCAAGTAACCACTATTGCTTTAACCACTATTACTTTCTGCATGTACATATCATTGAAGTTGTTGCACAGCGTACTGACTGCCAAGTAGAAAGGCAATCTCAACTTGATGCCAAACAACTTTCACATTTTGAACCGAATGAGCAAAGGCAAAGATAAGACACCTGTTTGAAAAATAATTAAAATCCTCAGCTTCTTTATGTCCACTCTTTTAGGAGATTCCACCATACACAAAATTATAACTGGTTTGCTCAGCTTCTCACATTATTAGTATATGGTAGCAATCTAACAGTAACACAAGCACTCAATTTCTGTAATGCAATCAAAAGTTATTTCTTGTCCCTACTAAAACAAACGAATTGAATTCCTTTATGTTTTCATCATGAAAAAGATCAATCATGAACCTCCATCGGGCACTCTGGTCTTGGTACTCCTACTTGTTTGTTCCATTTATGTAGAAGATCAAAATAATTGGGGCAACTAAAGTTAGTACCAGTAATAGCACAACTCAAGTTTACCTTGGATAATGGACACTAGTCGTGCCCCTTATATGTGTTGCTACCATTGAACATGAAGTCTGGAATCCTAATTCACATTATCATCCAATGACTGCACTGCAGGAGCAAGAAGCAGGAAGCAATAAAAACCACTATGTTCCCAGTGCCACACGAGCAAAAATAAACCCATAAATTGTTGCTGCTGCACAAATTGTGTCTAAGAAACTCCAATATCCACAAACCTATGCCTTTACAGCAATGGTTGCTTTTTATGATTCTAGACTGCTGAGACCATCATCTAATTTTCTCCTTTTATAAGGATCGGTGAATCGAATATCCTCCATGTTAGTTTTTTCCTTGAATTGGTGTATTCCGAATTCTTTTCCATGAAGCGAATTACATGAAAGCACTGCATGGTTCCATTCGTTTCCTGAAGGTGCTTCATCCAGATTATCTTCTAATTTTATCGTCTGCAGATCAAAAAGATATGTATGTTCCTGCATAAGCATACCAAATTGTCTTCCCAAGTCAATGCGACGTTCATTGATATTGATGATAATGACGGGATCCTTGTGACTGTGGGGAGGAGGCACAAAAGCAACACAAATAGGAATGGCAGTGAGCTTGTTACGAAACCAAAAAGAAATTGGCACTCCCCTGGTTCGGTGCTCGAACCAATCTGGAATCCTTCTTGTTGGCAATATAAACGTGGTGTTTCCAGCCTCGTGCAGTTCCTATTAGTCATAATTCACAAGTTTAGAAGCATTAAGTAGTGTTTGAGTCAACATGAATATCGATTACCACCTCAAGTAAATAATTAAAAAGAAAAAAAACCTGATTCAGTAACATGCTACAACACAAGGATGTTAAGGACGTGCAGCGTATCGCTGAGAAATCTTCCAAGTTTGGTGGAACCCCTCTAATTTCCTGAAGATACGAGCAGAAATCCGCATGAAGCTGCCATAGAAAGCGACATTCTTCGATGCATTCAGGAAGAATTGTGAAACTACTGAATGATAGGTCTAATTCTTTCACATTAGCAAAGCATGCAAGACCTGGCGGAAAAAAATCATCTGACAGGTAGTGTAGTGAAAGATGTTCCACCTTTAAAGATCTCAGCCAAATCACTAATTCTTCAACCTGTTTTGATAATGGGCACTTCTCTTTTATGGCAATCTCAACAAGCTTTGGCAACATGAAAATTACACTTGGTATCCTACAAAATTTATTCCCACCCAGATCTAATTTCTGCAGCCGAGTAAGGTTTCGAAATGAAGATGGCAAATCTGTTATGCTTGTGTCCCCCAAGTCCAGCTCTGTTATGTTTTCCATCTTTCCTAGTAGTTCCGGAAAATTCTCAAGGCTACAGCAACCATAAAGACCGAGTTCTTCAAGAGAAGGCAACTTGATCGGCGGAAAACTCCTAAGCTCGCAGCAACAGAAAGCACGCAAGAATTTAAGTTTATCCAATAAACCAACCGAATCGTGGACTGTAATTAGATTTTCACAACATTCAAATGACAATGTTTCTAAATTTGGAAGACCAGATACATCAGGTATTTGTGTTAAACATTCGTTGAAATCAACAGCCAAAACTTTCAGGTTCATGAAGTTCTGCCAAAAAAAAAAGGGGAAAAAAAAAAGAAACAAGAACCAAGTGACTAATCTTGAAGTGAATTTAATAACAGAGAAATGAACTTATTACACTTGCCTTGCCAACCAATTTGAATGATACAAAGCAACTCTTGGGAAACTTGAAAATGGAAAGTTTCTTTGGATGAAAATTAGATGGTAAATACTGTGAAGGATATCCCCACCATTCCAGTACTCTTAAACTATTCGGAAGATGTTTGGGAGCTTCAGAAAAAAGACCATTTTTAATAATAAGTGTTTTGAGGTTTTTCATCTTCTCGAAAGTCTTTCCATCCCATTCTACTTCTTCTTCTTCTTCTTCTTTAGATGACAGAAACTCCAAATGTATTATTTCAGTTTCACTCATCACCTTTTATCACAAAAACCATGAATTAACCACAGTACATATACATATGTAAGGACTTCAACACGCTTATTTAAAGAAAGTCGCATACTATAATGGGAAAAAACAACACCGAATTAATATTTTTAACAAGAGATTGGAAACCTAGGAATAATTGACTTGTCGTGAGCATATATAGCCGAAAGAGATAAATCAAAGTTAAAGATGAAAAACCAAACCATCTATATTAGTCTAACTCACTTGATTGTTGTCTTCTAAAACTTGAACTATATCTTCATGGAACCATAATCTACTACGTTTCTCAAGCACGTTCGGTGATTCTTGTCGAACAATCTCTTTATCCATGTCCTCTATCAACTCATATAGTGTCACATCACCAAACTTAGAAATCTTTATGAGAGATTTTTCGATCAACACTCCAATATGATATTTCATGCAACCCCCATGATGAAGACAAAGTATATCTTCAACCTCTGCTAATTTATATCCTTGAAGCAACAAGCAATGTCAAGAAAAACACTTTTCTTGTCGTCCTCCAAAGCATCATAGCTTACTTTAAGTATCTTTTGAATCTTATTATCAGGAATTCTTTCATATCGATCTAATGCAGATTGCCAGTGTTCTACATTTTTTCCAAATAGGTTGGAACCTATTACTTCCAAAGCCAATGGAAGTCCATGTGCATAAGTTACTACATGGTTTAAAACACCCACATAACTTGGTGGACTAACCTTGATAGTTTTAAAAGCTTTCCAACTAAGCAATTCAAGGGCATCTGCCTTATTTAAACCCTTTACCTCATATGTTCTTTCAACCCCATGACATGCTAGCAAATGCTTGTCCCGTGTCGTAATGATAACTCTACTACCGGGACCAAATCAATCTGGTTTTCCAGCAATAGCCTGTATTTGCTCTTGTTTCTCAACATTGTCTAGAATCAAGAGTACCTTCTTTTGCTGGAGCCTATGTTGTATTTTTGAGATTCCTGTCGAATGCCTGTTAACTCAATTTCCTTTTCTCCTAATACCCCAGAAAGAAGAATATTCTGAAGATATACCAACCCATATTTATTTGAATTTTCTCTCACATTTTCAAGAAAACACAAACCTTCAAAATGGTCAGCAATTGAGTTATAAATTGCTAGAGCAAGAGTTGTTTTGCCTATTCCACCAGTTCCATGAATCCCTACCACGTGGACACTATTAACAGACCCAACATCCAGAAGCAAATTTACTTCTTTAACTTGGGACTCTGGTCCAGCTGTGTAATCAGCAAGAGGTAAAGGAACACGTTTAACCTTCCTTGACACCTCATCAACAATCTTCCCAATAAGCTCATGCTCATATCCATCCCTACCAAATAAGGCAACTTTGTGTTAAGTCATTCATACTATAATGCATCGTGTTTTCCATACTTATTATCACAATTCAAATTGTAATAATTAGACAAATGAAAAATAATTAAAATAAGAAAGAAGACTACTCTCAAGTGAGCTTATTTCTAAAGTGATATACCCATATTTGAGATGCCAACTAGACAAGCTAGCTGCTCGATGAAGAGCCTTTCTCCAATTATGCACCTTCTCCATGTTATCCTTGAACTTGCTCTCATGCCTAGCTAGTGCCTCACCATAAGTCCCCGTTTGATGTCGCACATGAGAAGGATCAATATCATAAAAAACTGGCAAAACCAACCGGCCTTTTCCATTAACGTACTCCATGGTTTTGTCAAGTTCATCTAAGCAAAAGGAAGAAGAAGCATAGTTCTTGGAGAACACAAGAATGGCAATCCTGGACTCTTGAATTGCCTTGTCAAGCGAGGGTGTGATTTCTTCCCCTCTCTCAAGCTCCTTATCATCAATGAAGGTGAGGATTCCTTTGTCACAAAGAGCTTTGTAGAGATAGCTGGTAAAACCATAACGAGTATCTTCGCCTCTAAAACTAAGAAACACATCATATTTCCATACATTCCTGAAGGAAGAAGAGGAGGAGGAGGAGAAGGAAGCTTGCAGAGCCATGAGAACTGAGAAGGAAGCTTGGTGTGAGAATAGTTGTTTGTTAGAGGCTTGGAGCGCTGGGTCTCAAAGCCAGTTGAGACTGAGAGTGCGTGTAGCAATAAGTCAACGTACCAAATTGTAAATAGCTGAAGGACATATTGATAAAAGACACTAACACTTTGTTTGGATATAAAGAGAAAATGAAAGGAAAGAAAATGAAGAGAAGAGAAAAGTATGTTTTTTCTTCTATTGTTTGGATAAAGAGAAAATAGGAAAGAAATGAAAAGAAAGAAATGAAAAGTATGTAAAATGATATTTGTATTCTTATTGTATAATAAAATATAAATATATTATTTTTACTTAAATTTTAAACTATTTTTGTAAATTACATAAACAAATAATTTTATAATAATTATTAATTAAAATTTAATTTACAAATATGTAAATTACAAATTTTAGTTTGAAATAATTTATTCAAATAAAAATAAATTTGATATAAATCAAATATTAGCAGTGTGTTTGTATTAGTCAAGATATTGATTTAATTTGAAAAAAAGATGTTCATTTTATCATAGTCACAAAATGATTGTACAGCTTGATATAATATATTAGTATTAGTAGTATTTAGCAAGAAACAATAAATGGCATAGTGCATGAACATGACATGCCTTATTTGTGTATCAATTTTTCTTTTTGGAATTAAATAAAGTAGAGATGTAATTATTTTTTGACTAATCCACAACTTTCCACGCTAGTTTTCTTTGCATATGTGAGAAGAAAATATGCAAGTAGGCCCCATATCTAATTTTTTACTTTCTCTTCATTTTTGTTTTTTAACTTTCTAAAAACTTCGTTCACTAAAACTGTCCTATTTTTTTAAATAACTTTGTTTTATATTTGTTTATTAAATATATGTTTTTTATTATTTTTATACTGCTTCACTTTATTTTTACACTATGTGTTCTATAGTATCAAAAGACTCTCTATTTTAGAAGGTAATCATATCATTTACAATATATACTTTCCTTCTCTCCTGTTTTCTTTGCATCAAGAAGGAGAAAACTTTTGCTGCAGGTCCCACGCCACTTTTTGATTTTCTCATCCTTTTCTTTCTTGAACCAAATGAAGGGAAAGTGCTGAATTCCTCCATTTTCTCTCCATATATTTTTCTTTTTTTCTTTTTCTCTTAAAACAAATAGAATGTAAATAATTAGAGGAGTTTTATTCAAAAGAGCAAAATATTTCTTTTTAAATTTTCTAGAAGTTAACAATTTCAACAAATGAGAATTTGTCGTGTGTATTAACATATAAGTGACGAATGAGTTTTGTTTAATTTATTGGACGGGAAAAAAAATGTATCGGCAGTACTCTAGAAATTAAAGAACTTTTATTTAGAAATGACAAATATTATTTTGAAAAATTGGGTAACCCAGAAAAGAAGGCAATCTTAATGGGTAGCGAAACCATGTTCCTGGCTTCTATCTTCCGTGTGGGGCCATTGTACCTTGTACCATGACTTGCTCCAGCCTTTGTCGTGGAGCAACCGAGCAAATCACAGGTCCCACATTAGATGCCTTTCCGTGTGGGGCAATTGTACCACGACTTGTCAACGTCCATGGTAAGTACATGTCATTGCAAGCAATCACCCTCCTATGGCAACCTGCACAAATGCAGATAAAAGCAAAAGTCACGCACATTTTTATAATAGAAATATTTTTTATATATACTATTAATTGATATATTTTAATATTTTATATCTATTTCTCTTCTTTTGTTCTTTATTTTTTTTTATAATTTTTTTTTTAATTTTATCTTTAAATATTTGAATATTTACAATAAAAAATAATACAAATAACACTCTTCTTGTTATAAAGCCATGAGTCAGCGACATGGATTAATGTTGAGGGACTAGATTAATTTTCTGGAAGAGTCTGCTCATTTTTTTCCACAAAAAAGAAAAAATCTACATTCATTTCTGTGCTTTATTTTCAAAAGGAGAAACTAACCTGTGTCGCTGATGCATTTTTTTGTCTCCGTTTTCAAAGGTGTGTTGTTCAACGTGGTACTCGGCCTCGACTCCGTGGAGTCGTATCAAGTGAAATTACGCAGAATCCTATTTTCTGTTTTCGAGGGATCAAGGCGATGATCGATTTGGATTGGTTTATCATGTAAGTGATGGCATTATATTTTGAGTTTAATTAGTATGTATTGATAGTATAAAATTATTTTTTATTATTAATTAATAAAAAAAAAATGAAAAATTATGATAAATATCCTATTATAATTGATAGTTACTTGTGTGAATTTATATTTTCTATTATTTCTATTGATTAATAATGTAAAACTATTTTATACTATCAATATATTTAAATTAAATTCTCATATTTTTCTCTTCAAGGATTTACATTTCAAGTTTGAACAATAGCAAGCATATCTGAAAGGCTTTCACAAATTAGAATTTTCTATATAGTAAATGGATCAATTGATATTATTAGTTTTTTTATTTTATTTATTAGTTTTTTTATAGAATATAATTTATTTAGATATTAATTTCTATGTGCTAAAAATATAAAATTTTTTCAACTTTTGCAATTCTATTATCTAATAGCACGAATTTTTTACATTCAGTACATAGAAATTAATAATCTCATTTTTATAAGTCTGTTCATTGAATTATAATTATCTATCGTTATGATCATTTGTGTTAAATTTGAAAATGTTGAACAGTAATAAAAACTTTATATATATGTTTTTTTTTCAGTTTTATTCTGATGACTGATTTGATGAATTTGTGTTGCGAGCTGAAAGGTCTTGCTCGTTGTTTGGGCTGCATTGTGGGTCGGGCGGCAAACCGAATTAAGGAGGGCAAGTTTACAGCAGATGGGGTTGAGTACTCTTTGCCTCTCAACAAACCCCAAAACAGTCCCCACGGTATCAATTTTATGAATTGCTTTGTCCATATGCTGTGCTAGACATGTGTAGTATGTTGACATGTATGTGCATTTGCTTAGGGTCATGTTAATTATATGGTCATTAACTAGAGATGGCAAAATGGGTCGAACCCTTCGTGTCGACTCGCACAACCTGTATTTTTTGATGAGGTGAATTGATATTTTCAACTCACAAAAAAAAAAAATTGACCCATATAACCTGCGGTTAAAACAGGACAAGATGGATTTGGTTCACAGGTCACTTTTTTTTCTATTTTTAATTTTTTTCACAAAATATACTCAGTTAAATATATTTATACTTTATAGATTATATTGTTAATTATGAATTTATACTTTGTTATGAATATGATTAATTTGTGGAGTATGAATTTTTTAATATGTTTGGATTTAAATATTGACTAATGAACTTCTCTATTATAATTATTTTGATTTGAAAATGTGATTCTTATTAAAAATGGCTACAATAACTATATATGTGTTATATTTATGGACAATTTGATATTAAATTGTTAAATAATATCTTTTCATAGCATATTGTTTAAATTTGGTATTAAATTAAGTAATTAGGAATTTTTCAAAAAATTGTATGAATATCATTTTATTATATTTAATTAAAAATTTGTTTATCTTAGATAAATTAATTTATATAAAAAAATTTCTTTATTTTTTAATTTTTGAGCTGGCCAATTTGCATAAAAATAAGGTAAATTGACATATTCAACTTATAGTATTATAAAAGGTTGGCCTACTCCACCCTATCCCGCTTAAGATTTGACTTGCAGGAGGGCGGGGTAGGCTGGCCGGTTTGCTGGTTTGTCGTTTCTATCATGAACTATACTTTAAATTGTCTATCTGACTATCTCTTGCATTCAATCAAAAGTTGGCTTTGAAAATAATGGCCAAGCAAGGATTTCTGTGGCACATTATCTTGTTAGTCTCAAGAATGACAGACCATCTAAGAATCATGATAGGCCTTCTTGTGCTTTTTTCACTTCTATCGTGATCATGAAGTGGAATTTGAAGTAGCATTAAAACTCGAGTGTTTTCTTAAAAAAGCTACTTAGCTTTTACAATGGTCTAGTCATAAAACGGCACATTGGTAATCCATTTTTGATCCGGTCACCGATATGTTTTTTTCAACAAAAAGACGAAATTGACCAAATGCCGTTTTAGAAGCCTGACGTTGATAGTTTTCCAAGTTGAGTCCGTCAGAACAAAAGGCTTGTACCATGGAAGAAAAAAATTTATTAAAAAACCGAGAAGCTAAAAATTTTGTTCATTTATTCTGTGCTCTCTCTTACATTGTTTGCAACTTTACGTTCGAGGAAAAATTTCGTCTACCGTGGTTTCCCTTCATTGACTGGTGGTTTATACATATTCGATTGGAACCGATGTTTTATATATTAAACTACATTTTATGCAACAAAATAGAAATAACTCTCTTCATTTTAATACACAATCTTATTATGCAATCACTATACTTAGACATTTAACCTGATTTCATTATACTGTGCCAAATTACATCATTTTTGCGCTTAATTTTGCATAATAAGTTATTCTGTTAATTAATCCTTACTGCTCTATATAGTAACTAACATTTACTGAAAAAAAAAATTCCCTTCATGCCAATGCACCGAACTTTTTCATTACATTTATTACACTTACACAACACTAACTGATGTAACTTACATGTTATGCAGGAAATTATAATAACTCTTTTCAATTTAATACACCCAACCTTTATTTACAATTACTATACTTATATGAGAGTGGCAATTGCCACTTCTACACTCCCATTTTAGTGGTCTTTATTTAATTTCTTTAAAATACATTTTTATTTTATTTTGGTCACAATAATATAAAATAGTAATTATTCACTATATATCATGATTTCATCTTAATTTAGTATTAGTTTAATTAACAATTAATTTAATTATTTAAAAATGTTTAATATTTATCTCATTTTTTCAATTTTTATATGATCAATGGATATATTACAAGTATTGATAATTAATTTATTTAAATAATTATTTAGATCAAATTATTGAATTAGTTTTTTAAAATTTTCTTGATGCAATAATAATCCAAATAATATATCAATGACTATTTTTAAAAAAATATAAGTAAAAATGAGTAACAATAAAGGCATACTAATAAATTACAATATACAACATACATACCCTCTTTTTTAATCATATTGCTATTGACACACAGGTATGTGCCTTTCAATTCACTAGTAATGGTAATTGATAGTTAACAAAAAAATAAAACTAATTTAACGATCACATTACCTTAATATTTTTTCTAATCTTAGGATGTGATCATGCAATTTTGGGTCAGAGTTGGTAGTTAGGTAAAACTTTTTCAAGATGACAACTCCAACATTTGAACCTTGATATTATTGTAGATAAAGTTTGTTTAGGGTCGTAGCTCACTTTTACTACAACAAACCACTTCTAGGTAATAATTCCTAATATCTTGTATTTATTTCATGATTTTTCAAAAAATTATATAAACAATAAATGGCAAAACACCGGCATATGTGTTATACATTAGGATTTAGTAAATATCTTTATTGTTGTTCATGTTTATTTATTATTATTTTTCCAAAATTATTCACTCTTATATTATTTATGTAACAATTGTATTAAGAAATTTTTAAATAAAGTAATTTAATACATAAATTTAAATAATGATATCAAATAAGTTATTTTTAAGTACTTATTAATATTAATATTAGGCTATATAAAAATCAGAAAAATAGAAATGTTTTTAAAAAGTTAAAATAAATACGAATTGTATTAACAAAAATAAGTTTACATGAAATTATTAATTAATAATAAAATTTAATGTTAAGCTATAATTTTGAAGTCTTTGTATACACTTTTAAAGTCATGTTAAACTGATGTTTTGACTAGAAAAGAAAAGAAAAGAGCATTTTAGAGAAATTAAATAAAGGCCACTAAAATGGAAATGATAATAGACATATAGACTTATATATATGTAAACAAATTTAATGATATTGTACCCAGTTACATCATTTTTGCCCAAAATTTTTCCGAAATTTTTTTCCCAAAAATCTATATATTAACTAACCTACACTGAAAAAATGAAACTCTCTTTATTTTAAAACACCCAACGTTTTTAAAGATAATTACACTTACGTACACCCAAAAATGAACGGCCAAGTCTTCTGTCCTTAACCGTCATTTCATAAATGATAAAATTTAAATTCTGTTAACTTTTTAACTGCTAACTGGCATTGTGCGCATAGGCCTTCAGTCTAATATTAGTATTACCTCACATTTACAGCATATTATCCACACCATTCTATTACTTTTATTAATATTTGGATGGTCATCAATGCCTGAATCACCAATGTCCAGTTTTATGACTGGGTCATTTTAAAATTGACCTTAAACATTGTACTCTTATAATGATATATGTATATATGATCTTTGTCTGATGGAGAGGAAGGTAGTGTTTATTCTCTCTCTCTCTCTCTCTCTCTCTCTCTCCCTTGTTCGAGTGTTGCAATCGTTATGCTATTTCGTTTCCCTTTATCTGGTTTTTGTTTTCTAATCTGATCTATAAGGTTATCCCAGGGGCATTTGTCCACAAGTTCAGCACCCTTGAACTTGATGTGTCCCTTACTTTTGCAGCATGCTTTCTCATCCCCACAATCACTTTGAAAAACAGGGTAGCCCAGAAAAAAAGCAATCTAATGGATAGCGAAACCGTGTTCCGGCTTTCTATCTTCCGTGTGTGGCAATTGTACCACGACTTGCTCCATACTCGTCGCGTTATCATTACTCATCATGTAGCTTCCTCATAATTCTTGGAAAGAAATTTCAGCCATTAAAAATGTTGGACCCGGAAAGCATAACTAAAGTGTGAAAACGGTAACACTTTTTGAAAAGAAAGTTGAGGAATCAAAAAGAGTATGTTGACTCAGCCTCATGTTTTAGAGAAGTGTAATTAAATGATGAAAAAGGAGTTTGGAGTAGTGAATTGTCTTTCCCTTAATTTAACAAATAATCGAACTCATTCAATTAAGTTGCTCTATTAACAGCTGCTTATTACAAATGATTTCCAGAACATTTTTTGAGCCTACGGCAAACGTGTAGTTTTCATTAAAGAAATCGACTTATTGGAACTCTACATATATATATATATATATATTAGCCTGAACTTCTACTTCATGAAGTACAACTGGGATGAACATGATTAGTGCTGAGTAGTATATCTAACATCTCGTTAGTATATTTTAACTTCTTGAGATTTTAATAGGCACAATTCTGCAACAAGTTAAAGGAATAAAGTAGATCATTTTATATATACACGAAAAAAAAGGCAATGTTGTTCAATTGTGCTGATGATTTTTGGTTCCAAAAGATAATGCAGCTTGTCTAAAAGCTTGGTCATGTCATATGACGTTATATTGATTGATGTTACATAATGTTTGTGTTGTGAGATTCTGTTCACACAAATCTTTTCTAAGTGTGATCATATGTAAATTTTTTACTTCATTTGTAATGCTCTATACAAAGAAAAATGTGATGTGTGTCCTAAATTAATTATCTCTTCCTAAGACAACAGAACTCACAAATCACAAAAATAAAAATAAATTGTCCATAGTAAATACATGTCATAGTAAGCAATCACCCTCCTTTAGCTAGACATATGAAGTATGTTGACATGTATGTGTATTTGGTTACGGTCATGTCAATTATGTGGTCGTGAACTATGATTTTAGCATATCTGTCCGACTATCTCTTCCATTTCATCAAAAGTTGACTTTGAAAATAATGGCACTGCAAGTGAGTATTTCTCATGTGCATAGCCAATACAACATTATCTTGCGTTTTCAAGATTGGCAGACGGTCTGACAGTTATGAACAAACCTTTTTGTATTTTCATTAATATTATGATTCTGAAATGGAATTTGAAATAGCATTGAATCTCAAGTGTTTTCAAGAGCAAGTTACTCTTGTTTAAACATCATAGTACTCTTACGATGATATATGGTTTTCTTTGCTGTTATCCAGATCACCCATCTAAGGAGTTTTCATGTACTACGCCAACACAAGTATACAAGATTATCTAGTGATTCTTAAGACTGACAGACCATCTAACAATTATGGATAGACCTTATTGTGCTCTTTTTACTAATAAGATGATTCTGAAATGGAATTTGAAATAGCATCAAATCTGAAGTGTTTTCTTAAGAAAGCTATTCGCTTTGCTATAAACATTGTGTGCGTGCGTGCGCGCGCGCGTGTGTGTGTGTGTGTGTGTGTGAGAGAGAGAGAGAGATTTTCATTTGCTGTTATCCTGATCCCCTACTCATTTTCCAATTTTAGGTGGAAATGTTGGGTTTGATAAGAAAGTATGGGAGGTTGTTGAATATAAAAAAGGCAAAATTCCATCGGTCACTTTCAAGTATCACAGTCATGATGGGGACGAAGGTAGTGTTTATTCTCTCTTTCTTCTTTTTCGAGTGTTGCGGTCATTAAGCTCTTTCCTTTCCCTTAATCTGGTTTTTGTTTTCTGTTCTATAATGTTATCCTGGGGGTATCACTGTTAACTGCAACTTACAAGCTCGTTTCCAGCACAACTCTAAGGCTTGATATGGAACAGGTGCCAAAGGACAAGCCCACCATAATTAACTTAGCTCAGCATAACTACTGGAACCTGGCTGGCCACAACTCGGGATATACTTAACCATTCAATTCAGATATGAGCTAAATGTAACCCCTGTGGATCAAAACTCTATGCCAACCAGCGAAATCAAGCCGGTGAAGGTTACCCCGTTTGATTTTACTACTGAGAAGAGAATAGGCAACACCATTAGACAGGTTGGAATGGGATATGACCACAATTATGTGCTTGATTGTCGGCATGAGAAAGTAGGTTTGAAGCTTGCTGCAAAAGTGAGGGACCCATCAAGCTCAAGGGTGCTGAACTTGTGGACAAATCTCCCTGGCATACAATTTTACGACTATGTTAATGGTGTTAATGGAAAAGGAGGTGCTGTCGCAGGGTTGTGTCTGGAGACTCAGGGATTCCCTAATGCCCTAAACCAGCCAAATTTCCCATCTATTGTGGTTCGACCTGGTGAGAAGTACCAACATTCCATGTCTGAGTTTTCAGTTGAGTGAAGTGATGTTGTTGGAGTGGCATTGGAATGAGGTAGACTTTTTGGTTTGCATGTCATGGTTTGTATTATGCTGTTTCCTATAATAATTAAATGTTTGTGTTTAAATAAGAGTAATGATAAAGAGCTTCATAAAAGTGCGATGCATATGAAAAAAGTAAAGAAAATAATAAAAGTGCTTGGATATGAATTTCATATCATTATTGTTATTTTTGTCCAAATTTTATTTTTTGTTCAAAAACTTACCAATACAAACAAACGGTGCAAGCATTAGTAAATTTTGTGGAAAAAAAAAAAGGCTTACCAACGTTTTCCTTATTTGTTCGAATAAATTTTTGAATAAAAAAATTAAACAAAAATAATAATAATCATATAAAATTTATTATTCTAATATTTTTATCATTTTCCACACTTTTTTTTAATAAGTTGCAGTGTCTATAAGTTCGCCAATCATTATTCTTTAAATAATCCCTTGGGTTGTTATGTTTCTTAAAAGTTTCAAGAGCACATTACGACTTTACGGGCTACTCTATCACTCCCATATATAGCAGAGCAAAACTTCAGCGTTCTGCGCTGAAAATAATCTCAATCACCTAAACTGAAAATATAAGTTCAATTTTTTTTTAAAAAAAATATCTTACTAAAAGACCATATAAAGCGTTGTAATCTTGCAGTTAGATGAGAATTTATAAATTTCAGGTAAACAAGAATTATCTTTATAAATAAGTTAAAGAGATTAATCTCCATATATTGAAAATATACTATCAGCCAATAAAATTTAAGAAAAATAACAATTTATAACTAGCAATTGTCATAGCGATTGGTTGTTCATTATAAATTAACATTTTTCTCAAATTTTATTAATTAAAAATATAAAATTATTATACAATATCAGTATATAAAAATTAAATTGATTAAATTTATGTCCGTAGTATCCCATAAAAAAGAACGTTGTCCCAAGCAAAATACACAAAAAAAAAAGGGAGTCTTAATTAAACATCCATCATCCTGACCATACACATGACCTCCGCTACATAGCCTCGAGGGTACACGGCGCTGTCTGCTTCCTCAAAGTACCAAACAAGAATCAATTGATCATAGATAGAGACTAAAGCGGAATTAGTTTATTTTGGGTAACAAAAAAGGGCCAAAGGCCCTATTAACTTAATTTTCCTTTGAAAGTACTGAACAGAAATATAGCAGATAATGAACGAGGAAAGACTAAATGTTGCACAGTAAATAAAGCGACTAAAAATATTTCCAAATGCGGTGATGTTACTTACACAGAAGTAACGTAAAACTGAAATTTCAGAGAAGACATGAGACATAGATGTGAAGAAGAAAGTGAGAGAGAGAGAGAGAGAGAGACATATGGTTGTAAGTGAACATCTGAGGTCTATAAGATGCTTTTCCTGTGCAAGTATCATTGTTCCAAATTTTGCTACAGATCATCCTGAACCATATTCAGCAAATCTTGGGACACATTTCATGAAACGAAAAGGCAATTCACTCGAACCTATCTGAAATGTTGTATCCACATATTCAGGTCGTATCTTGAGAAACCGTATATTCAGTTCCTGCTTACTTATTTGATGCATTCTTATACATCATCTTACTTTGTCCGAACCAACTCAAGCGGTAATGTTTCCATTGCCAGCTGAATGTTCATAAAGGAAAATTGTAAAACAAAGTGATCCTTAATAAAGCGAAGAATAATAAATGATGAATCTAACTTCCATATAGAGAAAATGGATCTACATTTACCCATAGTCTTGGAGTTCTGGAGTCAGACTTCTTATGCAATTTGGATAGCTCTGATTGAAAACTTATGACAATGGCAACTTTGAACTCAATTGAGAAGGGACTGCATGGAAATAATAATCAATTAAAACAACAAATGTTGAGCCATTAAGACTCGGTATGTAGTATCCATGAGTTTTTGCAAGAAAATATACAGCAATTTGTTATAAGATATTTATGACATGGAAAAACGCCACTGAAAAAAGTTGCAAATGCCAGAAATCACAATTAGTGCAGATACATTGAATTACATGTGGATCTATGAAGAAAAATGCTGATGTAGCCTTGAGACATCTAGACGTAGCTCTGATTATGCAAAAAGATGTGACTTTTCAGTGTGAGTGTTTTTGTGAGTGCGTAGTTTTGGATGTAACCATTACTCTTGTGCAAGACACTCGAAGGAAATTATCAAGAACCAGACACGTACCCAGCAAAAGTTGTCGGACACGTCAGAAGACGGGTAAGTATTACATAGATAGGTATAGTCAAATTACGGCATACATCTCCATCTGCTATCTGATCAATAGAAAGAGAGTTAAAAAGCTTATTTTAATTTCAAATGCTCTAAGTCTTAACACGAATCTGGATCGCTTGCCTGGGTTGTTTGTATCAGAGATGTTTCAGTCACAATTTTCTCCCCAAGAAGAATGGATTCAACACGAAACAACTGAATGTCAATTGAGTGAATTGGAACTGCTGATGCTTCTACAGTTAGCTCACCACTAATAGGACCAGACAAAGAACACTGAGTGGCGATCTTTCCTGTCACCCGAAATCCTCCTATTCAACAACAGCCTAGCATGAGCCTCAGGACTTTTTTTCATTAATGTTTGCAAGTTGCAACAATCTAGACGACAGAGATTGCATGTAATAAAATACTGCCATTCAAGTTTTAATGATTTAGTCTTGAGATAAAAATACAAGCAAGTTAATATTACCACAGTAAATAAGAACTCACTACTTGTGAGATTTGAAAGTACGAAATAATTGGTTTTAACAAAGCTTGAGTGAAAAGTGTACCCTTAGATGAAAGAACAACACACCGGATTTTAATTCAGGAAGTAGAGGATGTCTTTGAGTGTCCTGGGTTATGTAGAAGATGACCATCTCTGGAGGAATTGGCCGTTGTAGAAGATCGGCTGAAATTATCCACAAATAAAACAGACCCTAGTAGTTTAATAACTATTATATGTATAAAAGTGACAGATTTGGTCAGGACTGACCTATACCTTTATCACTTTCGACAATGAACTCCATCGTTGTTGATAATGATTTATGCAAGTATCCACGAGTTATATCTACAGTCATCAAATACTATAAAGGCTATCAATCACCAACTGTCTAATTTAGGTAAAAAATTTAAAAGAATAAAATGAGGAGAAATACATTTGTAAAATGACTCAATTTTGATCCATTTATAATGTTAAGAGTTTATACAACCAGTGAACCATATGCCATCTCCAAGCCTTGGTTACTCCAATGATTGTGCACTTTCGTGTTTAATGAGTGTAAAAGTTCTACATTGACTTGGATCAAATTTAAGCCCTTTACCAAATGTCAAAAAGAGGTATAAAAATTAATAGCAATTTCATCATATAGATCAGTTGGCTAACAAAGCATCTTCTATCATATTACCTGGATACTTATATTTGCCCCATGGAAAGTCTCATAAAACCTTTCCAAATTTTCATCTCGCTGTCTAAGATTCACCGAAAATGGTATCTGCCATAAAGATTGCAAAACTTGCAATGAATATGGACACAAGGAACTAGGTCATACCTACAGATTAAACCAAATACTCAACAGGAAAGTCTATCAAATATAGTACCTAAGGTTTGTCCATAAGAACATTAGAGTATTTCAAAAGTAATAGGTTTGGAAAAGCCTGAGTTAAGACAGGAACTCTGAGATAGCTTACATAAACAAATCTGGATATACTATTTCAATTGGTTTAGTAGCATGGAATCACACTATCATATTTTTAGCAAAAGTATGAAAGCAAATCCATTTTACTCAATAGTATATATACACACTCATAAAACATATGTACAGAGTGCAGACAGAAAATATGAAGAATGAACAGGCCAGTTTCTCAACAACAACAATTAAGCCTAGTCCCACTAGGTGGAGTTGGCTACATAGATAAGACGATGCAGTAATATCCTGTCATAAATGATAAATCACGTTTATAAAACTATTAAAATCTAAATCTCTTTTAATAGTATTACTAATTTTTTTTTCTAGGTCTCCTTCTACCTCTAGATATTGGATTACCTTCCATTTTACCTATTCTCCTTACTAGGGCTTTTACAGGCCTTCTCCACACCCAAAGGTTATCAAGAATAAAATAATTCCCAAAGGTATAAAACTTGATACCATGCTTTGCAGTTTGCACGCTACATTCCATACTTATAATACTTTATTATTTGAACCCTCACCTTCAAATATAAATTTCATTACTTTCACCAAGATGAATCTAGATAAGAGAAGACATCCAATCAACGGGTAAACTCATATAACAAAACAGCTTCTTAAAATCTTAATCGGATAGTTGGCTTCCAGTCTAGGAATTAGATATTTAAGTGAATATCACCATAATTAAGAGCCATCCGTCACAGATACATATACGAGTTATTCATATCTTTCTGTCAGCCCAAGTTTCTCATTTAGATGAGGGTGAATCTTGGCGCAACAGTAAGGTTGTTGCCTTGTGATATGAAGATCAAAGGTTCAAATCTTGAAAACAGCCTCTCTATTTGTGGGTTTAAGATTGAGTATATCCACCCTCCCTAGACCTTACTAGGTGGACGCCTCATGCACTGGGCCGACTTTTCTAAGTTTCTCATTTAGATGCTTTAAGACATAGAGTCCACAAAGCACCCGCCAAAAGGAAAAAAAATGGACAAAAAAAAAAGGAAGAAGAAAAGAAAAAAATTCCCAATGGGGCAGCACAATATTTTATCCACTTGATAGCTGATACTAGGTGTCATGCTTTAATATTTATAGGCATACAATAGAACAATTAGTCTCAAAAAATATGGGAATAAAAACTCTACTTAGGTCCATAAGAAAATGCTTTAAATAGACTCTATTTCATTTATTCACTATTGATGTAATACCTCTGTTGTACCCGAACCAATCTTTCCAGAAGTTTTAACCTCAACGGTCCTATTCCTGTTTACAAGCCAATCATAAGAATCATTTATGCTTGTCCTAATGCAAGCCAAAGAATTTACAAACATTATAAAGGAACAAAAAGATTATATATACTAAAATGAATATGGCAGAAGTCATTGTTAATTATTTTAGCTAAGGAAGCAAGAAATCAATAACAATATTTGCCATAGGTTAAAAGAATAGAAAATCAATAAGATCAGCGTACAATTGAGCAAAGAAAAAAACCCAAAAAAAAAAAAAAGGATCCCCAACATGGCAATAGTGAATCTATATGGTCTTTTGGAGCAACATTACATGATCTTTGGGTGACTAAAAATGTAAGATACTCTACTTGTAAGTTATACACACACACACACACACACACATGAAAAAATTGGATGATTAGAAATTTCCCCGTGAATATACAGCAATACTTTTGACAAGTTATTTTATTCACTTGCAGGTGACTCGGGGAATTGCAAGAGAAGAGAACAACAGCTAAACTTACACAATTGGGATTGGCTTAATAACTCCATAGAGTGACTCAACAACCCCAGCTGAACCTCCACGAACCTTCATAGTCAACAATAAGACCAACAAAACCATCAAATGAAACTCCAAAACCTCAAAAACTCAAAACAACAACTGCCATGCTTCATCAAAAGACCAACTACAAATTCCAATCAGAATCCCCTTTAGCTCAATTGGTTCAAACATGTTTTTGCAAAAAGGACTATTTTTTAGTATAAAGTTTACATCTTTTTTGTTTTGCAGTATCATTTTCTGAGCAACAAAAGAAAAGGGACATTGGGGAACCTGCAAGTTGACGGATCCTTTGACGGTTAGGCGAATTCCATAGTGGGAAATTGAAGACTGAGTTTTGATGATGATTTTGCCTTCCAGTGGTTCCTGAAATTTCCAATCATGAAGAATGTTTTGAAGGGTCTCATTATATATATATATATATAGAGAGAGAGAGAGAGAGAGAGAGAGAGAGAGATGTAGGAGTTACCGAAGGGCGATAGATACGATTGAAACGGGAGAGTTTGAGCTCGATGGACATGGCAACCAACGATCACTAACAGTGAAAGAGTGAGCAGTGACTGAGTTTGAGCTTCCAATGCTATGCCACCTTTCATCAACTTCATTTCATCGATTTCATTACTTTAGTTTTCCCCTTCCACTTTGGAAATCACAGACAGCCTGGGATGAAGGGCTTGTTGGTTTGGCGAAACAAATTAGTGAAAGCCCCCAATGCTGTACCTTGGTCGGTCCTTGGAGAAAAAACCTTTAGTTATTGAAAATAATATCAATTTTCTCTTAAAAAATGTAATTCAATTCTCAATTATAAAAAATATATTTAAATATATTAATTTAATTTTTTTCAATAACATAAATTTAACATTTATTTATTCCTGTGGTCATAAAAAATATTAATTTAGCTCTTATAACTTGATGTTTATGGATAAGAAGACGATTTTGATAGTATTTTTCATAATTAAATGCCTTAATTAATTTTTAAAATTTTCAAAACACTAAAATAATAATAATTATTATATTTATAGAGCACTAAAATAAAACTCGTATTTGTTCAGAAGATGTGATACGTGCAGGATAAAAGTGATCTAAAGTGATTTTACTTCTAAATTAACGTAAGTAAAGGAGTATCTATCTTTAAATTAATAAAGTGGACTATAATCACAACTTACTAAATTATTATATATCAATAGATATGCCCAGAGATAAATTCACTTAAAACAACTTTTGCATGTCATTAATAGAAATAGAAAAGTGATCCAAAATAAAATGATTAAATTTTTAGATTTTCTATTTTGATGAAACTACCCTGACCTTATTATTAGAAATTTAATTAATTTAACTTGACTTAGTAGAGGTTCTTGAAAGAGAAAGTGGCCTATTGGCGAGAATTTTTTTCTATTCCTATAACTCGAATCCGAGACCTCTAGTTAAAGGATCGAAAATATCTACCATCTTAATTAATCTAGTTGTTATCAAATTTTTAACCGTTTCTACTTTCTACTGTATCGTAGCCGCAATGCACAAGGGATAAGATTGCCATACACGTACGCAAATCATCACTGATTCGCAGCTTCTTTCAAAGGCGGCCAGTTGTGTCAAACCAACCGAAAACAGGATATTGAAATTGACTTTTAGCAAAGAACTCTTAATAACAAGTGGAATATAACATTCAAATAGGAGGCATAGGAAGTTTCTTTCATCTTGTGCTAGAACCCACAAATATTTTGTCTATCGAAATATATAAATAACAACACAATAATTATCGAAACTATACCATTGGGAAAACCCTAATCACACTGAACTAAATATAGTGTAATAAGGCATATCATGAGAAACAATCATCATTTTTT
This sequence comes from Pterocarpus santalinus, assembly GCA_031439595.1. Taxonomy (NCBI): domain Eukaryota; kingdom Viridiplantae; phylum Streptophyta; class Magnoliopsida; order Fabales; family Fabaceae; genus Pterocarpus; species Pterocarpus santalinus. The sequence goes on from CM062531.1 coordinate 60,804,331, forward strand.
CTTTGCAATAAACAAGCCCCATATCTGCTCCCCAGCTGCACCCCTAATCTGCTTGGCCTTCCATCTCTCAACAATCTCACTGTAGTCTTCCTGAAATTAATGATTCCAGTCATCAGTGCTTTGAAATTAAGAGAAACAAGTACATAAAAAATAAGTAGCACCTAAGCCATATTCAAAACATAAGAAAGTAAGAAACCCACCTCAGAAAATTCCTCAATGAAATCTTGCTTCTTGTTCTCAAGGGCATTTAACTCCCGTTGTAGAGTTTTCATGAACTGAAGCACACGAGTAATAATTTTGTTAGAGCTCTTGAAGAACAATGAAATGTAAATGTCAAACAAAGTAAATCATAGGCTTTGACAAACCAAATCCGTTCGATCCTCAGCAATGACTTCACCAAATCCAGCATCCTTAAGCATCTGTGGATGATGTAGTATACAATGCAAGGAACATGTCATGTAAAATAAAAGTTAGCAGGAATAATAACAGAAATAAATTACGATGATACTAATAGTATACATATGCTACCATGTACCTGATAATATGCTTCCATGTCATGGATATAATATCCTCCTTTTTTCATGTACTCGGCATATTCTAATGATATACTTCCAGCACTTTTGCAGTAATCTGTAATTAGAAGTGTACCCCCATGCTTCAACCACTTGTAAAATGATCTAAACAATGCCAGTTTGTCCTGCATTAATCCATCCAGAGAAGATTGCTGAAAATAAGCTTTAGAAGGAAATAATATTTCAAGCACACGAGAAAATTGATCAAACCAAAATCTGGAACAGGATGTACAATCTATCTAATAACAATTATATTTGATCTCGCAGGCCTAATATACTTTTCATAATCTCAAGCAAGAAGGCTGAATGAGCTTAACAGATTTTCTTTTTCTTTTTCTTTTTTTTTTGATAATTTCCCTCATGATCCTTTAAATTACGTAGATAGATTCAGTCACATGCAAAGTTATCTATTGAATGCTATAAAGCTCAACCTTGCTAAGATCTATAAAGTATTGGAAAAAACCAAAGATGCTTCCTTACTTGGATGTGTAACATGGAGTCACGAGTGTAGATTACATCAAATGTATTCTTGGGATATGTTTTTCTGGTGCAATTGGCGCATTCAAATTCAACCGTGCATTTGAGTCCAATAGCACGTTCAATAGCAAAAGAAATCATATTTATGGAGAGGTCAATGCCAACAACCTCAACATCAAAATTTTCAGCCATGTAAAAGTCACCTCCCCCAGTACCGCAACCAACATCTAGTACCTTTTGACCTGGTTTCAGTCCCAACTTTGTCACAAATTCCTTTGTTGTTTCTGCTCAAGAAATAAACAGATGACAAATTAGCACAATAGACATGATTACGTGAAATTCTTATAAGAAAAAATGTCCTAAAGTATGATGTATATTAACCAATCTAAGTGATGGGTTTCCTTCTTTAGCAGAAGAGAGAAAAATAAGGAAATAAATAGTAAATAAAAGAAAGAAAGTACAGGAGAATTTGAAGGAAATAAATGGAAAAGAAAAGGAGAAAAACTCTCCTTCATTTAAGGCCATTAATTAGCTAGCAATGTTGGCTATAAAAGCCAATTGCCTATGTTCATTTCAATCATCCCGTATAAAACCAAAACCTAGAATTTTGAGATAAGATACAACCTCACTCTTATGTGAGAGAGAAAAACCTTTTGAGAGAAAATCAAAAGGGTATTTAGCCACTGTATTTGGTGAGATTCTTATTATTGTATTCTCTTTATATTTTCATAGTGGAAGATGATCTTTATTGTTTCATTGTGATTACACAAAGTGTGGGAAAAGTCAAATCCATGGATAATAAATTATTTATTGTCCTTGTATTTGACAGTGTTATTTGTCATATTACCCAACAAGTGGCATTAGAGCTTCGGTTCATTACATAGTTTAACTTGTGTCATTCACAATGGAAGAGTCAACCTCAACAGCATCGGCAATGATGATTAAGTTAACCTCTTCAAGCTACTCCATTTGGAAGCCCAAAATCGAGGACATCCTTTACTGCAAAGATTTGTACCAGCCTTTGCAAAATGAAGAGAAGAAACCCGAAGCCAAGTCTGATGCTGATTGGACTTTGATGAAAAGGAAAATTGTCGAACAAATTCAACAATGGATAGACCACAGTGTCTTTCATCATGTAGTGCTAGAAACGACTGCGTACATGTTATGGACGAAACTAGAGTCCATGTATGAGAGAAAGACAGCCCAGAATAAAGCCTCTACGATTCGACAATTAGTGAACCTCAAGTATCAGGAGACTCAGAGTATTTACGAACACTTGAGTGATTTTCAAGGATTGGTGAATCAACTTACCAATATGAAGATGGTACTCGATGACAAATGCAAGCATTACTGCTTCTTAGCTCATTGCCAGACAATTGGGACACACTTGTGGTTTCATTGAGTAATTCAGCACCACAAGGTGTTTTAACATTGAACATAGCAAAAGATAGCATGTTTAATGAAGAATCAAGAAGGAAGGAACAAGGGATGCCAACAGAGTCTAAGCCACTTGTCACAGAATATCCTGGAAGAAGCAACAACAAGAAATTCAACACTAGAGATAAGTCGAGAAGTAGGTTAAAAGATAAATTTAGAGGAAGGTCGAGGATAAGAAGAGACGTAGAATGCTACTACTATCATGAAAAAGGCCATATAAAGAGAGAATGCAGGAAGCTCAAAAGAGAGCAACAAGAGAATGGTGATGCAAGTAATATAGCTGCTACCATTTTTCATTGAGATGACGTAATCTTTGTAATGCTGGTCATGTTAATTTGACATCACAAGATACATGTTGGGTCATGGATTCTGGTGCATCATTTCATGTAACCTCACAAAGAAATTTCTTTACCACCTACACAAGCAGTGATTTTGGTCATGTGAAGATGGGGAATGATAATAGATCCAAGATTGTGGGAAGAAGAGATGTCTCCTTAGAAACAAACACTAGTTGTCGCCTAACATTGAAAGATGTAAGACATGTTCCTGACATGGGTCTCAATCTAATATCCACAAGACTGCCAGATGAAGAAGGCTATACTAGTGTGTTTGGGGGTAGGAAATGGAAGCTAACGCAAGGTTCCCTAATGATAGCTCAAGGCAAGAAAGTAAGCATTCTTTATGTGATAGAAGCTAAAGTCAATAATGGGTGTGTTAATGCCCTCGAAGAAGACTCCTCAATTGAGCTATGGCATAACCCACTTGGACATATGAGTGAGAGGGGGCTTCAAATTCTAGCCAAAAGAGATATATTGGCAGGTTTGAAAGGAACAAATATGTCTCTTAAACCATGTACACATTGCTTGGCTGGAAAGCAACATAGAGTTTCTTTTCACTACAAGGCCCCACATAGAAGATCCGATGTTTTAGATCTGGTGCACTCTAATATTTTTCGGTCTAATGACCACTAGTACACATATAGGTGCCAAGTACTTTGTTACCTTTATTGATGACCACTCCAGGAAGGTTTCGGCGTATGCCCTCAAAACAAAAGACCAGGTGTTTGTAGTATTCAAACAGGTTCATGCTAGTGTTGAGCGAGAAACTAGTAAAAAGTTAAAGTGTGTTTGCACTGATAACGAAGGAGAATATATGAGAGATTTCAAACATTACTGCATGAGTAATGGAATCTGGCATGAACGATCAATTCCAAAGACTCCTCAGCACAATAGAGTGGCTAAAAGGATGAACAAAATGATTGTTGAAAAGGTGAGAAAGATGTTATCTCATGCCAAATTATCCAAGAGTTTTTGGGGTGAAGCTTTAATGATTGTAGTTAAGTTGATCAACTTATCCCCTTCAGCTCTATTGAATGGTGGTGTTCTAAACAAGTTTTGGATAGGTAAAGATGTATCCTACAACCATTTAATGGTGTTCAGTTGCAGAGCATTTGTTCATATTCCTAAAGATGAGAGATAAAAGCTCGACTACAAGTCGAAGGAATACATCTTATGGGATATGGAAATGAAGAATTCGGCTACAGGCTATGGGATCCTATTGAGAGAAAGATTATTAGAAGCAAAGATGTTATTTTCTTTGAAGACCAGAATATTGAAGATATTCAGAAGGGTGTAAAGCCTATTAGTTCTAGTGAACATCCAATCAACTTGGATCCAATTCCTCTTCCAGAGCTTTATGGGGGAGATGTAATAGAAGATATTGGAGATGTAGAAAATGAATCTAAAATTGGTAATAATCCAACTGAAGAAGTAGCAGATATTAATAGAAGTGATAGTATTGCTGATGGTATGACTATAGATTATGAGGATGGAGAACAAGATATTCAAGAGCCTCAGTTAAGAAGGTCAGTTAGGATACCTAAACCGTAAACCAAATATCCTGCAACAAAATATGTGCTATTCATTGATGGAGGAGAACCAGAGTCTTATGAAGAAGCTATGATGGATGACAACAAGGGGGAGTGGTTGAAAACCATGCAAGAAGAAATGCAATCCTTGCATGAAAACTAGACTTATGAGTTGGTAGTGTCACTGAAAGGTAAACAAGCACTCAGATACAAATGGATGTACAAGCTGAAGATTGATGAGAATAACTCATGACCTAGATACAATGCAAGATTAGTTGTAAAAGGCTTCAGTCAAAAGAAAGGTATTGACTTTGAAGAGATATTCTCACCCGTAGTGAAGATGTTATCCATCCGGGTGATGCTTGGTTTGGCTGCAAGTTTGAATTTAGATGTCGAACAACTAGATATGAAAACTGCATTTCTTCAAGGTGATCTAGAAGAAGAAATTTATATGGAGCAACTAGAGGGATTTAAAGTCAAAGGCAAAGAAGATCTAGTATGTCAACTAAAGAAAAGTCTATATGGACTTAAGCAGGCACTGCGTTAATGGTACAAGAAGTTTGACTCCTTCATGATTGAGCTTGGATATCAAAGGACTACTTCTGATCATTGTGTCTTTGTCAAGAGATTTCTTGATGGTGAGTTTATTATATTACTTTTGTATGTTGATGATATGTTGATCATAGGACAAAATAGTGACAAGATCAGCAAGTTAAAGGAAGAAATGAAAAAGTCTTTTGCTATGAAAGACTTGAGACCTACAAAGCAAATTCTTGGTGTGACCATCTCTCGTGATCGAAAGGAAAGAAAGTTGTGGTTATCACGAGAAAAGTATATTAAGAAGGTATTAGAATGGTTTCACAAGGAGAAAGCAAAGCCAGTTGTTACTCCACTTGCTAGTCACTTTATGCTCAACCCAAAGCAAAGTCCTGCATGTAGAAATGAAGAGGAGGAAATGTGCACGGTACGATATGCCTCAGCTATTGGAAGCTTAATGTATGTAATGGTGTGTACACGACCAGACATAACACATGCAGTTGGTGTTGTTAGTAGATTTTTGGCTAAACTAGGAAAAGAACATTGGAAAGTTGTGAAGTAGATTTTAAGATATCTCAGAGGAACTTCCAAAATGAGTTTATGCTTTGGGAGTAAAAGACCTGAACTAATAGGCTACATAGATGCAAATATGGGATATTGATTCCAAAAAATCTACTTCTGGATACTTAATTACTTTTTCAGGGGGAGCAGTATCATGGCAATCAAAGCTACAAAAATGTGTTGCTTTGTTAGCCACAGAGGCAGAGTTCATTGTAGTAATAGAAGCTTGCAAAGAAAGGTTACAGATGAAGCAACTCTTGCATGAGTTAGGGCATGAACAACAAAAATACATTGTGCATTATGACAATCAGAGTGCAATACGCTTGAGTAAGAATTCGAGTTTTCACTCGAAATCAAAACACATTAATGTACAATATCAATGGATACGTGATATATTGGAATCCAAGCGATTACAACTTGAGAAAATCCATACTGATGATAATAGTTCAGATATGATGACCAAGTCCTTACCTAAGGACAAGTATAAATTTTGCAAAAAAGCAGCTAGACTACTGGAGCCCTCCACCTAAATCAGGAGGGGGAGATTGATGGGTTTCCTTCTTTAGCGGAGGAGAGAAAAATAAAGAAATAAATAGTAAATAAAAGAAAGAAAGTACGAGAGAGTTTGAAGGAAATGAATGGAAAAGAAAAGGAAAAAAACTCTCCTTCATTTAAGGCCATTAATTAGCTAGCAATGTTGGCTATAAAAGCCAATTGCCTACGTTCATTTCAATCATCCCGTCGAAAACCAAAACGCAGAGTTTTGAGATAAGATAATACCTCACTCTTATGTGAGAGAGAAAAACCTTTTAAGAGAAAATCAAAAGAGTATTTAGCCACCGTATTTGATAAGATTGTTATTATTGTATTCCCTTTATTTTTTTCATAGTGGAAGATGATCTTTATTGTCTCATTGTGATTACACAAAGTGTGGGAAAAGTAAAATCCATGGATAATAAATTATTCATTATCCTTGTATTAGATAGTGATATTTGTCATATTACCCAACACAAAGAACTAAATATGATGACAAGTGACAACAAGAACAATAAAAAGTCAAAAGAACACTATATTCAGAATAAGAGGTTGGAAAATATAGGATTTGCTATTTCTTTATTTTTATTGGCCAATCTCTTTATGCAACGCCAACTTAACATCATTTCCTCAAGCTAGATGAAGTGTCATAAAGCCTTTAGTCATGGCATTAATCATTTGAATGCAAACCAGCCAGTTATGTATTTCAGCTTCCCTCCACCCTTGTGATGATTTGATGTTACTTTTAGAAAGCAAACATCAAACCTTTCATCCACTCCATGGCCCTTCTAAATGATATCACTGGGGAAAATTATTCTTCCATCTCACTTTAAGGGAAACGAAAATTCTCTATAGGATTATAAGGAATAAAGAGACATACCAAGTCCTCCTGTGCTCACAAAGCCTTGGCCAAAAATACGCTCATATCTTAAAATATCCTTATGATTATACTCAACACTGTCTAAGAACCGCTGGAACCCCTTATCATCTTGTGACCTAACTTTTTGCCATATCCAGCATATCTGCATGGCAGAGTTATTATCTAAATCATATATTGTCAGTCAACCGAGTAAGCTAAAGTTAGAGAAACAGTATCCCAGCTTTTATTACCTGGTTTTGATTCTTCTTGTTTCGTACATAAGCTCCAATGCATTTACAGCCAATAAGTGAAAGTTCAAACGAATCTCCGGTTTCATCACTCATATGGCACTCTTTATATACCTGCATGAAAAATGGGAGGGAGAATCTTTATATGGCACTCTTTACATAATTGAACTTTTTGAATAAGTTCAATTATGCATCAACGGTGCTCTATTTAAGGCTCTATCTTTATAAAAGACTGTTTCAGAATATCTATTCAATTTTGATATTTTAGAATTTCGGAATATTTATATATTTACAATATGAAGATAGTATTAATTTTTTTTCAATTATGTCTCTAATTTAATTGTCACCCATAGTCATCGTAATCAGAGTTAAGAATATTATAAACCAACCAGCTATCATCGAATAATTGTAGTATTAATTATATTAATAGAAGTATGTTTCTTTAGATAAAGGTAACTTCATCCATTTATATAATTTTGTGACACTACCAAGATTAATTTTTTTTCCTTAATCTTTGTGTGTTTTGGTTTTAGATAGATATTCTGAATCGAAAGGAGTACAAGTCAAAACTTTCCAAATTGATGCCAACGATCTTTAATCAAGCAACACGGTCTTAGAAGAAATAATAGTTACACTCAGAACAAACCTTAGTGTAAAATCTTGGTTCCCTGTAGTGTGTTGGGTTGTAATTTCTCTTGGAATCTCCAGATTGGTGGAAACAAGATTCCCTGAAGAATATATATCCACCAACTTTTAACCATTTGATCATCCTTTCAGCTAAATTCTCAACCTGAGATAAATCAAGGTAAAAATAAAAGTTTTAACCAAACCCAAAAAATAGAAAGAGAGAGAGAGAGAGAGAGAGAGAGAGAGTGGCAAGGATGCAAGAATACTATTTCTCACAAACAGTGGTAAAACAGAATCTATGACAATCTACCAAACAAATTCCTATGGGGGAAAAATGTTAAAATTATCCATGTTTAGTTTCTTTCAAACTCTTAACGGGAACCTCAATAACTTCAAATTCATCAGGGAGTGATACATATTATAAAAAAAAAAGGGAAAAAATAAAAAATAATTGCCATTGATTGCAAAAGGAAATGTCCAGAACCAGAAGCCAATGACTAAAAGAAACCATAACACAGCAATCTAAGTTTAAGAAACTCAATTACACAACTCCAAAATTAATATTGAAATCTTACAACCCGGATCTTATCACTTGTAACCATAAACGATTACTTCATACATCACGTTACTTCCAACGTTTCTAAACTGAAAACAAAACCATGAAAAATTCTATACTTAAGATGTTATATACATAAAATAAACAAAAACTCACCTCGTTATCTGAAAGATACATAAGCAACCAATTTGAGAATATCAGATCAACTGATCCTTCAGAAATATGCAAGTTTGGAGATGTGACATCAGCACACATGAACTTGACATTCTTGTGGTGTCCATTAATGCTTTCATTCTGCAGACAGACATGAAAGATTCACCGAATAATCACTTCACAATAGGTAGATAGAACCAAAATTTTTAATTTGACATGCATCAACCATCAATGTCCAATGTGGTAAGATACTTCAGTTACCTTCTTTATTGCACTCTCTATGAAGTCCACAGCAAGCAACTGCCCAGCTGCCTTAGCCAATTCACCTGTAAATCTTCCAATACCCGCTCCAAGCTCCAAAACTGATTTTCCTTCATAGAGCGGTAATAGGGACAATACCTATGTATTGTAAATAAAAAATAGCTTACTCAAGTTAAAGTCTAATAAACTCTGAATACTTATGGTTTAAAGAAAAAAAAAATGGTTGAGACGCAAAACAACTGACTAAAATGAAAAAAAAAGGAAAGGAATAGAGATAATTAAGGGATGCTAAGAAAAAGGTATATATAGAAATTAACAAACTTCTCATGCTGCCTCAATTATCCAAAATGGAATTAGCTCAACAATTTTGTAGATTAAGAATGCATTTGTTTCAAATTTTTAAAAAATTTATTTTGAAATTTAAATTTTATATATAGCTGAAAATTTGTTTTTTTAGAAGTTATTCTTTTTAGTTTTTATAAAAAAAATTAAAAATAATTTTTTTTGAAATTCTGATTATTTTTTAAAAAATATCCAAATATATGAAAATTAATTTTTTTAGTGAAAAAATGATTTATCTTTTTATGTTCACTACACATGTCTCATGCCATGACAACGTCAGCTGTGCCATGAATCAAATAATAATATTAAAAGCCAAGCTAATTCTGTCACTTAAATAATAATATACCAGTGCTATATTTTATCAAAAAAGAATACATTAGTATCATATAATAAAATTTTATACTATTATGTAATTATATATTTATTAAAAAATTTAACTATTGCAATTACTAAATAAAAAATCAAACTCAATGCACTAACGCACTGTCAAATAATAGTATCTACATAAATAAAAGAACAAAATAAACTCATAGTATTACAAATATATATATATATATATATATATATATATATATATATATATATATATATATATATATATATATGTAGGTAAATGTTGAGATATGCGTTGAGATAAGATAAATATTAGTATATAGTTTTATGTGCATAAATATTATTATAAGTTTATGTGAGAGAGGTGTTATATTTAGGGCTAAAATTTTTTTAAATAAATATAAATCATTTTACATATATATGCTCCAGCATCTAAATGACTATATAAATTTACTTTAAATATGGGGGCACCAGTAACAATTAAAGATAAAAATCACAAAAATGTGAATGACAGTACACAACATGTTTCTAGCAATATTACTGAAGAAAGTGCCAGCTGTTGAAAACTATAAAAATGAGTATAACATTGAATGAGCACATATATATACACATATGATAAACCTTTTTTATTACCAAAAGTTTAGGTTGAAGGGAAGATTCACCCCAATCTAAAGTCAAGATATGCCTCCAGACTCATCGAATGCTGCGGGTGAAAATAGATTAGATGGCTCGTCAGAGAGCCTTCGGCCTAGCCTATATTAGGCTTACTTTGGTCTAGCCTATTTAGTAAATAAGTTAAATCAAGGTATTTTAAGAAGCCTTTTTAACCAAAAAATTAGGCTATAGGCTTTGCAAAAAGCCTATTAGGCCTAGCAAACTAGCATCTTTATGCTATATTATTATTATTGTTAAATAAATCATGTAAATGAAATTATATTATTATTTCAAAAATCTAATAATAATAGAAATCTTTTAATCTTACATGTAAAGAAAAAAAAGAAACATTTTAATCTATTTAGTAATAGACATTTCGATATATATAAAAAACTTTTTAGCCTATCTAGGAGTATGTTTTTAACACAAATAAGAGAAAGATTTTTGGTCTATTTAAAAACCTTATTATCAAATAAGCTTCTAGATATATAAGCTTTCACGCCATGCTAAGCTTTTAAAATGGTCATGCTAGGGCTTAAAAAAAAAAACCTATGTTAAGTAATAAATCCAGACTTGAGCCATATATTTGAATGTAGGGTATGCCTATTTAAGTTAAAGCCTAACATAGTCTAGCATATTTCCACTCCTATCAAGCGCCTACAAAAATATTTATAGATTACCTATCAATGGAAAATATGAGAATCGGACCTAATTCATAACGATGTACGAGCACATATGATAACAAAAGGAAGCAAATGATAAATATGTTTTGTATGGTGTATAGACATTCAAATTAATATGTGGTAATCACAGCTTAAATAAATATAAATTTTAGTTATATAAGTGTTAAATATAATAATAATGAATCTACAATGAAAGCAAATACTTACATAATTGAATCTATACTTATTTAACTATTAATGAAATATACAATAAAAGCAATATATCAATTTGATACTTATATAAGTAAAATATAAATATTTAAATTACAATTACCACGTATCAATAAATGTTTAAATCTCTACATACAAATAACGGAACCGGATATAAAGCGAAAAAAATTAAAGACAATTAAAAGATCGGAGAGAATGAGGAAATTAACGAACTTCGGGTCTCTCTTCCTTGTCGAGATCAGAGGCGTTGGAATCGAGCATCATGGACTCGACGGACAAATCCGCCGAATGCTCAATCCAGTAGCTTCTCTGAACGCAACGCTCATCTACTCCACCTGCTAGCTCATTCATAATTCATAATCATATGCATATATATATATATATATATATGATCAGTTCCAACACAACAACATACATATAACGTTAATACATATGAATTAAATATATAGCAATTCAACACCACTGTTGCTGTGTCTGAACGTAATTGTATACGTGGTTTGATTTGATTTGATTTGATTTGATGAGCAAAACAAATTAAAGAAGGCTTAATTTTATTCATACCTTGGGCCGTTGCCACTGAAGTCATAATGGCAGAATGAGGAAAATGGTGGAAGAAGGCAAGCTAGCTAGCGAGTTAATTTGGCTCGGATCAGTGCACCAGAGAGAGAGAGAGAGAGAGAGAGAGAATGGAACTGCATCACCTTCCACCTTCTTCAGCTATTTATAGCAAGGGCTTGGGTCCTTCTTTTCCGATTCAACCACGTATATACTTGCATTACTTATATGTGTACTTATTTATGAAAAAGAGAGTTATCAACAAGGGAGTTAGCATATTGATAGAGTAATTAATATTATTTTGATGAATATTTACTGATTTTGTAAATTTTATGACTGATTTATCTCAATTATAGCAAAAAAGAAATTTATAGCGATTGATTGGAGATTCTTGGACCAAATTTGAGTTATTTCAGGAAAATATCGATAAAGAAAAATTTGTATTTCTCTCTACAATAACTAGATTCAAATGATTCAAGATGTTCTAAAAAGATCATGAGAAGATCTCCAACTTTGTTTTCAACCACAATTCTAGTTTTCAAAAATTCTAAATGAAAATCATGTTGCAAGATTGAATAGTAAATTTGTCCAAATCTTATCTGATATTTGCTTAGTATTTTGTTAATATCTCGTGTTATAGAAGTCTGATTAATGGTTCTCGTGGCATTGGAAAGCTAACAAAAAGATCTACAACTATTATTTCTAATATGAAAGACTAATTCCAATTGTAAATAGCACTACAGAGCCTACAAATTGATAGTCTAGATTTGATCCTGCACTAGAACACGAATTAAGCATCTCTAACCCAATTATAATACAACTAATAGTTAATTAGACCCCTTCCTTGTACTACAAGTTGCATCCCTTACCTAGTTAGTGGAGGAAACTATTATCTTGGTCCTAATCACTTATTAAAAGGGGATTAGAGGCTAAATCTTGGAGACCTTTTGGTACTAGAAGCAACCCTAGAAGAGAGGATTCAAAGTTTTCAAGGATTGCAAGAAGAAGAAGACAACCTTCAACCTCAAGCAACCCCAGTCCTTATTTCTTTCTTCATGCCTACTCTCTTTGGCGTATTCTCTTCCATCTCTTTTACATGTTTTTTAATATCTATTATGAACTAAACCCATTTACTAGGGCATTGATAGATTCAATAATGTAATGAAATTAATCATTGATTGATTTTATTTATATTTTTATCTTAATAATTAAGTGTTTATGATTGTCTTTAATGCTTTGAGTGATTGGCCTCCACTCAATTGATTTACTAATTTATAATAACTAAAGATAGAGTTTGTAAATAAAGCTTATCATCATAAATGCCATAAGTTGAGCGAAAACTAGAAATAGATAAATGTGACTAATGTGGTCATATTAGGAATCCACAAAGCTTTAACTTTTCTTAAATTAGTTTATAACCAAGAGATCAGGCAATAAATTTAGAATAAAGAGAATTACTTGACCTTGAAAAAAGTTTAAAATTAATTTAAAAAATCTAATCATTAATCAATTAAGGTAAAAATTAGATAATTGGGATCTATAGTAGTTTAGTCTATAGTTAGGTGAAGTCAATTTGCCCTAGTCCATCCTGTTGAGTCTTATTTATCTTTATTTGCTTATTCTATTTTTTGGCCCTTTGTTAGCTAATTTAATTCATGATCTATCTTGGTGGGACGATATTTTTCTTATCACTTTATTACATATGCAAACTAGTACACTTGTTAGCTTCATATCAAGAGTAATGTTATTTATATATCAAAAATAAAATAAATATTATAAACAACAGAGAGATCAATATAAAAGTTTGGCTTCACTCACTGCCACTATATAGTTTATCTATTTATTTATTTATTTTTATGGTGTCTAGTTTACTGTTCACTTTAAATTTACAAATAACATTACATGCTCGAACAATTCTAGAGTTACTTATTTGTTAGGCTATATAAGACTTGATAGTATAAGATTATCTTATACTACTTATTTTTATCCTATGCTTAGTGTAACATATAAATATTGGATAAAGTTATTTAGTCTATATATATTTTTTATTTAATGATTTTACTATAAATTTATCAGGCTTAACAAGATAAATTTTGTTGCACATAATCTTAACATAACCTTAACTATAAAATACAAGTACAAAACAAGTAGAAAGAATAGTCGATTGAGAAAACCTTACTCTAACTACATATAATGTTCCTGATTTTGTTTAATATCGATCCAATAATTTATTGTTAGTTTTATTTGACCAAGGTTATTATTATAATATTCAATGGAGTTAACATCTTAGTTTATGAGGATTAAATCATTTTATGTGAAACTTTTATATGATTGGCCTAGTTATTATGTGTCGATTTTTATTATTAATTAGGAAAATAATCATAGTCTAGGTCTTACAAGAGAACTTAACTGATAGTAAAAATTAATACATGACCATGATATATGGAATTTTTCACATAAGATAATCTATTCCCTAATATATGATGTCTATTGTAATATCCCCTTTTTGATTTTTTTTTTCCTGGGTGCAAATTAATTTGATTAATCTACTTTATTGGAATATTTTGTGACAACAATTTATTGATCAAGTAATTAGATCATAAACATTAACTTTTAAAGTAGGACTATAAATTAGCACTGATAACATCAAAATATATTAATGATAATAATAAGTTTTATGAAGATAAATAGTCCGACTAACCTTCTAAAATTTATATACGTGTGATATAAAATAAAAATAAATACAATAATACAAGACAAAAACAGGAACAGGGAAGCATGAAACATACTATACACGTTTTATGACATTAATAATAATAATATCAAAATCTCTAACCTTGTTTGAATGTTTACAGGAAAAGTCAACGAAATTAGTAAATAACTTTACCTACTTGGCTTGAAAATGAAGCATAGAAGGCATACACCAAAGTTATAGCAATCGTAGAAAATTTTAACCATGCACTTAAAGTCATATGGAAATGATGATAGTGGTAAAAATTTTGCTACCTTTGATCAAATTTTTCTATGCAAAGCACTTCAACTCGTGCCTATAAATAGGCACGCAGACACGGTAAATTACTTGCATACAAGAAGGAAGGAAACAAATAGAATATTTCTGCCACATGTAAGGGTTGGCAGTGAGAGAAAATAAAGAGAGAATAGAGGGGGAAACAGGGAATAGAGGAGCTAGAGATTGGCAAGATCGAGTTTGATGGACATACAATTTTAAAATAGATAATGAAATTATTTACGAAATAAAATTGTGGCTATATTTAGTCATTGCAAGATTATATTAATGCTCATTATTATCTATTCCCCCCATTTATTTTATGTTCTAAGTTATTTTATTCAATATTTTTTTATATCATTGCTTGTTATTATTACAATCTATTTTATTATTCCAAATTATTGTCCTTTTATATTCAAGTCACTTATTATTAATTATTATTGTAGTTTATTTATTATTTTAAGCTATTTTAATTATTGTTCTTTTATATTAAAATTACACAGTATTAGTTCTATTGAAATTTATCTTATATATTATTTCTTTATATTTGTGTTACCTATTATTTATTTTCAGTTACTTTATATTTTACTCCTTTATATTAAAGTCACTCCTTTATTTAATGTTAAAATTTATTTATCGCCTATTACTTAGCAAGTTATTTAATTATTCTTTTATCTTACAGTTGCTTATTATTATTATTATTATTATTATTAATACTATTAGTAAGATATTATTTATGTAATGATATATTATTTTGAGTTATCACTTTTTATGGTAATTTTTTTAAGCGACCAATATTAATAATAAAATATTATATCTAACCATAAGTAAAATTTATTATACATGAATTTGAATTATTTAATTATCAATATCTTTGTTTAGAATTTTATACTTGACTCACGGACAATATGATGGCTCCTGACTTATGAATATTACTGTAATATCCCGTTTAAAATAAAATACCTAGCTAAGATAAAATGTTGATAATCAAAAAAAATTTTTAAATTTTACATAACTTATATATTAGGTAATTTCTTTATTTACTTTTAAGAATATAGTAATAGAGGAATTAAAAATTATATAGGTAAATTTTTGAAATGTTTGTTAAAACAAAAAAAAAAGGTGGGGGACCATGGTGCACCATAAATGGTATGGCACATTGTAGATGCCCCTTTTCTTCAAATCCACCGTGTGGAAGTTACTTCCTCACGGTTTCTTCTTCTTTCTTTCATTTTTCTTCTTTTCCTACAACGCTCCGACTCTCGTTCTCTTCCTCTCACTTTTGTCTCTCACTCTTTCGGCATCTCTTACTCTTGCCCCCATCAGCCGCCACCCGCACCACCCCTCTTCATGGTCGCCGCCACCGCAGAGCCTCTTCCCTTGGTATTTTCTCTCCCTGCATTTTTCTCTCTTCGGTTTGTCTCCCTATCACCCGCCTTTCTCTGTTTTTTTTTTCCCGCAACTATTGGTGATTTGTTAATAGTTGATAACTTCTTATATATGAGGATATATAAGCAGTAGACTAAATCTTAATCTATGGATTAGTGACCAAACTAAAATGGGTGGTTTTGATTATTAAGAGAGAGCACGTGAATAACTACTATTATTTGTGTAAATTTTAAACTACTACCTATTTTATTACTTTATAAGTATAGTTTAGTTAATTTTATTCATCTATTAATATGTTTTATGTCAAACTATCATGGAAATATTCTGACTGAGCATTAGAATTGGATCTTCCTTTTTGTAAAAGATGCTTATGTATATAAGAGTAATGACTAGCAAACTTCTCAATATTTTGTGATTTTGCTTTATGCAAAAATCATCTTTAAGTACTACTTCATTGTCATGTTTTGGTTTTGTTAAGTCAAAATTGTATATTGTTTTGTTTGTAAAGTTTGTGACTTAAAATATTAATTAATTAATTAATTAATTAGTTAATTATGTATTTAGTTGCTCCAAAACTTTCTTGAAAGTCATATTTTTTTAAAAAAAAGATTAGAGATAGAAGATTGGAGTTAAACAACAAATCGAAGTATTTATGGTTAAATCAGAAATAACCATTTGTGTGTAATTTCATATTCCCCAGGAGATCGATCTACAAGTTTAGTGGCCCCAGGATATAGACTGGACATTTCCTAATATTCTGTGAGTGGACAAGGCTTCTATAGCATATGCATTTTCTACTATTAGTATTGTTTTGATTTTAATATATTGACAGCTTATTTTTATTTATTTAGTTAATTATGATTGTTTTGTTTTGCTGTAGTTATCATCTAGTTTGAAATATCTATCTATTTGTGAATGTCTATTTTGGTTTTGAAGAAATTTTCTGGTAAGCAATTGTTGAATATTCTAGAAGTTTTTAGAAGAGATTACGAATTGCATAATTGAAAGGACAAGCTCTAATCTTTTGTTTGGATTACTAACTCGACTTATTGAATAAGTTATATTTTGGAATTTTAAATTTTGATGAATACTTCTGTTCTTCGGAATCCGATTTGATATTTGTAATTTTAGCTTTTATTGATATATATTATTTTAGTTTTTATATACCTTACGGGAGGATTCTCAGTTAATCGGTAGCTAGCGGTCGTTGACGCTAGCCTTGGTGCACCTTGATTCGAACCCAGTTAGCAGAGGTGTTGCTAGTTCGGTGTGTGTGTGTGAGGCCTACGCACACCGCCGACTTGGTCAGATCTAAAAGGGTTATCACTTAATTGGAAGTATCTCTGAATTGGGAGCCTCCCCACATTGGTATTTAAATTTGAGAAATATATTTTTTTTAAGTTATGAGATAACATTAATTCTATATATATTTGAGGAGTATAGTTTCAAGTTATGAAAAATGTTAATTCTTTATAGACATGCATAAATTTTAATGATGATTCTTTACTTATATATACTATTCCAACTGATGATTCCTTATTTATATTTAATTTGTGATATTAATTCTTATTTATATGTAGTTTGCTTTATTCTTAGAGCTTGCCCTCATATGTTATAGTTGCATTGCCCTTCACTGAGTCACTTCGACTCACTCTGCCCCTCTCCATGTTTCAGTTTCAGGTTTTGTGCAAAACCAATTACTTTCACTCAGTTGTGCCACACCTAGTTCGGGGATCCCAATTCTTATAGTGGGGGCCATTTTTGGATTTATGACCAGTTATTTTGGGTGTTTTGAGTTTGAATTATGTAACTTTTTTGAATCGCTCCATTAGTCTGCAAGCATGATCCTGTTTTCGTTATTTGGGTTATTTAAGGATTATTTTGTTGTGTATATATATATGGTTCCTGTTGCTCTAGCCAGTTATTCTAAGAATGCCATGTTGTTTAGCTATCATAAAAATTGATTGATTTGACATGACTTGATACTTGTATTATGGGAAATGCTCAATTTCTTTTAAAGAAACTTTGTCTTTTTTTTAAAATTATTAGTTAGGCTTGCAAGGGGACGAGCACCCCCTATGCGCCGGTCATGGCTCAGAGTTGGGCTATGACAATTATTGTGACTCTCAAAATAACAAAAACCAATATGCGCTAGATGCGCTATGATAACAAGGACAGACTAAGGGCTATGATGAGAAAATTTAAAAGAAATTAAATAAAATTGATCATAAATACAATTCCTTTAGAAATTAACATTTACATATGACAACTTTATATTTTGAAAAATTTTATTGAGATATTATGTTACTCAAGTTTATATTATTTTAATCCTTGCACACTTCATTTATTTTAAGTTTATGAATTAATTTATAATATTTACACTTTATTCTACTTATTGTTTGATCATATGTTTTATTATTTAATTTATTATGAGATCAATTTACTTATATTATTATTGTTTATTTTATGCTGCTTGAGTCTTTATTTAAATTATATTTATAACTTAAGTTTATGCATTTATATATTTTGTGAATTTATGTAGTATGGCAAGTAAGTATTTTGAAAGAATAAGTATTTTGAAAGATAGATATTTAATTAAGATTTACCGCTAACCGCCAAGAAGGCAAGGGGATAAGATGTAAAATCTTTTTATGTTATCTGCCTTATTTGGTATAGCATAAAAGTCTCACTTTATCATCACGGTATCAAAAGTACTACCAGATAATGGAAATTCCCTAAGAAAAGGCCTTCAAATATATATGAGACAAGCAGATAAAGGAAAGTAGAAATTAAAGTAAACATATTATAACCCTATTAATGCTTGCCACATCATGGATTGCATAGCATATATGTTTTTTTTAGCATTTACTGCTCATAATGTTATAAAATATGATTTGGTTATAAGTACTGTGATGAGATTAAGATACTATAGCTATGTGAATTTCCATCCTAAGACACGACTGGAATCATCATAGTTCAAATACTTTAGAATTAATAGTTATCTATTGAGAATTTTTAATTCTTACTCTATTTTATGGTTTCAGATTAGCCAAATAACACCTTACAGGGAGGTAGACTCTTCTAGCTACTATAATAAATAGAGTTGTAATTAAATAAATTGTAGTTTTATTATCTAGCTTAAAAATGTTTAGCTTATGGTGAGTAGGACTTTATCCCTACTCATAAACTCTGTTCTATATCTATGTATATTAATGTCCAACTTTGAACTTTCTATATAAAATTGTGTCATTATCTTTACGATGAACGGGTGTTACATCTATAATGGGTTATAGCTTTTTAATCATACTAGATATGATTCCAATAATATTTAAATAAAGAGTGAAATTATACTTTAGTCCTTAAAATATTTTTTGTATCAAATAGGCGCTAAAAGTTAAAATATGATATCATATTGACATCAAATAAATTCCTAAAAATTAAAATATAATATCACTTTAGTTCTTTTGGAAGTTATATGATATCAAATAGGTCTTGAAAAACTCACATTTTATTAAAAAAGGGGGAATCAAATAGTTTTTTAATCCTTCTAAAAGTTATTTAATATCAAATAAGTCTTTAAAAATTCATTCTTTATCCAAAAAAAAAAGAGATCAAATAGTCTTTTAGAAGGATTAATTAAAATGACATAATATTTTAATTGTCAAAGACCAACTTGATGTAAAAAATTTTCAAAGACAAAAATGATGTAATATTTAACCTTTTAAAAATCAATTCAATGTCAAAAATATTTTAAGAATTAAATTAATATTACATAAATATTTGAGGACTAAATTGCATATTCCCTTTTAAATAAATGATGTAGCACCCTCGTCATTAGCTATACTTTTTGTCGATTGGTATCCAATGAATGATACCATCATAACAAGGTTAGAGTGACATGGGGGAGAGATTAATGTCGACTCTATTTAACCAGCATCGAGGTTAATGTTAACTTTATTTGATCAACTTCATATTCATTGGGCTTACACCTGGCTGTGGCGCCTGAAATGGAAAGCTAACAAATATTTGATCTAACAAATTTAATCATGAGTTTGAATTCCTTGAGTGACACTGAAAACAAAATTATTGGATTTAGTTGGCAATGTCACCCTTAAAATTTGATAAATTAACTATAACGGTTGATCTAAGAATAAATTCTCTTATCCAACATCTGTCATTCATGTCAGATACACACAGTTCTCGCTGGAATAATCGTGCTTTGCCTTTAATTTACGCGACGAGCGACCCGAACGTTGGATTAAAATTAAGTTGCAAAAAGCCAAAGGAATCACCTAAAGATTTTTTACTGAATCTATTTTGGTATCACATGTCAGTGGTCCCCTCCCCACATGGCTGCATTGCACTTAGAGATGTCAACGAAGCTAGGAGTGGGTGGAGAATAGCCCCCGGAGTTTTGGGTTGGGGGGAATAGCCCTGGTATCTCGCCTCGTGAATAAATATCCACCCCCGTCGTCCAGCCCGCATTTGTATGAGTATCCGCTTTCAACTTTTTTGTAGATTTATGGGTATTTATAGATATATATGAATATTTATTAAAATATTAAAAATTTTAAAAAATAAATTAAATAAAAAATTCTAATATCATAAAATACTAAAAATAAGCATAAATAATAATTCAATTTCACAATCTAAATTTTAATGACTTAAGATACTTAAAATAAAAATCAACACATAAAATAAGCACAATAATCCAATTTTATGATCCAAATTCTAACAACTTAAAATACTTAAAATAAAAATAAATACATAATAGTAATCCAATCATGAGTCCAACACATAATAAGTACAAATAAATCAAACTTCTAAATTTAAACTTTAATCCAATCAATTTAAATAATAATAATATTAGCTTAACTAAATTAATAATTTAAGGATAAAATAATAATTTTATATTGGATACCTACAGGTATAAGGACAATGATCCCTGCCCCTGCTCTGTTTAACATGCGGCGGGTATTTAAAATCACCGTCTCCATTATCCGCGGGAGTAAAATCTTCCCATGATACCCAACCCGCTACAGGTATTACCTGTGGACAAGGTTAAAAAAATTGAACCGGGTATTGAACCGGTCAAAGCTGAGGCTCAAAGGTTCAGAGGTCCAATCAGTTCAACTAGAAGTTTGATTGGGACATAATAAAATATATGTATTTAATTAGTTATATACACGCGCGGGGGGAGATATATATATATATATATAAAATTAAAATACAAAATTTTAATTATTTATATATATATATAAATATCTATATAATTAAATAAATTGCAAAAAATTATAAAATAATTAATACAAATATATATAATTAATTAATTTTTTATTTTTTAAAAGAAAAGAGAAAAAAATATTTTACAAAAAAAAAAAGCAAATCAACCAAACCGATGAACCGATAAAACCAAATCGATTCACACTGGTTCTCCAGTTTTCACTGGTTTAGTCCGATTTGATAGCGGTTTTCAAAGACAGTAGTTTAACTAACGAGAGCAAACTGAACACTAGGCCGGTTCTCCGTCCGGCTAGCCCACCCAGTCTGATTTTCTCTTCCGTGCTTGTGGGTATCTACGGGGACAGGTTTTTTTGTCATCCCTAATTGCACTTTTATCCCAAGGCAATTATTATTTTTGGTTTCTTAAAGTATCTCTTTATTCGATAAATACGAGACTAATATTTCACAATACAATCAAGAATCTAAGCAAAAACTATCCTAATAGTATTTTTTCTATATACATAAATCTTGAAATTGAATTTAGAATCACATATTTAAAGGATCTTAATCCTTTTTACCTAGACCAACATCTTATTTTTAAAAGTATACAGTTTACTTTCATAAATCACATCAAATAAAGTTTAATTTCAACCAAAAAACAAAAGGACAAAAACTTTATAAAGGTCCTTTTTATTTTAGAGTTAGTTAATTGAAGTAAACAGAATATATTAAAAAAAAAGAGTTTGTGTTGTTTCTATAAAAGAATAAGAGAAAAATGCACTTTATTCTTTTGAAGTATAACCCATATATATTTTACCTCTTAATTGTACAATTCGACACCCTGATATTTTTAATGTATAAATAAGATCTTCTGTTAATTCTGCTATTAAATACAATCATTAGTGATCATGTGCCACTTACATTACCCAACAAATTTACAAATGTGCCCCAGATTGATATTCTAAACTTGGAAACGGCACCAAAATCGAAAATTGGAAACCATATGAATTGTTGAGTTTCTTGGTGATCGTTTCCGATTTCCAATTTCAATGCCATTTTAGAGTTCATATCATACATCAACATGAAATGTTGAGCTTCTTCGTGTCATTTCCAATTTCCTTTGTTTTCGAGTTCAAAGTTCATATTACATGGCATCGTGAAATGTTGAGTTTGTTTGCGTTGTTTCCGATTTTCGATTTCAATAAGGTGGGTGAGATGAAAAAGATGAAAAATAGTAATTGTGTTTTTTGGAGAGTTCAATGACATTTTAATTTAGAAAAATACTTACATGGTCCAGGAGCATCACGCGGCTGTGCTCCCGAACCAATCATATAAGTATATTTTACATAGGATCCACCATTAACATACAATCTCATAAAAATATACTTACACGATTGGTCTGGAGCATAGTTACGTGGTGGTTTCGGACCATGTAAGAATTTCTCATTTAATTTAGGGGTAAATTTATAAATTTATTAGGTCATGTGAGTGGCATATGGTCACTAACTATAGTATTTAACAGCAGAGTTAACAGAAAGTCTTATTTGCACAATTGAAAACGTCATGGTGTTGATTTGCGTAATTAGAAGATAAAATACACATGGATTATACTTTAGGGGACTAAAGAGCATTTTACCCAAAGAATAATTTGTGTAACTAATTAGAAATGAAGCCTAAAGGTGACTCGTATAAAAAATATATTATATTAAATGATCTATTAAAAACCCTCTTCATTTAAAAACTGAAATAAAATAAAAAATAGATAAACTACATCCTTTTATTAGATGAAATAATACAATTATATATGAAATAACTACAATGTAATAAAATTAAAATATTATATATGAAATAACTAGAATGTAATAAAATTAAAATATTTAAAAGATTGACAAAATTAATAGTCATATATGCAAGTCTTTCTTAATTTAAACGTTTGGTTGGTACATATCATGTCTTGAGTAATAAGCTAAGACTAAAAATCGAAATTTATACTTTTAGGGTATATTTGGTTGGAAGTAAAGATAGGAAAAAAAATTTTATAAATGAGATCTATGTACTCATCCATAAAATATTTCTCCCAATTTTTATCCCTTAACCAAACACACTCTTAGAATATAAAGATCCTTGATGGATGAAAACCTAAAAGGCTGTGTTAGGAATAAAGATATACTCTTCTTGAATTAATTGACCTAAAAACAATTAAACATAACTCACGGATCACATACAAATATTTTTTGTTTAAATAATTAGTATTCAAAGTCAACTAAATTTCATCTAATCTGGTTTAAGCTAAATTGACTCCCTATAAAGATAAAACTATCATGGACAAACATTTATCATTTAAATTTAACCTTAAAACATGTACATGAATAAAAATAAAAATAATTTTAAGTATAAATGAATGGATGAATCATAGGCTTTTATTATTCTTTTGACAGAGTGATAAAAAATTTATTAATTTTCAACAAATTATAATAAATAAGCTCAAGCATCTAGCTATTGCACAAAATAATCTTCAAAAAGAAGAAAAAATAAAATAAAACTAAACTTGGGGATTTGTTTTTGTAATCTTTTTGGATTTAACTTGTATGCATTGTCAGTGCAAAAGAAAATTACATAGATATCCAATCATATATTGTCATATCAACAAAAGTGTTTGACTCAACTACTTACTACTTTAAAAATCTTACAAATACAAACATTTGATTAGATAACAATGTAAAACTCTTTTATATTATTAATATATAGCAATTAAACTCAATATTTTTTATTTGAAATATTTTGATAACAATATCCTACAAATGATACGTTAAGAATTATTAACTGATCTAGATCATATCAGTGTCTTAGTTGTTAAAAAATTAAAGAAAAACATGGAATCCACAAATAGACATTATGAAAGCTATTTTATGGAGGAGGTATTCTTGCTTGCTCCCAGAGTAAGGACAGTTCCAAAAGCCCACCATCAGCCAAAATATGTTAAGAATCCAACAACAAGGCCCCATTCCCTTCTATTTAGAAAATTATTACAGTGTTGAACATAAAAAATTAAAAAGAAAAAAAGGGAACATTATTACAGTAACTAGGTTGCAAAGTGTGCATTCATTTGATTCATATATGTGTATGTTAAATTAACATATGCGCAATTTTTTCAAAGAACAACACCATGCGCAATATTTAAGAAACACTTACACCTGAAAACAATAATAATATACTTAAGTATATACATTGGTCTTCTGTTACTATTCAACAAAGTCACTGCCGTAACCAAACGTATGTGAAAGTTCAGGCGGAAGTGAACACCAATGACAAATTATTGCAGCACCTGTGTCTATAAGAAAAAGAATATAATAATTAAGATCGAAGGAAAGTGAAGAAATAAAAGGTCAATGAAAAAAGATCAATGGAAAATGAAGAGATTTTTTTTTCTTTCTTTTGAGCAAAAGGATTGAAAAAGATGCTAAAATAGTAAAATTACAACTATACATAAAATGATAAATGACTAAATTAAATGAAAAATCAACGAAATAATAATTATTATAACAAATAATTATATATCTATTACTATTAATAAAAAGGATTCATAGAGGTAACTGCTTTTTGGTGTCTAAATTTTTTCCTAAAATACCCTCAATATTCTTTGTTGCTTATTTGTCTAACTTTTGATAATTTTCAAGTTCTGATATTATTTTAAAATTTTAAAAATTCTAATTTTAAAGGTGAAAAAACAGAATTGTGTAATAAAAGTAATTTATTAATAATAAAATTTTTTTACTAAAATTAAAAAAATGTGGATTAATAGGTGTTAGTGCCTGTCAATCCTATATATATATATATATATATATATATATATATATATATATATATATATATATATATATATATATACACACACACAACTTACGTAAAAAATAAAAATGAGTACAGTTTGATTTCTTGTTTGAAGAAATTTAAAAGAAAAGTTACATAATTGTTGAAGATGAAAAGTTAAAAAGTTTTATAAAGAGAAATAAAATGTTAAAATAAAATAATTTTACCAAAATATCACATGGCAATTGTGACAGAAGAAATGGAAACTAAACAATAATTATACTTTAAAAAGATTTAAAAAATTAAAATTAAGGAAAAAATACATTATATATATAGAATTTTTCAATTTAATATTTATTAATATGAATATTTTATTTAATAGTTAAATATTTCGTTTATCAAATTCAAATAATTTGTTTTTACTGTAAAATAAATTAATCTAAATATACTTATAATTTTTGATGTAATAAACTTATAATTTTTTAAAGTATAATAAGAAGACACATATTTAAAATTTAATAATTATGTGTAATACTTTTATTTTACTTGTTTGCAACAATACTTTGATGCATTTTTTAATTTTATATTAATAACTTAATAAAAATAAAAATATCATTATGACAATGAAAAACATATATGATTTTTATTTTATAATATTTTATTTTACATAGATTTTAGTCTTTTATATATATATATATATATATATATATATATATGTATATATATTATGATGATTTTCTCTTAAAATTATTATTTATTTAAATTATATAAATTTAATTCTAATAATTATTAGGGTCATTATTTTTCTCACTCAAGATAATCTTAGAAAATTTTGAATGTAGTGAAGAAGATCTCTCACATAGAGGGATTATTGTTCATGATGCTTACAGAATAGCCTTTTGGTTTTATTTCTTTAAATCTCAGATTATGCCTAGTTCTTGTAACTTAGCTGCCGATATATTAGCTGATTTGGTCAGGACTAGGGAAAACCAATCTCGGTCCAATGAGACTCCTGAATCCTGGATGTATAATCTTAGAAAAAATTGGAAAATAAAAAACTTAAAAATTGTAAAAAAAATAAAAAGTCAAGGAAAATGTAAAGGGTGGAGGAATGGAAAATCAACAAGAAAAATAAAATTATAAGCAAAAATAATTGAATATAATGAAAATTTAGAAAAAATGCCATGTAACAGTTTTTGTAGGAAAATTTTAGTATATATTATAAATAGATAGATATATTGATGGTGATAACAAATCTTTGTAGAAAATATTTTTTTAACTACATATCCACATACACACAATAAAAAATCTAAATAATTACTTCTAGTATTATTCGATTGATGGACTTATCTGTACAATATAGACACCTTTAAAAGGAGATAAATAAAAAAAAAATTGACAGCCAATAGTAAAAGGTAAAAAGAAGTAGCTTTCGTAGAAAATCTTATGTAACACACAGCTAATTAAAATGTAAGACGGAGGCATGTAGAAAAAAGGAAATAGATCAACTCTTAGTTTAGTTTGTCCAAATAGTTTAATATTTGTTTTTCTTTAGTAAAGCCTCGAATTTGGATCTTAGGGATAGAAAAAACTAATGTTGAGAGAATTTTGCCCCCATAATAAGTGGACTCGGTTTGAGTTAGATTAGTTAGAGCTTAGTGGGCTCCAGATACTGATGATTTATACAAAAAAAAATGGAAATAGAGGGGCAACAAAAAAATAGTAATGACGAGAATTTATAATAATTTGTGAGTTTATTTTTTTTATTTTTGGCGAAAGTTTGAGAAAAATTTATACGTATAATAATAGAACAGAAAAGAAAACGCGTTCCACAAAATGATAAAAAGACATAAACTCTTCAACTGCTTTTTATTTTCTTCAGAAAACAACAAGAATTTAAAATCCCATCGTGTACCGCATGAAAGAAACGCGGGAATCTTAGAAGATTCGTTTGCTTAACAAAATGTTAATCCTGTTATATTAATGTTGGCACTTGTATCCTAAATTCTAAAATTTAAAACCTAATAGCATTTTCAAAAAATTAATAGTATTAAATATAATTTTAACATAATCAACATATCAGTTATAATAATTTTTTTTGTCTAAACTACCAATATCTAAAGTCAATTAAACTACAACTAATTTGACTTAAAGATAGACCAACTCATAAAAATAAGCATTAAACCATTTAAACTAGCGAAATGTTAATTTAGCTATAATATTTGAAACAATGATATATTTTTTAATTCTTGTTCATGAATAAACTGCCAGATAATATTATTTAAACAAACATTTAAAGTAAACAGAGAAGGGATACCAAGTTTACATAGCCTCTAATTATAGTTGTACTAGTGTCTTCATCTGACCGATATACATAATTATTTATAAATAATATAAATTTTATTATTAAATTATTATTAATACATCTAATATCTTATTTTCACATTACAAGTAATAGAAGTAATTATAGGTATAAATCAATCAATATAATTGATCGAGTTTGAAATTATTGGTGCACCTAGATCAACACCTTTTAGTCATCACCATAATTTGGATTTAATTCTTAGGTTCCTCTATTAATAGGTGATTTATATGTATTTCTGCAAGTTTTTCTCTCAACCTAAACTTTTGTTCATAAAAAAATGTTGGTAAATTTAGAGTAAATAACTTTTTTGGTCCTAAGATTTTACAATTGACATCAATTTTGTCTTAAAAATCATTTTATATCAATTTAATCCTAATATTTTAAAATTTGACATCAATTTGGTCTAACCATCAAAATTAAAAAAATAAAATATAAAAAATAAAAAAATTTACCAAATTTACCAACGGAAATTCTTCCCTCTCTTTCTTTGTTGTTCAACACAAAGTCCCAGTCTCCTCTCCCTCATCCACTATTGAGGAAAAAAGGGGCATTCTTGATAGCCCAACCAGTGTAGTTATAGCCAAAATGCCAATGCTCAGACCCACCCACAATGATCTTCTTGGGTTCTTGCTGTCTTTTGTTCAAGTGTTAGTTCCTGAATCTGGACCACCAATCGGTGTCGTTAAAACCGAAGGACTAGTCCTTGTTGGCCATGGTCATCGCAAACATCGAAGTGGTTATAACTAGTAAAGTGAGGCTCTAAGCAGACTTGGCAGCCATGGCTTAATCCTTATCACTAAGCTACAACTAAATAAAAGCAAGGGAGTGTGCCACAAGCGTAGGTTGTTGTTGTTGGATGGATCTAAAGGTCATTTATATAGAATGAGTTAAGGGGTAGCGCTAAGCGTGAATTGTATGAGCTAGGTGGTGGGTTGCCAGAGTTAGGTGGTGCGATGGGTCACTAGAGATAAAGGTGGAAACAAGCCAGACCTGTATAGTAATAAATTGGCCTGAGTTTGGCCTATGGCCTATTGTAGGCTTTTTCCTGGGCTTAAAATTGGCTTGTTCATAAGTCTGGTCTATGACCTGTTTACAGAACCTATAATTTAGAACATTTAATACAGGCCAATGGCCAAAGCATTAAACAGGCCGAAAAATAAGCCCTTGTCCATGGTCAAACCTTACATATCAAGTAGGTCGCCCTTCATGTAGGCCTCAAAATAGGTCAAACCTATAAATATGTCTAGAAAGGCCACTAAACAACTATTTATCTGCCCATAATGATAAAATCAAACTACTTCCAATATTCAAATTACAACAACTCAGTCCAATTATCCAAAATACTAATTTAACAAGTTAACTAAGAATGCTAAATTATTCAAAACAACATCTAAAATCCAGATTATCCAAATACAACAACAAACACAACAATTCAAATCAAGACAAAGTGAAGTTGATCTCTTTGAATAAAGTATCAAATCTTCAATGTAATTTCTTCTTCTTGTTCGAACACCTTAAGGAATAAGAAATTAAATATATCATTAGATGATAACATAATTTAACAAGTAATAACTATAAAAAAAAGGTAACACCTACAATGCAAAATGTACCTTTGGTTTTTTCTTTAAACCATACTTGTTGTGAAGCCAATCCCCACCACAAATAAGTGCTTCAATTGAGTCTTCATTTAATTTGGAATAATATTCATCTATAACTCTTCCTCTAGCACTAAATGTGGACTCTAATGCACTATTGATATTGGAATAGCTAATATGTCAACAACCATTGTAGATAAAATCTTATACTTGAGACTATTATTTTTCCACCATTCCAAGGTACTGAAGGAGTTAGAATTACCCTCAGGAATGTAAACACCCTCCTCAAGATAAACTTCCAATTCTGATTTCATTGGGGGAATTGCTTGCTTTTCACGAACAATGCCCATGATTTAGTCAAATCAAGTAACTATAGAACTAGTCATATTGGAGGAAGAGTTGTTGCCACTAATGTCAACTTCATGACTAGTAGTTGTCTCTCCTCTATACTTATTAGTATACTCATCATACATCAATTGCAAACAATTCATCACTTTATCTGCATTCTCATAAGCCACAAAATTAGGTTTATAAATCAAAGGAAAGCAATAATTAATAACATATAATTTGCATATGGGACCTAAAATGCTCGCAAGGGCCATTACCATATTGCACTCCCACCAATATCGGTCAAATTTTTCTTTCATTGAGATTGCCATGTCTCTCATGAAGGAATTGTCATCCTCTATGGCATTCTCAATTACTTGTTTCACTCTCCAAACTTTAGGAAGATACAAATTTGCAGTAGGGTAGTCACCACCTAAAATGACATGAGTGGCTAAATTGAACACCTCTAGAAGTTTACAAATCTTCTCAACTTTCTTTCAATCCTCTTTCAATGGTGCATAGTTGTAGCATGGCCGTCTTTCCTTATAAGCAGGAAAGACAGTCTTAAACTTCAATACAGCAGATAACATCTTATATATAGAATTCCACCTTGTTGGACAGTTAATGATGAGCTTTTTCTCTTTCAAATATTTTTGCTCAATAATATCACAAAATGCTTTTAGCCTTGAATCATTATAGTTGATATACTCGACACTTTCACAAACATTATAAATAATGTCCTTAATTCTACTAAGGCTAATTTGCACTAACAAGTTTAAAATGTATGCACAACATCTGACATGAAACAAGCTATCACCGGCAGGTAATGAACTACTATCTGATATGCTTTCCTTAAGAGCCCTTAAACATGAATCATTATAGGAAGTATTATCAATTGACATTGAAAACACCTTGTTTTCAATCCCGCTGGCCTTCAAACACTTGAAAATAGCATCTGCCATATCAATTCCATGTCTTGGAGCAGACACTTTCATAAAACTTAAAACCTTTTTTTGAAGATTCCATCCTATATCAATGAAGTGCCCGGTAATAACCATGTATGTATTCAGCTACTTGGTGACTTGATCTCCACATATCAATAGTCAAACTAATCTTGCTCATGCTTTGTAACAAGACCTTCAATTGTTTCTTCTTTGCCTCATAAATAGCTAAACAATCACTTCTAGCTGTTTTACGAGAAACCTTCTGAAATTTAGAATTTGCATATTGAAAGCCCCACATCCAAATTTCATCCTCAACAATGTTAAAAGGATGCTCATGTACCATGATTGCAGTAGCGATTATTTATCTCATCTTCTCATTAGAATATCTAGCACCTGGGGTCACAAATGGATTAACACTTAAATTGGAAGGTTGAAATGGAATGGTGGCTTGTTTCTATTATGAAGCAACATGCAACCTCCTTTGTAAGCAAACTTTGGAATGTCTCTAGAGATACGCAGTGTTAGCTCCTTTTCCCGAGTAAAAGAATACATGTTTGCAATACTTGCAAACAGGTTTTACCCTTTTAGAACTTTCAACTTGATCAAAATCATTTTAAAGTTGTGAGGTTTTTTGCCTCTTTTTCTTAATGATACTATCATCATCATCATTTTGACCATTAGTTTGTTGACTTGAATCTATTGGTGTTGGTGTTGGTTGACTGACCTCATTAGCATTAGGAGGAGTAGAAGTAGATGACATTGTTTCACTCTCAAAGGTAGATGACATTAACTAGACCTATAATATAAAAACAACCCACATTTAGTACAAATTTCAATCACATTTAAACAATTAAACAAGAAATATATAAAAATAATGATTGCCACTTCTAACAAATAAATATATCAAAATTACAAAATGTTTCCTTATATTACAACAAAGAGTTGTTATCTAATTAGACTTAAAAGTAACATAAACTCAACAGACATTTTTGTTTATTAATACCAAGCAGAACATATGACAATTTGATCAAGTAAACAAAGACTTTAACCAAAACAACTATAGCATGTTCAAAGGATTGACATAGAATTTAAAAAAAAAAAAAAATTGAACATAGTAAACAATGATATGAAGTCGAACAATAGCATACCTCAATTCTAAAATAGGACAACATTTTAGTTTGAAAAATGACATAATTAGAACAGACCCATTATTAATAGCAATCAGAATAGAGAATGTGTTACCTTCCCCCAATTTTGATTTTCATTCAATGTCTATTCATAGAGAATCAAAAGAACTAAAAGACCCAAGCTCAACCTAAAAAAAAAGAAGAAGAAAGAAACACGCTACAAAAACCAATAGCGATTTGGATTTGAGACATATACCCAATGTTAAGACAAATCCAAAACTGGCAAGGAAGCTCCGACTCTATCATGGGTGTAGCAGTAGGATGTGAAAGCTCAGTAGCGGCGTGTAGAAGCTCTAGCAGGTGCAATAGCAAGAAATGGAAGCTCCAGTGGGGTAGGCGACTAAAGCGAGCTTGAAAAGAAAGGGGGCCTGAGAAGAAAAGAATGAAGTGGCATTAGGTAGAAAATAGATATGTTAAGGTTTGTTTTGTTTTAAATGTAATAATATGAAAATCTAAAATTATAAAATATGTATGCTATTATTAAAAGAGAGTAGTGGTGTAGTGGCAAGGTGGTTGGTAAGTCTCTTCATGTGTGTGGGTTCAAATCTCACCCTCGACATTTTAGTAATTTATACAATATATACATGTACACATAACTTTAACAGGCCCAAGCCAGCCTGTCAGGCTTGATAGGCTTTAAATTGAGTCTGGGCCTAGTTTGATAAGGAAAACAAGCTTGAGCTTGGTCTTGTTTTTTAAATAGGCCAAGCCACAGGCTCCTAGCAAGCCACCTAGCCTATTTCTACCCCTAGCCAGATATTGTCATAAGCTGACCCACAGCCGTTAAACTTAGCTTATTGTTTAAAATACTTTATGCAGTCGTAGAAGTCTAATGATGAAGTGGTTATTTTTCAAGATAGAAAGGAGTCACTCTTTCATGCTCTGTGGAAGGTCTTAAAACTAAGTATGGAAGAGAGAGAGAAAGAGAGAGAGAGAGAAGGAAAGAGAGAGTATAGAATGGTGGATATGCATAGCGGAGAAGGAAAATATTTTCCTCCATGAGTATACAAGAAATTTTCAATTAGAAGATTGTTGATTACAAGAAAACTTAATTTCTATTGCCACGAAGTGCTTAAGAAGTAAGTGGGTGAAGAAATAATATAGCTTGAGTTCTACAATAAAAAAAACCTAGCCTAAACAAAGACATATGTGACAGAGATAATACATGAAAGGTGAAAGAAAAAAAAAAGATGAGATAAAAGTTGAGAAGATGGTAAAGGTAGAGAGAAGAGAAAACACAATCAATGAAAAAGAGAAAAAAAATATTGGTGAAAAGTGGGGAGAAAATATGATAAGATGAAAAATTTGGGATGAAATAAAACTAATTTAAAATTCAAAATTTTCAGAATTGATTTTGGATTAAAATTAGTTTAGATAAAAAATAGTTTTTTTAAAAAAATATTTTGTTAGTAACTGGAAAATGTTTATTCGAAACCTAACTCGTACCTGGTTTTATTGGTCTGCTAAGCACCCCATAGAATTTTGGACTTAAGTTTGATTATGCAATATGTTATGACACTTAGGACTATGGATTTGGATTCTAATGTTTTAGTCGATTTTCAATTTATTTAATTTAATATGAATATGTTGAATTTGAGTTTAGACCTAAGTTTAATTAAATCCAGAGTGTGATAAATTTAAAGATATTGAGAAAAATTTAGAGTTAAATGGGCCAAGCCATATTTGCCTGTGAGTTGACTTTAAATAGGTCAATGGCATAATGGTAACTTGTTAACACTTATTATAGGATTGATTTAACTTATTCAATTTGTGAGTCTAAAGGAATGAGGTTGAAACAGGTTAGACCAACTTATTTAACAGCCTTGCACATATCAGAAAAGTTGTGTTTCTAAAAGATACAAAAGATAAGAAGTTTCATTTGGGATTGATTATCTCCTAAACTTGTCTGTCTAAAGCTGTGTTTGATTTTTCATTTAGAAAATTTTAAATTATGATTTAGACAAAAGCTAATCATAAGTTTTTACTTAGACTAGAGAATTTCCAAGTAGGAACCCAAAAATTCTATAAAATATACTTAAACTGACAAATTAGCAATACTGAATGACTTTTTGATTTGTTCTTCTTATTTATTAGGCTTATATTCGCTTTTTATTGCTAACAATCTCTCTAGCAGGCAACATATCGATATAATTGTTAGTCTTCATTGAGGCATGTAATGTATCTTGCCATCTTAGCCTGAAAGTAGGTAGTTTCCATTCTTTCAAAACTTTGCTTGACAAATTTTCTTAGAGAGAGAGAGAGAGAGAGAGAGAGAGAGAGAAGAAGAAGAAGAAGAAGAAGAAGAAGAAGAAGAAGAAGGCAACAAAGAAAAAACCAATGCGCAAAATTTAGATCTTCACC
The DNA here is from genome assembly GCA_031439595.1 of Pterocarpus santalinus. Taxonomy (NCBI): domain Eukaryota; kingdom Viridiplantae; phylum Streptophyta; class Magnoliopsida; order Fabales; family Fabaceae; genus Pterocarpus; species Pterocarpus santalinus. The sequence goes on from CM062531.1 coordinate 60,838,005, forward strand.
AGTATTTATAGAAAAAAATTTATCTCTTGAACTGTAAATCATATGTACTTTGCCTTTAGTATTTTAAAAATGTGCAAATCGACTTCTGAATTTTTTTGAATGTATAAATTAATCATTCTGCTAAATTTTTTATCTATTATTAATAGAAATAATATATGTTCAAGATAGTTTAGAATATCGGATTGCATGTTAGTTTTTAGTTTACGGATTAAAGTGCATGTAATCCAAAATTTAGGAGAGTATAATATACTTATTTTTTTCTTAACAATGGACAAAAATTTAACAGTAGAGCTATAATGCACATTCAAGAAAGTTTATATATCAATTGAGGAGTATTATTTGTACCTCTCTTTATTATAGGCATCCAGACACCCAGAGACAAGATTAGAAAAAAAATTATAAAAGAAAAAGAAAAAGTGAAAAAGCAAGAGGAAAGAAGAGAGAGATAGATACACGATATCAAAGTATGTCAATTGGTAGGATATACAAAAAATATTTCTCATATCAATTTATACTTTTACAAAATATTGATGAGAAAATATACAATATCTATTATTCAAGGGGTAAAGTATTTTTTTTTTTCCATATTTTTATGACACTGCATCGAAGTATTTCTGTTGAAGCTGAAAATTAAATAGAAGTTGAACTTTTCCAACAAACTTTTTTTTTGGGGGGGGGAACATAGAAAACATGTGAAATAAAAATTAATAAATGCGGTGTTAGTCTAATAGTAACCACCCCCCCCCCCCAAAAAACAACCCAAAAACAAAAAAACACAAAACAAAAACCAAAAAGAAAAAGTTGCATAGGGAAAGACCCAATAGCGAATAACTGTGAAGTCCTTCGGCTCTGGCATGACAATGGAATTTTTGTTACATTCAGTCAGATTGTGTCCACAACCTAAAAAAGGTAAGATTAGGTCCAACGGCCTAGTGGAAGTGGGCTCCGTTTTGTTTTTCCCATAACATTTAGTGCGTGTTTGGGAAACCCCAACATATTTTTTTTTTAAATCTATTTTTCAAAAATAATTTTATTTGGATAATTTTTGTAGAATAAATTATAATTAAAAGTTAATAATTTTAAGTTAAAAAATAATTTATAAGTATAAACAAATTTTTGGAGCTTAAAATTATAAGTAGAAATTGATTATTTTAGAATTTCTGTATTTTTATCAAATTGATCCTAAGTATTACATATTATATAATATAGATAAATATTTCATACTTTTTTTGGTAATTTTATCATATAAAAGTATTTTTTCATATAATTTAAATAAAATAGATTATCTTAAAATCACTTTTACAGCTAAAGTAACTAAACATAAATTGATCTCATATAAGTGATTATATAAAAAAAGTGATTATACAAATAAGTAATTATTGAAATAATTTTATTGTATATTTGTTTGTACTTTTTTAATAAAAAATCACTTTTTTCATTGAAAAAATTAGTTTTCATATATTCAGATAAATTTTTAAAAATAATTTGATTCTAAAAAAAAATAATTTTTAGCTTTTTTAGAGAAACTGAAAAGAATAACTTCTAAAAAAAATTAATTTTCAGCTTCTTCTATTATATATGAAATTTAAATTTTAAAATTATTTTTTTTAAAATCTGAAACAAACGCACCCTTAATCTTTCAGCTTTCTCAAATACACGCTTAAACATCTTTTTATTAATAACTAATTTATTGATTAGCGTCCTTTTTCTTCTGAACAAAAAAGACATTCTTTTTGTTTGTTAATTCATATTTTAAACTTTTTACTAAAAGATAATAAATAATACTTTACTCATTTAATAATATCTATCATTTTAATTTTTTTTTTTCATGTTTTGAATTATCGATCCATTTTAAAGGAAAAAATATTAATTACATTTTTCCAATTTCGTTTTTACATATTTTTGGGGATAAAATTTCTTACATTTATTATGCTCATTAATGAAGTGAACCAAAATATAAAAAGTTGTAGTCTCAATACAAAGATTGCTGTAGCACTTTGTTTAAAATGAAATGGCTGCATAAATAAAATGCGGTAGTATGGGGACTTAAAATCTCACTTAAGTTGAAGACTTTGGGGATATTTTTTTAATTACCATAATTATGTAGTAATAGAGAAATTAAAATTAAATAAAGAAAATATTTTGTGAGATAAGATTGTGTGTAGTAAGTAAAACCACCAACACCTTAATTAGTATGGATCACACCATTCCCCTCCCTTGATATTTTTTACCCATCGACACCCTCTATCTCTCTCAATCCCTCTTGTTCATCTCTGTTGCTCAGCTTTTTTGGAATAATAAAATGAAATTCAATTTAATTCAATTCTATTAGTAATTAAATTCAATTTTATTGATAATTGAATTCTTATATTTAGAATATATATAAAAATGAAATAAATTCTTTATCGTGACTATTTTACCTTTTATTAATAAAATATCATATTTTAATAACAAACTTAATTATTCATTAGATAACATAACATAATTAAAACCAAATCAAATATGCCCTTGATTAATAAAACCAAAGCACTCCACAAAATAAATCAAAACAAATCAAAGATTTAGTTTCTTGAAGTTTCTTCAAGCATAAATCCTATGTCTCAACAAATCAAAGCCCACCCAAAAATAGAAGAGAACATAAAGCAAAAAAAATAGCACATAAAAAAATAGCAACCAAAAAAAAAATGAAATTCTCGAAACAAAAAAAAAAACGGCAGCACCAAGAAAAAAAAAGTATTAATAGGTTAATAGAAGAGAAAATATTGAGATTGAGAAGAGAAAGAAGGAGAAAAGTATTAATAGGATTAGGGATATTTTAGATATTTTACTCTTAGTATCAATTCTATTATGTTAAGAATTATAAATCAGACTAATTTTGATCTGATTTACTTTTAGCTCTTTTAAAAGAATTGAATTTGTCTGAGATTTTAATTCTATACTATTAATTAATATCAAACTAAGAAATTGAATTCAGTTCCTTGAGTGAATTGAATTCCAAGGCTTTCTAAATAGGCTAGCTCACTCTCTCGGATCTCTTCCCCTCACCATCTCGTATCTCTCTTTCTCTCACAAGCCTTGCATCTCTCTCCCTCTAGTCCATTTCCCTCCATCTGCATCTCTCTGATTCATCTCTCTGCATTTTGCCCATTTCTCCACCGTGTCTCACTCTCTACTCGCCCCTCTCTCGGTTTCACTTCCTCTTCGATGAGCTTCTCTTCCCTTGAAATTTAAGTGCTGGCCTTGCTTTGCTTTTCTTTTCTTTTCTGTTGAGAAAGTTGTAGTGTTGCTGCTGGTTATATCTGTGAAATGATGTTAATTCATTTTATGCATGCATAGTTCCTGGAGTTAATTCTCTATATATAGATATTATTTAACATGAGAATTTCTTATTCTTGAGTAGCTCATAATATTAATTCTTTATTAAGGATAGTTGTTTTATTTCTAAAGTTTGTCCTCATATGTTATAGTTTCATTGCACCTCACTGATTTGGTTGGACTCACCCCCATTTCCTTTCTTATTTCAGACTCGTGCGCAACACCTAACTCGATTCCTCCAACTTTTTAGAGTTGCTTCACTATTCACAAGCAAGATCTTGTGACCTAATGAATTATTTTCATAGGATATGTATATATACGCTTTATGGTTTTGGGAATTTGTTTTTGTGAATAGGATGTAAATAACGACTATAAATGGGAAACACGTAAATAGGTGTTATATATATAAATGTGAATTACTAGAGAGTGCTATGAGAGCCTTAAACTTGTATTTGTTGATTGGCTATCTAGAATAGGTTTGGCTTATTAGGGGAAGTGAGAAAAAGAGGGAAAACTCTGTCCGTTTTCCATAAGAATAGTCATAGTAGGCTTACTAAAGATTTGCTACCTCAAAGCACAGCTCACGACTCTGGGGTGAATCGTGACAATTGGTTTGTAAAGTTAGCTTTTTTTTAACTATTATCAAAGACTAAAATATAGATTACCTCTTTCAATTTTAACTCATGTATATTTTGAATGCGTTTATTTCAGATTTTGAAGAAAGTGATTTTGAAAGTTAAATTTTGGGTGTATTTGTTTATGCATTTTTCGACAAAAAAATGACTTTTTTCATTGAAAAAAAATCAGTTTTCATATATTTTGATAAATTTTTAAAAATAATCATATTCTTAAAAAAATCAATTTTCATCTTTTTCTGTTATATATAAAATTTAAGTTTCAAAATCACTTTTTTCAAAATTTGAAACAAACGCACTCTTTATATATAACTGAAAAAGTTGAAAACTAATTTTTTTCAGAAGCTACTCTTTTCAGCTTCTCCAAAAAAATTAAAAATAAATTTTTTTGAGAATATGATTATTTTTAAAAAACTATCTAAATATATAAAAACTGATTTTTTAGTGAAAAATAATTTTTTATCCAAAAAAATACAAACAAACGCACTCTTTATCTCACCTGAAAATTTATTGGTAGTTTCAAAATTCATTCCCCTTAAAATATTATCCAAATAATATGTTAGATTATGTTTAAATATTAATTAGTGATGAATGATTGTTTATCTTCTTCCAAAAACAAACTTGAGCCACTGCTTGAATCTCACTGTTACAGCTCTAAACTAAATCATCGATGGCATTCACTTGCACCACCGTCAAACTTCTTTTACGAGGAAGCACATTAATTGAAATTGGTTACTATATATAATCACTTTGCACTATATCCCCAAAAAAAAAGAAAACAAACAAAAAACTACAGCTAAATATGAGTCTTGGGAAAGAAGATAGAAATGAATAATAGAGAGGATGGTTTAATTTAAATTTGAAATGCAGGGAGTTTTAAGCTCTACTAATAAATTCGTAAAGGTAAATTGCACTGAAATCTCAAGAGGTAAAATGCATGAGTTAAAGTTGAAAGGGGTAAACAATATTTTAGCCTAAATATAGTATTTCAAGTTATTATAAGTATATAATAAGTCTTAAAGTATTTTGAATACAAATATAATTATTTGGTAATAAATATATTGATAATTTTTTTAAATGAGTAATAAGATGTAATTAAAATTTTATAATTTATTTTTTCTTTGATTCATTAATAGCAATAATTTTAAAATATAAAAAAATAGATGAGTGTAAACTTTTTGGGATTGGGATAATTTTGATTTTCATGTCCAATAATTTTATTATTATTATTATTATTTTTAACGGGATCATGTCCGACAATTTACTTTATACCAAAAATATACATATTGCTTGCAAGTTGGAAGACAGCGTATACATATCATCAGTTACTAATACTGTATACGAAATTCAATCCCTCGCATTCCTTTCATCTACTTTTAAATATTTAAAGATCTTCCAAATGTGGAAAACTTATACTCATGAAGGTAAATAATGAAGTGTTTTAGAAAACATATGAAAATACTCCTTTTTTGGTAACATTTCCAAAGAACAGAATATTTTACATTAAAGATCTTTCATCATTTCTTTATCATCCAAATATTCCGCACCAAGCGAATGAACAAATTTTGTTGTTATATTTCCTTTTTTAAAGTATGAAGTATCTTGTAAATTTGATTTATTTAAAATTAGGCAAAATACAACTTTCGGTCCCTCAAGTTATTTTTGTTTTTCATTTTGGTTCCATAATTAATTTTTTGTTTGTTTTAGTCCCCTAACTAATTTTCTATTCATTTTGATTTCAAAATAAATAGAAAATTAGTAATTAGGGGACCAAAATGACAAAAAAAAGTTAAAAGGCCAAAACAAAATACAAAAATAAATTAAGGGACTGAAAGGTCTATTTTGCCTTTAAATTATTAATTCTCATTAGATAGTATGAGTATGGGAGTTATGCAACATTTTTGTGAGAGTTGTTTGGCAAAAATTTGGATTCACATCCTCTTCACATTTAAAAAAGAAGAAGAAGAAGAAAAAAGACATTGTCTATTCTCTCAACTCCCTCTTCATCAATTTTGTTGCTATGTGTTAATCATTTTCAAAACAACACAAAATTAACTAATTGATGCATGTAGTGATGGATTGTTATTTGTGGATTGCCATAAATCAAAATTACATTTTTGTTATGAAACCCGAATTAATAAGATGCCAAAATGTTGGAACATATTATTTAACCCAATTTTGTAATCAATATTGTTATTGGGTTTAATAACATTCTGTCGTGCTCATAAATGAATATAATATGGCATGGACTTTCTTATAAAAAAAAAAAAAAGAAACTGACTTGAGCCTTGTGTATGAGCTTTGCCATGGCTTGACTCATCATTTTGATGACATAAGGGAAAGAATCCTTTTCCTAGCAATATAAAAGACACCTAGTATGGGGGTCTTCAAAGGGATACTCTCATACCCTAACATAGTGCCGCTAAACACCCCATCCCTTCAAGAGTTCTCCATACTTTTTTTCATCAAGGGGGAGCCACCCTATGGAGGTGGTTCGTTTTCTCTATGGTGGTTGGTCACCTTCTTCCATTTTAGGATTAGTTTTTTCCCCCTTTTATTGTCCACCTTCCCGCTAGTTGATGGCGCGCTTAATCTTCATGTTTAATGAATTATCTTAATGGCAGGATGTCTAGATCGGGAACTCATATTGAAGAGTTTTGTAATTGCAGTTACCTCTTGGATCGTATAACTGTACTTATGGTAATGATAAATTAATAACCTCTATGAGTGAACATTGATTGGGACATTTTCTGAGATAGCGAGCCTCTTTTTACAACATAAAGTTATCTTTGAAGATTTTAGTGATCTAATGTATATCATGAAATGGGCTAATAGTAGATGGACTTGCCTGCCACCATGTCTGATAAACTAGATGTCGTCGTGTTCAACTCCTTATCTCTAAGAAGTTGCGACTCTTATGCTTTGTTTCTATATAACCAGAGCAAGATTATTTTATGATGCTTCAAATAGATCTGAAATTTGACGCGCTCACCTTTGCGTTCGAGGTTATCTATAATGTGATGTGAAACCGTCCATATTTTGAGGTTTTTACTAAAGCTATATAGTTCTTATTGGTTAATTTATTAGGCTTAGGTTATTTTATGTCAACAATATCTAATATATTGTATTCAAGCTTTGCCTTTATTTATTAATCAAGGAAGCTTTCCTAACAAAAAAAAAAAAAAAACAAAAACAAAAACAAACAAACAAACAAAAGATGCCTAGTACCCCATTAAAACAAAGCACACATTTACTGTTATTGGAATAAGAGGAGTCTATCTTCCTCTCTCCTATTTCCTTGGTATCTCTGATCAAATCAAAAGAAAAGTTACGATTTCATCATCCTCAATTGTACCAAGTAATCTTCGCACCCACTCTTACTTATGTTTCTGGTTAGTTTGCATGCCATAATTAGAGTCAAATGCATGATATGAGAGATTGAAATTCCTACATGCAGTGCTGGAATTCATGAGCTGAATCGCTCAAAGGAAAAGAGTAACAATTTGACATTTCAATGACTTCACATTAATGTATTTGAGCAAGAATAGTTCACGATTGAATTCATCTGTTTTATTCTTGTTAACAAAGATCCAATGAAGTCATCATTCTGGGGTGTCATAGATCACTGACACAAACTAGCTAGACTACCAAAATTTATCACAGTAATGAATACTATTTGAATAGTGTAAATTATGTCAGTAACTTGTGATGTTGTTTTATTTCTTTTTTTAAAAACAAATGTCGTGTTTGGCAGTTTCAACGGGAACCAATCCTTCCACTTTATAAGTAAAGATAATTGCCTTGTAATCTAGTAGAATTCCCATGAATACAGAGATTATGCTGTTTAAATTGGGAGAGGACTGTTTGGTTTCTCTAAAGGAAATAATGAAAATAAGAAATGAAAATAAAATAATATATATTTATTTTTATTATTTTCATTATTTTCTTTACAAATCCTAAAAATGGAAAATATAAAAAAATAAAAATAGAAATAATAGAAACTAAATAGACCTTTAGTAAGGTCTAGTTTGGTAGTGCTCTCCGAAAATGTGCTCTAGTTTATGAAAAGCATAAGCCAATTTTTTCTATTTGATAAACCAAAAAGCTGGAATACTTTTGCTCCTACCTTTTGAGAGCCGGGAGTGCTCTTAGGAGCTCTCATGAGGTATTTTTCGGAGCTGGCTTGTGCTCTCCAAAATGTAAAAGACTAATATAACTTTACTTTATTTAATGACATTAAAAATAAAAATTATTCTTTTTAGTATTTATAACCATTATAGTTATTTTAGATATTAAGAGTGATTTAATCAAATAATACTTTTGTAGCTTCTGCTTATTGAGAGTAATTTTTATATTATTTTATCAAATGATATTACTATAACTTTTTGAGAGCAGCTTTTAGAGAGTCGAAAAAACTCAGCAGCTTTTAAAAGCCACAACAATACCAAACCAAGTTTAAGAATATTTTGCATCTCAGGTAGATAGTATCTGTTATAGATGCTCCATTTGATCTTGAACATACCTAAAATTGTTGCGACCAAAAAAAAAAAAAGAGAAAAAAAAAACCTAAAATTGTAGGTTCATTTTTTTTTTAAATTGTTAACAATTGTAGGTTCATTTTAAAAATGTATTAAATGTATTACGGATATATTTATACATATCAACAATTGAGTTTAATGTAAAATAAATGACATAGTAGCTGTGCCCGAGAATTTCGCCAATTTCCTCCCGATATACGGGCCTCCACCTGCAGTTGGTGGATTTTATGGGCTTGGTAAAGTTTAAACATTAGCGGGCCTGTAATCCTTCAATGGCCATTTGGGCTTAGCCTGTTGGTAGAGTTCATAGTCTACTCCAGGATACCTGTAATTCCTTTGATTTAAAAACCGTACACCTCTCTGACTGAAAAAAAAAAAAAATACTATATACATAAAGTACATAAGAAAATCAAGACAAAAAAAAAAATGTACATAAAAAATAACTATATACATAATTCTAATCCCGAGTTTAATTATGAAAAGAAACGGGTCATCAGAATTTAGATTGAAGGTCGAGAAAAAGAAACAATTTAGTGTTGACCAAACAAAAAAGATTAAAGAGGGGTGAGTAACCAAAAAAATAATAAAGATTGAGGAGGGTGTCTTCTGTTAACATGTGGTTGAAGGTTAAAAATAAAGTTAAAAACAAATTAAACAATAAATTGATGGTTGTTCTAGTTTAACAAGAGGTATTGGATTCAAATTCTAAGTATGCAGCTGCATTAAAACTCAGAAGAGAGAGCTTTATTGTCCAAGTGGTCCTACCTAACTCGACTAAGATTATCTCCAATGAAAGAATATCTGTGATTTCAACCAAAAAATAGGAAATCGGTGAAGGGACTAGTTGAATCATATAACGTGATAACAGTATTACCCATAGAACTACAAAAAGTATTAAAGTATTCACAAAATGTGATAACTGTTGAGATTTCTGTTCTCTAAGAAAATTCATGATACTAACTAACTGGTTCAATCAAATTTTCCGTTAGAAGGATTCTTGAGTATATCTATGAGTCTCATGACTGCAGCTTTAGACTTGATTCTCTATGTACTGCTTCATGGATTCCCCATTCCCAAAGAAGAGTCTACTTGTAGTAGAGGGCCACAACATTGCTATTTCAATCTATATGATCCAGTTAACTCTATTACTCCTATTTATAGTTTCTAATCATCATTCTTTATAAATCACTTTATCGTTTTCCTTCCTATTTAAAGAGAGTTTCTAATTTGAAGAGAGAGTTGAAGTTGGGGAATAAAGAGTAAAAAACCACCAAAAAATAAAAAATCCTGTGCCTTCACATAATCACGTTTTGATCAAAATCAGTTATTCATACAGTAATCCGGAAAGTTTTAGGTGCTTTTTACCGTTTGGTTTGACTGTACTGTTACTCCATGAGTTGCCACTTCAACTGGTGATGTCTTCTCATAGGAATTTCTTGTTCATATAAATAGTGCTTTCAACCAAAGCTAGATTGATTTAGGTAATTTGATATTTATTTTTTTAAATAATATTTTAAGTTAAAATTTTGTGAATAAAAAAAAATATTGAAAGACTTTTATTCTCACAATAAGTTGATGTATTGGTTGTTATTCTAAATACTGATAGTTTGCATCAAAAAAAAAACAAAGATAGTGCTTTCTTTCATTTCTTTTTAATGAGAGACATTGAATGAATCAAACCGTTGAGTTGAGTTTTGAGAATTTTCGTCAAGTGCATGTTTGGGAAATCAGATTATAAGCTATAATTAGCTTTTCTTTTTTTTTTGAATAAAAGTTGTTTTGAAATAAATTGTTATACTTGAGTAAAAAGAAACAAATGACTTATAAGCAAAAATTATTATTTTAAGTTAAAAAAAAGTTTATAATTAATCATAAGTAACATTTTAAAATATTTTATTATAAGCAAAATACACTACGTTAAAATTACTTTTAAGTTAACACAATCAAATATAAATTACTTTCAAAATAATACATCCAAACTTAAATTGATTTTCATATAGCCAATTATAAAAAAAGTGACAATATTTATAATAGATTAATGAAATAATTTTAATCTCACAACTTTTCTAATTACACACCAAGTAGTTGTGGTCAAAGATTCAAGAGGAGTATAATTAAAATTTGAAATATTGGATACATCTCTAGATTAGGACTTTTTGAAAGTCCTTACCAAGAGTCTATTTTACTGCTCGAAATATTCTTGTAAGAATATTGGATTGTATCCCCCATCCAGAAACAAGGTTTCTGTGGGAAGCTCTCCCAAGTACCACCCACGTTCCATTTATTACAAAGAAAAAAAATAACAACAGTTAAAATAGGCAACTAAGTAGAAGAATGTTAATATGATCATGTGATTACACAAATTTAAAAGTAATTAAATTATAATGATAGGAAAAGAATCCTTTTTTTACTTTAGCAATTTTAGGAGTTATGATCTATACATATACATATATCATACTCGTAGTATCCCTTAATTGATTAGCATTGAATAGTTCTAAAACGTAAACTAAAAGAAAACCTAAAAAATAAATAAAAAATGAAAGTGAATAATTCAATGCAAATATCTGTTACATGTTGACCCAATGCATATGTCCTAAGGCATGCGAGCTGTACTTTACTATATGGCCATACCTTATTGCTAAGATTTGTGGTGGCCAAGTTGTTCCCCACGAACTTGTCAATATGCTCGTTTGATATTCACCTTCTTTCATCCGCACCTTATTGTCTGTTCCCTTGATATCTCAAATTAACTAACGCGTGCTGTATTAGCAGTCAAATAAAAAATTACGAAAAAGAAGTTTGGCTTGTCCACATAATAGCCCTCCTAAAACGACTTTTATTGGGATGCGCTATCATTGTACTTGAAGAATAATGCTACCAACTTGGATCATGATCGTGATTATTTTGTTTGGGGGCATGGATATATATGTTTTGATGAGCAAGTTGGTTACCTCTTGATAGACACGACATTTACTAGAATGCTTGGCAAATAATTAGCAAAACTTCCAAGGACGTAAGGGCATGTGGTAATTTGGTGAACTTCTGAAATAACAGCTGTTTCCTTTAAACTTTTTCAAAATTCCAGATGCCAAAATCCAAGAATACCCTAATTATAGCGAGATATTGTATTGAGGTTCTTGTCCTTCATAAATGTTTTGGAGCCCTAATTAGTTGATATGGGAATATATACATGCTTGTGACAGCATGCCTTCACATCACGCGAGTTGCGGAACAAGGAATTATGCTATGCTTCTTGTATACTAAAATTTTAATTATAGTTTGTAAAATTCAAAGCGAAACAGTTAGAAATCAACTTACCTGTCCAGCTGAAAAAAATCAGTCGGACAAAAAAAAAAAATACAAGCAGATTTTTCTTTACTTTATTCAAAGCAATATTTGTAAAATTAGATTGAATTGGTCATTTTAATTGATCAGACTATAAACTAGTTATATTTTTAGTTCGATAATTTCTTATGATTATATTATTATATCTTGCTCAATCCAAATTTAAACATTCATTTAATCAATTAAACTAATTTTAAACTACACCTAAAATGCCAATGGAGATTGGTTCACCTAATAAGTCTTTTGTTCATATATCATCATAATTTAAGTTTGATTGTCATTTACAAAAGTTTGATGAATTTAAAAATATGCTCTCAGTGTCTCACACTAGACTTAGGATGAGTCTTTTCTTTAAGTTAAATTTCCCTCAACCATAAAATATACCAGAAACTCTTGGTAATTTGATCTTGAATTCAATTTTTAGACCATTACCATTTATTCAAAGTCACCATTACATATTTAGCTTTTAACAACATTTATTAATAAAAATTTTATTAAAACTCTTCTGTAATATTTAAAAAATGTTGTTAAAAATATAAAAAAATATCGTTAAAACTCTTTAATAACATTGTTGCGAGTGCAGGTATATTGGCTATACTATTAGAGAGTTTTAACGACATTTTTTTTATAATTTAGAAACATTTAAAAAATATTACTAAATCTGAATGAAGTTGTAGTGAGTTTAAACCAACCTTTTTGTTTTTTGTTTTTGGCCAGAGCTTACAGAATAAGTGAAAATATAACTCAGAAAAATGTATAAAAAAAAAAAAAAAGTTTCTTCAGTTAACCTTATAACATGTAGAAAGATTTCTGTGAGCGCTTATTTTGTGGTATAATCATTGGCCAAATAGTACTAAATAAGTCAATCCAAAAGCAAAGAGCTTGTTAATAGCGCAGTAGAAGTAGATGATCAGCTAGATATTTATTTATGGTATAGCCCGCAATCTGGCTTTTGAGCTGAATTTATAATGGAATAAGCTAATAAATTACACTACATTGTCAAAGATAAACGAAAGTGGCATCTTTAAAGAAAAAGAAAGCAACTTTTTATAAAGAAATTAAATTAGAGGCTGCTTAATCAATTGTGTCAAAAGAATACTTATGAAAGGCTGCAGAATTTCTGGGTTAGTGTGATCAGACGTTCCACTAATATGAATATATGATCACCTTGATAATCACTCCTTTTAGATACTAATAAAGCGGCCTTAAATTAAGCCCGTCATATATAGTATTATAAGTCTTTATGATCATTTTCCACAGCTGAACTCATAAAGCTGGAGGATGAGCGAAATTCCGGCGTTGAGGGACCCGTAAACATATAACATTAAGACCAATTCTATTGATCTTTATGTAGACAATGCTGTTTAGGTTTCCATTAAGTAGGAATTGGTACAATATGGCTGCGGCTACCTGCTAAAGTTGTTTGTGATATATCTCTACCTCTAGGAACCATGTCGTGTAACTTCAACTTTTTATGAATGAATGATCAAGTAAGATCTTTCGCCTTATGAACAATGTCACGGTTCTCACTTCTGAGTTCTAACTAAGAAGATATCTGTGACATAATGTCAATTTATTCGATATTCCCATCATGCTAACATGCTCTTCGGCATTGATTAAAAAAAAAAAGTGGGACTAGACAGAGGCACATGAGATGATTTGATCAAAAGTAAAGATTAACACATGATTATTACTTTGAGCTCTCTCTTTTATGGTGGTGTTTGAGGATTATTGAAGTTTATCCTACTATATTCTGGCTAATCTACATGGTCATCCTTTGCCGGTTGTCATTGGAAAATAACAAGATTCGGGTAAACAGAGTTGCATTATTATTCTTGGTATTATGCAAGTTTTCGCCCAAGGTTTGATTACTTGATGTCTAGTATAATTTCTTTTGTTGCCATAATGCCATGCATTACTATTTACAGCCGTCTTAGTGTCTTACTACTAGTGATAGCGATCCAACAAAAAAAGTTTGGTTGAAGGAAAGTTTTCTAGGGTTCTTCTGTAAATTTCAACAAAGGACGTGAGATTGATGACTAATTGGCCTACATATATGAAGTCTCCACCTTTGACACCTAAATGTTTTGGTGTTTCCTTTGGAGTAATAATTTGATTTGGGCATCAGATTGACATAGTAAAAAATATATGATTGGATCATGCTTTCAAACTTATATATCAAATGTCACAAGAATTTTGGATGGCAATCCATTCTTTCCGGATAAGCATTGGCTGCTAGAGACAAGTAATTATACAGCTAACATTAACTTCTAGCAATTTGCTAGTCATAATCTCACAACACTAAAAATATATGAAATTAATTTTTATACACTCTCAATGTAAAGCGTTTTACATCAGTAATCGACCATATTTCATTATATATGTAATTTTTTCAGATAATTATTATAAAAGTCAATTATTTATTATGATAGTAATACATAATCAAATAACTATGTAAAAACTTTTACACTAGTGTATCAAAATTAAATCCAAAATATATATCATGACCTATTCTAGTATATTAAAATATTGATGGAAAGAATTATTCCAATGTACCAAAGTATAATGTTCACAAAAATAATGGATAAAAACTTAGGATCATGTACAAATTATACAATGTTAGGATATAAAATTATTCATATACATTTATCCAAAAATTTAAAATTTTGGGAGAGATGATTCATGATATCGTATCAAAGTTTTTTTTATAATCAAGTAATCTAAAGCTCAATATTTGTTTGCCCTTATTCTTCTAAATAAATGTTAAATTTCAGCATAAGGTAAAATAGATCTATGTATTATTTACGCCTCAAGACCAAAGAGGCTTTTACGTGAGAGGATATACTAGGATATAAAATCATCCATATGCCTTTATATAATCGCTTAAACTTTTAGGAGAGATAGTTTAAATTCAAGCAATAATTACAAATAACACGATAATAGATAAGTTGTGATCGAGATTTCTTAGGAGCCATTTTTTTATGTGATAAATAACTTTAACCTCTTGAAAAAAGGATATGAATTTAAGTATGTAGAAAAATTCTATAATTTTTATACCCTTGCAGTAAAATGAAAATTAACTTTATAAAAAGTTCAAATGAGCTTAATCTACAACGATACTTCTGTAATCAGTATAATTAGCCCAACTGGCCCAAAAGGCCCGAGTGAAACATTGAAGCATAGAATTAAAAGGGGGAGGAAGTTTCCGAAAGGGGTATGACTTATGTGGTGTATATGACAAATCCTTCCCCTAATCTACTCTCTTCTCTTGAATCCCCTTCTTTATCTGATACCCTTGTTAATCTGTTTCTCATTATTCAATTCATTCCTTTGCTACAGATTACATTGGAGAGTTGATGATCGAGCTGTGGAGTTGATTATTGCTTAGTTCTCTTGATAGTGTTGTACAGATACCGTTTCATTAATTTTCCTGCACTAGCTATTTCATTGTTGGACCATTGTTCAGCAATGAGATATACCAGATTCATTATAGATTTCATTACATCACATATCTCTTTTCATTTCTATATACACTTGTATAGAAGATATTCTTACATTGAACTTCGCACTGATATAGAAGCACACTCATTACAACTTATTCTATTTTAAGAAATCATAATTATTCATGATAAAGAACTACGTATATCAAACATGAATCAATTTTATTGATTTATATAAGAATTGCTGTCTAGATTTTTTTTTTCATTAAAAGGGCTGAAATAATTTATTAATATATTATCCAAATAAACAGAAAATAGTAGATAGTCTGAGTAGGTTTTGTCAGAATTCCAGTTAGAATGACTTATCACTACTATTCACTCGTAGGTGGCCGGAATAATATTTGTATCCTCACAACTTTGATCATCTAACAAATTTCATTGAATATTGATAAGTTTTGACTACATTTTGTCACACATTTTACTGTACAATATCATTCAAACAACAAATGATATAATGTATAATAAAGAGTTTAATTTTGATGCCATTTGCTGCCAATCATTTAAAGGATTTGAGCTAAATAGTTAAATTATTACTATTAGTCTTTTAATAATGTAATAATATTGATGGATTATAGTGTAAAAAAAAATTATATTGACTCGAAATCAAAATTAATTCATATATTGTTAAGATTAATTTTGATATAATATACTAGTATATATAAAAGTCTTTATATTTTTATATAATTATGTATTGATATATCATTAAAGGTGTTTTATCATTCATAGTTGAGTTCATAATTTAATGGTTATTTTCTGTATATCTTATTGAATCTGGAATATTCTATATTTGACTTCCATTCTCCCTCCCTCGCCTTTGTGAAAGAAAAAAGGTTTTTTTCTCATCCATGTCTCATTTCAATAAAATGGATAAGAATTAAAGTAAAACTTTATAAATGCCAATGCAAGATAACAAGTATTTAAATATGGATGGAAATAAATTAGGTAGCACAATAAAATCTTATATTATGCTTTGATTTATTCAATAAACAAATCATCCAAAGGATTGAAAAAAAGAAAACTTATTTTAAAAGTTAGAATTAAACCTTCTAAAATAGTCTTTTTAGCATAATAAATCGATTTGTTTATGTAAATATTAAGAAATCGATTCCTCTAAAATAAGGCTCTTATTTTATATATTATTTATGAAAAAAAAATCGACACCTATTTTAAGCTTTGAGTATGTTAATTTATTTAAAAGTCTCAATATATTAATTTATTAAAAGACTTTAACGAAAAAATGGCATTTAAGTAAGTTTTTAAAATAGGTTAAACTTTTAAAAAATTCATATTAAACTAAAAAAATTTACATGTGATACTCAGTTTAATATTTAAAAAGCAGGCCAACTTTTAAAACAGCTTTAGTTGTTTCCATGCCTACAGTCAACTAAACAAATTTTTGAGGATCAATAAAGTTACGTACATTTACACCTGGCAGCCCAAATTTGACGTCTCTCTACCAGATTTCCAGTTGAGTTATCATTCATTAATAGCAGTTACTGTATTGTTAACAGACTAACAATTTTTTTTTTTTTTTGTCAATAAACGATATGATTTAGTTTTCGTACATTATGAAAAATTTATTAATACTATCATTTAATCATGCAATATCATGTCATTAAAAGTATTTAGTTTTAAAATAATTAAAAATTATATAAAAAAATAAAATATGATTTGTTGGTAGAGAAAAAAATCGAGATTAATTTTACTATATTGTTTATATAAAGAATTTTATATTGTTATTTAATTATATATTATTATATATATAATTTGTAAAAGTTAAATATTATTAATGATATAGTAATACATGATTGGATCATTATATAAAATTTTTTTATACTAATAAAATATCAAAACTAAATGTAAGAAATTTAGGGAGAGTTTGGTTTCTATTTTTTATTACCTATATTTCTTGTTTGTAGAACTTTATGAAAAAAAAAAAGTGAAAACAGAAAATAAAAATAAATTAAAATTACAAGTTTGGTTAGTGTAAGCGTAAATAAATTTTTCTTGTTTTGATCATTTTCTTCATAAAATTTTGAAAACAAAAAATATAACAAATAAGAATAAAAAATAAAAAATAAAATCAAACAAACTCTTAAATTACCATTGTATTAATTAAAATTAAACTCTATAAGTGATAAAAGTTAATCATATGATAGATATTAGTTAATAATAATTAATTCATAAATAATACTTAAGTAGATAACTCGTGCATAATTTTAGATGTGGAAATAACATAAGAATATAGGGGTAGTGTAGGCCAATACAAACGTGAGAAACCCACGAAGCTTTGTCCGGGGAACGGCCGACCCAGTACAAGTTAGTGGGAGACAATCAAGATGTTAGGCACAACACACAATCTCTCTCTCCCTAACACACACACAACTACGGCATCCATCTGATAAAGACGACACTGAACTTGTTTGCCTTTCTTTTGCATCATGCGGTATGCGTTATGCGGCATGCCTATGTATTGGCCTATGTATAAATAGACGCTAACATCTTAATTGGTAAATTCAAAAGTTTCAAACTCAATTCTCTCTCTCTCTCTCTCTCTCTGAGTTAGGAGAGCCACTAATTTAACCTCCAAAAAATTAAAATATTGATAATTTAGCCCCTAAAATATATTATTTTTTCCATTGATATTTTAATTATGAATATGTTAATAAATTAGTTTCTTAAAAATTATTTTACTAATAAATTAATTTCTAAAATATCTTTTATTAATACTAATAAAGTAAATTAGTAATAATAGAATTTATCATTGAAATATCATGAACTAATAAAATATTTTTTAAAAATTAAATTACCAATATTTTAATATTTTGAAGGCCAAATTGATAGTTCTCACTTTTAATTAACACAAATTTAGGTGGGTTCAGTAATAGTCATCCCATTAAGATTAGGGCATAATTTTCGAATTCAAAAAGTACTTATAAATGACTTATGAAATTATCGTCTACTAACAAGATTCTCCCATCAATAGCAAGTATTAATTCACGTTCTTGTAAAATATATAAACTCATTGCTTATCAACAACGCCAACCTTATGATTGTTTCAAACTCAATTCTTTGAAAAATTGTGATATTGTCTTATAATGAAATTATTATATACATATATGCTCTCTTTATCCGTGTAATTTGGCATTTCTATTTCTATCTACTGCTTACTTCTTAAAGCTATTTGCTTTTCCCATACAAGTGCGTGCATACTTTGTATTTTTATAGTATATATTAATTATTGTCTTCTAGAGATGGGTACTCAACGTTTATACTTCCCAAGCGCATATTCCTTTTATTATGCTCATTTTCGGTAACTTTATTATGTTTTTATATATACACTTGAACATATTTTTTTCATTAATTCAGACAAAAGTCCTGACGAACTTATTGAAATTTGGATTTGCGTCCATATGCTGTCCTCTTTTTCTTTTCTCTCTTAACTGTCCTTGCAATTCACCTCCAATTTTTTTTTCTGAAAATTTTGATTGATAACCAATTAGACTCCACTGGTTTCTGTTCTGTGCGAGAACCAACGCTCAACCTAGCTTGCCTGTTAACATTTGAAACCCAAATTAACCAATCAGAATCACCCCTTCAAAAAAAAAAAAAAAATTCAGAATCACCATACAAATCACTATAACCTATTACATGCCATCCTGCAACATGCTGTAACAAAAAGAGCACACAACTGCACCCGATCGGAGGCTTTTATTGCAGAAGGAATATCCTTTGATAATTAACATATGGTAGGATATCACGTATGCCTCCTTTACCTTCCACTCCCCATGTAGAGGTCACGTGTCAACCGGGAGTTTTTTCTTCTTTCTGTTCTGCTCTTATCTAAGCACTAATACTCACTCAATTAACTAATTAAGTTGAGTGTTGGAGTATTTTGCATATTTTTTTAGACAAAAAAATTTAGATTAAAGAGAAAATTTGCCTTACTCTAGAGCTAGGATATACTTTTAAATTCATCAAATATTTATAAAAATAATTATAAATTAACCATCAACTAAAAAATTTAAGAATTAAACTTAAATTATTATAATATATAAATAAAAAATCGATTAAATGAACCAACCTCATCTCATTACCATTTCTTGCATATGTCTACTGGAGCTTATTCGACTCAATCTGAAACTCGATCACTACTTTAGAAGCTCACTGAAAAGCCACTCTAGAGAGAGAGCAGGACACTTTGTTATATGATCATATCATGCATTTGAAGGCTGCATTTTTACATTATATAAGTCATATGCATACATATATATTTCAAAATTTTTAAGTAGTTTTGATTATGATTTAAAATTTGATTTTTTTTTTCAATTTAAATTAGCATCAAATGTAAATCAACAAATTAACATGTTAGCGTATAAGCTAAAAATATACATTTAGTGTAACAAGATGCCTTAGAATTTAATCGATTGAGATTTACAAATGTGAAACAAGTGATAGTTGCAAGCAATTACTGTAACTTTTGTTACATATTACTACGTAAATCTTTATATTATTTGGAAAACTTCAATTTAAGTCATTACATTTTGAATTAATGTCTATAATTAGATTTTTTGAGTTTGAAAATTTATAATTTGGTGCCCAATTAGTGTTAAATTACTACCGAGAATTTATTAAAGTACTAATCCTAGAAGTCCAATTAGAAATATTAGACACTATAGAGATTCAATTATAGAGTTTTTGAATCAGTGCTTAGTTGGTTTAAGTAATTCAGCTTTTGTTTCCTTAAACAATATCTCGGATTTGAGTCTTATATGGAAATAATAATAATAATAATAATAATGTTGGAAGAGTTTTAATTCTATAGTGAGCAAATTAGGCTTGAATTAAATTAGTTGAAGTTCAATGAATTTTCGGATATTGGTGGTCCATACAGAAAAAAACAATTTTTAAAGTTTTATTGTAAATTTTTTTTTATGGGTGTCCTTAAATTCAGCACACCATTGAAATCTTATCATGATACATTATTGATAGGGACTTAACTAAAATCTTTAAATTAAATGAACCTAACTATAACTTTTTAAAACGTAGGGTCCTAGTTAAAAACACTCAAATAATACAAGATCTTACATATTATAATTCAATCTTAAATCTTTAATTAAAATTGCATTACGAAAAGCGATAATTTCTCTTTTTTGGGTTAGGTATTGTGGTTAATTATGTGATGCGACTGAGGATAATGCTTCAAAACAATCACTGATAACAAATTCTATGATCAATAATACTTACGCAAAGTGTTTTGGCGAAAAAGTAATTTCGCAAGGTTTGTGGCATACGACGATATGAATGACATTCATAATGACGTAATTAAAGTTCTTTCTTAGTGCCCATTGACCCAAACCAAAAGATTGTATTCCTTAAAAGTAAGAGATTTAGATAAAAGGGATGATCGATCACGGCATGAATAATAATATAACAAAATTAACAAAGTAAGAGCGAGAATCATTTGGAAGAAGATCAGGTTTACGCATATATATGTTATTCTTCTGCATGGGGAGATCACTAGCTTCAAAATCTTTGTCGTTTTCCCGTTCAGTCATTATATTTTTTGGTCATGATTAATGCTGGTGAAGAAACGTTATCAGCCACAACTTGCTTATATATATACATTTTTTGTTTAGTTTTTGTCGTCGTTCGCATTAGTGCGTAGTATATACGTACAGTTGCCTTTCCCTAGTTTCTCTAATTAGTTATTCTATTATATAGAATAGAAATAAATTTTATAATTATATATGGGACACAGATTTTGATTTCACAATACTATTAAACATATGCACACATCTAGAGCTATAGCTAGCATAGGTATATAGGTTTAGTTTAGGAAGAAGATATATGGAAGTGTTTTCCATTATCATTATGTTTCTTTTATTTATCTATTTGGCTATAGGCCCACAATATCTCTGCTTGAAGGCACAAAAACATTGTTTCAAGAATTAATTATATAGGACACCATTCGGTATTTCCACTATATATCAGGTGGACTACGACTCATCACTTTGGTACAATGACATCACTCCCTGTATGATGAGGAGGTTTCAATGTTAAAATTAAAAAAAAAAAAAACCGAAAACTGTTTTCGTTTTAAAAAATTTAGGAGTAAGTAAACGTTCATGTGTGTGTATGTATACGCATATGTATTCATTTCTATATAGATGTTATGTACGTACAATTTCAATGATATCAGCTATCTAGCTATATGATATCTCATCAAGAAAATGATTGCTTCCAGAAACCCGTTTTAGTGCGGGAACATCGATCAGATCTATATCTTTTTTATTTGCTTCTTGCGGGCAAGGTTTGGAAA
The DNA here is from genome assembly GCA_031439595.1 of Pterocarpus santalinus. Taxonomy (NCBI): domain Eukaryota; kingdom Viridiplantae; phylum Streptophyta; class Magnoliopsida; order Fabales; family Fabaceae; genus Pterocarpus; species Pterocarpus santalinus. The sequence goes on from CM062531.1 coordinate 60,859,660, forward strand.
CTCCAAATAAAATATTAATGTTTCAGCATCGGTTTTATTAATCACAAATACCTTACCATTAGTTATACAGTTTAATCATAATTGATATGATTTTCTTGGCCAGTAGACCTAGCTAAACATTTTGCGGTTGGGTTTTGGGCGGAGAGTAGATTAAGAAAAAGATTTTTGTTAAGTGAATGGAATTAAAAATATAAAATAATTTAATTTTAATACACTATCAACATAAATATCTTTTATACATTTAATTATATAGTGTTATATTATTTAAAGTATTTAATTTTTATAATAATTACTTTATCAAAAGTCATACATTTAATTTTATATAATTGTCTGACAATTTAAAATATTTTGTACTAATAATATATTAAAATTAATATCGTTAAAAAACCTGATGTATTGCATAAATAAAGTGGGTTTTTATATATCTTAAATGTAATTATGTGTTCTAATTGTTAATTTTTCATTTCGAAATCTGGTTACAGATTAAATTAAGATTTTTGTTTGGTGACACAAATTAAAACTTGTGATCGAGTTGCATTCTAACGTTGCTTTCACATAATATCCTATTTGCAATGTTTTTCTATACAGTTTTCTTCATAGTGCTTACTCAGAGCAGGGAATGACTAGCTAAAGCACTATTGTTTGGATTTATACAGGGGGGAAGACTTTGGCTTTCTTTGAAATAATAATTAGTCTCTACTATGGAGATTCTTTAGATAAACCTATCAACAATTGATATCTCATGGAATCAAAATTTTCATGCACGTGCTCTTGCTATTTTCCATCCAGACATATTGTATCACTATGTATATCTAATACCTTGGAGGAGACAGAGGCCCATCAAATTCCACCTTAAACTTGATCACTATTTTGAATTCTTAAGCAATTTTGCAGATTCGTCTAAGGGATCATTAATAATGCACTGCATGTCTGGGAGTAGCGTAGAGTTGTAGGCTACTCATAAAGTGACTGAATCTTTTGGGTTATGTCAAATTCAAGAAAAATGCATTTCGTACCATTGTCCACATTTGCTGCGCCATCTACTACTCATTCGAAGAAAGATTTTTAAACATTGATGTGATACTTAAGGAGAAATCACTATGTTACGGATGACGAAATAGATTTAATTTTGGTGTAGTTACAACGTAAAAATTTAGATTGTCATCTAACTATGTATCTCAAAATGTGTCTAACTCTTTTTATAAAGAAAAAAAATATTTAACTCTTATAATAATTCATTCAAAAATCACATATAAGATAATATATAATTAATTGATAGTATAAAATATTTTACATTAAAAATATATTAAAATTAATCTCTTATAAAATTTGATGTATATCATCCTAATTTTAAATATGGAAAATTAATTTCCTGTATTTTTTGTTACAAAAAATTTTGTTAGATAAAGATCTCCTACACTGATTAATCAATTTGTGAACTTTTATAGAAACAAATATTGAAGAGTTTGCCACTGAGCTCTACTTCAAGCACACCTCCCTTAATTTTTGTGCCAACAATTTGTTGACGTTCGGTAAAAAATTCAGTCCCCACATTTTTATTATTTCTTTCATTCTTTTAGCTTTATTAAGAGCTCTTTATAAGGGAGAGATTAAAGTATGTTTATTTTAATTTTTTAAAAAAATAATTTTAAAATTTAAATTTTATATATAATTAAAAAAATTAAAAATTATTTTTTTAAAAAAATAATCTTTCCAATTTTTATAAAAAATGTTAAAAATAAATTTTTTTTGATATTTTAATTATTTTAAAAAAATTATCCAAATACACAAAAATTAATTTTTTTAAATAAAAAATTAATCTTTTATCAAAAAAAATCCCAAACAAACATATCTTAAATCACCAAACCACGTCAATATATGATACACCATCATTTAATAAAATATGAGCAGCAATGAAGAGGCATCTTGACCTCATCCACTGGGATATATGAGCCATCTGGACAAGTACAAATAATGCACTGACAAATGCACAATGAAGGGGTGACATGTTATGGTTCCACACTGCACTCTTTGCCTAAACCCATGCTATTGGCAGCCGAGTCATCGCCTCCATGTAGAAGCTTCCATGTCTCTCATATGCTACCTATGAGCTTCTAGGTAGGGACTATACATGCCCTTCAATTCAAACATGTCATGCTAACTACGTGCTGTTCAAGCTCGTGAAGGCACGCAGCTAACGGGCACCAAACTCAGCACCATGTCTTACTATCTCTGTATGATGTATGATATAAACTTCGAAAAGACAGGTATTTAATCCCAAGTATATGACCACCACCGTCTGGGTCAAAAAGAAAGAACAAAAGAGAGATGGTGATTATGATTGTTCTCCTACTGCTTGGCTCTTAGTCTCAACTGGAACGTGTTTATTCAAAGTGATTAGTTGCAATAGAAGTGTATTACGAGTTTAGTGTTTAGGGTCTTAGTCTCAACTTGAATATATTTATTTAAAGTGGTTAATTGTAATAGAAGTATATTGTAACTTTTAACAAAATTTACTTAATTATAATGAGAAAAGTTTACGTACTTAATCACCATTCTCACTCGAAACTATATGAGAAATTTCTAACCAAAAAAAAAGACAAAAATCTCAACTTGATATTTAGAGAAATAGGGCACCAGCACTCATAAAAGCTTTTCCTTTATTAATTCTTGAATAGTTTTGTGTGAGCTTATCTTAGTGAGAAAAACGTTCTAAATAAAAGACTGGGAATTTAAGTATGAATCATATTAGGAAATTGATTATATAGATAAAGTGGTTACAAGAATAACAATAAAATAGGAAATAAAATCAATATATAATTAAAAGATGAAAATAAAACCTACAACTAAGGATAATATAGAATAAATAGAATCAAAATCCTAACAAATTAAATATCTAAATCCTAATTAAGATAAGGTGTTATCCTTACTTTATCACCTTCCTTCAAACTAGATGTCACCTTGCAAAGGCCATGCTTGGATCATGATGGCAGCACAAATGAGTGGTGAGCTTAATTCACAGTGAAGGTGCATAAGTTGATTTTGATTAGAAGATAGCTTGCCAACAATCATAAAATCATCATATTTGGTCTTGAAATACTAGATATAGATATGAAACATATACTGGAGTATCAACCAAATATTTTGAAAAAAATCTTATGTTCATGGCTAGATAGTAGGAGGTCTTTAATAAAACGACTTGTAAGTTATACTCGAACAAAATGAAAAGAGATGCACTAATGGCAAAAGTCAAAGATGAGATAATTAAACCTCTTGCCTGGTTACATGCACATTCGAGGGAAGAGATCATTGAGAGGGGTATCAAAGTTTTTCTATTAAAAAAGACACCAAGTATTTTGGTATTTGGTTTAGTGTTAACCATAAAAAAACTTTGTACCATGAAAAAGTTTTGAATAAAAGACTGGTTGAATTTAAGTATGAGTTATAACAAGAAGTTTATTATATAGATGAAGTGATTGCAAGAATAACAATAAAATAGGAGATAAAATCAACAGATAACAAAAAGATAAAGATAAAACCTATAACTAACACAATAACAAATGTTTTTTGACAATAATTTTGACAATGTTTTTTAGCTATGTAACGTTATTAATATAAAATGTACCAACAGTCTTACATACATTACTTACGATTATGAGTATTAATAAAAGACCTTGCTTTCCTTAATTAGAAATATAAATGCCATTAATTATGCACGCATCGTAATTAAAATATGATGCCTAATTTTCAAAAGAAAACCCTCAACTTAAATTTTCACTTATCATCTTACGAATTTATTTGCATTAATTTGCTTATTGTTTAGTACGCCCCTCATAATCAATGAACAAGGGTCAATTTTTTCAGAAGAAATTATATCAAACTTTCACTCCTGTAGTTTGTACTAATTTGCTTTATTGCATAGTACGCGCCTCATAATTGATGACAAAAATACGATGCCCAAATTATTCAAAAGAAATGATCCTCAATTTAAAATTTTCACTCTTACAGTATTGATTTATTAGCATTAAATATTAATTTATTATATATGAAACCTTGAAAGATGAAACTCAGCTTGTCTAAATAAAAAAACTTATAATTCAAATGTATGCAATGTTAGTATAAAGTTTTTATTATTATTATTTAATGATTGGACGGTGTGTTAAATTTTTAAAAGTAAAATTTAGAATTTTTAAAAATGGTTGTAGAAGGAAATTTTATTAATAATTTGACAATATATAGTGAAATTAATAATGTTAGAAAAGACTAAGAGTGTATTAATTAAGTCCTAAAAAAAAAATTTAAAAAAGGCTACTTGGCAAAACAACGTCTGCCCACTTTGGTTAGATCCATCAATCAAACTTACACCTATTGATTTAATTTAAGTAAGTTTATTTTTTTCAACCGTACAACTTTAAATGTTTTTTATATATTTCAGTATTCTTCATTTATTTATTTGTTTATTTATTTATTTTTTGATCACGTTGGGGGTGAGGGAGACGGGGTCTCTCACCCTGGAGCCAAACTTGTGACTCCGAATTGTTCCGGGTGCACTATACTACAGAGGCTCATGGCGTTGCCATTCGTGTTGCACCTCACGTGCCCCTTTATTTGTTTTAAATCTTATTTTACTACAACTGTACCTAAGTTTTAACAAAACCTATATGATAAGGCGATAACAAATCTATGCCGGTTCCCATTTTTAAAGGAGCACTTATCCTCTTAACATTACCTTGTACAAGTATTAGACCAACTTTAATTGGTATAAATTACATGGAATACTTTACTGAATTAATGGGGGCAGAGGCTGCTTAAGAAAAACCCCTCCTAGGCTTCTATTATGGCTTACAAGGGTTAAAAAAGATGTCATACAAAGCACTAAATAGAAATGAAGAGTGAAAAGGAAAGGTGTGACAAAAAGGCAATGTGTGTATAACTAAAAGAATATAGACGAAGAAAGGAGCAAGAAGAAAAGAGTGAGAGAAAAGTAGGAGAAACTTTGGATCGTGAATGTTGTCCCCAATATTCCAAAGCTGTCTATTTCAAATCAAACCCCTATCTTGTAACGGGGGTCCCTTCTTGCACTTCATTAACGTATTTTCAAAAGCGTAAGAAATAAGTAGATCAAACCTCAACTCCATTGAATTTCACATTTATTTAGCATGAATAGTAATTCAATTTTAAAATATTCCATGCTTAGCTCAATATTTAGAAGAAAAAATTTAAGTATCTTCAATACGCCTATTTTTTTTTTTTGGTACAATGACAATAAAATTTAAATATTTTCAATATGCCTAATTGATATAGACAGTGCACTAAAAAAAATCGCGTGAAAAAAAGAATTTAGAAATTATTTTCAATTAACACAATTTTAAAATACACTTTTATTATGCCGAAGGGAAGGGGAAAAAAATCCTCTTTTCGTTAATTAAATAATGCCACAATTTTTGGTGAAACGACATACCATTTATTGAGTCTTAAAAGAAGTTAGTACATACAAATTGACACAAAGCAACTTTAGTTAGGGGCTTTCGGCACATTCCCTCTCTTTATTTAATTTCCTATAAAGATTGTTTCAACGCTTGAAACTTATGGCCGTTAGATGATTCGTGTTTTTGTTTTAGATTAACCTAACTTTTCTTTATTTAAATTTTGAAGTTTGCTGTTTACCACTCACAGAACACTATTATTTTCCAAGCACAACCCATTTTTTTAACCATGACTTTTATGGTAATCGGTAAATAATGAAAGAATTAAAAAATAAGAGGTTAAATATATTGGGAAAAGAAAGCTGATCATAACACTACCTTTCAACCAAGTTCCCATTGCTTTCTTTACCTTCATTTAATGAGTGATATGGAATCCGAGAACATTATAATTTAAAATTTAACGACATAAGCAATTTGTAAATTAGCTACAAACATTGATTTTACATCTTTTTACTAATTAAGAAAGGACAATTCATTCAAGAAAGAAAAAAGAAGACAAATATAAAATTAAAAATTCATCCTGGGGGTTCCTCCTCCTATTGAATTCTCTCATGATGCTTTTCTATTCCTTAAGAACTTCTTTTCTTTTTCCCTGATGCTCTCTACAGGCCTCAAACCGAGCTTTGAATGGATGTCACATGTGAATCTAGTGTACCATCATTATAATCTATCATTTCATTCACTCATAGCCCCATTAAGATGTAGTAAACAAGCGTTATGGGCAATGCAATCAACATCCCAAAAATAACACTGCATTCAATTGAAAGAAGCTCCATTGGTTAGCATTAAAAGAGGAGAAGAAAATTGAATGAAGGAAAAAAAAAGAAAGGGTGTGGATAGAAAATTCTCTTATGTTGAGAAAAGAAGGGTTTATGTATGTACTCACGCTGTGCTGAGAATATCAGGATGTACATTGTATTCCTTTGCAAAGACAAATGGGACAATTCCTTGTGGAAGAGCTGCCTGTAAATTTTTTGGCAATCAGATTCCAAACAGGACAAGCAAACAAACATATGTCATCAACTGTGGCTTCAAATGTTTGTACAATCACAAATACTCAAGACATAAATTCTCAATAGTAAGATCTATTATTTTTATATTCTTTGTCAAACTAAAGGCCAAAGGGATAGGTAGAATTTCAGAAACCATCATATTGTAATATGAACCAATTAACATTTAATTAGAACAATGAAATAATATTTTCACTTAGGTGGCAATAAAATAGGTTATCTTGGCAGAGGTATAGACATGTATATTTTAATTAATGCAGAAGAATTTTTTGGAGCTTATGAAATCAATATTGTATTGGTTGTGCTAGGAGGGAGCAGGAGAGAGAGAGAGAGATACCTGAACAATGGCAACGTGAAAGAGAACACCTTTGAGTCCAACAGCAATGGAAGCAGCTGCCATGACAGCTGGACCTGTAAGGAATCTAACAGCCATGGCAAAAGCTGCTATAGAATTTCCACATGCTATGATCCTCGGTTGCAAGGCCATGAACAGACCTGTCATTCACATCAAAAGCATCATAAGGCAAAGGGTGCAAAGCATGCCAATAAGTGTCACCACCACACACGCACACTGTCAGTCAATCACACACCCCTTTGTTAAAGACCTTTCATCATCACCACCACCACCACCACCAACCCCATCCCCCCCAAAACAGACTCGGCAAAAAGTGATCAAAAAGAGTGAAAAGGTTGATAAAGGGAGTAAGGAACCGGCACATTATCATAACACTATACTGTTTGCTCTCATTGCTTTTTCTCAAGTTATCATTCACTATTTGCCTTCTTAATTGCTTGCTTGCTTTCTCAACCATAGCATTTATTAATAATAATCAAAGTTAACATGCAATCAGAAAAGATCTTTCTGCTCTCTCTTTTTCCCTTTTCAAGCAAAGAAAATGTCAGAACAAGTTAATTTCTGTTTGCAAAAATTTGTTTTTTAGTAAAAATATTTTTGTAAAAGTAAACAAGGAGAGAAGAATTATACTGACCAAGACTAAACATGGCCATGCCAAGTCCTGCATCTGACAGTATGGAAATAGACTTTGCTATTATAGCAGGCATCTCAACATTCCACCTGCAAGGAACAACACCCCCTCAACCATAATCAATCAAAATGGAAAAACCACTGAAACAAGAATGAATTCTACAGATGAAATGTGCAAGATATGCAAGAGATTTTCCCGGAAAAGCCACATACTTGAATGAAACGAGAGACCAAGTGAGGCCAATTAGGCTAGAGTAGGTGTTCGGGTTCCTGATAAGCTTTCTCCACACCATAATCAATATAAGCCTTGTCATCACACTTGCTGGAGGCATGGTTTTTGGCTTGCCATCTCCAACCTTCTCAGCTTCATGCTGATTTATTTCCCTATCAATTCCTCTATTTCCAAAGCTGAATTCATCCTTGTCTAGGTAGTCCTCTTGAGTGTCCCTATGGTTCTCCACTGATCATCAAATTAACACCATAATCAAACAACCATAAGAATAAAAAAAAAAAAACAAAACAAAAAACCGACGAAAAAGAGATTAAGATGCAGAAATCAATCCAAATTTGAAAAAATAAACCAACCTTTTCCTGGAGACACAGTCAACTTCACTTCTTTCTGATCATGAGCTCCATAATCATGGCCACCACCACCAAAAACATCTGAGACTGGTGAAGCACTTGAGCTCCAAACAAACATATGAAGGTCCCTATTCCCATCCTCAGGCTTCTGCTGTGCCTGCCCATTAGGCCTCTTGGCATTAGCATTAGCATTAACATTCTTGGACCCACCAGTAGCAGTAGTAGGAGAGAACATCCCAGGGTTTGGTGCAGGGTAATGTCCTGTTCCACCAGTTCCGCCAGCATGGTAATGGAACTTTGGCTTCCCACCATCCTCTTCATAGTTAGAAGGCCTTGGAGTTGGTCCTCTTGAAGCTGACATTCCAAACACATCATTGGCACCAAAGTTTGAGCTTCTGCCACCAGCCATCATGGAATAGAAATCAGTGTGGTTGAAGCTAGACCCTCTTGGTGTTGGGTTCCTAGAGGATTGCAAGGAGTATATCTCAGCATTGGTGAGGTTTGAAGGCCTAGGTGTTGTAGAAGAAAGACCCTGAGACCTCCTAGAGAAGATATCTGATCTTGATGCATTGGATTTCCTCACAGTTACATGGAGCTTCCCATCTTCCTTGATCTCAGCTTCTGTCTCCAATGGTTGCCTTCCATCCAATGACATGACATCAGAGTCCACATGGATGGAAACAATGGAGCCAGCAGTGTCAGGGAACTGCTCAGAGATCAACATTCTGGCACCCCTAAACTCAAACATGAAGAGCATCAAGGTGTACCAAATGATGCATTGGAGGACCACAATTTGGACCATTAGGCTTCCAGAGAACTCACCATACATACCCTTAAGCAAAGGGATCCCCATGACCAAGGTGTTTGGGAGTGTGGAGAGGGAGAAGAGTGTTATGGTCCATTCCAAGCAACCCCTTTTGGTGACATTGCTCCAAATGGCTAACACAACCAAAACAATGATCTTTTGGAGTGTGTCAGCTGCTAGGAACCGGAGGTTCATTTGATAAGGGTTGTTGGATGCAATGAAGTGGAAAGAAAGGAGCGGAACTGCAAAGAGTGCAACAAAACGGTTGATCCCTGAGCATTGGTCAGGGGAGAAGATCTTCCACCATTTGACTGAGCCATAGGCTAAGATCATGGCCACGTAGAGTGGCACCATTGCGGTCATCACATGGTAGAAGTCTATTAGCGTGATCATCTTGTTTTGTTCAAAGATGAGGGATCAAAAGGTGTGTTTTGTTTATGAGGGTGTGTGAGGAACTAGGAGCAGGAGAAGGAGGAGAAGAACACGAAGAGGGAGAAGAATAAGGTGAAAGGAAGTGATGAAAGAGACTTGAGGAATATATAGAGAGGGTATCAAGTGGGGGAGTTGGTGGTGATGATGGTGATGAACAGCATGTGTTTTTCGGGGTTTGAGGGTAGTGGGTGGTGAATGCAGAATTAGAATACAGCAAATATTATTTCAGCTTTGAGAGCTGCAAGGCAAGCTTGGCACTTGCAGTCCCCAAAGCAGATGGGGGATTGGATTTTTTTTTTTTTCTTTTGGTTTTATTTTTTTTCTCACTTTGTTGTTTTCCTTTTTGTTTTGAACTGTGTTTGGATTTGGAGTTTGGAGAGAGAGGGGGAGAGGAATGGGGGGCTGGTGGTGGTATTTGATAACTGTGGAAACTTGGGGGTGTTTACGCCTTTGTGGCTCTAGCCTTCTATGGGTCCTAGAGTTGTCACAAAAAGCTTAGAAAAAGCATTTTGGGTTGAGGTGGAGATGTCTCCAAGTGATTGTTTTGTTGAGTGCTTTAAGATTTGTAAAGAGCCTCTTTTTCTCTGTATCCAGAATCCACGGTCTCTATTTTTTTTTTTTTTGGGAGGGGCGGAGGGGTTGGGTTTTTAATAAAAATTTAGGAAAAGATGATGTTGCCGTGTTCTAAAGCCGCAATCTAATCTCAAGCCATAACTCTCACCTTGATAGAAGATCAATCATAAAATTTAACTTTTTTATTCACGCTATCGGATCATAGAAATTGAATTAATCATACTTAACTGTTAAATGGTCATTGTGTCTATTCAAATAGAAAGAAATAACTATTCAAAGTAAGACTGAATTATGAAGAAAGTTGTTTACAGTCTTTTAGAACGTGGTCTTACTCCTAAGATAAGCGTATTATTTCTACCACTATAATTGTTAAACAAAATGATCATTACAGTGAAATAAAAGATCTACTTGGTAGAAGATACACTCATTTTGACAGAATATTAAAAAGCAATAAAAGCATGAAGTGTTAAATTGTGAGATTAATGTAATTATGCTTACAAATTGAACAATATATATGTTAATTAACAAATTTATAAAGAAAGAAAAAAGGAAAGATTATAGGCAAAAAGTGAAAACCTCACTCGAACAGTAACCATTTTGGAAAGAAGTTATATGATTTGCTCCAAGCTCTAAGGTAAGGCCATACGGGACGCTCGAAAATTAGAGGTCAGAGATGAAGAGAGGACAAATGAATGAGGTGAAGAGGGCAAAAGCCATCACGTGGACCTAAATTGTCTTTTTCCCTACCATATCTAATAGGCTTGCAACTTCCAAGAGCTTCGGGTTCAATTTGTTAGGTGAGATTACAGGCCACTCCACAATGCTTGTGTATGTGTTGTTGTTGTTGTTGTTGTGTTCTTTTTTTCAGAGTGAAATAGAAACCAACTTCGCGTTCCATGTCTATGTACAATTAATCAAACTTCAATTTATTTTAGGAAAGAACTTATGGAAAAATAAAGCTGGGGAAAGACAGAGCATCACTGTTCCATTGATTGGGAGGTTTTAAAGAAGAAAGAAATGAAAGGTGTGCAGTTAATTTTCCAAAATTTTGTCATATTTGTTTTTAAAGTTTCTCATATATTTCTATTATATTTTTTAATCTTTTTTATTTTAAATTGTTGAAGTATGATTTAATACATAGTCCACTAGCAAAAGATCAATTGATAAGAAACATATTACAATCAATCATTAGTTTCACTTGTCCTGACACTTATCTACTTACCTAGGTAGAAGAAGGTCCTTAAGAAGCAAATGATCTAGCTCTGATGAATGTAATCACTTTTGGTTCAGCTTAATTAAAGTTTGTTCATGTCAAACAATAATGCTTTTGTTTTCATGCAATCTTCAATTTTCTACTCTTGTTGCTTAAATATTTACATATATAATTTTGATATTTCCTTGTTTTCCTTTAATTTTTATTTTTGTGCTGTTCTTCCAATTCAATTTGGTATAAGATAAAAATGAAAGAAAAATTTCATAGGTTAAATTTATGAATAAAATTATACAAAAAAATTAATATTTGAAATTTTTTATTTCTACTTTTACATTCATACTAAATTTACTCTTAGAAGAGAAAAAATAATATCAATGAATGCATAGCTCACTTAGTGAGGGTTGTGCTAATTTAAGTAGAGTTCTTGGATTTAAATCCTAAGTATATAGTTGCATTAAAACTTGAAAGGAAGAATTTTATTATCCCAATAGTCTTATTCAACCTAAGCAGGATTATTTTTGGTAAGAAGATATATTTAGTTGCAAACAAAATTAGAAAGAAAGAATTTAAAGTGCTAAAGAAAACTCAAGAAATATTCAACTTGGAAACGGTTAAATTTTAAGACATTTTGGACATATATATATATATATATATATATATATATATATATATATATATATATATATATATATATATATATATATATATCTCCTTTAGGTGCATATATATGAAAAGTTAAGAAGATGTCTAACCTTATACATTTCTACGTGACTTCTTCCTCTCAAAGGGATAAGTAAGCATTTTTTTTTTTTCACTTTTTCAAAAGAGTTGTGAGACATCAGCAACTTGATCTTTAAAATATTTGTCATTAATTTAGTCTTTGAGAGTTGTGGGATATCAATTTGATCCTAAAAAAAATGTAATATCAATTTAATTTTCAAAAAATTTAAACTTCATTTCAAGTTAATATAAAAGACTAAAAAAAATTTGAAGTAACCTGAAATGAATTTTAATCTTTCTATATCATAACTTTTTTGAGGACCGAATTCATGTTAAAAAATGCTAGATATTCAGAATTTTTACTAAAATTTTAGTATCGGAATGATGTAACATTATTACTAATCCTTAGATGAGTAGATGAATCCCACCACTTTATATCATCCAATCACTATCATGATTTCTGGCAAAAATTCTGGTTATATCCTTCTGGCTGCGTAGTATTGCTCATTGATTTCTATAACTCTTTTGAGAATTAATTTGAGTTTTTAAATTTTTTTTATGTAGGGATACACACTTTTTTACATATCACTAATTCCTTGTGATCATATTTAAAACGAAGATACATTTAAAATTATTAAATTACAAATAGAGTTTAATTAGTATATATTTACAGGATAAAACTATTTTACACTGTCAAATAATAGAAATATGAAAAAATAAAAAATTATGATGGATCCCTCATTATAATAGATAATTATTTATATAAGTTGGTATTTTTTACTATCTCTATTAGATGATAATATAAAACTATTTTATACTGTCAGAGTATTTAAATTAAATCCTTACAAATAATTCATAAATCATTGGAAAATTAAAGTCAGGCGGTCAGCGTTAGGTGACGAGCCTTCGGCCTGTTACTGTTGCCCCAACCCGAGGTTAAACGCTCTTTTCTTATTTGTGAACGCAGAAAACTGAAAAGGAATACAAAAAAGAAGCGGGTTCTGACTTCTGAGACTGATTCAGAATTGTTTACCTGAATCTATAAAGCAGCGAAGTGTGAACCGAATTCGTCGATGTTCGGTTTAATCCTGGGAGAATACCTTTCGAAAAAAAATTATAAAATAAATAATTTTAAAAAAAATTATTTAAAAATTAATTTTTATTTGATTTAAGAATATCAAAAATAAATTTAAAAAATAATTTTTATTTAAATAGAATAAAGTAAAATTATTTTTAATTATTGATATAAGAATAATAATAAAATTTCTTTTTAAAAAATTTATTTTTAGAGTTAAAAATAATTTTAAAGATACTTTTTTAAAAAATCTTATGAAATTCTAAAAATAAATTTAAAAAAAAATTACACATAAAAATATATTAATTATTATATATTTTTATTTTTATATTAACAAAAGGTCTTTTATCTCCTTATACGGTAAATCAAAGGAGCCCAATATAGTTAATTTGTAGCATACACAGTATAAAACAAACTTTCTGCTATTGCATATAGCTTGGCATGCTAATCAATAAATAAAATTCTTTTAAAATGAATTTGCTTTTAAAGTAAAAAAAGTAGATATGTATTTATCTTTAAATTAACAAATATATCATATATAATTATAATTCACTACATATTATAAAGATTGAAAAAATCAGTTTCAAAACACATTTTCTAGTTTATCCAACGGTGCTTATTAAAAGTCTACGAAGCAAATGCATGAATGGCCTGAACTACGAAGTTGGAGAAACGTTACTTCTAATACGAAGTCGCTTGTAATGCAATGGTAAGTATAGGATTTTAATTAATCGATTCAAATGTTCAAGTCATTAAAATAATATAATTTGAATAAATTCAGCAATAAAATTCTATAAATTTTTATCAAGAAAAATATAGTCGTACTTTTATGTGAGTTGCAAGGGCTAGTGAATGGCCTGAACTCTTATAACATGAATAAAAATGGGCTAAACGTTTGCCGTTGGACGTGGATATGTCAAATTGTGATTTAGTAAAAATTATATTATGTGAACATAATTTGTATGGAATATCATATTAATTTACACTTTATTACTATTAAATGAGATGTAAAACTAATTTAAATGAGATCTATATCTCATCCATTTAATGGTAGATAAAATGTAAGTCCATACAATATTTATGAAAGATTATATTCACGTATTATTTCTCTTTTAGTAAATGATAAAGGCTTATACTACCGAAAAAAAATGACAAAGGCTTTTAGAAAAATAGAATGAGGCATTTGTTAAATGATAATGTCTAAGTGCTAAAAGCAATTTGGGGGGAATATTGGTCTGGAGCAGCATATGCTGAGTTACCATCATTGTGTTTCGCGGCCTTTCCCGAAAACATCATCATGGTAAAGATCTTACATTACTGTTCACCCGAATATTTACAGAAAGATGCCTCTTGCAATGGAGCCTCCATGTCAAATTAAAATTACACGCTCCATTAAGTATCTGGTGTGTAACTCTAGGTTGAAATTAACAACAATAATAATAATCATAATAATGGGCTTTAAGATCAGGAGTCTACGATTACAATTGTATTTGATTTAAACGGAACCATGAAGAGGAGGTCCCAGTTTATACCAATTGCACTAAGTGATGACTTATGTGAAGACCCAAAAAAAAAAAAAAAAAGTGACTCTTGCACGATAATCTGTTGTACAACAAAAAAGGGTTAATCTTTGATGTGTTTCATTTCAATAAGCCAAGTCCATTTCTCTCTCTCTCTCTCTCTTAAAGTAGCACTTGCAATAATTATAAACGTCTGTATCAAATTTTTGTTATACTTATACCATAATATAATCATAAAAAAGGAACAGAAATGAGCATAAATCATCATAACAAGAAGCAGCACTAGCTGTGAAAAGAGAATGTTACTGAAAAAAGCACACAGGCTTTATCTGCTTTTCTTGACTATTCAAACAAAACAAAACAAAACAAAACGGAATGGCAAAAGAACCGACATTAACATAAAAGAGATTAATAGTGAGTCAATACGTTTCACGGCCCTTGTGGGTAAGGTGCTTAGGATCGATCCTACTACAATCATGAATTAAATCTATAAAATCCATTTTCCTTTTTTTGAGCAGACTTGGACCGATCTAAAGCCTATTTAGCCCTTGACCCGATTATTATTCTACTTGGCAACACTACTGTATTAGCAGCTACATAACACACAAAAATTAAGAGAATGCAGGGGCATGATGAAAACTTTTAACCTTAGAGGACAAAAACTAAAGCAGAAGAACTCAGTTTCCATCTTTTTACTTTGCATTTTCATTTCCTTCATAGGTGAAGCTACAGCATGCCTTGTGAAACGAGCTCAGCATGTAGTATCACAGAATTAAAATGCATATTTTACCAAAATAAAATAATTAAAATGCATGGATATAGATAATCACCTCTCTCCTAGAAATGTTAACTTGAGCATGCGTTGAAGTCAATGATGGAGGCCATAAGCAGTAGCATAAAATGGAAAACCTTAATTAAGGGGCAGGGTAACGCTGATTGGCATGTCATGTCAGTCTTACAATTCTTAACTATTCAAACCCCAAACACTATGCTTAGCCGCACGCACTGCAATAGGTTTTTGTGTTTCCTGAGAGCATGAAATGGAATGCATGCATTTGATTTATTTATTTCACTGTTCTTCAATCAATAAACTCGTTTGTCTTATTTACCACTTGGTTAAACCCCCTTGCTTGAATGCGCAAACCTCTTTGTTTATTTAGAAAAGAGAAATATTTTTTGTACATAACTTTCTCTTACATGCTTTGACACCCTCTCTCTATCTCTCTTCTCTTCCTCTTGTTTTTTTTTTCACTTTTTTACTTTTTTTCATAATTTTTTTTTTAATTTTGTGAGTGGGTGTTAGGGGTGTCCATTATTGAAGTGGTACAAATAACAACTCTCTTTAGAAAAGAACAAATTATCTTGTTTCCAAAATTGCGTGCCCTTCTATATTTTAATTAGCTAACAAGCTAATGGGGGGCTAAGACATCGCATTTATATGATAACGGATAACGGATACTGCAATTGTAAACATGGAATTTAGCAAAAGTTGGGACACTTCAATGTATCTGAACAATTAGTCTAGTCCGAGTAAATTAAACGAATATATATTTAGGGAATAAGACCAAAAAACGCTCAGCTAGTTCTGATTCATATGCCAATAGTGGAATAGAGTCTAGTCACCAAAGAAAAATGATATATTTTCCTAAAATATTCTCCTAACAATCTCTTAATTACTACTAAAAATGGAAATATTGAATATTTTACAAATCCATTAATTACCTTGAAAATGTAAAAAAAAAAAAATCATTATTTTCATTGTTTATAAAGTAGGAGAATATATTATTTTTCATATATATTTGATGATACATATGAAATAAATATGTATGAAAAATAGTATATCCTTCTAAAATATCCTCCTGACAATCCTCTTAATTACTAAACATGCAAAATATTGAATGTTTGGTAAATGCATTTATTATCTTAAAAATATAAAAAAATATTCATTATTTTCCTTATTTAGAAATTAGGAGGATGATTAGAAGGATATATATCATTACTCAATATATAGGCTAAGCACATTTTTCTTGTGAAGATAGAACCTTATAATACGGGAATAATTTTTATATATGACAATAAAAAAATAAATATACTGTTTTTTAATAGAGAGTTAACAAACTATTATATGATCCTGATAATCACATAAGTTTAATTTAACATATATATAGAGAATTGCTTACCTCCACACTTTCATATAAAGGTTAGCAATCTCTACACTTTACTTCGGATATTAAACCCATCCATCTCTTTTCTTGATCCACTTAAACTTTTGAGTAAATTTTAATTGTATGTTCTTCATATTAATTACTTCTTTAAATTTTTCTCTTTCCTAATTAATGTTCTATCTCCACTATCTTGTTCTATTTGAAAAATATTATCATTTTTTAATTTTTCTCTTATTGATTAATTTATAGCTGATTAAAAACTCAAGTAATTTTATTATTTGTTGGGTAAATATATTTAATATTAATTTCCTGTCAAAAAAATTTAATATTAATTCAATTTTTTTTATAAAGTTTGTAAATTATCAAACGTGTACGTAGAATATAGATTTAGGTTTTGTTATATTTGACAAAGTTGTTTAAGCTTGTATTTATTGAATTTTTAATGAATCAATGCACAACTTGTATTATTTTTTCCCCTGAAATTGAATTTAAACAAAATGATAAAAATACGATATATAATTTTTCACCATCGTACTAGTATATAATTGAATCAATGTACAACTTATATATTAATTGTATTTTTAACCATCGTATTAATTAGTACACAATTATTACGGTAAGATAAAAAGAAAAAGGCTTAAAATTTTTTATTAAATACTAAATTATAGGTGTCTAAAAAAAACCAATTATATAAAAGTTAATGTTTTTATTTTTAATTAGTTTTTATTATATGTGAAGCATAGGTATAGATAAAGAGAGTGAAGACAGAACATTAGTTAGGAGAGAAAAAAATTTAAAAGAATAATTAATGTGGATAATATATAATTATAAATTTATCCAAAACTTTAAGTGGATTAAGAAAAGAGATGTTTGGGTTTAATGTTTAAAATAAAATGTGGAGGTCAGCATCTCTCTCTCTCTCTCTCTCTCTCTCTCTCTCTCTCTCTATATATATATATATATATATATATATATATATATATATATATAGGCAATGCGGATATATCTCATTTATTAATTTCTATTTTCCTTTGCTCTGCTTTCAGTTCTTTAATTCATCTTGTGAGGGAAAGAGGAAGAAATCGATGAGACATAAAAGATAAAACAAGGAAGCATTGGTATAAATTCTGTTGGAGACATGTTTTTGCTGTGGTTGCATGGGCCATTTCGATTGTAGATAAGGAAACCAATTTCTGGGGAAAGAAAAAGCAATTAAGATAGTAAATTGTTTCACACAAATCTCCTTTCATACGATTAAAGTTTTACAATCGTGTTGATTTGGAGAGATGATAAAAGCATATTTGTGTGGATTCACATCAGATTTCAAACACATTATCCAATGTTGACTTTGCTTAAGATTTTGTAAAGGCTGCTTGCCAAACTGCCATGTCAATTTTATCAATATCACATTCCTTTGATGTCACTCGTTTTTCTGGGGGAAAAAATAATAATTAGAACAGGAAGATATAATTATCAATGTACTAATTTGTTAGTAGTTTTTTTCCCCCTCTCCTCGGTGCAATATAGAGTATAAAATGGGATATATAGTCATGCCTTCTCGAAACCGGCTTCTATTAGTTATCTCAAGCTTTGAAGTTTTGTTGACCCAAAAAAAATCTCTGTGTTCTGAAGTTTGAACACAGAGCTATACTTTGATATAACTTTTGATCTCTGATATATCCCCTTGATTAATGCGGCACCATAGATGTAACAAAGGCAAACATTTAGAATAAAAATTCATTTTCAACAGAAACAAGAAGTAAAATTTAATTAATGAGTTAAAAGAAATTACATAGATGTTTACACTTCTTTTTCTTTTTCTTTTTCTTTTGTTACAAAGATGATATGAAGGTTTAACTTTATAATTTTGTATAAACTAATGGAAAAATCTAGACAACTAGGAATTTTTGCTAAAATTGATTTGCTAGAATAATGTGACATTTTATTAACTCTTGGGTAAATAAGTTAATCTTATCACTTCATTTCATCCAGTCAATTTTATGATTGCTGTCAAGAATCCTGATAAAAATTTTCTGATTGAATAATATTGTTCTAAACTAAATATTGAAACCCCTCAGCACTGAACCATTTTTGGTAGGTTGGATAGGTTCCTTTTAAAGTTAAAAAAGCAACATCTGATGCCATATTATTGAACTTGAACTTAATCAGGTAAGCTAATTAATATTTCAAATTGGATTGACTCTCAATATAATACATGTTTTTGAAATTGGACTCATTGTCATTGAGGTCTTTTTATTTAATCGAGAGCAACGGCATCATAAATGAGATGAATGCATGTAGATTACTAGTTGAACTGGTTGCCTTTAGTCCACTAGACCACTACTACGAAAATTATCTGTCCGCTAACATTTTCATTCACACTAATGAACGAAATATGAGACCATAAGAGATAACTGGAAAAAATAGAAGTTTTTTTTCTCACTTGGAAGCAAGCTCACTTTAACCTCGTCTGAAAGTTGTTACCTAGGCAACGCATATGACTCCGTCTAAATGCTCTTTAGATGCTGGTTTATGCATGTTTGCTTTACTTGGAACAAATAAAACCTTAAAGAAATGCAGTCAGAAGAAAAGGATTTACTCAGAATTTTGGTACAAGATAGAATTGGAAAAACGTAAGTAAAACATGTTTCTTATTTTATGCTACCCTATATATGGGTGTTGCTAAAATAGTCCTTAGATCAAAATGATTCTTAAATCCTATTCATTGAATTTTTTATATAATATTATTTATATAATAAAATATCTATTGATGAATTTTTTCTATAAACAAGATTTAAAGACCATCTTAATTTATAATTTATCAAGTACCATATTAAAACTTACCCCTCATATATATAGTGGATAGCATGTTCTACATTCTAGCAACATTTACCAACTGGCTTTGAATATCCAATTGCTTTTTTCCTTTTTGTGGATTTTACATAATCATATATAAATCAAGCAAAAGGAAATGAAGGGGGAGTAGAAATTTAGAGCCAGGAATTCTAGAAAAATGGATGATCATCGACTAACTTATTTTTGTGGAGTCAATTAAAATCGTTTTCAAATTCATGAGTTAACTCAGAGACAAGAAATATTTGCAATTTTGCATGTAGATAGTGCATCTATGTTGGGTGCATCTCAATCATATAATAAATTAGAATTTGAATTATCTAAAGTGAATAGTATACTTTAGATGGTAAAGTGCACAATATGATTGAGATTGAGCACTTTACCATATAAAGTGTAGTCGTTACTTTAGAGAAATCAAATCTAACAAGTTATAATAGATTATAATAGCTAATTATTAATTATATATGTGCGCATTCACCTATCTTAATTCAAATTATAAAAAGATAGACCATTTTGTGGTAAAATTACATAACTCTTGCATTCCTGCAGTTGAATATAATTAGTCTTATGGGCCACTTAAATGTCCAAACCTATAAGGATACCTTTATCTCTCTCTCTCTCTCTCTCTCTCTTTCTCTCTAATACACACACACAAAAGGACTCATATTTATGATCAATAAGGCTGAGTTATCCAGTTAATTTTTTATTCATATTTCGCTGCAGCTTAAAATTTTCTTAAGGATTTTTCTTTTACATAAATATGTGTTTAGATTAATTTATTTTAAGTTCAAAACAATATATAATCAAAGAGATTAATTTTAATATATTATCAGTATAAAATAGCTTTATGTTATTATTTAATCACATATTTTTATTTGTAAGACTTTTAAAATAGTCAGTGATTGAGTCAAATATTTTTCTTGATATAGTAATACATGATCAGATGTCTATGTAAAATTTTTTTACACTATTCGTGCATCAAAATTAAATTCATAATCAAAAGCCTCTAATGTTATTTTTTTAAAAAAATTATTATTTTCTCTAAAATAATATATTACCAAATATGCTACGTTTTTTTTGTGGACTACCCACCAAATATGCTCTCTCTTTTTTGTTCTTGTCTTTTTGGTCAAATCCACCATACATACTCTAAATCAGATTTTTTTTGTCAGAATGCAGTAGCTTAGTTTTGTGGGTCAGATAGAATTGGTCAGAGACAGAACGAACTAGTTTAGGGCCATGTCATAAATCTAACACATTGGGCTGGCTTGTTTCCCAGTGGGCTAGTAAAGCCCATCAGCCCCATACTCTACGGCTCGGTCCAAAGCGGGTTTTAGTAGCTCCAAATCAACATTTAGGGTTTAGCCAAAAAAAAAAAAATGTTGACCCTTCTCCACTAAACCCTAGTCAGCGGCTACCTTCAAATTCGTCTGCCTCAGTTGTAGGGTTTCTGTTTCTCTCTCTGCGTTTTCCAATGGCGCTGTTCCTGCTCTACGAATCCGCGTCTGGTTACGCCCTCTTGGAAGCTCATGGCCTCGACGAAATAGGGCAGAACACCGAAGCGGTTCGAAACTCCGTTTCGGATCTGAACCGGTTCGGCAAGGTCGTCAAGCTTCGCTCTTTCAACCCTTTTACCTCTGCCCTCGATGCCCTCAAACAATGCAACGCCATCTCTGAAGGTAAACGTCGCCGTTTTGAAACTAGAATCGCTGTTCTGTGTAGTTTACGGCAATTTTCAATTTCTCAGAAAATGCTACAATGGTCTAACCTTGTTGAGGAACTAAGTTTTAATGTGCTTGTTTTGGTATTGGGTTTTTGTCAAAAACGAATTTTTCCTCCACTGAGAAAGAAAAACTACAGGCGAAACTATTAAGAAAATATAGATTTTCAATGTTTTGATTATAGGCATTATTCACAATAGGATAATGTGATATCGTCTTATTTATGTAGCTGACCCTGTTTAGGGGCACAAGACTTGGCTGCTGCTGCTGTTGTTGTTATTATAATCATAGCATATGAGTGAAGTCCAATGGTTATGTTTGATCTCTTTGCTCCTCCTTTTTTTTTTTTTGGTTGTCTTGATTGTTCTTATATTTGGTGTTCAGGCTTGTTGACTGATGAGTTAAGGACTGTTTTGGAGACTAACTTACCTAAAGTCAAGGAAGGTAAGAAGTCAAAGTTTAGTTTAGGTGTGTCAGATCCTAAGATTGGTTCACAGATATCTGAAGTTACTAAAATCCCTTGCCAAAGTAATGAGTTTGTGAGTGAGCTGCTCCGTGGTGTGCGGCTCCATTTTGATAGGTTTGTTGGTGATCTCAAGGTTAGTGTTTACTGTTGCCTCTTTTTGTTTGTGTGCTTCTGCATGCAGGAGCTGGATCCCCATCTTCTGTTGAAGCATATTTATCTCATTATTTTTATCTAACATTTTCCTCCTACTTGAATTTTGCAGGCGGGGGATTTGGAAAAGGCCCAACTTGGTTTGGGGCATAGTTACAGCAGAGCAAAGGTGAAATTTAATGTCAATCGAGTTGACAATATGGTCATTCAAGCAATCTTCCTTCTTGATACTCTTGATAAGGATATCAATTCATTCTCCATGAGAGTCAGGTAGTTTTTGTGTTCGATATTGTATCGTCAAATCTGAAATTTAGAATTGTTGGTACTTGAAATAGCTCACTTCGTTTGAGAGAATTAATAAACTTGGGGAGTTTAATTCACTGCTGGTTCACCAATTATGTGCAGAGAATGGTATTCGTGGCATTTTCCTGAACTGGTGAAGATTGTAAATGACAATTATCTGTATGCCAAAGTTGCAAAATTTATTGAGGATAAATCACAGTTGTCTGAAGACAAGATTCCAGGCTTGACTGACATTGTTGGAGATGAAGATAAAGCAAAGGAGATTGTGGAAGCTGCCAAGGCCTCCATGGGTAGAATTCTCATTCTTGTATAGCATTTAACTTTTGTTTCATTGTCTATTTAAATCTTCTTTTGCTTGATTATTTTCAGGACAGGATTTGTCCCCAGTGGACTTGATTAATGTCCAGCAATTTGCACAGAGGGTAATGGACTTAACTGAGTATAGGCGGAAGCTGTATGATTATCTAGTTGCTAAAATGAATGACATTGCACCAAATTTGGCCTCTTTAATTGGTGAAGTTGTTGGTGCACGTTTAATTTCCCATGCTGGTAGCCTCACAAATTTAGCTAAGTGCCCTTCTTCAACTCTTCAAATTCTTGGTGCAGAGAAGGCGCTGTTCAGGTTTTTAGCTCTACTTCCTGTGTTAAAGTTTTAGAACTGCAAAGATTTGTTGTTTACCATTGTTTTTAGTCAAGTTCCAAATGTGTGTTTTAATTTTTGTCAAGTAAACAGCTAATTGTGGTCTGGAATGTTGATGCTATCATTACTCTGTGCTGTTACGGACAATTTATAATGTCTTTGCCTGTCCTATCCAGGGCTCTAAAAACAAGAGGAAACACTCCCAAATATGGTCTGATATTCCACTCTTCTTTTATTGGTCGAGCATCTGCCAGAAATAAGGGCCGAATGGCTCGCTATCTTGCAAACAAATGTTCTATTGCATCACGGATTGACTGCTTTTCTGGTTTGTTTTTTACATATTATTTTAGAAGTCTTATGTCTTACTTAACACCTTGTTGTATGTAAAATAATTTTGTTGCATTGTGATGCAGAAAGGGGTACCACAGCTTTTGGGGAGAAGCTCCGTGAGCAAGTTGAGGAGAGACTTGACTTTTATGACAATGGAGTTGCCCCTCGTAAGAACATAGATGTCATGAAGTCTGCTATTGAAAGTGCTGAAAACAAAGGTAGGAATGGAAGTAGAGCTACCATCCCTCCCCCTTTTTCCCGATCAACCTAATTGTTTGTTCCCTTAAAATAGGATATTTGATGGTGACTATATACTTTCACCATATGGTGGAACCTTTTTTATTTGTTGAAGCTATATATGTTGTATTTTCCGTTGTACTTCTTGTTTAATAGTGGAATTTTTGCTGATTTATTGTAATTGTTGCAGATACAGAGATGGAAACAGAAGATGTGCCTGTCGAAGCTTCAGGGAAGAAAGCCAAGAAAAAGAAGCAAAAAGCTGCTGCAGCAGAAGAAGGTGATGACATGGCCGTAGATAAGCCCACAGAAACCACAAATGGAGATGCATTGGAGGATCATAAATCAGAAAAGAAGAAGAAAAAGAAAGAAAAGAGGAAGTTGGACCAGGAGGTTGAGCCTCATGATCAGGCTGTAGATGATGGTGCCAATGGGGTTGCAAGTGAACAAGATGGAGCAGTTAAAAAGAAGAAGAAAAAGGATAAAAAGGATGAAAATGGGGAAGTACAGGAGGCTGTTAGTGAGACTAAGAAGAAGAAGAAGAAATCAAAAAGTAAAGATGCTGAGTAAGCTATGGAGTGAGCGCAGTTTCAACTGTTGAAATCTTATTTGTCATGTTATTGTTTTGGATAATGTTAAATTTCATTTGCTTATAACTTCTGGCCTTCGCTGCACATGTCTAGACTTGTGTTGACTAGCATACAAATTTTGTCCTAGCAAGTTTTGGCATCGTTGTAGTATTTGAAATGTCTTTATCACATATTTTTAATCTACATTGTCTTTCAAATTTTTGAAATGGTAACATAAACTTGGTAACTTGGTTGCGACAGAATACCAGTTTTCTAATCAATGGGCCTTGAGATAGTGGTAACATATATTCTTGTTATATATAATGAGATCATACTATAGTATTTATTTTTTAAAATTGGAGCAGTTACACCCTTTTTTTGTCCTGAAAGTTGCTGCCTGAAATATATTTTCCTTAAATTAGAGTTGAGTAAAATAAGATCTATGTTTAATAAAAATAAATACTCTTAAGTTTGGATTATTTATTTTTAAAAAAACTGTAAAAGCACTAAAAAAAGCATAGATAATTTTTTTGGTCTTGAAGTTTTATCTTTTTACTTGTAAACAACATCTTTTTTATAACAAAAAAGTTATTTAAGGATAAAAATTGTTTTTAAAAGTATTATATTTATGTATAGGTTAAAATTTTAGTTTTTCATAGACTTCTTAACATTTGTTAAAGTTTCTAATGAAACAAGCCCTACGTCTCTCACTAGCATTGTTAAAATGCCAATTTTCAAATTGCTTGATATATTATACAATAGAGATGTTAAATACAATCCTTCTTTAACTGTTCAATTTTAAATATGCATATAAATTAAGAAAATTATGAAAAAAAATCTTAATGTAAGAGAAATTTAAGTATATTTTATAAAATTAGTTTCACTTAATTCTCTTTCTTTCTTAATTATCATTTTTCATTTATTTTCTCTTCTCTATTTAATTAGAATATAATTGTAAAAATAAATTAATATTGTCTATATTTTTTAAAAGGACAGTTATTTGCGGAAAAATAAAATTTACAAAAGTGGACAATTATTTCAAGACAGAGGTAATACATAATTACACTATGTCTTATACACTTATATTCACATTAATATGCAATGTCCTATACAATATCAGCACATTTTATGTTTAAAAAACCTTCTTTCTAATATTCGGAAAGAAATACCATTTACTGGCATGTAATGACAGAGCTCAAGTATTAAACTTATTTGAACGTGAAATTTGGAGATTCAAGGAAACAAGAAACAATGGTGTAAAGGTTTTTATTTCAAATCAAATATGCAATGGAAGAATTAATTAAAACTCGGGGTGCGATTCACTCCTTTCAAACTTTATTGTGAAAGTAATAAGCACACTCGATGCATATGTAGTATGAACAATTTAAGAATTCAAAAACGTTAAAGAACAGTTTGAGTGAATCGAATTTATAATTCATGATGTATACATATCATCTTTTCTTCATTATATTACGCGGGGGTTAAGTGACATACAGATTCGAGGCATTATACGAGATAATAACTGGGATACAGGGATTCTTTGGCACTAGTTAAGTGCCGAGGTTGGCACTAACGCAACATTTGAATTAGGTCCAATCTAAGGTATTGTTCAAATAAGATAGAATTTATGTCATATGGGTCCAAACCAGAGCCTTCATCCCCTAGCAAGAAAGAACTAAGATCCTCTGATGTTCTATACTAATATAAAAGTGTTATGTTATAAAAGAGAAATACACAAAAATAAAATTACTAGAACAATTTCAATAATAATAAATCATACCATCGTAATGTGTCTAGCAAAACACACACACAACCAGCGCAGTCCCCTATCTAATTTATACAAGGACAAGGATACAGATGTCCAGCAACATGTGAAGAGGAAAAAACACAAACCAGCGAACGGATTTTCAAACATGAAAAAAGAAGTTACTCAACTGTACTAATGCCACTACAAACCGCATAAAAATATGCGGACTTGAATCGATACAAGCTCAGTTTGTTCCTCAAGTCTTACGTAAACCCTTATGAAACTTAACTAAACCACATAGTTGAAGGCTGAAGCCAGCTTATACGCATGAAGTTGCTACCAAACAAACATCCAACAAACTCATAAACCCCTAGAACCGGGAAGATCAATCCATTGTAGCTGGATTTCCACTTCGCCACATTCCACGTGCCGCAATCTAAGGATCATATCTTGAACAACCTTGCCGTTGGTATAAGTGATACAGCTCTCGTCCGCGAGGCAGTTATCCTTGCTTGGTTGTATTCTTTTGATCACAGTACCGCTTGGTAGGCCTGTTACATTCGTCTTCAAGGCTTCTATAAATGGTAAGATTTCAAATTCTGCATCTCCCATTTTGTCATCTTTGCTAAAGGTGTCATGGTCATACACAGTCTGCAATCATATCAGCAGTCCAATATGATGGAAAAAAATAAAATCAGAAAATCACAGAGATGAAAACAAATACCAACAAAATTACAGCAGATTATTTGGCCTTGTCGGTGTCCACTATACTGTGGAGCAGAGAAACTTGCCACATATTATAGAGAAAGTTCACTATTTTAGTTCAGTTTGTATTTTCAAGTGATTAAGGTTAGAAGCATGGCATCCAAGCACAAATGAAAGGGTATAGTCAGCATTACTACATTCATAGTGACCCATGAATAACACAAGTGAAGTTATCGCTTCCAATATCCGGCCTTATTATGACCATAACTGGGTAAGGGCAGTTTTACTTCCCAAAGCAGGACATGTGAAAACATGATGAAATTTAGGGCATCAAAATGAAGCAATTCATGAAGTGGTATACATAGTAGTTCAATTACAGATAGTCCAAAATTGTTCAGATGCATCCACGTGCTGTGGACTGTAACTCATTCTTAATTTTGTTGTCACATAACTTTTGGCTTGAAAATATTTTTCCCCCGGCATGAAGGCAAGGACAACATGAGCAATTCTTAATATGTTCAACATGCCTCAGAATCCTCTAACTGAGCTGGATCTTATAAACTAGTAAAGGCATTAAGTCAGTAACCAATTCACTTACCAGTAAGACTGAAGCATTGGGATCTACAATGGAAAGCGTGAGGTCTTCATTCCACTCAGGATTAACATCCTTTTTAATCACACGAGTCTTAAGTTTCTGAAAAAAAAAAAGAAAAAAAAAAGGCCATGACTAGGAGAGTGCTGAGTGCACAATTAGACAAGACTCTAGTACGATTAATGTCGCATTTAAAGTGTTCCTGACGCCAGAATCTTGCCATATCCCCATGTTATTATGAAAGTAAACATCAATTAAACCATGAAATTAAGTAACTAAAATAATCAATTAAAGCATGTAAGAAAGTCATACCTAGACAAAATACGAAATTCAAGAGAAATTAAGAATTTTTCTTAGATCAGATATTGTTAACTATTGATCGCTGTATGGAAGACCTTAAACCCGCAAGAATTCCTCTAAAATTAAGAGCTTCAAACTGGAAAAATTTTAAATAATAACAATAAAAAATAAACTATGCTTGATTCAAAAGCAAGAAAAGTGTAGCGCAATTAAGACATAGAAAAAGAAATAGATTGGAATTTCTTTTACGTTATCTTTTTGTTAATGAATTGTTAAAAAAAAAGGGGAGGGGGGGGGGGGATGATGATGATAGTAGTACCTGGTTGCCCATCTTGATGACAACATAAGGATCGCTACTGCGGACATCACGAACGGCGAGGTTGACGCCACGCTTGATGCGAACCCTCAGAAGGCCTAGAAGGTTCTCCATAAGAGACTTTGCTGGTGATTCTGAATTTGAGCTCCTCGAACGTGAACGTGAACGTGAATGTGACTTTGAATGTGAATGTGTATCCCCCATTTCCTCTTTCTTTCTATTCACTCTTATTTGTAACAAATTTATATATTTATTTGATGATGATGATGATGATAATAATAATAATAATAGTTTATGTTTTGTTAGATTGAGTCTGGAATCAAAATGACCAAAACTACAATTATTGAACGTTCTTTCTTTCGTGTGGGTTGAAAGGGTGAATTTTCCGGAGTGGAATATTCACATGAAAAATGTGAAAAGTAATTAATTACCAAAGAGAGGTGGTAACGTGTGGAACAAGTAAAGGCGAAGGGTGGAGGACGGTGGGACCCACCAGAGTTGAGGTTTGTCGTTTATTGGAAAACAAAAGAGACGAGAGAAAGGGATGATGGTCTTGTCACGTTACGAGGGTTTTGTTTCTGTGGATTCTTAGGTGGGGAATGGATGAGAGGTGAGTGAGCGGTGGTGATCCCTCCTTGGACACAGCTCCAGGGCGTGGGAGCCATCAACGAGCGTGTCCCACGTTGACTTCCTGTCTTTTTTTAATGGTACGTTTGGATGATTCGTGTGTTTGGTTTCACGTTTCAGATATGTAAAATCGATTCTGACGTATGAAAATTGATTTTTGAGTAATTTTTATATTATTTAATTATATATTTTTAGAATCAATTTTTATTTTAAAATTAATTTTAAAATAAGTGAAATTTTTTTTATTTTTTATTAAAATTATTTTTAAAGAAATTATTGAATGTTAAATTATTTTATCTCAAAATTAATTCTATAAAAATAAAATTAAATATATATTAAAATTTGAAAATAATTTGTATATTTTGAAGAGTGTAAAATTATTTTATATTATTATTTAATAAAATTATAAAAAATATTAAATTATATTACTATTTATTATAATAAAATATTTATAATAATTTAATATTTTCTTATATTTTTATTAATTAATATTATAAAATTATTTTCTATAACCGATGTATATAAATTAAATTCATGAAAGACTTTTGAAAAGATAATAGAAAGATTTTAGGGGAAAAAAATTTGACCTCCTAACTATACATCATGTTAATTTTAGTTCTAAAATTTGAAAAAAAAAAATGAATCGATTCTTAACATTTTTTAATTATGAAAATAGATTCTTTTGTTAATTTTTTCATATGTTATTAATGAAAATAGCACACATTTAAGAAGTTAAGAGGCCAATTTACATATTTTTAAAAATCTATAAATAAAATGCATAAAACCTATGAATCAAAAAAATAAAAGTAATTTTTTTCCCAAAATTTATAATAATTTATTATCTTAAAAAATTTTAAATTAAACTATATTTTATAAAAATAAAACTTTTCTTTCTTTTTGCTTTCTCTTCTAAAATCTTCCCTTTAAAACAAGGTTAAAAAAATCAGATTGGACAAAAATCGATCAAATTAAGGATTCAAAGATTCAATTGAGGGTTCAATTAGGATTATATATATATATATATATATATATATATATATATATATATATATATATATATATATATATATATATATGTGTGTGTGTGTCTGTGTGTGATTAATTAAAAAATAAAAAATTATATTAAATTATTAACAATAATATAATTAATATAAAATAATAGTTATTATGAAGTATTTTATCAAATATCTTAAATATAAAATCTATTTATTTTAATTTTTACTTACATTTCTTTTGTAAAATACTTACTGATAATATAACAATTATTTTTAATTTTTAATTTTTAAATTAATTTAAAAATATATAATAAATAAACATACTAAAAGAATCAAGATTTTAAAATAAATGAATTTTTTTTTTATTGAGCTTCTCTTTTTTTAATAAAAAAATAATAGCATTTTTTACCAATTTTTTTAAAAAAAACCGGCCAACCAGTTTGACCGATTCAGTTCACCGATTTAACCGATTCTTGACTACATCTAATTTTATAGTAAAGACCGAACTGGACTAGGGTCTGATTCCAAGTCAGATCAATCCAACCGACTAGTCCGATCTAGTTTCTTATAAGTGCTTTTGAACATGCTTTAAAATCAGTTGGCACTTTTCTAGAAGATGTAAGTGTGAAATTTAAACAAAATATTAAATTTATTAAATAATATATATAACTTATCTTTTTTTAAGTGAAACTTCACATAAAAATTTGACAGGGAAGAATTATAAATAAAATGGACATTTCTTTCTTACTCTCTTTTGGGAAAATAATATTAAGATTTGATTGTAATATACTATAAATGTAAAATTTTACATTATTAATTAATTATATAATGCTTAATTATAATATAATTTCCACGTCAACTTTTATTATAACTATAGATTAAAATTACATTCATGACAATAATATCCCTTTTTTTTTTGGTGAAACAATAATAATAATATCTTTGATAATTAGTAATTAATATTTAATTACGTATTCTATTTAATTTAAATACAAGTATAAAAATAAATTTACATTTTATAGCACTAATCCAATGTTAAATAAAACCAACAAGATCTTTAGCATAATGGCAAAATTCTACAGGACATTTTTTTCTTTTGCTTCTTCAGTTTACGGGTTTGATTGTCACTATATTCTTTCATAATATTTATTCTCTTTTGAGCTTGGATTTTCTAACGTAACAAATTTATTCTGAGATAAAAATTTGCTATATTTTACAAATTTCATATTTTAAATAAGTAAGCCATATGGTTAAGTAGTTATACTAATTTACTAATGATCACATAAAAGAGTAACTACCAAAAAGATCAAAATTAAATACACGCCTCAAATTTTGATTAAGGAAAATCTATAATTCCGCAAATACTTATCTTGGTTAATGATTCACAAACTCTGGTAGACTTATACCCATCATGCTAAAAAACAAATTCCACTATCCAATGGATTGAACGAGATTTTGAGACATTCGTGAAGATAAAATATACAAAGGAAGCATTACTATGTTCCTGATTAGAAGCATCGTCACATGAATATAGAATTCTAAATTGAAAAATAATCTTAGACAAACCAACCTCTCACAAACAAACTCCAATAAGAGCTATTAGATAATACTTTTAAATTCACAGTAACTTGTTGAATGATTCAAATGCATCCATCGTAGAGTTTATCAAGCCAATAAATTACTACAAGTTCAGCTCAGTTAACAAATCAAAATACTCTCCGAATAAAAGTTTCCTATAATGCAAAAATACCGAGGTAAGACCTAATCAAGTCTTAATCTTGTACCAAAAAATGTGAAAATAACTTGTAATCTTTGAAACAAATCAATAAGACAGACGAAAGAAAGTATATAAACTGCATGAAAAGTAAGGGCAAATACGAATATCCCTCAAAGACAGAATTCATTTGCACCTGATTTATCATATTATTGTTCTACAAAATTTTTCACATGGCTTTCATCATCACCCTATATTTATCTTGTTAGTTCTCTCCCTCCCTCTCTCTCTCTCTCTCCCCCCCCCCCCCAATTTATTCATAATATAAATGATGCATAATTTCCTATGTGAATTTCCCATTATGTGCACCTAAGACTAATCTTTACAACCAACCAAATGAAGTTATTTCATTTCCATCCTACATTAAAGGCATTCGTACTTGAAAGGGATAAAGCTTACCACACGGTACCTTCAAACATCATAGGTAGTGAGAACCTTCTGCACCAGGTTTTTAACAATGTAACAATCGAATATCATATCGGTATAACTTGTGAAACATTAAGGTGTAAAAAACAGCAAATGAAGTGCTTTTATAGGGAAAATTTAAAGACCACTGATCCCACAATCTAATTTTAAGAAAATCGCAGATCTTTATGCTGAGCTATAGTCATAAGCACTATGCCTCACATGACTGGTATATTACAATCCGAACGTATTTACCTAAGAAGCAAAACTGGGCCTCACATTAATTCTGGCAATAACACTAGTGATGTAGAACCTGCGGATAGTACTGAGCATGAGCAATAAAGCTTCCCAAGTCTATGGATTGCCATGCCATGAAGGACAAAGAATAATTATCATTTTGCAGAAACCACCTGCCACACTACTCTACGACTATTGTAACAAGAAATGAATAGGTTCACTGGCATCATGATTCTGAGGTGTTTGGCGGCCGAAGACCAATTACTCAAGCCCTCACATCTTTTGTACACAATCATATATCTACTGGAATAGTTTCCTCAATCTTTCTGCAGCTGAGGATGCCATTTTGTTGGTTGGCTCAAGTACTAGGGCATGTTGAAAATCTGCAAATCAAAATGATTCTGTAAGAAACCACAAATAGGAACCAAGATAATGAAGAAATACGATGTACCTTGGACTGAAATCAGCGTGATTCAGCCAAGGAAGAGGAGCACAACAGTATGAGAAAATGCAGAAAAAGAGAAGTTCCTGAGCATTATAGAGGCTCAGTCTTTCCCAAGACTTCAGTCCCAATTCTAGCCTAACTCACTTCCCTCCTATTCTCCTCCCTTATACCCAACTCACCACACACACACTTTCAAATACCACACTCACATTACAGCACACACCTCACCACTCATGCACACCCACCTCTCTATCTCTGTCTCTCCCTATTCAATATTGCAATTAGGATCATTAAGCCCGGTCCCTAACAGATTCACCTATGATTAGGAAAATTTTCAAATTTTCTTGTGAAAATGAGAAAAATTATGCAACAAACATGAACCTTAACCTTATAAATACATAGTTGTCTAATACTCCAGCAATTTTACAGTATAGCCCCAATTTCATCGCAATTAATTTGAGATATACAGAGTCTGGCCAGTCCAAGAGTTCTTCAGCGAAAATATAATGTTGGAATCTTCATCTCAAAATAATTTTAAAAAAAAAAAATTTCCCGCACTGTACTTCTTAGTCCAAAGTTTGAAATACTGTGCATTACTTTGTAAAAAAGGAAACCCCTTGCGTGGGTATTAGGTTCTTTTTTGGGTAAATAATACTACAGAATGATTTTTTTTTTTTTTGGGGATAAAAAATACTACAGAATGATCATCGTATCTAACTCCCCCATTCTATCTTTAAATGAAAGATGCACACAAATGTCAACTGAATGAAAGATCTTACCATCAACTGCATCCTTATAGTAGCCTAGCATCTCTCTTGCTCTACCTCTTCGAAAATATGCTTTCACATTCTGAGTGGAAACAAAGATAAGGAATGAATATTAATGAAAAATAAAATGTTGCACAGCTATCGCATCCGGGGAAATATAGAATAAGCAGGAACCTGAACAAATTAGATGGAGCTTCATATGAAGTGGACATGTACTTGAAATACCATAAAACAAATTTTTTGAGCTAATCAATTGTACTTTAATTATCAAGCCTTGATTTTCATTACCCATAGATACTTGGACTTTAGATTAAAAGCAAGGTTTATTTAGTCTATATGACAAGAAAATTAATCACCATAGAACTTTAAAACTACCCAAGTTCATGGTTATTTAAAGAAATAAGTCACCTTTTTGTCAAGGTTAATTGCTTTTGTACAATCAGCCTCAGCTTGAAGATAACTGCATGAACACAGAGAACAACATGAAGATGTTGAAAGATAACTTTTGAGGAGCGAACTGGCAAGAATGATACGCTACCTGCCAAGTTCTAGATATGCTTGGGCCCTATTACTGTAGTATGTTGCATTGTTGCTGCTTAGTTTGATGGCTTCTGTATAAAATCCAATGGCTTTCTGCCACTGCTTGTCTTTGTAGGCTTGATTTCCCTGAATCATTAAGTAACAAAACGAAAGAAAAGGAATCAAGGAAAACATAGCTTCTGTATAAAATCAAATGGCTTTCTACACTGCTTATCTTTCTGCCACTACTGTACAATGTATGCCAAATGCATGTTGTGAAAAAAGGTTCAAAAATTATACATCAACATTAAAATGAAGTGTACACGTCGACCATGAAGATATAAAAGAAACATAAGGTTTTGCACAAACCTAACATACATTGCTGAAGTGTTCATGGATTCAAATGACAGACAATCATGGTTTATGACAGCTAAGTTTCAAACATCACAGACAATGTAGTAAGGTGTGTCAGCCAGTTACATTGCACAATTACAACCAAATGCATAAGTGCTGAATTTATCTATTTCGTCACAGCAATACCTTCTGTTTGGCAATTTCAGCAGATTCTTCCTCACTGACAACATTTCTTGATGATTTACTTTTGACAGCAATATCAACCTGCTCCTGAAGAGTTGAATACATGGTCTGTAGCGTGTCCAGTAGAAAGCAATCACCACCATGCCGAGCTATGAAGGACACTGAAACAGGACACTTGTCATAAAATCCTAATGGAATTGTGACCTGAAAGGATAATAAGCAGAATATGGATGAAATAATCATTAGGTTGTGATTCTATCACTGACAAAAACCAAACAGCCTAACCCAAAATGCTTTACTGACATATGATTTTTTTCTCTAAAAACAAAAGTTATATATGTTTGTGTGTGTGTGTGTGTGTGTGTGTGTGCACGGGCGATTCATTCAGTTTTTGATAAGCTCAATGATGTTGATTGATCTGTGTTGTTGACCCCACTGGGATTAGACTAGGTTGTTGTCATATAAAGACAAGGAAAATAAATAAATAAATAAATAAAAGAACCAGATATCCAAGTTTCAGGTGAGGGAGAGAATTGTACCTGACAGCAGCCTGATATGCTAGCAATACTTAGCAGACTATATGCACGGCTCCCATAGTCCTCTGATAAGATCTCCTTGCCACCCAACTTTGGAGGAGGATCAGCTATAGTAGGGATCACCAATATTCCTTCATCCTTAAAAGCATAAAACAGTATTGATCTTAGTACAATAAAATTTTCTTGGTTAGTTTATATTGCTTTACAGAAACAGAAATTTGTGCCTAAGAGAATCATAAGAGTATCCTGTTTAGATTTCCTATGGCTCATAAAGTGTATCTTGTGACGTTCAATTTCCAGGCTGCTCTTTGATAAGGAAGGATCAATTGGATGCATTAAGAGCATACTTTCAGGAAGTCGTGTAGCAAGTATTCTTATCATTCAATGCCAATGTTTCAGTGACAAATTGATGATACACCATAAGTTTGTTAAAATTCAGTACACCTTTTAACGCTTTAACAATACTCTCTTCTCCAAGAAATATATTCTTCCTCCAGTAAAATAGGGAGAAAAAGGAAGAAAGACAATATGTCATTAAAACTGCATCAGGCAACAATTTTATTGTACCATTAGACACTGCAAGATAACAATAAAACATTAAGGTAAAATCCTTTAGAAGATGCAAGCCATTTTACAAGTGAGAAAATATGAAGATTCATTTAATCAGAAAGATTTATGAGAAGCAAGATGCATAGTGGTGTAAAATCATTACCTTCAAAAGAGATCTGATAGCAGCTCGCATCTCATTTCTAACAGATATACAGTTTTCAATCTCTACATCAGATACCTCAAACTTTTCATACAAATCTGCAGAGACAGCTGCATGAAGGTCAGGCTTTACTATGTTTATCCACTCCTCGTGCACAAATCTAAATTCATGCCTGTACAAATATGATGATAAAATAATCACAGTATCTTATTAAAATATCCGCAGATGAGGAGGATCAAGTCAAATTGAAATTTGAGAAGAGAAGCTATGACATGATTAGCTGTGAGTAGAATGAACATACTTGCACAATTTTTTAAGGGAAATGATGAGAAAATTCAAATGACAATTGAAATTACTTCCATCTTAAAATTCACATAGCCATACATAAATACTTTGAAATTTTATGTAACACACACAATTTGTGAGATGCAGCTAAAAAAAAAAAAAAAGCGAAAAGATTACATATTATAACATTTCCATGTCATAAAGAAATGGACTAACCTTTGTAGAAATTGCATAACATTTGCAAGTGATTTTAATGAAGAAACTTTAAGTTCACCATTTCTTTTCAGGATGGAGAGCTCTTTCAAAGTTGGAACTTTAGAACTTAAATACTCCTCAAGATTTATATGCTTCAACACTTGCCCTGAAGAAAATTGGTGTAGAGAAAACAAATAAATAATGAAATGTAATTTCATGTACAAAGGAAAAACAATAACTAAAAAACACAAAAAAGGAGGCAAGACATGTTAACAATGTTTGCAAGATGACATCTAATTGCAAAGAAGCACACAGCAAAAAGAACATACTTCCAAAAAGCTTCTCAGTGGATTTGATCACCACCTGAGAACTCCTGTCAAGAGGGACCTTTAGATGTTGAAAACAATCATCAGCCATAATTATTTGCCGTGGACTGCGTTGAATTATAAATGGTACTTGCAAAAGTATATGCCCCACACGACGCAAAATATTAGGATCCTTTGCAAACCAACCTGCGGCAGTTTAGTGTTAGAAAGAACTTTAACAAATGCATTCGATGACGTAATATTAGCTTCCACATACACAATCATGATAATGGGGCTAGGAAGGCCAAAGTGGGGGCAAAGTGACCTTAGTGAGATTCAACCCCAGGGTTAGCAGCCAGAAAGGGACT
The DNA here is from genome assembly GCA_031439595.1 of Pterocarpus santalinus. NCBI lineage: Eukaryota > Viridiplantae > Streptophyta > Magnoliopsida > Fabales > Fabaceae > Pterocarpus > Pterocarpus santalinus. The sequence goes on from CM062531.1 coordinate 60,895,859, forward strand.
TGGTGCCACTTGGGATAAGGCTCGTTGATCTTTTAGACCATGGAAATATACTAATCATTTCAAAAGAGAAAAAAGAGAATCAATAATTGAATCATCCATACCAACAGTGTCCAGACTTTTTGAAACAGGTATAATTCCATTATGAGAGACAGCCCCATATGAAGGTCGAAATCCTAAAATGCCACAAAATCCAGCAGGTACTCTCACCCCTCCAACAGTATCAACACCTGTTGTATACCATGGTGCAAAGTGTGACAGTATCAGAAACAAATCCACATATCAGCATATGATGAACTGGTGATATTAAACCAAAAATAATAAATTACAAAAAGTAAACTAGCCACTTTAGAATTGAACCATAACTTCTTAAAGTGATAAAGCATAAACTTTTACAAAAATCCATGATTTCAAAGTTAATGCTATGCCTTCATTAATGACTTAATCTACACAGCATGTCAAAACATGGGTGTTGTATTGCCCATAAACAAAAGGCCTTACATAGTTAATCCATCAAATGCCTGGATTTTCCATGTCTTATATCTAGAAATACAATTTGTGAATTATACTCCCAACTCCAAATTAACTTAAATTTCACTGAGGCATAGAAATTTCCATGACCATGACTGTAATAGACTAATATATCCATCTAATGAGTCTCTTGTATTCTTAATTCTAAAGAAATACAGATTGAGAGACATAGGCATGCACCAAGAATGCAACTAGACAAACTCTTGGTGGCAATGAGCTAACCTCTCACCTCCAAAGAAGAGACATTTCACATTCCATGCAACCAACCATCCATTAGATCTCCCTCAAATTCTTGATCTATTGCATTGCCCATGAGAAAAAAAAATTGGCCAGGGTGAGGTAGGCAACAACCCTATTATTGTAGTGTAGGCTAAAAAAAGGAAAAAAATGAAGAAAGCAGCCTTTACTAAAAGAACCTATACAAATCATATTGGTCTTGCTAATTAGTTATTTTATTTGTGCTAAAGGCCTTAATCCAACTGACGAACAAAGACACACACACTTTCTTCCTATAAATGCCATCCAGAAGTGAAACTGAGCATGCCATGTCTTTACCAAAAAAATAAGCAAATAATGACTCGGATAAGCTACCAAAAAGATATCAAGAAGCTCACCAAGTGCAAAATCAACCAAATTGGCAGCGACAGCCACAGCAGCACCGCTCGAGGAGCCACCTGGTACTCGAGCAGGCACAGTAGGATTGGTTGGCATTCCATAATGCTTATTTTCGCCACTGATACTGAAAATACAAAAAAAGCAAAAAGACAAAAAAAATCTCAATTCCAAAAAATCCAGAAGATAAATAATGGGAAGAAACTAAAGTCATTCTAAACCATATTTGAACTAGTACATATCATTTACAATCTATTACACCATATGGTGGAAATGAAGCTAGAGTCTTTTGCCTAATTTCTAGACTGGAAGAAATTCTTAGATAGACATGGTCTACAATATCATCTCCTAGACACTCAAATCATTATTTAACATGTGTAAAAGCATTCTTGGTGATTAGTGGATTTTTATTATGCGCTATATAACCTTACGCATGTTTAATATTGAAAGGAGTGCCTATGATAGGCAGTGCCTACACAAGGATTATTCCTTTTAGAGTTTAATCTTTTTCCTAACTGGATTATTTTTTACTTTCTTTTTTCCCCTTTGACTCCTGGCCAGGTACCTATCTTTCTTTACTCCATTTGGTTAACCTCAGAAATCAGTATTACTTTCCTGAATTAGTACCTAGAAAGCAAAATCTAACTCATGTCTTCCCACCAAGCCATGATGGCCTAGGGGCATCTACTAAAAAGCCATTCACTGAAAGGGAAAGGGAATAGGTCCACCCAGATATGCAGTTGTCAGTTTTCCTGCAGGCAAAAAACAGAAAAATAATAGAATTTGAAACCAACCCGTAAGCTAGTTCATCCACAACAGTAGTCCCAATGCAGGTTGCACCTCCTTCAACAAGAGCAGATACCACAGGAGATGTCTGAAAAGCAGCTTCATGTGTCCTTGCCCACTCTGGATGCCCAAACGTGGCAACATGTCCATCTATGTCAAATCTGGTAACCATCATGACAATAATTTTATTTATTATTTGATTGTGAAAAAAATTAAGGCCACTAGAGCGTCAATAACCATTGTAAATATGCAGATAAATGTATACAGGATCCTCTAACGTTACTTGATCATGTAAAGACATAAAATTTTGTTATATTAGGACCAACATTGCTTATCTTAATCTAACAATTTTGTTTTTGTATCTTTCTCTCTGACAATATAAAAACATGAGAGGATCCTAATTCATTCATACATATGGTACAAAACCATTTTTTTTTTTTAATTTCTGTCTGGGTGAAGAAAATGAGAATACAAGTGCTTGAATACAAACATCAAAGCTTGATGTCAGAACACAAGAACCAATCCAATTCCACCAAGATAAATAAATAGATGGGGGTTAAAGGGTAGAGAACTATATTGCATGTTACGCAAATAAAAATGTCCAAACATTTCTTTCTTCTTCTTTTTTTCGAATGAGGAAATAAAAGAAAAGACAGAAACATCACGGGAAACAAAAGCACCCCAATTGAAAACAGCAACGACCCATTAAGCAGAAGCACGAAAAGGAAGGAACTTTGGGAAGGAAGAGAAGAGAGGAAGGAGGGGTGGTTGCTTACAGGTCAGAAAGGGCGAAGGTGAGAGAAGTGAGAGGGTGAGGGGCTTTGGGGGGAAGAGGCTGAGGCGGAGGCAGCAGCTGAAGCTTCTCGATGAAAGCGCCAAAGTCCTGCTTGATGCTCTTCTTCTTGAGCTTTCTGGTCATCAAGAAAATTCCAGCTAAACCAAGTCCAAGTATGATCCATACATGATTGGCGGGTTGAGACCCCATATACAGCTTCTGCTTCCGCACTCAGAGAGAGAGAGAGAGAGAGAATAGAAGATTGAAAACTGAAACCTAAGAGAGTAGAGCTGAAGCGCCAACGGTGAGAAACGAGAACGAGAGGAAGAATGGGATAGCACGCAATCACCCAGCTACGCCTGCGCTCCCGAGCTGAGTGGTTCGCTGCTCTATTTTTTTTTTTTTTTTTAATTTTTAATATATATTTGATTTTTCTATTATAATGATTAATTGTGTAATTTATAATTAAGGGTGTGATAAGTAGATGAATTTTTTTGTAAAATAATAATTTTAAAATTAGGAGTTTTAATAGTGTAAATAGAGTTCATCTGATGTTTTAATGTTTTAATATTTCTTTTGAACTCTTTTTGGATTTTTTTTTTCATTAACATTTATATGCAGTATTTATTACTTAAACGAAAATGATATATGCGGAGGAAAGAGCTCATGGTTCACAATTGCCTAGGTGAAATGACCTTTAACAAATAGTCGAAAAGCGGAGGTTAGAACGATTAATTGAAAAATAACAACGAGTTTAGTTCGTATATATTAGTAGTGTATAATACTATCAATTAATAGAAATATTAAAAAATAATAATTTATATGAATAATTATTTATTATAATAAGAGATTTATTATAATTTATTATTTTTTAATATTTTTATTGACATTACGTATAAATTAAACTCTAAAAATATTTATCCAACTAAATATATGATTAAATTAAAACTTTTAAAACTAATTTTGAGCCAACTTAATTTTACAAACTTGATTTTAGACAAAATTGAGTTGACACCAATATGATTTATGTCTACTAATATTAATCTAAAAAATAATTTTAATATAATAAATATTATTTAAATAATATAAATAAAAATTACTTTTATGTAGATGTAATTATCAAAAAGACACATATAATACTTAAATAATAATATAATAATAAATTAGAATATTTATGTTAATGCTCCCAATATTACGAATAGTACAAAGTCATGTTCATTATTTATTTTATCTTAAGGCATATTTAGTTTAATTTTTTCTAAAATTACTTTCTAAAGAAGATTTTTCAAAAGAATCATTTTTAAAAATTTTTATTTATATTTTGTTTGAATATATTAAAAATAAATTTAAAAAATAATTTTTATTTAAATATAATAAAACAAAATTACTTTTAATTATTAATATGAAAATAATAATACAATTTCCTCCCAAAAAATCTTTTCTAAAATAAAAAATAATTTTAAAAATACTTCTCCCAATAAAACTTCCTGAAATTTCAAAAATAAGTTAAAAAAAAAAAAATCTATATACACCTAAACCCACTATCATTGTATATTTTCATTCGCATTGCAAACTTTAAAGCCTACAATAATATTTGATCATGCAGAAGCTAAATGAAATCTACATCAATTCAGCTATTCAAAGATTTATTTACATCAATTGACAAATAATCACATCAAACTATAAAGTCCTTTTGCGTATTATGACCAATACTTAGTTTTAAATATCACAGGTACAGCTGATATCGCCTTATTCCCTGATACAGCTCGAAGATACGTTTATCCTTTACAATAAAAAATAACAGCAACTATAACAGATATGAACCAGTCTTGTAAAGAATCAATAGTTCAGCAAAAATTTTGCCTATATTTTTTAAAACCATAACCACTTCGCAGTCTCGTTCTGAAGAGCCAAAAATGTTGACTGAGAAACCCAAATGTCTTCCCTTCAAATAAGTGGAGGCAAAACCCAAGAGCACAGTAATAGAAGCGAAAAAAAGAATGCCTGGACTCTGGACTCGAGAACCTAGTTTAGGCTTTAATCCTCGCAGACTCTCCCACGGCGTTCTCCATTCTTGTGTACCACTCACCAATACGTGTGTGTTCCACCATATCCTTGCCAGACCTTAGATAGCGTATGGGTCTTAAAACCCCGAAGACAGCCAGGTCGGCTAAGTTAGGCTTAGACCCTCCTGAAAAAAAGGCAGAAAAGTAATCAAGATATCATATCTAAATAATGCAAAATGATTACTCACCACAATAACAATATTGAAGACCTTACTGAAGACCTTCTTTATGGTTTAGTCTAGCAAATAGGTATACAAGGGTTTCACCTTACTTTAAATGGTTACACACACAGGTTTCTGAATCATGAATGATCTTCTCAAGGATCCAAATCAAACAAGGCCAGTGGAATTTTTTCTTTTTTTTTCCCCCTCGACTAAGTCCAGTGGAAATATTGTTAGAAAAGACCGTCAAGCAAAAAATTAAAAAATTATTAAAAATGGAGACTTCATGATCAATATTTTGACCAGCTAAGGATATATGAAGCCATAATTAGTCTATTACTTCTTGCTTGGCAAGAAAACCACCAGAAAGTAAAATTACAACATTAAAGCATTTTGAGATAGGAATTAGGAAGAAATCTCTGACATCAGTTTAAAACAAACACATCACATAGACAATGTGTATGCATGCCCTTGCATCGATAATGTGTCTCCTTAACACAACAGTGGAGTACATACCAAGGAATTCCCGGCCATTCAGAGCATCTACCCATGTTTCTGCTGCCTCGTAGAGAGCAGCACGTTCATCAGTAATGTTATATTTCTTCTTCAGATTCTTCGACACAAAATACATTGCTGCAGCTCCAGCATACTTAACAGTAATTTTCTCCGTAAAGCTGAAATTGCCTACGATATCAATAAAAATGAAATTAATTATCAGACCTCATCCAATCCTGGGGTCAAAAAGAGCATGGCCAAAGCTTCAGCAGGGGTAATTTTGCCCATCAATGAAGCCTCTTGATCTACAAACTGTTGTATAAATCAAAATAGGAGAGATATGCCCTATTTGCTTGTGTGTGCGCCCATTTCAGTAGCACAGAACCATTGATAGTCACTCATGGTAAGAACTTTTCATTGCAATCAAATTTGACGACTCGGTGAAAATTTTACTTGTCCTTTACTATTAGCAATAAGAAGTACAAACTGAAGCTATTATTTTACTCTTTTTTAGACATAAAGCAGATTAAATGCAATGTCTTAATATCTTCTGAAAGTCATAGGATAACACAATAGGAATCAAAAGTTTCTCTTGTCTCCTTTATTGCCACGTCTGCACTTTTCTATACACATCTGACCCTTGTTAAAGCCACATTTTTTAACCATAAAAAGGGCATCCTAGTTCACAAGGATCCCACCACCGTGCCAACCCCACATATTTCAAGTTGCAAAAACTAAGGACTCAACTACACAAGACATATACAAATAGCTTGCCCAAAAAATTGAAAATTAAAGTAAAAAGCCTAAGAAATTAAATAAAAATAAGCTTCAATAAAATGGCTGAAAATGCCAAGAGAACCAAGAAAATTTGTAATACAAATGTTCATTTCTTGTAAAAGCATCCCTTCATTCTGGAAACTGGATTACTGCACTCCATAATAATATGTCCACCTTATCTACTAAGTACCAACTATAGACTTTGTTTGAAAGTCATGCTTATTGAGATAAATAGGACAACTTTGTATAACAAAAATGGAGAAATCAAATTGAAAACATAAATTTATCCTAGTGTAAATAGACTAGAACAACTAACCATTGCTTGTGATGTAGTCAAAGGACTCAAGTGCTTCAGAAGTATTTCGGTATATGTTAGGTGACAGAACATGTACTAAATGATTATCAACCCACCTGTATCAGAAGGGAAAAAAAAAAAATAATTAGTTTAGTAGATTTACATGCCAAGCAAAAATAACATTCAGTCATTTCCCCCACGTATTTTTCAGTCTGAGTTTCCTGTGACAGGTTCAATTTAGCAATAGTGACTCAGGTTGCCTATATTACTGACTATTGCAAGCCAGGCCAAGTGTCAAATCTTTTTGAGAATACAATATCAAGCATAACATTGGATGCTAAATTGGGCATCTTACTGCAAAGAAGATCCTCCTAGAAATAAGTTGGCAGCAGCTAATGCCTAAAGTCCATAACCGACCTTTCTTACTTAAAAGAATGTCATTGATTGGGATACTAAACCAATTATGCAAATCATGGGAGTCAAAGTAAAAAGTTCAAAGATTAGAAGTTTGACCGAAATCTGACTGACCCATAAAGAGATTTAGTAAATTATAATCATGCACCTATGAAAGATGACTGAAATCAAACTACCAGCTTGCAAGAAAGCTAAGAATTAACAGAATCACAGAGAAAGAGAATATCAACTTATGTTGTACTGTTTTGACATAATAAGTGCCAGTGATATTCTACATGTAAAAAGATAAATATATTTTCTTCAATTCTATAGCATATAGGGTTTCTCCAATAAATGTAAATATAATTTATGATAGGACGTGACCCCACCCAGTGGAACAAGGTTTAGTTGCTGCTGTTGTAGTACTATAGCATAGAGGGTAAAAGAAAGTATTGGAAGAAAAAAAAAAAGCTTTCACTTTCAATCATACACAGCATTTCCTCTGTAGGTTGGTTAAGTGGAAGTGTTAAAAACAACTTCCTCAAATAGGAAAAACGAAATTCAATCAAACTACTAAGAAAAGAGTCCTGTCATTTCACTTATGAGAGACCTGCTTGATTGAAAAATAAAACATGACCATGAGAAAGAAAAGCATACCGCCGCCATTTTGTTTCTTCATCATCCGCATCTGCCTTTTTCTTTGACAAAATCTTCTCTCCCAGCTTGTCAATTATAGCTTTTTTTTTTTAATAAAAAAAAAGAAACAAAAACAACAACTAAGTACGAAATTACAGTGGGGTTCATTCAGTCGGCGTAAGTCCATAAGAAAACTTTAACAATCAATTTTCAGGGAAAATGTCAAAAACCTGATGAGTCATTTAGCTGCTCGCCATCTACCATCAATATTGGCACCTTCTTATACTCAGACCATTTAATTTCCTTCTTACTGAGTGGGTTAACCTCCACAACCTTGTAAGGTATATCGTGGTAGTCCAAAAACGCTGGTAAAGCCAGCAAAATATCAGCAACAGAAACTAGGAAAATGCTGTGAAAGCTCAGTGGATAGAAAGCTACAATAATAAAAAAGAAAGACGCAAAGCATTATAAGCACCAACATCCCGGCACACGTTCACCATTACATGTGAGATAAATCAATCAGGGGAATAACCTTATTATCAAAAGCGTCAATTGACCACCAATACACCATTTAAAAATAATAAAAATATTCTTTCTGTTTCTATGACTTAGGTGGTGTTTGGATTGCATTATTTCTGGAGAATAGAACATGTTTGGTACCAGCTTATTTGAGGATTTGTTTTTTTTTTTTTAATATCTTTTTCAAAAGCTGTCTTAGTAAGATTTTGATTATAAGCTGTTGTAAACGTAAAATAAGCAAATCTAAACACACACTTAATGGTTCCATTAAAAATTTTCATACACATTTCAATTCCAGCTTCTCCAATTCACCAGACAACAAAACAAATCTCATTTTCATAATATCAAATCAAATCAAAGGATAGTTTTAAAGACATGCAGTTTCAACGAAGTCAACATTTGCAGCCATCTAAGCATCTGAACCTAACACTATCCAACTTAAAAAACACCAATATCATTCCAATCCCAAAATCCGAACACAATAAGGAGAGAGAGAGAGAGAGCAATGACCTTTAACTTTATTGCAGAAAGGGCAAGCCTCGTACTGGTAGAGAACGACGTCGTTCGGGAGAGCCTCGGGCGGCGGCGGCTCCTTGGCAAACACTTCCTGAGAAACCGAGGTGGCGGCCACCGCGGTCGCGAGGGCCCCGGCGACGCCGAGTGACGCCCCCGTGAACGATCCCATGAGGGAGGAGAACCACCGGCGGTGAGCGCGGGCGCCGCCGGCGCTGCTGCCGTAAAGAGCGGCCTGGAGAAAACGGTTGGGGACGGCGAAGGAGGCGGCGGATCCGCCGGATGCTCCGCCGCGAGCGGCGGCGAGAGTTCTGAGGAGAACGGAGGAGGACGCCCTTCTCATATCGGAATGAGAAATGCGTGTGATTTCGTTTTGCGCAGTTCTAGTTTTAGAGCTGAGAAGCGGTTTATGTCTGTTTGAGACAGATCGAAAGGTTCGAGAGGGTTTTAGGCTTTGCTCGATAAAGTGGTCGTTAGTCTTAGCGGCTCACGTGCCAAAATTTCTTCCACTTCTTATTTTTCCCCATTTTTTAAAATTTTTACCCTTTTTAAATTTATTATTTTTGGGTATTTTAAACATGTTCTGAAAATGAAACAAAAAGTTGTGCATATTATATTCAATATTGATATTAATTTCATAATAATGGTGTAAGTATATATTAATTGAAGATAACAAAATAAATAAATTAAAATATTTAAGTCTTTTTGAGGTTAATTAAAATATTTAATTTTAATATATAATTGTGTGAAAATGATAAACTATTTATGAAGTGTCATTTCATTAAAAGTATTCTTATTTTCAGGATAATTCAAGGGACATCACTATGATATTAAACCCTTTGATATTGTCATAACTAAGAGATCATTATAACAAGTGAACTTTCTAGGATTTAAACTTATAAGACTAACAGGTGTTTATAGAGAGGTGTTGTTGAGGTATTCAATAATTTAGATTGATCCAATTAACCCCAAAATTCAAATTAAACCAATAAAATTGGTTTGGATTGATTTGTGTAATTGGATTGGTTGAAGTCAAAATCAAACAAAATCAATTACTATCATTGTAATTTTTAAATCTATGACTGTCAATTTTAAACTTAAACTTAATGGTAGTATCAATCATACTTTTTGGAGAATAAATCATTTCATATGAAAATATAACTTGACATAGTTATATGTTAATTTATTGAGTTATGGGTTCTACAAATAAATTTAACCAATAGTAAAAATTAATATATAATTATGTCATATGAAATTTTTATATAAAAAGATTAATGTCCTGTTTTTTTTTTTTAAATTATTTCTAAGTTTCAAATTTGTATACACTTAGGCCTTAGTAATTAAGTCACTCTTAATCATATTTCTTTAAGAAATTTTTAGAGTATTTCATAACCTAAATTTATACTATAAGCAATTGTGAAGAGGATAAAAATTTAGAAAAAATATAGATTTTGTAATTTTAGCAAATTTGTACAATAACCATTTGGAAAACATTTAGTGCAAAAGTCATTGATTAGGTAAGTTACCAATATCCCTAAAATGGACTGTGATATAATGTAGGACTCCTCATTCAATTAAAGTCACTGCATCATTTTCTTTGAACTAATGAAATTCATTTTTTGATCCATCATTGGATTTGAATAGCTTATTGAAGAACTATTTTTTATCCAATTTAGAGGAATCAATAGAAAAGGCATAACCCTTAGGATATCTATCATTTTTTAAACTCTCTCTTCTGGTTAAAAATTGTGATACAACATGTATTCCACACACTTGTTTTTTGTTTTTTTTGTTTTTCAATCGTAAGTGTTAAATTAAACAATATATGTCTTGTTGGATCATTATTTACATAAGGGTATGGTTGATTTGATCAATTACTCATTTTACTTTCTCTATATTTTCGAGAGTCCATCGTTATCTCAATAGACTCTTTTTAATTATGTATTTTGATCTTATTTTTTATTACTTGGAAAAAGCGAGTCTCTAATCAAGGTACAAGAAAATATTATTACTGCTTAATCTATCAAACCCAGATCAATATCTGTAAATAATCCAATAATTATCATTTATTTTTTGAAGTATTTATAAAAATACCATGATGGTTCGTTGCTTCATTATTTTGTTTGTTCTTCAGCGATCAATATATTGAAACAAGATACTTACAAGTAATTGATTATAATAAAAATATAAGAATAGATTTTTGGTACCAAAACGAATTCCTATCGTGGCTTTCCCTTGTTTTCAATGAAGGCTGAATTGTGATTTTTATTTTTTAATATAAAAATGTCTAATTGAAATAAAATCTTGTGATGCCACGTAGTGCTCGTACCAAACTATTTTACGCTTTTTAGCATTCGTTTAAAAATATACTATAATTTCAAGTAAATCTTATCTATAATATCAAGATTTAAATCACCATTTTTTTAAAAAAAAAATTACTTAACCACTACCTAATCTAAAATTGTGTAAACAATCACTAAAACACAAAAAATGTTGAACCAAGATAAACTCAATTTAGCTAGCTCATTGACATCATAGGAAAGCCTCAATGAAAAATGAGTAAAAATTATGTTACTCAACTCGACAATTTTGCTTGAAAATATTTGCCTAACAAATTTAATACACATATAGCAAATTTTGAGTGATTGAACAAAAATCATATGTGGTTAAAAAATATGATGCGGTTCTTTCACATTTTAACACATAATTCTAGTAACAAATTTTTGGCAAGTTCTATGACTGAGAAGCATTTTCCAATGAATAAACCCTAGAATTTATCATGCAAAGATTAGCTATCACAACTTACTAATTTAAATATTTTTCTTACAAATTAATCACTTAAAGGCATTAAATAGCTACTAAATCAGTTTTTTTTATCATTATTTTAATTCTTCATGAAGATGAATGTTATCACAATATATATATATATATATACTCTAAAAAAATATCAATTGAGGAGGTTTAGTGTTTGAAAAACCAGAGAGGATTTTGTTTTGTGCCAAAAATTAAAATACAGATAACTTTTTGTTTTGTTGTTTTCTTTTCTTTATTTTTGGCACATTGCAAAACCCTGTGCGCGTGTTCCCCAACTTTCAGATAAACCTCAGTCCTCAGCTAAGCGAAGAAGAAGAAGAAGAAGCAGCAGCCACTAAGGATGTCAGCTTCAAAGCTCGCACTGTACGGAATCGGAACTGCACTGTTTCGCACCCCTCGAACCGGACGAACCCTTTCTTCTTCTTCTTCTTCTTCAAACTATCCCTCCTTTCTTCTCTTCTCCAAACCCGTCCCTTTCCCTCTCAAACCCCCACCCCGCTTCCTCTTCCGCCGCCGCGCTTCCTCCTCCTCCTCCGCCGCCGCGGTCACCGTCGCCGTCGACCAGGACCGCCGCCACCCCTGGCCCGAATGGGTCTCCTTCGTCGACCGCTTGAACACCAAAGGCTATCTCACCAAACCACCCCCTTCTTCTTCTTCTTCTTTTGGGGATGATGGTGGTGCTGATGGAGACGACGCCGTTTACGTCAACATGAACCTCTTGAAGGATGCTTGCCTCAGCTTCGCTCGTGACCGCTACGATCTTTTCAAGTGCTTTTTCATCTCTTTTTCTTATTCCTTTCTTCTTCTTCTTTTTCCCCTTTTTTTTTGGATTTTTTTTTTTTAGAAAAAAATATTAATAATTGCCTCACTGGATGATTTGGAATGCAAAAAAGACTTGATTTTTAAATTGAATTGGCAGCGGGAAACACTATTTCGTTACTGGGTCCAGTTCATTAGAAACTTTAGATACTTGGTTTCTTTGTTGACAAGGGAAAGTTCTCTATTTTCCTTTTGTTATTCGTTTTCTGAAGTTGATTATGTGAGAAGAATGCATAATGAGAAGGATCTGAAGATATGTTTGGGGAAAAAAGAATATTTTAGCCCTATCCAAAAGCTATCTCAGGAAGCTGTTTTAAGCTCAAAATAAGCTAATCCAAACGAACGCAACGTTGCATGTTAAGCATTAGTGTTAGCAATTTAGTATTAAAATGTGTTCAGGCGTTTAGAATAAGCATTAACTTTGTTGCTTCTTATGTATGCAGGTTGCTGTCATTGAAGGATATTCAAGCAGTTGTTGAGGGAGGATGTCCTAATCTTCTCCGAAAAGCTGTTAATTCGGCTAAAAGGTTGAGAGCCCACCTGCGATTAGATGAAGGGGATGTATGTCAGTTCATTTTTTCAGAAGCATTTATGTTTCAAACTTTTTGGTTTCAGAATCCAAGATGTTGAATGCTCTTATTAATCTATGTGATTTACTTCTTTTTTCTATGCTCAAGTTTGAGAAGGCATTGCATTTTGTTCCATATAGTATGACGGGACAAGTTTGCTTCTATTCAGGTTTGTAGTGCTTGCAACCTGCGAGGCTCCTGTGATAGAGCTTATGTGATTCTGAAGGAATTTGAAGCTGATGCTCGAACCGTGGATGTAGTTAGAATACTTTTATTCTACGCACTAGATCCACTTGTTCTCTCTGGAGGAGAGAGACCCTCAGGCAGAGAAGTTATTGAATCATCTGTGAGAAACCTTCTGTCCCAGCTGATTGAGTTGAGTGAGTCGTCCCCTGCTCCTGCTCCTGTTCCCGCTCAATCAAAGCTGACTGCACAAGATGCTGTGGCAGAAGGCCAACCTCTAACGTTTATGACTAATAAATCGTCCAAAGATGTTGAGTTGAAGAAAGGTGACTGGATGTGCCCAAAGTGAGTCATATTAGCTCATGCAGACATATTTTTAGCATTTATAGATTTTCTCCATTTTCACATGAAATTTGAAAGACATTCTTAATGCTTAATTTGTAAGCAGAAGTAAATTTTCTTTGTCCATGAGCCATTTTGCTTCAAAAATCAAGCAAGTGCTTTATCACCTATTGAATACCTATAAATTTTACCAAGAGAATAGTAACTAGCTATTTGATTTAGATATAAAATTTTCTCTTTTGATGCCTTTCCCCAGAATTTTACTTTTTGTTCCTGTCTAATAAAGTTTATTTTCTTTGAGATAGCTTTTAGAGATATTATTCATTCAGAAGGATCAAAAGTAATTTTGGCCCGTGGACTTTTTTTCTATCCCTCTGTCAATAATATACTTCTTATTTGTCATGAATATTGATGATTTAACTTTCCAAATCTTGTGCGTGCAGAGTTCCATGACTTGTGACATCTAAAATTAGATCTTGGCCTTTGAACAATTAATTTCTAAAAGTTGGTTCTCTCATTTTGTTTTTCTTCCAATTTTCCTGCAGATGCAATTTTATGAACTTTTCTAGGAATATGCAATGCCTAAATTGTAATGAAGATAGGCCAAAGGATGTTGATCTGCCTGCCGTTCAAATGAAGCAAGGAGATTGGATTTGTTCGGAGTAAGTCCTCTATTGCTTGCTAGCTTTTCTCCTAAGGCACAGTCATTCTTCTGTGTGTGTTTCTTAGCTTCCTTTTAAAAGTTGTATAATTTCCGTTCATAACAAATAGAATTATATGAACTGCCCTATTCTATGAATTTTTGTCTCTCAAACTTTTTTAGTTGTCCTTATGTAATTATGCATGTCAAACTAGCTTAAAGACAAATAACTCAGATAAAAAGTTTTCCCTTTTTTCTTCTGTCTATTTGTATTCAATATGCTGGCATCAAATAACCATCCCATTTGGTGCCTTCTGATCTGCTTACATATACTCTTTGGTTTTGCTACAGATGCAGTTTTATGAATTTTTCCAGAAACATGCACTGTCTAAAATGCAAAACAGAGGGGCCCAAGAGGATCAATAAAGATGAAGTTGAAATGAAAAAAGGAGATTGGACTTGTCCACAGTGAGTCTCCTATTTTTGCTGACTATAAACTTTGCATTGACATTTTTATAGTTTATGGTTCCCATGAGGCTATGATAGCAAATGAATCTTTTTCTTTCCTTTTTTTTTTTTTTTTTTTTGGTTTGGATAAAAAGCAAACGAATCATTTTGATGGCAGCAATTTAACTTTTGCACATTGATTACTTCCACTCATTGTTAACCATTTTGCTAATATACCTCTATGTTACAGAGCCATTCTTCTCTTTCCTTAATTTCTTCTTTAGAGTTTTTGATGCTTCATCTGTTTCTCATTAAATTTTTAGTTTCTGAATGGCAAAAAGAAGATTAAAGAAGCTTTCTTTCTTGGTTGGGCTCATGTTGAAGTTAAACATGACTTTCTTAATAAATCCATATTTTTTACTATAGATTTCAGACGAATGTTTCAAAAATTTATGTTCTAAACACCATTGTTGCTGCTATCTATTTTATCCCGTCATTCTCCGGATTGTCTGCACTCTGTTGGACAGCTGCATTTGGCACTATTGTTAGCATGCAATCTCTTTCTTTGCACTAACAATGGGGAAACTTAAAGCGTAGATTTCAGTAGTTATCATCCATTAAGCTCATCCATATGATCGAATTGGGCAATTGCTAGAATACACACATGTAAATATTTTAGTATATTCTAGACTTGTGTGTTTGTTTAAGCTCTGCAGATCCTCTATTGTTGCGTTGCTGCTGTCTAATTTGTTCTCTGCATTTTATTGCTGTCCTTTTGAGGTTGTCGATGACTGGATGGCCATATATATTATAGTCTTAATTGATTAAATCTTGCCCTTGAGAAACCCCTTCTTTCCTTTACTTTTACTGCAATACATGGGCTTACCAGTAGTGTATTTGGTAATGTACTAGCTGCTAACATCAACACTGTCACCATAATGTTATTACAATAATTTATTGTTCATATGTACTCTTTAATAAATGCCTTGCTAAAATTGCTAATCACAGCTCCCATTCACGAACATCTTTAAATTAAAGCTAAAAGGAGCTACAGCTTGAGTACGAGCAAAAGCTGGATTTATAGCGCTAGATGACTGGAATTAATATGTGGACGTTGACTTTTTAACAATGGTTTCATGAATTTTCCTGTGTATGTAGGTGTGGGTTCATGAATTTTGCTAGTAATTCGAAGTGTTTGCGTTGCACCGATCTAAGGCCCAAGAAACATCCTGGGGATTGGAGTTGCCCCAAGTGAGTTCTCTTTCTCTTCCTTCCCAGCCGCATCCCGTATCACGCTAAAAATTTTCTTGTTTCATATGTTGCTTTCTGTACTTGTTATGTGGATATTGACTCTTACCAGTTAGTTCTAAATTTGTTCATGAATTTTCCATTGTATGTAGGTGTGGTTTCATGAATTTTGCTAGTAAAGTAAAGTGCTTGCGTTGTCTAGAGCCAAATCCAAGTCCCAAGAAATACCCTGGGGATTGGAGTTGTCCCAAGTGAGTCTATTGTTTTTCTTCCCCCTAACCTATCCCACCCCTTTTCTTTTATTTGCATACTAAAAGATTATTGTTTCATGTTACTTGCTGCAGATGTGATTTCTACAATTATGCAAGAAATAAGGAATGCCTGAAGTGCAATACTGAACGGCCTAAAGAACAACCAACCAGTGAGTATGAGGAGCATATATGGAGAAGATCAAATTGATTTTAAAAAAAAAAAGGCTATCAGGCATTTGCATGGTGAAGTCACAATTTTTGGTTTGTAATAAATATTTTATCTTGCTTGTATTTTCTTTCCTAATTTATTTTCTAGTCATTTCATTAGAAATACACATAAACAATCATTATAGATACGGATAATTATTTGATTGTATGTCAATGTGTTTAATTAATATGATCATGTACATATCCAGATTCTATTTATTTTATAGAGCTGGATTGAGTCTCTTGCGCGATCCAGGAGCACTACGTAATTGTGTTTACAGCCAATAATATCATAATATTAAGGATGAAATCCACAAGTTAGTGATAGATTTCATTTAAAATATTATGATATTATTAGTTGTGAGTACAGTTACATGATGTTTCTGGACTACACAAGTATTTCTCTTGAGTATTGTGAACGGTGCAACTTTATTTTGCTTTCCGAACATAGCAAGGGAACTCTCTGTTCACGTAATCGCCTGCAGAAGTCTTAGCTTAATTAAGGGCACAAATAAAATTCAAGATAAAGTATCATTTATGTCATTTATGTTTTATAACAATTTTAATTTAGTTTCAAGAGTATTTTTTTTTATTTATGTACTTAATATTTTTAAAATGTTTCAATTTTACCCTTTTAGTCGATAACATTCAAATCATAAATCAAAAAAATTGAGATTAAAGTCAAATTTTAATATTAATGATATTTAAACACAATTAATAGAGATTGTTTATTTTCAATTCTCTAAAAAAAAAGTTTCAAATATAAGTTTTAGTAAGAGAAATATTAATTGAACATTAAAATAGATTAAATTAAAAGAAAATTTTTCATATTCTATAAAATAAAAAGGAAAATAATGGTAAATAATATTATTCAATTTAAACAAATAAGCAATACTTTATATTAATTTTTTTCGTTTATAATTTGAATGATAAAATGATAAGATTAAGATATTTTAAAAATATTAAAGACATAACAAGAATAAAAAAAAAATTTAGGATTAAGTTAAAATTGATATAAAATATGATAGACATAGATAAGGTTTTACCTAAAATACAAATAGGAATATTAAAAAAAAAATGAACAATAAGCGAGAGCTCGACAAGTACTGTAACTACATAGAATGAAGAATGCATATACTCCAGCAGAACGAAAAATCATGTTCAATTTAAGTGCCACATTGGGCAACTTATAGGGCCTGTTTGGATTCCGGTTTGGATTGCCAGAAGACCTTCTAGGAGAAGGAAAATGACTTTGTACAGTAAAGTGAGGTGTTTGGTGTAACTTTTTTCAAAAGGCCTTTTAGTTGGAAGAAGTATCTTTGAAGTTACTTTTCATTCTAGAAAAAGACCTTTTGAAAAGTAATCTTACTATTATTCTCATATTAACAACCAAAAGTAATTTTACTTTATTCTATCCAAACAAAACTCATTCTCCTAAACTTACTTTTGACATATTTAAACTAAACAAAAATTATTCTTTTAAAAGTAATTCCTCTAAAAAGTCTTCTTTTAAAAGACCTTCTTTTAAAAGATTTTCTCCCAAAAGTTACACCAAACGGATTATGCTGGGAACACAAGAAAAAAACAGCTTATCTATCTATCTAAAAGATAGTTTCATGATAGTGGAATTATACAGGTGGTGCAATATGGTGTTTTCACTTTTTCGACTAAATTTTCGGCCATCCATTTCAACCATTCATAATTTAGTTGTCTTTTTTATTTTCTTCATTAAATGATATATTCAATATTTTTCCCATTAACTCTTTACTTCTTTACTGCCTATGCCTATATGAAAAGCTTTTGAAAAATGAAAGATACTTCTTGAGTAAATTTTTTCATCCCTCTTCCATCTATTCAACAAATTATAATTTAATTCAACACTTAGAATAATATGATTTTCTTTTTTTTTTTTAATATTTAGTTGTTTAGATAGTTATATAAAATGAATTAAATTGATAGTTATATAAAATGAATTAAATTTTAAAATTCTTCAACGTAAAATTCACATTATTTAATAATTACACAATGATTAGAATCATCAGTAATAAAGTTTTAGTATTTCAAATTTTTATTTTTTTATTCTGTTCTACAATTAATTGTAAAGAAACTACATAACATTTATAGTCTTTATTATGTTTTATATATTTAATTATTATGAATTCAAAATTCAAAATATATAGAAAATATCCTATCTTTAAATATTGTCTCAGTGTGTGCAACATATCAATAATTTTTCTTAATAAAAACATGTTTAGATAATAAGATTAATTTGTTGTCATTCAATTAATTTTTAACACAAATTGTGTCTTATTAAATTAATTAAATTTTTTATATTTATCTCAAGAATTACTCACACAATTTTTTTTATTGGGAGTGGTACTTAAATAAGGGCTTTTCATATTCATGTATTGCATATGTAATACAAACATATAAATTGTATTTTGAGGTGATATTAAATATATATTATACGTATGATACAAATATATAAATTGCATGTATAATAATTAATATATATTATAATTATTAACAGTTAAAATTAAATTTAAAATTAAATATTTAAACTTTAAAACTTATAGTACACTGTTAAGTTATATCATTTCAGTTTTTTAATTAATAATTTAAATTATTGTTTATTAATTATTATATTGATATTTCAAATAGATAATATTAAACATATATTGCACAGATAATACAAACATAAAAATTTTACTTTGAGGTGATACTAATATATATTACATGAGTGATGCAAAGCTATATCAATATCTCAAATAGATGATACTAAATATATATTGCATGGGTGATGCAAACATGAAATTTGCACTTTGAACCGATACTAAACATATATTACATAGATGATGCAAATATAAATTACACAAATAATGATTAATATATATTGTAATTATTAATAATTAAAACTAAATTTAAAATTAAATATTTGAACTCTAAACCTATACTGTTAAGTTTATATTAATTTAGTTTTTTAATTAATGATTTAAATTACTATTGATTAAGTATTCTAATTTTACAACACTCAAATTGCATATCTATGTTATATATTTATATCTATAAAATTAGATATTTAAGGCTATAATATACAATATTATTTACTTTTTTATTAATAAAAATACCCTAGATTTAATGGCTCAAAAAGTAAGGGATAAGGAGTTTTACAAGTTTTTTTAAAAACTTACTCATAGATTAGAATTTTATAAGATCATTAAATAACCTAAAAAATTTTAATGGGAAAAAAATAACCATAGATTGGTTTTATAACAAATATCAATACTTCCAATAGGTAATACTAAACATATATTGCAAATATAAAAATTGCACTTTGATCAATATATATCACTTCAATAATTTATCTCCAATATTAAATTTTAATAATATTTTTTAAGCAAATTCATAATACAAAATATATTAATCAATATATATATTCATATGTAAATATTTATATATTTGATATTTTAAATTGATAATCACCCGTGTAAAGTGCGAGTAAATACACTAGTCATTTATTATAATACGTCAACTTTATGTGTCATTACCATTATTTGCTTTCGCTATATTTTTAATATAATGAACAATATATTAAACTCTAAGTAGTATGGAGTATTATTTTTTTCTTAGCCTGAGATTATCTAAAATTTTCTTACTCTTGATAAACAGCAAAGGGTAGAACACCACCGTTCAATTACGAATATTCTAAGAAATTTAGCATAACATTAATTAATATTGCTAGTTAAATGAGAAAAAGAAAAATTAAAGGATATAAAAAGAGACAGCGACAGGACAACAATTCCATTTCAGGCAATTAATAATGGCCTTAAGAGAGAAGCCCTAATACATTTAGCAACAAACCCCCTTATAAAGGAACAACTTAGCCCCTTGTGTAAGCAATTCTCGTGGTAAAATAGAATGTATTCCAAGTTTCAGCCTCAATACATCATTACAAAGAAAAAGCCATAAAATTTCTTCTGTTAGGAAAGCATCAACTGACTAGCTCAGTATGACTCAATTTTTGGGAAGTTTAGATGGCTACCTTAATACGCTGCTACCTAGGCTGTGATTTGAATGGAAAAAATGAAAAATGTCGAAAAGGTAAACAGAAAGAGAAGATATTTATAGATCACGAGGCCTCTATATGATATTTGGGAGAAAATGCCATATCAAGTAAAAATGCATTACCAAATTACAATACAGAGCGAGTTTGCTTGAAAAAATGAAATTACGAGCTTTTACCAAAGAAATTTTTATTACTAACCGATTAGCAAATAGCTGAAGACATGAATATACAAATATGAGTAAGCCCAATGCTCACACTGTACAAAGGTTACATCAAATTTACCAGAATAACTTTAAATGAAAAATAAAAGAAACAATAATTATATATGAAAATAAAGACATTGAATTCTCTTAAATTCAATATATATATATATATGTTTCCTCAGTGGGGTTTGGTAGAATGTCAAAAAATATATTCTCGAGAAAGTTAAGATGTCATGTTTGGTATAAATTTTAAAAAAATATTTTTAAAAATATTATATTTATATGATTGATTTTGGGATAAGATTCTTATCAAAATATTTCCATCTCATATATGAGATTACAATATTTTTATGAAATAAGAATATTTTTTTTTGTAAAAAAACTAAATTACCTCTATCACTATCCACCATTGATTATCCTCCACCGCTAGACTGTCAGAATATTTTTAAAAATGAACAAAATACTTTTAAAAATTTAATCTATTTACCAAATATTTTAGAAAATACATACTTAGAAAAGCTATTCCCTAATATAACATTTCAAGAAATAAGATTTTCGTGAACAAAAGCTCAAACTCCTTACCAAACACCCCTATTAAAACGAAAATTGCTTCACACACTTTCTGATTTTAAATTATAATCTAAAATAGTAGAAGCGAGGAAACGCTGTAGTATAAAAGCACCAACTAGATTCCGTAACTAGAAACCAAAAACAGAAAAAAAAAAAAAAACCTTAACACAATGGGATGGAATGTCTTCTATCATTGAGGAATGTAATGTCTTCTAACATTTCTCTCTTTATCATTTCTTGTCGTGGCAAGATTGAGAGTGTCACTATATACTCTTGGGAAAGAAAGAAATTCTTGAGCAAGACCAAGGCAAGTGTCACCTGAATTTTTGTGAAAACAGTGCATGTATAGGTGTATCCGTATACAATACAATAATTTAAATGTTTGCAAAATTAGCTTAACTTTTAAACCATTCTCACCTTTGATTATCAAAGAAAATTGTACTCTTTTTTTGTTTTTTGTTTTTTTTGGGTTAATTCTGCATCCTTAGTTAAGGTCTATTAAAAGTAGACATATTTTTTTACTTTAGTTTTGATATACAATATAAGTGGCTGTATTAGAAATTGGCACAACTCCATGAATAGTATGCATGCAAGTACATGACTCAAGTCTCATGAGGAACAACTATATTTCTTCTTTTTAAGTTTGCATATTATATAGCAATACCAAATCTCTTGATCCAACATGTATATAAGTTTGGAAAAATTCTTGGGTACTTCTCAAATGCTATGTGAATTGTATTTACAATCAATAATAAAATAATATTTTAAATAAGAGTGTAAATTAATAACGAGTCTTATTTTAGAATATTATTTTATTATTAACTATAAGCACATCTATGTGGTATTCCATGAGCATTTAAGAATTTTCCATAAATTTGAAAGAACATTAAGTGTTAATTCACAATTCAAATATTAATTAAATATAAGCTTATAATCATCTTATACCCACTTAGTAATGAAGCAATTATTTTTTGCAAATAATTAAAAGAAAGAGATAACATACAATTTAGTCTATGAAAGAATTAGGATTTAATAGATTAGTTCCTGAAAAAAAAAAAAATTTGCTAACACTTTGATCTCTAAAGTTAAAATATGTTATAAGAATTTAGCCTTTTCATTAACTTTCATCCATTAAAATATTATATTACAACTGACCTAGAATTAATTCAAATATTGTGTTTCAATAATACATATAATAAAGGCTGAAGTTATCAAAGAAAAAGACTAACACGCTATAATGCAATTTCTTTGAAGGACTAAACTGTATACATTTAGTCTTTTAAGAATAAAAATATTAAAATAAAAATTATTTAAGGATCAAAGTATATATTTACTCAAGGAAAAAATTATCAAATGGCTTCCCCAAAACTGATCCTTACGTTTCTCGGGGACAATCCTATTACTTTGTGGTTTTTTTTTTTTCACTTGGTCAGAAAAGACAACTGATTAGGGCTTTTATTGGCACAGCAGTAGTAGGGGGAAAATAATCACGCAACATTACAAACTCACAGTAGATAGTGGATGCACTGTTCTGTAGTTTGCTTGGTACTCCCATTACATTTTCTGCATCCTCATCTCACATATAACAGACAAACAATTTAGCAGGAGGTTCAGGATTTTGCCGGAAGGTAGGCCCTCTACCCAACAAAAAGGTTAGAAATAATTAATCAATAATGATACATAGCCTTCAAATTCTAAATCAGCCGTGACAAAATTGCACTCTAGCGCGAGAAGTGAGTCCCTCCACCATAATGGCCAAGGGGCTATTTATCTGAGAGGCAATCCCAGCGACAGAGTGAGGCTGACGCAAATCAAGGCCCACACCCACACGGAGAGGACCATGGACAGCCCCAATATCAATTTAATCCAAACAAATGGCTCTGGTAAGATTCCTAGTAGGGAACAGTATATTTTAATTAAACAAGGCTCCAAAATTGACCACCTTCAGAAAAATAAAAATAAAAAAATAAAAATCCGACCGTGTATCAAATTAAACAAGTCATTAGTTCAAAGGTTTATTGACTCAAATGGGCTGATAAAATATAATAAAATATATATTTATATAGAACTATAATTTATTATATGCTATAATATATATATATATATATATATATATATATATATATATATATATATATATATATATATACACATAAAGAATTCGCATTAAAAAAAAATACACATGAAGGGTTGAATGTGAAGCACTCAAGAATCACCTTACTTAGGTTATAAATTTTTATTCTTAAGATTATTATGAAAAACTCAAATATAATATTATTTAGATTGGGAGCTTTTTGCACTTAAGACAGTTATAATTTATAAATATTTATGTATTATATTGCTTTATGCTTAATTCTAGATTATTTTTAAAAAAGTAAAATGTTTAGTAGTCCTTAATTAACTTGGCCAACCAAAATACATCTTTAGCCATCTTTTACGTCTAACCGGACCGGTTAGAAATTGGTCCAATCGGATTTTCATAACATGGATTTTAAACTTGCTATAGCTTCAGCCTAATGATGTCAATTATTTTGCATTTCAATGATCATACTGTATCTGGTAGATACGCTCAAAAATTCAGTAAAATTACATGAACAAAAAGGCAAAAGAATCAAACTCATATCCAAAAAATTAGTACCATATATAAGATATAATATAAACAACTACGTCTTATTTTACTAAATGGATCAAATAACATAATCTTATCGTAATATCATGTCAACAACAAAAAGACATGTACTATGTAATATAATATGTAACAAGAAAACATATATGTATATGATAATGGGGTGGACATGTGTGAAGGTGAAAATTTATAAAATTAGGATTTCCCATTATTTAAATATTGAATAGAAACATCATAATAATTAAGACGCTTGAAAAAAAAAATTAAAATAAGAGAAAAAAAAATGAGTCTTACATATGCATTTACCTATTTATTTACCTATATTTGTTACAAATCATAATATTGTATAGGAATGTATCACAAACTAGTAAAAAAACAAAAAGATATATTTCTCTCTAGAGAGAGAGAGAGAGAGAGAGAGAGAGATCCGTACAGTTGGACATGCAGGAGAGAGAGAAGAGGGTGTGCATGGACAGCATGTTAGACAAAGAAAAGGGTAAGGAGTTGCAGAGAGGGAGGGGAGAGAGGGGCAGTTTGGATTGAGAATTAGTGTGAAAGGCACGAGACGTGAGGAGAACAATAAATGTGAAAGGTGGAAAAAGGGGCTTGATGGAGTGCACAGCACAGCACAGCGGTGATGAGCCTCATCATCACCCTCATGATCGTTACGTCGTTTTTCACTTCCCATCTCCCAAAAAACACTCTCCCAGAATTCCACGCTCCCCTTCCTCCTCTTCTTCCTCTCTTTCCCTTTGCTTTTCCTTTCATTTTTCCCCCATTTCTCTCTCTCTCTCTCTCTCTTTACATCTCTCTTCACGCACTCACTTACAACACCACACGAGAAATTTTTAAGTGGTTATGGAGTATTTTTTACAATATAACATTTAAGTTTTAAATATTAGAATGATTTATAATTAATTATGAAATATTATTTTACAAGTAATTAGAACATATTTAACTTAATATTTCATGATCACATGAAAAATAATTGAAAGGACAAATAGGTTGAATATGCTTTGATCAATTACATAATGATATTTCATAAGTAATTGTAACCCTACCAATATTTAAAGTTAAAATATCATTTCAAAAGTAATAAAGAATATATTCAATCTTATATTAGATGGACACATAAGAATTTCTCATACCACACACCTTTCTCTCTCTCTCTCTCTCTCTCTCTCTCTAAAACAAAACAGCCTAGTCAATCTCATGTCCTCCTCACTTTGTCCCATGTTGAACCAACACCTCTCTCTGTCTCTCTCTTCCCACATGCTTTAATAGTGAGTGATCAATCCCCATCTCTGAATGTCTGAGACACACAAAATACTTCAAAGTTTCAGCTCAAACAACTCATTTTCAACAATGGTGTTTTTTTCGCTTTATTAGCATCAACCTATATACTATATATGAACTTTGTCTACTTTTCATTTGAAGTAGCTAGGACTTACCATTTTCTGGTCCACCCCTTCACATCACAAACCCTTGCATGCTAGCTAGTAGCCACCTCTACACTACACAGTTCACACTCACTTTTTTCACTTGATTTTGCTTTTCTTTTTTCCTTTTTTATAACTTCAACACCATTCTGGTATAGTACTCTATCATTCCAATTCCCATTACCAAGTGACAAGGGAAGATAGAGACACAGACAAAGAAATCTATTTAAAGCACTCCCACTTTTTATTATATATATTCCCTTTCATTAGTACTAATTCCATGTATATAAGCTCATATAGCTAGTATCTTCATTCTGCTATTTATAAGCTTTTTCTATCATCATATGCACATATATCACCCTTGTCACTACACAAAAAGAGTGACCAAAAACCCTAGCTAGCTTTTCCTTTCTTCATTGGCCAAGCTAGCAACTATAGCTGCCAAAATGTGGATGGTGGGTTACAATGAAGGTGGTGATCAATTAAACATGGTTGTTGATCATCCATTCAGTGGAAGGAAACTCAGGCCTCTCATGCCAAGGCCAATGACTTCTCCTAACAGCGGTTCAACAACAACCACTCCATGCTTAAGCCGCATTCATGGCAACGATTTCTTTTCACAATACCACCATCATCTGTGTATGCTGCTTTTACCCTTATTTTTTTTTTCTTGTTTCTATATTCTTTCCTTCTCAATCTTTCCCTAATTGTATACATGCATGTTTAAATTTCCGTTTGCAACTCTCAAACTATGGTTTGAACAAAAGCTACTCTCTAGTAACAGCTTTTGTCCAAACCACGATCTAGAACTATGAAAACGGAAAACCAAACATGTTATATATCTTATGTGTGCATGAAACTTGGTGTTTTAGCAACCGTGGGAGAGCAGAACAAGAGGGATAACCAGTTCAATGCTTCAACACCGGTTGTAGTGAGCTCAAGGTGGAATCCTACCCCAGAACAGCTAAGAGCACTTGAAGAATTGTATCGAAAAGGGACAAGGACACCATCTGCAGAGCAAATCCAGCACATCACTGCACAGCTCAGAAGGTTTGGGAAGATTGAAGGGAAGAATGTATTCTATTGGTTCCAGAATCACAAGGCCAGAGAGAGGCAAAAGCGCCGCCGCCAAATGGAATCAGCTTCTGATCATCATCAAGGTCATAACCACAACCAACACCGTGATTTTGATGTTCTAGAGAAGAAAGATTTAGGTAACACCAAACATGCCATTCTTAGTCCATAATCATCTATTGATAACAAAGACACACAGAACAAACTATGAAGAGAGAAAGAGAGAAGTTTTGTTATACTATTTGTTTTTTTCCCATTGAGTTTTGTTTTGTTTGTTAGAGATCTGTAATTATGTGTTGCTTTTCTTTTTCTTCTCATTTGGACTTTTCTTCTCATAGCACGTTGTATTCTTTTATTGTTCTTTTCTTTCTGTCTACAGCTGCAAGTAGGACAGTGGTTGAAGTTGAGCAAACCAAGAACTGGGCACCCTCTACAAACTGCAGTACTCTTGCAGAGGTCTAATATACTTCTATCTCTTTATTTGTCTTTGTCCTTTGTTCATGGACTAAACCCCCTTTTGCCTTTTTAAACTTGGGATTGACTTAATCCACCAAAAAGATCATAAGCATCCACTAAGAGGTGATTATTTGCATATGATTACTGGAGAGATCAAGTTGATGTTGGAAAACATGTAGTAGTATAGAAAGATCCTGCACCATAGCTAGGAGAAAGGACCCAGCAAAAGCTTTGTTTGTTGGGAAATGAAAAGGGCCTAAAAGCTGCACTCCTTCCTTTCTGTCGGGGCTGCTGTTATGAAACTTAGTTGGTCTTTTGGGCCTTGTGCTTATTCATCTCATTTAGGTCATTAGATTTATTTTATTTTATTTTTCGGGGCCCTAATAATATTCAATAATGTATATGCTATTGACCACCCCTTGATTATGGAAAAGAACTTCTCACCCTACTTTAACTTGACTTCTCTTGGACCATACAGTCATACACCTTTGTCTAAATAGGAACAATTGGGGTGCCCAATTGAAATTTGTGCCCTCCAATGCCTCTTTTCCCTAAATCTTTTTTTTTTTCAATTTTTTATTTTTTTTTTTAACATACCTGTTGAGTTTTTCATGTATTTGCATGCCTGCAATTAAAATCCACAGGAATCTGTTTCAATACAAAGGGCAGCAAAAGCAGGAGGTGCAGAGTGTAGACCAGATGGATGGCTGCAATTCGATGAAGGGGAGTTACAACAAAGAAGGAACTTTATGGAAAGGAATGCCACGTGGCACATGATGCATCAGTCCCCTTGTCCTGCTCCTCCTGCACCTGTCACTCACCTCATAAACACCCCTCCTAATAATGCTATTATGGCCACTACAACCACAGTGGCAACACGAACAATGGACCCAAAGCTCATTAAGAACCATGATCTCAGCTTCTTTATTTCAACTCAGACAGAAAACGGTACTGGTGATGAAGATGATGATAATAACTGTGTGGAATCTCAAACAACCCTTCAACTTTTCCCTCTAAGGAGTGGTGGTGATGATGGAAGCAGTGATGATAACATTAACGACAAAGAGACAGACATATCAGCCTCAGCAGTGAATGCCAACTTGACCCCAAGCCAGTTTTTTGAGTTCCTTCCCTTGAAGAACTAATCAAAGTGGGGGAATAAACACAGATTTGCTATGTTTGTGAAATGATGGCGTTGTGTTTTGGTGTTGTTTATTTGTTGGAAAATGGCACTGCCTTTATTGTTAGTGATGTTATGTTTCAAGGAATTGGTGCTGTAATAGGACACTGAGTTTGAATGAAGGTGCTTTACCTTAAAATGCATTTGGACTATGTAGGTTGAAATCAAAATGCGTATTTATATTTAAAGTTTTGCTGTAATAACTAATATAAGCCTTATTCAAGTAACTTGCCTGCATGTGGATTCTGATGAGAAGGGTGTAATAGGAAAGGGAGTGGGAGAAGGGGTCTTTAATAAATAGTGTATAGGGAATTTGTTATGAGGGTTTGATTTGGGACATAGTATCTGAAGTTGGAATAAGATGTGACAGACTTGGATGTTGAAATAACTATGAGTTTGGGGTGAAGAATTCTTTTGTTCTTTTGTTACATACATGGAAACTGCTGTGGTATGTATATATATATGCGGTGTATTGCATCATTTATTTAATACTGGTGTTTGTAGTGCAGTTTTTTGACAATTAAGAAATCACACCAATGCTAGAAAAGGGACAGAACATGTGCATTTAAGGTAAAGTTCATGAATTCAATTGAAAGATGCTTTGAATTTCATTCACAATGTCAGAACAAAAGTTATATATGTGTAGTAAGTTTAATTTTAATATAGAATGTGTTTACTTTATTTTGAGAATAGAAAGTTACAAAAATACTGTTTTCAAATGCAATTTCCCCAAACACGTTTTCAATTAGCTCCTAAAGAACTATTTTGATAACAATTTGTCGAAATAAATTATTATTATTATTATTATTTCATAAATAAAATTATTGTTCTTGTTCTGAAGCAAGTATGACAAAAACAAAAAAAAAAACAAAAAAAGAATCAATTTCAAAAGGGGTCTTGGTTTTTAACCATTTACATTTGAAAAGTAGAGAAAGTGAGAGTAAACGTAAGACATTTTCGACATATGGTGAAGATTAAAGCACGATAAAGGATTCGAATCTTACTCACACACTTAACACTCACATTAAGATATATATATATATATGTATCTAAAATTAACATCTAGAAAAAAGAGACAAAATATTTAATAATGATAAGTATGATAAAAATTTTGTGAATCCATCTCTCAAATGTCCATTGTAGAAGTATAATAAATGATTAATATTATTCGTACATAAAAATAGGCATCAATCCGTAAGTCATCATACTTCTCCCTCAATATACCACTGTGCATTATAACGTTAACATTGTGCATTACTTTTATATACCATTTTTATTTATTTTTTAAATAATAAAATAAGATAGTTTATTTTTCAATATCAGTAATATTAATGTATAATGATTTCAAGTGATAAAAATATCACAATTCTCCGTGTGTATATATAATGTTGATGAGAAGATGTTTTAGATTTTAATTATTTTCATATCAAGAACTCGTCGTCTCTATTAAAGTCCTACCCATTTCAATCTTGAACTGGCTATGGCCTTCGAATAGCTATTAGTCTATGAGACTGCTGATTCCTACGCTAGAAGGGAAGCCCCGGTTGACCAAGAAAAAATAGAAGTTAGTCAAATCACCGTAATTTGAGTCTAAAATATTTATATTTCAATCACGTTACTTCTCATATTATACATCATCAAATAGAGATTTATTAGTTGGCCATGAATAATTACAGCCTCATATAGGGGGAAAAAAGGAACAACTACACAATTAAAAAAAATACCTCCTATAAATAAAAGGATTTTGCTAACAAGTATCCTTAAGGAATCAAGAAAAAGAAATTTTTGAAGTTTTCAACATATTTAATATATTAAAAATTTAAAATTTTTATCCTTGTTATATAAAATTTCCTGTTTGGATTCCTTAACTAATGTCTTAAGGACACTTGTTAGATAAACTCTAAAGAAAACTATGATATTTTTTGAAAAATTGGGATAAGGGTTTTCACGTAGATTGTCTAGCCTGGATTTTTCTAACAAATTACCAATTCTCAATAAGGTTAAATCACACACAATTCAAGTCCTGAAAATTCCATCACCAACTTGTATAGACAAAACCTGTTATTCAGTTGCCTAGGGTTTATATATCATGATTATGTTATGATCCGTTTTCAAATACCCTAAAGGCTAAGACTAGGACGTGTCACTCAAGAGACGTCACGCATCACCAGGGGCAAAAGAAGGCCAAAATATTCCCGCTACATCCATTGAAGCCGAGAGTGGGGGACCATAATTTAAACAATGTGCATGTCTATGCAGCACATGTTTCATTATTTGGGTGGACACAGTTGCATGGGCTGTTTATAGTGCTTGATTAAACACTCAACCACAATACCTTAAAAGTTAAAATTGATATAGTTTCAAACTTTCAAACAACCCTTTTGATTATCAAACAGAAATTGGATGCAGAACCACGCCAATTCCAAAGACAGTACTTTTTTTTTTTTTAACCATAGGGTTCCAAACTTTTACTAAGTTAAGAGAAAAGAAAAATAAAAATTTATATGTAAGTATCAAGATTCTTCCTAAGAATTGAGTAAAATATGAAATCATTGGCATACTATATAATAATTTGTCTGAAACATTGGAAGAGGACGTGCCAATATATTTTAAGGTTCTTTTCCGAAGAAGAGCATGTGGCTAAAGAATATCCTTTGTGGTTCTGAACTCCAAATCCAAGACAAAGTAAATTGTTATTGTTAGTGAGGGAGACAAGAATTATATGAGCCTCAGATCCAGGACCAACGTGATCAGAAGGTTCATTGATCCACACACTCGCAGAAGAAGATGCCTTTTTTTTTTTTTTTTTTTCCTTTAACCCCATACGTATACACTGCTCAGCATTGGGCCATTTAATCACTGAGCAGTGCTTGCTCAGATTTAGCAGTATGTGGTTCAAATATCTTTGTTATTTTGGCAAAAAAAATCAAATATTGGACCGTAATCGGAACTCTGAATCACCAAAAGCATGTTAGCAAATGACTGACTTTACTTAAGTATATAATAATGTCCTCTTTTTGGCAGAACTGTTTCCACTTTGCAGTAAAATTAACTTTTAAGTGAAAAGAGATTGCATGGCCTATGCAACCTGAGAGACGCTTTGTCGCTATTAAGTTAACCAATTACCTAGTAATAGCATATGTGTGTCTCTATATATATATATATATATATAGAGAGAGAGAGAGAGAGAGAGAGAGAGAGAGAGAAATCACGTAAGAGGAGTGATTTATTATAAGAGTGAGAGAAGTAAATCTGGATCATATAACTATGTATGAATAGTCAAAATTTAAAGTTGTTTAAAAATTATATAATTATTTAAAAAAAACACGACTTTATATTTTAATCTTGACCATTTATATAAAATTTAATAGTTAAGATTTATTTCTTTTATTTGTATGATTAATCATTTCTCTCACTTGATCTTCTTCCTATATAGATATATTGTATTCTTCTATATATTATTCATAACTCGATATATTAGTTTTGTAAGTCTTTACTATCTTTTATTTTTATTGCATTTTTAATATGAATTTAATTTAAATACACTGACAGTATAAAACAGTTTTACACTGTCAGCCAATAGAAATAGTAGAAAGTGTCAATTCACACAAATAACTATCTATTATAATGAGGGGCCCACTATAATTTCTCATTTTTTCCTATTTCTATTGGTGGACAGTGTAAAATAATTTTACACTGTCAGTGCATACCAATTAAACTCTTCTAATATAATAAATGCTGTATTAAGTATGAATGATAATATTGTTTACTAGGACTAGCTAAAAATATCGCTCGGGAGAGAGAATGAATCAATGTGAATGAATTGAAATGTCTCTTAGAAACTGATCACGGGTGATTTTTTAATGCAAAAGTGGTAGTAACATATGAGAAATTCTTATATTATCATAAAATATTACATGGATATGTTCGTAATAAAATAATATTTTAAAATAAAATTTATTATTAACTTATATTTTTATTTATAATATTATTTTATTATTAACTATATACATAATCTACGTGGCATTCTAAGAATAGCAAAAGATTTCTCGCAACATAATTAGTAAAAATGGTTCACCTCACTGATTTTTCTCTGTTCCTCACTTAACAGTTTCGTACTCGCTTAGTCCGTCCCTACTGCATCATCTGTACACTGGTACTGAAACAAATGCCCAATGCAGCAGGGACTGAACGCTTTTAAAGGTAAACTGAACAAACTATTGGGAGAATCATAATTAACCAGGAAACTAGGAGAGCAAAGAGATTTTCACTTTTCACTCGAGGAATCCTGAGCCTAGAACTTTTAACTTACGATTTTTTGCAAAAGAATATTATTATTTCTAACCCATTTTTAGTGACTACTTTCCATGTGATGTTGGTGCATGACGGGAGCTAACGCACGACTTCTTCTGTGGTCAAATCTGACCCGGTCCACCCACAAACTTGGTGTATTTTTTGGATAGGGTTAGAGGTATACTTATAAAATTGGGCTAACCGGTTGGATGTCTTGAAATATTTTAAGATATACAATTTTTTATAACTGAACATAAATTATAAACTTTTTCTGACAAAATAACAAAACTACTGTTAGTTTGGAAAGTGAAAAAATAAAATAAAAATAATTGGATGAAGGTGCTCGGGAGCTCGCAAACAATGAAGAAAAGATTTCCTTTCCTTTTCATTTTGCATTTGTCAAAATTCACATTGCAAATTTCTTCCTACCTAAAGCGTACTCAAAGGGGCCTCATCTATCAATAGAGCCTTCAATGGTTTTCAACACCATTTTAGAGAAGAAAAGGTATATAGTGCTGTTCTTGAAGAATCAGGAGATCGGTCATGGCTTTGTCGATGATGAAATAGTTTTAGTGGGACTTGCAAAGATATTCTGACATTCAAGTCAGAAGTGTAAAACTCAACGAGTTGATTTTAGACCGGTTAGAGCTAGTTATTTGGTTTTGAGGTGACTTTTTACTTTTAGAATGAAGTTTTCCACATTTTTTCTCGATAGATAAAAGAACATTCCCATCTTTCTGCATATCTAGAGATTTTTCCAGGATTTCAGATACTAGGGGTTGAGTTCGGAATTTGTGGAGAATCTTAACTAACTGACTAGATCAAACATATTCAAATAAGTTTAATCGAGCGCGCCTAGATAAGCTTGGCTAGGCTTGAATATATTACTTTTGTTATGAGTGCTTTTGAGGTTGGACTTATGCTATTTCCATAAGCCAAGACATTGTTCAAGCCATATTCAAACAAGCTTAGCATGGCTTGAATAAGTTTGGCCACATCTTAGATAAGCTCAATCAGAGCATAGATAAGCTCTACCAATCCTTAGATAAGCTTGATTAAGCCATAAATAAAGCTCGACCAGATATTGGATGAGCTTTGCTAGGCCTTGGATAAACTCGGCCAAGCCATATATAGGCTCAACCAAGGCTTATTATATCACTCTTTTCATTGGCACTCTTGAGACCAAGCTATTACTTATTAAATAAGCTCAAATATGGTTCAATACATATAGTATTTTTTGAAAGTTTCTTACTTCAAGAAGAATTGTCATCTATCTTTTCTTATATTTAGAGTTTGCCTGTGATTTTTTTCTTCAATAGAAGAGAGTTTTGACAATATATATTGTGTCAATTCCAATTTTTCTCAACTATATTTTAATTAGTCACATAATATTAATTATTTCTATGACTCTTGTAATCAACAATTCTTTACCAAAATCGACATCTTACATATACTATTAATATTTTTTATTGATATAATTTTTTAAAATTATGAATTGTAGTCTTTCAAGAATCTGATTAGTTATTTTTTAAATTATAGACCTTGTTAGTTATTAGCTATATATAATAATTAATTTTGTATTTTTATCTACATTTTGTGCTAATTTTTATATTAACTTTGTTATTAAACCCTGTAACCGAGTCAGGACGAGACTTAAAAAATTGGTCCGATTAAACTATCAAGATGGAATCAGACTAGGTTAATGCCGGTCCTCCTAATAAAACATGAACGCCTCTACTTGAAACTTCTATTTTCCCCCTAAGCAAAAAATGTGTACTTGATAACTCAAGATGAGAGAAATTCCTAATTGCTCTCTAAATCTGATATGCACATGTAGATGGGAGGGGTGCAGCATATACATATCAACGTCAGAACTGATACTTTAATTTTCTAGTGGATAACTACATGTCCATATCTTATGTCTATTCTTATTTTCAATTGTTATCTTTTGCAATTCCCTACACACCATTTGAGTCGTTCGAAATACTTAAGGCCCGTAATCATCACAAGTGCTATGCTTATTAGATTTTACTAATTCTTTTTTGGTGTGTTGTAATAATCCATATCAGTTGTAAGTTTGGGATTTTGTTATAAACATAATGAAAAGAAAATACTTTTTTCAACGAATTCAAGCTCATCCATTACCTTTGATGCTCACTTCATTGAAATGAATCTACCGAAACTTTCTTTCTTTAATCTTTTTAACTTTTTATTTTTTTTCATATTCAGATTCAGTGGTCCTAAAGTTACCGAGGACTACCAACTACTACTTCCACTAATGTAATGTCCACACATAGTTTTTCTTTCTTTCAACATTTAGTCCTACCAATTTTGAAAATCGCCTCAATCCATTTGCTTTTTGTTAACTTAAAATTCCATCCGAACCAAACACATAATCCAATAGCATGTTTGGATATCCGTTAGGAGGTGTTAGAATTGATTTTAGGAAACCAAAATTGATTTAGACCATTTTTGTTGTTGTTTGATTTCTCATGATCAAAATTAATTATAGTCTCAAAATCAATTCTAAATAGAAGTGAAAAATTTTCACTTTTCAATTCTACTAAAATTGATTCTGTGTATTTCTTTATATATATATATATATATATATATATATATATATATATATATATATATATATATATATATAATTTGATCTATGAAATAATTTTAAATATAAATCACTTGACAGATTAAATTATTAAATATAAATTATTTTATCTTAAAATTAATTTTACAAAAGTAAAATAAAATACGCTGTAAGCCTGAAGAAAGTGAGCAGTAGCTCCTTCTCCTGTTAATTTTCTGAGTGTTTTTGATCTTGCTGGATCTGCACAACCGAAAAAACTGAAAAAAAAATTCCACAATTCCACACTATTTTAACTATTCTTGGCCCAAATGTGGGTAAACGACACTGAAGCCAGCCAGCTGGTGGATCCATCATCCATGCGTGTGTGGGTGTGGCACTATGCCGCTCTATAACACGAGCTTGAGAAGCCAAGCTGTATGATTTGGAGCACGA
Source organism: Pterocarpus santalinus (assembly GCA_031439595.1). Classification (NCBI taxonomy): domain Eukaryota; kingdom Viridiplantae; phylum Streptophyta; class Magnoliopsida; order Fabales; family Fabaceae; genus Pterocarpus; species Pterocarpus santalinus. The sequence goes on from CM062531.1 coordinate 60,930,864, forward strand.
CATCTTCATCTTCAATCTAAATATATATGTTACTAATATTAATTATTAGTATTCAAAATCTACTAAATTTTGATTAATCTATCTTGAGTTAAGTCAATTTATTGTAAGAACAAAATTCTCTCAGTATTAACTTTTTTTATTTACAAATTTTAAATTTTATTTAAAAAGAATAAATGTCAAACTATGTATTAGATAATTAAAAATGTTTGTTAGAATTTGTTAAGATTTAATAAAGGTAATTCTATAAGTTGAAAGAGTCAGGGTTACTTATCCATTTAAAAATCAAGAATAATGCAACATACTTATGACAAAAATTCTCATCAAAATTTTAGTTGTTTATTCTTTTCTTAATCTATAATTTATTTATAATATATACAATTACGAGTTGATTTTATGGAAAAAATACTAATTGACTAAAAATTTGCTAGAATTTCTCATGTCCTTTTTATGTCACACTTTAAGTGACACCAACATGTCACACTTTCTTTTTTTCACTCTCAAAATCTTGATATCTTTTGTTGTGAGCATTTGCATTGTTTCAACCAACTCTTTTGCGTTGGTTGAAGCAAGACTACCGAGTCCCTACTTTTAAAGAGAGTAGGGGATGGGAAATTTCGATATTTGAGTTAAGATAAACCTATCTAATCCTTGTTTATATTATGGTATTTATAAGGAGTAGGAGTAAATATTTGTTATTGATATGAAGCACATGTCAAGGCATAAATAGTGGATGAGAGATTGGTAGCCAAATTGAAGAGGAGGGAGATTTTTCCCCATGTATGTAGTGAGATGGGTCTAGGATAGTGGATAGAAAATTCGAACAGATCACCTTTCATGATAGCTCATTTGGATTTAGCATCCACCACACTTCCAAATTAATCTATTCTTGGCAACTATCTTTTCTTGTTTTGTGGCACAATTTGGGGATTCATCCCACATCTTTAATTCGAGACATCTCTTGTTCACACTATTCATCACAATTTAACTGAGATAACTAAAATTTGGCTTAATAACAATTTCAGTCCTCCAAAAATTTTTCTAGGTTAAATTACTAAGGGTATGTGGTTATTTGCTTTAGTTTTTTTCTTTTTGAACAGGCAATTAAATCATTTTCTATTTTTGTCACTTTCTAAAACTATTTTGAATGTGTACTAATACAAATGTGTTATTAGGCCAAACTGTTGGACTCAGGTCTTGGGTGTAAATAGATTACATTTTTCGTGTCTTGCACCTTTAAAACTTAGCCCAAAGACTCTACCCACAATATAAGATTTATCTTCGTTCTCTAACCAACAAAACTTTAAGGGGTTTGTTTACAATGCATCTAGTATTTTTATGGTGTATTTTGTCATCTGATGGTAAGATATGAAAGTGTATTTTTGGAACTAAATACATATGACGTACTATAATTTTTTGCTTTCTACCTCCCCTTCCCTACTCCCACCACCCCATCCAAGACTTACATCGCGAACACCTACACCAACATACACTGCCTTTGTTGCTGGTGAGCTCGCCGCCATCGCTTAGTCACTGATAATTGATTTTTTATCACACTTTATTTTTGCAATTGAATAATGATCTTGGGGCAATTTAGTGTGTAAATATTGGTTTTTGGTCTAAATTGGATTTTGGGTTTTTAAGTGGAATTAATTATAATTTCTGTTTCAGGTTCTCGATTAAAGGCCAAATTCGGACATCAAGGCAGTCATGAAATGCTGGAGCAAAGTTTAGTTAATTAACTGTCCAAATTGCAAGGGACCAAAGCCATTAGTTTTCGGTTTTTTTTATTTGGTTCGGTTCTTGTCCTTTGAACCGGTTTATTTTGGTTTTTAAGAGCTGGAAAACGAAGGGACTGTTTTTGGGGGTTTTATTTTGTTTTTTTTTTAAGGGACTATTCATTTTTTTGAGGAGATTGGGACTTCTGTATTTTCTTATGTTCATTCCATTCAACTTTTCCTTCTTTATTTTCGGTTTTTGTTCTACCATGGTTGGCTAAGGCACTAATCGACCGACCCACGAATTGAGTTTCCGCTTTCAATCCAGAGGACGTTTTTGCTTCATACTGAGTTTGTTCTTTTCCTTTCCCTTCTGTATTTCGATTCTGGATAACCTAAGGGACTTTTGTGTTGAATGTTAGATTTAACATTTAGGTTGATTAATCAAAAGGGTTTAAAATCAAAACGGGTTTAAGTGGGCACTGTAAGTTGAATGAGTGAACACGCCGAGTTTCTGATAAAATGCTAGGTGATCGCCTAGTAGATTCGTTTTTCTAAATGAATGCAGGGATTCCGATTTGTTTAGGATCAACCACGAATTCAGTGATTCATTGTCCAATGACGGATTTTTAGGAACTCAAGTCTGGGTTGGTTGCTTTAAAATTGTTAATTTCGTTTTTCTTATCAATTATCTGTTATCTATATTGAAATTGAACAAAAGCCCCCCCCCCGATTTTCATTTCTGTTGCTAATTCTGTATTGTGCTATTTCCGATTGAGCAAATTGGTTCATTGCGAATTCCTTGGGAAACGATTCAGGTTGCTTTATATTGCAAGTTTTTCTTTATAGCCTGACTAATTTGAGTGAGTTCGACAGTCACATCAGTCACCCAACACTGCGACCCATGACCCCCACCGCTGCATCATCCCTCTTCCTCCTCTTTCCCCTCCATTAACATCACGGCATGTCAGACTCCATGCCCAACTCCACAAGATCCAGCAACTAGCATTTCCAAATCAAACACATCAAATAAAATATAGATTGTGAAGAAAACTAGCAAATCTATTTACATTTCCACCTAATCTAGTAAAAGAGAAGTAAAAATTGAAACCTTTTCAACCATCAAAGGGGCAGAAATTTTATACTAGTTAGAGGACCTTCTTCTTTTGTTCTTATTTGCTGGGAAATTATTTTAAGTAGAAGAAGATGGGGATTTTCTTATATGCATCTATCACATTGCTGGGTGATTTGTGGTGCTTGGATATGGTAGGGAGGATGTGACAGAAGAAGAAGAGGAAGCGTGGGGTGGTTTGGGCGGTGCAATGGTGGTCAGTGGTGGCACGGTCTTCGGCGAGTGGCGTGTTGGCAGTGATGGGTGATGGTGGTTGTCGATGGTAGGGGAAGGAATGGTGATGGCAAGTGGGAGGGTGGAAGAAAGAAAGTGGTTTGGGCGGTGGTACAGAAGAGGGAATCGTGAAAGAAAAAGAGGAAGAAAGCAAGTAACATTTTTGAGGACTATTAAAATGCTCCACTATTATTTAGGTGCATAATATTCCAATGATTTAGATCCAAAACACTAACAAAATACTTCAAGCACCGTTTAAAAAGAGATACATTGCAGCATGACCTAACTTTAAGGCCTAAGGGTTGATTTCATAAGGATGGTAAGATAAGGTATAATAATATGAAATATGACAATATAGGAAATAATAAAAAATTTTATACTACAAATCTATTAAAATTTTAATATTATATAATTTTCAACATAACATTATATAAGATATAATATATTAGAATATTATCATCTTATTATCATAAATAATTCTAAACACAAGTATTTAACCCAAAAAAAACATTTTAATAAAATTATAACTCTTATTAATTATTTTTCATTTTTTAATGCGATTATTTTTTATTTTACTAAATATATAAAAAAATTAACAAATCTATAATACACTCTCTTTCTCTTATATATTTTAATTTTTTAATTGTACTTTTTATCATAAAGTATAAATAGAAAAAATAAAATCATATTAAAATAATATTTTTGTTCCTATGCTCATCCTCGTGGGAAAAATATCCAAAATGTTATGAATGAAACCGTTTTCGTAGGAATACCCAAATGGGAGGAAAAATTGTCATTCCTAAAGTTATTTATCATTTTAATGTATAAAGAGATTTTAATAAATAAGTTTATATATAATAGATTGCTTGCACCAAGTAGTTAATAAATTTATAATATATTGTTGTAAGTCGTAATTTATCCTATTTGACTTAATATATTATATTAAACATACCCTAAATGAACGAGCCTTTCTAGTTCTGTGAAGATCTCTTCTTTCCAATTTTATCTTCCAAAATATTCCAAATATACCAATAGTTGAGAAATATATTGTGACACTAATAGAATGAATTAAGTACATGTTTGAGAATTGAGTAAAGTATGGGGGTAAAAGTGTTTCATTATCAAACCTTGATTTTGTGTTTCTTAGTCTCTGTATATGTGGCTAAGTGACAGATAAAATAAATCTAAACCTAATAGCCAGAATATAACAAATTTTATATAGATAAAAATCAGGATTGAGATAGAGATAACAGTAGTCTAGAGGATTTTGTATTGTTGATGATAGACAAAAAATTCCATTGGCAGCGGAAGGGGAAAAGAAAAAGGAGATTTTAAAAGATAATTTCATCCTCGTCGGTTTTAAGAAATAATTGATTAAGTTTTATTTATTTTTGAAAGAATTGTTAGTTCTTCGGCGTAGTTTGAGAATAATGGACTCAAGGATGATTGGTCGCAAGTGGAATTAAACTATAATTCATGAAATTTACCTGTAATATTGGGAGTTCATATCTTCGGAGTTGCTGCTTTGAGAGGATTTTACCAAACTATCGTTCCTTACCCACGATTAAATGAACAATTCTTAAAACAAAGAAATTTTTTTTGAGGGTAATGGCCTTTCCATACCCTTTTTAATATCTATTATTAATTTTCTAGGGTGGGGTTCTAACTTACGATAAGATGATAAAGAATCGTCCATGCTATCCATGCCAGATATGGACAGTAGTCTGAATTTTCTTTCATTATCTTATACACGAAAATATGGGTTTGATCTAAAATTCTAGTTGCTTTTGATCACATTCTAGTTATGCGTGTTTGTTTTAAAAAAGTGTAAATGAGCCACCCAAAGAAAAGGATAACTAATGGCTAGTCAATATAAGAATCAGCCAAATTTAAGTTTTGGGTTTTTATCCTAAGTTTGAGGACCAAATTAGGCAGCTAATAACAAGTGCTCCAAGTTGCATTCGTAATTACCCCGTTATACATTTGTTGCCTATGACCCAAAAAAAAAAAATGCACATTCGTTGCCAAACCCATCTCAATGATGACATCTATCCACAAACATATGATCACATGTATTCCTATTACATTTTTCAAAGAGGAAATAACTTGGAACCATTATCCTTCTACATTTTACCCTAAGATAGCTTTGATCTAACCTGCATTCCATTTGGTAACCAATCTTTTGGCTGAAATGAGCACAAATCAGTGGAAAACCAATCAGGTAAGGCCACACAAGCATGAACAGGCCCCCTTTCCAAATTGGAAGAGGAGATAAAAAATGGCAATGGACACGTGGAACAATGCCATAGGGCCTCCTTTGCAAATGGTGGCAACCATGGTAGCCTCTTCCACTTGGTTAATCACATCCACAGGTCTATACAATATTAAGGACTGGTAGTAGTACTCATCATGGCTTTATCAATAGTTTCACATGTAAATACTCGATACCCTCCGAAAACAAATACTATAGAATTTGATAGTGACTCCACTTTGCTTTCTAATCTAACACCTAAACATGTATAAATATAATCATCACCTTCCACTCTTATCATCACTTTCTTCCTCGCCTCTATAGATCATAACCAACAAAATTTTTTTGTTACAAGTTTCTTCATCTCCTCCTTAGCCTCTATATTTCACATGTGACCTAGAGATTACCAATTTAAATCACAAAAATAACTTCTCCACTTACAGAAGTAAGATTAAGAACATCCATCCATCCTCTACAGACTCTACCAACCAAGTGGGAGCCTCGTGCACTATAGACATCCTGATAGGCACTGAAAAGCGGGGGATAAGGCTTGAGATAGAGAAAGGCTCATATACATGGCTGATGCATTTGATGAGCAGTGTGATTACCTCTTCAAGGCTGTTCTGATTGGGGACTCTGGAGTTGGCAAATCAAACCTGATCTCAAGGTTTGCAAAAGATGAATTCCGCTTGGATTCCAAGCCCACCATAGGTGTGGAATTCGCTTACAGGAACATCAGGGTCAAAGACAAACTCATCAAAGCACAGATATGGGACACTGCCGGCCAAGAAAGGTAACTCGTTGTATCCACTTCCAATAAATGCTTATGTTTTCTCTCTTTAGTTTGCCATCACTTTTACTGTTGTTTTGTTTTCTTTTTTGCTTCCCTTTTTGTCTTCACATGTTTGAACTTAGCTAAGGTTTTGTTTCAATGGTGAACCAAATTCATAAGTTTCAGAAATACATTAAAAGAAAACCCTCTTGAATCTGCAGAATGCAGAACAGAACTCAGTTAGACAGTTCCATTGTACTGTAGCCTTTTGTTTCCATTTTCTTGTTCTTCTAAAATTTAGTGTTTTCTTTATTATATAGTTTCTTCCTTATTTTGTTTCAATGAAAAAAAGTTGAATGCTTTTCCAATTGGCATTTTCAATTTCAAAGTGGGTGTCCACTGGGTTTGCTTAATCTAGAAGTATTTAATGAATTCGGCTAATTTGACTCTACTGTTATTGACTTCCAATTTTTGTTCCACTTTTCATCCCTTATCTCATTCTCTACTAACATCTTTTTTTCCCACTTCTACTTTTTTTTCGGCATTTTTGTTAGCTAGCTAAGTTGTGCTGTTTGCTTTTGTTTAGTGACCCATAAACAAACAAAAACAATAACAGAGAAAGGATAAAAAAAAAAAGGGGGGGGGGGGAGAAAATCAAATATTTACAGCATTTTTGCAGCTCATCCATGACCATCATGATATCTAGGATTTGATAATTTTAAAACCACAAAGTCAGGGTTGCTAATTGAGTAAAGGTTTGGTTTTGTGGTGAAAGGAAAGTACAACTAGAATCCTTTCAGGTGGGATCCCGAAAATAGTGGAATTAATATTGAAATATTAGCTTGGATTTGATTTTGGATTTTTTTTTTTAATATCAAAGTTTAAGCTTATAACTTTATGCAAACTATCTAATCCCTTTACTATTAGCCTAATCCTAATGACTTGGATTTAATTTTGTATTTTTATCTATGGTTTAATATACACAGAAACATGCTCTTTCATTAAATTCCTTAAGACATGTTTTCTTCCATCTAAATAGGTGTTTTGTTGGAACATCACCGACATTTCTCCCCTTTTTTTTGCATGCTTCATGTAACTTTAATTATTTGAAAAAAAATTTCAAACTTAAAAAGGCACTTTTTGTTAAAAAGAAATAATAAAATTTAAAAATTAAAAAATGACTGATAAAACAAATTAGAATTGCTTTTCCTTCGCCATACCACAAAACAATTTCACTATTTTTTTTTCGCAGATTTCTTTTCTTTTATTTTCATTTTGAGAAAAGCAATTATGAATTCTGACCAAGGTAATTGTGAAATTACTGAAAGAACTAACTATAGTACTTTCAAAGAATTCGTATCTCCCTTGTAGCATAGTTGAAAAATGAATGTTAGTGTACTATGTACCATTGATTGATATTAATGCAAACAAAAATAGCACGCCTACAGGGCGAGCGGGGTCCAAGACATAGATTGGACATGTTCAGCTTATGCTTAAGAAATCGAAAGTTAAAATGATTGTGAGAATGTACCTGAAAAAAAAAACAGAGAGATTGAGAAAGAACAAAAGCAAATTGGCGACATACGACTCAGGCGAAGAAATCCATGTGCGGTGTTGAAGGTTTCGGTCACCAGCCCCACAATCACACGGTTTCTTAATCCTAATTGTCCAAGTTCATGTGACAGACACCTACACCAAAATTCTTCATTTAAAGCGATTGACAATATGTTGAAAGATGCATAGTGCTAAATAGAGGGCCATAGACTTTGCCTTCGTGACAATACAATACAACAACAAATTTCCTTGTTGAGCAGAAGAAACAATATTTTGATTCAATAATATATAGGATTGGTAAAATAATTCACATGCCACATCTTCAAAAAAGTATAATGTAACTTTTGCAATGAAATTATTATTATTATTTTAAATTCTAGAGTTCCTAGTAGAGCTACACTAACAATTTTCTATCATAACGATCACAGGAGGTGCCACATGAGTTATAACGGATTGGCTTATTGAAATTATTTTAGTTATGCTAATAATGTATAAAACGTTGCACTAAATCAAATTCTAATATATATTGTTTTTCCTTTCTCTGTGTTGAATTTCAAAAGAGAGAATACAGGTGAGAAAGGAGTGTTTTGTTGTTGTAAGCTATATATCCCACCAAAAAGGAGAAATTATTAAATATTTATAAAATATCTTATTGATTGTGTTCTACCCAATAATAGAGTGATATTTTAGACAAAAGCGTAAGTTAATAGTTAATTCCATCCTGAAATATACTCAGTAATTGGATATGAGCATGATATAACTGATATCTATAAGCATCTACTAATTTCTTACCAAAAAGCCTTTTAATTTATTTTTGATAATATTATTGGTTTTCTCTCAATGATAGACATTGCTTAATTTGCGTGTTTCAGAGTGGATTAACATAGTAATGAAGCTACATGACCATATATTTCAATCTCAGAAATATGTATACAATTTTGTGGTAGGTTTAGAGCTATCACAAGTTCATACTACAGAGGAGCCTTGGGTGCAATACTAGTTTACGACATAACAAGGCGATCAACCTTTGGGAATGTAAGGAAGTGGTTACATGAGCTAAGAGAGTTTGGAGGTGAAGACATGGTGATTGTTCTGGTAGGAAACAAATCTGATTTGGGTCAGTCAAGGGAAGTTGAGAAAGAAGAAGCAAAAGGATTTGCAGAAACAGAAGGGTTATGCTTCATGGAGACATCTGCTTTGCAGAATCTGAATGTTGAGCAAGCATTCTTACAAATGATCACTAAGATCCATGACATTACAAGCCAGAAAATGTTGGAGGCCAAAGTGAATGGCACAACCTTAAGGATTTCAGGTAGGAAGGAGATCCATATAGCTGATGAAGTCACTGCGACTAAACAAGTTAGTTGTTGTTCAAGATGAGAATTTACATGATGAAATCTGCAAGTACTTTTGTCTAACCGAGTTCTTGTTTCTTCCTATATATATTCCCACTTCTCTTAACACTATGTTCAGGGGAAATTGTTTCTTCTGAAAGTGATTACTTGATAGTAGAATGTAAATGCTGATTCTTATATCATATGATTTTTTTTTTTTTTTGGGGGTTATATTATTGGAATTAATTTCTTGTGTCAAGTAATGTTCATGGAGTAGAAGAGGAGAGAAACACTAAGAAAGATTATCATCACACAAGGTCCAGTTTTTTAAACAATTGTTATTAACAAATTGGTGCAAATTGTACATCGCCTGAAGTATCATGCAGTCTTCTACACTTGGGATTAGAGAAACTAAAACTGGTAAGAAGACAATAGCCCCCAATAATAGACACCAAACTAACAAACAAGAGTTGAATAATAACAGCTTTCAACGTGCTTTTAAACAGAGACAACGCAATAACCAATAATTTCTATGTGGAACTGTAGACAAGTAATTAGCAGATATATCAATGCAGGAACAGAAACACTGTCCACAGAGAAAGATTTCTTAGATTAAGCCATGAAAAAAAATCCATAACATAGAAAAAAGAAGCATGCAAATAATTAAAGATTTAAGTCCCATAAATATTTATTTATAAGAAAAACATCATGAGCTGTTGAAAAGTTTTAGCAAATAATGCCAGAAGCTTAATCAGACTAAATATGAGTCGATGCTTGAGAAGGTTACATGGCTACCTTAGTCAATATGAAGCTGCATGGAACCAGATTTTAAATAGGGAAAAAAGAACTGAAACAGAATACGAAAAGTGGAGGGGAGGTCTAGCAAGTGATTTGCTTTGAATAGTGAAATTAAAACCATTTTAGCTTGGGAATGAATCATCAATGCTCTGATTAAAGTCTTTCTTTTGACAACAACTTCAAGAAGAATAAATTGAAGCCTCATCATACTACGTCAAGTAACAACAGTCAAAGGAAATAGTGTCATAGAATGGTGCCTCGGCATATAAACATAAAGAAGAAACAAGAAAGTAGTAACAACTGAGACAAATTACAAAAATACAATAACAAATAAAAGGATAATAACTGGGAACTATTGGTAATTTAGTGCCAAAAAAATTCGAAACAACATATTGGTCAAATATGTTCCAATATAACTCTACAATTTAGGTAATGTTTATATTTGGTGGCAAGATCATCATAGCGTGGGGCCACTGATTTGATTTGACACAACTTTGTAGCTTTCAAGATAAGAATTGCAAGGGGTTGCAGATAAAATCATCTGTAATAATCTATTCAATTTTGCTTAGTTTGTTGCATGATAAAAGAGACAATATATGATCTAATATAACAACAATAAGATCTCAGGACTTCAGATACCATCCATGTTAAACAATAATCCCAAAAGCTACGACTGGGAAGATCCTCCTCTGAATGAATAAAGCATATTGGGATTACTCAAGGAAGAAGGATGAAATCCATGGCAAGACTCAAAAGTCAACCAATAAAACATGTACAATGCTAATTGAATAAAAATGATCTAATCAAAACATCAGCAGCAGTGAGCTATTTGCATTGCCCAACTCCTCTGGCCCAAGAGACATCAACTTGACTAACCATTCACACAAATTCAACAACAATGGAAATAAATTTCAACTTCTATTATCCTTTCAACAAGCTTCTAGCCTTCATTTCACGTAGAAGTTTCTCTGCCACATCATTCCTATTTTTTTCAAACAGAGCTCTAATAAGTATTTCAAAAGTTATAGCATTAGGGAAACAATGATTTTCTTCCATTTTTGAATTGAAAGCCAATGCTTCATCAAGCAAGCCCTCTTTACAAAGCCCGCTTATCAGAACCGTGTACGTCCTGACATCTAGATGATAGCCTTTAATGAAAAGATCCTCAAAAACCTCTCGCGCATTCTTGAGTCTTCCACCCTTGCATAGACCATCAATAAGTACATTATGTGCACAAATTTGGATGAATTCCCTGGTCTTTAATTTTCGTGAATAATGCAATTGCCTTGTCAAGAAGATGGTTTTTGCATAAAGCATCTAGCAAGGAACTGTAAGTGATTACATTGGCAGGTTGACCTCTATCATTCATCTCATCAACGAGCTCCCAGGCACAAGAGATTCTCCCTAATTTGCACAAGCCATCAATAAGAGTATTGTAAGATACAGTATTAGGAACCACATTTTTGGAATGCATTTCTTTGAAGAGATTCATGGCTTCATCTACCATTTTAATTTTACACAATCCATTAATCATAATGTTGTAGCTTCGGACATTAGGAGCCACACCCCTTTGGGTCATAGTGTTGAATACATATTTTGCCTTGTTTACTTCATTAACTAAGCAATATCCATCCATTAGACTACTATAAGTAACAATATCAAGGTCCACACCATATTTAATCATTACAGCTAAGACATTTTTAGCATCTTTAGCCTTTCCTTCCTTGCATAAGGCATCAATCACAATATTAAAGGTACAAACATTCGGGTTGATGTTTTCCAACACCATTTCATTCAGCAAATCATTAGCTTCCTTCAATTGACCCACAAGGCACAATCCATAAATCAGAGAATTGTAAGTGACAACATCAGGAGAAATTCCCCTTGCAACCATTTCGGAATATAAATCACGTCCCTCAACTACAAGTTTATCTTTGCATAAGCTATCAATGATTGTGTTGTACATGACAACATCAGGCATAAACCCCCCTTGCCCTTGGATCTTTCTCAGGACCTGAACTGCAGCTCCTGTCTGTCCTATTTTACACAACCCATTAATCAAGGTCCCATAACTGATTCCATCTAACTCAAAACCGTGTTCTACAACAGTGTCATGAAAGTGCAGTGCCTCCTCAACCTCACCATTAAGACAGAGACCATTCATGAGTGTATTCAAGGTTATGATATTTGGCTGATAACCCATCTTAAGAATCTTTGCCAATACAGAGAAGGCGAGGGCCATTTGACCCATGTGGCAGTAACAATTGACTAGGATGTTCAAAGTAACTATGCTTGGCGCAACTCCTCTGCCTTCCATTAGTTTAGAAAGGGTAATAGCTGTGGGGTAACGCTTCATCTTCACAATTGACCCTAAAATCTTACCAAATTCCGTGACGGGTGGCGTAGGACGCATGAAGAGCATGCGATGGAAGGAAGAAACGGCGTCGTCAAGGTTGTGAAGGGGAGAAGGTTTGAGATGATTAAGGGGCAAAGAATGAAAGAATAGGATCCTGGGCCTGGCAGAGTGAAAGAAAGAGGGTTTTGGAATTGGAAGTAAAGAAGAAAGCTTTTGGATGGAAGGAGCATACCTATAGGTTGAGGTACCTGAGAATGACATCATTGCTGCAATCAAACTTTTGTTACTTTTAAGGATAGTCTTCTCCTACTTCTCCGCTTCCTCGAACGTATTTGGTGTGTAATTTGCTTTCCAGTGCATTTTTGCGCCTTAACCATCCCCATCGCCCCCCCCCCCCCCTCCTTCTCTTTTCTCTCCCTTCTCTCCTCTTTTCCCTTTTGTTTTTTTTCAGTCTAGTATTTGTCACCTTTTTTCCCGCTTTTTAACAAACAAGTAGTTGAGAAATGTTATTAAATTTTAAGACAAGTTATATTACGATAAAAATGTTAAATATTACAAAAAAATTTTACGAAATGACAGGCAATTTTTTTTTTTTGATGCGAATGACATACAAATTAAATGTGATACAAGTTGATTTTAGACTGTATTTTGAATGCATTTGGTTAAGGTTTTTTTTTTTCTCCCAAAAAAGAGGTGATTTTTGTGAAAAGTCATTTTTTTATATTATTCAATTCACTTTCTATTTAAAAATTAAGAAAAAGTCGATTTTAATTCTAGAGTAAAAACTGAAATTAATAACTAAATTAATAACTTTTGTGAAAAGTATTTTTTCATTAATTGAAAAATCACTTTTCATTCAAATAAGCCAAAATAAATATACCCTTCGCCTGTCATAATTTGATATATATTGATTGAAGTTTACTTTTAATTTAAAAAAAAAGAGATTAATTTTGATAATAAAAGAATTTTGTATTATTATCCAATCAAATATTTTTACTTATATAATAATATATATAAGTTAAACCCTTAAAAAAAATCCAAACAAATATACAATGAATCAAAAGCCATTAATTAAATTCTCAGAAGTAATAGAATGGCACAAATTATATTTTCTCACCCATTTGACTCATTGAATTAAACTATCAAAATTGATGACATATGGATAGACTAATTATTCACTTGAATATTCTTTGTACCATGTTCGCGAGTGGAGATAATAAGGTCCAAACTAATTAAGTTAGTATGAGCTAAGTTGGATCGAGTATAAAAATTTCTTTTTTTCAATCTGAACCAATCCAACCCAATTAAATTATGGTTGGTTCAAGTTGGATTACCAAATTATGTTGTTATGTTATTTGAAAAATTAAACTATCATAATATATATCATACAATAATTTAAATATTTTAAATAAAGTAAGAAAACTTAAAGAGAAGACCTTGGAACGTCTTCTCCAAATACCATCACATGATATTTGAGTTAAAAAAAAAAAAAAAAAAGCCGTACGTCACTTCTCCCCACATGTGATCTTCGATCTGCATGGTCGTTGCTGTGTTTGTGAGCTCACCTCCAGTGGCGGGCATCATGGCCATAGTAGCAAGGAGTGCAACCACATCATGAAGGCAGCTATAAGGCGCACAGCAGCCCTCTTGCGGCAAGGGGTGGAGATCTAAAGGGGGAAGACCGAAGACAGATGAAGGCAGGAAGCAAGAAATGGAGCAAAGGCAGATGAAGATAGATGATGCATGGGGGCTCACAAAATAGGAAAGAAAATGCAGAAAGGAGGGAGGCAAAGGCAGTTGCCAGCTAGCGACATAGCGATGATAAGGAACGAAGGAAAGGCAAAGATGGAAGGGTATGAGCGGTGCAACTACAAAGCTGATGGAGAGTTTGAAATGTTTAGGGATTTTGTTTTGAATATTTTGAGTAACCCAATGAATAAACAGGGTAATCGAATTTTATCCTAATAGACCTATTTACCCAACCTAACTCTTGTGTTTTGATCGGGTCAAATTGGTTGGATAGATTGGTCTATCCACATCCATGTACACCTTTGATTCTTTATATATATATATATATATATATATATATATATATATAGTTTGATCAACAAAAGAGAGTACATAGCTCTTTTTTTTTTTTCGGTCAATATGGAGTACACAAAACTAAAGATCACATATGTGATAAATTTTAGGCTCGTGTTACGTTACTCGCAACTAAATTTGAGAGTAATTTCGTCCCAGTATTTAAAATATAAAATAACCCCCTATGAAATTGTTAAAAGGGTCTCTATTTTTTATATTTACCAAAAAAAAAAGATAAAGAGAAGAGCATACCTTCTTCCTCATACATCCATGAGCCTCATGCCTAAACCTATATAGGGAAGCATTAACAAGATTGTAAAGACACTAATAAGGAATGATGTAGATTCGAAGCTAATGCTAATATCACAAGAAAAATTTCAACACTTGCCTCCTCAAGAATTTGAGGAGTGTAATATAGAACCCCATTTATTCCTGAAAATTGCACAAACATTTACAATTTAATGATGATCATTGAAAAGAAGACGAAGTAGCAAACTAACTAAATTGATATTGTAATTTGGAGAAGCAATTTGGAAATTCAGATATCAAAAATTAGGCTATAAAGACTTTAGAATCATGTGCTTGCGCTTCTTGTAAACCCCTTATTGAACACACAAGTGAGGTAGATAGGGCATACACCGATTGACCACTTGAAACACATGGTCGGAGGTCACGGGGGCAACCTTCACCAAATAATTCTGCTTTGGTGCCCACAATTTGCTATTGTGCTACAGTGGACAAGCATGAGGACAAATCTCCGTCGGCCATGGCTAAACTAGATTTGCGGTGTCAACAGTGGACAATCGAGGTGACAAGCGTCCACGGAACACAATAAAGCTAGGGACAGGAAGGGGAAGGGGAAAGGCTTCTGGTTTGCAAATAAAAAAAGGGGACAACATTTTAGTAATGTCACATGGAGTTATTATTAAAAGTCAGGACTAAATTACTCCCAAATTTAATTGAAAATTACGTAATACGAACCTAAACACTATCAACCAACAAGGCACCTAGTTTGAGTAGTTTCGACGAGAGGGGAGACCGCCCTCACACTAGGGGGAGGGGTAGCCACCAAAGGGGGAGGGCGCAACGAAGCTGAAAATGTAGAAAAAATTGTGTAAGAACTGATATGTAATTTTACTATATATAATACATTATTTAAATAATCATCTATTAATCACATTTGTTTGTTGATTAACCACATTTTGTAAACGGGACTAACTGACAAAAGAAGGGTGATCCATGATGGACCCAAATGTAGGTGCTCCCATGCTAAAACTCACCCACTTGAATGTTCAAAAACAAAATCTACGTTCTAGGAACCTGATTCCTATAGAATCAACTAGCAAGAGATGAGACATGTCAACTGTTGGAGTTGTTAGATCTATATTAAAACCATCAAACCTTGTTCCAGTTTTAGCCAAGAAATTAGCGCAAATGTATAACTTTTGGAATAGTTATTATTAATTACATGGCAATATATGATTATGTTACAGTTAAAAATGAAAAAGTATATTAAAACTAAATCGTTATTGACATTAAATTTTTAATGTAATGTTACGAACACAAATTGTATCGCAGTCAATAATTTACTTGATACGATAGCAATATTTATTCATAATTTTCTCTCATCATAATTCTTTTGAAAGAAAAATGTTATTATAATGAAATGAACATAAAAATTTAAAAGAATTTTCACTACCTAAATTTTAAATTTTTTTGTTACAACCACACGAAAGAATAAAATATAAAAAATCTTTCATTACAAAAGTGAGAAAATTCAACTTTTGTAATGTTTTTTTGGTCAACAAATTTTGTAAAAGCAAAAGTTATTGCATTCTTTTTTTTTTTTTTTGTGGTCTTAAAAGTTATTGTAATTTGTAATTTGTAATTTGTAACAGCTAAAGTGTATAGACTTAAGGGTCCGTAAGTAGCCCTAGAACTTAACTTGCATTAATAATGTTTTACTAGAAGATTATGTCAACACTTTGTACAATCATATTATGAATGCGGTAAATGATTTTTCTTATAAACACTATTAAGGATATTGGACTTTATGTTTCTTGGTTTCATAAGTTATCGTTTAATTTTATAATGTAACGATTTAACTCTATTTTTCAAAACTAGCAACTATTGCAATTGTAAGAAGATTCTTCTTAAGTTTATTACTATTGTTGTTTTTTTTTTTTTCTGTAAGTTGAATCAAATTAATTAAGGAAGAGAAATTTCATCTGAAAAAGTGTGGGAGTATAACTTTTTCTATCATTACGTTCATCAATTTAAATTATACAAATACAGACATATTATTTATTAGTAAGATTAGCAAGAAATAAAGTTTAAATGATTAAGTAATTATTTTCCTTAAATCAGATCTCAAGTTAAAAAAATTAGTACTGAGAAAATTTTAATACCATAGTGAATCAACTCTATTCAAGCTAAATTAGTTAGAGTTGTATAGATTCCAAATACTAGCACTTTAGACAAAAGAGAGAGAGAGAGGGAGAGATTAGTAAAAAATATATTTCTCTTGTGAAAAACCAAATATATAGCAATGTTAGGAAACGCTCACTATATTCTTATTTAAAGTGTTTTTAATATAAATTTAAAGATCCTTTAAACCAATGAAATTAACTTTAATATCTTATCAGTATAATATATTTACTACTAATCAATTATATATATATATATATATATATATATATATATATAACTTTTGAAGTATTTATTATAAAAATCAAACACTTTTAATTATACATAATACGATAACTATATAAAAATTTTATACATTAGTAGTACATCAGAATTATATTTAAACATATTTAAGTTAACCTTATTTGTTTATAACGCTGCGTGTATGGACATTGAGATAGCATCCTTTGACCAAAAGATGCTAACAAATCTCTCATGCAGTTTTTAAGTCTTCCAGCTTTGCAGAGTCCATCAATAAGTATAGGACAAATGATAACATCTAGCTTTACTCGTCAGTTTTCAATTTGCTCAAAAAGATGGAATTGCTTGTCAATATGCTGCCTTTTGAAAAATTTCATCTAACAAGATACTATAAGTGATTAAATTAAGGCATATACCCCCATCATATATGGCATTAACGAGCTCCTGGACAGACAATATTCCTCCATATTTGCACAAGCCATTGATAAAAGATTCATTGCTTCATCTACCTGTTTAATCTTGCAGTATCTGTCAACATGTTATGAATATATACCATTGCATAAATATTTTTCCTTGCCCACCCTGTTGACTAAACAACGACCATCCATCAAAGCATTTTAGGTAACAACACAATGTTTACCTGGTTTATGTGACACTAAGATTTGAACTTATGATCTCATATATACTAACAAGCCTTTTATCATTCACTCCTAGTGACTTACCTTTTATCATCATAGCTAACATATTTTGAGCTTCCAAAATCTTTTCTTCTTTACCTAAAGAATCAATTAATATATATATGTATAGACATTTGGCTGGATATTTCTCTAATTCATTTCACTTAGCAAAAGTAGTTTCAAGCCAATTACTGATGCTGCAAAAGATTAGAGGTCTATATGTGGCAACATCTAGAGAAATCTCCCTCCCAACCATCTCAAAAAATAAATCATGCGCCTCATGTACAAGTTTACCTTTGCATAGGCAATGAATGATTATGTTATACATTACCAATTCAAGCTAAACCACTAACTCTTCCAACTTCCTCAGCATCTGAATGACAGCTCTCTTTAAGCCACTTGTGCAAAGAACCATGACAAGTTGGCATGGTTGCATAATAAAAAACCACTTGGCACATAAAGACAAAAACTACAAATGAAAGACTAACAATTTCATAAAACTGTTTTCTCTCTAAACTTGACATCAAGACAGAAAGGCGAAGATGTAATCCTTTTTCTTATTCATGGGAAGAACCGTTACACATAACAACTAGCTGACTTGGATTCTCTGTCAATTAATTCATAGCTCTAAACCGTTGTGTGTGATCAAGATCGAATTCTTAATGTTGCTTTCTGTCAATTTTCTTTGTCTCCTTATGTTGATCTTTCCTTCCTTCGGCTGACTCCATAAAACTTATTAAAATGGAAAATGCACAACCTGACCACAGAGAGTCCATAATTCAGAACAAAAAATATGAACTAATACCTAACTATGTAGTGCAGGTGGTGTGGCAACAAGGCCTGGAATCATAGGCCTGGAACAGATTGCATACGTTTAAGGTCCTTAGTTCCTGTACTGATTTGGCATCAGTGGGTCTAAACTAGGTGTAGGTGGTACACAAAGAACATTGCTGAAGGTATTTTAAAAAAAAAAAAATCCCCACAAATTAGGTCATATTTCAGACATCTTATGCAAACAATTTTAATTCATTAAGCTTTTATTATAAGGAAAACTTATGACCATTGTTCTAAGGAGTCTGCATTGATGGCAACAGAGGAGTAAGTGGATGACAAAACCAAAAGGGAACAAAAGAAAAATCACAATTTAGAATGCTGTGTCAACAACCATCAATGTGAAGAGCATCTTCGTAATTAGACAGTGATGAATCCAAAACAGATCACAGTCACGTGTACAGAGGGCTTCAGCCAAAAAGGTAAATATTATATCTAACAGCATCTATCAAATTACAAGAGTAAACTCCTATAGCTTCAAATTGAAAAGTAAAGTTACTCAATCGAAAGCTCAAGGAAGTAGAATGACAGCCATGGCAAGACTCAAAAGTCAGCCAATAAAGTACAGAATTAATTGAATAAAAATGAGATAATTTTTTTTTTTTTTTTTGTATAAAAGAATAGCAATGAGATAATCAAATCATCAATGGCAGTGAGGCCATTGCATTGCCCAACTCCTCTAAACCAGTTGATACAAAATTTACTAACCATAACCATGCAACAAATTCAACAACAATAGAAATGTAATTTCAATTGGAACTAAGGTATTTCACTTTCTATGATCCTTTCAACAAGCCTCTAACCATCATTTCACGTAGAAGTTTCTTCGCCTCATCATTCCTATTTTTTTCAAACAGAGCTGTAATGATTATTTCAAAAGTTATAGCATTAGGGAAACAACGATTTTCTTCCATTTTTGACTTCAAAGCCAAAGCTTCATCGAACAAACCCTCTTTACAAAGACCGTTGATCAAAACATTGTACGTAGGAACATTTAGATTATAGCCTTTAATCAAAAGATCCTGAAAAACCTCCTGTGCATTCTCAAGTCTTCCACCCTTGCATAGTCCATCAATAAGTATAGTGTATGTGTACACATCTGGCTGAATGCCTTGGTCTTTAATTTTAGTGAACAATGCAATTGCCTTGTCAAGATGATGGTTTTTGCATAAAGCATCTAGCATGGAACTGTAATTGATTATATTGGCAGGCTGACCTCTATCATGCATCACATCAATAAGCTTCCAAGCATAAGATATTCTCCCTGATTTGCAGAAGCCATCAATAAGAGCACTATAAGTTACAGTATTAGGAGTCATATTTTTGTGCTGCATTTCTTTGAAGAGCATCATGGCTTCATCCATCATATTAATCTTACATAATCCATTAATCATGATATTGTGGCTTTGAACACTTGGAGCCACTCCCCATTGAGGCATAGTATTGAATACATATTTTGCCTTGCTCATTTCATTAACTAAACAATACCCGTCCATCAAACTATTACAAGTAACAGCATTAGGCTTCACACCATCTTTAATCATCACGGCTACCACATTTTTAGCTTCCTTCACCGTTCCTTCCTTACACAATGCATCGACCAATATGCTAAAGGTATAAACATTTGGGCTGATGTTATTCAACATCATTTCACTTACCAAATCAGCGGCCTCTTTTAATTGACCCACAAGGCACAATCCATAGATTAGAGTACTGTAAGTGACAGCTGTAGGGGAGATTCCCCTATCTACCATTTCAGAATATAAATCTTGTGCCTCACTTACAAGTCTATCTTTGCATAAGCTATCAATGATTGTGCTGTACATGACCTCGTTGAGCATAATCCCTAGGCCCTCTATCTTTCTCAGCATATAAATAGCTACTCTTGTTTGTCCTATCTTACAAAGCCCATTAATTAATGTCCCATAACTAACTTCGTTCAACTGCAACCCTTGTGCTACCACTTTGTCATGAAAATGAAGTGCTTTGTCAAACTCACCACTAAGGCAGAGACCTTCGATGAGTGTATTCAAGGTTATGGTAGTTGGCTGATAACCCATTTTGAGAATCTTTGCCAGTGCAGAAAAAGCTAGGTCCATTTGCCCCATGTGGCAGTAACAATTGACTAAGATGTTCAAAGTAACGATGTTTGGCGCAATTCCACTGACTTCCAATTGTTTAGAAAGGGAAATAGCAGTGGGGAAATGCTTCATCTTCACAAGGGACCCTAAAATCTTGCCAAATTCCATGATGGGTGGCGTACAGCGCATAAAGAGCATTCGATTGAAGGAAGCAACGGCATCCTCAACAACGTTGTCAGAGGCAGGAGCATTGACATGGTTTGGGGGCAGAGAGTGAAAGTATAGCCTTAAACATGAAGGGAAGGAAAGATGAAGAGTGGGGTGTGGAAGAACATACCTTAACCTTAACCTTGACATTGACAATAATGACATTGTTGTCGCATTCAACATGTTTGTTTGAGGATAACCGTGATAGTGTTGGCGGGTAAGTGCTTGAACCTCAATTTGCTAACATAAGAGGCGAGGTGCCCCTCCCTTCTCAGCTTCAGAGTATGATTAGGTTTTTCTGTTTTGAGGTGAGAAGTGAAGTGATACTGTGTCGTGGCAAAACAGGTGCTGCGGAATTCTGCTTCATCTGCACCGACGGAGATCCTCTTGGCGGAAGGTACGGGAGTGGAGAGTAGAGTTCGTTAGAGGGAAAAAAAAAAGTGATATTGTCCGTTTAGTTACTGTACACCAAGGCACAAAAAAAAATTAAAAAAAAAAAAGAAAAGGTGATCCTCTAAGACAAATAAATAAAAATAGAGGAACACTTGTATATTTTGATTAAAAAATATAAAAAACTTATAAATTAATTTAATATTTCAATTATTTATTTGTTCATATATGTATATAGTAAGAAAAACAATCTCTATTTCAATTAATTATCATTAATTGAGTTTAATTTTAATATTTTGACACTAAAAAAATTTGTATAATTAATCAATAATATATTATTGTATTATATTTTTTGGTCTTCCAAAGATATCCCCTCCCTATTATTAGGGAGGGAGACTAATCCCCTTCAGTCGTAATAATATTTGTCATTTTAACTAGAGTTTTTTTCAAGAATCGAAATGAGATTCTCTCTAAAGTTATAGTGTATCTTTACCATTAAAATCAAATATTTTTAATAATGTGGCAATATAAAATTATATTATAGAAAAATAATAGTATATTAAAATTAAATGCTCATTAATATCAAATTGTAATTGTAATATTAGACCAACAAATTGTATATAATTCTTTTGAAAGAAAAAAGAATATGTTATTATATTGGAATTAAGATAAAAGTTAAAAAATATTTTTTGCAATCTAATTTTTAAAATATTTGGCATAATCATATGAGAAAATAAAATATAAAAAAATCTTTTATTACACAAGCACGCAAGAAAGTTCAATTTTTGTAATTTTTAAAGAATTTAATTTTGAGACACTATTAATATAAAAAAATTTTACACATATATTTAATTATCTATATCAACAAAAATATTTGATTAAATCATCCAATACCTTAAAAATCTTATAAATAAAAACATATTAGATAATAATGTAAAACTCTTTTACATAAGCATTGCATCGATTAATCTCATTTCTAAAATCAAAAGTGTATAAATTCAAGGGTTTATAAGTAGCCCAAGGACCTTACTTACTTACAAATAGCCCTAAAACTTAACTTGCATAATGTTTTACTAGAAGGTTTTTTTTTTTTTTTAAGGAGGGGGGGAGGAGCAGTTCTCAAAAAGATTTTCCTTCTCTACTATTAAAGAAAAAAAGACTAATTCCAATGTAGTCAGACTTACTCTCCCAACTATTATTCGCTTCAAGAATCAAACCGAGATCCTCCCTAAAGTAATCGTATGTCCGTACCACAATGACAATTTCCTTGTTATTTTTACTAGAAGATGGTGTCAAGACTTAAACATATAATGAAAGCAAAAAATGGATTTTCTAATGATATAAATACTATTAAGAATGTTGAATTGATTTTTCATTTTTCTTTTTTTAATCTAAGATACTATATACTCTTGCATGATTTGAGCAAAATAAACCTTAGCACAATGATGAATATTTCTTATTAATGTGGCTGCTTCTTTATTTTTTGTTAAGAAAATATCTTTCATTGCATAAATCATGAATAGGGTTTAACCCATCTACAAAAGCAGGAAGATAAAGAAGAACAATGACAACTTCATTTGCTAGATGGTAAGATAGATCATTAGCTTGATACTAACCTTATCCAAAACATCAACCAAAAGTTTAAACATCCTAACTTATTACTGAGCTTAAAGGTTATTATCCAGTAAGCGTGTTAAAATGTGGTGTGCAGCTTCATTTCTTCTCTTCAAGACCAAACTCTAGCACATTGAAGAACTAGATTCTTTGTCGTTCAAAGTCATCACTTGTCAAGGATAATGATATTCTCCAATAGCCTTTATTTATTTTGCAAGCTTTCTCTAAATCAAATAATCTGAATCAAAAATAAAGATTTATAGGCAAAACTTGTGTGCAAGAATTCTCTAGGTCCTTCCTATGATTAATCTTCCTTATTATCCTTTTTTCCTTGGATTGCATGAGCAACTACTCCAAGCTTTCTTGAATTGCAAAAAGCCTCACCTTTTTGTTCAAAAATGAAGATAGAATATAGACTCCCAACACAAGGGGAGCCATCAATTCATCCCCATCAATATAACAAACCAGACAATAACAAGTAAAAAAGTGAAGCTCATTACAGGACTATCCTTCAAACAAGTTAAATAAATCTATACTATCCAAACAAAATTATGAAGAACATAGTCAAAATCTACAATAAGCATAGCATCTCTTCCATCTTGCATAACCAGCATACAAAACCTCGATATGAAGGCCTATTCACTCCCAAACGGAATACACCACAGAATAATCCATTGAATAACCACTAAGTCGAAAGCTTTATCTTTAAAACTAGGCGTGATGAACACACAAATAAAATAAAAAGGAAAAGAGTTTCAACCGACCACCACTAACATAGGTTAATGATCTATCACCTATCATGAGCATAATATTCCAAAGCAGCCTAAGGTGAGTAACTGCAAGAAATTCCAAGGTATAAGCTACCTTCATTTCACTTCTGGCGACTTTGGGATTGGTGCTATCAAAAGAAACTCGTTAGAACAGAGATACCAAAACAAATCTAAGGTAATGAGGAGGTGAGACCACCCCAAAAAAAAAAAAATGGTGAGGGGAAGGGGTCATCGGCCTCTAGAGCACTTCAGGTGGGGAGGTGCTGGAACCAGGAAGAGGTGAAAAGGATGGGAGAGAAACAGAGTGGCAACTGTCAAGGCTTTTTATGGCGACAAAAATAATGTGACCCATTCTATTCAGTTTAGCATTCAGGCCTATCTAATTAACGTGACTTCCTTTCGCCATGAAATTACTTTATATATACATCAAACTCATTCACTGCTTAGTTCAGCATTCAGGCCTATCTAATTAATATGACTTCATTTTGCCACGAAATTACTTTATATATTTATACATCAGAGTTAAAGAAGGAGAAAGTTGACATTGAAATTACTTTATATTTTGACTTGTCATAATTTGTTTTATATCTTCACTGAAAGATCTTCAATGTTTCTAATAGAAGTTCTTATTAAATTATTGGTATTACGTAATAGTTTTCATCGATCAATATTTATGTACACACTCTATATATAGAATATTCTTATTCTATAGATTATACGAGTTATTTTTTCGTAGGCAATTTATTGGAGTTTGATTTTAATATATTCTTGTTTTATCTTAAATTTTGTTTGCATGAATTATCGTAAATAGATTTTTTAAAAAATAGGTTTTTTTTTTCCAAAAAAAGAAAGGTATATTGGCCACTTAAACTTTCAGCTAATTTTAAATAATCACTTCAACCTTTTAAATCGTTCAACTGAAATATTAAACTATAATAATTTTCAAAATTAGCCCTTCTATTCAATTTATCTATGGAACTACCGGTATTCAGGAACCCGACTAATTTGGTCCAACCCAACAGAGGTCCTTGGAGGGGGTAAAAATTTCTCAACAAGGGTTTTTTCTATTTTCAGGACTCAAATTTGAGATCTTTGGTTAAAAAAATAAAACATCTATCATCTTGACTAACTCTACGGTTCTATTCAATTTATCTAATCTTGTTGACGTGGTGAAATTTATGAACTTCACATCCAATACTTGATTCTTTTTTCAAAAATATTGATTTTATTATCTTATTTAATATTATTTTAAAGTATTAAAAACTTATTTCGATTAAAAAAAAAAAAAACAGTTCTCACCTTAGTTCTTATCAGCGATGATATAAGAATAGGTAGTATTTTGATATGCTGGTGACCCCATTACGAGATTTGCACGAGCTTGTGAAGTTGTGTCCTTTTTGAAGCATATGACGTCTGGCTTTGATTAGTTGGAAGGGTTAAAGAATGCAAATGAAAAGGTTTACAAGAAAAATTCATACAAATGCAGAATTGGCCTTTACAGAATACAAACTGGCTTGCTTCAGATTTCAGACACCCAACCATTGAAACAATTTATTTAAACTGAGCAAAGCCTCTTTAAATAAGGCACAAAATGTTACGTGAGCATAACATATTTTGGACACCGTGCTGGCACATACCCAATACAAAAAATGTTATATATACATAGCATAACCCCAATAAAACTGACGCTAAAAACTCTTCAACCTAGGACTCGAGCAAAATTTGCAGTTACCAAGGGGTGTAGCGTAAGTTTATTAACTCGCTAATCACTGTATATGGGGTCGACAATGATCAGTTGCTTTAACCTAAATCTGGTAAACCCCTCAGAGTTTCTGCCAGCAACAACTAGTAAGGTTTGAGAGTCTTGAAGCAGATGCCAAGCAATGCTTCACTTTCACCGACAGGTGACATAGACTCGACAACATTTCTGGCCAACTAAACACAAAAATGCACCATTCAAAGACTCGGAAATAGCGTGAAGAATCTTCAGTCTCGGATTCCTCTTTGATCTTCAAAATGAGCAAGAGGTGATTCCAGAATGGAGAAAGAGAAAAACAGGAAATCAATCAGCACAACACAAATGATGTAATAAAGCACCAGCTAACAGTTTTTAGTTATGGTTTTGTAGAATTAATTTTATTGAAATTAATTTTACTAAAATTGATTTTGAGATAAAATAATTAGTTCATCTAAAAGTGATTCTAATAAAAAGTAAAAAATTTTTACTTCTTTCAAAATCAATTTTAGAGATAGAAATTGACTTCATCTCTTAAAATCAAACAACATTAAAAATTGTTAAAATCAATTATAAACCCCCAAACGCTCATCCAATCATGCTACAAGCCTTTTTCCACTAAGTGGGGCTACAAATGATGTAATACCATAAAATGTTTCGATTAAAAAGAGCTGATAAATAGTGATAAATTTACTAGAAAATATCGTCTGACCTTCCAAATAATCCACACTCCTGTTATCTCTTCGCTCTTTTCAAATGGTAAAAGCCAGTTAATGACCACTTGCACATAGACTCCTGAAGTCATTATCCGAAATCTACAGTTGTATGTTGTGCATATATCCAATAATTTGGGGTAAATAGAGTCAAATACAATAGATAAAGCAGCACAAATAATCATGTCAGTTAAAGCATGGCTTCTTATCTGATATACTAAAACATTAGACAGTCTGAATACATCCTTACAAGTAGATGAAGCAGAATGACTGACAGTACACAGGGAAGAAAAAGGATGGTCAAGTCAAAACCAAAATACTTCGACCAATGTTATGTTATCGATACACGATCAAAATGAATCTAACCTACAAATGACATAATCAAAACTTCAATGACAACGAGCCCATTGCATAGTCTAGCTGCTGTTTTGTGTGTAACTATCAAAAGAAATAAACATTAGCAGACCAGTCATAAAAATTCAACATTGCTATAATGTGTAACTAGAAAGCACCTACCCTTACAATAGACCTCTACCTATCATTTCACGTAGAAGTTTCTCCGCCTCATCATTACTATTCTTTCCAAACAGAGCTCTAATAGTTATTTCATAAGTTATAGCATCAGGGAAACAATGACTTTCTTCCATCTTTTACTTCAAACCCAATGCTTCGTCAAACAAGCCCATCGATCATGACAGTGTACGTCCTTGACATTTAGATGATGGCCTTTAATCAAAAGTTCCCGAAAAACCTCTTGAGCATTCATGAGTCTTCCACCCTTGCATAAACCATCAATCATGATACTGTAGCCGTGAGCATCAGGAGCCACTCCCCTCAAGGCCATAATAGTGTTGAATACATCTTTTGCCTTGTTCGTTCACGTCATTATTAAACTACTATACATAGGTAACAACATCAGGTTCCACACTATCTTTAATCATCACTGCTAACACATTTTTAGCTTTCTTGACCTTTCCCTCCTTACATAATGCATCAATCAAAGCATTAAAAGGTATAAACACCTGGATTGATGTTTTTCAACACCATTTGATCTGGCAAATCAGATGCTTCCTTCAATTGATCCACGAGGCACAACCCATAGATTAGACATTTCAGAATAAAAACCATATGCCTCGGTTACAAATTTATCTTTGCACAAGCTATCAATGATTTTGCTATACATGACGACATTGGGCATAATCCCTAGCCTTAGCTAACTTCATTTAAGTGACACCCTTGTGCTAGTAGCTACCACTCGGTCATGAAAGTGCAGTGCTTTCTCAACCTGACCATTAAGACAGAGACCGCTCATAAGCGTTGTCAAAGTAATGGTATCAGACTCATAGCCCATTTTGAGAATCTTTGCAAATGCAGAGAAAGCCAAATCCACATGACGAAGGTGGCAGTAACGATTGATCATGATCATGATGCTCAAAGTAAATTTTTTAGAAAGGGAAATGGCAGTGAGGTAATGCTTCATCTATCTTCACAAGGGACCCTAAGATCTTGTTAAATTCCACTATGCGTGGTGTACGACGCATAAAGATCACGCCAGTGGTTGAAGCAACGGCGTCATCAACGTTGTGAAAGGGAGAAGGTTTGAGATGGTTTCGGGCCAGAGAATAGACAATAGAGAACAGGACCCTCGCATTGGCAGTATTTGAAATAATTAAATTTTAGAATTATTTTAATTTGAATTGAATTAATTTTTAAATTAAATCCTATTTTTAGAGTGATTATATGAAAATAAAATTTGAATTGATTTAAAATTTAATTATTAGAGTATAATTAGGATGCACTGATAATGCAAAATTTTTTTATATTATCATTTAATCAAAATCTTCCATTTGCGTGATCATTTAAGTAGTAGGTGATTATATCAAAAATTTTTATTGATATGACAATATACAATTAAATATCTGTGTAAAAATTTTTTACACTGACACTATATTCAGATTAAATCTTAATTATTATATTTATAATATATTAAATTATATTTAAAATAATTAAAAATAAAATTAATTTAATTTGATTTGTACTTAAATTTTAAAATTAAATTAATTTTTATCAAATTTTTTTAATATTGATAAAATTTTAAATATAAAAAATTATATCCCACAAAAATTAAAAATTAATTTATTTTTTATTTTTGAAATATTTAAACATAAAATTTAATTTTCAAATCAAATTATTTCTTTTTCTTTTTTCACATTTTAATCACACTCCAGAGAAAGAAAGATGGTTTTGGAATTGGTAGTAAAGAAGAAGCATTGGGGTGGAAAGAGCATGCCTATAGCTCGACAATGGCATGGTTGCTTCAATCAGCTTTTGTTCAATCAAAGGGTTTCTCTTCCTTCTCCGCCAACTCTCCTCTGCTGCTGAGTTGCGTCGGCCACTTCCACGAACGTGTTTTATTAGTCACCATAGTTGCTCTGGTTGATTTTTGTTTTTCAATTTCAAGATAAGTTGGAAAACAATAAAGCTGTTAAATTTTACAATTTCTTTTTCAGCAAAATGACTGATACAAAATTTATGTATGTTTTCGATTTTTTTTAAATAAAAAATATGTATGTTTGACTTACGACTATATTTTTATTATGTCATAATTTTTTGTACGTTTCACATATTGATCTTCAATGTGTTCAGTGAAATTTATATTAAATTATTTGTATTACATAATAATTTTCAATAAAAATCATTTTTTTGGAGAGACTATATAATTTATAAAGTATATTGTTTTATAAATTATTCCTACATTTAAAGAATTTTTATTTAAAAATTTGAGTCAAGATAAATCTAAAAATTGAAACTAAGTCATAACAATATATTAATGAAAAGCTGGCCAAATGTATCAAGATAAAATTCTATATAAAGTTGTGATTTAAGAATTTGAATCTATCATATTACTTGTAAAGTTTATCAAGAATGTCTACATACAATGCAATAACCCTCCTTTAAGGAATAAAGATTTTGAAGTTTAATATACTTTTATTTTGTTTTGAAGTTTTTTTTTTTGCCTTAAGAATTATTCACAGAGTTTCAGGTCATAGTGATGACTAGATAAAACCCTTATTAAAATGAAGACTTCGGATCTATCGTAAGTAAAGCCCACTTAAAGTTGTGATTTAAAACTTGTTTGTTAGCATGTTTAGATATTTTATTTATAAAATAAATCAATAAAAAAATGATGAATTATCTTTTGTAAAAATTATATCTTTAAGCTTTTGTGAAACATTTTTAAAAGATGAAAAAAGCTATTCAAGGATTAAAAAAATATTTTATAAAAATTATGCGTAAATATGAATTAAATTTCATTTTTAATTTTTTTTAGAAAAACATTAAAAAAAATCATACAAACAAGTCTTTAGTGCATCTAAAGTAATTAATCAATTTTTCAAAATACTAGAGCAAAAGTTATATTTTCTAGTGGAGGGGGGAAAAAGTGACAAAAATCATGAGAAAATATTCATCTATCCATCCATCTTTCAATCCATATATGTGCATCCAACAGGTGGTGCGACAAAAAGTCATCGGTGTTGGGAGCCTTCTTAATTGTTGGGGGAAGTTTTTGTGGCTTCTATATATACCTGTATTATAGTTAACACTGCTAAATAGTTAATAATCCTTATACCATTATTACACACATTGTTGTTTCCTCTCCATCAATGGCATCCCGCTACATCAGCCCTTTTTTTCACCTCTTGTTTTGTCCACAAGGTGCCCCTATTATGTGACTTCTCTCACGTTAAAATGAAACTACATAATAATGCTTTGTATACATGCAATAAGAAGAGCAAGGTTGGCTTCCCTCATCATGTTAATCTTGTTTGTTATTTAATTTAACTTTTCATGTGATATTTGTGAAGAAACCAATAACCCATCATTTGTTTCATTCCTTTGATCTCGTTCCCCTCACCCATCACCAGTCTATAGAAACTTGGACTTTGGGTTGACAACAATTTTTGTCATTGCGCTTCCCTTGCACATTCACCATCTTTTCCAAGAAGGAGGTGAGAGCCTCATTTTATTCCACTTGCATAAGCATTTTTTGAATGTTAAGATGGTTCTTGTTGTCCTCATGAATCTTGAGTATTTACCATATACAAAGTGATTGTGAATAACTCTTGATTCGTGCATGTTGTTCTCTGAATTGGAATATCAATAAGTGTTAGTTTATACATATTCGTAGTAATAAGTCATTCATGTTGTTCTGTAGGGTGTGTTATACGGGGGCGCATAATTTAGTGGAAGCCATGTTTGTATTCAGAGAGTATGCAACACTTGCTTCAGCCATCAAGGTTTTGTAGTTGTATAATATAGATACAACTATTAATTGTGTATGTAACTGATTGAATATCATTTTTTTTCCTCATCTTATTTCTTCTTTCTATCATCATTTTGAACCTGGCAGGTCAATAGATGATTGTTAAAATGCATAGCTGGGTAAGAAAGCAATGCAATTAATATTCCATTGATTCTTTGTTATATAACTTCATGGTATGTTTGACTAAATATGGATTCAAAAATTAGAGATAATATTATTTTGATAAGGGAAAATGTGTTGCACTTGCCTGAGAAGGCTGCGAACTGTGAATCTCACCATGCAAGAATAAAAGTAAAAGACAAGGGGAGAAAAATGCAGCAGATACAAGATACGAATTCCACTAATTTTATTAGTCATCCAACTGACATAAAGTATTACCAGCACATTTTAATTTTGTTGGTTTTGTTGCTTCTCTAAGTATCCTATTGGTTGGACTCTCTTGTAACTTTCTTTGCATTTTTCTATTAAATTATTGAGTAATACTTTTCTTTGAATCTTTATTCTCTTCTTCAGTGCATTTTATAGATAAATTTGCAGCTTCGGCTTGCCCGTTTACTTTCACTCAACATGATAAATTACCTTCAATCTTTAGCTCCTTTCAGCATAGAGGAAGATATGCTGGCTTCTTGGTTGGGAATGATGGTATGCATCCCTTATGATGAAACGCTTTAATTATGCTGTTGCCTAAAATATTGATGATTTTTTTGTTCTTCCACCATGTTCAATTGTTTTGGAATGACATGTACTTTCAATATTTCAATCCATTGATGTTCCATTTCCTGTTTCCTTTTCTTCTCATAAGTTTGCCTCCCGTGTATTAAGTCATTACCAATGATGTCTCTTTCTAGTTCAAGTGACTAACCATAGCAAAAAGAAATATGTACCTAATGCTTGATTTCATTTCATATGACAGCCAGTCACTTTTGCTGTAGCATATGTTGGCACAACCTTTAGTGTCTTTCTGGGATAACACATGGATGGAATGAAGTTTCAACAATTCATTGGGTAATATGAAACATTATTTTATTTCCTTTTTTTGGCCATATTACATTATATTGGTAGAAAAAAAAATCCTTATCCGGTAAAATATCATCCTCATGCCCCCACAACTTTCTGAAAAATGATGAGTTCTTCAGGGAAGAAATTTTTGTTTCAAATTTCATTTGTCAAGATTACTTCAATCTTTTAAAAGGATTGGCCCTTCTTGATCTTGCAATTTAGCACCATGTGACTTGGACATTTCTTCTAACCTGTTATTCATTTTCTCTGGGCCTTAAGGCTATTCATTCTATCCTCTCAATTAGAAAAGCATCCTAGTGAATGCCTTTGCCCTTTTCCGTTGTTGAGAAAATCTATTTGACTTTCTAAGGATCTTAATGCAGTCTAACCAATTGATTTAAAGATGCTTTAGTTGTATGGATTATGTTTTTTAAGTCAAAGTGCCATTGAGCTGGTGGCTTACAATTACATGGTGCGCTAGATGTTTTGTGTTTGATCACTGCACCATTCCCTTGTCCTTTCCACTTTTGCTTCCCCAAGTTTGAAAAGGCTCCTATATTATAAAAGAAATTTTTTTTAATAGAAAAAGAATTGCAAAACAGATGTTCCATAGGTCATTTAAGGGAATGATGTTCTTGTGTTTTCTCTACCAGACAAAATGATTACTCAGTTTAATATAGGAACCATACTTATTTTTGTTTGTATCCTTTGGAGTAAAGATACCTCTCATTGCACAAAGACTTCTTGCACCATTACAATTCTAGAAGAACCAAAACCCATCTGCATGTAGCTATGGCTCCTTCTTTCACTTACTAATGCGAGTCTTGCAATGTAGGTATTTTTGTTACTGGGCTTTGGAATATCTGGTAATTTTTCTTGATATGTCCGCTTTCATTTTTCTCTGTTTCAAGTGTTCCTTCGTTTTGCTAGAGGTTTTCAATTTAAGTTGTTGTGTACACCATCATGATTTTAATCCCTGAATTGTAATAATGATACTGCAAAGATGAGAAATGCTTAGTCTTTGATGACAGGAAGCAATTTTTTGCCCCTTGATTTTTTCAGTAGTACCTAAATTTTAGTCCTCATACATAATTCTTTGTCCAGTGGTAAGAACCCTTCTTTTATTGCATTAAAAATATTTACCATCTTAAAATATTAGCATTCAATTAATTCTTCCCCCATGTTAAAAAAGGGAAAAAAAATTGAAGAGACCACTCTGCGCTTATCCATTTGCGTGTGAGGGTGTACAATCATTTATATTGATGATGAAACTATTTTTGGTCCAATGAGGAACTTGTTAATATCAGTTTATTGTATTCACCAATATTGTTGCTCGGTCTTTTCTCCTGTTTGTGTGTATATTGTATATACCAATGAGAAGATATATATTGTAGATCCATATTAAACCTTTACTTTTATAGAATCAAATTTTTGACACTATAATAAAAGGATTTGAATACATTAAAATAAGTGATAAGAGTTATTGTAAAATGAGAAAGGAAGAGATTATTCATTTTTTATTTATTTTAGTGGAACTTACATATAATGAAAGTTATTAATTCAAAGATAAATATTTATCACTTTCTCACGTTACAAACGCTTCACTTTAGAAGATCATAATCCATAATTAATATAATACAGTACAATAATAGATAGATAATCGTGTAGATTTGATTTCTTTCTACCATACTACCTGGATCTCATAGCGGTTACCCAGGACTAAAAATAGAATTTTCTTTTCATTTTTACAGTGATTCTATTCGTTTTCATCACCAAAATTGCTAAAGCCTCTCTGGACAATGAGCTGGCAGGGCACGTCCAGATGAATAACAATTTGGCTCCTGAATTGCTACCTCTTGCAACATGCAAAGAGATGGACCTCCCAAAGCCTGTCACGGTTAGAATAGATCCATTGAGAGGTTCTTGAAAGAAAAATGATAGTTACCGTGTGAATTATGCGTAGTTTTGATACATTCCAGTTGGACCTTGAGTCAACCGGAACATGTGAAGAGTACATGTTAAGTGAAAAAGTGAAAAACTTGATGCATCAGCGCTTGCTTATATGTTGAAAACTTCCATTGCAAGTAACAAAAAGTGACAAAATATAACAAGTAATATTGTGATCCACTAAATAGAGTACATAAAACAATTTTTATTATATATCGAGCTCATCTATGAAAAATTTTTCCCCATTTACTATCAAGCATACCCTTAGGTGATTATTCTCTAGATATATTGTGATCCACTAAATAGAGTACACGAAACAGTTGTTTTGGTCAGCATAGTGTAAACAAAAGCTCACACATGAGATCAACTACAGTCAATGGCAAAATCCAAATAAGAACATAAAATATAAAGCATTTACCCAATTTGCAAAGTCACTTTTTACGGCACTAACACTATCAATTTTTTCTTTTGTTCAAGTTATAACTGCCAGTTCTCATCATTTATGGACATCAAAAATTAGAATTGATTACAAGTACAAAAGAATTGTGTACAAACAAATGGTACAACCTGGCAATGACTGCACTGCAGATTGCAGAAGGTAAACCAACAGAAAAACAGAAACAAAAAAAGGAAAAAAATAAAAAGAGAAGAAAAAGAAGAAGAGAAAAGAAGCCCCCGGGGGGGGGGGGGGGGGAAGACTGAAAAGAATCACAACCTTGAATGAGTATGGATGTTAGGTGATGGCCTTCAACCACTCACTTTCTTTCATCCCAAAATTTCTATACAACTTGTCTTCCATTTTTTTTTCATCAGTAAAAATGAACAAAGATTTGGTTAGCTGTATAATTGTTTCCTATCCTGCTGAGTCTTCAGCAACTCGTGATGATCGAGCCTTCTCATGCCTACCTGCTCTAGGCACTTGAGAACCAATAATTGGCTTCTGCAATGGCTTCAGAGCCGCCATTATTTCAGCAAATGTAGGTCTCAACTTTGGATCTCTATAATACAAAAGAGTATCATCCAGTCATCATAAAAGAAATTATTTTGCAGTAATATATTTATAACATGCAATATCTACAATACATTGCAAATTCGGATATCCATAACTACAAAGCAAGATTATAGATCACGTGTATTTCCTGTAATTATTTGTAAAGAAACATTTGAATCAAATTATGTCAAAAATTGTTTTACCATATGAACTTACACAGCAACGCACTACACAAGTCGCACTGATAGTACATCAACAATCTAGTTATAATGCAAAGATTAATTTTTCAAAGTGTGTGGCAACAGGAGCAATATTCTATCTGTTTCAATGACAAAAGACAACATTCAGGTCTCTCATCAATTGATCTCTGAGCAAACCATAATTGTTGGATGAGACAGAGGAATTTGAACAGACTTAGCATATTAAAAGTGCTAGATGTAAATAACACAATACTTAAAAAGAGTGATGGTGGTCCACTTAAGATACATTTATGGATACCAACATAAATTCCAACTCAAGTGCCGGTACTTTTCCTTTTTCCTTTAACAAATAATGAAATATCATTTATCTACAAGCCTATCAAGTTCTGGGACAATGGACTTTTACAAAGTCATCTAAATTTAATTTCACCAATCGCTCATTGACAAGTTCAATATGTTCATCCTCAATACTTAACAACAACTAAGCGCTTTTCCCCAAGGTGGAGTCAGTTACATGAATCAAACGAAGTTATGATGTCCTATCATAAACCATATCTATAAATAAACCATTTAAATATAAATTTTTCTTAATGATTTCCCTTATAGTTTTTCTTGGTCTCCCTCTACCTCGAACTACTAGACTACCCTTCATCCAATCTATTATCCTTACTAGTGCTTCTCTCCACACATGATCAAACCACCAAAGGTGAATCCTACCATCTTTTCTACAATAAGTGCTACCCTAGCTCTCTCTTTAATGCACTCATTCTTAAAGCTATCTTGTCTAGTGTGTTTATTCATCCAATACAACATTCTCATCTCTACAACATTCTCATCTCTACAACATTGAGATTATTCTCTTGTTGGCTTTTTATTGGTCAACACTCAATCCCATATAATATTGTAGGTCTTATGGCTATGCACTAAAATTTTTCCCTAAGCTTGAATAGTAGTTTTCCAATCACAAATAACATCCAAAACACTCCTCTATTTCGTCCACCTAGCTTGAATCCCTTATTTTCCCATCATTTTGCATGATGGCTATAACGGCTTTTGCTCATCTAGCACTGCACTCAAGTCATACAGGGTGTTGCTTGCAAGCAATGGCCCAGCATTAACACCATCACATCATTGATCCATGCGATGAAGATTCATCCTCAATACCTATATCACTCAAAATCATTTAACCAATATGGTAGCCAATACCTTCATTTTATTGTCGTTTTTGGCAAGAACTCCTTCCATAGTAGCCCCACCCTCATTACAACATTGACCAAGTATCCCAATTGTTTTGTTAGGAATCAAATTCAGCCTCTATTACCACCCTTCCCTGTCCCATCCTCCCAATGTTCCTTGATGCGTTGTTCATCACTGGTTAGACAAGATTAGTAACTTATACCCCACAATTTGGCCAGATTTTTAGATTGCCATTGATATTGTACATGTGTTAGTCTTGTTTCTGCCTTTTTTCTGCAAGTCTATTTCTTAAAGTCAAGCAAACGTCATAAGAAAGATTCATAGTGATTATAAAGTAAGACGAATCAAGTATGATATCACAAACAAAACCAGCTTTACTGATTCCGTCATCGGCTGATTCCAGTCATTCGTCAATAAAATTATTCATAACCGATAGAATAAGAACTTTATTGGATGCCATACTCCTGCAGAGTGCAGACAAGTTTCTTATTAAGAGGGTCAGACTATTCATTCCAGAAAAAGTTCTACAGGCAATCCAAAATATTTTGCAAATGTTATGAATTAAATGCATCAAAATAAGCAAAATTGCAGACATCATAGAATGGAAGGATAAAATGATTAAAAAGTACACTCACGTCTGCCAGCATTGCCTGATAATATCTGCAATGGCAGGGTCCATATCATCTGGAATGTCAAGACGGCGATGTTGGAAACCGACAGCACCAACAACTTGCATTGGATTCATTCCCCCCCAGGGCTGTTTTGAAGTAGAGAGCTCCCATAATATGACCCCAAAGCTATAAACGTCACACCTGGATATTGGATCACAACTTATTATAATCATAAAACCATAAAGGGTTTAAAAGTGGCAAAGCCAATGAGAAGATTGATGAGACAAGGGAGCCAAAGAACAATAGTTTACATGTAAAGAAAATTCCAATTTATTTTTCCCTCTTCCAGATGATTCAGGAAGTAATCAGGCTTCAGCTTTTTCTTGTTGATAAAGGAAAATTTTATTAGAGAGTAAAGAAGGAGACCACAACATTCTCCTTCACAAGCAAAATAAAGAAAAATTTAATGACAAATACCAAGAATACAGAGCTTACTTTTCATTTGAAGGTTCATTTCTCAACACTTCTGGAGCCATCCACTCAGCCTGAAACATGTTTTAAAATATGAAAACACTAATATATCCAATTCCAGCAAGTTTTAAATTTTTATTCACAAATCAAGACAAGCACAATGATATTGCAAGAAAACAATTGTAATGCAATGCCAAATTAGGAGAAAAAATATATCTGAGCAGAACACCAGAACCTGATGACACATACAAAAAGAGAGGTGTGGGAGTGGGGGAAAAGGGTTTTTGGGGTGGTTTTTTTCTTTTTGCAAGAAAAGGGTTTTTTTTTCAAAGAAACAAAAAACCAAGCAAGAGGATGAAAGAATAAATAAATCAGAAGGCAGAGAGTGTATTTGAGGTAGGAAATAAGGGTTACAAAAGCTTACTGTTCCTGCAGTTGATCTGGAAGAAAGGAATGTACTGTGCTTCATTCTTGACAAGCCAAAATCACATACCTATTCAACAAAAAGAAAAGAAAAAGTAAAATTAGTCTACACATAGCATTCAACATGCTACCAAGCAAATTCAATCATGAGATTCAGTTGGCACCTTCACAACCCAGTATTTGTCAACAAGAAGATTTGGGGACTTCAAATCACGATGCACAATCACTGGAGTGCAGTTGTGCAAATAGTTCATTCCTCTAGCCTGAATATTCAAAAGAGACAGATTATATCAACTGAGCTTCACTAGTTGTGGCAATAATTTGCTGAATGAAGAAAACATAATCTTACAGTATCAAGGGCCATCCTCAACCGCCGTCCCTCATCTAATTGGCTGTTTGGTCGATGAAGTAATCTATACAAACTTCCTCTGCATAAGATAATATGCAGCTCAATATTGGAAGTTATTAAAAATAATCCCTCCAGAATGACATTAATCAAAATAATAAATACTTTTCGGAAAGTGTAGAGTCCACATCAACAGAGTATGTACACAAAATATAGTAAAATATGTCATTTCTTATTTAGTCTGCTTTGTCTAAGCTAATCAAACAAGCATCAGCAAACAGTTGGTTTAAATCAACATGTAAAATTGTAAATCGAATATTTGGATGTGCATGCCTATAGCTACCTCCATTCTCCCACTTCATCATTTCATGGAAAGAATTAAACAAATCACTAAATGCGTTTTATGTACTGAAAAATTTTAGCCGATTCTTGCTTATTACTTTTTCAATTGGCATTTGGGCAATTCACAGCATATGCCACATCTTTGGGAAAACCAATTTGGAAATAAGTTTTTGGCATTTGTAGCATTATATTGTATCTATAGAACTAAAGCTATTTCATAAATTACACTGTTAGTATTAGAAAATACCAACTTCCAGAAACTTGCAAATTTGCAATCAGTAGTCTCATTTGAAGCTCAGGAAATGAAGAATTTCAAGCTACCTGGGAAGAAATTCGGTAACAATTGAAAGATTTGGAGGTCGAGTCACTGCTCCCATGAAGAGAACAACATTTGGATGCCTCAGTCTTTTCATTATTTGAACCTATGGCAAGTTAAATCATAAGTTAAATATGCACTTCCATCGTATAAATTTATCAATATACATAAGTAGATTTTGTATTTATAACAAGAGTTAAACAACAAGAGCCTTTTTTCCAGTAAGTTGGCTATTTGTCTTTGTGTGGTCAATGTCTTCTTGGGATTTGTGTGCTTAACATCCCAGAACATAACATCTATAATGGGCACAACCCCTAATGTTATGCTGTTTTAAGAATCTTAAAAGAGATAAATTACAACCTTTCCATAAATAGCTTTTAGCTTAGTGGTAAGTATTTGATCCAACATATTGAAGAGTAGTCCAAATTTCAAATCAGTCTAGAATGCATGCAATAATAATCTAAATAGAAGATTGCAGCTGTCTGATATGTGATCATGGAGCACAAAAATCACATAAGTGGAGGCACCTCAAAAGGTAAACCGTGATTAAATGAAATCATTAGTCATTGAGGAGCAACAATGAGTAGAAATTGAAAAAGAGACTGGGGGGAAGTATTACCTCACTTTTGAATTCTTCAAGTGATTCACCAGATATATCTTGATCTAGAAACCTTTTTACAGCAACTTCCTACAAACCAGAGTAAAAATCTGCTGTAAATGTAAGAGTTCAATAACCTACAATCTAGCAGAAAACGTCCAACAAAAGTACTGACAAGAATAAATGGTAGTCAAGTAAGCTAGCAGTAAATATGACGGTAACATTAATGATTATTTTGTTCAGGCTAAAATGAAACTTATCAAGAACCATCTCTGCCAGAAGCTCAAGCTGTTGGTAAGAGGCAGATGAATGACTTTATATCTTAACACGCACTCTCATGCAAGAGCCCTTTGGACATGAAGCGAATACAATTCACAGGCTCACCAACCAGATGCTGAAATTCAATTTAATTTGGAAGACTAGGGGCAGTATATATTAACAAAACTAAAGCCAAAAAATTCTCGGGGCTTGTTCAATTATGAAATAAAGGAGAGAGAAAAAAATTTCATTTTACAATTTGTGGCTTGTACACAGGTGCAATAATGGTAAAGTCGAAATAGTTTGCATTTCATTGCAAAGTGCAAACAGAAACTAATAGTAAAATAGATACAAAAAAGTATGGTTGGATGAGAATAATGCAATTCATTATGTTCAAGAGTATAAGAAACTCACAGTTCCACGCCATTCACCACGATATACCTCCCCATACGATCCTGCATGTCAAGCATATGCCACCCAAATCCATATAAATATCACCATCTAAGCAAAGAATGTAACAAAATCTTATAGAGCAAAGTACAGTTAATACCAAGTCCAATACGCTCACCCAATGTGATTTCCTCCCATGGAATGTCATACTCAGCAACATCATCTAATGCAGAATCAGATTTTGTACTATCGTTACTTACTACTGATCTATCAGATATTCTGTCGCCTTCTGAATTTGCTCCTAAAGCAATATTCTCACCATCACCACTACCCTTAGGCTCATAACCGGCACTGTCCACATCTCCATCACTTCGACTGCCCTGTTCATACTGTTTACTGACAGCTGCAGTGGTTGCTACTACAGCTGCAGCAGTTGCAGTGGCAGCTGCTGCTACAGGAAGCTCAATGTTTGAGTCAGTGCTTGACTTTGCCACAGCAACTACCATAGAAGAAGCAACAACAGCGGCAGCAGCTGCTGCAGCTGCAGCAACTGGCACATTTTTCCCATATTTTACCTGAGATGGTATAGGTTGCACAGCTGCTAACCTTGGATCAAGAGGAAGGCTGATTCCTAAACCTTCTACAGGCTTAGAACACTCCGGCTGGCTGCTGGAACTTGCTTTGGGATGAACTCTGTGGTGAGGCAAAGGAGGCAAAAATCGAGGAGGACCAAGATTATCATCAACCTGAGTCTCTTGCTGTCCGCTTTCCTGTTTACGTTCATCTTTTTCTTCAGCTGGGAAGTTGGCCTCAATTGGGGAACCGAATTCCTCATGATAAATTTCAGAAAATAAATTCGGCGGAGCAACGACACCACTTTCAAGTAAAACATCATGTAGTTTTTGAGCCAAGTGAGGGTTTTCCTTGGCAGCATCAATCATATATAGGGAAACATCTTTGATTTTCATTCTACGTAATGCAGGGGAACTGATCCCTTCAGTCCAAGAAGGTGATCTTGCAAGCACATGGGGAGGATTAGGTCTGCCAGGAGCTTCCCGCCCCATGATCTTATCAACATTAGGGGGACTTTTTGGCTCATTCAAGGGTCTCATTGATTCTTCCTTATCTGTAATGGGTCTGCTTATGTCAGATTCTATCCCCGCACAGGAAAAATGTTTTGACCTGTTCCCTTTGTCCAACATCCCAACACCTGAAGTTTCTTCAGATGAACTTCCAACCCCACTGCTGGATGATGCTACACGAGAGGAATCATGGTCTCTTGATGAAGGACTGGCCACAAAAAAAGAATCATCATACCCAAGATGTGATCTAATTGCATCAGATGGAATAAGTGTCCCGGGATCAGCCATTAAGTCAACAATGTACTCCCTGAAATTTATACCAAGCACATCTTATAGATACTAAAAAATGCTTTGCAACAT
Source organism: Pterocarpus santalinus (assembly GCA_031439595.1). Classification (NCBI taxonomy): domain Eukaryota; kingdom Viridiplantae; phylum Streptophyta; class Magnoliopsida; order Fabales; family Fabaceae; genus Pterocarpus; species Pterocarpus santalinus. The sequence continues at coordinate 60,971,611 of CM062531.1, forward strand.
TCACTTAAGAAAGACACCAAAAAAAAAAAAATGATGCAATATTCAACTACTAGCATTTTTAAAAGATTATTTGAAAGGTTAACAGAAAGCGATAACATAATAAGCAAACCAGTTACAAAGACACTAGTAATAGAATAAAGCTTCTATCCTGGAACAATATGCAACTAAAGAAGCATTGAGAAATACCATTTCATGTGTAGTCTACTCAATTGAGTATTGATGACCGAAACCATGTGAAGCAATTCATACTTCAATGGCAATGAACAGAGAAGTATATCTTAAACAAAGCGATTCTGACTACTTGCCTATATCACAAAAATAGAACTTTAATATCAGTTACCTTCCATCATCAATCTTGACAAAGTTTATTGCTACATCATCAGAACCAGTATATTGCAGTCCTTTCACCAACCGACATGGGATACCCAACCTATCTGCTAGAACCTACATTTAATATAAAGCAGTATATTTTTATTACATGAACCAAGACTTCAGGAAAGTTGAAGCAGAATGTTGAAAAAGCAGACATATATAAAAATTCAAGATTATCCTAAATAGAATGCCTCAGCTGATCTAATCTAACGTTACTGAACGCTCCCATTAACTAATGCACAGGATCATTCTTAATTGAAGTTCAAACCACAACACACTAATGGAATAAGTACCTTAAATAACAACGCACGATGCCGAGCCAATCCAATGGTTAGAGAACCAAGTGGCAAAACCATACTACCAAGGGTTGCTTTCAGACTATAACTAAGACTCTTCCATGCTCTTCTCATGCTTTCAGGATCTCCAACTGGTCCACCCATATAGTCAGCCACAAATATTGCAAGCTTGCACACCAAATTGCTATTTATAACTACTTCAAAATCAGGTCCTGGCTTGATTGTCAGCTCTAGGGCTTTTTGCTCAAGTTTCAACAAATTAGAATCAGCAGCCCTATTGACCAAGACAGCTTCCCATGTGACACTACCTGAGGCTGGTGTTCCTTGCAGATCTACAAGGGAAGGCATTCTAGCAGAGGTTGACTCAGTTAAGATCCCATACAGATCATAGAAACCATCCAAGATCTTGTCATCATAACCAAGAGCATTGTAATTCTGTGAAGCAGGGATAAATCTACGATATGAGATAAGTTAGAAAGGAATATATGCAGGACAAATTATAGTCAAGTAACCAAGTGACGTATAGGAATAGCTCATTTTATATCAAAACCGTTGAAAAAATGGATCATCCAAGGCATGGCAGTCTAAGTGAGTCCTAATCCCTCTAATGTGTAGAACCAAAAACTGAAATTAAAGCCAAACTTATTTCTATAAAGGGGCAAACCATGAGTGCAAGTATATAACCAAAGATCTTATAACAAGGTTCCAGTAACATTTTAAATAATAATACTAAAAGCATCATCTTTGAGGAAACCGCCCAGCAAAGTATACAGTATACTAAGCTAGCCACATCATATACTAATAATTATGTGTGAACAAATGATTGAAAATTAGACATTAAACAAGGTAAATTTACGAGGCCTTTGGACAAGACTAAAACCAAATAGAAGTTACATATTAAAGGGGCAAAAAGTTACAATATGCAGGAAACCCCCAACAGCAGAGATTTGAGAGCAAGATAAAGCCCAACACAGAAAAGTCTGTCTTCAGCCTAATTCATGTCAGAACAATAAAAATTCCTTTTCTGACAAATATGTAACAATCATTTTATCAAAGCAATCCCTGAATCTTAAATAACAGAAAGGCTGCCCATCATGCAAAACTATATTTGAGGGATAAAGACCAAAAGTTACAAATAAAAAAAGGGAATCATATTTTGGTCTGAGTACTTAAACATAATCTTAACTCTAAGAGGATAGTTTCCGATGTCTTCATATCAAGAGGCCAACCAATTTTTTACATCCTAAACTGTCATTTAATGACTAGGAAGTACATCATATTAGTCCAAAATACAAGTATAAAATGCATCTCGGCACAACTTCAGCACTAATTCTCAAAATATGTTGCTGATGCTGAATGATGCTGGAATTTCCAACCCAACAGCATAGCTCACAATGCTATTAATATATTTAACAATGTCAAGGTTCTACATTTCTACCAAAGATCATGATTTGCTATCCATGTCATTGCGCATGGGTGATAAAAGTTAAAGATTAAAAACCTACATGAATGCTTCTGTTAGTTCTTGTTTTCATAAGGAGGATCTTTTGTCCTCCAATCTGTTTTTGCTCATCTTCTCTTCCTGTTAAAAAAATTCTTCTTTTACCCCCCCCCCCAAAAAAAAAAAAAAGAAACACATGAATTGGGGCAAATGTGATACAAACACATTCCCAGATCATTCCTTCCATCATTTTTTGTTCCTCCTTTTCTTTAGGGTAAGATCTATACCCTTAGTTACAACTCCATGCTCCAGATAATGCAAATGAAGTACCATCTTCGCATCTGAAATTCTTACACAATTCTGTAGAAGCCTCATACTTCTCCAAGAATGATACAGCAATTAAGCTTATGCTTCCAATATCTTTTCTTCTAGCAGCAGGATCATAACAAAAAGAATGTGACTTCAACCTAAAGCCAATATGCTTAAAGTGAATAGAGTGCTTAAAGTGAATAGAGTGACTTACCCAGTACCGGTAGGACACAACTTCAGCCGGTGTATTATCAGGGTCACAAGAGCCTAAACTGATCTGCTTAACAGCTTCAATCTGCACAGCCTCAGGATCCTCCTTTGCACTTAGTTCTAAAGCCAGTTGTATCTGATACTCCTCCTCTACTTCTGGATCCCTGGAAGTGCTAGACCCCGAATCGCGCCTCACCGAATCCGAAACAACATCTAAACCACCACTGCTCGCTGTATCAGATGGCTCCATTCTCTCCCCTCTTGCCTGGTTTGAAGATGGAGGACTAGGACTCTGCCTATTAGCAACTGAATGCAACCAATTAGAGAGCCCAGCAAAGGGTTTATGCTCAGAAGTTTGAGACGACCTAGAGTGCAAAAGCTTCTTAGAGGATGAAGATGAGGCATCCCTGGGCTTGTTGCCCTTAGATGAAGAAGACCCCTGTTCATTCACTGATTGGTCAGACATGATATGAAGCTTCTTAAGAATGTTCTTCATATCTTTCCACTGAGATATAGTACTGAGTGCTAAAGAATTGGAAACATCTCCACAATGATCTCGGACCAAGCATGAAATCCAACTCTATTTCTCAAAGAAGGGTAGCCAAAAAACTATGCAAAGAAGCTTCTTTTTTTTTCTATTTTGGCAAAAACAGCTCTAAACCAGAATACCAAAACAATCAAAATCCAAAGAACAGCATGCAGGGTTTAAAGCAATACCCCTTTGAACCGTTTCCCCAGTCAAAGGGGGAGATCCAGATGCTTGGATTGACATGGAGCAGTTCCCTTTCCACCAGACAACAACAACACAGATAGATGCTCAATGTTGAAGACAACACAGAAATATCCAACATAACATGTGCAGCCTCAAACTACACCAACTTCAGTTGTTGTGCACCACACATCATCATCACCTTTATGAAGCAATAAAAAAGAAGTAAAAAACCAGAATCATTGAGCACCCCAGATTGAGAAAGAAAGGATCTTTCTAAGCAGAACACAAAAATAGAAGGAACGTGATGGGGAGTGTTGAAGAGAACATTAAAGGGTAATTAGTAGAACAGGCCAAGACAGCATAGAGAGAGAGAGAGAGAGAGAGAGAGGGTAACAGCAAGTGGAGGAGTAGTAGGGGGCCACAAAGGATGACCCACTTGAGCTATAGGGGAACAGAAGGATTTCAAGGTCCCAGAAAAAATAAAGGTGAACTTGGTGGGAAACACAGCAACCAATGAAAAACCAACTTGGTTTCTCTTCGTTCTTCTTCTCACTCACCCTGTGTGTGTGTGTGTGTTTGGTGAGTTCCCCCAAAATCCAAAACCAAAACCACAACCAAAATGGTGGTGGAATGAGCTTGGACACCTATGGTGAACAAATCAGAAATCGAATATTGAATAAATAATAGAGGTTTTAGCACCCTATGACTATTTCAAGCAAACCCAATCTCTGTCATAAATGCCGCTTTTAACAACTAGAGAACAACTGGCGTTGAAGTGAAAGTGGCAAAAAAACTCACTTTCGCGTTTCAAGCTTTCAACTAAGCTCAAGGACTCTTCTATTCTCACTCTGTGGCACTGGCCACTAGCCAAGCCTTGCCTTTGATGCTGCGTATTCATTATTCAGTTCATTCCAACACAAACTCCATTTGGTTAAGTAAATCAGTAAGTAAATTGCCAATCTTACTGTAAATTTAGTAAAAAAAATATATTACCATACATTTTAGCCAAATTGATTAGCCACCTATTTTTTAATGGGAACGGCCGACGTAGATCCATACTTTACAAGGTACAACGTTGATTTATTTATTTATATCTTTGGCGTTATTAGACAGATAAACACAACTACAGGCTGAGGCACGGTTGTCGCTATTTTTTAATTTAAAATTTTTTTTCATCATTATTACTTATTAGACAACTTTCTCGATGATATCAGGTAGGAATTTGAATTTATGCAAGGTTAATATAAAAGTTTTTTATATAAATATTTAATTATATATAATTATTTTAAAAAAAGTGGTTGGCTCATATATAATAGAATATAAGTCATATTTATTATTTTAAAAATTTTATATATAATAAAATATAATTAAATGATAATATAAAATTTTTTATGCTAATATTATATCAAAATTAATGTTATCATATAAATGAAGTGAATAAAAAATAAAATAAAAAATTGTTAAAGAAGAATAAAGTATTTTTAACATAAAATTCTACGATGTCCTACATTAACACCTAATTGAGACGATCAAATAACACAATTTTTTTTTAATTTTGGCTGTCCCTAAAAAAAAAGAAGTGAAAAATCAAAAACTTTGCTTCGGTTTCACTTTTAGTATATGTTTAGAGTTCCGTTGCAACTCTCAAATTATTGATTGGGCAAAAGCTATAATAAATTAACTTTTTTTAAACTATTGTTTGAAACTTTGCGGACAGAAATTCAAGGGACTATTTGATTTTTATTTTTATTTTCTGTATTTTCTATTTTCAGTATTTTAGGAAAAGAATAATGAAAACAAAAAGTAAAAATAGATAATAGAATTTTGTTATTTGTATCGTTTTCTTTACATAATCCTAAAAATAGAAAACAGGCCAAATAAAAATAGAAACCAAATAAATCCTTAAGCATGGTATAACTCTCGTATTATCAAGTAAAAACTGATCCATCTCTTTTATTTTCTTGTTTTTCTATGAATACAAAACAACTCTTTAGTTACTTCGATAAGAAATTACTTAGAAATCAAATTCTTTCTTTTCTATTATGAACAATTTTAAACAAATAGGTCCTTAATATATCCTGCATTTTAATTTGCGCATAGAAAAGCTTGCTAATTGAAGTGTTGTATGCATCTTAAACCAAAACATATTGCTGTTAAGAAATTATTTCTAATTTTTTGTACAAGATTTTCTCACTCTTTTTTTAATGCAAACTAATATTTATTTAAAATATTGAGATTGTCCTTCTCAATAAGTATTTTTCTCTAAATTTAAATCTCTAACATTGCACAATCCCACCTGTGCGCTTAATTTAAGCTATCTTTGCAAGTGTTTAATTATTTTATTTAGTTGAAATGTAAAAGAGTTTATTTTACTGATTTATTTACTTTGTTGTAACTTAACAATAAAGTTTCGCCCTAATAATAAAGTTTTCCTTTCTTTAGATGCATAAGGTTTCAAAAAGCTATAGCCCATAGAGTGAGGGGTTCCATTTCCAATTATGGGTGCTAGAATAACAGTTCTATTCTTTGATCATTCAAAGATATACATATAAAATCTTTAAAGTTGGACCAGAATCTCCAACTTCGAATAAAATATATTCAATCATTGTACTAGGATATAAAGCAAATTTGATCAACTAATACTAATTCTAGCAATAAGTAAGACTAATTATATATATATATATATATACCTGAACCATTCTTCTTTGGACTACCCTTAGGCAGGGAAGGAGAGAAGGAAAGAAAGGCAATGAAAAGATTCAGCTCAAACCCGCAGCAAAGGGCAACAAAAAAGTGCCCTAATTAAAGAGAAAGAAAATCATTTGTGCTGGAGAGGGAAGAGAAAGTCATGGAGGCAGATGTAAGCTCTTATTTTGATATTTAATATGTGTTGCTGCTTTATTGTTGACCATTGGTTTTTATTGGCCATGGCTAATGGCCAGGCATGTCTGCATCTAAGGCAAAAGTCTTCACTCATGAAAGACAATGACTTCTTCTAATTGTTACCCCATACTATTATTATTATTCATCAAGATGAAAGGGACCCAATACACAGCTTTTCAAACGTTTGCTTGTTCTGGTTCACAAAAAATTATTACTGGTCTAAACTCATCGCCTCAAATTCTTGAATCTTGAAAAAAAAAAAAAAAAAAAAACCCAATTTTGGGTTCGTGACTATGCCTTCATTTTTATCCAAAATTAGGCTGAGATGGAAAAGTATATGATGAGGATAACACCAATACATATGAGGGTGTGCGTTTTCTCTTTTGCCTTTCTTATGGTTCCCTAATTAAGAGGGATTATGAGGGGAGCATCTTATCCCCTTGAGCCATTTATTTTACCAAAAAATATTATTTAATTTGAGTATGAGGCCCAAATCAAAGTTGATGACATGGAGTCCAATTAAAACATTTAGAATTCCAGCAAAGTCGAACCAAGCAACATGCTAACGTCTACTCTTTCAGCAGTTCCAGCAACTTTTTATTATTATTGTTATTATTTTGGGTTGATTTTCAAGCAATGTTTAAATATATGAGCCTACCCACAAACAAAAAAAGAAAAAGGATTCACACGTATAAACATATTGGGTTGGTAACTGCTATATGGGTATGGCAGTTCAAATCTTTCTTTTTTCAGTGGAACAAGGTGAAGGATATATACTTTCTTTCCAATTTTTTGTTCAATTTTTCTATGGTAAAGAATTATGCCGTTAACAATCCAATATAAAGTTCCACTTTTGGTAATTTTTTGTCCTCTAGAACAGGACATTACGTGACCATCCATCCAAAGATTGCAAAAAGAAGATATTGGGGAGGAATTGGGCTCACATGCCTTTAACTCCAAAATATTCACCTAGGTCATGTTTATCTTCAAAATTAGTTTCAATTTGTGAATTATAAAAAGAATAATGAATAATAATCTTTTCGCCCTACTAAATACTAAATTTTATGAAGCTTTCATAATTCATATTTAAATATTTTACTTAATTTCCTTTTGGCGGAAATCCTAATGCAAGGACTTGACATGGTCGATGTTCTTGTCAAGCCAACTATGATCTACGTGGACAAACATGTCATAACATTAAATGCAAATTTAGGCACTAATTGCCCATAACAGAAACCTAGAAAGCAACCGTGTTGACTCTATGTATTCAATAGTATTTTTCTTTTTCTTTCTTTGTTTTTTTCTTTTATTTTCTTTTCTTTTTTGGGACAAGGAACTTAATAAAATGTATCTCCTGCGGTCCTGCCTGCTCATCGTGGAGAGTTCAATTCCCTCGAGGGCAAAACCGCGATGAAAGTTTGCCACTGCCATCATTCCTTGTAAAACTTAATTATGATATGGTTATGATTAATTATATAACTGTGAACTGTGCTTTCTTTCCTTTTATTTTTTTTTTCCGGGCAGTTTCCAGGCCTGTTTTAAATCGTTGTGTTAATTACTTTAGCAAATTGTTGAAAACTAAAAATTTTAAAGAAAATAGATTCTCATAAAAGAGATTGAAAGACATGCTAGCGGAACGAAAAATATTGTAAGCTAAGTTAAATATGATGAAAAATGATATTTAATTCTTAAAAAATGGAACAAAAATTTAGATAAAACTGACAAATCACGACACAATTTTTTCCTTTATTCTTTTTCTTGCGGAGGGAAGGTTGGTTTGACCCGTTTTTGCCCTTCAAAAGGAGTTTGCTTTCCCTGGAGAATATGCTATAAATGTTTTTGAATTATTGATTAATTAAATACCAGCATATGCCCTGTATTATCCTCTCATTTTGATTTTTGTTATTTTACGGGCTTCTATGCTCTTCTTCTGCCGCGAATGATGACCCCATTTGTTATCTTTTTCCTTAATTTAGCTTTTGATCCATAACGTGTCTAGGAGCTTTCAAATACTATGGCAAAACACCTCCAATTAAGCCATGGTTCAATCAATCACGTGTTTTTAATTGTATTAAAATCGACGACTTTTGGGAATGGTGACATCAACTTGATCCCAATTCTATAGTTATTATAAGTTGTAACTATTGGTCTTTACTTGAATTGGATGTGTTACGTTACTTATTTATTTTGATTTGATAGGTACAATGTTACTTCTTTATTTTTTAAAAAATTTGAGATGAAATGCAAAACATTCAAAATATCACAAAGTTGTGGTATGAAAATTTTATGGTGAAGTAATTTTTAAGTAATAGAAATACAATAATTTTATAACAGTGTAATTTTTATTTCTTTTGCGTAAATTGTTTATATTATTTAATTATGCCTTATTATAGGCTAAACAAGTTTAATTTCTCAAATGATTATTATTACAATTAAATTATATTAATGATAAGATAACATGTAATAAATTAATATTAACAAACTTTGACAAAAGTTGAAATAATTTTTAATTAAAACTTGTACGCAGTCTATATCTTCAGCACCAAGCTAATCAAGGTGGTTAAACTTGTTTTCTAATCACCAATTGAAGAGACTGCCTCCACGAATGGAGCATTACCTATTGAAAGTAATTGCTTAAAAAAATTCTTGTTATTATTATTATTATTATTTATATAAGAGACTTTTGCTAGAAATTGAAGAAGAAGCCGTCGACAATTACGTAACCCATTGCTCTCAAAGGGTATTTGACAGATAGATTGATTTTTTATTTTGAGAATATTGTTTTTGGGAATGTTATATGTAGAAATAATTTTTCCAAACATAATATTTTTGGAATATTTGGTAGATGAATTGAAATCTTATAAATATTACAAAATATGTCTAAAAATAAATATTTTTTGTATTTGGTTGACACTAATATTTTTAAAAATATTATATTTTTTCTCATAATAGCCCTAAAAAAGTAGAAGCCAACAACGGTGGTCCAGCAACTAACAGCAATCATTAGAAATGGTTCGGGGCCATCGGTCAGCGATAGTGATCCAATTATCAATGGCGATGGTTCGGGGGCTCACAATAGTGGCCCAACAAAGGAGGCCCAAAGGTCGACGGTGGCGAAGGTTTGGTGGTTGACAATGGCAGTGGCAGTGGCAGTGGCAATCTGATGATGGCAATGATAGACCAACAATGGTAATGGTCAATAATATAGATAATTTTATCTTTTGAATTTGGTAAAAATATTTTCTTTACTTGAGAATCAAACATTCCTATCAGGAATAGTAATAAAAATGAGTCAATTTTTATTTTTGAGAAAGCAATTTATCTTGCAATAAAAAAAAAGGAGAATGTAACTTATTTAAAAATATTTTTTTAAATCATATATCAAATATAAAATTTTTACATTCCCATTGTGATATTTCTAGAAATATAAAAATATTTTGTCTACTAAACACCCTCTCAACGAGTAATTTGGTTCAGCCCTGTTGCCGTAGCCAAATACAAACGAAGCTCTTAGAGAGCATTAGATAGTTGATGAACCATTTTTCACTTATATACAAACTCGGTATTATGTGGAAAAAATAATTTATATATTTTCCATCACTCCCATTTAACTTGGTATTGTGTTTAAAAAGAAATGATATTTACTCGGTCAGACGGTCACACTCTTTTGCTCCGACGGGGGAAACTATTTTGAATACCACCCGAGTAAAGTGTCAGGATTCATGTACCAATCTACTACAATTGTAGTATAATTTTATTTTATATATTCTTTGTGTCGACAAAATATCTTTTGTTCTAAAAATATCTCCAAATTTAATTTAAAATTCTCTGTGATCTATATCATACTTAAAAATTTAAATAAAATCTAAAAATGGATTAAATATAAAATGATTAAATCTAAATAAGCAGTGAAAAATAAAAAATAAATGAACTTTAATAAAAAAATTCAAAAGATAAAATTTAAATATGTGGACAATCTTATATCACATTTCATAAAAGATGATGTCGCTGACTCATTATTAGTGTTCAGTGCTCAGAAAGGAAAAGAATCGACAAAATAAAATAGGAAGTTACGGACAAGAATATTTGAATTTAAATAAAAATAATTAAAATGAATGATGATATAATAAATATAAAAAGGTTAGCATAAGAATAATAAATGACTTGGATTGGTACAGTGAAGGTGGCAACTGGACTGTTCTCACTGCCTTCAAAGCGGCGCTGCTGGTCTTAACCAAACCCAAGTCATTAATGCTCATTAATGCCATAAAGTATATATTTATTTTGAAAACTTGTGTGGTCTAAATCTTTTCCTTTTATTTATTTTATTTTTATTTAATAAAATGAAATAAAAATGTTCGTACTACTCTATACTGGCATTAAATCATACTACTTTTTACGTTGAATGGTGTCACGTCAATTGAGAAAATTCGAAGGCACTATGATTTGTGAGGAACGACATACATGAGCGGCCACTTTTTGTCCCTTTTTTATTATTAATATAGGATTTGTGTTTAATATTTTTAGTATTATGGGATTTGCAGTATCTACATAAATATATTATGTAATAAAGTCGAAATTTTCGATTTTGATTAAGTTGAAATCAAAACTTTCAATTTCTATTTATTGAAAATTTTTATTATAAAATCAAAAATTTTGATATTTGTTTATATTAAAATCAAAATTCCCGATTTTAGTTGTATTAAAATCGAAAATTCGATTTCAATAAAAACAAAAATCAAAATTTTTGATTTCACACAAAAATCATATTTATATAAAAAAATTTTAAATCACATATCTAAGGGTGTGCACAAGTACAGGTCTACCTATAAATTTAAAGACCCGACTCGACTAGTATGTAAAAAAAAATCGGTTCGGGTCAGATAATCAGGTCTAATCGAGTAAAATTCGATTGACTCGTTCAATATTTGATTCAAATAACAGGTTTCAAAAATTAAACTCGTTACTCGACCCAACTCGAATCCCATCCCCAACTTCTTTTTTTTTATAATAACTCATTCACTTACATATTAATATATAAAAATATAATTATACATATTGACTCTTAGACTATATTAATATATTAGTATATAATTAGATTTATTAATGATTAATATTATATAATATAGGATGTATAATATACTTCATGGTTATCATTATAGAATTATCAATTATGTATGTAAATTTTTTAAAAAATATATTTGATTATATTCAAATTTCAAAAACACAATTTAAAAATTTTAAAATGTCACAAATAAAATATTTTAATATATATTTTCACTCCAAAAAAAAAATTCATTGCTTACCCGAATACCCGATCCGATCCAACTTGAAAGTGTTCGAGTTGAGTTAGTTAGGGTTGGGGATAAAAAAAAGCCAAAAAATCAACTCGACCCGACCTGATCATGTTTGATTGGTTTGGATATTTCCCCCCTAAACTCAACCCGACTCGTGCACACCCTCATATCATAACATCTGTTCGTGAGTTAAATAACTATATGATGATGGATGATTCTAATCCTTAGGCCTTTATATCAATTACTACAGTGTTATATGTATTACTCAATTTAATGACAAAAATAATTTTTATATATAACATTTTCATTCTTTTTCATATTTTCATATATTTTACACTATATCATAATTGAAATTTAGTAATATTTAAAAAATATTACTAAATTATAAAAAGTTTCACTATTTACATTAATAACATTTTACAAGTGTTGTGTTTATACTATATTACTAAAAGTTTTAACAACACTTTACTATACTATTTAACAATATTTATTATACTTTTAACAATATTTATCATGCTTTTAGCAATATTTATAAAAAATGCTGCGTTAACTAAATATTGTGAAAGTCAAATATATAATAGTGTTATTATCACCCAATCATACGCTTTCTGTTTTTATACTCAACCCATTAATGTTGATGAAGGACATATGAAAAGTATTGTATGTGTATATATTTTTCCATTAGTGATATAGTAACATGTAAACAAAAATAAAAAATATTTAAATTAATTTTGATATAATATAAATTTAAAATATTTTATTCTATTAATAAATTATATCTTATTTTTTACATGATTTTTAAAATAATTATATAACAATTAAATAATTTTAATTGTATAACTATATGTAAATAAATAATCATAAAAAAATTATACTAATAATATATTAAAATTAAATTTGAAAACATTTTTTTGCCGTCAAAATCTTGTTTATTCGGGCTTAAATATTGAAGTGAGAGGGAGGGAGGCGCTTGGCGAGGGTGGGCCGACCAATGACAATGACTGAATAATGAGTAATAATTGAATACAAGTTGCGCTCTGAGTTGCCTGTTGTGTCTGATGCATGAAAAAAAAAATTTAGATGCTCATATTCATTATATAGATATATTTATAGTTAATAATATAATAATATTTTAATATAAAATTTATTATTAATTTATATTTTTATTTAAAATATTATTTTGTTATTAATTATAAACACACTCCAAATATTAAATTTCTTGATACGTGGGAGTGCCTCTACGTTAGTATACTAATGTCTACTACTCTCTTCTAATACTTCTAATGAGTATTATTATTTTTTTTATTCTACGCTTATTAAAGAAATAATTGAAAAGAGCATTAAAATAGGGAATAAATGGGCTTAAGAAATGAGAATAATTTTATAAAATATACTTAAATTATTCTAACACTAAATTTATTATTTAATATTTTCCTTAATTCGTGTAACATATTTAAAAATAAACACTTATTTGAAATAATAATAATAATAATAATAATAATAATTTTATTAATGTGCTGACTCTATGAGTTTCCTTCCACAGTCCACTCAACTCAACTGCATATCTTCTTTTCTGTGCCGATCAAAAGTGCGTGAAGGACGGACAGGTAATGTTGACGTCAAGGTGCTTCAAATTTCCGAATCTTAATCAAATGTGTTTTATCAAAAAAATACTCATAGTATACGTTTTATGAACATTTGTCTACAGAACATTTGTTAAAGAATTAAAATAAAAAGGTTTTATATAAAACATAAATTTTTTTAATATATTAAGAACTTAAAAACTTCACCTTTTTTTTATTAATAAAAACTTCACCTTTTATTAAAATGTTTTCTTTCAATTTGCTTGACCCTTAGTACCCAAAAAAAAAAAAAATTGTTTGACACAATTCTTTCAATTTTGTGGTATGCAGTTTTAAGACATTTAGTGTGTTTTTAGAATTGGTTTATTTTAAATTTAAAATAATTTATAATTAAAATTTTTGACATTTTTGAATTAATGTTACATATACACTCAGTATGTGTAGGATTATAGTAAATTATAGATTGTAAATTACAGATATATCATGCAAAACTATATGGAGTAATACAATGAAAATTTATGGCTATGGCAACGCAAGTGTTGGTAGCTCTGCTGTAACTAAAATCCATGGTAATGTAGCACTAGAGTTTTCAGAAGTAACAAATGCCATCAAATCGGATTTGACACTGCCCAATGCTTTCAGAATTAAAAAGTTGTTTTTAAAATATTTTGATCATAAATCTTGTTTAGAAATGAAGTAAACTAATACAATATACTTTTTTTTTTTTAACTAAGATATTTTATAGGTTCAACTAATTTAAAACGCTCGTAAAATTAGCAAGAAGTGTAATCTACTTTCTCAACAAGAATTGTGTTATATAATTTGAACTAGCACTCATGTCTTCTTTTTAAGAAGTTAAAGTTATTTATTACTTTAATAAGTTCTTTTTGAGTCCACATGAACTAGAACTTATGAAGAAAGACTATGCATTATTTCTTCACTGCATGTTTCGAACCCTAGCACTTGTTGTGAGATCCCCCCCAAAAAAACACCCCTCCCCTAATCTATCTTATCTCTGGCAATGCCCCTTTCTCTCCCTCTGGTTTTTCAACTTGTTCAGAAGGGGGGGTTGGTCCTATGGATGTGGCTTAGTCCCTTCATGGTGGCTTCTAGCAATTCCTTTATTGTAGATATATATTTTTTCCCTCTTTTTCCCATCTTTTCCATTATATGATTGTTTATTTGATTTCCCATTTAGCTAGTATTTTTTGTGATGAAGCTGTCTCAAAATTATGGGAGAAAGTGTGAGGCTTGCTCACACACCGGTGGTTCTCGTGGTTGTTGATATGTTAGGCTAAATTAGAAAACTGTGCTTGTAACATGTGATAATTGGCAACTTCTATTGATTTTTTTTTTCATGCTATCTACAGGCAGAAAGCCTCTAATTTTAGCTTTTAGTTATGTTATAAGATTGCTGATAGGCTAATAAGTACAACAGAGTAGGCTCCTAGTGAGCCAAAGTGTATCATGAAGTCAACCCAGATGCCTCTATGTTCGATAATCTAGGTGCCCATGTATTTAACATTTTGGTTCCTTAGGTTATATAATTGGGATGCTTTATTTAGCAATTCAACTCTTGTCTCCAGCAATATTTTGTCTCTCCATATAGCGAGTTTAAAATTGGTTTGATTGCTACTTTAGAACCAAGATCAAAGATCTCATGAGTTTATCGTTATTATCATGTGTATATGTTGTGTGACATAAAATCTTCTTTGTTTTGATGCTTAGTATCTAATGGCGTATAGTGCTCATATATTATAATCTTAAACTTACTTTATGTTTTATTAGATTTTATTGTACTAGATTCTTCGTTGTAATAGGTTATTCTCTTCTATTATTAATTAATGAAATTATGTTTAAAAAAATCTTTCTGAGTTTTAATTCGCATAAAATGATTAGCTTAATAGTTTATCAATAAAAAATACATTTTGGTGTATAACGAAATAAAAGATATTTTAAAAGATATCACTAGAAAAGCCTCTTTCGTTTTTATTTTTCACAAAAGGGGCCGAAGACCCAAACAAAAACAGCTAATTCAAAACAACTTAGCAGGGCAAGGCAACCCAGAGACATCATGCATTTAAGTGATCATGTTCCATGGTGTCTAGAGGATCCTCTTTTTTTTTTTTTCTGAAGGATCAAATGAGTTTCTGTTGGGTAAAAATACATAGGTACACGTACAAAATGTATCTGGGTCACACGGTCCATAAACCATTGATCCACCCAAGGATTTTCCGGCAATGATGTGAGGGAGGAGTTAAGTGTTCAACGGCGCAATCAATGCTTACTTAAAGGTCTCAAAATAAATCAAGTTCAATAAGCTGCTCTTACCTAACCAAATGCATCGGTTGAATAAATTAAAATTAAAGTTAACATAACCCAACTTGATTTAATTCGGTTTCAAGTTGGGTCTAGCCAATTTGATAACCCAAAATCTAATTAATTTTTTATATAAATGATTTCTCACCTAAGAATATATCATCACTTTTTTCAAAGAAACTGAAACCCAATTAATAATTGGGCTAGCTCTTCTATTTGTTTCCTTTGAAATGTTCTACTAAGTAATTGGATGGTTGATAAGATGGCCAATTATGCTCTTGGAGGCTTGGATAAGATGGCAATTCTGATTGCCTCTACGTTAAAAAGAGGATGGCCATTTATTGACCCAAAAAAAGTTTCAATCCGTACTCACAATCCACAATTCTGGGTAATGAAATGCTAACTTGAAACATACATGACGATCTCCCCCCCCCCCCCCCAACCAAAAAAAAAACAAAAAAAAAAACGTAAGTCAGCTGATCCTTTTTATCAGCTTCGCGTTTGTTAGTATTGTACTCTTTCTGTCGGTATTCTTCTGTATTCAACGAATATGATCTAATCATAAGTTCATAAATCTTAAATATAAGTAAAAAAGTAATTTTAAAAATTAAGTAATTGGAGTTAGTGAGACACATAGCAAATTTTTAGTCACAAATAACTAAAAGATACCAATATCCTCAAATTTTATAGAGGTACAGAAGAAATCCCTATCTTTGTTAATTAGCTTGTTGGAGAAAAAGAAAAACTCCTACAATAAGAAAGTGAGAAATATTCATTCTTAGACCTTTTACTTTGTTTTTATTACTATACATTTTCTTGATACAAAGATAAATATCCGTTATGTGGTTTTTGGTACACACCCATTCATTTTTTTAACTTTAGAGAAAACTCACTCTAAAAGAACCTTATCCCCCTTCGAGAACATTAGAACACACACCACCAAAACATGCTAGTCCTTTTCCTACCGAATGAGCACAGAAATTTCATCTAAAACTAGCCATTTCCTTTTTTACTATACTCCTCTGGAGCTCTTTAACCAGATGAAAATATAGGACTTAGACCATACTTGTATTAAGTCCAGTCGGCCCAAAAATATTCAGGCTAGATAAAAGCCGAAAAGGTTCCCTTCTGATCCCTCTCCAGACATGACCATTACTATTTCCTTAAATAATTGAGACAACAGTTAAATGGCCTATAGAAATATTAATGGACTGAACGGTGTATTCAAGAGCACTAAAATCAAATTATCTGCCCATATAACTCATGCGTTTCCCAATTAAATGAACCGGTCTTTACATTTCCTATAAAAAAAAAAAAAAAAACTCTATTCTGGACAAGGTTAGGCATGTTCCCTTCTAACCTTTACCACCCCAAATAATTGTGACCCCTAATCTTCCACTTGGCCAGTCTTACCATCTGGCTGGTCAGAAATTCTTACCTTGGCAGGAACACAACTCATTCTCATGTGGAAGAGCATTATAGACATCCTTGAGCTCTTAACATTTTCCTTCCTCCTATGTTCTTGTTAAACGAGAATTGCAATTGCCAAAACAGCCTAAATTATCACGCTTTGTTCTATGAATATTTCAACAATGACTCACTATTTTATCATTCTCCTGAAATAGTCAAGCTTCAACTAGAAACACAATCACAGATACAGAAACTCCATGGTCCTGAGATAAACCGATGGAAACCAACCCTCTGGATTATACACCAATTGAAAACCCCATTTCCATGATCACTTGGACAAGAAAATAAGGATAACCTCAACTTTGTAATGGGCTGATCCAATTCCTTCCAAACGGGTTCAATAATACGGCTTAGGACAGGGACAGCCGAATCCAACAAAAACTAAGAACTTAAGCTATAAATGAAACATGTTGACCCCAAAAAAGATATAATTGAAATATTGTATTGACCAAAAGAAGAAAAAAGAAACATTGCGACGGTGGAAGTAGTAACCTTATCCTCCATTTTGGTCTGGTTTACTTAGCCAAAAAACCACAAGAATTTTTCCCCTTGGTCATTTGAAATCTCCAAGTAGAGATTGTACAGGATAAGGTAGGAGTGGGAGAAAAACAATCGAGAAAATAAAGAAATGGGAACCTACATAATAAAGTTCACAACTACCAAATCACATGTAATTATTGTCACGGAATCTAAAAATCAAAATAAAATAACTAATAGTAACAAACCAAATAAAACCTGATAATAAAAAATGCAGCAACTTTGCTAGCGTTGCAATTTAACAACCATTTCGGAACGCTATCACTTTTGCATCCCTGGTTTTGCATTCCCAAAGCGACAGCCTTTATTAAACTAACATCTACCATTGAGTTAGGTTAATATAAAAATGCAAATCCAACCTCAACTTCGCTGCAAATTGAGACTTAGACAAGCATAGTTTTCTGTCAGTCGCCAATCTCAATATTTCACTTCTCTGCTAACAGTCTCATCATAGCCTATGCACCCAATCATATAGAAAAAATTAAGAAGCAGCGAAAAAGCTTAAAAGGGGGAGGGGTAGATAACGATAGAATAAAAAGCTTAAAAGGGACCCAACATAACAACAATGTGACTACAGTAAACTATCAACGTCAAACAAATAGAATCATCAGTACTCTAAAATCTAAATATTACTTCAGGGGTCATTCTAGAACGGTGCACAACAACAAACTCAAATGGAAAGTCATCTCACTCTAATGAAAAATCAGTTCTGCTAGTTCCTACTCGCTTTACAAATCTATTACCTCATGTGCCCTTGTTAAAAACACTTGTACAAGTTGTTCATAATCAAATTGAGGACCATTGTAATTCTTCCTAGCTTCTTCATAATCAAATTGGAGATCATGTAATCCCTCCTAGCTTCGTCAGCCAGATCCCTACGGATGGAACAGTTGGTGCTGCTGCGGCGGCTGGTGCTGGTGCTGGTGCTGGTACTGCTGCGGCTGCTGCTGGTACGGCGGCAGGTTAAACTGGGGGAATTGTTGCTGATACATATGTTGCTGCGGTGGTGGCAGCTGCTGCTGCTGTTGTGGTGGTGGTGGCAGCGGCGGCTGCTGCTGCACTGTTAGCGGTTGTGGCGGCAGCTGCTGTTGCTGTGGAACAGTTTCATCCCTTAGTGGTGCATTGAGGTCCATAGTTCCGAGTTCTTCCAACTCTTGAATTGCTGCAAGTGCAGTGACTGGACTTTCATGGTTGAAATGAGGCTTAAGCACCGCAAGAGATTCCTTGACTTTTGATTGCTGCAAATTAATGAATGGACCATGACAACTTTGAAAATATTAACAAAAAGCAAAACAAAAGAAGAAATCATACCAAAGACTGTTGCAACTTACAAAGTGTTCAAGTTTCCTCTTGAGATCTTCATTATTAACATTTTGTGAAGTACCAGCAGAAGTAGTTCCCTATCCCACCAAAAAATTATGCAAATGAATATATGCAAATAAGATCAATATCTATAAAATCGGAAAGCCGGGAATAAAAAAAAGTTGGAACAGGTAACAATAATAAAGCAATGCAAACAATAACACAGAAATAGTAACTTTAGTAAGTATATTGGCAATAAAAATGATGCAATAAAATATGCAAATAAGAATAATTTCTATAAATTCATTACCCCCCCCCCCAAAAAAAAGGACAGGTAACAATAATAACGTAATTGAAACATTTCAACTCCTAACACAGAAATAGTAACTTTAGTAAATATATTGGGAAAAAATGATTCAATAGAATATGCAAACAAGAACAATTTCTATAAATTCAGAAAGCCCAAAAAAAAAACAATGGTAAGACAGGTAACAATAATAAAGCAATTCAAACATTTAAACTCATAACACAGAAATAGTAACTTTAGCAAGTATATTGCCAATAAAATATGCAAATATGAACAATTTCTATAAATTCATACACCCCCCCCCCAAAAAAAAAAAGAAAAGAGAAAAAAGTAGGCAGGTAACAATAATAAAGTAATTCAGACATTTCAACTCCTAACACAGAAATAATAACTTTAGTAAGTATATTAGCAATAAAAACGATGCAATAAAATAAGCAAATAAGAACAATTTCTATAAATTCAGAAACCCAGAAAAAAAGTAGGACAGGTAACAATAACAAAGAAATTCAAACATATCAACTCATAACACGGAAATAATAACTTTAGTCAGTATACTGGCAATAAAAATGATGCAATAGAATATGCAAACAAGAACAATTTCTATAAATTCAGAAAGACCCCAAAAAAAAAAAAAAGCAGGACAGGTAACAATAATAAAGCAATTCAAACATTTCAACTCATACCATAGAAATAGTTGCGTGTTAAATATATTGGCAATAAAAAAAACATTTAAACCATACAGAAATTTCGTTATCGAACTTGAACATACTTTTCCATGATCCATACATTTCCTTTTTCAAACTGCATAATGTACTCATCTTAAATTATGCATGTTACATCAGTCCTACAATGTCAACTTGTAGTTTAAACATAAAATTCACAGTTTTTAAACAGACATTACAATTTCAGTAATTATAACTTTCAAATCAAAGTTTACCCAAAATATAAAACAAAACAAAACTACATTTCTTTATGTGAAAAAAAATAATAATAATAATAATAATAATAAAAAGTAAAATTTTGGTACATAATGCTACAATGTTTTATTCATATGATCCACATAATGCAGCGAGCAACAATAAAACAGGCAAAAAAAAATTGGCAACAATACATTCATAAAGCATTTTTTTTTTTCACTCTGGTTACTCATTACAAAAAACAGGCATTAAATCCTCCCCATCCATTTTCAAATCCAGGTAATTATTTCCCCAAAAGAAATATAAAAGTAAAATACAATTTACAGTGCTATAAATTCACACAATCAATCTGGTGCTAATTTAAGTACCAGAAAACAATCTGGTGCTAACTTCAAAGTATCCAAAACACAGAACTTCACTACAAATAAGCTCATAAATCTAACATGTATAGAAAAATTGCTTAAACAGGGAGAGAAGAAAAACAGTACCAACTCTAAAATTGTTCTCTGTCCCACCATAAGTGATGCAATAGAAAATGCAAATACAAACAGTTTCTATAAACTCAAAAATAAAATAAAATAAAATAAGAGAGAAAGAAAGATGTATGACAATAATAAAGTAATTAAAACATTTCAACTCAAAACACAAAAACAGTAACTTTATTAAGTATCTGGGGAACCAAAAGAAAAAAGTTTAAATCATACTAAAATTTTCATACAGAACTTCTACATAGTTTTATGTAATAGATAAAGTTTCTTTTTCAATCTGCATAATTCCGTCGTGCTAAATTCAGCATGTCACAATAGTCTTACACAGTAAACTTGCAGTTTAAACATAAAATTCACAGCTTTTAGACAGATATTGTTATAAAATATTTTCAGTTATTACCACCTTCAAACCGATGTTTATCCAAAGAATGGAAGAAAACAAAGTAAAACTGCAACCCTATTTTGAAAAAAAATTGGTACATAAAGCTAGAATGTTTTATTCATATGGTCCAATGTTACTGCAGTGAGCAATATTGAAACAGACTAAAAAAGCTATAAACAGTAAAAAGTATAAACACAAGAAATTTGTAATCACTTAATTTTTTTCTCTCAGGGTAGTCATTACAAAACACAGACATTAAATTCTCCCCTACATATTTTCAATTCCAGGTAAATATTCAACCCCAGAAAGAAACACACAATTTATTAGTCACAGAGAATAAGGTAATAATTGCTAATTGTACAATCAATCTAGAACACAGGTTTTAGTGTATCCTAAAAAACCAAACTTCACTGCAAATAAGCTCATAAATCTAACATATACAGAAAAAAACATGGACATGTAACAATAATTAATAAATAATTAAAACATTTCAAATCAAAATGCAAAATATAACTTCATAAACCATCTTGGACAAAAACAATTTTAAATGATACAAAGATTTGATACAGAACTTGTGCATACTTTTTCTATAATCCTTTAAGTTTCATTTTCATATTGCATAATTCACTCATCATAAATTCTGCATGTCACATTCATCCTACAAAGTCATCTTAAAAAATTGTTTTAAAAAATTTGTTTCAACATAAAGCTACAATGGTAATAATAAACAGTATTAAATTTAAAACACAGAAGAGTTATCTATTCTATATACAATAAAAAACATGTAACAAAGAAATTTACAAAGCCATTATTTTTTTTTTCTGTCAAGTTACTAATTGTAAAAACCAGATATTAAATCATTTTCAATTCCAGGCAAATATTCCCTCCAACCCCCCAAAAGAAAAACATAAGACATTTATAAAAAGTCAAAGAGGATATCGTACTAAATACTACTATTTACGCAATCAATCTAGTACAGAATTTAAAGAGTATATATGCTAAAAAACCAAACTTTACCACAAATATAGCTCATATCTCTAACACAATATCACAACAATGCCGTAAACAATGGAAAGAACAAAAACAGAACACACACACACACACACACACACACACTACAACGAGATTCTTATAGACACAGCAACAAAAACACACCACCTTCCTTGGGCGGCCCACGGGCCTTCCGGTAGAGATTCTGGGCTGCACCGACAGTCCCCCACGCCCGCGTCCGCGTCCGCGTCCTCGTCCACCGCCTCCACCACCGCGACCACGCCCACGGCCCCGGCCCCTGCCACGTCCGGCGGCACCAACAAAGGCAGCAGGCGCCAGCGCCGCATCGACATTCCTCTTTGGCCGTCCCCTGGGCCTTGGAGACCCCACAACGGGGACATCGCCGGCGGGCACAGCCAATGTAGGCACAGCGGCAGCAGGATCAGTGGCAGCAGCGAACGTAACGGGAGTCGCCTGCTGCTGGTTCTTGGGCGGTCGGCCCGGGCGTCTCTTGGGCCCGCCAGAGGCCGCAGCTGCTGCGTCGGCAGCAGACCCGGGCTTCGGAGGACGGCCGGGCCGCTTCTTCGACTTGGAGCCTGGAGGACGCCCTCTCCGGCCCGGCGTCGCAACCGCCGAGCCAGGCTGGGGCGTTCCCCCAGCCGCAGCCGCATTCTTCTTCGGACGGCCCGGTCTCTTCTTCACCTCGGATCCTGGCTGGGGCATGGGCTCGTCCGCAAGCCCAAGAGCGGCCCAGACGGGCTCGGCATTTTGCTGCGGCGTGTTGGCGTTTACAGCTGGCTGAGGCTGAACAGGTTGGGCTTGAGGGAGGGGCTGGGGTTGGGCCTTGCGGGGGCGGCCTCTGGGCCTGGAAGGGCCGGAGGGAGAGGCGGAGGGGGCTGGGGCGGAAGCAGATCTAGGGAGCTTGTAGGATTTTTTGACCATTTGGAGCATGCCGTTGTTCTTGAGGCGGTTCAAGTGGTGAGTCAACAGGGCGGAGTGAGTGGGTGGGAGCTGCTCCTTGTACACTTGCTCTATGTACTTTGCTATTGCCCTCTTGCTCGACCCGTTCTTCTCCTTCAGTGCCTCGATTGCCGTGTATATCATCTGCACAAAACACACAACAAAGAAAAGGACCGTTAGGACACGAAAAAGGAGAGGGTTTTTGTAGATGGAATTAGCGAGAAAGAGGGGTTCTTTTTTTTGCGCGTGAATTTTTGCTGACCTCGGCGTAAGGAGGGTGGCTAGGAGCGGGGTTGGGGGCGGCGGGGGGAGGGTGGTTGTTGGGCTCCGCCTGGAAGGGGACGGCGGCCGGGACGGTGGGCATGGGGAGGGTGTTGGTGGCCGGAGCTGGAGCTAGAGGAGGAGGGATCGAGGATGGGTCCATGGAGAGAGAGAGAGAGAGAGAGAGAGAGAAAGGGCAGATTCGAAAATTGGAGATGGATGGATTTACGGCACGGAGAGAGAAAGAGCAAAAGAGAGAGAGAGAGAAATGAGATTTTTATTAGAGAGAGAGAAAGATAGAGGGGAGGGGTAGGACTTTGGGGGCGGTCTTGTTGTAAAATCGGGTGTGTGTGGGGTGGGATGTGGGAATGAAATATTTCGAATGAAAAAAAAATTAGATTTACTTCCGGTTATCTATTCTATCCAATTTTTAAATTAAGTAATATTAATTTTTTTAAAAAAATAATTATATATTTTTAAATTTAAATTATTTATTTTAAAAATAAATAACAGAGAAAAATGAAATAGACTCTAAAAAAACAAATAAAACGGAAGGAAGTAATTATTTTACCCCATTATTTAAGTAAAATAGAATTTTACTCCAAATCTTTTAAATTAAGAGAAATAAAAAATAAAAATTTTAATAAAATAAAATGAAATCTATTTTTTATTAAATTTTTTATTTTATTATAAATTTATCAATTTAAATAATAAAATGTAAAAAGATATAACCAACTTCCATTCCACTTCATCCTAGATCCCTAATGGAAACATACCCGAAGGGAGAAGAACCAAATCACCAATGGAAACAAACCTAGGGAGGAAAAAATGGTTTACGTTTTTGTGTCTTGAAGGGTGATGATCAATTGATCATGGATTGATGATGATTTATGATTGGATTGGGGTCTCATCTTCACCGTTCATTATACACTTACAAAAGCTTTCTTTTCCTGACCCCTTTGCTTAGATACCTGACGTGGGTTGTATCTGTCGTTTCTCTCATCTGCATTTTTCCTTTTCCAATAATTTGCCTCTATCGATTGTTGTGTTTTCTGGATTTGCCCTTTGGGGTTTGCACTTTGGCACCTCTTCTTTTTCAATTTTTCTGTTTTGAAACGGACACCACCGCTTTTCAACTCTTGGCATTTAATGTGCGGCCTGACACTTGTTTGCATTTTAATTGCTACTCTATCTTAATGAGAAGCGACTTCTTTCAAGCATCGCATCATTAGGTGAATGTTTTTGGGCTTTGAAGGATTTTTAATTAATTTTATTGAGTGGTAATCATTTATTGATAAATCAATTAAGAAGTCAAACCATAAAATTCGATTTGAAAAAAAAAAAAACAAAAAAAACAGGAGAAATCACATTCATGTGCGGCTCTTATTCGATTCTCAACTGATTCCAAGGAAATTGATACAGAAGACCTGTTAATTTACTTTTGATTAGCTACATTCATGTAAGTGTAAGATAATGCAATATGTAAACAAATTTAGATATAAGCCCAAAAAATTTAAAAAAAAAAAGTTAGATGCCCAAAATTTAGAGAATCATCACGTTGATTGCTATTTCAACTAGCTTTATTATGTGAGAAGCTCTTGGAAATTTAAATTTAACTTAAAAAGGCTATAAGGACTTCTATTTATTCAGACAGCTGGGGTTCGAAAATTTAGAATGAAAACAAGTGGTTAGTCAAGGGATTTAATGAAGAAGTAACGTGACACAAGAATCTCACCATCTCCATCAATTGAAATATTCTAACTTTTGGTTCACCAAAAAATTATTCAAATTTTAAAATCCCGCCATTTTGAAAAACAAGAGCGCTTGGCCTCAATCTGAGGGTTAATTCCTTACTGTCAATGTGGTGCTTCCAATGGACCACAAAGGTCAGAGTAAAAAACTTTTTATTCGCTGCGTGTCTTCGTGCTCCCAGTATAGAAAAGAAGCATTTTTTTTAAATTTTTCAAAAAAAAAAGTATCTATAAAATTTTTAATATTGTTTATTTATATTTTTTAAAAAAAAGTAAAAATAAAAAATAATTAATTTTTCTGCTTTTTTTATAAGTAAATAGGAAGTCTATCTGCTTCTCCCAAAAGCAGAAATAGCAGAAGAAAGAAAATGTTATTTCTTAAAATTCGCAACCACTTTCTTCCCATTTAATTATGGTTTTATTTTTAAAACTTTTAAAAACTAACACTCTCTTATCACTTTCATCCTCTCTCTTTATATCCTTAATTATAAATTTATTAAATAAAGTATTTTTATATTTATCATATCAAAATAATTTTATAACTTTTAATTTTTATAAAAAGTGCTTATATAATTATATCCAAACGTAAAATAATTTTCTATTTTTGCTTCTACTTCTGCTTCTATTTCTATTTTTTAAAAAGTATTTCTTCTAAAATCTTAACCAAACAGGCTCAATTGTTTTTAAAATTTATTATGAAATGATCAAGCGGTTCAAAATTAATCTTCTACAATTATCTAATTAAAATCAATGTGTGGTTTGATCTAATGGTTAAGCACTTTTTTTTTAAAATAAGATTTTGAATTTGAGTTTTATGAATGAACTAAAAAAAAATGTTTATAGGTTGCCCAATTCAAACTAATGGAGTGAATAGAAAAATACTCCTTTTATTCCCAATTAAGTGTCCTTTTTTATATACGCACACGAATTAAGAAAGATATTAAATAGGTCTAATGTTAGAGACATTTAAATATATTTTACAAAATTACTCTTATTTCTTAATCTCACTTTCTTACACAATATTCTTCCAAGTTATTCATTTAAAAAGGACAAAATGGATAAAAAAATAATTAATACTCTCTAAATTTCCTAAAAGGACAAATAATTATGAAAAAAAAGACAAAATTTTGGACATAGGCACTTATTTGAGAATAGAAGAAGTATAAATATAGCTCGAAAATTCTACGGAACCCCTGCATAAATCTGGGTTTCAAAACCCTTGCATACATGGACCAATAAAAAAAAATCCATATTGATTTATAATAACAACATGCAAATTATTTTATGTTAATATTTAATTTTACAAAATAGCAATTAAAAAATAAAATTTATAAAAAATGAATCTTAACTTTTACTTTTATAAAAATATTGCGGTAGATTAGAGTTTCCATCAACAAAGTCTAGTCTAATATGTCAACCTAAATAATTCGACAAAATGGGTGGGCTAAACTAATAAACTGGAAGTAAAAGTAATTTTTGTCTCACTTAACCTAATCTATTTTGACCTACCCCACTGCATGCTGACCCACAAATGGGTTCAACTAAGCCGCAAAGCTGTTAAAGAGGCCAGCTCAGTTCATTTAGGTCTAGCTCATTTATGCTCGTGAGTAAAATAAGTTTGACCAACTTATAATAAATGTTAACATGCCAACATAATATCAATCTAGCTCATTTAAGCCTAGCCCAATTAGGTTGCAAATTAAATAGATTAGGGCAATTTACGACAAATGTTAGCATGTTAGCATAATGTTGGTAGCCTATGAGCTTAAATGAGCCAATTTTTTCAAATCATAATTTCTAAACACTATTACAAATTACAAATTTTTTCAAATCATAATTTTCAAATCAAACTCAAGTCTAAACTTCAATTTCAATACATTACATATTGAATTACAAAAATTGAAAATAAATTAAGCATTAAAATCCAAATTCTTGAGTGTCAAATTTCAATACATCACAAAATGAAACTTAAGCCTAGGTTGAATAGAAAAGCCAATGTTATGGTAGTTTGTTAATATTTACTTTAGGTTGGGTCTAAACAAGCTAGGTTGGCCTGTTTCATGGCCTTGTGGATCAGTCTGACCTGATGTAGATCACTTCTTTTCTTTCACATCCTACATATTAAGCATGATAGATTAGTCAAGTTGAATGCAAAAACTAAAGGTCATTTGACACATTTGATAAGATAAGACTTAACAGCATAAGGCCTGATTTTATCAAGTCTTATAAAAATTTAATATTATATATATGATGTTTTGTATGCTATTATATAAGACATAATATTACATAAAATAATATCATCCTTTAACAATCACAAATAATTGTAATCACAATAAAAATTCTAATTAAAAAAAGAGTGAAACCCTATTTTAGTCCCCAATGAAAATTATGTGAAATAAATTAGTTTCTTAAGATTTAAAAATTCAACAATAATCCTTCATCATTCACAAAAATGGGATATATTAGTTTCTCCATGAACTCGTCATTACCCTACTTAATGCAAAAGTAGAAGGGTGTGTATAGCATGTTGTATTAAGCATGATAGGATAAGGTAGTACAATATGTTATGACCTTATCTGTTGTTTGGTGCAGCCAATATATTATATAAGCTTATCCATCAAACCTACCTTATACGTCAGAATGATGGATAACTTAATCCAGCCTAAGGAGACCGTATTAGGCTTGATTAGTTTTTTGATGTATAAGGGTTATTTCATTTTTTAGTTTTTAATATATTTTATTAAAAGAAAAATAATTATTCAATAAATAATAAAAAATAAAAAACCATATAAACAAAAAAATATTATTTAATAAAAATTTTAATAATAAATAAATATTTTAAAAAATAATAATTATAAAATAACTATTCAAACTAATATAAAAATATAAGAATAAAAATTTATTAATAAAATATATAAATAATATTTAATATAAATTAAATTATATATAATAAAAAATACAACCAAATATAAGAATATGATATTAGATTTACTTGAATTTTGATGCATAAAAACTCCCCTTCTATTTCTCTCTCTCTCTCTCTCTCTCTCATATTTTTTTATATTATGAAAAATATTTAAAATAAATAAATAATTTTTAATATAAAATTATATTTATATATAATAAAAAATAGCTAAAATAATTATAATAAATATTTAAATAATTATATTAATTTTTAAATTTTAAATTTAATATTCAAAAATTATATTTATTATAATCTATTTTTCTAGTTATATTATATATAATATAATATTTTATACAGTGACATACCAAATACTACATAGTATTAAATTTTTATCAGACTTTATACTATCAGCTCTTATCCTATCAGGTGTGCCAACACAGGCCCTAAGTGGCATGTTAATTCTCCATTAAAAACCCCTCTCTTATCAAAATAGCAACATTTTACTCTTCTTCATCCTAATCTCAATTCCTAACCTGACCTTCCCATTCTAAAAAAAAAAAAAAACCCTCTTCTAAAACTATAAACCCATATCTAAAATTATTTATCTTTTTCAAATCTTAAACCCAAATTAAAAATTCCTCTTCTTCCTTGAACCCTAAACCTACATTTCCTTCTTCACCCCTCATTGTAGCATAAACCACCAAGTTATTAAGGCAGTTGTGAGAGCTTTAGTTTGAGTGATGGGGCTTGATGGTTGCTGGTGGGAAGGTGGGGAGATCGTGGATATAAGGTCGTGGTGGTTGGTGGTGGTTGTGCTGGCATATGATAGTGGCAGATGATTGTGATTGTAGATGGAAAGAAGAATGATGGTGGCAGCTTCTGGCAGTGACAAGATCGGTGTGGAGGAGAGCAATCATCTCTCATTTTCTTATGGTTTTTGTTTTTTGGTATATCAAATTTATTATTTTCTTTTGGGATTTTTGAGATTCATGATTTTGCTAGCTTGATTATATCTATTGTTTCAAATTTTTTCAATCTAATGCTGCTCTGGTGGTGATGGTGATGATGTGCTGAGGATGCAAAATTGTGGTTAATGAATTTTTTTTGGTTGGCTCCTCACTCTTACTTATGGGAGTTTTTGTTTTTGGACTTTAGACATTTTTTTAATGGATTTTTTCTACGTTTGGCTATATATGGGTTGCTTGAATTTGGCTTTGGTTGCATTGTTTGTTTTGACTCTGACTGTGTTCCTCACTCTCACTCATGGGCATTTTTTGTTTTTGGATTGCAGATTTTTTTTATGGATTTTACTAGTTTTAGCTTTTTATGACTTGCTTGAATTTCACTTTGAATTATTTGTTTGGATGTATTGTTTGTTGCTATGGCTATCAATTTGGTTTGAATTTGGATTTCACATTAATGGTGATGCGAATGAAGAAGAAGAGTTAGGAAGGAGAAAAGTGAAACAGTGTGAATGAAGAAGAGAAGTAATGAAGAAGAAGAGTAAAGTAGTGTCATTTTGATTAGAGATGAGTTTTTAACATAGGCTAAACTTGCCATGTGTGATTCTCCGTTAAATGTTGTAACAGCGAGTTAACGGAGAGATTAACATATCTCCCTTTTTTAAAATAGTAAGAAAATATTGTTGAACTTTTAAATTTTGAAGGACTAATTTGTCCTCTGCAATTTTCATTAGGAACCAAAATACAATTTTACTCTTAAAAAATATAATAAAAATAGTAGTTTCCATAGCTACAAATTAACAAATAAATATTATCATTCAAAACCTTTGGTTTTTTAATTATAATTTTGTAAAATATTTCTTCTTTTTTATTTTTTATTAGATACAATTATAATACATATTAAATAATATTTATTATTTATTTATAGCATTTAATAAGTATTTATTATTTTAATAAAGTATAAAAAATGAACAAATACATTATACGCTCTTTTATATATTTTTACACTGAGTAAATTATACTTCACTCTATTTTCAAAATACGCATTGTAGTCCAAAATACTTTATTAAGTGAAATATACATGTAAATTTACTAAACTATCCATTATACAAAGTATTTCAATAATAAGTGTTGCTACTTTCTTTAAGTTTTTTTTTATTATTTTAATTATTCACTATTTAACAGTAATAAAGTTATTTTATACTTATAAATTCTTGAGAATTAATATGCTAATATTAATGGCACTCTCTTTATTAAAACTATTTAATCCTTATTTAATGATTTAAAAATAAAAAATTTAATATAACATTGATATTTTATTCTCATTTTAATAAATTAGTATAAAAATATTTTATTAACATCCATATTTTAACATCAATTATTACATATTGTAGCCTAAAATATTTCAAGAATTTCAAAATACATAATTGTTATATTTTAAAAAATAATTATCATAAATTATTTTTATTGTTAATAATTTGTTCTCTTATTATAATAATAGTTAAAATTAATATGTGCATGTGTCTGTGTGTTTATCTTTTGGTTAAAAAATGAGATAATAAAATAAAATGATAGAGATTTAACCAAAAAACAAAAACTTAAAATGGATTAAAGTATAGTGTATTTTTATCTTTTCAGAGGAGAGAAGTATATATTTTAAAAATAGAGATGAGAACTATGTAATAAAAACATCTCTTAGAAGAGGGAAGTATAATTTACTCTTTTACATTTTATAATTTTAAATATAAAATATAACAAGAAAAAGTCTTAATAAAATAATAATTTCTATTAATTATTAATTATAATTATAAAATTTAGTATAATTGTTTAACTATTTTTCATTTTTAATTATAATTATTATAAATATTTTTAAATTTTATTATGTTATTTATTATTTTTATAATATAAAATCACAAGAGACAGAGAAAGAAAGAGACAATCATTACACATCAAAGTCTAATTAAGTTTAATTCTACATTCCAAAACTTGATTGAGTTATACATTATTTTGATATATAAAAAAATTTTATAATGGATAAATTAATACAATATATTGGTTGTACCGAAAAGTTAATAAAGTTATAATATATGTATTAGTTTATACAATAAAGTCTTATACAATGTGCCCAATGGTGCTAAGTTTGTCAATCAATGCAATCTAGATAAGCCACTTTTCTTAGCCCGATAAAGGAGTTACCCTATATGTGTTGGAATAACCTTATTTTGGGTTTAAAATAATTTGTAATAAAAAATTTTCTGAGTGAGAGCTTTAAAAAAAAAATGAGATTATATCGCATAATAATCTTTTCCAAAACATGCTATTATATTGATTTTTGTGCATATACATGACTACAAGTTCAAGCAAGGGGTTACCACAAACCCAAAAAGAAAAATGCAGTAACTAACATTTGGATAATTATTTCCAATTTGCTCCAAAATGGGCAAACGTGGACATGTTGCCATGCAAAAATCGAAGGCCAATACAACTATTTGTTTATAGTAGATTTGTTCATAACATTTTGTTAGAAGGGTCAATTTATACGTGCTTAAGCTCAACTGTATCCTTTTTGGTTTACTAGTTCATTTAAAATAAATAAATAACAGTACATGACTTAACTAATACCTTAAGCGTCTGTTTGGATTGAGAGAAAACTGATGGAAAGAAGTTGAAGGAAGAGAAAAGGGGGAGAAGTTAACATTTTTTATTCGTTTGGATACAAAAAAAACCAAGGAGAATAGAAAATATAATACATGGGACCCACATGAAAATTTTCTCCACAAATGTGTGAAGAAAACTCTAATACATGAAAGAAGTGCAACACTTTACTATTTTATCTATTAAATATTATCTTTCAACATAGACCAAAATGAAACCATCAAATAGGTAGTTTTAATTTAATACTTATTATAAAATATATTTATTTATATGATAAAATTTATAAAAAAATATGTTTAATTATGAGATAAATAAAATAAAAATAATATGCTTATATTTTATTATATATTATATATATTATTTCATTTAAAAATATATTTGTATTTGTCAAGGATAAATATATCATTTTGTATAATATAAACCTTTTTTTTCATTTTCTCTACATCCAAACAATAGAAAAGAAAATATATTTTTTTCTTCATTTTCTTTTCTCTCTATTTTCTTTCTTCTCATTTTCTTTTCTCTCATTTTCTACTCTCATCCAAACAAAGCATAAAAGGAAAGAGCCAAATAGTTGACAAAACAAGTAACCCTTTATATATATTATAGATAATGCTCCATGTGTTGCACGGATTTGTTAATGTTTTTTATAATTATTTTATAAAAATACTTTTAAAAAAGAAAAGATATAGTAGCGATGAAAAATTAGATATTGAAATAATATATCGAATTTATTTTCTTTAATTGTTCTACAAAATAAAATGAATAAAAAATAATTAAATTGAGGGTATTCATTGAACACTTCATTATAGATAATATTTTTAGTATCATCTATATATTTTTTATCCTCCTTGACTATAAGAACTCTTAATTTTTCTTGGCAAAGCCGCTCTTGATGACAATATTGGAACATATAGGTTTGTCTATGACTAAATTCTTGTTTTGGCAAATATACTCTCATATATTTCAATGATTGTCCTTAACTTTTATTTATTGTTTATTGTCATTACATAATACATCTTACTAATGAATTGTTTTCTTCTCAAAATTAAAAGCCATTTTGAGTCATTTGTTATCAAAACTATTGGAGAATAAATAGTGTGACTTTGAAATTGGTGCACTTTTTTGTGTTAAAATAAGTCAGTTTCTACTAACTATTTGAATTTTATTGAATTCTTGAATGAAAATGTAAATTTTGAGTATTTGTTTCATTTACTTTTTTTTTTTCGACAATTTTGTCTTGTTTGCACTGTGCATTTGATATATTTGTTCTTTTGGTAAAAGATTAAAGCAAATGAATAGTTAAAAATATATTGCATAGATTTGTTTATATTTTTCTATAACTCCTTTAAATAAGAATATTTTTAAAAAAGTTGTAATAATGATTCAAAGCTAGACATGATAAGAATGAGAGATAATGTCAGTGTGTAATTGTTAATATTGTGTGATAATTAATTGTTTTTGTTAAAGCTATGTTTAAAAAAGAGTTATAACGGTAATTAATAATTAGATATAGCAAAAATATATTAACTTTTTTGTTTAATTGCTCTACACAATAAGTTTGTTTGAATGTGCTTATTTAGAGATAAAAAGTAATTAATTTAATAAATAAATATTTTCAAACATACTCGGTGAAGAAAAGAATAATTAGATTTTTGCTTATTTTAAAAGATAAAATATAAATATAATAATTTATATTTTAACCTTTTAAAATAAAAAGACGAAGGATTAATATTATTATATGCAAATGAATAAAGTATTAGGTAAAATTAATTTTTATTGAGGATGTTAAGATGGTTTCTTCCTTTAAACTTGACTATTAAATAATTTCAAAGGAATTCTCCTTTGAAAATAAAATTAGTTTTACATTTTTAAAATTATTAAAATTAATTTTATATTTTATGCTAAGAGATAAATATATCTAATTATTTAAATTTTAATATAATGAAATTTAAAAATAAAGTATTAATATTCATGTGCAACAAATTATATTATTACTTGAAACATATAATAGCCGGAAATTTGATTGAATTTTATTAGTAAAATATAGTGAGCCATGTAATAATTGCAAGTTAGTGTGAGTATTAAATGCAAAGTGTAAGTGAATTTTACTATATATATATATATATATATATATATATATGATATCTCAACAAAGATATTTAAAATGGATGTAATATTTCTCAAGCTTAAATGATTGACAACTTGCTTAAATTGAGGTGACTACTAGTACCAAAAAGATTAGGATGAGTACATAATGTATAGAATAAGTATTTTGTATTTGTGTAATGCATGGGATAATTAAGTAAAATTTTATTTATGTACCAAAAAAATTATTAGTACAAAAAACTTTTCTATGATTTTTTTTTTATAAACAAAAGTTTAGGTTGAGGGAAAAACTTATTCTAGTTTTGGGTCAAAGCATACTTTCGGCCTTATTGAGTGCTTACAGAGGTATTAACAAATCATCTACTAACAGAAAAATCTAGAGATCAAACTCAAATCATGACAATATATAAGTAGAAGACTGATTAGATAAGTTAACCTCGTTATCTTTTTTTATGTTGTTAAAATTATGGTTACAAAGCTATTTATTCATCATTAAGGCTAAACAAATAATTTTAGCGTATAAAATATATTTTTAAGCTATTTTGTTAAAAAGATCGCTTTTAATGTATGTAATTAATTAATTTAGTGCTCTATAAATAATTTCACTTTACCTAATTTTATTAATGTAGTTGTCATTTATGATGAAAAAAGAAAAAAGAATCATAAAGACAAAATAATAATTTCATAAGGCAAACTCTCATCTCCTTATTTTCTACTCACTTTAGAGTAAAAAACTCTACTAACGAGAGCCACATGTAAAATTTTCTTCTCTCCTCTTTTTTTCTTTGTCCAAATGGAGGGAAAGGCAATGATCTTTCCTTTTTCTCCTCCCCTAATTTCTTCCCTCCTGAAATCCCCTAAACCAAAAAAGCTTTAAAGTGACAAACACAGTCTATCCACTTCAAATATACAAATAGAAAAAGCAGAGTTATAAACTAAACCCAAAAAAAAAAAAAAAACGTTATAAGCCTAACTAATATGAAGAAAATTATATTTTTATTAATATATATTTAGAATAATTAATGTCTACCAAATACAAAATTATTTCATTAAAATTAGTTAAAGTTCGGCAGCGTTGAGAGCACATTGTATTTTAAATAGTAAACTGAAGAATTATAGTCATTGATATGATGACATCCCCTTCCTTGGGACCCCAAAAAAAAAAAAAAAAGGTGTTAATGGATCACCATAATGCTAACTCGATCCATTTAGAATTAGTCAGTGGGTAAAATCTTTCTTTTTCTTTTCAATTTTTTAAAATTAAAATTTTTAAACACTACTATATCTCAAATATAAATTAAATTTATGTAATTTAACTAGAGTTATCGAAACCGATCGAATTCAATAGGCCAGGCCAACCTGAATAGACCCCCAAAAAATGTGTAGATTGGGCAATAAAAATTGAAGAAAATAATTTGAAAAAAATTGAAAAAAATGATTTGGCTCAATCCAAATTAGGCCACCCCACTTGGGGTCAAGCCATTCCGATTGCCCAAATCATCTTTCTTTTTAATAATCAGCTCTTAAAATTGAGCCCAAAAAGAAATCAACTACAAGTTTTGGGTCTTTTTTGCACTGTACCACCCATAAACTTTACCATGGGTTTTGGTTCAAATATATGGTACCGAGGTTGGAATTAAACAAATGCAAAATAAATAAGATTCAAACAGCACTAAACATAATCTTCACAATTTTGTGTTTTTAAACCAAACAGTATTCTCCCAAGCTCTAAAAGGAACTCATTCTTGATGATATTATCATTATATACTACTTTGTTATAGTACTTTGACACTGTCCTTAAAAGAAAGTGTTTATAATAGAAAAGAGGTGGTCTTCATGTAGCTTTTACATTGATTACTGGTGCGCTTAAGTGTCTTAAAGTGCTTCCACCTCCTTAAATAGTTAATGTTTTTCTACTTAAGATTTTCAATTGGTCTTAATGCCTAATTCTTTTTAATTTATTTTTTTAATTATTTCAAAAATATATTTATTAAACTTAAAAATTTAGTAAATTGACCCAATATCTAACTCATCGTTTGAAAAAGATTGGGATGGATAATTATTTTTCATGCCTAAAATTAACTTGACCTTATCAAACTCATCCCAACAATGGTCTAACCCAAGGTGGGCCGGCCTGGAGGAGCTTGCCTGACCCATTTTGATAGCTCTATCTCAACACATTACATATTACATTATGGATCCCTAAATTATATAGATTCAAAACAAGTTAAATATCAAATCTGAATTCAAAATCCCAAATATCAAAAGTCAACACGTTACATAGTTAAACTCAAGTTCAAATTTAGAGAGTTCAAGTTCAACCGACATTCCCCCTTAAATTACATAAATCCAAAACAAACTAAATATCAAAATTCAAATTCAAATAATCAACATTTACATCTGGTTTATATTTTTTTAAAACAAAAAACTAAGAATTTAATTTAAATGCACTGACAGTGTAAAACAGTTTTACACTGTCAACCAATAGAAATAATGAAAAGTGCCAACTCATATAAATAACTACCCATTATATTAAGGGACCCACCATGATTTCTCACCTTCCCCTATTTTTATTGGTTGACAGTGTAAAACTATTTTACACTGTCAGTGCATACCAATTAAACTCAAAAACTAAATAGGTAAATGACTTAGTCTGTTTAGATGTCCAAGCTATCTCATTTAACTCGCATGTTAAATGGGCTAGACTAAAATGCGTTGATTTAAATAAGTAAAAATTTTTAAAACCTAACCCACCCAATTTTAGCCATTTTAGTCGGAGAATAAGACATAGCTTTTGAAATGATTTAACTTTTGATGCGATTTTAAAATCAATAGTAAATCTATATAAATTAGAATAAAGCAGCAAAATTATTTATATATTTAGAATATATATGAAGAGAGGAATGCTTACAATTTTTTAAATTTATCTACTAATTTGATTTCAAGTAAAAAAAATTGTGGCTGATGAAAATAATTTTATAATTAAATGATTATGTGAAAATCCAAGGATTGGCATGACTGTTTGTTAATATCTTTCTAAGTATATCTATATATAATTGAAAAATACGTGAAATTCTTTTATCAATAGTTTATAATAAGATATTTAAATTAATTAGTTAAATAAATTGATTTGATTTTAATTATGAGAACTCTGGTTTATGAAGTAATAAATACATATATATTTTTATAATTAGAAATCCTTTCCTCAACATCTTCAGAGATTAATCAAATATATCAATGTATTATTTTTTTAATTAAATTATTTAAATACATGGTTACTTAGTAACAAATATATTTAAAGTTTGAATTTTTTAATAACTTATCGTTAGTAGAAAAAAAAAAAGCTTTTGAATTGTAGGGAAAACAATTGCCTGTTTAGACACAGCAAGAAAGTTGGGAAAACTGAAAAAATTGGGCATGAAATCTATTGAAAATTTTCGTCCAATGATTGAGGACAAAAAAATAATATGTGATTTGATACTGAAAACTTACACTTCAGCCAAAGAATTACAAATACTTGCATAAGTTGCCTTCCGTTTCTTTCTCACACATTAATATTCGGCGCAAAAAAAAAAAAAAAAAGAAAATTCTTTTTCCCCTTTATTCATTCATGTGAAGTGAACATAAGCTAACAGTTAGGGACACACAAACTTTGTGATTGGAAAAAGGAGCAAGTAGGAGGATAAAACTTTGATGGAAGGTGGCACAGAGAAGCCAGAAATATATGCTAGAAACATATGCTTAATCAATGCAATGGGACATATATAATATATTTTAATATTGCATGGGAAGTAAAAGGAGGTTCATCAGGCTCCCCCATGGTGGAGACCCTAGCAACTCCAACAATGGCACAGAAACTGGCCATATAAAGGTTGAAAATGATGGTCAACTTGGTTTCATGGAAAAGCTTAGAAGCTCTATGACTGAACTAGGGCACCCACTTTCCGCAGAGCAAATCAATCACATTGAACTCCACCTACCCAAAGTCTTTCATGCTCTTCTCACCCCAGATCACCCACCTTACTCAGAGGTTTTCATAAAAAAAGTTTTATCTTCTCGTGCATCATGTATAGCAACAGATATTCTTGGATGAAAATTTCTTAAGCATACAAATCAACTTTTAATGTGTGTAAAATTATGTCATCTAAGAGACATACATATTTCTACTAGCATAATCCTTCAAGTGTCAAAAGGTGAAAAATTTTATCCAAGAATTTCTTGCATCTAGCTCACAGCAACTAGTATCATATATTACTGTTATGGTTATTTACTTTTGTTGCTTTGCCATTGAATTCCCATATATACTCAGATATCCAAAAACAATGTTCAATGGTTTCTTTTGTCTTTTTTTAGATGATATACAAAGCAATTGAAGCATTGGATCTGGAATGTGGATCAGGCTCAAGTAGAGACTGCATATCATCTTACATTGTCTCTCATCATCAACACCTGCCATGGGCTCATGAGCCTATTCTCTCCATCCATCTTGAAAAACTGGTCACCAATGGGGAGATTGTGACAAATCCTAATGGTTCCTACTCATTCCCCCAAAACATGAAAACCCCCCAATTACCGCTTTTGGAATATCCACCTTCTAATAATATGGATCTGACTGACCCAGATAACAATTGTTTAGCCATTATAGTTAGAGATGAAGTGGAGAAAAAGAAACCTGTGTGCAAGCAAGGAAGGCCTCAAAAACTGAAGCTGGGGAGAGGAAAAGTTGTGAACTTGGAGAAGAGACAGAGACTGGAGAATGAAGAGAAAACATAGGAGATAGCAGGGGAACCAGCACAAGCAAAGCAAAGGGAGGAGAAGGCCATGAAAGGTGTAGCTAGAATATGGATGAAAAGGTGGAGGTGGAAGAAAAAAACAAATAGTGGACATCAATTCTGAAAAGCTTCCAGGACACCATGTGAGTATGGTGAACCAAAAATAATTTTTAAAAAAAATAAGAAAAAGATATAAATATTGAAATGAAAATATAGCTAATTGATGTTCACAGGGAATGTTCAAGTAATCGCCCCAGGTAAATGACAAAGCAGGCACGAGAAACAAATAGTATAGCGGCATGACATGATATAATTACAATCGTACCAATTAGTTTCGTAATGATTTTGTTTTAATTAGCCCAAATTCTACCATGGAATCATGCACAAAATAATTTAGGGATCCTCTACTTTTTTAAGCTCGTATTATATTTTTATATAGTTGACTCATTTAAATTAGAATGCTTATGGGACTAATTCTTGTTCTATTGTGATAACAGAAAAGACATATAATCTTCCTACAAAACTCCTTAAACTTTGAATTTTCATCCTCCTCTTAAATAATCAAGACTGTTTATACTTTAACCTTTTGTGGTAATAGATCCTCTACTTTAAATGAGTGGAATCCGCAAATTTTAAAAGAATTATACTTATATAAAGTATTCATATCTATCTCTTTTTATATGATATGTTCACGTGAACCGAAAATATGAAAGATTTTATTTATGATGTACAAATACTTATAATTTGTCCCCGTTATCATGCTATTTTTATTTAGGTTAGAGAAAGGGTTGAAGCCGCTCATCCTTTATTCCTATCTCATTATTTGTTTTTTTTATTAGACTTGGTCATCTTAGTTAACAATTACGTCTTGCATTCCCATTACTCAATAGGAAAATTAACACTATTATTTTTAAGAAAAAAAATTTAAGTACTCCAAACTTGGAAAAGTTATTCTCTTGCTCAATACTTTCGCAATTGTAATAAAAGAAAAATGGGTTAATTATTCTGCAGGTTTCTATAGTTTTATTCAATTTTCAATTATATTTCTATAATTTAAAAATTTATAATAAGGTCCCTACATAAAATAAAGTTTTGTAATCAAATCCCTGATATTGATCGTTAAAAAAATATTCTTAGTAATGCTATAATACACTTGATGAAGTCAAATGCACTATATACTTTGTTGATATAAACTGTTTAATGTATATAAAATGAAAATCTTTGGCTAAAAATAATATAGAGTACTAATACACGTATTTAGTGTAGTGTACTATAGATGCACTATTACATCCTCCTCAATCCCTTCATTGTCACCATCATCATCGCCATCTTCTTGACGTTCGCCCTACCATCGCCCTTCATCGTTCTTCCTCCTCAGCCCCTAAAAACCTCCACCAAGTCCTTTCCTTTGACATACCCACAAACCTAAGTACAATATTCAAAACAACATCCAAACCACACAACATCATTCTCAACCAAACCAAGCCACACAACATTATTCTCCACACAACATCCAACACAACCTCATTCTCCCTAAAGCAAGTTGAAGCTTCTCAATCACAAAAAACCCAAAAATCACATAGCTACACAAAATCATAAAAAAGTCGAAGAGGGAGTAGCTACGAGAAGAAGAGGAAGAGGTCAAAGCCCTTGGTGCCTAAGGTGAGGCCATGGTGATGAGTGGTTTGGATGATGATGATAATGGATGATTAATAATGATGGTGGTGATGAGTAGTTTGGGATTATAAAATGAGTTTGTTGGGTTTAGTGTTTTTGATGAAGGAAGAGAGATGGGTGGTGGGGGAGGATTCTGATGGAGGAAAGTGGGGAACAAAGAGATGGAGAAGGAGAAAGAATATTCTTAAAATATTCTATTTAATTTCAAATTTTTGTAACGGTCGTTAATGTTAATAACTTTGAGTATAAATTTTATTTAATATAGGGATTTGATTATAAATTTTTAAATTATAATGACCTAATTAAAAATTAAGTAAAATTATAGAACCCTACAAATTGATTAAACCTAAAAAAATGTATTATATATAGTGAGAGATAGTGATGTCTCATATGATTGAAGTATTAACTATTAAATAGATCAAAACACTAACCTTTTTTTTACTCTGAACAGGCTTAAAATATCTCCTGTTTTCAATTTAATTTTCTAGTATGAATGCATGGCTCGCCATTTCCATTGCTAACAATGCCTAGACCTTCTCAACAGTGACAAGTCTTTAGCTTTAAACATCCTTTCCACTCCTTTGACAATCGAGCATCCCATCATAAGCAACCAGGCAAAATTCCTGCCTACAATCTTATGCGGATCCAGCACTGCGTGAGTAGCATACGATGTCATATCCCAGTGAATATTACCATTAGTAAAGCAGAGAAGAAAATGAAAAATGGATAATGTTATGGAACGATCAAAATTTCCAACGCTCAATCGTTTGATGCCATTTCTCAATGACCGCTCAACCATTTACTTATTGATTTTTATTAAAAGTCATGTGGATCCCATTTGCATTTCTAACCAAAAGTGTTGCTGTTTTTATTGATCACTGAACAACTTACGTTTACCGCTGTTTGAGAAAAAAAATAAATTACGTACTCCTGGCTAGAGCTTTCCATGCAAAATCCATAAAAAAAAAAGTTGAAAAAGAGAACCAAAACTTAACGACATTATGACTAATTAAAGTATAATGTGTAAGATTAACAAGGTGTTGATCTGAGTGGAAGAGGTTTAGATCCTTTGAACATGTGATCTTTAGATGTTCCACCATATCCTAAAAGATTACTCTCTCATTTGTCGGATAAAATGATACTTTGAGAAATAAAAAACAAAAGAATGTGTAATTTTTTCGTTCAGTTGTTAAATTCTAATTGGGGGCGGTCCTTATCCAAACTAGTTGTAGATTTTATATATGGCACAATAAATGTCTATAAAAATACAAATAAATGACTTATTATGGAAATCGAAAAATTAAGCAACTCATAATAAAATATGAGTAGGACTAAATTAACTGTTTGGGTTAATTTTTTTATTAACACTATTTAGGTTAATTTGTGTTTGTTTTCTTTATAATTATATTTTTCAAAGTTTAAGTGTTGAAGAGATATGTTATTTTATATAGATATATGAAAGAGACTCATAAATCGAATTATACCTGTAGATAATTGATGTATTCACTTATTTCTCTTATGCTCTTTTCCAAATTATTACATAATATTATTATAATTTTTTTTCTTATGATTCAGATTATGGACATATCTTACTTAATATATTTAATTATTATTATTAATATAATTTATAAATTTTTTATTTCTTACGTGTAGTTAAAAAAAAAATTAGGTCAAAATTGCTCATGAGTTGCTATTTGGTAAGCAACTCTGAGGCCTAATGTTAGCTTTAACTAATTTTCACATTTCCTGAGAGAGAGAGGTAGGAATTGAATCTGGTTGGATCAAGCTTCATGTTATAATAAAATTACTATGTCTTTGATAAGTGATAACAGTCAAAGGCGTCCTAACATAAGCTTCTATTGAATGTTTGTTTTCCTCTAAGCTGCAAATTTGTTTAGTTAGAGTGTCAAATAATGAGTCTTTACTAGCACCACTTCAATTGTTCAAAATTTTCAGACCTACACGTCAAATTATATTATTCTGCTGTTGTAGCATTTGTTAGAATGAACATGGTTTCACTGTCTCTATTTGCCATAGTGTTGCACTATGCAAAAAGCAAATTAGTAGGATCAAGCGCAATTTTCTTTTCTTCCTTTTGTCTGTGGGATCTTATCAATCTAAAGTACGAACCATATTATCACACTTAAAAGTAGGATATTGTAGTTTAAAACACTAGTTCATATTATTAATTAGCTGGTGGGTCATAACATTTTGAAATTATTTTCACTAGAATCAATTATCTTAAAACTTTGTTTAATTAAAATTTTGTTCGGCGGTCTTCAATGATGTGCAAAGAGTTGCAAACCTTTAAAGTTTCTGTCATTTTGAAAAGTAGAACAAATTTGTTGAACTCAAACCAACATGCTGTAGTTTAAGAAACCAGTCGTGTGAAATCAAGGGCGATGGCATGAAAAGACCTAAAAGGGACGTGGTGGCCAACGGTTTCTACGAATGTGACAGTTGAAACTTAGAAAGACAAAGACATCCCGATTGATGGTGTTGATAATGGGTACTTTTGCCAACTCGCTACTGGCTAGGGATTGTATTTTGGAATAAGGGTAAACTTTTGGAAGGAATATAGTAAAACAAATCATTTATGCCCAAAGATGAATAATTAATGTGAAGTTTAATTACTAACAGTTTGATGATTGTATTATATGAAAAAAGATAGCTCTGTGCACCATATCACTCCCAC
This sequence comes from Pterocarpus santalinus, assembly GCA_031439595.1. Taxonomy (NCBI): domain Eukaryota; kingdom Viridiplantae; phylum Streptophyta; class Magnoliopsida; order Fabales; family Fabaceae; genus Pterocarpus; species Pterocarpus santalinus. Next base: position 61,014,173 of record CM062531.1, read on the forward strand.
CTAATAGGGTTGATGGGATCGAAAGAGAATAGATATACGCAACCTTATTTTTGCCAACAAAAAAGTTATTTGCAAGATTTAAACTTATGATCTTTAGGTCATAATATAACAATCTTATCATTATATCAAAAGCTATCCTTTAATAAATATTCTATTATAATTTAGCTAAAAATTTTAGTTATTTTTCAATAACAATTGGCTAGTGATTAGAGCAAAGACCCAAATCTAGCTTAAAGGGATATATCATATAAATTAGTGAAATACAGTCTAAGACAAACCCATGATGGTGATGGTGGAGTGCCAAGGGCCAGAGAAGCATGCAGAATTGATTTGAAAAATAACAAAACATTGGAAAGGACTGAGGGAGGCACACGCCCCTCCTGAGCTGTTTTCACATCATCAGCAGTTTTGTTGGCAACAAGTATTATATAGTCAATAGTCAATTCCATCATTTTTTTCTTCTTTAATAAGACAGCAGATTCTTATGAACCGATGCTACCTAGTTGATCTTATCTTATTTAGAAGAATTTGAACCTTGCTTGGCGCCGCGTGAGATGATCACGAACTTTTATTGGACGTTATGCTCGCAACCCACTTACATTCTATTTTATTTTCTTGATTACAAATATTTTTATATTTTCAAATTTTGAGACATATCTTTCTTAAGTAGTTGGGTCTGAAAGAAAAAATATTTTTCAATATTTTTATATACATATAATTCAAACTCAAAATAACATATATAATAACAAATTTAAATTTCGTTTGCTTGAACTAACACATTTAAAGAGAAAAAAAACTAACACATTTAATTTTACTTATATCTTATTTATTTGATGTAGAAATAAATTCGAACATAAATGAAAAAAACTAATGTAAGAAGAGTTTTGCTCCAGTAATGGGCCAACTAGATTTAAATGCAATTAATTCAAATTTAATGAACTTAAAATATTGATAATTTAGATAAAAATACCTGAGCATAAATTATCTCCAATAGTGTAAAATTTCATTTAAAACAAAGCTATTTTTTAATAGATTTGTTATTAGATCCGTGTGATTAACAAAGAGTGGTGTTAAATGGCACCATAGAAAATCAAACGAAAGCAGTACGAAAGTTACTCCAACCCATTAGAGTTTGAGTTTTGTAGAAATCACGGGTTGCAATGAAAAGAAAATAAAAGAAAAGAAAAAAACCATTTCCTTGTTTCAATATTCGTTCGTGCACTGTGAAATTCGTACCGCGAAGCATTATTGGATTACCAACAACAATCACACAGGAAAGGAATAATTTTGATGAAATTATTCTTTATTATTACCTTCCGATAATGTTTAATTACCTTCCGGTGATAATTTGTAATTAACCTGTTAGACTGCTATGAGAAACAAACTGACTAAATTACATCAACAGATAGTGTGGTTTCATACATTTTAACTTCTCACGTTGATAATCATTACCTAAAACAAAAGAAGTTATTTTGTCATCAAGGAGATACTGTTATTTTATGGGCCTTCTGTGCAAACCCAATTCATCATTACCAATAAAAATAAATTTAATACATTAATATTATACTCTCAATTAACTTTAGGGTGCGGTTTTTGAAGCAATCATACAAAAGGTGAACATATTTTATACAAAAGTTAAACTCATTTTCTGCTTAGCAATGTTATTTAGCACAAGTCAAATTTCGTGCATAATATCACGAATTATTTACAACCATTCAGTGGAGCAATTACGTTATTTGGATGTAGTAATTCAGATACTTCAATTGATAATGCATGGTGATCATAACTTAAATAAATATAAATTTCAATTATATAAGTATTAAATCGATTTATTATCCAACTTGCCACTGGCCAGTAATTGTAATTTTGGAATAAGGGTAAAAATTTTGGAGGAAATATAGTAAAACAAATCATTTATGCTCAAAGATGTTAGTTAGTGTAAATTTCAGTCATTGATACTTTTGCCAACTCGCCACTGGCTAGGAATTGTAATTTTGGAATAAGGATAAACTTTTGGAAGAAATATAGTAAAACAAATCATATATGCTCAAAGATGAATAATTAACGTGGAGTATAATTACTAAAAGTTCGATGATTGTATTATATGAAAAAAAATAACTTGGTATACGAAATTTCCACCTAGTGAGGTTGGTGGAGTCAGGGAAGAGTAGAAATATATGTCCTTATCTCTCCTAACTATTTTCAAAATTTAAACTCATGATCTTTAGATTATAATATAACAGTCTTATCATTGTACCAAGAGTTACCATCTAACATCTAATGAATATTGTCTTATAATTCACCTAAAAATTTTAGTTATTTTTCAGTAACAATTAGCTAGTGATCAGACCAAAGACCTAAATCTAGCTTAAAGGGATATATCATACAATAGTGGAATACAGTCTAAGACAAACCCATGATGGTGATGGTGGGGTGCCAAGAGCCGGAGAAGCATGCAGAACTGATTTGAAAAATAACGTAACATTGGAAGGGACTGAGGGAGGCACACGCCACTCATTATTCATCAGGTTTTTTTCCCCTTCTGATAAGACAGTAGATTCTTGTGAATCGGTGCTGCTAGTTAATCTTATCTTATTCAGAAGAATTTGAAGTTTTGAACCTTGCTTGGCGTTGCGGAAGATGATCACGCAGTTTTATTGCACATTATGTGCACAACCGACCGACATTTTATTTTATTTTCTTAATTACAAATATTTTTGTATTTTGTCAAATTTTGAGACAAATCTTACTTAAGTAGTTGAGTCTAGACGAAAAATTATTGTTCAATATTTTTATATACATATAATTCAAACTCAAAATAAATAACATATAATAATAAATTCAAATTTCTTTTGCTTGAACTAACATATTTAGAGTGCATTTGTTTCAGATTTTAAAAAAAGTGATTTTGAAACTTAAATTTTATATATATTAAAAAAAGTTTAAAATTAATTTTCTTCAGAAACTACTCTTTTTAGCTTTTCTAAAAAAATTAAAAATTAATTTTTTTGAGAATTTAATTATTTTTAAAAATTTATCTAAATATATAAAAACTGATTTTTTTAAAGAAAGTGATTTTTTGCTAAAAAAGCACAAACAAACATACTCTTAATATGTATAAAAAAAAAACCATTTAGCACCATGGAGCGCATTTCATGGCCAGTCGTTTACCTCTTTGGAGAGTTCCCATGACGTGGAGATTAGTCATTACTTCCGACAGTGGATACCCTGGTTTCGACCTAAAAAAAATGTACCAAAAAAAGAACTAATACATTCAAAGAAAAGAAAAAACCAAAACTAACATATTTAATTTTACTTATATCTTATTTATTTGATGTGGAAATAAATTTGAACATAAATGAAAAAACTAAAGTAAGAAGAATTTTACCTCAATAATGAGCTAACTTGATTTAAATCAAATTAATTGAAATTTAGTAAACTTAAAATATTTATAGTTTAGATAAAAATACCTGGGCATAAATTATCTCCAAAAGTGTAAAATTTCATTTAAAACAAAACTATTGTTCAATATATTTATTATTAGGTCCATATGATTAACAAAAGAGTAGTGCTAAATGGCACAATAGAAAATCAAATGAAATTAGTATGAAAGTTACTTGAACCCATTAGAGTTTGAGTTTTGTAGAAATCACAGATAGCAATAGCTCTTTGGGTGGAATCTTGCCGGAACCGTTGTGAGGAGGCAAGGTCGATGGTGGCCGAGATCTTTGCCAAGGTGTTTGTGAATGGCATGAGTGACGGGAATTCGATTTGCAGCGAGATTATGCCGATTGGTGCATGATGGCAGGATTGTTCCTTCCTTCAGTTTGCTCAATGCAGAGCTGCGAGAATGGATATTTGTAAAATGAAAACTCCGGTCCATCGAAGTGTTGTTCTAATGAACATTTGGTTTTCTTTCTATTTATTTTTTCATAAATGCTATGCTCTTTTGCAATATTGGGAATTTATTTAGATGTGTAATTTATAAGTTGGGCACACCGAACACACATGTTGGGTGGCCTCAAAAAGGTTCTCATCTTCCTATGTAGAACGGTAGCTTATGGTTTGGTTGTCACGGGTTTGAGGTTGACATGCTTCGAATGTTGAATCCACAAAACACAAGGTGGTTTTGGTTAGAAAAGGGAAGAGGACAATGTAGAGGAGTGGAACTTGAGAAAGAGAGAGAGAGAGAGAGAGAGAGAGAGGCAGGGGGAGTGTGAATGAGAAAGTCCTACAATATTTCACAAGTAGGTATAGAGTCACATCTCTTGATTAGCACCATTGGATAACCTGGTGCATTAAGGATGGCGTTATAAAAATAATTTTAATACATTATCAATATTATGCTGTCAATTAAACTTTGCAGCAAGTGTGGTTTTTGAAGCAGTCACACAAAAGTTGAACACGTTTTATACAAAAGCTAAACTCGGTTTCTAATTAGCAATATTATTTAGCACAAATCAAATTTCGTCTACAGTATCACGAATGATTTACAACCATTCAATGGAGCAATTATGTTATTTGGATATAATAATTTAGATATTCCCATGATGCTCAAGTTCTGCACAAACATCAAATAGAATTGTGAGGCGGCAAGTTTGGAGTTATTTGATACGGCAGCGTAGCTTCGAAGTATTAATGCTTCAATTGGAGTTTCTGCAGTGTTTGATTTTGGTGTATTAGGGGTCTGTTTTAATATTGTATTTTGGTATCTGTTTTGGTTAGCTGGGAGTGTCGGTCTTGTGTTTCTTGGGTCTGTTATCTGTGATCTGTTTTTGTTGCTGGTTGCTTCTCATCTTGTTTGTTGAGTCGAGCTGCACCAATAAAAGTACGAAAAAAAAAAAAAAGGATACTCCAATCGATGGTGTATGGTAATTGTAGTTCAAATAAGTTTGATTTCAGTTATGCAATGTCGAATTGATATATTTATTATTTTATAAATAGTATATATCCATTCTCAATTAATATTGTATTTCATATTTACATAATTAAAATTTATACTTATTTAAATTATAATTTACTGTTGTTAGTAACATATCTGGAGGGATGTATTAATAATATTTTTCTTTTGGAGAAGAAAGAAAATTTGGTGTAAGCAAGACGATAACAACTTGTTTTGCTCTATATTCTTTGTGATGTTGTTTGATTGAAAAATGCTTATTGTAGTTTTGATATGACAAAATAATAAAATATGATGAGATGAATATGTAAATAGTAGTATAGACATCAAAATTAAATCCATAAAAGAAAAATCTTTGCAAATCCTCAACATAATATCATCTGATATAATCTAATAAAAATCACAAATCGATGTACATCAAGATTTTATATTATGGCGAGTTTGGTTAAGGTTTTAGTAAAAGTACTTTTTTCGAAGATAGAAGTAAAAACGAAAGTAAAAATGAAAACCAAAAAATATTTTGTATTTTGATATAGTTATAGAAGTATTTTTTTTATCAAAATTAAAAATTATTAAATTACTTGAATGTGAAAAATATAAAAATACCTATATTTAGAAAATTATAATTAAAGATATAGAGAAGAAGAATGAAAATGAGAGTGAAAAGAGAGGAGTATTTTTTAAAAATTTTAAAAATAAAATATAATAAAGTGGAAATGGAATGGTTTCTAAATTTGAGCATTAAAATACTCTTTTTTTCATTATTTCTATTTTTGAAAAAAATAACTCATTATCTGTTTCTTAAAAAATAGAAAATCAATTTTTTTAATTTCAATTTATTTTTTAAAAGTACAAACAAATAATATTAAAAATTTTAAAAGTATTTTTTGTGAAAATTTTATATATATATATATATATATTACCAAAATCACCAACAAACGCACATTTAATTAAAAACATTAGGAAAGTAACCCAAACTTAGATTATTTCTTAGAATAATGCTATATAGCGAAAACTTTTAAATGTGCCAAAATAATGTATCAAGAAGAACATAAGATAATAGAAGGATAGTAAAATAAAAATACATAAATAAATTATTGATTAGAAAAAAGAGAGGTGTTTATTTCTTTGGAATCATTACTATACCAAGTCATTCAGGCAATAGAATCCTGACAATGGATAAGTATTCTTTTATATTGAAAATGAAGATGATCTTATTATATCTACATCTTTACCATTAACTTTTTATTTCCTTAACTTTTCGCCGTGACCTAATTAATGGTGGAGATCCAACGTGATACTTTCAACATGTCAAGGTCATGGTTAAGTTAACACAGCGCAGCATAATTTACCTTTTTTTTTTTTGTAATAATTTTAGATAAGTAAGAAAATAAAGGAGAGAAAAGAGAAAAATAAATTGCAAGTATAAAAGAGAGGGAAGAACGAAGAAAAATGAAGAAAAAGAGAGTGAAAGAGAGAATGGAGGAGGATTGGAGTGGAGGAGATTGAAAGGCGAAGAAAGAGGAGTTTAAGCATTGTATATGGGTGGTGGAGGCACTCTCGTGGATGGCATTCGTCGCTTCTTCCAACGTCGCACTGACCCACCTCCTATTAACTCTCACGTTGATCATGATGATATTGATCACCACCACCACAACAACAACAACAACAACGATAACAATAGTAACGATGGTGTCGACGAATCATGCAATGCCTACGTTAACAGCGACAACCTCGTCTCGGTAACCGATCAGGACTCTGATATCTCTTCCTTGAAGCTCCTCAAAGTCCCCACACGCTCCCACTCCAAAGCTTCCTCCATGGATCGTCACAAAAAAGTCCCTTTTTACTTCTCTCTTTCATCATCATTATTATTATTATTATTATTATTTGGGTTCGTTCGTTATTCCATTGATCTGGCTCTGTCTGATTGCTTGTTTTGTAGTTTGGCTTAATGGGTAATGCTCAAGTTTCAACTTTTCGTTTCTGGTGTTCTGTTTGATGCTTCTTTTGCTTAGAGTTTTTGTTTTGATTTGTGTGTGTGTGTTTTGTTTCGTTTTTTAATCATAGCATAGGCTGTGTTTGGTGTCCCATAAAACCTGGTTTGCGTTTTTATATGGGAACATGCAAAAAGATAGGAAATACTACAGAGGTAAAACCGGATTGAGCAAAAAACTGTTCTTTGATAACAGAGATTGTAGTTGATTTCATTTGATGGTTTATGCTGGTAACGGTAAGAGGTTACATTCAGCAATCCCCATGCTAGCCTCATGATGCTCAACTTTCGTTTTTCTATGTTTTCTTAGCAATGGGAAATAAAGAGAAAGAGGCATAGTTAGGAATTAGCATGGCTTTGATTTGTCCCTATTCACTAATCTTAAAGCCGTATTATGATGGTGTGCTCTGAAGTTTCTAGTGCAAACTTTGACGTGCAATCATAAATGGTGCTGTTAGATATAAAACTACTTAATAGCTATGATATGAAGAACTGCCAACTTTCATAGCATTGTCAGCGTATATGAATTTGCAGCATTGTCTCCTTTTGGACAGTCTCATATGTATTTTAGTTATGTTTTCTGATGCTTCCCACAGATCTCTGTGTTTTGCACTTGTTACCATAGAATTTGCAGTCAGTCAGAAGATGAGATCAAATAAAGTTATAGCATTCAAATAATCTCTACATATTATTTGTCAATTTCCACACAATGGCTTCTGGTTGTCAAACAGGGTGTCCCAGAGACAGAGTTTTTTACTGAGTATGGAGAGGCAAGTCAGTACCAGATCCAAGAAGTCGTTGGAAAAGGAAGTTATGGTGTTGTAGGTTCTGCGATTGACACTCATACTGGGGAAAAGGTTGCAATTAAAAAAATTAATGATGTTTTTGAGCATGTATCGGATGCCACACGGATCCTAAGAGAAATTAAACTCCTTCGGTTGCTCCGACATCCTGATATAGTAGAAATTAAGCATATAATGCTTCCTCCTTCTCGAAGAGAGTTCAGGGATGTCTATGTTGTGTTTGAGTTGATGGAGTCTGACCTTCATCAAGTCATTAAGGCAAATGATGATCTTACGCCTGAGCACTACCAGTTTTTTTTGTACCAACTTCTTCGGGGCCTAAAATATATACATTCAGGTATCCTTATAACCAAGTTCTTGGCTTTTGTAGATTGTGATGTTAAACTAAAATAATATTCTTCTTACAGCAAATGTGTTTCATCGTGACTTAAAGCCAAAAAATATTCTTGCTAATGCTGATTGCAAATTAAAGATATGTGATTTTGGGCTTGCTCGAGTTTCATTTAATGAAGCTCCGTCAGCTATATTCTGGACTGTAAGTATTTTAATGTGCAGACCATGGCAATCTGTTGCACTTGTTAATTTTGTCCTTCCCTTTAAGATTTTCAGCAGGAAATTGCAATCGAGTTCATTATTTCTGTTCCAGAAATTATCATTCTAAACATCTTGCTGACTCACTTTACCTACTCTTACTAAGGACTATGTTGCAACTCGGTGGTACCGTGCGCCTGAACTCTGTGGTTCTTTTTTCTCAAAAGTAAGCCTTTTGTCTTCTTTGGTTGGACCTTGCATCCTCCCATTTCTGTAGTTTGTGCCATGCACCTGTGCTGTCATTGGTTCAAATCCAATTATGCTTAATTATGTGATAGAGTCCACTTCTCTGTTGTCATACCTTCAATTCTTAATATCAGCTTGATATGCAATAAACTATCTGCATGGAAATGCTTCTTCATTTTAGAGATGATGAATTAATATCGTTGTTATCATCACAATCATCCTTGCCCTCTATTTATTTATTTATTTTTATGGAAAAAGAAAAAAAAACAGTTGAGGAAGGAGGAATGCCAAACTAGGGGAGAATAACATATCCTTCAAAACACCTAGATCTAGATACGGTGAGGAGTGTGGACAATGAAAGAACACAAGAATTGGTAGTTGCATTTAATTAACCTTATGAAGGGGTTGCAATTTATGTTATTCTTGAACCTCACTTTGTAGTTTGTATATATATCATCAAAAATCAATAGCTACATTATTCTTTTGCAGAAGACTTTTCTGCATTAGACCAGTTACCTCTTCAATCCCCCCTTCCTGGCTTTTGTATGATATAGGAAGTTGAATTTGCTTAACCTTAAATTATTGAAATATGTATGTAAGTTTGAATCCTCGTCTTTTGCAGTATACCCCTGCAATTGATATTTGGAGCATTGGATGCATATTTGCAGAAATGCTCAGTGGGAAGCCATTGTTTCCTGGGAAAAATGTGGTGCATCAATTGGATCTCATGACTGATTTGCTTGGTACTCCTCCTGCTGAATCCATTTCAAGGGTTAGTTTATCCAAATCTAGTTTGAAGTTTTCGAACATCAAGAGGGCGAGCTTGTGACATGCTGTAATGACTGATGAAATTAATTCTAATCTTTTATTTGTCTTATTTTAGAATTCTTACTCTCTTATGTTTTTAGGATCTATCTTCTTATGATCTTGTCCTCTTGTAAATAATCTTTGATTTTAATTTCACAGATTCGAAATGAGAAGGCTAGAAGGTATCTTAGTAGCATGCGAAAAAAGCAACCAGTTCCTTTCTCCAAAAAATTTCCAAATACAGATCCATTGGCTCTTCATTTGCTGGAACGGTTGCTTGCATTTGATCCTAAAGATCGTCCAACAGCTGAGGAGGTTGTTATTCAGTTACCTAGATACTCACCTAAAGGGAAATTTTGTTGAATGTACTGAACAAAACATCTTTAAGATAGTTGTAAGGATACAGCTTCCCAAGTTCCTCATATCTTTGTTGTGATTGCAGGCATTAGCTGATCCTTACTTCCATGGTTTATCAAATGTAGATCGTGAACCATCCACTCAACCTATTTCAAAACTTGAGTTTGAATTTGAGAGAAGGAAGTTAACCAAAGATGATGTTAGAGAGTTGATTTATCGAGAGGTATGGCCATGCGTTCCAACAACTCTCGCTTGAATTTATTGTTTCTACTCTATGCCTTGGTAATAATTAGTTATGCATTTGAAGTAAACAGATTTTAGAGTATCATCCCCAGATGCTCCAAGAATATCTTCGTGGTGGAGAGCAAACAAGCTTCATGTATCCAAGGTAGAGCAGTAATTGTGAGAAGTTTTGTCTGTTTCTTTCCACTGTATTGGTCTCTAAATAATGGCTGCAAAACTTTGATGTGTATAATTGTGACTTCTAAGGGTATTTGATTTGATGGGTTGGATTTTCCGAAATTATTCTTAGTGCATGTCTTGGAAGAACTTTTGTGTTATTCCAATGACTATTAGTCTGTGCTTCATTGTTCATGGATTATATTTTGGTGGTCTGAAAAATAGCATATATATAGGCCAGGTGAGGATGATCTGAACCTCTGTGCCTTAACAGCCTAAGCATTTGAAAAATTGTGGCCTGATGCATATATGAAAGCAGATGTGCACAGATGACACATCTGACCTGCCTCTAGGATTGATCTTTCCTAAATGAAACCATTTATTCAGCCAATTTTGTAAATATGCTCTTGATGGTACCTAATATTATAAACAGTGTCAGGATACCTTGAATACATTTTATTGTTGCAGCTCCAAGTTTCTGTTGGATTTTTTTGTTTTTGCAAATTCCTATGGAAAGTAGAGCCTCCATCAGCAAAACACTTTATTTTGCCATACCATTAAAATGTAGCTCTTAAATATCAATTTTTGCTGATGATTCTTCTACAAGTTTTGACTCCTGAGAAGCTACTGATGGTCTGTATTTTGCATGTCATCTAAGAACCTTGGAATGTGGGTTCTTTAAAAGCGTTGCATGCCTGGGTTTTAGTCAGTAATTATTTGTTATCTTGTTGCACAGTGGGGTTGATCGGTTTAAGCGACAGTTTGCACATCTTGAGGAGCATTATGGCAAAGGTGAACGAAGCACTCCATTGCAGAGACAAAATGTCTCCTTACCTAGGTAAGTTTTGTTTAACATCAGGTCACTTGGCAGTTTCTAGGCTCTGATTAGTGGTATTCTCTAGATCAAAAATGAAAACTTGGTGAACTCTGAACCTGTTCAGATACCGGATTTACAGACTTGCACTATGAACAACATCCTTTTAGTCTTGTTTTTTAGGAGGTTTTTTTTGTCTAATATTTTTTATCATCATTGTGGGTCTGAAATTTTGATCTAGATTATTTGTGCCTTTTCATTGAAGAGATTGGCAGATGAGGCTGAACTTTTTCTTTGATATCATTTGAGAATCATGCATTGACTATTTCAATCTCACTTTTCCCAGAGAGCGAGTTTCTGCTCCCAGGGATGAAAATAGCCAAAACAATGACGGTGAACAGCCAACTGGATCAAATCTTCAGAGTCCTCCAGGGCCTGATGTGCCAGGTTCACGTAGCCTGTTGAAGAGTGCTAGCATTAGTGCTTCCAAGTCTTATGTGAAACCAAGTAGAGATCCAGAGGTAGTTAACTCCCCTTTCAAGTGCATGGTGCTTTGACTATATTTGTTGTCCTTGTTTTGGATAAAATGGAATGGTATTAGCGGAGATTTTGAAATCATTAGAATATCCAATAATTGATTATTATTTGTGTTCTACCAAGTGAGATCGCATTGTGTTCTGCAGATTTTCCTCATTAATCCTCCATATCTTGCTATTCAGAATTTGTATATAATGACAGTGAAACCTTACAAATTAGCCCTTTGTATATTCTTCCATTAAATTCTTTCAAAATTTCGGTCTGACTGGCTCATTTTGGGTATACACAATAGCCATCTGCTTTCAAACGATCTGTCTGTTTGTATTCAAATTTGAACTTTTTGAATACATTTCTCTCCTGGTTATGTTGACGCTATTCCTTTTTCCATAGGAGGAGCCAATTATGGAAGTCAGCGATGAGACAGTGGATGAGTTGACGGAGAAAGTTGCTGCCCTCCATGCTTAGGTCAAGCCTTGATTCATGATTTTGGTCTAACCTTCATATAGATTCAGAAGCTGTGCCCCTTCCCACAGAGACAAATCAAGCTGTGCATATCGGTGCTGGCTTGGAAAGAATGCACAAAATTCATACATCTTCTTTTGGTAGAAGAATCTAACTGTAGGATTCCATTGTTGTTAAGTATTTGTATGTGTATGGAAACACATTGTATAGTACTCATTATTTATTATGAAACAGCTGTTAGGGATGGTCCTAGTTCAACAGTTTCTTCTCATGAGACCACTGGCAGAAAATGCTCTTACTTTTGCATGCCTTGAAAGCATCAAGCACAATTCATCTACATCCTTTCATTGATGCACGAAATGTTAGGCTTACTGAAACTGTTAGCATGCACATTTTAAAGGCCTAGTTCCATGTGTAATGCCTCAAGCAAATGAAGACAAGATCCGTGAGAGTCATGTTATATGTGCTTGTATAAGCGTTTGAGATTAGAGTAAACAGGTGAAGAAATATTTCAATTGAAGTAAACATATTTCTTGATGATAAATTTCATTTTCAGATTTTAAATTTGAAAATGTTAAGCTGACGTTATCTTATTATAATTACAAGGTTGTAGTGTATTTTTTACTCTTGTTTTTTGCTTTTGTTTTTCTAAAAATGACTGAAATGACTGTTTCAGATCCTCAAATTTGGCTTTATATTTTTTTTAAAAAAATGTTCTCAATAAATATTCAAACCGTTATTGTAGCTTTGGTAATCTTCGTTTCATTTCAACTAGAGATAGAAGTAGGTTAGGTTAGGCTAGACTAGATTTTAACTTAAACGGGTTTGGCCTGTATTAAAATGTGTAGCTCGAATTTAAGCTTATTATTTAATATAGACCTTTTTTTAGAGTCTTAACCTAGCATTTTTATAAGCTTGGCTTGGCCCGAAAGTCTGTTTAGAGACTTAGTTGATCATAAAATTTTTTAATAGGCCACAAAGCCTACTCTTAAATAGGTCATAAGGCTTCTAAATATATCAAAAAGTATATTTCTAAATATGACAAAAGACTTCTTAAATAGGTCAAAAAATCTATTCAAAATAGATTATATGACGTTGATTATCATTAGTATTTGTGAAATAATAGTAATAATAATAATAATAATAATATATTATAAATAGATCAGTCTGTTGGGTTTAATAAGCTTTTTTCGTAGTCCGTAGTCAGACTTGTTTAGTTAAAAAGATTTTTTGAAAAATTTAGACCTATCTTATTTACTAAAATAATTAGGCCAAATTAGGCCGAATGTGAGCTTGAGCGAAGACTCCTGATAAGCTATCTGACTTACTTTCATCTCTAATTTCGACTAAAGACCAAATGTTAAGTAGGCACGATTTACTATATGTACACAAATCAATAATTTTGACCAAAAAAGAAATCAATAATTGACATTGACATGTATAAAACATACAAATATGTAGACTTCACTAAAGACACCGATCCTCTTGTTCACAATTTTCTTGTCGATTGCAGTACTGTACTAGTGTGATGCGCAGAAAATATTTTTACAATAATCAAATAAAAGTGAACCCTACAGTGTAATTTTCATGAAGCCAGCATGACCATCGTTTTTACACGATCAATTCATGCAAAACATTCTACAGCTTTGGCTCCTCCTTTGAACCACAGAGGGCACAGAACATGTTATGTTTGGTCAAAGTGAAACTTGGAAGTCAAGAGTCAAGACAGGAAGAAAGAGAGAGTAAGATTACAGCAGTTGTGATAACCAAGGCCCAAAAAAAGTGTGGGGTGAGTTGTGAGAAGAAGAAAGAAGAAAATCATAACCTGAACCACTAAAAAAAAGGGAGAAAGGTAACCTTTTCCTTTATTATTCCTTCCTTGCTTTTAAGAAAAAAATATGTGCATATAACCCATATTTGTATCTGAGAAAGAGTTTTCATAGTTGGAAACAATAAAATGTTACAATTCTCTTCAGCAAAATACTAATGATAATAATTAGCCAGTAAAAAGTTGTGATTTTTTTAACATTAGTAAGTTCTAAACTTGTAAAGTAAAGGACATTAATTTAAAAAGCAAATTTCCAATTTTGTGATGCATAAGTCCTCATGAAGGAAGCCATAAGACAACTCTTATGCATTGATTGGCAAGGGACAATTGGAAGGAAAGGAAAAAAATACGCTGCATGAATGTGGGCTAAAGCTTAGTTCATTTCCCTTCTATTAGACAATGCCTCAATATGGAACTCTAGTATCAAGCTCTCTTAATTTACCTAATCTGTTTCCCACCATATGTGGAAATATAACTTCTGCTTTTTAATTTGTTGAACTAATAAGTAATGTTTATGTGCTTTACATGGCAACTTCAGTTTTTGAATTCTACCGTGGCCACATATTTTTTTTGCTCTTCTTGTAATCTTTTTGTTTGATAGGGTGGGAAGGTCATTGCTGCTGGAACTTTGTTTAGGCATACAAGGAGTAGTGATGCACAAGAACCGACTACAAGAGTATATTCAGAAGTCTGGTCTTCCATTGCCTGTTTATCTAGTAGACAATGAAGGATTTGCTCATGCGCCAAATTTCAGGTCTATTGTAGGGGTGAATGGAAAGGAGTACAAGTCCAGGCCGACATATCCACATCGAAAAGAAGCAGAGCAGGATGCTGCAGAACTTGCTCTTAAAAGCATTATTGATGACATTAACATTGAGGAATGCACCATTCTTCCTGCACGTTCAATTTAGGGTGTGCAAATTTCAAGGACCAACTTATAAACTTAGGCGTGAGTTCTTATTAGAAGAGAAATTTTATGGCTAAACTTGTTTCAAAGAGGCTGTTATCTTCTTCAAGCCAATGCCGTTATTATAGACTAAACAGTTTTCACCTTTTACGCATGCATAGCATACATATAAATATGCATGTATGTATGTATAAGTAAATACATAAATGCTGACATCCTTTGAAGGAATTTTTGATGATTTATATATGTTAGCCTCTCTACTTATTGAAGACTGTGAGTTTGAGGTTTATTTATTGTTCTGAATCAATAGCATATTAATAAACGCAACTTTATTATCCTTTGCGGAGTTTGTTTGTGGTTAGATATTGTACATCTTATAAATTGATTTACTATATTTTAGAGGCAGCAATAGATTGAGGATAAGCGGCATAATGGTGTTGATGAAAATTGTTGATTCACAGAGATTAGGTTCTATTCAGTTTTTAATTTATTTACTTTATATAGTGTAAGCCACATAGTGTAGCCACCTGTCTCTCTGCATAAATATACAAACCAAAATTCCTCATCATAACCAGTTTTGCTCCATTAATCTGCACGTCTTGGTGTTCCATGCGCTGGTTTTCTTTTTTAATACTTGTCTTTTTTCTTTTTCCTGAGAATTTTGTTCTTTATTACTCACCCTTTAAATGCACTATGGCAATGTTATGAACCACTAAGTTATTTGGCTATTTGGTTGGGCTGGGGGATTCTTGAAAATATCATATCCATGGTACACTAATGGTAAATAAACTACCTTCAGTGTTAAGAGTGTTTAGTACCAAGACAACACAAAAAGGTGTTAAAAAGTTCATAAATTTCATAGCAATTTTCT